>CATOUR010000032.1:1532500-2953750 GCA_951848785.1 Callosobruchus maculatus
TTGGGGGGTGGGAGGTTGTAAAATTGAAAAATTTATTGCTTTCATAATAGACTGTCCACTGACCTGTGAAGAAAGAACTGGCGACATAAATAACTTTTTTAGGTCAATCCGAACATTGCCTTGCCTATTACGGAAAGCAAAGGACTTAAAATTTTTTCTGATGTAAACATACGGGAGTATTGCTTTAGATCGTTCTATGTTGTCTAACGAGGAAACTGCTGAATGGATTTTAATGAAATTTTGACACAGTATTACTACCGTGGTGAAGATGGAAAGCGCGTATGGTTTTTATAAATCGTGCCAGTGGCGGCGTAGAAATGATAAAAAAACTAAAAATATAAAAACAGCTCAAACTTCGTTTTTAAGCGTTTTAGAGGTGCCTGATCATTTTGTGCGTTTTTTTGGGTGGGGTGAAATTGGGGTGGTTGGGGGGTTGCGGGTTGAAAAATTAAAAAATTTCTTGTACTACTACTAATAGGCTGTCCACTAACCTGTGAAGGAAGATCTACCGACACAAATCATCTTTTTAGGTCCACCCGAACATTGCATAGCTTATTACGGAAACTAAGGGACTTAGATTTTCTGTATACATACGAGAATTTATTGGTTTAAATCGTTTTGTATTTTGTAACGTCGATACTATTTAATTGATTCTAATGAAATTTTGACACAGTATATTGTTACCGTGGTGAGAATGGAAAACGCGTATGTTTGTAAAAAATCGTGTCAGTGGCAGCGTAGCAATAATCAAAGAGCGAAAAGCATGAAAACAACTCAAATTCGGTTTTTAGATGTTTTAGGGGTTCCTGGTCATTTCCTACCAGTTTTTTGGGTGGGGGTGAGTGTGAGGTGGTTGGGGGGTGGGGGGTTGTAAAACTGAGAAGTTTGTAGTATCGATAATAGGCTGTCCATTGACCTGTGAAGGAAAGACCTAGCGGCATAACACAATTTGGGGGGGGGGGGGGGAGGGGCTGGAGATTATTTGGTTACAAGGGATCTCAGACTATAGCTTCATGCTATGGGAAAATTATAAACTGGTATGAGCGTAATGGGTGGGAAGTACTGAGTCAATCTACTTGACATTTTTTCCATTATTATAACTTTTGAGAAGAGGCATGCTGGGGAATCGTGTCAGTTGGGTTTCGGTATAATATAACGATAATCGTAGTCGTAAGTAGTAATCATACTAAAGGAATAGATATGCGAGCGAATTTTAGCAATATTGCTATATTGCTCATGTTAACCTGATGTTGTGTTCATAGGGGAATGATAGATAAAGAAGGAGGTTTTGATCATTATGCAAGCTTACCTGAGATCAAGATTATTGCCTAGACACCCTTCGAGCGTTCCAAACATATTGAAATTGCTCACAGATAAGGCTCCCATTTGTGATAATGCTGATACAGTGGATCTTCTATACTTCAATTAAATTCAGTGCAATTTTATTTCCATTCATGGTAGAGTACAGCATTACTATACAAATATATCCTGTCACTAGAAGAAGATGGCCAGAAGAAGCTCTGCCTAAGCAACTGTTGTCTGTCTTGCTATGAACTGATTCTGTCATTCTTGCAATACTGTACGTACAGGTTATATGGCTTGTACGGACAAAAATAATAATAAGATGGACATAAGCAGAGAAAAAGACGATAATTTCATAGTTTAATAAAATAATACATATTATTTACAGGAGATCGTGGATGGTATACAGAAGTGGCTACTGGCTGTCATTGTATTTATTTGAAAACTGTACTAAGATTATATGGGTTGGAATATCTATTCTATTGTTTTTGACTATACTCAGTATATTAAGACATATATTAGCATTGTAAGGTAAGGGCCCAGAAAGCGGAAGGCCTGTAGTATTACAGTTTTGTAAAACGGAACTGTTAATTTTGTATTCGCTACGGACCTTGTTGTTGTTGACAAATTTCTTGATGTGAAAGGCTTATGTCATTCCTGACGACCAGATTATACATTGACAAACATGCAATGAATTTATATTTAAAATCTGTAGTTCAGGGTATAGCTATGATGTTGATGGGTACACCCAATACATTAGTGGTGGTACTTTTTCTATAGCTGGACATGTAAGTGATTTGGCAGTTTGAGGAACGCAACTTTAAAAGTAGACTAGCAGGTAGTAGGTACTTGTACTATTGTTCAGTGTAGGCAATTTATTTCAGGTTAGTTCGCCAGCTTTAACTGACACCAATGTTACATAATGCTTTAACATGTCTATTTAATATCAAGTTTCAGCATTTCTTATATTTTTATTAGAGCATTCCGTCTTCACCTTTGCTCAACTCAACTTTTTTTAAAAAACTATGTGTTCTCCAAAACGTCTAAGAACCAAGTTTGAGCATTTTTCGTTTCCATAGACAAAATGGAAGGTAAGTTTGCCTATGGAGTATGTATTATATAAATTAATTAGTAATCAAGAGCTATAGAATTCCAAATTAATAAAAATTGAAAATTACTTAAATGTAAAAATAATATTACAATTATTAAAATTATTGAAATGATGTTTATAAACCATGTAACCTTTTTTCATGCTAAATTCAAAATAATAATGTGAATAGCACACTAAGTATGGCTTATAATAAATTAATAGGGTTTAAGTCTTTTACTTTAAACTCCAGAACTACCAGTTTTTTACTATCAAAGTTGCTGTCACCAAGGCAAGGAAGATATTACTTATAAGGTTCAGGTTTAATTCTGATTGAAATTGGATAGAATGTTTGGTTGTGGTAAAGGGGTAATCAGGTTAGAAATGGTTATATTGTATTTTTCTGTTTGGCGTACAACTCATTGTCCCATTTTACACGTATTTCACGTAATTCTGGACAGCAATTTTGACTGCCATTTTATCCATTTATCCATATGAGGCCATCAGTAATATTTTACCTGATAATTATTGATGAGAAATACTGATTTTAATGGGACCAAAATTCAACTTCGTGCACGTTACCTGTTCTGTACTCATAAATCGTCTTTTCAGTGGTGTAACTATCAGTAAGGTAAAAAATTATAACATATTGTAACATCCTGTATATTACATTGCTTATTTGGATTTGTTAATGTTTCTTTCACAATGATTAGGTTAGATTTTTTTGATGTGTAAACGTCATCGAATCATCTGGAATTTTCTAGACTGACAGATCGGCATTCTCGAATGTCATCTGGGTGTCTGGAATCTTCTAGATGGTTCGATGAAGTATATAAGGCACCACGAGTAGCGTGGCGTCAGTCAGTTGAGTTGAGATCTAGTTGAGATAAGGTTAAGAGATATTGTATTAAGTTCTGAAGTAAAACGGTGAAAGTTACGTCGAGTTTGATTCCCTGGGTGAAGAAAAAGAGGCCGTCGTGACAATTGGTGTCAGAAGTGTGGGATTATCCATCGAATCAAACCAGGAAAAGGAGTTAAGAAGTGAGTACAGCGTCAGTCAATGCCTGTAACCAGAGCTATGGCGTCCGACATGAGTGCATTGATGACTATGCTACAAGAAATGGGAGACAAGTTTGAAAAAAGTGCAGCTGAAATGAAGGCCCAGCAAGACAACCAGGCAGCTGTTATGCAAGCAACAGTCGTGAGCCTTGAAGAAAAGCTAAAACAACACCAGGACGAGGCTGTCGTGAACCTAGAAGAGAAGCTGAAGTACCACCAAGATGAGGTAGTTGCAGGTTTGAAGAGTGACTTGAAAAGTGGACAGGACCTGGTAATGACTAGATTGGAGGAGCAGAGGCAAGCCGTAAGTCAGGCGTTAGAAAATCAAGACCAGCGTATTAGTGCAGTAGAGACTCAAATAGCGACATCACAAAAGCATGTTGAGGAACAGCTAGCGACATCACAAAGGTACGTTGAAGAACAGCTACATCAAGTGGAGGATCGTGTCAAGGAAATCGTCAGAGAAGAGCTGCGAGACCTTAATGCAGGTGAGCGTTGTTTAACAGCTGTACCACCCGCTTTTCCTGATAGACACAATGGCGTAGTAGCAAAGCCCTATCCGTACAATGGCAAAACGTCCTGGGACATTTATTATTTGCAATTTGAAAATATCGCACGTATGAATAACTGGTCAAATGAAGAAAAAGCTTGTGTGCTGACATCCATGCTAAGAGACTCTGCCGCAGCTATTTTGGAAAATCTCTGCGCATCAGACCTACGTGACTATGATAAGATAACATCTGCACTAAAGTTACGCTTTGGAGATGCACACTTAACAGAGCTGTTGCATGGCCAGTTGCATAACCGGACACAACAAGCGAAGGAAGATTTAACCACATTTGCATACGAAGTCCAAAGCTTAGCTAAACGAGCATTCGTCAGCAGTCCCATCGAGACACAGGAATACGTCGCTGCTCGTCAGTTTGTCGAAGGAATTGCAGACCTTGATGTCCAGAGAATCGTAAGACTATCCAGTCCCAGAACCTTACAAGACGCTTTGGTCAAGGCTCTAGAAATTGAAGCTGCCACAAAAGCTACGCGAATGACACGGAGGGTGCGCTCTTTAGAACAAGATGATGAAGTAGAAGTCAGGGCAACAGCGTTCACTCCAAGAAGAAGAGGTGGTACCTTCCAAAGAAACCCAGTTCGAACAAATCTAGAAGGACCTGAGAAGTTTACGTGCTGGAGATGTGGGCAGAAGGGGCACCTTCGAGTAGGCTGTCGCATGCAGGTGGCAGAGAAGTCAAGGGAGGCTAGCACTAATACTGATAATGAGTCGGAAAACTAGAGCCGGCCAGTTTTAGGGGGCAAAAACTGGCTGGCCATCATGATGAAAGCCCCATGGTCATCGAAATTGAAGTTAATAAAATTGAGAAGAGTCCAGTAGTTGAAGGTTACATAGAAAATATACCATGCAAGATGTTAGTCGATACCGGAGCAAATGTGACTATAATAAGCCCTAACATATACCAAGAAATTCGAAGGAAGTTGCCAAGCAGAACCACGCAAACGGATAGAATGTTGCTGAAGACCGCTAATGGAGACCGTATACCAGTACTGGGTGTTGAAGATTTAGAGATTCGCATTGGCAGTTTCGGTAAGAAGCATCCCGTTTTAGTAGCTTCAGTCACAAATGATTGCATCCTTGGTGCTGAGTTTCTGCAGAGTTCTGGCTGCGTAATAAACTTCACTGGTAATACCTTAAGCATTGGGGATTCAGAAGAGATTTCATTTAGCTGCCGAGCTGTTCATCTAGAGGAAATGAACGTTATGGCACCAAGGAATTTTACAATTCCACCACAGAAAGAGATTGTTATACCCATATATGCACATAAGGCACTTGAACATAACCTTACCCCATGCGTTTTTGACCCAGATCCTACGCTAGGTTGGAATAAACCTATTTTATTAGCCAGAACAATAACGGATTCTTCAAATATGTTAATAAGGGCCGTGAATGTATCCAGGAATTCAATACAAATCAAGAAAGGCACGCCACTGGGTAGACTAGAACCAGTAGCATGGATACGAAGGCTAGATGGCGTAGAAGAAGAAGATGATAGTGACTTCACCCAAATCTCAGATAGTCTTCAAGATTTGTATGATAGAAGCTGTGAGCATTTGCGACCCGAACAGCAGCGGAAGGTGCTGAAGCTACTAAGAGAATTTCATTCGATTTTCGCTAAAAATAATGATGACCTAGGGCGAACCCATCTGGTACGTCATAAAATTAATGTAGGAGATGCCCAGCCAGTCAAGCAGCCCCCAAGAAGAACTCCATTATCTAGGATTGATGAAGTACAGAATATGGTAAAAGATATGCAGAAACGAGGAGTAATCGAGCCATCATCTAGCCCTTGGGCCTCTCCGATAGTCCTTGTTAGGAAGAAGGACGGATCAACGAGGTTTTGTGTGGATTACAGGCGGCTCAACGATTTGACCAAAAAGGATTCATACCCTTTACCAAGAATTGACGACACTTTGGATGCAGTTGGAAATTCTTCATGGTTCTCCACCTTGGACCTGCAAAGTGGGTACTGGCAGGTTGAAATGGATGAAAAAGATAAAGAGAAAACGGCATTTACATCGTGTGCTGGGCTATGGCAGTTTACAGTAATGCCTTTCGGTCTATGCAATGCACCCAGTACCTTCGAAAGATTAATGGATGTCGTACTACAAGGTTTATCTTGGAAGACAGCACTGATATATCTCGATGACGTTATTGTGTTTGGAAAGGATTTTGAAGAAGAGCTACTCCGACTAAGACAAGTTTTCCAGCGGCTTAAGGAAGCGAACTTGAAGCTAAACCCTAAGAAATGCCATCTTTTCAAAAGGGAAGTAAAATACCTCGGACATCTGTTAACCAAAGACGGAATCCGGACGGATCCAGAGAAGGTGCAGGCTGTGAAGAAATGGAAAGCACCGTCCAACACTCATGAGGTAAGAAGCTTTTTGGGACTGTGCAGTTATTATCGCAGATTTGTGAAAGATTTCTCTACCATCGCCAAACCATTATTTGCCTTAACTGAAAATGGTAATAAGTTTTATTGGGACTCCATCTGCCAAGAAGCCTTCGGCGCATTGAAAACGGCTTTGACCTCCTCACCGATACTAGCTCATCCTACAAGGGAAGGAACTTTCTACTTGGACACAGATGCTAGCCAATATGCTGTTGGAGCTGTCTTATCTCAAGAACAAGATGGCATCGAAAAGGTAATTGGATACTACAGTAAAACTTTGCACAAAGCGCAGAAAAACTGGTGTGTGACACGTAAAGAGTTGTACAGTGTGGTGAAAGGGATCGGAAATTTTCACCACTTATTGTACGGAAGAAGATTTGTCGTGAGAACCGATCACTCAGCTTTGCAGTGGTTAATGAAGTTCAAGAATCCAGAAGGCCAGCTTGCTCGATGGATTGAATACCTCCAAAGCTATGACTTTGAAATTCGTCATCGTCCAGGAAAGCAACACGGAAATGCCGATTCTATGTCACGCAGGCCCTGTGATGAGGACTGTAAGCACTGCTCGAAGGAAGAGAAACAACGAGAATTCGACATAAACACATTAAGAATAGAAGAATTTGAATTGGAAGGAACCAAGATTTCACTAGAAACCTTCAAGCAAGCTCAGTCACAAGACGCTGAGCTAGGGTTAGTTATTCATTCGCTATTAAATGGAAACAAGCCTAATCAACAGGAAATAAGTGCTATGAGTCCCATCACTAAAGCTTACCTAGCACAATGGGACTCACTAAAGGTAAGGGGTAACCTCCTGTATCGAATCTGGGAGGATACTGATGGCAGACATGCTAAAGAAAAACTTGTAGTACCAAGGAAATTACGGAAAGCAATTATGGAACAACTACATGATAGTAGTAGTGGAGGTCACTTTGGCATCAGGAAGACCCTGGAAAGAATCAAGGAGAGATTTTACTGGGTTGGCTGTCGCGAAGATGTTGAAAATTACTGTTCTACGTGCGATGTCTGCAACTCAAGAAAAGGTCCAAGTATTCGTCAACGATCACGCATGCAGCAATACAACGTTGGATCGCCGTTTGAGAGAATCGCCATAGACATTTTGGGTCCTTTGCCGGAAACCAGCCTTGGGAACAAGTATCTGCTTGTTGTAATGGATTATTTCTCTAAATGGCCAGAAGCAATTCCTGTGCCCAATCAAGAAGCAGGCACAGTGGCACAGGCTCTTTTAGAACACGTGGTGTCCAGATTCGGAGTTCCTAATGAACTACATTCAGACCAGGGACGAAGCTTAGAATCGGAAGTCTTCATACAGCTGATGAGAAAACTGGGAATTCGGAAGACTAGAACAACTGCTCTTCATCCGCAGTCCGACGGTATGGTGGAACGCTTCAACAAGACAATCCTGGATTACCTATCAAAATTCGTTAACGAACATCAGTCTGATTGGGATACTAAGATTCCTCTGGGAATGTTGGCCTACAGATCAGCGGTGAACGAGTCAACTCGGTTGAGCCCAGCGAAGATCATTTTTGGTCGAGAACTGCGGCTGCCTCTGGACTTAGCTCTTGGTCCACCCCCAGAAACGGAACGCCGTCTTCCATGCGAATGGGTGAGCGAGCTTCGGGAAACGCTCTGGGATATCCATGAGTCTGCTAGAGGAAACATCCAGTCTGCCAGCGACAGAATGAAAGCCAGATACGATCTGAAAGCAAATAGCCCAAAGTTCGTCGAAGGTGATCTGGTATGGTTCTACAATCCACGACGGAGAAGGGGTAGATGTCCGAAGCTACAACGCCATTGGGAGGGACCCTACGTGGTGATGAAGCGCCTCAACGACGTAGTCTACAGGATACGTATGGGTAGTGGAAAACCGAAGGTCGTCCATAGCGATCGCCTGTGGCCATACAAGGATCGAAGCGAACTGTTCGTCGAGGACGCCGAACGCTAAGGGGGGAAGAGTGTAACATCCTGTATATTACATTGCTTATTTGGATTTGTTAATGTTTCTTTCACAATGATTAGGTTAGATTTTTTTGATGTGTAAACGTCATCGAATCATCTGGAATTTTCTAGACTGACAGATCGGCATTCTCGAATGTCATCTGGGTGTCTGGAATCTTCTAGATGGTTCGATGAAGTATATAAGGCACCACGAGTAGCGTGGCGTCAGTCAGTTGAGTTGAGATCTAGTTGAGATAAGGTTAAGAGATATTGTATTAAGTTCTGAAGTAAAACGGTGAAAGTTACGTCGAGTTTGATTCCCTGGGTGAAGAAAAAGAGGCCGTCGTGACAATATTTACCTAACTGCTTTCATAGGTTATCATTGGAGCATTTTTGTTCATTAGAGTCATAAATTAGGACATAACTTAGTAGCTAACAACGAAAAATATTAACTTTCGATTGACTGGCTTTGATGGCGATATTATGGTAGTTAACTACTAGTTCTTGAAAACGAAAACTACTTTTTATGTAATTTCTAACATGATGAGGTTTTGAAAAAAAAACTTTTTCACCTCACTAGGTCAATTTTAAGAGACAACTAGGGCTTTCGACTCAATTTGTTTGTTGGTGACGACATCTAATCAATTTCTGAATTTCTGACTGATTGAAGTGGAAGTGACATGCGATCAATTACGGTGCATGTGATTGATACTACTTTTATGATTATGTCACACATTTGTCTTTCTACGTAATGGACTCTACCTAGAGCTTATGTCAACACTGGTGTAACACTTCTGACTGCA
Source organism: Callosobruchus maculatus (assembly GCA_951848785.1). NCBI lineage: Eukaryota > Metazoa > Arthropoda > Insecta > Coleoptera > Chrysomelidae > Callosobruchus > Callosobruchus maculatus. The sequence continues at coordinate 1,541,671 of CATOUR010000032.1, forward strand.
CATCAAAAAGTTTTCTTGTTAAACGGCATGTTTTTGGTTAATTCCTTTGATATCACTTCTGCTGTGAACCTATAAAATTGTTGTTAATATTAATAATAATTTTCTCACTTTTAGGTAACATCTTGTCAATAGGTATCTGTGATGTTACTTTGGGTAGAATTCAATGAAATAGTCATAGAACCATTTCGCCTGGACTACAAACGCAAGGGTCGAATAAAAAAATCCCACAGGAAAACCTAATAATACTTTTATTAGATGTACATGTTTGGCCGAACGAACAAATCCTTTGTGTTTTGCGTTTTCATAAAAAGAAGCAGACCTTTTCCCTTCAAGAAATCAAGGAAAGAGATTTCTGACCCGAACTTCAGTACTTTTTTGCTCTACGCGGGGAACGTCCATACAACCAATTTATTGCAGAAAACAAAAAGAGACAGTATATTGAATACTGATATTGGAAGGGAAGGTGCGTGAGAAGCATTTTATATATATGTCTGAACCAGTGAGGTGGCCACTCATTCATAGGGCACGTATTTAGGTTGCGCTTTCGTCCGTCTACTTGAAGCCGACTATACTGTTTTAAGTTTTGCTCAAGAAAAAAGACATCCAAATATAACGTTTTGCTCACGTCACATTTTGGGATATGTAATGCATCAACCGGTCATATTGTGGCATGTTATGGGAATTTCAAGAATATATGGGGGAGGGGAGTTAATGTGCTATGGAATCTTTTTGGCCCTTAACTTTGAAAATGCAATTAATATTACGATTGAATCAGTAATAGGCATTGTCAAGAGAAAATCCTAATACAGGGAAACTTATAGCTATTCAAACTTGCAGAAGCAATAGTGGAGTAATTAATTTGATGGAAGGAGTAATTAACGGAGCATGATAAAAATACATTATTATCTATCTTAGGTTCAATTGCTTAAACGAGGTGAATTGGACAAAAAAGGAACGTGACCTTGATGACTCCATTATCTTGTAATTTCAAGAAACACAAACAATAGCCGTCTGCTTATTCCACTAACCCCTAACAAACATGAGATATGTTTAAACTTTGTAGTTAGCCATTCTACAGTTCTCTGACTATATTTGGACCTTTGAAAGATTCATAAATATAAGATAACTGCTAGTATAACTTTAGTACGTAAATGCACATAATAAATAATAACAGTCATGACATTGTAATAACACTATATTCAACTTTAACTAAAAATTGTCATTGAGATTGTCTCAACTAGACATAAAATTCGAATTTACTGATTAAGTAAAAGAGTAAACACTGAAACAGTGTTAGAAGTAATGAAAATCATAACCAAATTCAGATAAGCATATATAGTTTTGAGGTTTAATAACATCAAAATAAACAGCAGTTTTACAAGCAGTATACATTTAAAACAGCAATATGTACATCAGCTGCTGCTGCTGAATTATGATCTGTACTTTTATATAAAAAAGCAAATCTCAGGTACGATACATCTTAGGTAGGTATAGATATCATAATAGTAACTCATATTTATTTACTCTCTCTAATAATGCTAATAATACACAGGTCGTTCCGTCAAACTTTAAATTACTTTCGCATGTAGCTTTTTTGAGTACATACACTGTGTATCTGCAAATAATCTTAAAACATGATTCTGTTAGAATCATACCGTTCACACAAGCCGTCAAATCACCGTTTCGGTAATTTTAACGAATCGCTGTACACCGAATGATATGTTCACACAGAAAACGGTTATAAACAGATTTTCAGCCGATCCCGAGTTTTTGGTTCATTTTTGAATAGTTTTCTTGCAAATGGACGTAAATACGTTCATAATTTTGTATTGGTATCCTCGAAGGAGGCGTAGATTACTTAACAGAAAGTTTTGGATTCACCCTGTTTTATGTCATTTAGGTGCTTACCACCGAATTACGTTTTATTCCCGAATCAACTACTCGGTTTTCGAAGACAACACGCGACCGAAACGACGAAATTGCCGTAGGCGTTTCGTATGCTCACAGTGTGAAAAATTACCGAAACGGTGATTTGACCGCATCGTGTGGACGGGCTGTAAGAGCTTATTCAGGCAACTCGGATTCGGCTATTTCACCGAATCGTCTTTGTTACCGTGTACTGTCGTGGCGCGTACATTTAAATGGGAGTGTTCATACGGTGAGTGCGAAAACCGAATAGCTGATTCGGGAATAAAACCTAATCGGTGATTAGTGGCAATGTGTATGCATGCGAACTTGCGAACTGTTCAGACGATACAGTTTTTTACCGATTCGTTAAAATTATCGAAACGGTTATTTGACCGCATCGTGTGAGCGGGCTCTAATGGCAGTACTTTTGAATTAATATGTTGGTTGTACTAAAACGTTGATGCTCTGTAATTACGATGGCGGTAAAAAATAAAATCTGTTATTCCTGAAAGCGATTTAAAAGGTGTTGGAGTAATTAATCAATGTTATCAACCAAAGGAGAACATTCTGTAAAGAGAAGTACTCTCACCATAATCTGGCCATAATCAAAGGGTTTCATGGATCTACAAAGCTTGGAAAGTGTCAGTCTCATTGTTTTATGTTTCTAATAACTTCCGACCCTATGTTATGTATTCACCATGTCCGAGGACAAAAAAATCACACTTGAGCTTCGGAATGTGAAGTTGAAATCAAAAGGAATTATTCTTAGCCCCGCATTTGTTATAGAAATCAACTTTTGAAGTTTTGTTGTAACAGTAACAAGTGAAACAGGCGTGGCCCACCTTACTGAATCTGAGTTTATTATCTGCTTTGTAGTAAAAAAATGAAGTCAAGTTGATCGACTCAGTACTTCCCACACATATACGATGATACCAGTTTATTATTTTCCCATAGCATGAAGCTTTAGTCTGAGATCCCTTGCAACCAAATAATCGCCAACCCCCCTCCTAAAATTGTCTTATGCCGCTAGGTTTTTCCTTCACAGGTCAATGGACAACCTATTACCAATACTACAAACTTTTCAGTTTTACAACGCCTCACCTCCCAACCACCCCAACCTCACCCCCACCCAAAAAAAGGTAGGAAATGATCAGGAACCCCTTAAAACACCTAAAAACGAAGTTTGAGTTGTTTTCATATTTCCAGTTTTTTGATCATTGCTTGCTATAAATTACTCGTATGTATACAGAAAATTCTAAGTCCCCTAGTTTCCGTAATAGGCTAGGCAGTGTTCGGATGGACCTAAAAGGGCGATCTATGTCGCTAGGTCTTCCTTCACAGGTTAGTGGACAGCCTATTATGAATACAAGAAATTTTTCAGTTTTCCAACCCCCCACTCCCGAACCACCCCAATTTCACCGACACCCAAAAAAAAAACGCAGAAAACGATCCGGAACCTCTAAAACGCTTAAAAACGAAGTTTGAGCTGTTTTTATATCTTTTGTTTTTTTATTATTTCTGCGCCGCCACTGGCACGATTTATAAAAACCAAACGCATTTTCCATCCTCGCTATGGTAGTAATACTAAAATTTCACTTAAATCAATTCAGCAATACTCTCGTATGTTCACACCAGAAAATATTCTAGGTCCTTTGGTTTCTGTAATAGGCAAGGCTATGTTCGGATGGATCTAAAAACCTTATTTACGTTGCTAGGTCTTCTCTCATGGGTCAGTGGATAGTCTATCATGAAAGCAACAAATTTTTCAATTTTACAACAACCCAACCACTCAAATTTCACCCTCACCCAGAAAAGAGTATAAAATCATCAGGAACTCCTAAAACGCCTGAAAACGAAGTTTAAGCAATATTTTATATTTATTTGCTAATTACTCTGACGCCCATGCACTGATTTTCAAAATTATAGGAACATTACCTACTAAGACCCCACAGCATATCGCTGCCCAAATTTAATCACAATCCATGCAGCAGCTAAGATTACAAGTCTAGAAAAAAAGCGACAGACAGACAGATAGACCGGCAGACAGACAGACAGACAGACGGACAGACAGACAGACAGACAGACAGACAGACAGACAGACAGACAGACAGACAGACAGACTGACAGACAGACAGACAGACAGACAGACAGACAGACAGACCGATGGAAATGAGTGACGTGGATTTTCGTTATGTATGTTATCATAAAACGCCCAAAAAGGTTATTATCCCAAAATCGAAAAATTTTGCGATCACAATACTCCCCTCACCTATCGGTGTGGGAAGTAGAAATGGGGACGGTCTTTTATTAAGGTTACGCTCACATACCTGATTACCGTAATCAAATTCGCTGAGCGTTTTTGTGTCATTTTGTGACGTCAATTCGTTTAGCACGTGAGCAAAAAACACAAATAGGTATTCCCGTGCATTTAACGCTAAGCACCTTTTAGAAAAACTAAGCGCGTGAAAAACACCTAATATTTGGCTGCTGTTTTGCCGCGTGACTCGTACTCAAAGGTAGTACTAAGATTTTAACCTATAAAATAGATTTAATTCTGTATGCATAATATAATTCTGTAATAGAAGAGGGGAATGGAAGTTTATTTCGTTCTAAGTTTGTTGATTGCGTTTTATTATTGGTATGTTAATTAATATGTTTGTTCAGCCATGTTACCTTGATAATTAATATAATTACCTTTTATAATGCCATGGAACTTCCACATATAGGTATATAGGAGAGATATTGGCTAATGAGGTTTCAACATTTCTCACCAGAAGATCTATTTGAATCTACAGATCACAATTTTGATAAATTATTAAGTGTACGAGCACATTGCATGCTTTTAAGTAATTAGTTTAGGATGTTGTTCTAAGAATTCAACGAGGATTGCTTTCTGTTGAGAAGAGATTATTTTTCTATTCATGTTCACCGAAAGTTTATATATTGGAATAAATTTGATACTACAACTAATACAACTAGGTTAACTTGGGTTACACACGGATCCCAAAGGTCACAGAAAAGCTTGAGATTTAAGTATTTGACATGTCAAAGAAGCCCAAAACAGTACATCTCGCTATGCAAAACCACAAACATGAATTGGCGAAACAAAACGCAACAAACAAAAAAAGATCGTAACGCACCGCAACAATAATACAAACGATAATACCAAAACGAAACGCTGGGTGCACGTGCCATGTGGAATGTTTCGCTTAGCACTTTCAAAAGATGTCATTTTGAAGGCGAATTGCGAGAATAGGGGCCCTGGTATTGTTACTTGAATTTAGCAACTCGAAATAGGGGTATTGAGGTTGCATTTTTTGCGCTCACCAAACACTTATTTCATCGCTAACGGGCTCAAATATCATCTTTCCTGATTTAAATATACAACTTAATGTATACATACTTTATCTACATAATTATTTATATACATTATGTAGTGCTACAAATCGATTCATCGATTCTTTTGTCCCTTAGACTGCTGGCAAAATGTTTTCGACTTTATTGAAAATTCCCATTCATAGTTAAGCCCTGCAAACGTGTAATAAAACCAGTGGCTGAAGTGCCTTTTGCAATCCATTAGCGTTGATTCGAAAATCCGATTTTATCACTCCGACATCGATTTCACTTATCTAGCCAATCGTGCCATGCGAAAAGGTGGTGGCCATTTTATGTCCAGCTACGAGACGGGATATGGGATTTTTGAATCTGGTGACCTCTACAACATAAGTTGCTGTTCTCTGTACGTTTTTGACGCAGTTCGAGATTACCAAAAGATTAGAGCTAAACCGAGATTAGTCAAAAAGATCGGTTTTTCAAACCTGACTTATGAAATTATCGTGGTTTAACCATGGTTTAACTTAATCCATGTAATTGGAGAGATGAAACAAAGAAAGTGACATCTGTCAATGATCATTTGTCATCTCTCTGTTATACAAATTATTATTTTTGTAATACTTTGCAAATAGAACGGGAAGCATTAGGTTGCGTTCCCACCAGAGATGTGCTAGGAAAATGAGCGTAGCGAGGATGTGTAGCGGAGCTGTGAAACGGTGTTGGTGTTTCTTCCAAAGATGTGCTAGGAGGACTTGCTGTGCGAAGATGTGTGGCGGAGCCGTGAAACGGTGTGCAGATGAGCGTTGCAAGGATGTGTAGCGGGCCTTTTTCAAATTGCTTGCGAGTGGGGTGCATCTGCCAGTTGTTGGCATCTCAGTCTCTGTTGCCAGATCTAATGTTTTACGGTATATCTGCCGTTTCAGCCCTCTGGTCACTGTTCTACCTCAAACACACCTAAATCTACTGTAATATCCAAAACATGCTGAACTACTAGATTTCGGGTACCTATAGAATTTCTCGATGCGAAATCTACAATCTAAGCATTCGACAACCATACGATGCATACAATTTGGCAAACAATGAAAATGATCTGTCTTTTGTTTCAAAGGACTTGCGATATGCGACTGAGGAATGTTTTTTTGTCCTAACTCGATTCATCAATATTATCATATAAGTGTGCAAATCTTTTGTTTGTATACCTATATGTATATGCTTTCTATTGTTATCTAAGGAATGGAATAGCCGAGATCGATATAGGACATACACATATACGTTTAGTTTTTAGTATACAGGGTGCCACTATGTACGGAATATAATATAAATCTTAGTAAGCAATGATAATTATAATAACTTTTTCAGTAGTTCCCACGATACGGGAATATCCAACTATTTTTGTTTAGGGGCTCATTTGACAAATATTTTTTTCTCTTGCAATTATTCAAGCATTTTATTGGTTTATTTGTTGTACCTGCGTTACTTCTACAATGTTCCTAAATTGTGTAGTGTCAAAATGCATTGCCGATATTTAGAAACGAAGGATTACGTAACCGTAGATTAATTTTTGATTGAACAACACTTTTTTTATGGTCAGCCTTCCACAAAGGCTGAACGCCTATGGCGATATATAGAAGCGCTGCGAGAGGACAAATTTCGGTGCACGTTAGATTTAAAACGCTGCAGGTTGTTGCCGTCGGGAACCAAATTATCCGGCAGCTCATTCCACAGCGGCGAGATTCTCCAAAGGAAGGAATGCTGAAGGACACTGGTTCGGGGCGTAGGCAAACTCGATCTGGTAAGGATAAGCTTTAGAGAGTGCTTCGGAGCGTATGACCACATATGGGAGCAATACTCCAACGATGGTCGGATCTGTGCCTTGTAGAGCAGCAGTAGTTGCTTTGGTGTATTCAGCTTCCTACAGCGAAACAAAACTCCAAGCTTCTGGGATGCCGTTTTAGCAGTACTGACAACGTGGTCGACATTACACAGTTAACTGTGAAATCTGATTTACAAAATAGGTACGTGACCCAATCCCCTATTGAGTAACCGGCCGGTTTCAAAGTTCGGTACTATGTGTAGTGCAATTCAAATTCGGGCAGGTCTTCCCACATCCTTATGACTTACATTTCAAATAATATCAGATAAAAACTACTTTCACTTCAAGCAAGAAAGCGAATTGACATACATATGAAGACCATATGCTCAGAGATTCAACCAGGAAGTGTTATAACGTTATTATAGCAATAACGTTATTATAGCGACATTTCCTACAGTTTTGATATCTCACACGTACTCAGTATCTGCATCCCGAAATTTTCAGGCCTATCTGCATCAAATGGAAGACTGGTTGACATAAAAAAGTTACAACATTTTAAAGAGCCTTCACGTATAGTAAGTGGCGCCCTCTTCAAGTGGCATCCGAAGTAAGAACAGATTTGGGTTTATAGCCTCAAAAAACCCATGCGTCGGTACTCTCTAACTTAAGAGATACAAACATGTTTCTGTCACCATGACGATCGGGCGGTTTCGGGTGCCTATCACGTGACTACTACGCTGTCATTGCACGCTGTCATATTTACGAGGCCACCCGATCCCATAGTAGATAGTACATAGAAACACGTTTCTAAGGCCGCTTTCTGATTTGTCGGTGCGGGAGCGGCGCGGGATTTGTTAGCTCGGCACCGAAACGATTCCGCACTGCCTTCAGTTACTCACCTATCTGTATATTCTCGGTAAAAAATCCTGCAGTATCGCTTTGAGCGTCCTACGAAAATGTCGTCTTCAAGCGATGAAGATATTTTAGTGTGTTATTTATATTGTCTACGTGAAAAAAGAAAACGTTATTGGTGTCATCCTTACATCGAGAAGAACATTAATTGTCGACTTTTTGTTGCGGTTCAAGAACTTTCCCAAGACGACCGAAAATTTTTATCGATGTATAGAATGTCAAAAAAAACGTACGAAGAGCTTTTGAATTTGTGATCACCAGTGTCAACAAAGCAACATACAAGATTTAGAGAATGCGTGACTGCTGATGAAAGATAACTTATTACTTTAAGGTAAGTGGTAATTAAAAGGTCTCATTTTAGTTCGAAGTTATTTACAGTTATTGATATATTACAATCATTTGAAACCAATACGGTCACCATACGAAACTCTGGGATTTTATATTTTGCGTACAGTGCCGGCATTGTGTTTACTATTATAAAAGAAAAAAAAAACAGTTCATTAAAGTTCTTAATAATACGACAAATCAAGAGTATTTTTATTATAACAAATGTAAAACAGTTGATTATAGTTCTTCATATGACATATCAAGAGTATTTATTATTGCAGCAAAATGCCGACCGGCTCCTGGACACGCGTCCCGACTGACGGTAAAACGAAACGATCCCTCTCCGCGCCCGCACTTTCCGCGTCAATCAGAAAACGCGCATTGAAATATAGGTGCTCGGCAAGCTTTAGGTACCGCGTATACCGAGCGAACCGAATCCGCGCCGCTCCCGCACCGGCAATTCAGAAAGCGGCCTAAGTTACAGAGCACCGGTGCAGAGCTCCTAATTTCGTTCCGTTTCGTAACTTTTTGATGAATTAGGCCGCTTTCTGATTTGTCGGTGCGGGAGCGGCGCGGATTCGGTTCGCTCGGTATACGCGGTTACGCGGTACCGAAAGCTTGCCGAGCACCCATATTTCAATGTGCGTTTTCTGATTGACGCGGAAAGTGCGGGCGCGGAGAGGGGTCGTTTCGTTTTACCGTCAGTCGGGACGCGTGTCCAGGAGCCGGTCGGCATTTTGCTGCAATAATACTCTTGATATGTCATATGAAGAACTGTTTTACATTTGTTATAATAAAAATACTCTTGATTTCTCGTATTATTAAGAACTTTAATGAACAGTTTTTTTTCTTTTATAATAGTAAACACAATGCCGTCACTATACGCAAAATATAAAATCCTAGAACTTCGTATGGTAATGGTATTGGTTTTAAATGATTGTAATATATAAATAACTGTAAATAACTTCGAACTAAAATGAGACCTTTTAATTACCACTTACCTTAAAGTAATAAGTAATCTTTCATCAGCAGTCACGCATTCTCTAAATCTTGTATGTTGCTTTGTTAACACAGGTGATAACAAATTCAAAATCTCTTCGTAGGTTTTTTTGACATTCTATACATCGATACAAATTTTTGGTCGTCTTAGGAAAGTTCTTGAGCCGCAACAAAAAGTCGACAATTAATGTTCTTCTCGATGTAAGGATGACGCCAATAACGTTTTCTTTTTTTACGTAGACGATATAAATAACACACTAAAATATCTTCATTGCTTGAAGACGACATTTTCGTAGGACGCTCAAAGCGATACTGCAGGATTTTTTACCGAGAATATATAGATAGGTGAGTAACTGAAGGCAGTGCGGAATCGTTTCGGTGCCGAGCGAACAGGTCCCGCGCCGCTCCCGCACCGACAAATCAGAAAGCGGCCTTATTAAGCAAAAAGAAATCATAATTACAACATTTCCGCTACTCTCAACTTTTGCACTGTGGTAAGTTTAGTTAAATCTCAATACATTTGTTCTCAAAGAATCTGCAGCTTTGCTGTGTACTATTAATTAGGAGACACACTGTATATTACAATATATAGTTATTGCATAAAAAAATCGCATTTAGGTTTTCCAACATAGCGCTTGATGTGATTGTGTGTACAGGGTGCGTTACGTGAGGTAACCCAGAGACTATAGGTCTGTTTTTACAGGAATCACAAACTAGTCAGCGTCAACTTGATTGGCCAGTACTAGTCAGAAATAGTTTGACAACTGCAATGGGGAATACTGATTGGCTCTGACTGGTTTGTGATTCCCTGTAAAAACAGACCTTATAAGAGATAGAACAAAAAGTTAAATACAAAAGTGGTTTGATGTGAGTTACACTGTAATTATGTTATAATTTTGTATATATGGGTGGCCTGTTTTGCCTGAATTATTGTAAACTTCTTTTATTTCAAAAGGAAGATCCTGTATGTTTTTCGATTTTCAGGTTATGCTTCAAATCCAAATACTTCCACTGTAAAGTTTTTTTTTCAAATTTTGTCTAGTCTTTGTGTAAATCGAGATTTTTGGAAAAATCAATGCTTCTAAAAGTCACTTTATAGCCACTCTGTAAGACACGTGTCACTACTAGTATGATCTTAACGTTCCAAGAGGAAATAGAATTTAGGAAATAGATTTTTGTATATATGTTTAGAAATAATATACAGGATGTTTGCTACAGTCATTGGAAGAAGCAATTCTTCAAACACCGATGTCTTAACTGTTTCAAATGGAACTTCTGTATATTTTAGTTTGGTTGAATTTATTGCTTAATTCTCTGCGTTTTTATATAAGTAGATCGTATACTTAGAGTTGACAGACTTCAAATAATTTGAAGTTTTTTAATTCAACGCCATATTTTTCTTAATTACATTCGAAATACTGTACATATAGAGCGAACGCCCTGTACATTTTAGTATTGTCGGATTGTCTGATTGATTCTCTGTTTTTTCATATAAACATGCCATATACGTGAAGTTGATAGATTCCAAATAGTTTGCATTCTTATGGGAATTCGAAAATAATACTACAGTAGGACTTCACTCACGTCAGACTTGTTAAATTTCGGAGCAATATTGCACCTGAAGACTTTTATCAAGTCGGATAAGACTTTACGAATGTTACATCAGAATCAATCAAAATTCACTATTTGCAATGAATTTGTGGTTCTTGGGTTTTTTCAATTAAAGCCTATCATGAGCATTTCGAATTTCCGTAAAAGGAATATCGGGTTCAGTTAAAAGAATGCAAACTGTTTGGAATCTATCAACTTTACGTACATATATGAAAATACAACACACAAATACATACAATTTTTTTTTTTTATGGACATCCTCCCGCAAAGGCTAAAAGCCTATGTCGCTGTAGAAGCGCTGCGAGAGGATAAGTGTCGGTGCACGTTAGATTTGAAGCGCTGCAGGTTGTAGCCGGCGGGAAACAAATTCCCTGGCAGCTCGTTCCACAGCGTCGAAGTTCTCCAAAAGAAGGAATGCTGGAGGAGACTGGTTCGTGGAGTAGGGACCTCGACCTGGTAAGGGTGAGCTCGCAGAGCCTCTCTAGTGTTCCTCGTTCGGGCGGCCTTTGCTGTTATTACCTGGGAGAGGTCACTCGAACATCTTCCGTGATAGAATCTGTAGAACAGAGATAGGTCAGCCACCCTTCTTCGATGTTCCAGGCTATGGAGGTCTTTTGTGAGGTTAGGCGTATCGATTAGTCTAATTGCTCTCTTCTGGATGGTATCCAGAAGCTTTAGAGAGTGCTTGGGAGCGCATCCCCACACATGGGAGCAATACTCCAGCGGTGGTCGGATCTGTGCCTTGTAGAGCAGCAGCAGCTGCTCCGGTGTGTACAGCTTCCTACAGCGGAACAAAACTCCAAGCTTCTGGGATGCCGCTTTAGCAATACTGACGACGTGGTCGTGCCAAGACATGTTGTTGTTGATGTTGACCCCCAAAAGCTTGACGGAAGGTGACTCGTCTATGGGGTGACCCTCCATTTCCAATGTTGGTAAGCCAGTGTGAGACTTCTTTGTAAGTGTTGTTGCCTGGGTTTTCTGTACGTTGAACTGTACTTTATTTACTAATCCCCACTCGACAATTTTTTTGATATCTGCGTTGATCTGTGAGGCATGCTGCTGTCGTCGACGTATCGTCTCCTGGGATGATAGTGGCTTGCCTGGTTCCATGCACGATATCAATGTACTGTCGTCTGCGAAGCTGTAGATTGGGTTGGATGTTATTTCCAGCAGCTCGTTGATGTACAGCAGGAACAGTGTAGGGGATAAAACAGATCCCTGAGGAACACCGGCGTTTATTGAAAATACGTCTGATGAACAGCCTTCGACTACAACGAACAGAGATCGGTCGTTCAAAAAGCTGTTCAGCCACTGGCGCAGACCAGGTGGTAGTCCATAAGCAGCAAGCTTGACTAGAAGTCCCTCATGCCACACTCTGTCGAAGGCTTTCGATATGTCAAGCGCAACAACACGGGATTCGCCATGGTTTTCAATGGCTCTATTCCACAAGTGAGTGACATAGGCCAGAAGGTCACCCGTAGACCTGTGCTTACGGAAGCCATACTGGCGATCATTTATGATGTTATTATTGTCCAGGTATTTCAGGATCTGTGTGTTAATGACAGTCTCCATAACCTTGGACATGATGCTGAGAAGAGCCACAGGTCTATAGTTTGTGGGATCGGTTTTTTTGCCTTTCTTAGGGATGGGTTGTACGCAGCCAATTTTCCATGAAGCGGGAAACACGCCTTGCTGATATGATAGTTTGAAGAGCTTGCAAAGAATAGGTGCAAGCTCAGCGGCACAGCGTTTAAGGACAATGGCTGGAATTTGGTCGGGACCAGTAGCTTTCTTCGTGTTTAGCTTCTGGAGGATGCTTTTTACATCTCGATGTTGAAATTTGACCTCTGCCATTCTCGAGTTTACGTTTATGTTGGTGAGCGGATTGCTTCCTTGGAAGTCTACAGTAGAATTGGCTGCGAAAAGCCTCCCTAAGATGTCTGCTTTTTCTTTAGGAGCAGAAGCGATGGACTTGTCCCCTCTGGTCAAGGGTGGTATTGAGGAATAGGAAAAGTTCTGACTAACAGCCTTAGCTACAGACCAGAATGTTCTGGACGAACTAGGACATGAGAGGAGCTTGTTCTTAATTTTTTGGTTGTGTTCCTCCTTGCAGTTGTCAATCACGCGTTTACAGTGGCTTCTAGCGTCGATAAAACTGCGGTGGTTCTCGGCGTTTGGATTTTTCCTCCATTCCTTGTAATGTTGGTTTTTGGAGGTAACTGCATCTCTACAACGCTGATTAAACCATGGCTTGTTTTTGGAGGGACGCTTGACGACATGTGGAATATAGGCCTCCATGCCGGACATTATTACCTCTGTTATTTCTTGGGCGCAAGCTGATGGGTCTCGTGACTTGAAGCAGACGTCGTGCCAGGGAAAGGACTGGTAGTATTCCCTTAGGTCGTCCCACTTTGCTGATCCGTAATGCCAGACACGGCGAGGCATTGTATGGTGGGGATCTGGAGAATGCATCCTGCATAGTGTTGAGACGGTGTTATGGTCAGACGATCCTAGTGGAGCGGTTACTTCCACTGTATAAATTGTTGGGGTAGTTGTTAGGTATAGGTCCAGCAGACTGGCAAAATCTCCGTGGCGGCTGGGGATTCTTGTTGGTTCTTTAACTATCTGCTCCAAGCCGCAGCTAATAGCAAAGGCTTCAGCTTCACGTCCCTCGTCGTCCGTTTTGTTTGAGTGTTTGAGCCAGTATGAGTTGTGAACGTTGAAGTCGCCCAGAAAGACTATCTCTGAATTAGGATGACCTGACTGCAGCGCGTCCACAGTGGCTGAAAGCTTCTCGAAGAGCTCTTTGCAGTTGTTACTACTTGGTGGCCTATAGATGCAGCATATGAATTTGGAATGATTTTGGAACAATACTAAAATGTACAGGGGATCCGCTCCATCTATAGTATTTCGGATGTAGAAAAACATGGTGTTGGATTAAAAAAAAAACTAAATTATTTGGAATCTGTCAGCTCTAGGTATAGGACTTATATGAAAATACCGAGAATTAAGCAGTGAATGCAACCAAACCAAAATATACAGGGAGTTCCATTTGAAATACATAAGATATCGGTGTTTGAGAAATTGCTCCTTTCATTTACTGTAGGGACACTAGAGCGCCGCGGTCAGATTGGTCCTAATCCCACCGGTCAGAAGCGCGCAAAATACTTCGATCACCAGATGGGCCATAGGACACTAGCGCGCCGCTGTCAGATTTGTCCTAATCCCACCGGTCAGAAGTATTTTGGATAATAGGCAGGTATGTAGACACCAGCACGCGGGGCGGCGAGGTAAACTTATGTCTTATAATTTTAACAGATTTTAATTCATTCGTCAGTTTTTGCGATCTTGCTAATAGTTACTGAAGAATTTGTAGAACTCCAGTCAGAGGTATCGTTACTTTTGACTTGACAGAAATGAATTACTTTTTTATATTATTAAATGCGAAATTTTGTTCTGAACATAATAAGTTAATCTGATCACTATAATGGATGCAAATAAAGAAGTTGGTATTGTCAGCAGACCGAAATGTCTTCATAATATCCCAAAAAAATTTAATTAATCAGAAAGTGTTCTAATTTGTCACAAATTTGATAGATTTCTTGACGATGTAAAAAAAAAGTCCGAGAAATTTACCTTCACAGCTTGTTTTTTGGGAGCATCATGGTTGTGTTCATTATTTCTTTTAAGAACAATGTCTTCCGATTGATCCATCAGCAATGATGCTATGCATCCTCTTCTAGAGCATTTGTAGGCTACACCACGAGTGGTTTCTTTATCTCTTCGGAACGTATACTCTTCAAGGACTATTAATTTCTTCCCTTTCACACTTAACATAGTCTCCATGATGAGAAGGTAGAAGACAAACAATACTCACAAACAGCAACTAAGGATTGCAAACTACTGAAATATTTTCATTAAGGGTAGTTTTATATACCTACAGAAGTCAGACAGTCATTTGAATAATCTAAGAAGTAACTATAAGCTACCGCAAGTCGTAAAAAGACAGATGAAAATTCACAAGAATAAAAGGGATGTGGTCATTAGGAATATCCAAGGTTAATTTTCTTCCGGCGCGCAAGTGACCGGTGCCGATGAAGGCACCCCTTTTGTAAACAGGTAAAAATCAAACCGCGCGCGCTCATGATCGATCACCGTAGCAAACAACCTGTATATTGTTTCTCAATAAATATACAAAACTCGTTAAACTCCATTTCCTAGTAGATCTCTTAGCTCATAGTAGTAGCTACATGTGTCTTACCTACACAGCGGTCAAAATGTGATTTTTAGAAACATCGAAGTGTAATTTTGATTCACACAAAAACTAGACCGAATTTGAAAAAACTTAGCAGCAGAAATATTTGGATTTAAGAGCGCAATCTGAAAATTGAAAAACATATAGGGAGTTCCATTTGAAATAAAAAAATGGAGTCAAGTTGATTGACTCAGTACTTCCCACACATTACTGTGATATCAGTTTATTATTTTCCCATAGCATGCAGCTTTAGTCTGAGATCCCCTTGCAACCAAATCATCGGCAGCCTCCCCCCTCCTAAAATTGTCTTACGCCGCTAGGTCTTTCCTTCAGAGGTCAATGGATAGCCTAAAACATCTAAAAACGAAGTTTGAGCTGTCTTTATATTTTTAGTTTTTTTTATTATTTCTGCGCCGCCACTGGCACGATTTATAGAAACCGTACGCGTTTTCCATCCTCGCCACGGCAGTAATACTGTGTCAAAATTTCATTAGAATCAATTTAGCAGTGTCTACGTTACAAAATACAAAATGATCTAAAGCAATACTCGTATGTGTACAGAAAATTCTACGTCCCTTAGTTTCCGTAATAGGCTAGGACAATGTTGGGGCAAAGAGTAGGTGTTGGGGTGTACCTAAAAAGTTGATTTATGTCGCTAGGTCTTCCTTCACAGGCTAGTGGACAGCCTATTATAAATACAAGAAATTTTGCAGTTTTTCAATCCCCACCCCCTAACCACCCCAATTTCACCCCACCCAAAAAAGACGCAGAAAATGATCAGGAACCTCTAAAACGCTTAAAAACGAAGTTTGAGCTTTTTTTATATTTTTACTTTTTTTACTCGTTTTTTTATTATTTCTGCGCCGCCACTGGCACGATTTATAAAAACTATACGCGTTTTCCATCCTCGCCACGGTAGAAATACTGTGTCAAAATTTCATTAAAATCAATTCAACAGTTTCCTTGTAACACAATATAGAAGGATCTAAAGCAACACCTACTCTCGTATGTTTACACCAGAAAAAATTCTAAGTCTTTCTGTAATAGGCAAGGCAATGTTCGGATGGACCTAAAGAAGATATTTATGTTGCTAGGTCTTCCTTCATGGGTCAGTGGACGGCCTATTATGAAAGCAACAAATTTTCCAATTTTACAACCCCCCACCCCCCAACCACCCCAATTTCACCCCCACCCAAAAAAAAGTAAAAAATGATCAGAAACCCCTAAAACGCCTAAAAACGAAGTTTAAGCAATATTTATTTTTTTTTTGTTTTTTGCTAATTACTCCGCCGCCCATGCACCGATTTTCAAAATTATAGGAACATTACCTACTACGACCCCACAGCATAACAGCATATCGCTGCCCAAATTTCATCACAATCCATGCAGCGGTTGCTGAGATTACGAGGCTAGAAAAAAAGCGACAGACAGACAGACAGACCGACAGACAGACAGACAGACAGACAGACAGACCGACGGAAATGAATGACGTGGATTTTCGTTATGTAGACATCATGAAACGCCCAAAAAACGTATTATCTCAAAATCGAAAATTTTCGCGATCACAATACTCCCCTCAACTATCGGTGTGGGAAGTAAAAGTTGACATTGAATTAGGAACAACGGGCCATCCTGCATAGACAAAATTATAATAAAATTAAAGCACAAGTGACGTCAAATAACTGTTATATTCAACTTTTTGTTCTATCTCATATAGTTTCTGAGATAAGGTAGTGGGTTCTCTTACGTGCGTCACCCTGTATAAGTGTGTGTGAGGTACCGGAGTAACCTACTTGGTCTGTTCTTTTCTTAAACGGTACCAAGTGTACTTTCAAATAATTCCGAAGGTGCCGGCTGCTGCTCAAAAACATGCGAGGGTTGAGCGACAGCTAGATACGGCACGCTCCACATACAACCTTTATGACTTGTCGGATTGTCCAGGCTTTCTTAGTTGGCTGAATACCCGATCGCATCAAAAGCACCGCATGCGGGCGACACGTGCTCGGTTCCATCAATCTGTTCATGAAGCCTCAATCGTCGGCTTTATTCGAACATCTAATAAGTAGGGGTAAGTGTGCTACCAAGCAGGAAAGAAAAAAATGTGCTTGAACTCGATACCAAAATTGTTGAGATTCTGTTCTACAGTGTGGAAAAATTAAACTTTGTAACTGACATAAAGCTTAACTCAAGATTTATACAATGTGTCCGGCCATCGGCGTCGGAGCCTTAAGGGCCGGTTGTACAATGTAAGCTTAATCTTTGGCTTAAGGTAAGCCGACGTTAAACCACGTCAGTTGCAAAACGTCCGTTGTACAATGCTGGCTTAGCCCCCCACTCCAAGCTTAACACGAGCTTACGTAAGCCGAAGCTCAACGCGAGCTTAGCTGAGGTTTAAACCTAACCTAATACAAATGACATGATGTGTCAAGCAGGAACCTTCAAATTGCTTGTCACTTTATTAGGTCATATTGGTCATATTTTTTGAAAGATTTGTGTCTAATTTAACAAAGAGAGCAAATAAAAGAACAGAGACAGAAACGGTTATTGCAGAAATTTGACACAAACTGTCATAAGTGCCTAAACAAGAAAAGGTAATTTTTCAGATGATTATGTCAGTATGTATTGCTTCATTGATGCCAACTGTAGTAATTTCATTATCAACCAGATTTAACTAAGTCGACGATTGTACAACGGGTGCCGACTTTAATCCTGAGCTTAGCTAAGCTTAGGCTTAACAAAGCTCGTGTTAAACCCGCGTTTGTACAACCGGCCCTTAGAGGCATAAAATAAGTTGATTTTTATCGACAAACCAACCCTCAAAAGTAGTTTTTCTCCCACCGTAATATAATGGCAGTCATTTTGTTTTCTGTTTAATTGATGCACGAGTGTTGTACTAATTTAGCCATAGCTACCTATGTGGAGGTTCAACAAACACAAGATAAGTCTCACTCGATAGCGAAACATGTATACCATAAAATAATGGTAAACATTTTACAAATTTCATTCCATATCAGGGCAAAAAAATGTTAAAAGGAAATAATTATGTAATTCTCGGTAAATCTGTGGGCAGGAATGATTGATGATACTTTGATTAGCTCACTTATATTGTCAGCCAGGATGAATGACCCTAGATTTCTAGAGTTTTTGGAAACCGAACTCCTGAACGCCATTATGAAAATACCATTGGTCTATGGGTGAGGAATGATTCTGCAACTGGACGGAGCTCCGGCATACTTTGCTGCAAATGTACGAAGCCACTTACATGAACGTATTTCGCCATGGGTTGGACGCGTTGGAATAATCGCTTGGCCACCGCGTTCACCGGACTTGACCCCCCTTGATTTTCTCTTGTGGGGTACAAAGAAACAGAAAGTCGACGTGCCAAATACACGCGAGGAGCTTATTTGCAAAACTATTCAAGTCGGAAATGAATTATAGAGTGACAACGCGATGATCAGTCCCTCTACGGAACATGATGACACCGATAACCAGAAACATTGTATGTATGTATCATATACTAGTCAAATATGTGCCAATAATGTTAAGTCGGTATGTTAGCGAGCATGTTTTAAATGCTAATAAACCAATAATTATCGACGCAATTAACTGAACTTCAAGCAACTTTGATATACAGTATGTCCATTATGTACGGCGTATAGTATATATCTCAGTAAATAATGATTTTATTTAAAAAAAAATATATCAAAGTTGTCTAATATCGTATTGCCCATAATACAGCAGTATTCAGTTGTTTTTGTTTGAGAAATCAAACTAATTTCATTAGACTCATTATTTTCTTTTCAATGACACAACATGTCCATACTAAAATACAACAAAATGTTTCAAAAAAATAAAACTTTATTAATTTTATTACATCAATACCATTAATCTAAATATATGAGTTCTGTTGGCAGACAGTAAATATGACAGAAACTTATTGTCGTATGTCAATATGTCTGGCATTGTGAATAAGTTGGTATCGAAAATTAGGAATGGTTCATTTAACAGAATTTGAACGCATAGAAATTTTGATTATATTTGGTTATGATTTGGAAAGCAAACTCGATTAGAAGCATGTGAAATTTTCCATAAGTGTCATCCAAATTAAGAACCCATCGCATCCAGTCAGTAGTTAGCAAGACTTTGAAACGCCTTACGGACACAAAATCTGCAGAAAACTGATTCATCAATCAATTGATTCATACTGGACTAATGCTATTGGTGAAACGAACATAATAAAGTTTGTAATTTTTTAACATATCCTTTTATTTTGGCAATAAGGTTTTGTGCCACTGAAAAGAAAAAAATATATCAAATGAGCATTATAAAATATTATTACTACTATTTAAAGAAAATCAATTTTTTTCATTACTCCTTTGTTTTCTGGAGAAAAGTCAACTAAATACTGTTTTATAATGGAAAACTCAATATCAAACAACTCTAAAGTCTTTTATTTAGTATTTTATTCTTTAAATTTTTCTATATATACTTTGCCCATGAGTTGGCCTATAAGCCCCAAGAGTTTGGCTGATAAAATAATGTGTGAACGATGATTTTTTGTCTTGGTGAGGACAGATTAGTACATACAGTGTGTCCCAGCTAGAATTTTCCACAAAAACTCAGCTCTGAAATTATTGAAAGAGATAAAAATCGGCGTGACACGTCGATTTGTATTTCGAGGGAGAACTCTTCTACCGAATCCGTCATCATTGTGTCATCAACTCCCTCGCCTTCAGCAACCCCTACCTTAAAATCTTGAAGAAGATTGATTAGCTATTATGGAAGTTAATAAAAAATTTGGTGATTATCAAAATTAAGTATTATTCTCATTACTTGTAATATTTTCGTAAGAAGTGTTACGAATGGGATCCATTTCCTTCCATACAGATGTACAGGTGATATTTCAAAATTTTGAGATGGTAATAATGAAAATAATAATTCATTTTCATCACCAAATTTTATTAACTTCCATAGTAGTGAATCAATTTTCAATTTGATTATGCTGTTGTATTTGTCAATGAATTCCCTTCAAAACGATGTATCACAAGTACGATGGTCTCATTTAGAATTTTGGAGTAGGGATTCCTGGTGGTGAGGGCGTTGATGACATAATGTTGGCGTATTCCGTGGAAGAGTTCTCTTCTGAAATACAAATCGACGGGACACGACTTTTTTTATCATTTCAGAGATAAGGTGGGTGGCAAATCTTTTCTGGGACACACTTTATTATGCTCTACTGACCGAAGACACCAAAGTAGCAAGAGAACCAAAAATTAGCGAAATGATGACATCATTCCAAAGGTGCAATCATAAACCCGAAAGTACTTGTCATAACTCCATAATATAAGCTAGTTGAGTATTTCAGGCGAGAAAGAGGCAATAAAGCGTTTTAACTTTAAAGTTGTTGCGAGGAAGTTTTGCTGGTGTGGTTTATGTATTCCAATTCCGAGTCTCGCAGAGTATATAAGTTAGATTATGCGATGCATTCCATTTTGCTCTGAGTGGTTTTATCACTTGTTATTTCCTTCGTATACATTGTACAGTGGGGAGACCTTTGGAGTAGAAAGAACTGCTGTATTCGTATTGAAAATTTGAAGTCTGACGAATAAATCGATTGCAGGAGCTGTGTCCAAAATAGAATCACGTAGGATGCTGTCATAAAACTTGGATAATATATTTATGTGTATACATAAATAAAGACATGATAATGTGTATACAGGGTGTTCGTTTGAAAACCTCCCATCCCGGATTTCTCAAAGATCGCTGGTTAAAAGAAAAAACGCTGAGACGCGTCAACAGGCTTGTCGAGGGCGACAAATCTTTAACCAAAACTACTCCACCTTCTTGTACCATCCGCCCCCTTTGGTTAGACACTTGAAAATTTTAAGTAATTATAGTCCAGCTCAAAAAATATATTGTATAGTCACAAAAAGAAGAAAAAAATAACATAATACGGTACTAGGCGATGAAAGTCAGCCTACGAGAAATTCATCTAGTTTGTAAGTACATCGCTCTACTGGAAGCTTCTTCAAGCGTGCCTTAAAGGGGTGATTCACGTACGAGCAAGTACACGTGCTTATGGCTCGATGACGTTTTTCGCCTGTGTGTCACCGTAAGTACGCGTACTTTAAAACCGTCGCGCAAGCCGCCGGCGATCCAACTGGTTTGAAATCTTGCTCGTAGCTTGTCTTATGTCTTGGCTCATACTGTGAGCCGCGAGCCAACACTTTGTTTCGGCAGGCCATCGATGCGCAACGCTTGTTGTGTTTGGCATTTGTTAAAAGTTTTGTTTGTTTAGGAAAATTATCAAAATCAGTGATTTCAGCTTCACGTGTGTCACCGACGTCGGGCCGAGTAAGTTCGCGAACTTAAAAACCGCGTACCAAAAGTTCGTACGTGTATCACCCCTTTTAAATATCTTTGTATTAGCTGATTCTCTGATATATGATGGTAGTTTATAATACAATCCTAATCCTAAGCAATCTGGAACATTATATCCTACATTATATTTTCTATATGGCACATATACCTTATCTTTCTGTCTGGTACCCTTATTGTGCATATCACATATACAGGGTGGTCCAATAAACGTTCGGTGCTCCTTAGCGGCCATACAGTTTAAACTAGACGAAAATGTTTTAAACAAAAAACGTTTCTTTTCTAATGCTCTACATTTGGAAAATAATTTTAAAGATGGCGGATTTCCGGATATACCGGAAGTAGGCATCAACCTCCTTATTTTAAATAGAATACCCTGTATATTATTACGTTTTTGAATTCAGCATCGATTTCTAGGTCTAGTTTGTTAACCAGTGTTTATGGCTACGAAGCCTATTTTCGAAGTTATTCAGCAATTTTTACAAAATTTGACGTTTGTAGTACTTTACAAGAAACGTTAATATCTCGAAAACTAAACGCGATAAAAAGACGCGGTTTTCGGTTTTGAAACAAGTAAGGAACGTATTTGTGTCTCAGTGAGATAGTTGTTTCTAAAGAACATTAAATCATTAGACTAGCAATTTCCAAATCTGAAAGGTTAAAAACGTTAAAAACTTTTATTTTTCAAATGGGATGGTATCATAAGTTTCACATCGGTGGATGCGAAATTAAATTCTCTTTTACTTTTATCTAGGCACATGTGGTTCTATCTTTGATGGTTTTCAAGATATTTACGGTTCTGTAATTATGGCGTAGGAATTGGAAAAATCGTAGGTGGCGTGGCTCGCAGACGAAACAATTGGCAGGAAACCTTTCATCCCATGTGGTCCGACCTCTAATACTAAAATGTGCTTTTGCTCCATCTAACTGTAACCACATTATTCTTAAAAACTCCAGTGGTGAATTTTTCAACAGGTTTTCCAAATTTTCATGTAGAACATTTTGGAAAACATTAGTTTATTATGCGGTTTCCAATAATACCACCCCAAATGATTGGACTTCATGCTGGTTGTCAACAGACTCCTCAAAATTTGGATTTACGTGGGCGTAAAATATGAGAGAAGGAAACATGTAGTACATGAAGATAGTGAGTTTGATATTCTCGCAATTGTAGTTAAAGATCCGCATAGCAGTGCTACAGTAGAAATTAGTCGCCATTTGGGCATTGGTCAAACATCTGTGAACATGATCTTAATGGAGTACATATAGCATTCTTATCACGTGCAGCTAAATCAAGCAATTGAAAGGCAAGACTTTGAAAACTGAATGAATTTCTGTAACTGGAGTCGTGCTCGGGTCCAAGAAAATGCACTTCTTTCCAAAAGTGTGTTGTTTACGAATGAAGCTACATTCCTTATGAAATTCTTTCATTTTCTTTTTTATCAAATTAAGCTACAGCGTTATCATTAGCGGCCATGTAAACTGGCATAATTTACATTTTTATACCGACGTAAATCCAAATTTTTGAGAAGTTTGTTGACAACCAGCATGGAGTCTAAGCATTTGGGGTAGTATTATTGGAAACCGCATATTAAACTAACGTTTTCTAAAATTTCCTAAATGAAAAGTTGGAAAACCTGTTGGAAAATTTACCACTGGGGTTTTTAAGAATAATGTGGTGCAGGTAAATGGAGCGAAAGCACATTTTAGTATTAGAAACCGAAACACTTTGAACGAAAGGTTTGCTGCCAATTGTTTGGTCTGCGAGCCACGCCACCTACGATTTTTCCAATTCCTATGCCATAATTAATTTCGCATCCACCGATATGAAACTTAAGGTACCATCCCATTTGAAAAATAAAAGTTTTTAACGTTTTTAACTTTTCAAATTTGAAAATTGCTAGTCTATCGAATTAATATTCTTTTGAAAAAACTATCTTACTGAAACACAAATACGTTCTTTGTTTGTTTCAAAACCGAAAACTGCATCTTTCTATCGCGTAGTTTCCGCGATATTAACGTTTCTTGTAAAGTACCACAAACGTCAAGTTTTGTAGAAATTGCCGAATAACTCCGAAAATAGGCTTCGTAGATATAAACAAAGGTTAACAAGCTGGACCTAAAAATGGATGCTGAATTAAAAAACGTAATAATATACAGGGTATTCCATTCAAAATAACGAAGTTGATGCATACTTCCGGTATATCCGGAAGTTCTCCATCTTTAAAATTATTTTCTAAATGTAGAGCATTTGAAAAGAAACGTTTCTTATTTAAAACATTTTCATCTAATTTAAACGGTATGGCCGCTAGGGAGCACCGCGCACTTATTGGACCACCCTGTGTATGTTAATTATTAGTAATAAGTATTAAAAGACCAGGTACAGTTAAAATATTAAATTCACGGAAAAGTGATCTACATGTTTCCCTCTCGTGCAGCCCTGCCATGGACCTGAGAGTCATTTATGTGATAAGAAGACATCTTGAGCATGTGTACTCATCCCTCAAAAACATATTACATACCGCAGTCTACTTTCTACTTGCGCATAGTATAGCATCAGTAACCGACAAGTGCTCAGTATATGTCTAAGGTTATTAAATAGGCACGAAGCTGAAGTAATTTTTGAGATAATGCTTTCGCAGTGATATCTCCAGATTAAGTGGTTGTCAAGATGTATACCTAAAAACATACAAAAATATCACTTTTTATTGAAATAAGTGTTTAAATGTTCCCTGTTATTGACCAAATAATGATATAGGCAATTTTCCAATTCCTGACGGGCAGTTCGGATGACCTTCGCCAACGCATTATAGAAAGCTGCCATGATATCCAACAACATGTTTTTACAGCTGCCTGTCAGGAATTTGAAAAGTGCCTATATCATTTAGAAGTTAAGATACATAAAGAATTTAATTGTCTCAAAAATGAATCGACCAAATTTAAAAAACCAGGCATCAAAATAAAGAACTTCGACGTACCTTGAAAACAAGGTATTACTCGATACCCTTGTCATTTTAAATTTTTAAGGGAATGACCCTGACGCAGAGAGTACAAGGGGATGAAGTAGTTTTTGGTTAAGAAGTTGCCCCAATTGACAAATCTTTTGACGTATTTTCGCGTTTTTTCCTTTAGTCGGCGGTTTTCGAGAAATCATGGGTGGAAGGTTTTCAAATGAACACCCTGTATGTGTATATATGTTTAATCTCTTCCGATAAATATGGATGGAAATAGGTTATTAAAGTAATTGCAAAATCTGGCTTTAATCCGCTTATATGTGCGTATAAGTAAGTTAATCTGAACTTTGTGCTCATATTGTAAAAACTTGTTTCGATTTATATTACCACTTACTTCCAGCACCACAGCCTAGGTATGCGAGGTTTTGTAATTGCGAAAATATTCAATTTTGAGAGTATGTTCTTTTTATGGGTCACGAAAATTTATGCCACTTACTTCTGACGGTCTGTCTAGCTGTCTTATATTTCCATATTCTCGGTGAACCAATAGACAGTTGTTGATAAAATCTGGGTGATATATATAAAATCAATGCTTGGCGGCGGAACAATTATCAGAAAACAAAGTATCTCAGAAAATTCCAAAATTTGTTTTTATGCCACAGGCAAATTCAGAAAGGCTGAGAGAAAAATAAACCTTGTTGTATCGATAAAGGTATTCTATTGAGCTTGGTGATATCCTGTGAGTCAAACTGAACGCCTCGGACACTTATGACCTAGCGATATCTCTCTTAAGAAAAAGCTATAGTAATAGTAATTATTATTGCCATTAGACCCGAAGAAGTGTCGGAATATAGTCACATTGGTATATAAAATATAAAACAGGCATAAAATTAGATATATAGTGTACAAACAAAACAGATGAGCACAAAGATAAAATATCAAAAACAGCTAATTGAAGAAAAATTTACAGCTGTCATGAAAATTGCAACT
The DNA here is from genome assembly GCA_951848785.1 of Callosobruchus maculatus. Lineage (NCBI taxonomy): Eukaryota > Metazoa > Arthropoda > Insecta > Coleoptera > Chrysomelidae > Callosobruchus > Callosobruchus maculatus. Next base: position 1,567,151 of record CATOUR010000032.1, read on the forward strand.
AAAATACTTATCCAAGGAATGGAATGGTTTGCCTAATAATAGCTGCTTTATTTTATTTTTAAAATCAGATGGCACTTTAACCCTTTTCAGCGAGGTTGGCAGTTTGTTGTATAACTTTAATGCAGTAATATCTATGTGGGCACATTATATTATGTCGATTTGCACTACATTTAAAACAATTACTTGTATACCCTAATAAAAGCGTGGCACGTCAAGGTTGTGTTTTTCAAACGGAACATCGTATATACTGCTGCATATTCAGAGTCCTTGGTCAATTATTCTAGTGTAGTTTGGATTGCTTATGTGCATCCATTTTTTATATAAGTAGTAAATTCAATATCGCGACTAGAAAGCTTAGGAGGTTGTGAGTTTGCTGGATAACTAAGCATGAAATGCGCCAGCTTAGATAAGATGGTCAAATTTGACTTTTATACTATGAGACATCGGTAGATTAATAACTAAGGAAATTTTAATCCAAAACAACTTCAAATGAGAATGCCTATTTTCTGCATACAATCAAATGTAAAATTTGATACAATTTTAATCGTATAAGGTTGTGAATATGTCTCTTGTAGTTTCCATGTAATTTCAAATTTTCAACCAAATCGGTGTTGTTCAATTTTCCTAGCTATAAGCAATCTAGTAAGCCATCAAATATAAACAATACATGTTCATATAGAACCAGAACGGTAGAACGGTAACTAAAGTAACCGCAAAATTGACATAGGAATCTGAATATGCAATAATATACAGGATATTCCATTAAAAACATAGTTAACTGATATGTCACGCTTTTACTGGATACCCTGTACAACAGTCATTATCTTCAAACTGTAGTCCAACTCGACTCGACTTGCATAGTTAGTTTTCTGAAAACATCGTTTGGTTACAAGAGGCCGAGGCGTTGAGATTCACTCACCATGTGTATAGGTATATATGTGTTGGGTTTTTAAAAAACTAGACGTAATAGTCCTAAAGCCTGTGACTTGGAATTTACGACCTGAGTTGTAATGTAATTTTAACATTATACTACTACTTTGATGGAGATGGGAAAATTATATAGACGAATAATATTAAAAATTGTTTTTAGCTATTTCGGATTTGCTTTGAGAAGGTCTAAATAGAGTGGAGAAGAACAGGGCGTTAGAACAAAGGCAATACTAGGCCGGCAGAACCTTCTGTCACTTGCTACAAAGGCAATACTATTTTTACTTTCTACACCGAGAGGTGAGGGGAGTATTTTTTGTTGTTAGCACTGATAATACGTGAGAAGTACTGGGTCAAGAAACTTGACGATATTTTTCACTGCCAAGACGAACACAGAATAGTATATTATGTAACAAGTACAATATGATGCACATTTTGTACGACTTTGAAAATCTGCAATAGGAACGAGTGCAAAATTGCTATGTTGTGAGAGTTGCATAGTATACTTTTTCTACGATACGTCATCAACAGTGACAGTTATAACAATAAACACAAATGAATATGCAAATTTTTTTTTTTATTTTTGATCTATCACCTTTACCCATGCCATTCCACTAGCAACTATCAAAAATAAAAATTGTTATAATCGCCCCAAATTTCTTTTGCGGTAGCACATTAAAATGATGCATCGAAGACTCAACAATATAACGTTTGCGTCAAATACTCCATTTTAAATATTTTTTTTAATTACTGGTTGATTCTGTGATAAAGAACTGATCCTAGCTTTTGTGTTTTCATAAGACAGACAGATAAAGTACATACGAATTACACTACCATATAAACCCTCAGTGCACACATTTTGGGGTCAGGTTGTGTAAAATTTGATCAAGTTTCTATACCACACAAAACTATCAGACATAAGTAACGGAATCTGCCTATATGAAGTTAAATCACAATTATATTTCTCATTAATTTATCAGTGGACTGTGATTCAGTATATCTGGATATGTTTCAAACAAAATATAAATGCTTTCCAAATGAAAGGATGTATAAGTTTTCGATGGCTATCTGTTGGCTCTCATTTTGGATTTATAAACAATGCAAAAGCAACAATCTGTGTTGCTTAACACTGCGAAGTCCTGACCTAGTAAGAAAATTAGTTCGCCAAACTAACAAAGGCTGTTCCCTGTTACAGATGTCAAACAATGTCACCTGTCAAATATTTTGTTCCTTGATCAAGGCCTCAGAGTTGGCTGAAACGTCAGTAAAATGTTCATCTTCCAGCATATGCGGTTTTACCGATGAGCCAGTAAAGCGCGATGGATTAGTAATTGTCTGATCGCTGAAGTGTAAACGTATTTTCGCATTAAAACACAGAACTGTAACGCAACTTTCGCAGCTGTTTGATATGAGTAAAGTGTGCATCAAACATCGCGTAGTTGTAGTTTCTAACGAGCAAACTAAAACTATAATACAAAATGGCCTTATACAGCAGGGTTATAACATAAACGCATGCTTATATACACACGATATCGTTAAATCAATGTTAAACAATCGCCATAACAACCTGCAAGCACTTGTTCTATCGACATAATAATTTAGAGGCTTGAAGTTTTAGCGGCGGCGGCATACAGCTTTTAAAGAGGTCAGTGGCGGAGTTGTGCATTCTAGCTCGACAAAGGCAAACGCGAAGCTGAGCTGTCATCCAGACTTGCATTGGTGTAACGTTTCGGTACCATAAAGGTTTCCAAGTTCTTGATGTAGTACTGAGAATGGTCAAACTGTTTCTCTGATGTACTTCTAAAATACATACTTCAAGGAAAAACGGCTACAACCTGCAGCGTTTCAAATCTAACGTGAACCGACACTTATCCTCTCGCAGCGCTTCTACAGCACCATAGTCTTTCAGCCTTTGCGGGAGACTGACCATAAAAAACTACTGCTTGCATCTGAACAATGAACAACTGGCTCACAAAGAGATTGAAATAGGCTTTGAGGGAAAACTGCTAAAGCACAATTAAAACTTCAGATATCTGAGGATCACACTGAATAGACTGGTCAGTGCCCTTATTAAAAACATCTAGAGTGAAGAAGCCAGCGATTGCTACCACATACAGTGGCCAGCACCTTTTTTTGTTTTGGCACTGAGAAGCTCTGAACAGGCATTACTCAGATTTATGTCCCTAAATACGTTAGCTAGTGTCTTGGTTATATAGTGCATGCGTTACTCCATTCGATGGAAGTCTGCTAAACGGCTTAAAGGCTGTGGGGACAGCTATAACATTTCATTACCTTAATATAATGTTACTTTGCTATTTTGCATACCTTTATGATATAAAACCGCTGTTTTATTTAATTTTTTAGTTTTCCAACCACTGTAACCTGGAACAGCCGATAAAATAGTATTTGGCATGAAGGTGCCAAGCTAAGAATCTCACTATACTAATAAACCTGCACAGTGGTTGGCACTACATATGAAATAAACACCTTCAAATAGTTTGTGACTTTCAATGTTTATTTAAATGTCACATTTGCCTTTACTTGTTACGAATATAGTCAATGCTGATACAAGCCCGGGAAATACGAATGCTTATCCTCGATATTTAGCTGAACCAGAAGCTATTGGGGGAATTTACAATGTATAGGTGCATACCATGCCTGCTGTTAATGTCAAGACTGAAAGAGTTCCAGAAAAAGAGAATACTGATGCAATATGTTCAACTGAAGTACAGGACCTTAGAGAAATTTGCTATGGACATATCTTTGATATAGGTGAAGTAAAAGTTGTATAAAATGAAAATGTTTAAAGTATATCCGTATATAACATTTCCGATGCTTTGAAGGAGTAGGTTTCATCTACCCAAAATGTATAAGATAGTGTCTAGAAGTCTATATGTGATTACATATTTCTAATAAATTACTTTGTACTTTATTAAGTACCATTTGATATTAACTTTAGTTACAAAGTCCTTGGATGCCCACCACCGAACAATCATCATCATAGTCACAATATCTTAACAGACATGTTGTGCACTCGTAAAATGCATTAAGTCGGAGCTAGAGTATTGCCGGCACGAATATCATCAACAGGATGCCAATATTGAACATTTCGGTGCCAGTCACTGTTATTTGTACAATTTTGCCTTTGAACAAGTATAATTTAAAAGCTCAAAAAATAAGACCATTATTCTTTAGAAATCAGTAGAGCACACCCTAAACGCTCAAATGTTTTTACTCAATTCAAGGAATATAAATATCTGTCAGTTTTTAACTAGTTTATATTTAAGGTTTTCATTTATGGGCGCCAACCAATATATACTTTACCCTAACGTCGCGTCGCCGCGAAAGTCAACACTACAAACAATCTCCTCCAAAAATTGTGTTGCAACACCTGGGGATCTCGAACGCAGCGGCTACGTTAAGATGCTCGTCCCTGGGACTGGCTTATTCTTCAGACAAGTACTATGCTCCAGTGTGGCTCGTATCAAGGTGGTAGAAAGACATCTTGCCTTATATCTAGCAATATGAAGCCCCAATCAACTGGCTTCTTGTTCTTAGTCATACATCACCTCTGAAAATATTTAGACAAGCACTCCTAAGGAAAATAGTTCACCTAACCTAACCATCTGAACATTAACAGGCTGCGATTTAGACATCCCATCCTTATAGAAGCTAAATCTCTTAATAGTGAAAGCTTCAACTCCACCGACGCTTGGAAGGAAGAGTGGGTCAATAACGTCCCGACCTCATACCTTGAGCTACTGTGTATAGCATGGAAACTACCGGACTTTGAACTGTCACGGAAAACCTAGAGCTCATTAAACAGAATCCCGACACATCATGAAGTATGCAGAGGCCCTTTGTTTAGATGGGGGAAAACTTAATCACCACAGTGCACCTATGGCACTGATAGACAAACTGTGCGACATATCGTGGAAGAGTGCCACTATGTTCCTACACTGGTGAGGTGACTAATTTTCTGACTGCGACTCAAAGTGAGTGGACTACATTCATAACTGGGACGTGCGATTGTGCTATGACATACATACGAGTATTTAGTGGTTGTATGTATATGTTACGGTTAAAGTGTCTACTTGGATAGTTTGCAAACTAGCTGGATAGAATCTAAACTATCCAAATACCTGGTCAATTTAGTGGAAAGTTAGCTTTAAAATAAAATAGCAAGAAATGTTAGTTAGTTAGTTAGTATACTATCCGCGGTACAGCTAAGAATGTGACTAGCATCCAAGCAAATCCAAAAAAAGGTTTCTTATTTATCTCAAGACTGCAACCCAACACTGACCCAAAGGACATCGTGGCCGCTCTACAAAAAGACTTTCCTGAAGTTACCTGTGAGAAATTAGTTTCCAAACATCCAGAACTGTATTCGTCTTTCAAAGTTTCAGTGAATCATTATAACTTAGATGTCGCATTAAATCCTTCAGTTTGGGCCGAAGGTGTGTATGTATCCAAATTTTTCCGGAGAAGCCCTCAACTTCCAACGAGAGGCTAAATAAAAGTGAAAAATCTGACAAATTACAGTTATTTTCTGTAAATTGCCAATGTTTGACGACAAAAAAAGTTGATTATATTACATGTGATATTTTGGATAGATTTAAAAATGTTGATATTTTATGTCTTAATGAGATATGGTTCAACACCTTAACAATAGATAATGTCTACTTTCCAAATTTTCGTAGAACGGCTAGTTTTTGTCGACGCAACCATAAAGGTGGTGGGGTAGGCATATGGTGTAAAGACTCTCTTGTAAATGTAGAAAACATTGACCTGGATAGATTTTGTGATGATATGTTTTTTGAAATTTGTGGAATATCTTTTTATAGAAATAATACCAAAACGATAGTTCTCAACTGTTACAGATCACCTACAACAGTTAACTTCCAAATATTCTGTGATAAACTTACTGATGTTTTAGATTTAGTATTTGAACCATGTGTAGATTTGATTTTATGTGGAGATTTTAACGTAGACCCAGTCAGGGATGTAAATAATTATAATATTTTAATGAACATGCTTACAACTTTTAATTTAACGCATAATGTGAATGAATGTACTAGGCAAGATCGTATTTTAGACTATGTTTTTACGAATGTAATGTCCACAACTGATGTGATAGATGTACATTTCTCTGATCACAAAGGTCTTTTATCTACCATAGAGCATAAACTTATATCAAGTACTGGATATGACTTCAGAAGAAACTATAGTAAAACTAATATTCAAAACTTCATTAATGACTTGACTAAAGAAAAATGGGATGAAGTATACACTGCGTCGGACTTGAATGCCTCTTTTAATACATTTTATGATATATTTTACCATTACTTCAGTTTACACTTTCCTCTGAAGAAATTTTATTTACGACAGAATAAAACTTGGGTTGATGATAAAGTTAGGGAGTCTAGCCAAAATTTAAGAGATTTATATCATATATCGAAAAAATTGCCAGAACTGCATCATCATTACCAGCAGCAAAAGCATGAACATTTAATTTTAGTTGAAAATTCTAAGCGAGCGTATTATGAGAAAAAAATAAATGTCTCAGTAAATTCGGCAAAGAGTGCCTGGAACGTCGTGAACACCTTGAGTGGTAAAAATAATAAGACAAAAGGATACTGTCATAGCATAAAAGATGAAAACAGAATTATTAATGATCCTATAGAAATAGCAAATAAATTTAACGAACACTTTGTTTCACAACCAAAACGATTTTTTGAAAATATTGAGACCATAGAATATTATGATAATATTCAAGTAAGTAATAGCACAATTTTCTTAGCACCTTTTGTAAAAGCAGAGTTCCTCCAATTAATTCAAAGAAAGCTAAAACCAAAAGCTTCCAGTGGGTTTGACGACATTCCAAGTTTCCTACTAAAACGATGTATTCATGAGATAGCTGAGCCTTTTGTGTATTTGATTAATAAGTCCTTTACAGAAGGCAATTCTCCAGATATTCTGAAACTGAACAAAATTATCCCTCTACACAAAAAAGGAGATGAGAAGCTATTAGACAATCACCGGCCCATAGGATTATCACCAAGTTTATCAAAAATACTTGAGTATTGCTTTCTTGATCGTTTTATGAGGTTTCTTGATGCACAACATATTCTAATTGACAACCAGTTTGGCTTTAGAACTAAACACAATACAAGTGATGCTATATATGCCTTTGTGGAGAAGATGATAAATCACATTGAATCTGGTGAATGTCCAGTCGGAGTCTTTTGTGACTTGAGTAAAGCCTTTGACTGTGTGGTTCATGATATTCTTCTTACAAAGGTGCAAAGATATGGCATACGTGGCAAGGCATGTGATTGGCTCACTAATTACTTAACCAACAGAAAACAATTTGTTGTAATAAAGCGAAATGGAAATGAATCTTTGGTAAAGTCAGAAACTTTGAATGTTGATGTGGGAGTTCCTCAAGGTTCCATATTAGGACCCATATTATTTCTTTTATATATTAATGATATCAGTCAGGGACTTGATTGTGATTTATTTCTTTTCGCAGACGATGCAACAGCCACAACGTCTGGTAAAGACAACATAGCTACTGAAACACTTATGCAAAATAATCTAGACAAACTGCACAACTGGTTTAGTAGAAATTTACTGCTGCTCAACGCTGCAAAAACTAGCTATGTTGTCTTTCACAACTATAATAATCAGAACTGCAATATTACACTTTCTTTGCATGGAGATCCTCTAAACAAATCTAATTACGTCAAATTTCTTGGGATATCAGTCGACGAAAATTTCAACTGGAAGGCACATTGTGAGGACATTTGTACGAAACTCAGCTCTCTATGTTATTTGCTCCGAAATCTCAGAACAATAGTATCACTAGATCTACTCCTAACTGTTTATCATGCCCACATATCCTCGAGGTTAAGGTATGGTATATGTTTTTGGGGAGCCTCGGGTGCCGCCAAAAACGTATTTTTGATTCAAAAGAGGATAGTTCGATGTATTGCAGGTGTCTCGCAGAGAACATCTTGTAGAGAACTTTTTAAACATTTTAGAATACTCACGTTGTCTTCTCTAGCTATCCTTGAACTTGCAACATTAATTTATAAAAATCAAAGCACACTACTATGTAATAGTGATTATCACCATTACCATACTAGAGGTCATGATAAGTTAGTGGTTCCACGACACAAATTTAGAATAGGCCGACAATCTCCTACATATTTGGGTATAAAAATTTTTAATAAATTGGATATGAACATCAAGGCTTCTCATGACGTGGTTACATTTAGAAGAAAATTGAAAGACCTTTTGATAGAGAAATGTTACTACACTATCGAAGAGTTTTTACTCTCATAGGTAATTATTTGTTGTATATTTTATTTTTTTATACAAATGTAATTTTATACCAATAATCCTGTTGACCTTTTCCATAATGTAATTTAACTTCTATGGAAATAAAGCTATGTTGTTTGTTTTGTTTGTTTGTTTGTTTGTTTGTAAACTAGCCAAGAATTGCCATTAAAGTACAAACCACAAAAGAATTACACAAATTGGCAGGGGTTTTTGGCTAATTTACAAACTATTTATAGTATTTGGATGAAGAGTGAGCTAAATATTTCTAGTAATTCCAGTTCGTTGGTAAACGTTGCTAGCAATTATTTAAAGTAAATTAACCAAAGAAAATGGCTTAGTTTGCATGCTAACCAACGGGTTAGTTATTGCATATCACTACAAATATTTCGTTCATACTTCATCCAAATACTGTGGTTAGTGAACTGTAAACTAGCCGAAACCCCCAGTTAATTTGTGGAATTCTTTTGTGGTTTGTACTTCAGCAACAATTCGTGGCTAGTTTACATACTGTCTGGATAAAATACATATTAACATGCAATGATATTTTAATTCAAAGATAACTTACCACTAAAATAATCAGGCGTTTGGATAGTTTATGTACTATCCAGCTAGTTTATGAAGTAGCCATGTAAGCACTATAACCGTAACATATAGATTCTATCTTAAAAAATGGTGTCAAGCGTCTTGACAAAAAATTTGTCAAAAAAGTCATCAAAGTAGAAAATGGTCAGAGACTTTTGAAATGTCTAAAATCAAGTTCGGGCGGTTTTTTTGTTTTTTGTTGATTTCTCCGCCGCCACTGGCAAGCGTTCCAACAACGGTAAACGGTTACCATTTTCTCCTCGGTAGTAACAGTGTTACAGTTTCATCACAATCAAGTTCGTAGTCTCCAAGTTACACGTATATATCAAATTATTCCACGTAATATAAAATTCAAATTCGGATAGGTCTAAAAGGTACACGATGTCTTCAGCGCAATGCAAATTATTTTACGAATATTACGAATATGATTTGCAACCCCCTAATTTCCGATCACCCCGATTTCACCACCGGACAGGCATTAGAAAATGACCAGGAATCCCCAAAACGCCTAAAAACGAAGTCTGAGCTGTTTCCATATTTTTAGTTTTTTTATTATTTCTGCGCCGCTACTCACACGATATCCATCCTCGTCACAGTGTCAAAATTTCATTAAAATCATTTGAATAACCTCCAAGTTAGACAATACAGAACCACTAAAAGCAATCCTCGTGTGTATACTTGAAATCAGATAATTCCAATGAAATTCCTAGTCCCTTGGCTTTTGTAATAGGTAATTCGGATTGGCCTGCAAATCTGTATTATGCCGCGCCGCTAGGTATTTATTTCATAGGTCAATAGACAGCCTACTACAACAAAGTTTTCAGATGTACAATCACTCACCCCCCAAAAACCCCAATTCCTCCGCTCCAAAAAAAAAGAAATAGAAAATCGTCAGGAACCCCTAAAACACCTAAAAACGAAATTTGAGAGGTATTTGAAATTTTTCCTCTTTTGCTAATTATTCCGCCGCCCATCAACCGATTTTCAAAATTATATAGCAGTACTATCTACTATACACCTATACGTCCCCACAGCATATCGCTACCCAAATTTCTTCACAATCCATGCAGTGGTTATTGAGATTATGACAGACCGACGACTGAGAAATAAGTGGCATGGATTTTCGTTATGCAGATATCATAAAATATCTAAAAAACGTATCTCAAAATCAAAAGTTTGCGCGATCATAATGCTCCCCTCACTTATCAGCGTGGGAGGTGAAAAATACTGAATTTTAAAAATAATAGTAATAAAAAATTCCCATCAGAGGTGGAAATTTATTTCTGATTTTTTCAGAAAAAAACTAATACCCAAATTGTAATCTTTGAAGTGTTTTTGCTATGTACCATTGAATTTCTGCTAAATTAAGTTGTATGGAAAGTTAACAAAGGAAAGGAATAATAAACAATAATCTGACTACCAATTTCATGGCAGAATTACCTCAGAAGCGATGTCGTAGGATACGCCATCCCTTTCTTTCAGAGTAGCTCTTTGCGAGCTCATGTTGGCGAAGCGCAGTTGTGTTAATTTATTAATTTTCGGTAATAGGCAAGGCAATGTTCGGATGGACCTAAAAAGGTGATTTATATCGCTAGGTCTTCCTTGACAGGTCAATAGACAGCCTATCATGAATACAGCAAGTTTTTCAGTTTTTCAACACCCCCCCCCAAAGACCCAAATTCCACCCCCACCCAAAAAAACGCAGAAAATGATCAATGACCTCTAAAACGCCTGAAAACGAAGTTTGAGGAATATTTGAAATTTTTGTTTTAATTACTCCGCCGCGCATGTACCGATTTTCAAAATTATAGCACAATTACCTACTAAGACCCCACAGCATATTGCTGCCCAAATTTCATCACAGTCCATGCAGCGGTTACTGAGATCACGAGGCTAGAAAAACGCGTACAGCCAGACAGACCGACAGACAGACTGACAGGCAGACCGACAGACAGAACGACGGAGATGAGTGACGCGGATTTTCGTTATGTAGACGTTATAAAACGCCCGAAAAAACCTATTATCCCAAAATCGAAAATTTTCACGATCACAATCCTCCCCTCACCTATCGGTGTGGCAAGTAAAAGGGATGGCGTATGCTACGATAACGCTTCTCAGGTAATTCCGCCATGGAATTATAAGTCAGATTGTTGTTTTATTATTACTTTCCTTTGTTAACTTTCCATACAACTTAATTTAGAAAAAGTTCAATAGCACACAGCAAAAAGCACAGGTATTAATTTTTTTATTGAAAGTGATTAAAACATCAATTTTTATCATGTTTATTAGTTGTTATGAGTTTTTTTTTCTTTAATTTGTCATAATAAAGTAAAATAATAGTTTTTTAAATCATTTTGGAAATTCGTGAATTATCACCTTTTTACCTTTAACACTCACGTACGGCGCAAAATTCCTCCATAGTGCTATTTTTTCATTATTATTTCGAAAGCACAATGCCTTGCAGAGTTTTTAAGACTAGACTGGAGCTGCAGAACCAGGCATAAGTATTTCCAAATTTATTTTGAATGTTTTGGTCTCCTGACTAAGAACAGAGATTTCAAACTTTGGGCCCAAAATGTACTCAATTATTGTTCGGATGTACAGGTTCTCTTTATTGGATATTAAAACGGGCTTAATACTGAGTACAATTGCTGAAAAAAATAAAAGCCAAAAAGCATTCTTGTTTTCGTTTTTGACGATTTCTTGGAAAAACTGGAAAATCTCTAGGTTTTCAAAAAAAAAACATCATAACTCGAAAACTATCAATAATTGGTACACATAGATGGGGGTGTTTTGGATAGGTCTCGGTACGGGCTATCCAAAAAAAAATTTCTATCGTCACCCGATTGGCCACCCTGTATAACATGTAGTTGATAGATAGAGGTATAAATCATGCAGAAAAATGCATTTTATACTGTCTGTGAGCATATGGAGGACCTAAAAACCAGATATATAAGCGTAAAATCTATAAAATAAAGGTTGTGTGTTTCAACACATTTTTTTCTCTCATGTTTGTCTTATTCTCTTATGTGTTATACTGAATTGAAAACATGTGTCTAATTGTATTGACTTGCTTCAAATGTAAATTACTACATAATGTAGCCAAATAGAGTCGAGTCTAATCTAGCTGAGCAAGTAATATCATATAACTTGAGAAACCTGATAATATTGCTACTTTAGCAATTACAACATCTGCCAGAGTTATCCATTTCTAGCAGATTTTCTTGACTATTTGCATATTTCAATTAACGTAGCTTTCCAGCACCTTTCGTTGCACCAGCCCTGATATCAAACGATTCTACATTACATACTACGAGCATCGAGGTAGGAGTTTCAGAGAATGGTAACGAACTTTAATAAGCCATTATCGGAGTATTCTGAACAGCTTTCGGTGCCCGGATGTGGGGCAGTTACCAGAATATGAGTCCAGGGTATGCTATATAGGGCGTTAAGTAATCAGCATAACCGTTGTCGTTTCATGCTACAAAGTTGTCTACGTTCCATACTGACAAAAGGGCCATCTTCCTTTTCACTTGTGTTAATATGGCTTAGACGATAGAAGTTATGTTCTTCGTCACAAAAGCTTATATTTAATACTCTTGAAAAGATGGCGTCAAGTGAGTCAATATTCCCCATACACTATCAGTAACAACACTTGGGGTTTTGAATAGAAAGTGGTTTTGTGATAAATGGAAAGATATCGTATATAAGTTTTATAACAAAACAATTTCTTTTTATTTTTTGCAATAATTCAAAACGTATATCAAGATAAAAATGGAGTCAGGTTGTTTAACCCAGTACTTAGCACAGATAATGATGAGACCATATTATTATTTTCCCATTAAATGAAGCTATAGTCTGAAATCCCCTTGCAACCAAATCATCGCCCACCCGCCCGCAAAAAAGCATGCCTCACAAAAACTCTCGTAAATAGTTTCATGCGTCGCTCTCCTTAGAAGGTAGGATGCCGTTTTTTTCTGCATGATTCAACTGGACGATGCTAAACGATCAGTAGCCTCCAAACCGTCTAAAAACGTATTTAGAGCTCTTTTATATTTTAGTTTTTTTTTTATTATTGCTGCGCTGCCACTGACACGATTTTTCCAAAACTTACGCATTTTCCATCCTCACCGCGGTGGTAATACTGCGTCGAAATTTCATTAAAGCCAACTCAATAATTTTTGCATTACGCAATAAAGAACGATCTGAAACAATACTCGTATGTATATGTTATACTCAATAACCGAACTCGGCCACTGCCTGAACTGTTTACCCAGAACGCGTTGTGGATTTCGCTAATTTCTCACACCGCGTTCCGGGTAATATTTGTATGCGCAGAACGCGTCGTGGGTAAATTACAAAGACACACAATGCGAAACTACGAATACCGTCGGAGGCACACGACCATTTTCGCATTATGGACAATACAAATATAGCCACAAAGCAAAATTTTATAACCAAAAAATGCAAAACAATGTGTTATATCAAATACCTGCTCACGATTTAGGAAAAAAATTAACTTTCTCTTCATTTCTAAGCCTTGAGCTATCAATTATTCATTTTGTTCAATTTTTAATCATTCGTATCGATTCAGCTTTCAATCCTGTTTAGATGACAGGCATAATTTCAACAAACCTTGTCCTTCTTTAACCTTACCTGTGATGTTTTCATAGGCAACTTCTAAAAGTGTAAACCTATGAGATGACGCTGTATAGAGTTTATTCAAACCATTCTCGAATTATTTTCGAAGTGCTTCTGTCGATTCACTGATTTTGCTAAACATTATTCTGAATAAATAAAAGCAAAACACTTGTTGCAGTATGTTAGGTTTTTAGATTTCCGCTTTGTGGCTATTTGTATTACCCACAACGCAAAATGGTCGTGCGTTTCCGACGTCACTCGGAGTTTCGCATTGTGGGTATTTGTAATTCACCCACAAAGCGTTCTGTGCATACAAAAATTACCCGGAACGCGATGTGAGATATTAGAGTAATCCACAATGCGTTCTGAGTATAAATTTCGGTCAGTGGCGGAATTCGGTTATTGAGTACAACATATACATCACAAATTCCAAGTTCTTTGGTTTCTGTACTAGGCAAGACATTGTTCAATGGACCTAAAAAAGTGTATTATGCCGCTAGGTTTTTCACTCATAGGTCAATGGACAACCCATTATGCGAACAACAAATTTTTCAGTTTTACAGGCCCCCACCCCAAAATCACCCCCACCCAAAAAAAGTAGAAAATGATCGGGAACCCCTTAAACGCCTGAAAACAAAGTTTGAGCTGTGTTTATATTTTTAGTTTTTTTATTATTGCTACGCCGCCACTGACACGATTTTTCCAAAAAATACGCGTTTTCCATCCTCGCCGCGGTAGTAATACTGTGTCAATATATCACTAAAATCAATTCAATAATTTTCGTGTTACGCAATATAGAACGATCTAAAACAACACCGCAAATTCTAAGTCCCTTAGTTTCTATAATAAGCAAGGCAGTGTTCGGATGGACCTAAAAAAGTGTATTCTGGCGCTAGGTTTTTAATTCACAGGTCAATGGACAGCCCATTATAAATACAACAAATTTTTCAGTTTTACAATCCCCACCCCTCAACCACTCCAAATAGACCCCCACCCAAAGAAAACTAGAAAATGATCAGGAATCCCTGAAGCGCCTAAAAACGAAGTTTGAGGAATATTTGACAACAAAAAGGTTATGTAAAGTAGGGCCCGATTTTCAACTGTTTCATAAACTGAGTTTTAGAGATTTTCATTAAAATGCAGACCTCTAAACGAAAACCATAATAAAACAAAATTTTACTATCGCATTTTGTAATTTTTGGTATTAGTCCTTAGAAAATATGCTATCACGTCATTATCGACTGAAAAATTAATTTGCCTTAAAAAATCACTAAATAATTAACCGCACACTTCACGGTAGAAACATGCCCATATTTCTAATTATCCTCAGGTACCACGAACTTGTTGTAAATGTGGTAAACACAGGGAATAAGATTACATATACGCTCTAAAAGCATAATGGATCTCCGAGAGTAGAAAGTTTCAACAGAGCGTTTGGCAAGAATTTGTCATCGGATTTCTAATTTCTATTACGGGTAATAACGTGGCCGGCATGTTCTGCAACTTGAAGTTTCTTTCTAAAGTTATACAATTTTGAGGCACTACACTGAAGTTTTGGTTAACCAAGCAGTTTTTATGACTAACTATGATGTAATGGTATATTATTCAAGTGCCCATAACAAAAACAAAAAATCCGATAACACAAGTTTTTGCAAACGATCTGTTGTGTTTACCACATTTACAACAAGCTGGTGCCACGTGCGGATACGGAGAAAGATAGCCATGTTTGTACTGTAAAATGCATGGCTAATTATCTGGTGATTTTTCAAGATAAATTCATTTCTTTTGTAACGTGTCTTGAAGTCACTCTTTAACTCATGCCGATTTTGATACTATCTTGCGAAATGTTTGACACACGATCACTTTCTTTTAATCGATAATGACGTGAGCATATCTTCTAAAGGCTATACATATAATACCAAAAACTCCAAAATCCGACAATACATTTTTTTATTAGGGTTTTCGTTTGGAGGTTGGCATTTTAATAAAAATCTGTAAAATTCCATTTATCTCTGAAACAGTGAGTTGAACATGAGACCCGACTTTGTCTGACTTCTTTTTTGTTGGAATGAGCTGTACAGTCTTCTCCTAAAGTATCTTCCACTCGTCATAGAACACCCTGTATTATGGAATAAAGATTTATAATAGGTTTCCTTCTGTAAATAAATTGAATTTTTCAAATTCGTACTAGAAAATGTCGGAAAAACGATCTCCAGGTTGATACTCTGACGCTCTTGTTAGTTAAGCTACGCTCACCCGTCAACTCAGCCTCTGGTGGTACCAGAAGATGGCGCGAGTGAGTTGTCAGCTGGCGGGATGATCTCGCGTATCTAGTCGGCGCTTTCGAGGTTGAGTTGACAGGGTGACCGTAGCTCAACAGACGAGAGCGCCGGACTACCAATCTGGAGGTCGCGTGTTCGAGTTCCACCAGCCGTCAGCCTTTTCCGACAATCTGGTAAGAATTTAAATTGAGAAATCCAGATGAGCATGTAAGCATGAAAATAAAAACAATTAGAATTTTTTGTTGCAAAAGCTTATTACAGCCCAGATGAATTCTATGACGAATTTAAATGAATGTTCAGCCACACACTTTGCCTTGTTTACACAGATTTGTCAATAAGAATCTTGTAATTCTTAGATAATCAAGTATAATTACCTATCTATACTGGTTAAATGTATTTGAGACCTGAGGTTTTAGAAGCCATGGATGTACTGAGTCGTTTCATTTCAAAAGTTGTCTTATCCACTTTTTATGAAACTTGTACCAACCCTGCAATTGGAATCTTTGCCATAAACTCTACGTTTTCAGTAGAAAATATGACCAATAGCAAACTAAAGGAGAAAATCGAAAATCATTCCAAAACTTGGCTAATCCATTCGGATTGTCGCGCCAAAAATTCCCTTAACCAACTGACCAATCACAGCGCTTTGAACGGTTGGCAGACATGTAGCCCGTGTTGCGTGTTTCAGTGTGTAAGGAGCTGCTGTTTCGTAATTATCATCTTGTTTATAACAAAATTGGTATAGTGAGTATTATTATTATTAAAAGTGAAAATAATATTGATAATATCATAGAGACTCATATTTCACCACAATGAAAGTAGAGAACCTAGAAGTTAGTTTGCTTAAGTTTAATTCTGTTAAGATTTCGATACCTCGAACAAAGCTTTTATGTGGTCATGTAAATTGTACATAATGAGACTATAAGTTGATAGCTAACATTTTAAAAGAACATTTTATTTTCTTCTTTTCAGAACGTCTAAATAAAGGATTTTTTTTAAGATTTTTGTTTTAATTTATTATGTTGTATAACCAGAATTAGTTTCCTTTCTGTTACTTAAAAACAACCTTATTTTTTGTGTTGAATGGAAGAAGAGTTTAGATTGAACAATATGTTTCTTTTTATATGCTTCCGTGTGACAACATGTGTAAACATAGATATTAAAGTAACCAAAACGTGTTTTCATTATCATCATCACTAATAATACTAAGATCTCATTGTTTTTTGAAATGTTTGCATCAAAACTTGCTCTATCCACTGTGATACATCAAAACTCGCCATATCCAAACCAAAAGGTTGAAATTGTTGTCATTCATATCAGTTTTATCCCAAAGGAAAATACCGTTGCTGCTGCTATCACCTTATCAATACATCAAAAAAAAAATACAGAGTGCGCCATCTTTTATGTCGGTATGTACGCGCTAAATAACTTTGAAAAAACACGACAGATTTCGATTTATGAGATATTTTTTATTCGATTTGATACATTGCAATTTATTTATACTATTTTTTGTATACAACATCAATCAAGTGGATGCCTCGATTGGCCAAAGCCAAATGTACCTTTTTGCTGCGTTTTCCATTACCCTCTCGAGTATCCCGGGCGATATAGTGATGATTTCGGCACAAATGTTAGCTTCCAGCTCGTCAATTAGTCTGAAGCTTGGCGGCGTACACTTTGCTTTTCAAATAACTCCACAAGAAGAAGTCCGGTGCAGTCAATCTGGAGATCTGGGTCGCCAGTCAATATCGCGTCTTTTGGATATCAGACGTCAAGGAAATTTTTGTTGGAGGAAATGATTTGTTTGATGAGCAGTGTGGCATGGCGCTCCACCTTGTAGGAACCAGTAACCGTCAAGACCCTTATCCCTCATCTGCGGGCGAACACAATGAACCAACATATCGCCAATATCGGTTTCCATTGACTGTTTCATTTTCTCTGAAGAAGAATGGCCCAATGACCGTTTTGACGCAAACGCCGACCCAAACAGTCACTTTTCGATCATACAATGATGTTTCATGGATCTCGTGAGGATTTTCCGTTCCCCTAATGCGGCAATTTTGCCTATTAACGCTACCTGATAGTGTGAAATGGGCCTCGTCGGTCATCAAAATTTGTTTCTCAAAATCAGGTTCAGTGTCAGTCATTCCAGCGACTATTTAGGCGTATTCCAAGCGACGTGACCAGTCTGTCGACAACAGTTTTTGTGTTAACTGCACTTTATAGGGATACAAGTGCAAATTATTCTTCAAAATGCGCCGCAAAGTGGTTCCGCTAACACTAAACTGCTGAGCGCGGCGACAATACGACACTTTTGGGTTCTGGGCAAAGCTTTCTCTGACCGCATCAACCAGTTCATTGGAACGTCTTGGTCGTTGATGAACAGCATGTTGACGATCTCTCACTGTCCCGTGCTCAACAAAATTAGGCACCAAACGCTGAATAGTGTTGTCCCACGGTGCTCTTTGGACTCGATATTATATAGATATGCACGTTGAGTTAATACAACTGAACGACTATTTTCAATGTACAGCGTCACTATTTCAGCGCGCTGTTTTGGTGTGAAGTGATTCATGACTACAATTGTACTGAACTGACGCTTCAGAAACGTGTCTAATAATTTAAATCGGTTGACAAATGTCAAAGTTATTCAGTATCTACTTGCTGACATAAAAGATGGCGCACCCTGTATATGCACCGATAATGTAATAATTAGTATGTCAAGAAAACGATTTTCTTCATTTACCAATAATTGTGTAAACTCGATAAGAAGACTTTTGGAGTGGAACGACTCTACTGTCGGTGTAAAACAGCTATTGGGCTTCGTATATGCCAATAGTTATACAGCAGCCTACGGATAGAAGGCAACCCTCGGATGGATTATTACATTACAAATTTGAGCCGAGTCTGCCGTTGCATTACATCCTCATTTCGCTGTGCGATTTCAGCTGAATGTTCATCGAACGCATAAAAGACGGATGAGAAGCGACATGGCAGCATAGCGGCGCATTTTTGCGAATACGGACGCCACGTAATTCGCGAGATGTAAAATTTACCATGTCGAGCCCGCTCGTCGACGTTGGCTCACTTTTATGCCCGCCATATCATTTTTGTGTATGTGTATTGTAATAAAATTCTTTGAACCCGCACACTTCGTTTTCTATGCAAATTTATATGCAGATAAAAGTTTACAACTGAATGTATAGTGCGATGGTGCAGTTTTATTATTTTTTCGATTGGTTCGTATACAGGGTATGTCACAAGGAACTGAGGGTAAAATAAATCCGGAGCTGTGAAGTAGTGTAAAGTGCGTAACTTCACTAGTCGCAACATCCCCATCCAGCTAAGCCGCAGTCGGAGAGCAAGAGGTATTTCAGGATTCCTAAACTGAACTGGCATCAGGACTAGCTGAACAACAACTTCATTTGCTTTGAGTAAATGTAGCTGTCATGTTACAGATCAATGTAGATATCAAAACAATATTGTCGAGTGGGGATTAGTAAATAAAGTACAGTTTAACGTACATAAAACAGGCAACAGCGCTGACAAAGAAGTCCAACGTTGGCTTACCAGCTGTGGGAATGGAGGGTCACCCAATAGTCGAGTCACCTTCCGTCTAGCTTTCGGGGATCAACATTAACAATAACATGTCCCGGCATGACCACCAGAAGAGAGCAGTTAGTCTGATCGATACGCCTAACCTCACAAAAGACCTCCACAGTCTGGAACAAGAAGGGTGGCTGACCTCTCCCTGTTTTACAGGATTCAATCACAAAAGATGTTCGAGTGAGCTCTCCTAAATAATGACACCAGAGGTCGTCCAAACACTAGAGAGACTCTGCAAGCTCATTCTTACCAGGTCTAGGTATCTACTTCCCGAAGCAGTCTCCTCCAGCATTCTTTATTTTGAAGAACTTCGATGCTGTGAAGTGAGCTGTCGAGGAATTAGTTTCCCGACGACTACAACCTACAGCGTTTCAAATCTAACGTTCACAGACACTTATCCTCTCGCTGCGCTGCTACAGCATCACAGGCTTTGAGCCTTTGCGGGAGGCTGATCATAAAGGTTGATTTAAACAGAAACAGCTTCATAAAGTGGTATAATATATTAAAATTAAACAAATAAATTACAAATGTAGAAAGTTGTGCCACGGTGTCCCTATATGTGTTACAAAAAATTTAATGGAGTGGCTTGATTCAGAGAATTTTTAAATTATATTTCATAAATGCACTACCTAAAGTGAACAAATCGGATAAGATGTCTATGGTATCAGAGATCACCAGCAACGAATTGTTGCTTATGGTCGTTGCCTTACCCATTGTTGGGAATGTCCAAACCCCAGCCACGAATCTGAGCAGAAGGTAGAGGTTCTACAAGACTAGTTTAAAGTTCCCTCATGGTCAGAGTTTCACCCAGCACGTGGTGACGGGAAGGCGATTAATCCAAAGGTATCATAGACAAAAGAAACCGTTGTTGCCTGGAAACAATCGGGGTTCCTTGATAAAACAAATTCACCTCTGAGCGTAGGTATCACACAAATACGAAGACAGGCAGGCCTTTTTGCCAAATAGTTTGATTTGTATGCCAAAACAGAATGGCGCTATGCGTGTCGTAGAGGAAACAACGAAAAGAAAAGTAATATCTCTACAACTAATAGATGAGTTAAAATGACAATATCATAATGGGTAACTTACTAGGTTCTTCATACTTGGATGGGAGCAATAACCCGTTTTATCCAAGAATAATGGTAAACGTAATAGACACCACAACAAGTGAATGACCGACGGCAAAAACGTGGAGGAACCGACCTACATTGCGCATGTGCGACAACGAGAAGTACGATGACATAGTTACAAATTAATTACAAACATACCAATTCCAATCATAGTGTATATTATATGAACAAACAATAATAGGCTCAGACATGAAACTAAATTCGGAAATTAGGCATGGGTTCTACTCACACATTGGTTAAGTAGTAAGAGATATAAATTCCCAAAGAAAAGAACAAAATTCAAAATAAGTACCAACATGCAACGGTTGGCACGTTTCAGGGCAACCGTGTTTTCCAACATGACTTTTGAAAGTCTTTAATTTAATAAGTTTATATTGATGTTCCCTATAAATATTTCCAATTCCTGAAAATATATGTCACTTACTCTATGTATGTATCTACATTTTACAATAAGTATTCAAAGTCGGTATATGATCGCCTCTAATATGCAGTTAAACCAACCGTAGTGCTATTAAGTGAATTACTAGAAAGTAGTAATCTAAGAAATCTTTTTCTATAGAGTAATCGTGGACGTTCACTATATTATGGGTGTATCAACGATGTGTGCGTGGACGATAACTGCTTCCATGTCTGAGATAGAAAAAATGTATCAACTAAAATATGTATATAGCAATAAAATCTATATTACAAAAATATTTACCATTAAATATATAAATAAATGTGCAACTTACCAAAGATAATTTTTTTAAATAGAAGCTCCTGTATATTGTTGTATATTTGCATTCCTTGGTCAATTTTAGTGTGACTTTGTGTATCACACATGATACTTAAGACGAATCGTTTAGGCGCAGATGAGGCGCAAATCACCAAAATTGAACATCTCAGTGTCTATAAGACTTAGCACGCTGTGGGTTTGCTGTTTGAATAAGCAAGAAATGTGTCTGCTTAGGTAGTACTGTCAAATTTGAATTCCTTTTGTACTTAGTGAAATCGGTAGATTAATTAAGGATACTTCAATCACAGGTAACTTGATTTCTTTAGTTAACCTTTTTTTAGCAAATACTTTATTGTCCTCTACATTTTCTATTTAAAACATTTTTTTTATATCTCAAATAGGGAAGCAGTTATCGTTGATACACTCTGTATGTTTCCGATAATACAATGACATCTGCAATTGCGTGTCTCATCAATACAATACAAGTAAGTCATAAAAATGTTTTTTTAGGCCCCTAATGTTAAACATTAGAAAACCAGAGTATTGACATTGATATGAAACCCATGATAAAACCTCTAATCAACCACATCTTTGCCAGAGTGACTATTCTGAATAGCTTTTAGTATCTCTTTTTCTTTGACCAACCGCCACAGGGCGAAGGATTTCCCGATTAATGATACCTTTATACACAATTTGGCTTACATATCAAAATATTTGGAGGTCCAAAATATATCTTCTTCTTGATATGCCTTCTCCACGTAGAAGGTTAGCTATCATCCTGGCGATTCTTTTTTTAGAAAGCCTCAAGTCTTCTCAGATCAGCTTTGTTTACTGTCCACGACTCCATCTCATAGAGAAGGATTGAGAAAATGTAACAATCTGGCAAATCTGATCTCAAGTTTGATGTTCATATCTCTAAAGTAGAATGTTCTCCGCATATTTGCGGCTGCAGCTCTAGCCTGACCTATTTTACATCTTATTTCTCGAGAGTGTCTTCCAGTCTCGGTCAAAAAGGTACTCAGGCATTTGTACTCTCTCACTCTCTTGCCTGCCTCATTGCGAACATACAATCTTCCCTGAACATTTGTTTTGCTGATGATCATGAATTTTGTCTTTTCGCTGTGTTGAGAGAAAGACCTGCTTTTTCACTGCTATTTACGATTATGTCCATCATTCTTTGCGTGTCCGCGGTACTCTGAGCTATTACCAAGCTGTCATCGGCAAAACGGATGTTGTTTATTATTTCACCGTTAACTTTTGTCTTATATGCATACCTATTTCTTATGTGGAACTTTCTAAAATCACAACATATTGAATGATAATCTATTGTTAGAGCCTTCTAGTTCCCCAGTAAATAATAGTACTAGTAAGATTTTGCTTGTCAGTCAGTGGAATTTGTTTAGACAGAGAGATGGATTAAATATTATTTAATGGATCTATTTGACATCGGAGTACGATTTGTCTTGATTGATTAGTAACTGATTAACGTAGACAGATCACGAGTCTTCTTTGACGGGTAACCGATACTTGAAACTGATATACATACACGATATCTTTATTATCGTAATTATGTTAACATATCAAGGTAATTTCCGAGATTAATTTAAAAATGAGTAATTTTGAATATGTGCCCTCAACAACAAAGCACCGAGAGAAAAATTCAGAATTTCTGCACTTATGTACCTCACCATATACTTTCTCATAGAATATTTGGCGAAGCCACCACTTCTTAATGTGATGCCGTACCAAAATCACTACTAGAACACCTAAATGTTATCGAATCAGTCCTTAGTAGTCAGTAGTCAGTATATATACACGTTTTGATGGTGGTAACTTCTAAGGTAAATAATACTTTTTACACAACTTGAACCTGAAGGTGTTGTTGGATGCTGTATACATATATGTGTTTAGAGTACTCTAAATTACTTAAAATTCAAGCACAGTGAAACCTGGTTATGTGGGACCTGGATAAGTGAGAAACCTCTATTATTGAGAGTTGCAATGAAGTCCCGGTTCTTTTTCATCAAATTACATCTGTTAATGGGACTTTTTGAGCCTGGTTAAAAGAGATTTGAATTCTAAAACTTTTTCGATGTTTACCTCTATAATTCAGTCACTGTAGCTTAATTGTCTCTACAAGTGAGTCAAATTAGTCAAGTTGCATGCTTTGTTTGTCAGTACTATCTCAGGTTTTGACCTAAAAACAAATGTATAAAATGTCCAAAAACGTTATCAGTATCTGAAAAATTAACCTTTCCATCTCTAAAAAATGACTACTGTAAGCAGGAGCCTCTGTAAATGAGACAACTATAATTTTAAACCTGCTTAATTGGAAAACTGGATCATTGGAAACCCTCAACAATTGATACATATGTCTTGGTCCCATGAGATCCCAATTGACCAGGTTCCACTGTATTTTATATATCCTGTAAATGATATAAATGGAGGGTATTTAGTATCTCTTTCATGTTTGGTCCTCCAAGAAGATAAAGACTACACTCCTATGTAGTGTAGTCGCTGTAATGTATGGTATTGTGGGCTTTGGAGTCAGGAAAGTAAGACATAGAAGCAAGAGATGTTAGCGCCTGCTGTAATATTGAGCCCTTAGTTATTCATTATGCTTATTTTTGAGTTCCATTTATGTGACAAAGTACTATTGGGCATCATACTGCGCCCTATTCTTAATTTACCAACTTGGTCAGTAGTATTCCAGTATAAGCTTTAGGGCTTCATAAAGTGCACAAAAGTTGGAGTAATGATCTCCTGGTGTAGCTTAGTTATTCGTCATATCGATATACCAATTTTGGTTCTATTTTTTGACAAAGTACAGTGTTAGGCATTACCGCGTCCCATTCTTAACTTCCAGGTGAAGATCGTTTCCCAATACATTGTCAGAGTCTTCTTTTCTTTACCTATGGAGCTCTAATTGTCATCCAAGAAACAATAGACCGAAGAACCTCAATTTTATTGACTTTTGAATTTGCACATATGCAATCCTTTATACCTATAAGAGAATTATGAAGACATCTCACGAGGTACAGAAACAAGATTGCAATCCAAATTTCGAGCCTCAAGCAATTTTTTCTCAACATGTGGCTTGGGAGGGACCCAAGAGGCCTATTTGCATGAAGTTATTGGCTTTATGTTTTTAAGAGGATTGAGACGATATTCCATGATACACAATATAAGTGTTCTAGTTACGCGATGTTTCTTTTTGGTCAATCAGGAAAAAACAGAGCAATAATATGTTGATATTTTGACATTCTGTTTTTTGATTGCTAGCAGCTAGTACATATGATATATATCACAATATTTTTATCATGGAATCTGCAACATTGTTCTGTATCCTTAATTTATGAAAGTTTCGAACTAGCTAACGTAGATACTAACCTAAATGCATGCAATCAACCTTCATTTTGAGGGTATAATGCGCGATAAGGATCAAATTGATAGAATCTCCAACATCATAAGTGTAACAATTACACATATAATCAAGTCGTAGAACAGACGTGCATCACCTGTGGTATGCAGCTGAACTTCGCCCATTGATCATCTTATCTTTCATTAGGCCTGCTGCTCCCATTTTTTTTATATAGATGACGAATACGGATTTTTATTATCAGTATATATTTTTTTTCATAAAAAATATACAAAAATATGATCCACGTGCACAGTAAATAATTATCCTCAAATATCTGAATGAGGACAGTCAAGGTCGACAAAAGGTTCTGCTTGGGATACCCTTTGCCTAGCTACTTCCTGTGCTTTTTTGATGACTTCTGGACTAGGACTTTTGCTTCTTGTTCTGATGAATCCTTGAGCCACTAAAAATGTATACAACGAATTACTATTTTGTCCTCAATATGTATATACAGCCGGATTCATAAAAAATAAACATGGTATCTAGCATTATTCCTCCTTATATTCAAAGCAGTTGTACAAAAATGACCCTCTTTGAATATTTTGAACGTGCCAAAACAATAAAAAGATGAAAATGATAAGACAAAGTAGGAGTTTTTGTTGAAAAAATGAATGACTAAATCGTATCCAATCACTTCTTTGTTTTTATGGTCAGCCTCCCGTAAAGGCTGAAGCCTACCGCGCTGTAGAAGCGCTGCGAAAAGATAAGTACTTGTGCACGTTAGACTTGAAACGTTGTAGGTTGTAGCCATCGGGAAACAAATTCCCTGGAGGCTCATTCCACAGCGTCGAAATTATCCAAAGGAAGGAGTGCTGGAGGAGACTGGTTCGGGGAGTAGGGATCTGGACCTGGTAAGGATGAGCTCGTAAAGCCTATCTAGTGTTCCCCGTTTGGACGGCCACTATTCTTCGATGTTCCAGGCTGTGGAGGTCCTTGGCGTATCCATTAGTCTAACTGCTCTCTTCTGGATAGTGTCGAGAAGCTTTAGAGGGTGCTTCCAACAGCGCAGCGGAACAAAACTCAAAGCTTATGAGATGCCGTTTTAGCAATACTGAAGACGTGGTTATGCCACGACATGTTATTGTTGATGTTGATTTTGTGGATCTTTTCTTTTAATTTCAAAGAAAAAGACCTACAAACTTCTGTACGGTTACGATATATAACTTTGGTTCGAATGTTTGTCAGATAGGTGCACACCACACGAAAGTAGCTGCAGTGACGGTCATAAATGTTACATAGGGCAGACGAGGAGAGATCTATTAAAACTAAGTTTAAGTAATATTACGGTACATTCAAGCCAAATCGAACGTAACTGAATACGTGCAGATTTATTTGCTTTAGTACATAGATTACATTGTCTGACGTATACATGCGACGGGTAATAGAGGTGTACAAGTTAAACATAGTTGGCTGCATATATCGGTATAGAAGAAAAAAATTAATTACAAGTTATTTATAGTGACGTGGCTGCCGAAATACGTGTTTGATTTAAAAAAAACTAGTTTGGAGAGTAACTTATCTCTATAGTGCTTGTTGTAACTGCTCAAATAATCCGTTGTGACAGTATTTAGTAAGTTACATGGTGAGGGCATAAGGATATATCTTTCATTTTATATTTTCGGTATAGTATAGGTAACAAAACTAAAACTTCTGATACAACTTAGAATACTTACTTTCACCATAGAGGCAGAAATATTCAGTTAAATAATTTTTGTAGTCAGTCTCAAGGAGTACAGAATACAGCTGGACATCTGAAAAAAGACTACGTTTAACATGAATGAGTATTTTGAGTTTTATGTTATATGTTCATCAAAACATAAATAAAAAATGTGTCAAAGATATATAACAGTGACCTAAAATGAGGTGCAGATGATGTGCTGATATGTCAGCAAAAATGGATTCCCGCCATTCATGATGCCGATCACGATGTGAAAGGCGATTCCTGCAACATTGCTACCAAGTTTTTTTCATGAGACTTTAAAGCGTTTTATAATTGTAAGGGTTTTTGAGAGTATAAAAGCTTGGAAGAATGTTAGTGAGAACAATAGGGGTTAATAAAATTTGATTCAAAAACATATTTATTTCGATCATAGAAAAAAATATAATTAATTTTTTTTGGCAAAAAAAATAAGAAAGAGTTGTCAAGCCCTGCGATCAATCACGAACATTGTCGGATTAGAAGCCTGACGCTTAGACGTTGAGCTGCGATGGTGCTGCCGAAAAAGTCGCTTCATTAGGTGTTTTATTACCGGAGTTTGTGATTTAATTACAAAGTGAAATTTCAAACACTCAAAGAGATATTTGTTTCGATCTTCGTCTTGAGCTGCAAACTTCATTCATAATATATCGGCCAACAAATGTACTAATTACAAAAGTAACTGTTTTCACGATTAGCTGGGAATCTATAAAAAATAATATAATATATGATATAACATTTTGACGTCAAACGCGCCTGGTTTTGTTCGGGAGCTGTCTGCGCATCTTCAGTACTGGATTCAAAGATCAACCTTTAGTTTGATATAACCTCTGAATTTTCTCAAAAAAAAAGAAAAAAATATTTTTTTATAAAATTTATATAGCTATGATCTTTCCATTTGCCACAAAAAAATGAAACGTACAGGGGAACGACAATAGCCCATCCGGACAGATTTGGAGGAAATCGAAAATATAAATTTCCCGAGTATAGCCTATTTTGTAGCTGTAATTTTGCGGACTCCAGCTGTTTTCACTATTTAACGATTTCGTCATCTGATAGTAAATACAATATGCCATAAAGAGACAGTCAGCTCAATTTCGCATAAAAATGGACTAATGCTGTTTTCCCCTGGACCTTTCAAATTATTCATAACCCCAATTGGGGTTTAGAATAATTGCAACGTATAAGAAACGTTAGGTATCTTCTGTAGAGCGCATCTATATTTTCTATTCATAAGCAAGTATAAATATCTACAATAATGCAAAATACTCAAATCTGTCGGTATTCAATCTGCAGCGCTGCAATCGATTTTTATCTGCTTTTCTGAAATAGACTTAATAATCACATAACTTCTGAAACTTTCATTATTGCTTGTTCGCCACTAGATCAAGTTTCAAAGACTATAAAAATTGTTTGCCCTTAGATTACGGGAGATATTCCATCAAACTGAGTAAAATTATATATCTCAGTGGTCCAATTTAATCGGCTATAATTCAAGGAGCAATCTGGTGGAATTAAAAAGTGGACTACAAGCTTTTGACAGTTTTTTGTATGGTGTGTTATTAGGGGCCACATTCATAGTTGTCTCTTGAGTAATACTTATAATTTTCTTGAGTAATATTCAAGGATACTTAAAGGAACCTCAAGTGTGTTCTTTCTTGTGCATCTGTTTCTTAGACAACATCTGCGGGACGGCGGGCAAGCATTTGACAAGGTTGTCATATTTCAAACATAAGTCAATTTTTTATCCCCATGCCTACGCGTTTTGATGTTTTCCGTTATCTCTTTTTGTTTTGTGCCAATATTTGGTGTTTTGTGCCGAACGTTTATTTGGATGTGACAGAAACTGACAACACCTTATTCCAAAACTAACCTACAAAATCGCGTTGACTGTAACGAAATGTCATATTGACATTTCATATGGCATAACATATCGTTATTTGAGGATTACTCAAGGGAGCGTTACGTAAGGGACCCTCAAGTAGCTGTAGAAACACAAAACCGTACTTAAGGGACACTCAAGTATCAAGGGATCCTTAAGTAACTACTATGAATTCGGCCCTAGATCTCAACATAGGTATAGCCATTATCTTGGCACTACATTTTCATATTTGTCATATGGCCGACAAACTTTAAATGTTGGAGTACTGAGTACTGTGTCATCCTAGTCCTCATCAAAGGGCATTTATGCCAAATATATTCTTGATAGAAACACTTTTACTTTGAAAAACGCTACGTAGGTTGTCCAATAAGCGCGCGGTGTTCTCCAGCGGCCATACTGCTTAAATTTGAAAGAAAATGTTGCGAATTAAAAACTTTCCTTTTTAAATGGTCTACTTGCAGAAAATAATTTCAAAGGTGGTGGACAGCCGGATGTACCGGAAGTTGTCAACAACTTCCTTATTTTAAATAGAACACCGTCCACAGGCAACAGGTTCACGCCTTCCAGTCCAGCGGCATGGAAACTTTTCATTCAAAGTGTTTCGATTTATAAAATGTCCAGGTGGTCCATGTAACTGGAACCACACTCTCCTTAAAAGCCCCAGTGGTGAATTTTCCTGCAAGTTGTCTAAACTTTCAGTTAAAAAGTTTTGGAAAACATTACCTGTAAGGTGTTCATCAAAAAAATGGGGTCCTATAATGTACGTGGTTTCCAACAATACCACTCCAAACATTTAGACTTCATCTGTGGTTGTCAACTAACCGCACAAAATTTTTAACGTCGGCGTAAACATGTAAGTTATGCCGGTTTACAAGGCCGTAATTATGACATGTAGCTTCATCCGCAAACAACACAGTATTGGAAAAGTTACCAGCTTTTTGGATTCGAGCACGACCCCTATTACAGAAAAATTCGTATTGTTTCTATAATGTTGTCCTACAGGTGCTTGATTTAGCTCCTGGTGATAAGGATGATATCTGTTCTTCGCTAAGATCCTTTTCACAGATGTTCGGCCAACGGCCAAATCGCGACTAATTTAGTTAAGTAGAGAAGCCTTGCTACTTGACTGTTCCGGTCCTGTCAAACCACTCCATCACTCTTTCAAAAGATCTTATATCTGGATGTCTTCAGTCAGAAAATATCTCTTTGTACATTCGATGGGAGCAAACTATTTTTCAAACATTCTCCAAGGATATAAATCAGGTCAACCATGTCTTGCATGTTAAATTGCATTATTACTAGGACTAGGAACCCTTACAACTCTGACATAAATAATTTGGTGTGAGGTAGTAATTGTTCCGTAAACCCTTTCTTTATTGCTTAGCCTCCAAGATACTCACATCTTGTGAAGTGCTAAAAACATCAAATTTTCTACACATTGCAGAATAACTACGAAAATAGGCTTCGTAGACATAAACTACGGTTTATAAGCTGAACTAAGGAATCGACAATGAATTCAGAAACGAAATAATATACAGGATATTCTATTTGGAATAAGGAAATGATGCCAACTGCGGTATTTCTGTATGTCCTCGATCTTTGAAATTATTTTCTGCAATTAGACCATTTGAAAAGGGGAGTCTTTTATTCGGAACATTTCCTTCTGATTTAAACAGTATGGCCGCTAGAGGGCACCATGCGTTTATTGGACTACCCTGTATAGTGTGCTATGAATGACACTAAAAAACATAAAACCACATTGAAGAAAACATACTTTGTCCTTTCGGTGTCACTTGAAAATAGCTACCGCCTTCTTTCTTCAGTGGAACTGCTGCTACGAATTTCTCTCTTTTGTTCCTTGAATAGAACAAGAAAATGTAAGCAAAGTATTCTATATAGACAGAAAAGCAAACGTAAAACAGCACATAACTATTTAAAACAAACGAAAACATTTTGTTACCAGTTGAGATAATAGAGCCGTGGATAGTAGAGCACCAAGTTTTCACGCACGACAGTTTTGTCCGAACTAATGATTCTATCACGCCTGTACAGCATGAGTTTCGTCCGATGTGCACGTCAACATTCTAGAGAAGTAGAGCGCACGCTGCTACGTACATCTATTGTATGCTCCGCTGTGAACAAGGTTTTTTAGTTTTTTGCCTTTGTTTTGATGTAATCGCTTAGGGACGGAATTAGAAATGGGGATTGCATTATCGGTCAATATCTTGATATCCTTGAACATTGCAGTTATAGGTTTGTTACTGGGAAAAATCACTCCTTCTATTGGCGAGTACTATGTGCCCTTTGAAGAAAAGTCGTAATTTAGGTAACACGCTTGTACAGATTGATACAGGGCAGTGTAAGTATGTTTAATTCAATGGAAATATCTTTGCGGGGAGATGTACATTTTCCTTAACTATCACTTCTACAACTGTTTTCTGGATTACAAAGATATTGTGTGCATGGTTAGATGCACCCCAGGTAGTGATTTCCTATGATATTGTTGCCTGAAAGTAAGAAAAATGTTAAGCTATGATCAGTGGTTTATCCACAAGGAATCTTAGCAGATAAGGGTAGTATTTTATGAACTGTTTATGTGCATACTCTGCTTCCAGTTTTCTGTCAGATGTATTCCGTGAAATTTAACCACATTTGATTGTTTGACAGACCTCCTCTGCGATTTGACTGAAAGACGGTCATTGCACTCTGGTAAGCAAAAACATCGTAGAAAAATGTTTTTTCTTTATAAAATGACACCATTGTCTGTGAACCGCTTTTCTATGCGAGTAAGTTCATTACTAGCAGATCTTGATAGTTCAGGTATACTAGGCAGTTCGCCCATTATAAGGAGTGATGTATCCTCCGCGTACATGACATAATTATTATTAATAAAATCGTTCACAAAAATAATATATATTAGTGGTCCCAATACCGACACTTGTGGTACACCTATCTCGTAATTAAGTAGATTAGACTGACTGTTGCTTACTTAAACATAATGATGACGATTGCTCAAGTAGCTACTGAATCACCTGAACGACCATCCTCTAATGCCATATAGCTTCAATTTATCCAAAAGCAAAGCGCGGTCCACCAGGTCAAATGCATTACTTAGGACTACGAGGATTCCAATCGATTTGTTGGGCTTACAGATTCTGACATAAACTATGTTGACAAATGTGGTTATGGCTTTTGTTGTGGATAGACCTTTGAGAAACCCGAACTGAGTGCTCTAGAATAAATTGTTTTTTCAGGCAGATATCTGTCAAGTAAATTGCCACCTGTTTTTCTACAACCTTTGTGAATGCGCTTTAGGGAGATATATGCCTGTAATTTTTTGCATGCATGGTGGTGCTCAAGTCCATGGCTCCATAGTGTCAATTGGTAACAAAATGCTAGAAACTCACGAGTGGAATGGTACTCCCCCCACCTCTCTCACCATGATAGGGGAAGAGGGCTAGCCATTTCAAAGACGTCCGTTATTTTGTGCCAGACCTTATACTACATTAAAATAAATTGTTTTTCCTTGAACTTTGTGCTAGTTAGTCATCTTAGATACATCCTTTATGTAGAAAAAACCCAATTCTAGCATAAAATATATTTTTTATGATACAAAAACTCATAAAAGTTACGTAACAAATAGGTATAGCTCACTGCAGATCAATTCAGTGTGATTGTGCGTTAGCCAACCCTAACCTAAGTCATGGATATCGTCACTGACTTCATACAATAGCAATATCATATGATATACACCGTCAAGCTCCATATAAGCCAATAAATAAAAAATATAGAAGGGGGCTGCGTGCATGTTTAAAAAAAATGTAAAAACTTGGTATTTTCAACACATTTTTGTTATACACTCATACAGAACAAGACAATTTTAGAATCGAGAGCCGGCTTGAAAGGCGCTACAAATATGACAGAGATGCGATGTTGCCACTGGTGGTGGAAATGGAAATTAGAAAAAAGTTATGATGCTTTCAATTTTTGATGTTAAAACTATGGGTGAAAGATAATAGATATGTAAATTCAGATTATTTTAAGTTGAATTATATTTGTGCCAAGTGGTTACAGGACGGATCTGGGGGGGCCGACGCCCCTCCCAGACGTTACTGATTCCAACTATCAAACTCTAAGCCACTGGTCCTTTTAGGTAAGGTTGTCATCTATTCGGTTTTCTCATAGCATGTTCGGGGTAGGCCCCAGAAGATCTTTTTTTAGCTTAATTTCGTACTGTATGTCAAAATAAACGTCTACGATTTAGGACACCATCAGGGCATCGAGACGAGTCAACAAAAACCTTTTCTATGTCCTAAGCGGTTTGGTGATTCGGCCTGTTGGGCAAGGTACTGAAATTTCTGGTAAGTGTTATTTTTACTTCCTTCACCGATATAGGTGAGGGGAGTATTGTGATCGCGAAAATTTTCGATTTTGAGGTAATACGCTTTTTGGGCGTGTTATGATGTCTACATAACGAAAATCCACGTCACTCATTTCCGTCGGTCTGTCTGTCTGCCTGTCGGTCTGTCTGTCTGTCTGTTGGCGTTTTTCTAGCGTCGTAATCTCAGTAACCGCTACATGGATTGTGATGAAATTTGGGTAGCGATATGTTGTGGTGTCGTAGTAGGTAATGTTCGATAATTTTGGAAATCGTTGTACGGGGGGTGGAGTAATTAGCAAAAAATGAAAAATTTCAAACATTCCTCAAACTTCGTCTTTAGGCGTTTTAGGGGTTCCTGATCATTTTCTACTTTTTTTTAGGTGGGGGTGAATTTGGGGCGGTTGGAGGGTGGGGGGCTGTAAAACTGAAAAAGTTGTTGTATTCATAATGGGCTTTCCAATGACCTGTGAATGAAAGACCTAGCGGCATAATACACTTCTTTAGGTCCATTTGAACATTGCCTTGCTTATAATAGAAACCAAGGGACTTGGAATTTGTGATGTATATATACGAGTGTTGTTTTAGATTGTTCTATATTGCGCAACGCGAAAATTATTGAATTGTTTTTAATAAAATTTTGACGCAGTATTACTGCCGCGGCGAGGATGGAAAACGCGTATGTTTTGGAAAAATCGTGTCAGTGGCGGCGCAACAATAATAAAAAAACTAAGAATATAAAAATAGCTCAAACTTTATTTTTATGCGTTTTATGGGTTGCTGGTCATTTTTTACTTTTTTTTGGGTGGGGGGTGAAATTGGGGTGGTTAGGGGATGGGGGGTTGTAAAACTCAAAAATTTGTTCTATTCATAATAGGCTGCCCATTGACCTGTGAAAGAAAGACTTAGCGGCATAATACACGTTTGTTAGGTCCATCCGAACATTGCCTTGGCTATTACAGAAATCAAGGGACTTCGAATTGTCTGATGTATACATACGAGTATTGCTTTAGATTGTTCTGAATTTAGTAACATGGACATTATGGAATCGATTTTAATTAAATTTAGACACAGTATATTATTACCGTAGCGAGGATGAAAAATGTGTATGGTTTTCAAAAATCGTGTCAGTGGCGGCGCAGCAATAATAAAAAAACTAAAATATAAAAATAGCTCAAACTTCGTTTTTAAGCAATTTGGGGGTTCCTGATTGTTTCGTTTCGTCCAGTTGAAGCTGGCAGAATAAAAATTGTGTCGTTTTAGTTCCTACGGAGAGACTAGGAAACTATTTACTAATTTTTGTATTTGATGTTTTTTCAGGACATGCGAACGATTACTTGGTTGCAAGGGATCTCAGACTATAGCTTCATGCAAAGGAAATATAATAAAATGATATCACTGTTATGTGTGGGAAGTACTGAATCAATCAA
Source organism: Callosobruchus maculatus (assembly GCA_951848785.1). Taxonomy (NCBI): domain Eukaryota; kingdom Metazoa; phylum Arthropoda; class Insecta; order Coleoptera; family Chrysomelidae; genus Callosobruchus; species Callosobruchus maculatus. The sequence continues at coordinate 1,601,185 of CATOUR010000032.1, forward strand.
CTTTACTCCATTTTTTATCCATAGCATGTTGTTCTTTCTGTACTATTTTTGCTTACAGTGCATTTCCCTAGATGCTAGATATCGAGTAAATTTTGGCAACACCGCATCTATGTCATAATTGCAGCGGATGTCAAGTGGGTTCTTTATTCTAAAATCGTCTTGTTCTGTCCGAGTGTATTACGAAAATGTGGTGAAAATATCAAGTTTTAACAATTTTTTTCTTTAAAAAAAGCGTGCTTCGACCGCAAATTTTCTTTCTGAAAATCTAATGGACCATCCCCTTTACGCTGAAAAGGAAATTTTCCTGAACCGTAAGCGGTGCCATTGTGTACTAGACCCGAAGTCAGCATAGTCTACTGATTCATCAACAGAATATTTTCCATTGTGAAGGGGATTCAAAAATAGAGACAATACGTACTGGTCGTAATAGTCGAGAACAGCATCAAATCCATACTCGGTTACGTTATGATCAGATTTCATACAACCATCGCCGAACGCTATAGAAATCCTTGTTCCATACGTATAAGCGAAGTACCAGACCCCTTCGAACTGAAACCAACATAATATTGCTGTTATACCGTGCTCTTATGTAATGCCACCCTCCTCCATTATTTTTTGGACGGGTCAACCCAGGAACCTTTGTATATTTATAAAATAGTATATTTTGGTGTAAAATTGACAGACAGAACTTTCAAGGTGGCAACTCGTTGCCATCTGGGAAGGTCAATACCTTCACCTACTACAAAATGGCGAAATATTTAATATTTGCTTGAATACGTTGTTACAGAAACATCATTATACTCATTATAAACATGTTGTTTTATCTTAATTAAATAAAATTGAATCCATGACCCAAATATATACGTTTAACTACAAACTTTAAAAAAATATATTTTTAGATGTATCGATATTAATGTCTGTATCAGATGATTATTAAATGTTTCGCCATTTTGTGGTAGGTGAAGATATTGATCTTGTATTCCACGGTTGTGAGGTACTCGTGAGGAGCTTGAAACATAAATATATGTTTTGTTGGACTATTTTACTCTAAAATATGTTATTCATGCATCAATTTCATTACACCAAATTTAATTTTTTTGAATTGACCCGTATAAAAAAAGGGTGGGAGGCATTAATGAAGAGCACTATATATGTTGTACTGATGCCTATAGTAGTGATGTAACGAATGTTCAATTTCCCACATTAGCAAATTCCGATTCGAATATTCATATCCATCACCTTGTTAACTTTCAAATAAAGCAAAATGTCATGCAGGTTTTTTCAATTCGTGTTGGCGCAACATAGTCGAGGTGTTATCCTTATAAATTCCCCTTGGTTGTGTGTGCAGTCTAGATTACTCCAGTTATTTTTTGTAGGATGAGGGCATTCAAACAAAAACTCCTTATTTTTCTATATGCGACGATGACTTAATATAAGTATAATATATGTCGGAATGACCTCCTCCTACAAAAAGTAACTGAGGTTCATCACAGTAGGTCAAAATCCTTCACAAACTAGATTTCTCCATTCTCGCCTCCCACGCTATTACAATTTGTAATGAAGGAAAGTCCCAGATGCACCCCAGGACTAGAGATGGTGCGCTCGCCATTGCACCTGTTATGGACAGGCAAGCGAGACTTTCTACCTTCTTCAGTACTGCAAGATGATGCATATCTTATCATGGGTTTGACTGCCATCGTGTGTGTTCAGTATACCACGGATGGGCTTAAACCCCATGTTTTACCATGAGAGCGCCCTGCTAAGCCCAGAGGTACACAGGTTCTAGTTCCTCTACCTTTTTTCCTTCTCGTGAACGCAATTATGGAGGGACTAACATTTAAACATTCCTTCAACGTCCAAGTTGCGTTTAGGGCCCTTTACATGTTGTCTCTAACCATGCCATGGAATTACAAACAGTCCCTAGAGTCCTATATCCATTCTTGTCTCACAGATTGATCCTGTACACTATATAGTAGCGGCGATAGTACCCCGCCCTGAGGGCAACTTCTCATAGTTCAAGATATCAAAGACTCCCAAATTTCCCTTTTAGCAAACACTAAATCCACTTGCATATCGTTTTCGAGAGGCCACTTCTCCTCAAAGCTTTAGAGCTTTTGAATTCAGGGACGTATTTTCTAAAGAGGTGCAAAGAAGCACTTCTTCATTTACCATGCGTATTCAGCTGTCTTTACCAGCTGTTTCAGTGGATTTAATTGCTACATGGTTTCAATGAGGTCTGTCTACAAAGACAATGTTCCTAATGTGCCTAGTCAGCAGTTTTTCCAACGTCTCTAGTACAGAAAACATCAGAGCTATTGGTAGTGATTTTGCATCCCGCTGGTCAATTCCTCCAGGTTTCCCTACAAAGATCACCTTTGTAAACCTCCACGGTTTCGACACATATCCTAGCACCAGTCTACTGCCCGGCCTTAACGCGCCGTCTACAGCCGCTTTCGTACTGGCGTGCGATTCGTGACCTATCAGATAAAGTTGATGAAGACGTTCGAAAATAACTGTAGAGATTGTGGTCACACGTTTTCAATGCTTCGTACTTTCTAGTGAAATGATTCCCAACACTATTCATCATTGAAAGATAGGGGTGCACCCAATATTTTCACATATTTTTTTTTCAACCTCTCTCTCCGTCTTTTTGATAATAGCAGAAGCAGAATACGTATTGTGCGGTCCTTATCTAGAACGAGACTGCTATTTTTCACGTACCTACATTAGTGAAGAATGTGTCGAAATTTTACAAGGCACCGTGACGTGAACAATGAGGTGTCGTGAAGTGCATTTTTACGATACGGTAAGATAAATTGGTACGTTATGACAACGCATCGTGAGACGATACCGCACCGTTCCACGTTGACGACGTCGTGACGTGGAGATGTGGACAGGCACTGAGTGTTTGCCTATCGAAGTCCTGGGTAAACAAACTTCTCCTAACCTATCCCAACCTCTTTCTAGCAGCAGCCGTACTATGGATTTGTCTCTGCAGTCTATTCGATTAAAAAAAATGGGTATGGCGAAGAATATGCGGCTATTCTCGAATGCAAATACGAGTATTCGTTACATCACTAGCCTGTAATTGATAATACACGGAATATCCGGATATTCGACCGACAACGCTTGACAGGTGATAGACGTCACTTCTCTATGAACATTGAGATAGGAACGTGAAGCCTTAAAGTGCTTAATTTTTAAGACACAGGGTGTCAAAGTTTTACTTTTATTTTTGTTTTTTCTCACTTATTCCCCAATAAAATGACACTACGATCTAAAATTTTGAGGCGAAAAATCTAAATTCAACAACAGTTTTGGTATGATGATAGAGGGCACCACCTACGGTACATTAAATTCATTTACACCCGTATGCACCGTTTGGCGATTCTAATCCTAGTTCCCTAATCGCGTTTTGCTAATCTTTGTCATCTAGCCATGCACCGTCAAGAGATTAACTAATCCAGATTGGAGATACGGCAAGGTTGTGTTCGCAAGATTGTTTTGACAGTGACAGTGTCAAAATTGTCAGTTTGCGGTGCATAGTAAGCAAGTAATCTAATCCAGGTTTACGTGACTAATCGCGCAATTGACTTACGGTGCATACGGGTGTTAAATTATCAAAAAGATTTCCGGTTTGGTGTATCAATGTGGGTGTCAAAAAAAACTTGTTTCCTCGATATGTTTTACGTGAAAAATGTATACTTTGCTTGATTCCCTAGAGGTAACCGTTTTCAAGAAAACCTCCATTGAAATTTCCAATGGGACTGAATTATCGGTACTTCCGCACAGATGAATATCAGACTCTACTTGTTTGCATACAATTATCGAAGTATTCTTAAACCTCAACACCACCTGTTTTATAACTAGATATGTTGGAAAAATGTTTTTGATCTAATATCAATTCATTCGAGAATACCGATAATTCTTTCGACCACATTTTACAATTAATTGGGGCGCCTTGGAAACTTCATTAGAGGTTATCTCGGAAACGGTTACTTCTAACCACTTAAATATGGTAGCAAACTATATATAGTAGTGTACTTTATACCTGTCTGTTTGAATCTACAATGAACGCTTTAGAAATTTAAGTTGATCCTTTTGAAACTACTGCTGGAAATTGTATAGATAGAGCTGCGAGTGTGTAAGTGGGTTAACAGTTGTAGCACCGTTTTTGGCACTTGTCGACGACGTTTCCTAATAATTTGTGTTAACTATGCTAATACTAAAGTATTTTTTAACCATAAATTGTGTGACACTTGATATTGACAGACCGATTTTACACAACGCAACGTGAGGTTTCTAGAAGTAAAAAGTCACATATTGTATCACTAATACACCGGCTTAAATTGAAAACTAAAAAAAATAACAGGTCAGTATGATTTGCAGTACTTATGCATAGATGTACTTACTTTTTTGCGACTAAAGTTTTCAATTCCTTTCTCTTCACTGCAAAAGTCTGCGTAAACTGTACATGCCGCACAGCATAACAATATGAGGATTGATTTTGCGACCATATTGCGTCTTGCTACCGCCAAAACTAGTTACTTGTAAGTAATGCAACATCAGTGTGGTGCATAAATGATTGAAAGTGCAGTTGTAGCCTTTGAGACCTCGTTGCAAATTTATATTAAGAAAAAACTGCGATAGTAAATCAATAATTGATGTTGGAATAGTCGTGAAGCCATCCAATTAGCTGAAGCGTTCAACCAGAATGAATTAAGAGAGAATGAATGAAAGATAGAGATAAGCTTTCTGGTGACCAGAATCACCAGCGCATATGCCAATAAATGGGCCCTTATGCATTTATCCTTACCCTAGTTCCCAAGTCCAGCAGCACTCATCTCAAAGGTGAGGATGGCCTTGGGTCCTGCTCAACATATATCTTCAAGTAGCAAGAACTATTGTACCTATATGGTCTGACTGTGATACCCAAGGGCTTCACAACGACATGTAATGTGTGCCGAAGACTCTTCCTATTCAGTGACAGAACCGCCCCACCTTGGCCAGAGGTCCTAAAATAAATCCTCTAACTTGATGGAGATGTTCAAAGATTCCTCTCCATCTCTTAGGATGCTGATTTTGCAACCACACTTCTGTTTTTCTTCTAATGGTACCTGCTGCCCGCCCCACAGGACTCAGGAAATTATTCCTCGACCCTCGCCTTGCGAGCGCTTGCACCATTTCATTACTCCAGCATAAGTCGGCACCCCTAGGAACGAGTGATACCAGATGTCTTACCGAAATGTCATCCAAGACCTCCCTACATTGCAAAACGAGCCTTGATGTAAAGCCACAAGTACTCTGTGCCTTTAGTGCTGCCTTGCTGTCAGAGCAGATGGTGTTCCGCCTCCTAGGCCCCTGAATTTCATGAATATGAAAGGCACAAGGTAAAATCACATACATATCTGCTTGGAGTATCGTGGTCTATCCCACACGAGAGAAGGAGAGCTTTGTTTTTGATCCAGAAACCCCAGCGCCGAAGCGTTTGTCGGTAAGTGAGTCGTTTGTGTACCAAATTGGTACTCATTTCCTCAAAAGGCCGGGAGCCGCTTGGTCCCCACTCTTCCCTTGTAAGATACTTCACCGTAAATTTGCAGTCGAAGCAATATGCAGGAGAAATTATGTCACTCCTCATAATATATGTAGTAGTGCAGGCGCTAGCGGTAGTTGAGTATTCAAAATCCAAGTGACAGCAACTATGACCGGATTCTTATGCCTGAGAGCCTAAGTAATAACAAAACACATCGTACCGGCGGACGAAATGGTTCCTTCCCCCTTCCAGCACATGCCCCTCTCCAACCATACATACTCAGAGCAATGACGTGTAGTTTTAGTGTCCAGAATGAAACCGAATGACGCTTGGTATTTGAGTTCTAGAAGCAGTTTGGGATACGCGCGTACCGATTTTCTTAAAATGAAAATAAAAAAATTACGACGGAACCGGTCGGAACTTCATCCTTTCAGAAGGCGTTCAATAATGTCACCCCCTATAGGGGTTGAAAGATGCGGTTAAACATAAGAAAAACGGATAACCTTGATACATGTCGTAGTTGGACCTCAAAAAAGATGTATGAAAAATGTCATTCGTTAAATAATATTAACAATTTTTTAACGATTTTGAACGAAAATCACGTGGAATATCGCACTTTAAGCTCAAATTTCTCATAAACTGTTCAGCAGAAACGGCTGACAGTATTTTCTATGTTATCTACAAAAAAAAAAAGAATTTTACATCAAGTTTCGACCGGTTTCGTTGTGATTCCTTTATTTTCATTTAAAAAAAATCGGGACGCGCAAATTACTTAACAATTTTTTTTTCATGTTTTAACACCCCTCTCCATCTCCAATCTGGAAATACTTAGCAAATATTGGGCCTCTAGGTATATGGTTTGACGGTTCTCACACAAAGTAGTATTTTCTAGGGTATCATGAAGCGGCTGAATCACTGGGTGGAAGCATATGCGATATTTTCCCGGCATTACATGGTGTAAGAGGTTGCGACAATACTAGCAGATTTAGTAGTAAAGTGAAATGTTTGAAAGCTGCTTCTGAAGATTATGTACAAACAGCTCTCGTGCATTTGGGTAACCTTGACCAAAATGATGGGCAACTGAAACAGTTGGAAATAGTTTACACCAAAAAACCAGTAGTCCATTATGTAAATGTATCAACAACGAATTTCAAAGGAAAAATGAGTCATCATTTGAATTCGCTGGATTTTCATATATAACTGATATCTTTCTATTAATTGAAAATATTTTACTTACAACGAGCTAGAAATTATTACGATAATATTCATAAACATATTTTTTGTCCTTTGTACTAAATACATTACCTATACGAATACACATTGTTATTTATTTTCAGAAAAAAAGTATCTGCAGATGGCCTCAGATTTAAACTGGTATCTCAAAATATAGATTTCGATATCAATTTGTTGAAACTGATACGCACATCAGATGCTTTGTATTTGCATTTATTAAGGGATACAGTGCTACAGTACAAACATTTATATCGAAAAGTTCCCATCAAACACAATTATTGTTCATTTGGTTATGAAAAGCTGAACGATGACTTACGTCCATGTCAAATGACGACGCCGTTTTTACAAGAGTCATATATCCACCATGTAAATTTACTGTAAATTGTAGCATAATATCTTGTAGTTGCAACCACAACCAAAAAAACAGTAGTTACAGAAGTAAATGTATCAACAACGAATTTCAAAGCAAAAATGAGTCATCATTTGAATTCGCTGGATTTTCATGTATAACTGATATCTTTCTATTAACTGAAAATATTGTTACTTATATTTTCGTTTTATTTTGCCATTTAAGAATCCATTCTGACATTTACCATTAGAACGAGCTAGAAATTATTACGATAATATTCATACAACATATTTTTTGTCTTTTGTAATAAATACATTACCTATACGAATAAGTGTAGAGAGGGTGAAATAAAAATAAACAAAAAACATGACCGGCAAGAACCACATTCTTAATCTTTGATCAGTTCTTTACCCAAATCCGCTGGCAAAATTCGGTACTCATATTATGGATACTCACTTACCTCTAGCGCCCGCTCTATAGGATGCAGTTCCTGAAGAATGGCAGAATGTCTTCTGCCAGGATTCACCAAGGACCGATCGACCAAGGTAACGCTGAGATCTGATGAATACTGTATGCTAATTCTTTCGGCTCAACAAGGTATAATATAATAGTATTATATGTCTTGCTGTGTTGTGCTTTTGAAGGCGTGAGGACTTTCAAAAACATTATTTTTTGTCACTAGTACTTGCTAGGTTGTTTGCAGTTTTACCATGGTAAACTTACTTGTGAGCTTTCTCCTAGTCCGTAGAATTCAGCTGAAACACAAATATGAGGTATTCGAAAAAACGGTCATCAGTACAATGGAGTACTGGGTTAGAGCAACTGAAGGGTGTTACGACATTGGCCTACGCCGACGATGTGGCTATTCTACTTGCAGGCAGAGACGAGGAATAACTTGGAAAGCACACTGGGCTTAGATAACATACACTCCTGGCTGCTTCTGTCTTTGGCCGCAGACAAAACCGAGGCGGTATTGCTAGCCCAATAGATCTGTTAGCGCTGGGCAGCGCCAAGGTACTCGAGAACGAACAAAAAAAAGTTGGGAAGAATTTACTTGAGTAAATTCGAACGGCGCTCTCACTGTGGAATTTGTTGGTATACATTTTTTTTTTATTATATTGACAAAACCGGATTTTACCCGGAGTAGTAATCAACAAATTTAACATTTATATAATCTTAAAAAAAAAGAAAATAATGTTGTTGGCCGCGGTGAGATTCTAACCCACGCCCTTTTGGACTGGTGCCTAGTGTCTTAACCGTTCGGATACGCTGCCTATGCTCCAGGAACATCAATACACCGTACATAATACGTCGTAATTTAATTCATTTTTTTAAACAGGAATCGATATTGACAAAACCGGATTTCTCCCGGACTAGTTTTCTCATGCTGATTCTGAATCTGTATTTAGTTTTTCTCTAGCACCTGTAGTTTTGTATATCTTTTGTACACGGACAGACGGACGGACGGATGGACGGACAGACAGAGGTTCTGGATAAGCTCTCTTTAGTGACTTCAGTAAGTCAGTGAGAGCTAAAAATAGCCAGAGCGAATCTCTATCCGGAATGACAGCAACACTGGAATACTGGTGCTACCGTACGATGGACAAAAATCTTAATTAGAGATGTCCGACAGTGGGTTCCCAAACAGCATGAGAAGGTCGACTTCTTCCTTTTATCCGCCGCCACTGGCACGATTCCCCAAACAGAAGCTATTTTTCATTTCCATTTTATTAGCAATACGGTGGTATTAAAATTCCGTTACAGCTATCTAGTAATGCCCTAGCTACTGGTTATAGGACCACCATGTTTAATACGTATTGAAGTACTCAAGGTCAATAGGATACGTCGAAAAAGAATAAAGTATTACTATCAACCTTATTCAGTACAATAGAGACTATGAATCAAAATCGAAGAACAAGGTGTAAAACTATTCAAATGTTCTGCAACTCGAAGACGAATTCTCCAGTGTATAGAAAAACTTAAGGGAAGTGTGTAAAACTGAAGAAATTCAATCAAAGATACACTTTACTCCCCGTTTAATGTAACGCACCTTGTTTCAATAAATGATTAGAACGTAAAATGCAGAGCCTTTAGATTCAATTCAATTTATTTGTTTCAATGAACTACAAAAATTACCTCCTCGAATCCGTTCGCCCTGTATGAGGTATAGGTAGATAGAGACAATGGATAGAGACGCTATAATTTATCTAACCTCTTGCTTGCATCCCATCCAATTAATTTCATGGCTCTGTTTTGATGACGCTTTCGTCCTGCTTCCTGGCGCCCTGGACCGAAAATGATGCTTCTACACACGTCTCCACACGTCTTCTTTCCGTATATAAATGCGTTTATACGATATTTTACACATCAAAAGTAACGCATTAGGTAGTCTATTCTCGAATGTATGTGAATATTATGTACTAATCAAAAAAGAGTTGGCTTCATCTATGACTGTCTTAGTACAAAAAAGCTTAAAAAAGCGAGGATTATGAGTTTTTGAGATTTGAGGTTTACTTTTATTTTAGGGTAAACAATTCAATTATAGGTCCAGCGTATAAAATGATAAAGTATACGTTGTGAGTGCGTAAAGTAATTGGTAAGTTAGGATCTGTTTTTGTATATTTATCGGACTCCAGATATTATTGGAGCATGGCCAGAGAAATCTTCAGAGCATATTCTTTTATATAATTGTATTGTTTAGTGTTTGTTGAAGATTGTATGAAGAAACAAAACATTTTATTGGGCAGCACCGAATAAATCTACCCAAATCTGTGTAAATTTCGTTTTATTTACTTCAGATTAACCGATTGATTATATATATATTCTTATACTTGTTTTACAGATAGGCACAAAAAGCTGTTTTTACTGACAAATTATGCTATACACGTCTTAGCAGAAACTGCAAGCAAGCTCCGTAACTAATCACAGCCAGCTCACTGTCAAGGTAGTATACATTTTGCATCAATTATTGTAAAATATAGATACATATAATTATCAGTAGTATTTCAAGTCGATAAATGACGCTCTATTTGAAATTACTTAGATAAATTGTATTTAGGCCTATTAGCCTACCCAGCAATGGACTAGTGTCAAAATTTTTTTATGACAGAGTATGGCATAAGAACGTTCTCATAATTTTCCGTGATTTTTTTGGGCGCGGGAAAGCCGAGAAAATGAGGAAAATGTTTGAATCCCTCTAGGACCGTGACGTCACGGTCCTGTAAAGGAATAGTCAATCCGAATACGAGTATATGTGCCATGCTGCCGTTATAACTTGAGTACCCAATATTCAATGCATACCTTTATGTGATCCTCTATACATCTATTCGAATTCGTTGTGTACACATTCGAAAAAATACATAATTTTGTAATGGATATTCCTAAATATCATGTACAAACGAAAGGAGGAGATTCTTTGGTTTCCCTGAAATTTCAAATAAACATAGGTCCGCAAACACTTCATTACCAATGGGTGTTTGGTGTTGAAGTTTCATATTTTTTCATTCTTTATTAATTTTTATTGGTAACTTTGCCAATTTTTGAGATATTTAGCTCAAATTTGGACTGTAAGTAACGCAAGACGAGTTGCATAATAGCGTTTGTCAATCAGTTGGAAGAATCTACAGGGTAATATTTTTTCAGGGGTCATGTCCCCTTTTCCTACCCTGAACTTTTCGGTGCACCGCTGGTAGACTCAAGAAACATGATAATTTTCCATTTTGTTTTTTCTAAAACATAGCAGTTATCCAAATAAGGCTATACCCTACTAGACCATATTTCAAATACATTATTTTCATCTACCTAATACCAGAGAATCTTGTTTTGTTTCTGTCTCGATAAGGATCGGAGACATAAAAAAATTACAAGAGTACAAAGAGTTTATATGCAGGATGGAAAAATTATTCTATTTTGTTGAATCTACTTGCGGCCCACAGTAAAAAAGTTCAGGGTAGGAAAAGGGGCCATGACCCCTGAAAAAATAACACCCTGTAGATTCTGACAACCGTTTGATATGGGCCATTATGTAACTCCTATTGCTTATTTTATATTCCAGATTTGAGATAAATACCTCAAATATTGTGAGTTTCATTGAGAATGAATTGAAAAAAATGCTGAAATTTCGACACCCTGTATATCGGTAACGAAGCGTTTGCGGACCATTCGTTTTTTCGGAATTTTAGTCCCGAAAAACACCAGTCTTCTGCCTTCGTTTGTACATGATATTTAGGAACACCCTGTACATGCTGTCAGTGAAACAGACTTTACTAACCCGGTTGATACTTGGTTGAAAGGTGGTAAGGGCAACAATTCTCGGAATTAATCATTCAGCGCACAATAACCAAAGACACAAAAAGCTGCGGTATGAGACAGGAAATTTATAAAATTAGGTTCAACTACATTTGACAACCAACAGCACAATTCACAAAGCAAAGCTTTCTCTTACAGAACCTTCCATCATGTGACACATCCGAGAGATAAAACCCACAGCTCATCTTCTTGACGGAAGACAAATCACAAAAAGTAGTTTGTTTCGTGGAAATTGGGTCAATACCGCAACTTCGCAGTTGCCCATGCACTGCTGATGAATGGCGTGCTTTGCACTGAAATTTGAATTTACTTTTTTAAACTTCAAAATGGAATTACTAGTAAATATCCTGATGTATACAGTAAGGCCCAGTTTCACAATCAAAACTAGTGGTTAGCGAACACTTTGCGTTTCATAATCGGGGGTTTACGTCAAAGGCTTTGGTTGTCCAACAGTTAGTTAACCCAAGGATAAGGTATGGACCAATGATGTTTGCTGTGGTCAACCGATGACACATAAGCTTGCTTTGAACGTTATAAAAACATGCGTTTTGACATTGACGACTAAGACGCCGATGGATTTTGATCATAGTCTGTTGTGACACAAGTCAAATATATTGATACAAGGGTTAGGTTTATTAATTTGTTAAAGGGTGAGGTTGCATTCACAGCACACAATTATGGCAGTGCTTTAAGACCCATCCGTGCTGCCAACTTGAAGATATGTAAGCTTAACTACTGGTTTTTTTTTCTGAAACAGAGCGATCCGATAACTACTGGTTAACTTCCACCTGTCAGTGACTACCAGGAGTTACCGATGATTGTGAAACTGGGCCTAAGAGGTTATAATGAATTAATCATTATTTTCAAACCCATGATACTATACCTTATCCACCGAACAAACGGAGTAACCATGCACAATATATGTAAATTTTTACTGCATGGTCAAGGGTTATATGCACACCGTCTACAAAACTGCATACTGAGAGCAGTGATGTTATTACAAACAGAAAAATTAAGTTCGATTTATCCGAGTAAAGCCCAAAAATATGTGTTTGAAATAATTTTTTACTCCTTTTCTTCAGTGAATGCAGTCCATTCAGTAATGATTCAGTGTACAGTATACATGTAGGAATAACGGATTTTCGAAGGAATCACCACGGACTCCACCTTCTTTGCAAAAAATCAATCGGTACGAAATTTCACGGTACCCTATTCTCAAAGACCGACGAAACTAGGACACTACTAGATTTATGTTATCCATTGTCTAGTTACTGAGACGTTATTACCCAGAATTGCTCTAATTACGTCAATGTAATAGAATAAAAAATTCAACTTCACTTATTTTTTTATTACTTAGAACTACCTATATGCAAGATAAAAAAAATTAGTGTTATATTCCATCCAATTTCTCTTACAAGGGTGGTAAGAGATAAGGTATGGGTTAATGATGTTTGTTGTGGTCAACCGATGACACATAAGCTTGCTTTGGAGGTTATAAAGACATGCATTTTGACATTGACGACTAAGACGTCGGTGGGTTTTGATAATAGTCTGCTGTGACACAAGTCAAACATATTAATACAAGAGTTAGGTTTATTTGTTAAAGGGTTAGGTTGCATTCACAGAACACAATTATGGCAGTGCTTTAAGACCCATCCGTGGTGCCAACTTGAAGATATGTAAGCTTAACCACTGGTTTTTTTTCTGAAACAGAGCGATCCGATAACTACTGGTTAACTTCCACCTGTCAGTGACTACCAGGGGTTACCGATGATTGTGAAACTGGGCCTAAGAGGTTATAATGATTTAATCATTATTTTCAAATCCATAATACTAGTCCATTCAGTAATGATTCAGTGTACAGTGTACATGTAGGAATAACAATTTCTTTTGAAGAAATCACCACGCACTGCTCCTTTGCAAAAATCAATCGGTACGAAATTTAACGATACCCTGTTGTCAAAGACCGACGACATTACTAGATTTATGTTATCCATTGTCTAGTTACTTTATAGGACGTTATTACCCAGAATTGCTCTAATTATGTCAATGTAATGAAATAAAAAATACAAGAAGTAGACGAACTTCACTTATTTTTCTATTATTTAGAACTACCTATATGCGAGATAAAAAAAATCAGTTTTCTGTTCCATCCAATTTCTATTGAAAGGGTGGTAGTGAAAGGTGGAATATGGAAATAGATGGCACTGAAGTAGAAATCACAAAAACGGCTTGAAACACCTTCTTCTTCTTCTTATGACGCCGTCTCCAAACGAAGGTTGGCGACCCAATTGGCAATAATTGTTTTCGACACTGCAGCTCTAAAAATTTCAGTGGACGTCCTTCCAAACCACCTCCGTAGGTCCTTCAGCCATGAGTTCTGGCGTCGTCCAACCGATCTTTTTCCTTGGACTTTCCCCTCGATAATCAGGCGAAGGATCTCATATTTTTCGCCGCTCATGATGTGCCCGATGTACTGGAGCTTTCTTTCTTTAATAGTTCTCATCAACTCTCGTGATTTTCCCATTGTATTTAGGACGTCGATGTTTGTCCGTCTTTCCATCCATGAGATACGCAATATTCTACGGTAGAGATACATTTCGAAAGCGTCTATGCGTCTCTCCATTTCTGGATTACAAGTCCAACTTTCACATCCATAAGTAAGGACAGGGAAAACATAACAACGAAGAAGTCGCGTGCGAAGCTGAAGAGAAAGTCCGCGGTTGACGAAAAGGTGTCTCATGCCAATGAAAGTTTTACGAGCTTGTTCGATTCGAGATTTGATCTCTATTTTCGGGTCACTTTGGTCGTTCACCATGGCTCCTAAATACCGAAACGAATGCACTTGTTCGACAGGTTGGTTGTTAATGCGTATTACAGCCTCCACTGCTTGCTTAGAAAACACCATACTTTTAGTTTTGATAACATTAACAGATAGTCCAAAGCGTTGGCTATACTCTACAATAAGGTTCATGGCTCTCTGCAAGTTTTGAAGGTTATTAGCTATTACCACGGTGTCGTCTGCGTAGCGGATATTACTAAGTAGTTTTCCATTTATTCTAATGCCTGTGTCTATGTTCTCAAGTGCTTCTTTGAATATTGCTTCTGAATAAATGTTAAACAATAGAGGCGACAGCACACAGCCTTGACGTACAGCTTTCCTTATTGCCACCTGTTCAGATGTTAGCCCATCAACTCTCACTTGTGCAGTTTGGTGCCAATAAAGGTTTGTAATAATGCGTAAGTCTTCTGCATCAACCCCGGTATTTTTTAGAATTTCCGCCATTTTTTGATGTGAAACGCAGTCAAAAGCCTTCCGATAGTCAACAAAGCACGCGTAAACATCGACATTCATGTCTCTACATCTTTGGGTGAGTACATTAAGAGAAAAGAGAGCCTCACGCGTTCCTAATCCATTTCTGAAACCGAACTGAACTGGATCGATTTCTCGCTCGCATTTGCTGTAGATTCGAGTATGTATAATTCGTAGAAAGGTTTTCAGAACATGCGACATTAGGCTGATCATTCTGTAGTCATCACAGTGTGTCGCATTGGTCTTTTTGGGCAGGGTGACAAACACAGATTTGAGCCAGTCTGTTGGGATTTTACCTGGTCTATAGATGTTATTAAACAGTGCTGTTAAGAGCTTTAGGCCAGCCCCTTCTTGCTGTGCCATTAGCTTAAGCGTCTCTGCGTAGATTCCGTCGGAGCCAATAGCTTTACCATTTTTTTGAAGCTTTATTGCTCGTATAACTTCGTCCGGCGTAATACAAGGACTAGTTTCATTAAATTCTTCTGGTTGGGGGCTTTCCGTTCGATCTTCGCCAAAAAGTTCTTCGATATAGTCCTTCCATCGTTTCAGCTTGTCTTCGACCCCGATCAGTAACTCGTCGTTGGCTCCTTTTAACATTCCACTGTGAGCTTTGTGTTGTCTTCCTGTTATCTCCCTGATCTTTTTGTGCATGTTGAATAGGTCATGCTTTTTTTGGAGATTTTCTATTTCTGTGCATTGGTTATTTAGCCATTGCTCTTTAGCCTCCCTACATTTTCGTCGAATTATTTTGTTCAGTTCTCTGTATCGTTCGATGTTTCTTGTTTTCTGTTCTCTTCTATCGTCCATCATTTGAAGAATCTCGTCAGTCATCCAAGGTTGCTTTCCTTTTGTGCTGGTGAATCCTATGTCGGTTTCTTGAGTGATTGTAAGCGCTTCTCTCAAAGTACTCCATTGGCGCTCAACGTCAGTTGCTTCAGATGTTTCAGCTGCTTCCAGTCTTTCTTCAAGTCGTTGACTTACTTTTGCTCTTATTCCATTATCGTCTAAGCTCTTCACGTTGATATGTTTAATTTTTTCTGCCCGCTTAACTGATTTAAAACGGTGCATTTGTAAGTCCATTACAACTGGGTTGTGATCACTGGAGACGTCCGCGCCAGGAAATGTTTTGGTAGACTTCACAAATTTTCGCAATTCGGATCTGATGAGAATGAAATCTATTTGGTTTCGGATCAATTGATCTTCTCTGTCAGCTGAAACACCACAACAGGTTTTCTGAAAAAAATTGTAATTGAACCTATACGAAAAGAAAATACTGTAGATTCATTTTCTCTAGGATATTTCGCACTGCTTATGAATCTACGATTCTACGTTATTGAACCAGGATTGATCGCATTGGTATTTTACAACTTTATCTGTCGTATGAATAATCAGTGTAACCTAGTGTTTCTCAACCCCCCTGCCTCTTTGAGGCGTGTTTTTGAACCGCAGCGTCCGTAGTGAAGCATTGGTGACTTGATGAGACTTTGTACCATTCTCTTGACAATATTCATAAAACCATTAATTCATAGTTCTGCAACATACATCTTATTGATTGACTCCGAAATTTAGTCGATTTACATGTTACACATGTTACACTGGTTCTCCTAAGACTTCCATAACATCAACGACAATGTCCCGCAGAAACTGATACTGGCATCGACGTTGTTTCTGCTTCACATCAATGAGCACTGACACTTAAAACCCAATCCACAGTTTTGCGGATGTCAATAGGTACTTTGCACGCATTAGAAGGTTGTGCGAACTGTCAAAAAGCTTTAATGTGTAGCACTGAGTAAATTTACTCAAGGCCATAAAAGTTTACCTCGTAGCTTCTTTACAAATAGACAGTAAAAGATTCGTTTAATTTTTTTAATTAGGCTACACGTGTCCAATTACAAGCAATTACATAAAAATATATATTCATTAGTAGTACTTCAGATTGATAAATGCATTCAAAACAATTTAGTTGAATTATATTTAAATTTATTAATCTACTCATCAGTTCGGTTACAATTTAGTATGTAACGGCTCACCCGTTTTGAAAACTATTTTTATATTATTTGCTTTTGTAATGCATATGTTCCATCTTTAGCAACTATTTCTTCACTTTACTAGTAATGTTTCCATACTCGTTCGATCGTACCGCCTTTTGTTTCTTCTTTTTCCCACCTCTATTAAATCCTTTCAGCTGGTATTGTCATCGTTACATATGATTTACGAACACAGAATACTCAAAACAGTTCTTGCTTGTTGCCTTCCTGAAAAGTGGGGAGTGTGTTGTCTCTCTCTGCGAACCTTACAATAAGGTATAAATAACAACGTAAAATTCTCCTCTGTTGACATTTTTAGCTGTGCACTAAAATGTCCCTGTAAGATATAGTAATTTGCGTGTGCAATTATGTGCTAACTAAGGTAAGAAAATTTGCTTTTCACTGCAAAGATTTGGTCATATTTTTATTGATTTTGCTTTGCTTTATTATACCTCTAGGAAGGTAGTTTTTAAGACTTCAGGTCTGTGCTTTTTTTTCTTGGACTAAAGCATTTATAAGTCATACTTCAGCCATTATTGTATCTGTTCGCTCATGTATACCTTCTCATTTTTGCTACATGCACATACGAAGGGAGTCTGCATTTTGGCTATAAAATCTAGCACACGTTACTTTATCATTAAAATATAATTTGCTTGTGAAGTATATGAATGCAGTTTTTCAAAATGTAAGAACTTCTTAAGATCCATACTTCAGAAACAGATCCTCCTGAAGTCCTGTGAGGTCTCTTATACGGTGATAATATCAACCATAGCCCATTCATAGGAGACCACCTTTCTTTGAATCTACCACAATTTTTCTGGGTAAGGGAAAACTTTTTTCTGGCTTCTGGCAAGC
Source organism: Callosobruchus maculatus (assembly GCA_951848785.1). NCBI lineage: Eukaryota > Metazoa > Arthropoda > Insecta > Coleoptera > Chrysomelidae > Callosobruchus > Callosobruchus maculatus. Next base: position 1,618,806 of record CATOUR010000032.1, read on the forward strand.
TTTCTGCGAGGGTACAAGAGCAGCCTTTCTTCTGAGTATACATCGCTACCTCTTGGATAAGAACCACACCATTTTCCTGGCAAGCAACTTCTTCTGCGTATGCAGATCATACTTCTTTGGGATGAGCATTCTTCATGGCTAAGAGCACTGTTGATCCTTTTGGTATGAAAAGACTATTTCACGTACCAAGAACAAGGATCCTCAGCATGGAGGCTCCCTTGGAGCGAAATTCTGGAAGATGACAGCAGAAGCTAAGTACTTTTTAAGAAATAAAATAAAGTACTGCACCCATATACCGAAATAAATATCTGTTAAATCATTGTTATCCTTTGTTTTCATTTCTTAACAGCCAAGCTACTGGGCACACGCACATACCCACATGTCCTAGTTTCATACACCCTTCTGATCGGCTGTTTGCTATGGACAGTCTGTTGCTTGGTGGCTCAGCGACCTAATCCTTAGTGACCGGGGGATTAGCGATGTGAATTACTAATCAGCAATCTTGTGTGAAAGTATAGACTATAACAAATGAACCGAAAAAAGGGTCTTTCTCGGTGCGGGTGTCACCTCCTTAACACGTTTTTGTTAGCTTCGCCTGTATCTGGGTTTGTGGGTTAATGGGTTTGTGGGCTTGTAATACTCCTTTAAATTAATACCAAGTTAAGTAAAATTTACCCTTCACACCCGAAGAAGTAGCATGCTTAAGCGACGAAAGGTCGTGAAAATGATATATGTTTTTTGAAATATAATATTGACCTTATCCCAGGATTTATAATTGATAATTAGATCATTTTAATGGAATAAAAAATACAACACGTAGGAAAATACTAGCCTTCTTTTTGTTTTATTGGAACTTATTATTACGGCAATTATCGCGAAAGATATGTGAAATATTCACCCCGATTTCCCTGACTTGGTTGACGGTGAAAGGTGAAATATGGAATACCTATCTGGTTCTTGGACTTTTAAGCTGTCGCTATCGTGCTTGACGTTTCGCCAACATGAGTGGTTGGCATCTTCAGACGCTATTTGACATCGGCTAGGCTAGAGCCCCGAAAGACTCCCTGGCAATGGGCAACAGCATTGCCAGTATCAGTACCAGGTCCTGGGAGGGACTGTACCCCCGCGTTGAAGTGGTTACTGAAGGTATTGGACGAGGATTCAAGCACTAGCCCAATACAATTCATTAACTCAACCTATAGCGGAGGGGCCCTATGGATAACCTGCGCTAATGAGGCCACTAGTGTCTGGCTTCGGGGAACGGTTGCGTCCATGGGCAGCCTTTGGGAAGGCGCGGATTTAACAGTAGTTGAATCCAAGGACCTCCCAAAAAGACCCAGGGTGCTGGTGTTCGTCCAGGAGAAAGACCTGGAAAAGCAACAGGAGGGGCCAATCTTGGCCCGGCTGGGGAAACAGAACCCAGACCTTAGAGTAGCCTGCTGGCACCTCCTTAGCAAAAAAGGACAGGCTGGTAAAGGAGTGACCCTGTCGTTCTCCGTCGATGAGGTCTCTTTTAGGGCCCTGTCGAAGAGCCACCTCCGAGCTTTTTACGGGCTGGGGAGGTTAATCTTCAGGGTCCTGAGGGGTCTCGATGGGGAGGATCGGGGTTCTTCAGGCCAACCTCCAACACAGTAAAGCTGCCTCGGCAGCACTTACTGTGGCGATGAGGGAATTTGATGTGGCCCTCATCCAAGAACCCTGGGTAAATGGAACCAGGGTAATGGGACTCGGGGGGTGAGAAGGGAACTAATTTATAGTAGAACGTCTCAGACCCCGCGAGCATGCATCCTTGTCAAATAAGGTATACAAATACTGCCGTTAAATGGCTTCTGTTCCAGAGATCTAGCGGCAGTTAAAATTAGGGCTGGAAATGGTAGTTCATCGAGGACGTTAACGCTTGGATCGGCATACTTCCCATTCGACAGCCCTAGCCCCCCACCAACCAGGGAAGTGGAAGATCTGGTGAGAAGCTGCAGAGGTGATCATCGGCTGTGACGCTAACGCACACCACAGGACCTGGGGAAGCACCGACACCAACCACAGAGGTGAGTCACTACTTCAGTTTATTATGGAATGTAACTTAGGCATACTGAACTTAGATAACGATCCCACTTTCGTAAATTCTCAACGTAAAGAGGTTATAGATATTACCTTGGCAACACCATTTATAGCAGATAAAGTAATGAACTGGCATGTGTCTGATGAGATGAGCTGCTCAGATCATAGACACATAACTTCGAAATAGGGGAACTAGAACCCATAAAAAGTACATATCGCAATCCTAGAAAGACAAAATGGGAAGGATACAGGACCTTCTTGGATGCTAGTCTGGAAAGGACGAATATAGTGATTAAAAACACGGTAGAACTCGAAATTGCGGCGGAACAATTGCAGGACGCCGTAATCACAGCCTTCCACGAAAACTGTCCTATAATGAGCAAGGGATCCAACAGGAATGTTCCGTGGTGGACCAAGACCCTTGCGAAACTGAGGGACAAGGCAAGGCGAAAGTTCAATCATGCTAGAAATACAGGAGGCTGGGACGACTACAAGAAGGCCCAGGATAAATATAACAAAGCTTTGCATAAGGCCAAAAGAGATTCTTGGAGAAGGTACTGCGAGGACATAGAGAACACCTCGGAATGTGCCAGGCTTCAAAGAATACTCTCGAGGGAACCGCACAGCTCAATAAATACACTAAGAACAGATACTGGTGTATTTACAACAACCGCAGAAGAAACACTCAAAGAGCTGCTTAAGGTACACTTTCCAGAGTCAACAATAACGGATTTAAAACCTGAGGACTACATGACAGAACCACTTGACCCTCTAAGGAGGGCGGGGAGGGATGATTGGAGGCTAGCGAAATCCGTGGTTGATCTGGAGAAAACAAAATGGGCCATACATTTTTTTGACCCATACAAATCTCCAGGACCAGACGGCATATATCCGGTTCTTCTGCAGGAGGCCTCAGACCTCCGTGTAAGAAGACTCAGCACAATTTTAAGAGCCAGCTTAGCGCTAGGTCATGTGCCGAAGCCATGGAGACTCATAAAGGTGATATTTGTACCCAAACCTGGAAGAATTGGACAGGGAGATGCAAAGTCACTTCGACCAATAAGTCTGATGTCCTTCGTACTGAAGACCTTAGAAAAACTGCTAGACAGACATATTAGGGATAATGTTCTGGTTGACAGACCACTACATTTAGACCAGTATGCATACATAGCAGTAAAATCAACAGAAACAGCGCTACATCAGCTAGTACAGGCGGCTGAATATGCACTGGAAAACAAAGAGGTGCTACTGTGCACCTTCTTAGATATACAAGGAGCCTTTGACAATACGGCCCTAAACTCGATCTCCAGAGCCTCGAGGAGAATAGGCCTCGAAGACACTATATGCAGGTGGATTGACTGCATGCTAAAAGGATGACTGGTAGGTATATACAACTATCATGGAAGAGACTATGATGGCTCGAGTCACGAGGGGATGCCCTCAAGGCGGCGTACTATCGCCATTACTCTGGAACCTCGTTGTTGACGAGCTAATCGGTCTTCTAGACAAGGATGGACACAGGACTCTAGGATATGGGGACGATCTGGTAATTCTAAAGCAAGGAAAATTCAACAGCACGGTTAGAGACAAAATGCATAGGACTCTAAACGCTGTTACAAGCTGGACCCATAAGGAGGGACTGAACGTCAGCCCCTCCAAAACGTCCATAATTGCCTTCACCAGAAGGAAAAAAGTCGAGGGGCTAGGACCTCTACAACTTCTGGGTAGCCAAATACAGCTGTCAGGGGAGGTTAAATACTTAGGAGTAGTACTAGACTCTAAGCTAACCTGGAACCCTCAGCTCAAAAGAGTTAAAAGAAGAGCCGAGATGGCATTAGTGCTATCGAGGCGCTCGCATAGTAAGACATGGGGTCTAAGTCCAGCCATGGTGCATTGGGCATACACAATGGTGCTGAGACCCATGATTACATATGCGTCTTTGGTCTGGTGGCCAAAGATGAAACAGCGAGCTGCTATAGCAGAACTAAGCAAGGTGCAAAGACTTGCTTGTCTTTCCATAACAGGGGGAATGAAAAGCGCACCCACTGTAGTCTTAGAGACCATCCTGGACCTCCCTCCGTTGCAAATTGTAATAATAGGCGAGGCGAGAATGGGCTACTCTAGACTACAAACCCTACCAAGAGGAATTTACAAGGATCTTGGACACAACCAAATCGCAGAATATGTGGGGCACGCCATAATGGATGCTAGAAAGGACCACATAACTCCGAAATACATCTTCAACAAGAAATTCGAAACTATAATAAGAGATCGAGAACTCTGTGAAGTAAACAACCATGCATTGTGAAATAGTCTGGTACACAGATGGATCAAAGACCAAGCAAGGCACAGGAGCGGGAATCTTTGGAAGAGGAACTAGACAGAGCGTTCCGCTAGGAAAATACGCCTCGGTATTTCAGTCAGAGGTGTACGCCATCCTGCAATGCGCAAGGATCAATAATGAACGATCCTACAGAAACAAGAGGATCGCAATACGTACAGACAGTCAGGCTACACTTAGGGCACTAGAAGCGCCCAAAGTTACGTCTGCTCTAGTCTGGGAATGCTTACAGGAACTGGGAAGACTGGCAGAACACAACAAAGTAACATTGGAGTGGGTGCCTGGACACTCAGGTATAAGAGGCAATGAAAGAGCGGACGAGCTAGCAAGACTAGGGTCGTCTGCCCTATACATTGGAGCAGAACCCGCCTTGGGGGTGCCTAAAAGCAGAATCAGACACCAGGTGGGAGAATGGGTGAAACATCAGCACAAGGAGCAGTGGAACTTGTTGCCAGGATGTGTTCATGGAAAAACATTCATTAAAGCTCCATGCAAGAAGATAGCTGAAACACTGCTCTCTTGGAGTAGAAATCAGCTCCGAATAACGACGGGTCTCCTCACAGGACATTGTGGCCTGAAGGAACACCTGAATAAAGTGGGACTCTACAATGGAGACCTCAACTGCAGATTGTGTGGAAGAGGAACTGAGTCAGTCCTACATGTGCTCTGTGAGTACGAAGCGCTAGATCACAAGAGACAACAGCTCTTTGGGAAGACCAAGCTAGAACCAATGGAGTACGGCTCAGCACCAGGACCAGTAGGCAAACTGCATAAACTTATGCAGGGATCCAGATTGCTGGAGTGGATACTGTAAAAGAGAGGGGCAATAATACAATAGGCCTTAAGGCTTAAGTATTGACGGGGACAGCAAGGTCGGACGGCTCGTGGAAAAAAAAGAGCATTCTTTACGTGTTCCATTTCGGTCTCTAGTTCCCTTAGTTCGCACACTTTTCTAGCTCGTTCTGTCAAAGTCAGAAGTGCAGCGTGCTGCGTGAATGAGCACTGCACACCATCTTGCTATGAAACACACCAAGATACATGACAATTTGCGGTGCGACATACTTGACATGCCACCCGACAGAATATCAAGACTCGTGGACACCAAGATCCCATATAAAGTTAACCTAGGTGACAGATCCGAATGGGCTCTAGGACAACCTCGACATATGTCGAATGGTATCACCTGATACGGCAGACAATGCATAGACAAAGGATACTGCAAAAATTACTATCAATGTAAACACAGATAGCGGGACGGCTCTGATGGCCTTGACGACTAAGCAGTACACTTCAAAAATAGTGTGGGACTGCCACAACACCCTAAAGACACTGGCGAAGACCAACAATGTAACATTATCTTGGAGGCCTAGTTACAAGAGAGTCACTGAGCAGGAAGGGTGGTTGGATCGATAACTGGCCATTGGAGTCCAGTGCAGACGTGCAAAAGCTGGGTATTGAAGTGGCAAAGCCATTATGCAGGAAGTTCGGTGAGGTAGAGGAAACAGCTAAGCATGTTATCTTCGACTGTCCTGTCTTGAGTGAAAGCAGTAACTCCTATCTGAATGTAGGCCAGGAGGGAAGAGAGGAGAGCATAGTCCAATGCATCTCAAGGTTCGCAAAGAAATTAGGATGGGACTCTGTTTAGTCCCTTTGTCTGAAGGTACACAATAAGCCTTAACGCTAAGCGGCAACTATTAGAACAATTAAACTATAACCTCTTCACTACAAAAAAAAGTACATTAAGAATTCAAATTTGATCATCCGGCCTAAGCTGACGCATTTCGTTCTTAGCCCGTGTACACATCGGACCGCCTAGCGTAAAGCGAGTGGAAACAAACCCATACATTTAGATGCAGCCGTTCACATCGGGCGCATAGCGTAGCGCTAAGCAAAGCGCGATGCTCCAAGCGAGGCGCGTCCGATGTGAACACGGGCACTCATACGGCAAAGTCACGGCCTTCTAGGTTTCGTAATCGCATAGATATTCAATAATTATTTCCTGATATCTACTTATATCAAAAATGGTGCGGTTAATCTTGAGCTTCATATGTATATCATAACTTTGTTGTTTTAAATGGCTTGCCCATTTGTTTTTTTTTTGCCAGTGAATTGCAAATGTCGAATTTAGTAAGGTCTCATAATTTAAAATTCTTGTTTCTATTAATTAGTCAGATCACTCACCGTTTTTTTTTTCAGTAAACAGTACCGGAACGCCTAGAGCGATCAAATTCAGTATTTGGGGGTTTTTACACATGCAGAATTCAAAAATGCATCTCAGTGTTGTCAGATTTGTCACTTATTTTACGTTTCACGTCATAACTTTGAATGGATCGCCCTATTTATGACGTCTGACGTACAAATAATAAATCTGACCACACTGATATTGGCATTTTTGAATTCTGCATGTTGACAAATCCCGGTATTGAAATTTTTTGTTCCAGCTGTGGTGGTTTTGGAAATATTTAAGCGTTCCGGTACTATATACTGAAATATCGGTGTTGACGTATCTCAGTAATTATTAGAAACTAAATTTGGAATTGTGAAAGTCAGTTTCACATGTGCAATTCATTGCAATAGAAATAAGTAGAGGGTTCTATTTTAAAATGACACAATTATGACGTGTAACGTAAAAGTGGTAAATCTGGCAATACTCCTATTAGAATTTTTGAGTTCCGCATGTTCGAAAACATTCCAGTATTGAATTTTGTCGCTCCAGCTGTGCAAGTTTTGGACATATATAAGCGTTCTTTTAATTTTTGCTAACCCGGTATTCGAAATAGATGGCATATGAGCAGGGTATGCAGTTTTAAATTTTACCTAGTTAAAACTTGTTCACCCCGTAAACCATTACTAGGAAGTACTTCAATTTTAAAATAAAGTACAGTGCGTTCTATTAATAAAAATCGGGGATATATGTCTAAACTTCACCATTGGTTAGATATTAGTATTGAGAACATTATTCACAGTGAAATTCAAAGTTTTGTTAGACGTAACAGGAATACTTCAATTAACTTCTTTCAAAATGTAAAGCAAAAGAACTTGACCTTAAAGTATTTCTGTCAGGAGTTTTTAAGTAGTAAGCCCACATTAAGAAAGTGGAATAAAAATATTGTTTTGCAAATGATCCGCCCGATTGATAACGACAACTTTCAAAAGTTTTTTCGTGTCTCAAGTCAAGGGTCCATTGACACGGTCTAAATTATCAGTGCATAGAGATGACTCTCAGCGTATTGCCTATCCAGAATGTACTAGTAACTGCATATCAATCTTTCAAAATTTACGTATATGTCATCTTAATATATGTAGTCTACGCAACAAAATTGAGGAACTTGATTTACTTCTTCATTCTCTGGAGTACCCTGAGGTTGTATGCCTAACAGAGAGTTGGTTATATAGTCATGAAGTTGAAACAATAACCTTGTCACATTATTGTCTGGCTGGTTTTTACTGTAGAACCACAGTGAAAGGTGGTGGTGTGGTAATATTTGTCCGTTCACATATCCAGTGGACAGAAGTTGTTTGTAGTATTCCTAAACTGGAAAAGGTGTTCGAATATTCATTAATTAATATTAAGTGGCATCAAACTAGTGTGATAATTGGTTGCTTATATAGGTCTCCTAATTCTGATGTTAATACCTTCATTTACAGTCTCGCTAAGCTCTTACAAAATCACTTAAAGACTAATAAAATAACTATTTGTGGGGACTTTAACATGAACTTTGATCCGCTGAACTTGGATCCATCAGCAGGGAAACTAGTTACAATTCTCAAATCGTTCAATCTTAACCAGCAGATATGGGATCATACACGAGTTACTAATAACTCCAAATCGACCATCGATAACATTTTTTCCAATATGCCCACTACAGCAGCTAATGTTATATACTGTAATTTATCAGACCATTATCTTCAACTTACAAGCTACAAGATGGAAAATAGTTGTCCTCTATCGGATATTGTTTATTATAGTAGACGTAATGTTAGCAAACAACAAGATGTTGAAATGTTTAGGTTGCTATTTCAAGAACTAGACTGGTCATTTCTTTCTGATTTTAGCTTAGATCTTAACTGTAAATTTGATAAGTTTCATGACAGCTTTATGTGCATTTTTGACAGATGCTTTCCTCTTGAGATAATCAAACGCAGGCCCAATAAACCTTCTAAGAGCAAAAATACTTGGATAACTAGAGAAATGATAGATGAAAGTAAATTTTTAAGAGAACTATATGTCGCTACAAAAACGAACCATGACACGGAATTAGTCACACGTTATAAACTGTTAATTAAAGATCACAAAAGAAAATTATTGGAAATCAAAAGAGCCCATTATGATCAGAAACTTGCCAGCGCAGGTAATAAATGTAAAGTAGCTTGGAATATCATTAAAGAAAATACTAAGTCGACTAATAATCTGCTTCCTGAAGTGATGAAGGATAGCGCAGGGAATGTTTTCCCGACATCATCTACGGAGGCGGCTGATGCTTTCAATAATTACTTCATCAATTCGATATTAGATCTGACCAAATCTATGACTATCAGCACCCAACATATATCGATGCCCATCAGTCATAATACCATGTTTTTGAGTCCTGTCACAGAAGAAGAAACTTTAATCGCGTTAAAGCATATTTCAGTTAAAAATTCTGCCGGTTTTGATGAAATACCGTGTTCCTTCTTAAACAAAGTTTTAGACTTAGTTGTAATGCCCCTCACGGCGTTAATAAACTTATCTTTCTATGAAGGCGTGTTCCCTTCAAAGCTTAAGTTTTCGGTTGTAATTCCGGTTCATAAAAAAGATGACAAGGACATGATAGCTAACTACAGGGGTATTTCATTGCTATCTGTTTTCTCTAAACTTTTCGAAAAGATCTTTTACGATAAATTGACAGACTTTATTAGTAAGTACAATATTATTAACAGACAACAATTTGGATTTCAAAAGGGTTTATCTACAAGGGACGCAGTATTATCTCTATGTAAATTTATTTTCAGCTGCTTTGAAAGACGAGAAATGGTAGTAGCTTGTATTTTCATCGACCTGAGTCGAGCTTTTGATACTGTGGACCACGATCTTTTAGTTTATAAATTATTTCACTGTGGAATCAGAGGTATTCCTTTAAAATGGATAGAAAGCTACCTTAGTGATAGGAAACAATAGGTCTTAACTAATAATGGGAGTAGTAAATTTTCGTCGGGAATTAAGCCTGTCTCGACAGGTGTGCCTCAGGGTAGTGTCTTGGGCCCTTTGTTGTTCTTACTATTTGTCAATGATGCACCAACTAGAATGAATCAGCATTTCATCACCTTATTCGCAGATGATACCACAGTAGCTGTTAATAACAAAGACCATATGCAGCTAACTAACGAACTTTCTGATACATCTGGTCTCATGGAAGAATACTGTAAAGTGAATGGGTTAGTACTTAATGAATTGAAAACAAAAGTGATGCAATTTTATATACGAGATACAGATTGTGATATTAACTTACAAATTCATGGTAGTAAGGTCAATGAGGTACGTGTTGTAAATTTCCTTGGGATTCTGATGGATTCAAGGCTCACTTGGAAGGATCATATTGATAAACTTGTTAACAAGATGTCCAAGCATTGCTTTGTTATATGGAGATTAAGGCAGTTTGTGAGCATGGATACACTTAAAATGTATTATTTTGCTCATATACAGTCTTCATTAAATTACTGTATTATGTGCTGGGGTGGTAATTCGTATATGACCGAACTGCTACTAGTGCAAAAGAGAGTACTTCGCACAATGGCATTCAAGAGCAAGCAAACGTCATGCAGAGAATTATTTAAAGCCTTTCGTATTCTTACGGTTTTCTCACTGTATATCTTTAATTGTGTGTGTTATGTAAAAAAAAAATTTTGGAAGTTACGTATCGCGCTGTCATACCAATGTAGAGAGTGGTTATAACCTTAGAAATACTTACTGCTTGCGCCCTCCGCAACACAATCTGTCCCGATCGGCAAAGGGCCCTCTTATAATGCCCATTGAGTTATTCAATAAACTGCCAGTAGGTATCAGAGCCACTCAGAATTATCATAGCTTTCAACGAACCGTGAAGAATCTTTTTTTAGAAAATCCATTCTATAGCATTGATGAATATTTGTCGTCTGCTTTGTGAAATAATATGTAATATGTCTGTATGCCTATATCTCGCTTTTAACCTGTGCGTTCTTATTTATGTTAGTGTTTTTTGTTTTGTTTTTTTAATCTGACTGATGCTTAAAACCTATTTATTCATAGGCTGTGATTTATAACTGAAATTTTTACTACTTACATTACTTATAATAGTTATTTGTATTTTTTTTTCTGATGATTTGACAATAAGCCGATACCTGTAAGGTCGAATGGCAATAAAGATTATTATTATTATTATTGTGTTTTTTCAAGCTTCTCTCGCATGACTGCGGTGACGACAAATGTTGACGGGCTAGGCCAAGTCAACACCTGAACTATTACTGATCTGAATTTAGGAAAGATCGTACTATATTACAGGTCTTAAGGATTACAGACTTTTGGAATATTTTATGTAAACTTTCGTCCAGGTCTAACTGCTGTAGGTGTTGTGTAAATGTGTTCGGTGTGAGGCCTGAGACCGACATAATGAAGGGGACAATAATAACTTTATCTTGTTTCCAAATTCGCTTCACTTCTATGGCAAGGTCAGTGTATTTAGATATTTTCCCAGCGTAGGTGTTTTGAACATTCACATCATTGGGAATAGCAATATCTATTAAGTAGGTAACTTTGTCTGCCTTTATCTGAAATACTATATCTGGTCTGTTTGCATTGATGGTTTTATCTGTGTGTATTTCAACATCCCAGTATAGTTTGTAGTGATCGTTTTCGAGTACTGATGTTGGTGTATACTTGTAATATGGATCGGAGTTTTCGATTAGTTTGTTTTTTGTGGCTAATGCTTGATGTATGATTTTGGCTGCTGAGTTATGTCTAGCCGTGTACTCAGTTCCAGCGAGAGTTTTGCATGCGCTTGTTATGTGGTCTATTGTTTCCTTTTGTTGTTGACATTTTCTGCAGTTATCGTTTGTTATGGATGGATCTTTAATTACGTATTTCTTGTAGTTTCTCGTCGCAATAACTTGGTCCTGGATAGCAAGCATAAACCCCTCAGTTTCTGGAAAGAGCTGGCCATCCTTGAGCCAGGTGTATGACTGTTTTTCATTTATGTGGTCTTGCGTAATACGGTATCTGTGTTTGCCATGGAGTGGTTTCTGCGACCAGGTGCTTATTTTTTCTTGTTGTGATTGTGTGGGATTGTGTGTGTCTGCGACGTGGTCTGGACATGATAGGTTGAGTGGTGTATAGTTTTTGTCTGCTTTTACTATTGCTCGATGTAAATTTGTTTGTTTGTTTTGGAAGAAATGTCTGAGTGTCTTTATCTGTCTTGTGCGAAGCGACTGTATATCTGTAATCCCTCTGCCTCCTTGTTTCCTGTCTATGGTGAGCCTTTCTTTGCATGCGTTTGGATGTGACATTCGGTGTTTCGTGAGTTCCGTCCGTATGAGGATGTGGATGTTTTCTATATCAGTGTGTGACCACTTGATGATGCCGAAGGAGTATGTGAGGACTGGCATCGCAAATGTGTTAATGGCTTTTGTAAGGTTTCTGGAATTCAATTTGGTTTTTAGTAGCTTAATAAGGCGATCTCTGAACTCTTGGGTTAGTTGTGCCTTGACTTGTGTGTGGTCTATTTTAACGTTTTGATTGAAGCCCAGGTACTTGTAAGTTTCGTCCTTGTTCATGTTGTTTAGTGTTTGGCCAGCTACTGTTTCCTGCTGGGGGTGGTCCTTCCATTGGCCTTTGTTGATGTGGAGAACCTTGCATTTACTCATTCCGAATTCCATCCTGACGTCTGACGAGCAAGCTTCTGTTGTTCTGATTAACTCTTTCAGTTGTACTTCATTGGCGGCATATAGTTTTATATCATCCATGTAGAGGAGATGATTGATTTTGTGTTGGTTTAATCTGTCGTGTCTAATGTTGAAACCGCAGTTTGTGTTGTTAAGTGCGTTGGAGAGTGGATTCAGACAGAGACAGAACCACAGTGAACTGAGAGAGTCACCCTGAAAGATGCCGCGTCTTATGTGAAGCTCATCCGTCTTGATAAGGCCGTCCTGGGTTTTGAGATGTATGCTGGTTCGCCATGTCTCCATGGTACTTGCAAGAAACTCACGTAGCCCCGGGTTGATTTTATATATTTGAAGAGTTCTCGCTAGCCAGCTATGGGGTACAGAGTCGAAGGCTTTTTTGTAGTCGATGAAACAGGTATGAAGGTTCCTATGTTCTTTTCTGGTTTGCTCCATGATCACACTATCAATTATAAGTTGTTCCTTGCAACCTTGGCTTTGCTTTCGACATCCTTTTTGTTCTTCAGTCAGGATGTTGTTTTGCGTGAGGTGTTGTTCAATTCTCCTGCATATTGTTGCGGTGATAATCTTGTACAAGGTGGGAAGGCAAGTGATTGGGCGATAGTTGGCAGGGTTCTTGGTGTCTGCGTTTTTGGGTTTTATATACGTTATTCCTTGCGTGAGGAATTTGGGAAGCCTATTCGGTTGGAGTATGGCTTTATTGATTTGGTCCGTAAGCATTTCGTATGTTGCACTGAATTGCTTGTACCAAAAATTTTGCACATTATCCACGCCTGGGCACTTCCAATTATGGGTATGCTTTATGGTTTCAGCTATTTCCTCTGGTGTAAGGATAACGTCTTCCTGCTCCACTATATGTTGATGTTTTTCCTCTTCTTGTCTGATCCATGGAGCGTTTTCATTATGTGTTTTGGGTTCTGACCATAGACTTCCCCAAAACTCAGTTAACTCTTGTTTACTAGGAGGTTCTATTGCTGTTATCTGGTTGTCGGCTGTTATCTTTTGGTAAAACTGTTTTTCACTTTTCTGAAAAAGATTGTTAGCATCCTTTCTGGCATTAGACTCGTTATATCTGCGGAGTCTAGCTGCATATACTGCAAGCTTCTGTTTAAGGGTATCAGCTATTTCTGGTATTGTCTGTTGTGGTGACTTGGATTTCAGCATATTAATTGTTGTCTGTACTCGCTTTGAGCGGTTGTTATTGTTGGTATATTGCGCGAGGTGTGCCAGATCCTTTCTGATTGTGCTGATTTTATTTTCAATTCTTATTTGCCATTTAGGTTTAGATCTTTCAGTTGTGCGGGCTATAGATCGTTTTGGGAGTTTTTGGCCGTTGAGTGTGAGTGCGGTTGCTGCGGCAGCATATATAACAGTATGGATGTCCTCTAGGTCACTGTCTTTGGTTAAAAATTGCGGTATTATGTTGACGTTTATTGTGTGTAATATTTGTAGAGTGTTGTTTTTAAAAATTAGTCTGGGCAGGGGATCTCGCAATGTAGGATTGGTGCCACACCATTTGTTGTACTGTGTGTTCATCACTTGTTCGGCAGATTGTGTGATGGCAGGTGGTAAAGTAATGTTTTGGTTTTGTGTGGCTGTGGAAGGTAAGTTAGTGCATGTTGTTTCTGGTGTATGATCATTTTCTAGATCCAATTCCAAGTGTATGCTGGTGGTATTGGTCGTGCCTATGTTTGGAGGTTGATTATTTCGGGTACGAATGGCATGCCGTTCTGTGATTGATTCAGTAGCTAACGAATCATTAGGTTGGACAGCGGAATCTGGTATATGTTGTGTGTGCTCATGTTCTGGATCTGTCTCTGAGTGTATGCTAGTGTTGTCGATTGTGGTTCTGTTTGAGGTCTGCGGGTGATTCGGATGAGCAGTATTAATTTCATTGGATACAAGAATCTTTATAGCTTGTAGTTCTTCGGGTGTAAGGCGGTTGTTTTTTGTTATGACTCGTTTTTGGTCAATGAGTCGCTGTTCAGTTACACGTTCTGCGAGGTGTGGGTATTGTGCTATAAATAACCTGTGCAGCTCATGTCTGTAGCCTGTAGATATGGTTTCTAGTTGTGTGGCGGTGTAGTAACAGTGCATTACATGTTTGTTGATTTCAGTGGTCCATTGTAAGCGCTGTCTGGGTTTACCAGCTTTGGTGGTTGCCGGCTGTGCTGGCAAAACGTCCGCAGCTGGGTTGTGTTGTCTGGGCTGTTCTGTTTGGGTTTGGGGTTCGGGTGAGTTTAATCGACGTACCCTAGGCCGTCGTTGGTTATTTTTAGAAGTAACTTTATGCATCGTGTTCCCACGAGTAGGGACGATCTAAATGTCGCTCTCCCGGGTGACGCCCATTCCAGGAGAGAAGGGACTTATATTTACTCCGAAGTTGGCCCAAGGTACTCCGGAGGATTTGCGACTTTACTGTCGGGTTTTGTTGAGGCTTTCTCCTCACGGGCCGGCCGGTTAAGGCAAGCCCCCCGGTTGCTTACCCCTCACGACGTTCCCCAGCCACGCCTTGCTGGAGTCGTTGAAGTGTGGGGCGCAATAACGGTGTGTGACAGAAAGGCCGGCGCTCAGCCCTCTGTGGCATATTTTCCCGGATTTGCCAAACCCCTATCTGACCGAAGTCAGGATAGATTGGGGAAAGGAGCTTGGCGCTAGGTAGAGTAAGTGAGATCTACCGAGCGCCCAGCTTCCTGGGTGTGCTAGCCTTGGTTATTATGTGTTTAAAACAAAAAAGTGCAGCCCGGGCTCCGACACACCGGGCTGCTGTTCCATTACCCAATGACTACTCCTCACACCGTGAGGTGAGCAATCACTGGGTCCGCGAATCGTGCGCCCTAAGTAGACGAAGGGACCCAAGGATGACTGCCTTCTGCATTCTGGCGGCTAAGATGTGCGCCGCCGCACGGCACACCGGTATTTTGCGCAGTGCAGAGAGCAGCGTATTCCTCATTCCCCCTAGGGATCCAATGACCATAACCAGCAGACTTACAGTGTAGTCTGGCCAGAGCCTGCGAAGTTGTCCGAGCAACTCCTGATATTTGGTCCGCTTTTCCTCCTCCTTAGAGACGATGTTCACCTCGGCAGGCGCCGAAAACTCAATAACGAACATCGTCTTCTGTTGGTGGTCGAGAAGGACTATGTCGGGCTTGTTTGCCTGTACAAGCTCGAGCGTGGGGAACGAGTAGTTCCAGTAAATCCGGCATCTCTCGTTCTCCACAACGGACTCTATATCCCCTGGAGCGTATGGCAGCACCGGTGTCTCATCGATACCGTATGAGTGCCTTGGTTATTATCCTTATGTGTTAAAAACAAAAAAGTGCAGCTCGGGCTCCGACACACCGAGCTGCTGTTCCATTACCCAATGACTACTCCTCACACCGTGAGGTGAGCAATCACTGGGTCCGCGAATCGTGCGCCCTAAGTAGACGAAGGGACCCAAGGATGACTGCCTTCTGCATTCTGGCGGCTAAGATGTGCGCCGCCGCACGGCACACCGGCATTTTGCGCAGTGCAGAGAGCAGCGTATTCCTCATTCCACCTAGGGATCCAATGACCATAACCAGCAGACTTACAGTGTAGTCTGGCCAGAGCCTGTGAAGTTGTCCGAGCAACTCCTGATATTTGGTCCGCTTTTCCTCCTCCTTAGAGACGATGTTCACTTCGGCAGGCGCCGAAAACTCAATAACGAACATCGTCTTCTGTTGGTGGTCGAGAAGGACTATGTCGGGCTTGTTTGCCTGTACAAGCTCGAGCGTGGGGAACGAGTAGTTCCAGTAAATCCGGCATCTCTCGTTCTCCACAACGGACTCTATATCCCCTGGAGCGTATGGCAGCACCGGTGTCTCATCGATACCGTATGAGTGCCTTGGTTATTATCCTTATGTGTTAAAAACAAAAAAGTGCAGCTCGGGCTCCGACACACCGAGCTGCTGTTCCATTACCCAATGACTACTCCTCACACCGTGAGGTGAGCAATCACTGGGTCCGCGAATCGTGCGCCCTAAGTAGACGAAGGGACCCAAGGATGACTGCCTTCTGCATTCTGGCGGCTAAGATGTGCGCCGCCGCACGGCACACCGGCATTTTGCGCAGTGCAGAGAGCAGCGTATTCCTCATTCCACCTAGGGATCCAATGACCATAACCAGCAGACTTACAGTGTAGTCTGGCCAGAGCCTGTGAAGTTGTCCGAGCAACTCCTGATATTTGGTCCGCTTTTCCTCCTCCTTAGAGACGATGTTCACTTCGGCAGGCGCCGAAAACTCAATAACGAACATCGTCTTCTGTTGGTGGTCGAGAAGGACTATGTCGGGCTTGTTTGCCTGTACAAGCTCGAGCGTGGGGAACGAGTAGTTCCAGTAAATCCGGCATCTCTCGTTCTCCACAACGGACTCTATATCCCCTGGAGCGTATGGCAGCACCGGTGTCTCATCGATACCGTATGAGTGCCTCAAATGATAGTAGAGCACTCGTAGAGCCGCGTTGTGCCGATGGACGTAAGCCGTCCCAGCGTACGTCTTACACGCCGACAAGAGATGCATAAGCGTCTCTGGCGCCTGTCGGCAAGCTCTACAAAAAGTGTCGGGTACATCTACACCCATAACCCTTTTACGGTACACCAAGGTGTTGAAGACACCGTCTTGGCAAGCCATTATAAAGCCCTCAGTCTCCGACTTCAACCCACTAGACCTTAGGAAAGAGAAGGTCAACTGCTCAGACAAGCCATGCTCTTCCAGATGTTTGTAGAAGATTCCATGCATTGGCTTATCTTTATGAAGTCTTAAAAGGAAGTCGACTTCGGCAGTTTTAAGGCGGGATTTTAATTCTGCGGGAGCAAGTTCCGTAATGGACTGCTGACACCTCCGCTTGAAGTCGAGTGTGAGGCTGAGCTCCTCGGCTGCTCGTTTCGCTGCGCTAAAAAGAAAGGCTCCTTTTCCCGCATTCTCGTGCTCTCGCACAAAGCGGATCAGGGGATCGGTGCTGTTCGTTACATAGCAGGCAGTGGCCAGTACTACTCTGTTGTGCAGACGCTCCAAACTCAATAGTCCACGCCCTCCCAGGTGTCGCGGGAGGTATATGCGCGGGACAGAGGACTTAGGATGCAGGCTTCTCCCCATATTCATCCTTTTGCGGGTCTTCGTGTCGATTTCCTTCAGCTCGTTCACTTTCCAGTGTATAGCACCAAAGGTGTATAATAACAATGGGACCGCAAGCATGTTTGTGGCAGCGACTCTGTTCTTGCCGGACAGTTCTGACGACCAGATCTGCCGGAGTCGGTGCAAATACTTGCGGCGGAGACACTCTTTAACCAATGCTGCCTCTTGGACATGACGCTGCGCCACTCCAAGGTAGGTATAAGTATCTCCGGCATGCAATTGTCGCAAGATGCTCCCATCAACGAGCTGTTCCTCATCTCCACTATCTCCGCTTCGTCCTTTCTTGAGATGAACCAATGCACATTTGTCTGTCCCGAACTCCATTCCGATAGCATGACTGTACTCCTGCACCACCCTCAGCGATTGTTGTAGTTCGCGTTGGCCGGAGGCATAAAGTTTTAGGTCATCCATATAAAACAGATGGGTGACCTTGTGCCTCCGGTTATTGGGCGTGCCACAGCTGTATCCTTTAGTATTTCTCAGCGCTATGGACAGAGGCAAAAGTGAGATGCAAAAGAGCAAGGGACTCAAGGAGTCTCCTTGGAAGACACCTCTTTTCAATGACACCAGCTCTGTCTGAACCCGAGTTTCACCTGATGTTATGGTAAACCGGGTCTTCCAGAGCGGCATCAGTTGTTTGATGCATCCCACTATCTGATTATCCACCGAAAGACATTCCAACAGCCGCACAATGAGGTCATGAGACGTGCTGTCGAATGCCTTGCGATAGTCAATCCAGGCCATAGAAAGGTTTCGCTTGTACTGCACAGAGTCCTGCGTGACACATCGGTCAATCAACAGGTTCTCCTTGCAGCCAGCTACTCCTTTCTTTGACCCTCTCTGTTCATACACGTCGAGAAATACAGGATTCACAGCTTGAAGGATACGCATGTACAAGGTTCTGGTGAAGAGCTTGTAACACGCGTTCAGACATGTTATTGGCCTGTAGTTTTTGGGATCAGACAAATCTCCGGTCTTCGGGAGAAGCACGGTTCGACCCTCGACAAACCAAGCCGGAATTGGCTGCTCCTGATTTAGCCACGAGTTAAAAACTCTAGCTAAATGCCGGTGGCAACTGGGGAATTTTTTCCACCAGTAGGTGTTTATGCCATCCGGGCCAGGAGCTGCGAAATTCTTTGCGCCTCGTAAGGCGTCAAGAATTTCTTCCGTGTTTATCGGGTGACGCAGTACATTCAAGTTAGGAGTCCTCCTACAAACGGACTCGAACTGCGCCAAGGCCGGAGTGTCTGCTGAGAGAGGTTTGGGTTGTTCGTAAATGTCCCTCCAAAAGGCCTCCACGCGATCAGCAGTTGGCGGCTGCTCTATGGCTGGAGGCGGCTGTTGGAAAAGGCGAGAAGGTCTTTCGTAGAACATTCTGTTCTGCTCCAGACCTCTCGCCCGCGCCACCAACGATCGCTTAGCAGCGATTAGCATCCGTATCCTGTCAAGACAGTGTTGCTTGACAACAACCAGTACCGCTTGACTGAGTGTATGATGGTCGCGCCTCAACCCGTAGGCTATCTGGCGCACTCGGCGCGTAAAAGGCTTCCCAGCCGCTCTATATTCCATCACACACTGGATACGGGATGCTTCCTGGCGAGCCAACTGGATTTTCGCTTCCATTTGGCGCACCCGTCTCTGTGCTCTCTCAACAGGAGAGTCTCTCACTCTCCCCTGTCTAGCTAGCCTCAGAGCCGCAGCGTAAATTTCGCAATTGATGCTCCAAATGTCAGAGGCCTCCGATAGATGTTCACCAACAACCTCATCCTCTCTCTTTAAATCTGCCAGCTTCAAGGACCTTCCGTTGTTATGCAAGGCCCTTCGGTCCCTGAAATCCCCAGGTGAGACGACTTGGTCGATTTCCCTCTCAGCGGGCCTTACCGGCGAACTTTCAGCCTGGTTAACAGGCCTTCCGTCCGCCGAAGGGGCAGGCTGAGCTGGAGCACGAACATATCCCTGCCTCCGGAGGTACGATACATAATCTCGCAAATTCTGAGAGGTAAGCGTGCTATGCTCTGGGTGCATTTCACACCACCTCTCATACATGCGGGACATGTATCCCCTACGGCGCGGGCTACTGCTCTCGTAGCAGCTCAGCAGGTCATCCTTGAGCTCCGTCGTCCACCTAAAACGGTCCATGTTATTGCGGGGGTCGTCATCAGGGCAAATCGAAGCACCGCCACCTTGCCCAACGCCGGCTATTATTATTATTATCTTTATTGTGTTTTTTCAAGCTTCTCTCGCATGACCGCGGTGACGACAAATGTTGACGGGCTAGGCCAAGTCAACACCTGAACTATTACTGATCTGAATTTAGGAAAGATCGTACTATATTACAGGTCTTAAGGATTACAGACTTTTGGAATATTTTATGTAAACTTTCGTCCAGGCCTAACTGCTGTAGGTGTTGTGTAAATGTGTTCGGTGTGAGGCCTGAGACCGACATAATGAAGGGGACAATAATAACTTTATCTTGTTTCCAAATTCGCTTCACTTCTATGGCAAGGTCAGTGTATTTAGATATTTTCCCAGCGTAGGTGTTTTGAACATTCACATCATTGGGAATAGCAGTATCTATTAAGTAGGTAACTTTTTATTATTATGTTTAAAACAAAAAAGTGCAGCCCGGGCTCCGACACACCGGGCTGCTGTTCCATTACCCAATGACTACTCCTCACACCGTGAGGTGAGCAATCACTGGGTCCGCGAATCGTGCGCCCTAAGTAGACGAAGGGACCCAAGGATGACTGCCTTCTGCATTCTGGCGGCTAAGATGTGCGCCGCCGCACGACACACCGGTATTTTGCGCAGTGCAGAGAGCAGCGTATTCCTCATTCCACCTAGGGATCCAATGACCATAACCAGCAGACTTACAGTGTAGTCTGGCCAGAGCCTGCGAAGTTGTCCGAGCAACTCCTGATATTTGGTCCGCTTTTCCTCTTCCTTAGAGACGATGTTCACCTCGGCAGGCGCCGAAAACTCAATAACGAACATCGTCTTCTGTTGGTGGTCGAGAAGGACTATGTCGGGCTTGTTTGCCTGTACAAGCTCGAGCGTGGGGAACGAGTAGTTCCAGTAAATCCGGCATCTCTCGTTCTCCACAACGGACTCTATATCCCCTGGAGCGTATGGCAGCACCGGTGTCTCATCGATACCGTATGAGTGCCTCAAATGATAGTAGAGCACTCGTAGAGCCGCATTGTGCCGATGGACGTAAGCCGTCCCAGCGTACGTCTTACACGCCGACAAGAGATGCATAAGCGTCTCTGGCGCCTGTCGGCAAGCTCTACAATGGGTGTCGGGTACATCTACACCCATAACCCTTTTACGGTACACCAAGGTGTTGAAGACACCGTCTTGGCAAGCCATTATAAAGCCCTCAGTCTCCGACTTCAACCCACTAGACCTTAGGAAAGAGAAGGTCAACTGCTCAGACAAGCCATGCTCTTCCAGATGTTTGTAGAAGATTCCATGCATTGGCTTATCTTTATGAAGTCTTAAAAGGAAGTCGACTTCGGCAGTTTTAAGGTGGGATTTTAATTCTGCGGGAGCAAGTTCCGTAATGGACTGCTGACACCTCCGCTTGAAGTCGAGTGTGAGGCTGAGCTCCTCGGCTGCTCGTTTCGCTGCGCTAAAAAGAAAGGCTCCTTTTCCCGCATTCTCGTGCTCTCGCACAAAGCGGATCAGGGGATCGGTGCTGTTCGTTACATAGCAGGCAGTGGCCAGTACTACTCTGTTGTGCAGACGCTCCAAACTCAATAGTCCACGCCCTCCCAGGTGTCGCGGGAGGTATATTCGCGGGACAGAGGACTTAGGATGCAGGCTTCTCTCCATATTCATCCTTTTGCGGGTCTTCGTGTCGATTTCCTTCAGCTCGTTCACTTTCCAGTGTATAGCACCAAAGGTGTATAATAACAATGGGACCGCAAGCATGTTTGTGGCAGCGACTTTGTTCTTGCCGGACAGTTCTGACGACCAGATCTGCCGATTATTATTATTATTATTTATTTTTTTATTATTTATTATTTATTATTATTATTTCAAAACACAAAAAGTGCAGCCCGGGCTCCGACACACCGAGCTGCTGTTCCATTACCCAATGACTACTCCTCACACCGTGAGGTGAGCAATCACTGGGTCCGCGAATCGTGCGCCCTAAGTAGACGAAGGGACCCAAGGATGACTGCCTTCTGCATTCTGGCGGCTAAGATGTGCGCCGCCGCACGGCACACCGGTATTTTGCGCAGTGCAGAGAGCAGCGTATTCCTCATTCCACCTAGGGATCCAATGACCATAACCAGCAGACTTACAGTGTAGTCTGGCCAGAGCCTGCGAAGTTGTCCGAGCAACTCCTGATATTTGGTCCGCTTTTCCTCCTCCTTAGAGACGATGTTCACCTCGGCAGGCGCCGAAAACTCAATAACGAACATCGTCTTCTGTTGGTGGTCGAGAAGGACTATGTCGGGCTTGTTTGCCTGTACAAGCTCGAGCGTGGGGAACGAGTAGTTCCAGTAAAGCCGGCATCTCTCGTTCTCCACAATGGACTCTATATCCCCTGGAGCGTATGGCAGCACCGGTGTCTCATCGATACCGTATGAGTGCCTCAAATGATAGTAGAGCACTCGTAGAGCCGCGTTGTGCCGATGGACGTAAGCCGTCCCAGCGTACGTCTTACACGCCGACAAGAGATGCATAAGCGTCTCTGGCGCCTGTCGGCAAGCTCTACAAAGGGTGTCGGGTACATCTACACCCATAACCCTTTTACGGTACACCAAGGTGTTGAAGACACCGTCTTGGCAAGCCATTATAAAGCCCTCAGTCTCCGACTTCAACCCACTAGACCTTAGGAAAGAGAAGGTCAAATGCTCAGACAAGCCATGCTCTTCCAGATGTTTGTAGAAGATTCCATGCATTGGCTTATCTTTATGAAGTCTTAAAAGGAAGTCGACTTCGGCAGTTTTAAGGTGGGATTTTAATTCTGCGGGAGCAAGTTCCGTAATGGACTGCTGACACCTCCGCTTGAAGTCGAGTGTGAGGCTGAGCTCCTCGGCTGCTCGTTTCGCTGCGCTAAAAAGAAAGGCTCCTTTTCCCGCATTCTCGTGCTCTCGCACAAAGCGGATCAGGGGATCGGTGCTGTTCGTTACATAGCAGGCAGTGGCCAGCACTACTCTGTTGTGTAGACGCTCCAAACTCAATAGTCCACGCCCTCCCAGGTGTCGCGGGAGGTATATTCGCGGGACAGAGGACTTAGGATGCAGGCTTCTCTCCATATTCATCCTTTTGCGGGTCTTCGTGTCGATTTCCTTCAGCTCGTTCACTTTCCAGTGTATAGCACCAAAGGTGTATAATAACAATGGGACCGCAAGCATGTTTGTGGCAGCGACTTTGTTCTTGCCGGACAGTTCTGACGACCAGATCTGCCGGAGTCGGTGCAAATACTTGCGGCGGAGACACTCTTTAACCAATGCTGCCTCTTGGACATGACGCTGCGCCACTCCAAGGTAGGTATAAGTATCTCCGGCATGCAGTTGTCGCAAGATGCTCCCATCAACGAGCTGTTCCTCATCTCCACTATCTCCGCTTCGTCCTTTCTTGAGATGAACCAATGCACATTTGTCTGTCCCGAACTCCATTCCGATAGCATGACTGTACTCCTGCACCACCCTCAGCGATTGTTGTAGTTCGCGTTGGCCGGAGGCATAAAGTTTTAGGTCATCCATATAAAACAGATGGGTGACCTTGTGCCTCCGGTTATTGGGCGTGCCACAGCTGTATCCTTTAGTACTTCTCAGCGCTATGGACAGAGGCAAAAGTGAGATGCAAAAGAGCAAGGGACTCAAGGAGTCTCCTTGGAAGACACCTCTTTTCAATGACACCAACTCTGTCTGTACCCGAGTTTCACCTGATGTTATGGTAAACCGGGTCTTCCAGAGTGGCATCAGTTGTTTGATGCATCCCACTATCTGATTATCCACCGAAAGACATTCCAACAGCCGCACAATGAGGTCATGAGACGTGCTGTCGAATGCCTTGCGATAGTCAATCCAGGCCATAGAAAGGTTTCGCTTGTACTGCACAGAGTCCTGCGTGACACATCGGTCAATCAACAGGTTCTCCTTGCAGCCAGCTACTCCTTTCTTTGACCCTCTCTGTTCATACACGTCGAGAAATACAGGATTCACAGCTTGAAGGATACGCATGTACAAGATTCTGGTGAAGAGCTTGTAACACGCGTTCAGACATGTTATTGGCCTGTAGTTTTTGGGATCAGACAAATCTCCGGTCTTCGGGAGAAGCACGGTTCGACCCTCGACAAACCAAGCCGGAATTGGCTGCTCCTGATTTAGCCACGAGTTAAAAACTCTAGCTAAATGCCGGTGGCAACTGGGGAATTTTTTCCACCAGTAGGTGTTTATGCCATCCGGGCCAGGAGCTGCGAAATTCTTTGCGCCTCGTAAGGCATCAAGAATTTCTTCCGTGTTTATCGGGTGACGCAGTACATTCAAGTTAGGAGTCCTCCTACAAACGGACTCGAACTGCGCCAAGGCCGGAGTGTCTGCTGAGAGAGGTTTGGGCTGTTCGTAAACGTCCCTCCAACTATTATTATTATTATTATTATTATTATTATTATTATTATTATTATTATTATGTCTGTTTGAAATATTGGAAAAATAAATTGTAACTTGGCAACGTCGCTAACTTAAAAAAAAATATCACAAGGCGAGTTAGGGTATTAGTGGATACTTCGATTTAGAATAAAATATACAATATACAGGGTGTTGGATTGAAAAAATGAAGTCAAGTTGATTGACTCAGTACTTCCCACACATTACGCTGATACCAGTTTATTATTTTCCCATAGCATGAAGCTTTAGTCTAAGATCCCTTGCAATCAAATAATCGCCGCCCCCCCCCAAAAAATGTCTTATGCCGCTAGGTCTTTACTTCACAGGTCGATGGACAGCCTATTATCGATACTACAAACTTCTCAGTTTTACAACCCCCCACCCCCATCCACCGCACTTTCACCGCCACCGAAAAAACTGGTAGGAAATGATCAGGAACCCCTAAAACATCTAAAAACCGAATTTGAGTTGTTTTCATACTTCTCGTTCTTTGATTATTGCTACGCTGCCACTAACAGGATTTTCAACAAACATACGCGTTTTCCATTCTTACCACGGTAACAATATACTGTGTCAAAATTTCATTAGAATCAATATAATAGTGTCCACGTTACAAAATACAAAACGATTTAAACCAATAAATTCTCGTATAGTATATAGAAAATTCTAAGTCCCTTAGTTTCCGTAATAGGCTAGGCAATGTTCGGATGGACCTAAAAAGGTGATTTGTGTCGCTAGATCTTCCTTCACAGGTGAGTGGACAGCCTATCATGAGTACAAGAAATTTTTTAGTTTTTCAACCTCCAACCCCCCAACCACCCCAATTTCACCCCCACCCAAAAAACGCAGAAAATGATCAGGAACCTCTAAAATGCTTAAAAACGAAGTTTGAGCTTATTTATATTTTTATTTTTTTTATTATCTCTGCGCCGCCACTGGCACGATTTATCAAAACCATACGCATTTTCCATCTTCGCCATGGTAGTAATGCTGTTTCAAAATTTCATTAAAATCAATTCAACAGTTTCCTCGTTACAACGATCTTAAGCAATACCCTGTATGTTTACGTCAGAAAACAACGAAGTTTAAGCTGTTTTTATATTTCTAGTTTTTTTATTATTTCTCCGCCGCCACTGCCACCATTTATAAAAAACCATAAGCATTTTCCATCCTCGCCACGGTGGTAATACTGGGTCAAAATTCCACTAAAATCAATTCAACAGCTTCCTCGTTACACAGCATAGAACGATCTAAAGCAATACTCGTATGTTTACACCAGAAAAACTTCAAAGTCCTTTGGTTTCTGCAATAGGCAAGGCAATGTTCGGATGGATCTAAAAAAGTTGTTTATGCCACTAGGTCTTCCTTCACACGTCAGTGGACAGTCTATTATGAAAGTAACAAATTTTTCAGTTTCACAACCTACCACCCCCAATCACCCCAATTTCACCCCCACTCAAAAAAAAGTAGATAATGATCAGGAACCCCTAAAACGCCTAAAAACGAATCCTACGAATATTAATTTTTTTTTGTTTTTTGCTAATTACTCCGCCGCTCATGCACCGATTTTCAAAATTATAGGAACATTACCTACTACGACCTCACAGCATATTATGTCTGTACATTCTGATTTTTCCCTTTATTTTGTACACGAGTTTATAGTACCTTGTACTCTGCTCATATCTACGCTGGGAAGATATCTAAATACACGGGCCTTTCTATGGAAATAAAACGCCTTTGGAAACAAAACAAAGTCACAATTATCCCCCTCATTATGTCTGTCTCAGGCCTTACACCAAACACGTCCACACAACACCTTCAACAGTTGGGCCTGGACAAAAAGTTGCACAAAGTATTCCAAAAGTCTGTAATCCTGAAGACCTGCAATATTGTGCGATCCTTCCTAAATTCCGATCAATAATAGTTCAGGTGTTGACTTGGCAGAGCCCGTCGACACTTGTTGCTATCGCAATTATGCGAGAGGAACTTGGAAAGATCAATAATAATAATATCGCTGCCCAAATTTCATCACAATCCATGCAACGGTTGCTGAGATTACGTGGCTATAAAAAAGCGTACAGACAGACCGACAGACAGACCGACAGACAGACCGACAGACAGACCGACAGACAGACCGACAGACAGACCGACAGACAGACCGACAGACAGACCGACAGACAGACCGACAGACAGACCGATAGACAGACCGACAGACAGACCGACAGACAGACCGACAGACAGACCGACAGACAGACCGACAGACAGACCGACAGACAGACCGACAGACAGACCGACAGACAGACCGACAGACAGACCGACAGACAGACCGACAGACAGACCGACAGACAGACCGACAGACAGACCAACAGACAGACCGACAGACAGACCGACAGACAGACCGACAGACAGACCGACAGACAGACCGACAGACAGACCGACAGACAGACAGGCCGACAGACAGACCGACAGACAGACAGGCCGACAGACAGACCGACAGACAGACCGACAGACAGACCGACAGACAGACCGACAGACAGACCGACAGACAGACCGACAGACAGACCGACAGACAGACCGACAGACAGACCGACAGACAGACCGACAGACAGACCGACAGACAGACCGACAGACAGACCGACAGACAGACCGACAGACAGACCGACAGACAGACCGACAGACAGACCGACAGACAGACCGACAGACAGACCGACCGACAGGCAGACCGACGGAAATGAGGGACGTGGATTTTCGTTATGTATAGACATCATAAAACGCCCAAAAAGGGTATTATCTCAAAATCGAAAATTTTCGCGATCACACTACTCCCCTCACCTATCGGTGTGGGAAGTAAAAAGGCGTAGAGGAATTAGAAAGGGAACGATCTACATCATATTTGTGTAAAACGGGCTGGTGTCAGTCATTGTATATTGGAGTTTATTGCTAAATTTCATGCATGACAGTGTTTGATAAATAAGAATCAAAATGCATAGCCTCCAAAAGACAATGACTGGCACCAGCCTGTTTTACACAAAGATGACGTAGGTCGTTCTCTTTCTAATTCTTGTAGGCCTTTCTCATGAATATAACAACTGTACTTTAGTATTCATTTTCATTTAAAGCTCACAGCGACAGATATCCGTGAATAGTTACTCTCGGACTGAAGTATCATCCATCAGACTTGGCTCTTAATTAACCTCTGTTTAATTTTGTTTCTAGTCATGTACTTATCACTATATTTGAGAAACTATTGAGGGATATTGTCTAATGAGAGTACTCGAAGGTAAAATTGCAATATTTTCAATATAAATCCAATGGCACTTTCCGAGAATTGTCTAAATCTTCATATCTAAATAATATTATCTTTCGTGGTAACTAATCTAGTCTCATGTCGCATTTTGGTGATGGATCTGAAAATAAGCTCTGAAGCGGAAATATTGTTTGTCAATTAATTTATTCATTTCGATAATATAAATACTTTCTGTTGTAATTTTTCAATATGTAAATCTCTTTGAAGATGCCATGGTTCAAACGGTAGTCTAGGAAGCAGTGAATATTATTTCAACGATGCACATCATAGGCGCTCTCATCTGAGGCACAGTCTCCATCTGCCGTAATGCGTATTCATATTAAGATAGTAATGAAAGTGATATCTAAATACGAACTTATGACCTATTCAGTTTCACCTTCGGCCAGTTTTGGTCAAAACTGAGATTTACATTGTATTCCCTTTTAGTGAGAAGGTGCTATTGCCGCAGCAATGTGGCAGAATATGACAGATTTATACAGTCAGCCTATAAATACTGCAAATAAAACAATGAATAGTTATGAGTTAGGAGGTTGCACATTTTAAAGTACACACAAAGCAGCCAGACATATATTATATAAAACGTTATTTTCGATCCTTAAAAATAAGTAACTTGGCTACTCATACAAAACAGCTAAATATTTGAGGAAGCTTCTATATCTCAGGTTCCTCTCTTCCTCCAAATTCGCACGGCCCTATTTAGAAAACGACTAAAGGTGAAGGATCAATCTACTTCTCACATGTTTGCGACGCTATCCGTCCCTGTAACTAGCAGAATCGTATCTCTGCTGATAGTAGTAGTAGTAGTAGTAGTAGTAGTAAATAAAGTGCAGGTCAGAATAGACCATAGTTTATTTCGAAATTACACTGAATAACGCGAGGTGTTACTGAGAACACCTTAAAAGAGTAGTGGCAAAGGCTGAGAAGAAGGCGGTAATACTGTGGCGACTGATGTCAAATGTAGGAGGGGCCAGTAGAAATAAAGGGCACTACTGTGCCAGGGTGTACTGTCTGTCGGTCGTCCTATACGGAGTTCCTGTGTGGTGTAAAGCCACGAAAAGGAAAAAGTATCAGGCGGTTTATACAGCTTGCAGAGAAAGTCTCTGCTAAAGGTGACCACTGCTTGTCGCACGGTATTTACAAGAGTCTTGTAAGTGAAGCTGAAGCTCAAGTGCAGACAGCAAGTAAGTTGCAGTCTATGGGACGAGACCAGTCATGTCACACAGTAGTCGAAACGACTAATATCGTCGATAAAAGAATGGGCGGAATGCAGTCATCGACATACGTCCAATTTCCTAATGTAAGCACTGCCCGCAGACCTTTTAAAGTGTATAGGAAAAGGATAGGATGCGTGATGTACAACAGATGCTTGCACTGCGAGGCGGAAGACACGGTTGAGCATGCCCTGTTTCTGTGCGACAGATGGGCGCCACAAGTCAAAAGCTGGAGGGTGAGTTAAGCCCAGAGACTATGACCCCGCTGATGTTACCCAGCGGAGAGGCATGAAACGTTACACATGGGATGGTAAACAAAATACACTCTGCAAAGGAGAAGGAGGAAGGATCACAAGACTAGATGAAGATAAGAAGATATTCCTAAATGGTATAATCCTTACCTGATCTAGCATTGCGAAGGATATCGTTCACGATGATGCTCGTTGCATATGGAGATAGAGCAGAGATAATAAAGGGGGAATGGGTTTTAGCCGGTCGGGCCGTGATGGCACGTCGGATGGATGCGTTTACGTCTCTGTTGTACCTTCGGGTGTGCGAGTGTCCTTGCAATCGAGCTGATTTCCTAAATCTTCTATAATAAAAAAAGTATTAGTACTAGTAGTTAGTCAGTCTCACACAGTATGGTGACTCCTTTCCAAACTCCGTCGTGCCGAATATCTCGACTCTGAACCCTGAAGTTGCAAGTGTCTCTCTGCTTTTGTCTAAAATCGATATCGGATGACATTTGTCAGGACCTTACGTAAATCTACTCAAATGTATACAACTGTACATTTGAGACAGGATATTTCTAACGTCAACTCTTATTTCTGCTTCTGCCACAATTTTCTTGAACAAAACAACAAATATGTTAAACCGGAATGAGAAACCAAAAATGTATATACTGCTATATAGCAAATAATATTTAAAATATCAATTCCAAGTATGTAAAAGGCATTATAATAAACAATAATGTAAATCAGACATCAAAACATAGCGACAGTTAATCAAGGATCTAATTGAGGGGCATTTTGATACATACCAGCTCAGGCTTATAATACTCGTATTTTCGAACATCGAATCACAGAAATGATGATTATTGCTTGGCTTATAGCTTTGAGCGATTCAAGAGGCGTCGCATAAAACATATATAATCGCAGAAGGGAGCCGTCTTAGCTAGAGTATTGATAACTGAGCAGTCAGTAAATTTCAAGATGGCTATTCGAACTGCTCTCCTAATCGTTGGAATCGCGACTCTGGCCTATGGTAAGTATTGAAATAGCTGAACTGCATTCCTGCAAACAAACGAGATCATTACTCCATCGAAATGATTTCGATACAGCCATAATATGGCGAGCTATCTTGACGTGTTACAAGCTATTCTCACTGCACGGAGTGTGCAGTGGGTTGGGACGATTTATACAGAGAATTTGAAAATTTGTTGGTAATCATGTTTGTATATCACAAAAGAATCTGAAGTAGGACGGGTAAAATATTTCACTAGGAAAAACACTATATTTCAATTTTTAGAACTGCCACAATGACACTGTATTTTTCATTTCCAAAAATTGAAACTTTTGCAATATGCATGTAATCCAAGGATCAATTACTTAAAAACAAACACATTTTCCCTGATAACTATTTTCCTATATTTGCAATGTGAACTACCATAAAGGCATTTACTTAAATTTTAATTTAAAATCATTTCTTCACCATATAGGTGTATTGAAAAAATATTATCAAAATAAGAAGTTCATATTAATTTATTAATAGTTGTAACCATAAGTTTTACAAAACGTAAAATGAAAATATCTAAAATAACATTACTTATTCATTAAAACAGCCAAAAACAACAGAAAACAATAGCAGTTTTTGTTGTTTTGCGTGTTTGCTGTTGCTTTCTGTTGTTTTCTGTTGTATCCGATTGTTCTCTCATTGCTTTTCGTTGTTTGCTGCTGCGTTTTGTTGTTTTCTGTAGTATTAGGTTGTTTTGTGTTATTTTGTGGTGTTTTGTTCTATATTATTTTTGATTGTTTTTCGTTGTTTTCCATTGTTTTCTGCTGTGTTCTGTTGTATTAGGTCGTTTTCGGCTGTCTTCTTTTGTCCTCTGTTGTTTTCTGTTGTTCTCTAGTGTTTTCTGTTGTTACTTGTGGTTTTCTTGTATTTGATGGTTTTCTGTTGTTTTCTGTGGCATTCTATTATTTTCGGTTGTTTTCTGTTGTTTCCGGTTGTTTTATATTGCTTTCGGCTGTTTCTTGTTGCTTTCGGCTGTTTTCCTTTGTTTTCTGTTGTATTTTGTTGTTTTCTGTTGTTTTTACTTCCCACACCGATAGGTGAGGGGAGTATTGTGATCGCGAAAATTTTCGATTTCGAGATAATACGCTTTTTGGGCATGTTATGATGTCTACATAACGAAAATCCACGTCACTCATTTCCGTCGGTCTGCCTGTCGGTCTGTCTGTCTGTCTGTCTGTCGGTCTGTCTGTTGGCGTTTTTCTAACGTCGTAATCTCAGTAACCGCTACATGGATTGTAATGAAATTTGGGCAGCGGTATGCTGTGGGGTCGTAGTAGGTAATGTTCGTATAATTTTGAAAATCGGTGCATAGGCAGCGGAGTAATTAGCAAAAAACAAAAAAAATTAAATATTGCTGAAACTTCGTTTTTAGGCGTTTTAGGGGTCCCTGATCATTTTCTACTTTTTTTTGGGTGGGGGTGAAATTGGGGTGGTTGGGGGGTGGGAGGTTGTAAAATTGAAAAATTTGTTGCTTTCATAATAGACTGTCCACTGACCTGTGAAGGAAGACCTGGCGACATAAATAACTTTTTTAGGCCCATCCGAACATTGCCTTGCCTATTACAGAAAGCAAAGGACTTTTTTTCTGATGTAAACATACGAGAGTATTGCTTTAGATCGTTGTAACGAGGAAACTGTTGAATTGATTTTAACGAAATTTTGAAGCAGTATTACTACCATCGCGAAGATGGAAAACGCGTATGGTTTTGATAAATCGTGCCAGTGGCGGCGCAGAAATAATAAAAAAACTAAAAATATAAAAACAGCTCAAACTTCGTTTTTAAGCGTTTTAGAGGTTCCTGATCATTTTCTGCGTTTTTTGGGTGGGGGTGAAATTGGGGTGGTTGGGGGGTTGGGGGTTGAAAAATAAAAAAATTTCTTGTACTCATAATAGGCCGTCCACTAACCTGTGAAGGAAGACCTAGCGACACAAATCACCTTTTTAGGTCCATCCGAACATTGCCTAGCCTATTACGGAAACTAAGGGACTTAGAATTTTCTGTATATTATACGAGAATTTATTGGTTTAAATCGTTTTGTATTTTGTAACGTGGACACTATTAAATTGATTCTAATGAAATTTTGACACAGTATATTGTTACCGTGGTGAGAATGGAAAACGCGCATGTTTGTTAAACATCGTATCAGTGTCAGCGTAGCAATAACCAAAGAACGAAAAGTATGAAAACAACTCAAATTCGGTTTTTAGATGTTTTAGGGGTTCCTGGTCATTTCCTACCAGTTTTTTGGGTGGGGGTGAAAGTGAGGTGGTTGAGGGGTGGGGCGCTGTAAAACTGAGAAGTTTGTAGTATCGATAATTGGCTGTCCATTGACCTGTGAAGGAAAGACCTAGCGGCATAAGACAATTTTAGGGGGGGGGCTGGCGATTATTTGGTTGCAAAGCTTCATGCTATGGAAAAATAATAAACTGGTATCAGCGTAATGTGTGGGAAGTACTGAGTCAATCAACTTGACTTCAGTTTTTAGTTGTGTTCTGTTATTTTCCGTTATTTTGTTCCGTTTTCGGTTATTTTCTTCTGTGTTCTATGGTGTTCTGTTCTTTTTGGCAATTTTCGGTGTTTTCTGTTGTTGTCTGCTGTTTTCTGTTGTTCTCTGTTGTTTTCTGTTGTATTCGATTATTTTTTGTTCGTTTCAGTTATTTTCTGTTATTTCCGGCTGTTATGTGTGGTCTGTTATTGTTTTCTATTTCATAAAAAGTCGGAATACAGAAAGAAAGCTATATAATAAGGAAAACGCTTGAGTACCTTTACTTCCCACACCGACAGGTGAGGGGAGTATTGTGACCGCGAAAACTTTAGATTTTTAAATAATATACTTTTTGGGCGTTTTATGATGCCTACATAACGAAAATCCACGTCACTCATTTCCATCGGTCTTTTTGTTGGTCTGTCTGTCGGTCCGTCGGTCTATCGGTCTGTCGGTCTGTCGGTCTGTCGGTCTGTCGGTCTGTCGGTCTGTCGGTCTGTCGGTCTGTCGGTCTGTCGGTCTGTCGGTCTGTCGGTCTGTCGGTCTGTCGGTCTGTCGGTCTGTCGGTCTGTCGGTCTGTCGGTCTGTCGGTCTGTCGGTCTGTCGGTCTGTCGGTCTGTCGGTCTGTCGGTCTGTCGGTCTGTCGGTCTGTCGGTCTGTCGGTCTGTCGGTCTGTCGGTCTGTCGGTCTGTCGGTCTGTCGGTCTGTCGGTCTGTCGGTCTGTCGGTCTGTCGGTCTGTCGGTCTGTCGGTCTGTCGGTCTGTCGGTCTGTCGGTCTGTCGGTCTGTCGGTCTGTCGGTCTGTCGGTCTGTCGGTCTGTCGGTCTGTCGGTCTGTCGGTCTGTCGGTCTGTCGGTCTGTCGGTCTGTCGGTCTGTCGGTCTGTCGGTCTGTCGGTCTGTCGGTCTGTCGGTCTGTCGGTCTGTCGGTCTGTCGGTCTGTCGGTCTGTCGGTCTGTCGGTCTGTCGGTCTGTCGGTCCGTCGGTCCGTCGGTCCGTCGGTCCGTCGGTCAATTTCAAATATTACTCAAACTTCGTTTTTATGCGTTTTAGGGGTTCCTGATCATTTTCCACTTTTTTGGGTGGGGGTGAAATTGGGGTGATTGGGGGGTGGGCGGTTGTAAAGCTGAAAAGTTTGTTGTATTCATAATAGGCTTTCCATTGACCTGAGAGGGAAAGACCTAGCGGTTTGATACACATTTTTGAGGTCTATCCGAGCATTGCCTTGTCTATTACAGGAACCAAGGGACTTAGAGAATCTTCCGTTGTATACATACGAGTATTGCTTTAGATCGTTCTGTATTTTGTAATCTAGAAACTACTGAATTGTTGTTAATGACATTTCGGCACAGTATTACCACTTTGGCGAGGATGGAAAACGCGTGTGATTTTTAGAAATCGTCTCAGTGGCGGCGCAGTAATATTAAAAAAACAAAAAATATGAAAACAGCTCAAACTTTATCAATAGGCGTTCTAAGGGGTTCCTGATAATTTGCTACTTTTTTTGGGTGGAGGTTAAACTAGGGTGGTTGAGGGGTGGGGGTTGTAAAACCGAAATATTTTTGTATTCGTAATAGGCTGCCCTTTAACCTGTGAAAGAAAAGCCTAACGGCACAATACACTTTTTTAGGTCCATCCGAACATTGCCTTGCTGATTACAGAAACCAAGGACAATTTTCTGATGCATTCAAAATACACACGGGTATTACATTAGATCGTTCTGAATTGTACCTATAATGATTAAACTTTTGAATTGACTGATACCATTTTGATACATTTTTATTACAGTGACGATGATGGAAAACGCGTATGATTTTAGACGTCGTTTCAGTGGCGGCGCCGCAATAATAAAAAAACTAAAAATATAAAAACACCTCAAACTCCATTTTTAGACGTTTTAGGGATCCCTGACCATTTTCATTTTTTTTTTGGGTGGGGGTGAAATTAGGTGGTTCGGGGGTGGGGGTTGCAAAACTCAAAAGTTTGTTGTATTTATGATAGATTGTTCATTGACCTGTGAAAGAAGTACCTAGTAGAATAACACACTTTTTTACGGTCTGGCGAGCGATGATTTGATTGCAAGGGGATCCTAGACGATAGCTTCCTGCTAGGGGAAAATAAAACTGGTATCATCGAAACGTGAGGGAAGTACTGAGTCAATCAACATGAGTTGAGTTTTTTCTCACTATTTTTTTCATAATATGGAAATATTGAAATAACCTTGAAATGTTAGTGCCTTCGTGGCAGTGGAAAAAGTAGAAATTTTGAGTATATCATTTAACAAAAAATGTTTGCTTTTATGTTTCGAAGAACTTTTGAACTTGCAGAGCTTGAAATTAACAAAACTCAAACTTCAAAAATTAATAGCAGTTCAAAAAAAATTTGTTTTTTGTCAGATAAAAAAAGCACTTGTTTCTCTGTTTTGCAACTTTATGAAAGTTGCAAATTCGTATTTTTTGAAGTCACGAAAATTGGCACACCCTAGTGTGCAATGTGCAATTCGACATTTTCAACCCTGAACAACTTAATTATGTTCTACGGTCCTGTGATGCAGGTCGTTCAAACAAGTACACCCATTACTATTGGAGGGACTACACTGGAGAAATTCCATGTGACGCAGTCATTGGAGCGTTCAACGACTCCGGAACCACAATATACATTGGACAAGGATGGGCTATGTATAACGAGGCATTCTCACTCGCACCAGTCCCCATCGTCGAAGGAGAACGTGTCCAGAAAACTGTGATTTCTGGTGTTCCGGTAGACGTCGTACCGCTGAAGGTAAGTCATGTTTTTTTATCAAATATTAATATTCGAGGCATCTTCGAAAGCAATTTTTTGTTTATGTGGATACAAACTCAGTCTCGTACAGCTGCACATACGAGTAGGTACACATTACAATTCTGATGAGGGGAGATTAAAATATTAGTGATTTGTATATTTCCACAATATTTGATGTAAGCAATCAATATACAAGGTGTTTGATAAACATGCGGCAAACATTTAACGGGTGATACTTTGGACTGTTTTAAGAATATATTGTTCTTTGACCATTTTTCAAAAGCCGCTTTATTTCAGAGATACAGGGTAAAATAGTTTTCGAGTACTATTTACGATAGTTCTTAAAACTATTAATGCAAATAAAAGGATGGCGTACGAAATACAATAAAAATTAAATACAAGAAGCTCTCCTTTACGGTTTCGATTAGAATGGTTAAGCAAGCTAATTTCATTTAAATACCACTTGTAGTTGATCGCTGTGGCCCACACCTCAGAGTAACAACTGAACATAGAGGTAGTAAACAACTAGTTCTAATAGGCCGACATCTTCTCTTTCGTTGTCATATTGACCACCAGATACGGCAATCATAATTATTTACTATCGTCTGAATCGTATAGTATCCAGGAATATTCCATTCTACGTTAAAAAGACGGTATTTTGATGGTTCAGGAATGCTTACAGCAAAGTCAATAGATATGTTGACCTCTACTGCGTTACTGCATATTTCTTCATCATAAATGCAAATTCTGAAATCTTACATAAATTCTCAGGAGCTGGCAACGCCGTTATGGATTTCATGCGACTTATCTCTTATTTATGGTTGAATCCCGATTGTCAAACGTTTGTTTTCTTTGTGCGTTTTTTATGCTTGGTTATAGTAAAATCGAATTCGCTATTTGTTGGTAACTTTAGTTAAGCTTTACGGACTTGCTGTGCTATATTCGAGTGTAGTTTAACGAAGAGGTGGGACTCAAAAAGTGCAATGTTTGTAACATGGGTTGTATTGAAGTAATTTTCAGGTTAGTTGGAAAAGTTTGGAGGCTGAAGTATCAAAAGATGATGGCTTTGAGCACGACATGCTGAAGTGGTTTGTTTACTACCTCTATGTTCAGTTGTTACTCTGAGGCCCACACGCATGACCTGTGTCATCGTCGGACTTAAACCCCCTAGATTATTTCTTGTGGGGTTATCTGAAGTCACTAGTACACGCTACTTCAGTGGAAAATTTAGATCATTTGTGAAATCGGATAATTGCTGGATGTAGTTCCATTAAAAACGAATCTGATGTGTTTGAAAGTGTTCGGCAGTCAAAAATGAGAATATTGCATGCTTGTATCTAAGCTGGCGGAAGTCATTTTGAACATGTTTATTGTGGATTAAGCAATTTATGTGATTTTTGATAATGAACTGTCCTGCCGTGCTAGTGGGCGTAACTACTATTTTTTGGTGAATCGGATTCATAAGAATATCCTTTACCTGTAAAAAATGAATGAAAAACGTATCTGCATTGTAAGCCATTTAAAAATGCTAAGGATGTTTATCCTGTCTGCACATCGCAGTCATAGTACAACGCCAAATATGCGTAACAAGAATTTACTTAGCTAGAAGGACGTAACTGTGTACGGGTTTGCAGCTACGTCTAATGCGGCGGCCACATACAGCGACTAGCCTACACGGTATAATTTGCGCAAACAAGACGGTATACCGCTAAGTGTCCACATCGTCCAAGTAAGCTGGCGCAAACCTCCAATATTTAATAATTCGGAAACTGACTATTTCATAAAGGTGCTGTTATCGTTAAAACTGAACCCTATAGTCCATACGCACAGGCTTTTCCGACAGGCTAGTTGGCGCAAGCCAAATCTTTCAGCAGACTGAACCTTACACAAGTCGCGCTTTTCGGTTTGCGCGAGCTACCGTCTTACTGTCCACATGCACGGTACAAACTGGTTTGGAGAAGTAAGTACGAGATAAAGCGTAAGTGGACTTAAGTGATCTGGCCAAAGCTTAATTAGGAGAGATAATTGCAGACAAGCAGGCTTGGACAAGGGCTGTACGCTATGTCCTTTGAACAGAAGTGGACAATTGCTCAACTTTTTGGTGGGAGAGGTGACTTGTGCTACACCTCAACTCGCTGGTTCAGGAACTCAAATACTGGGAAAGAAGAGGAAGAAACAGAGGCAGTGAGCTCATATCTGGACCGGCATAAACAAAAACAGCTCGTTTGATAGTTTTCTATGAGATGACTAAGATCAGCCTTTGAGATGGTCCGTGAGGAGGTTGGTGACGTCATGATTTCGTGGCGGTATCGCGATCTCTAGACCTTCGTGACTTAACATAGGAAAAGGTGCAGTTAGGCGCTTCAAAGTGCGGTATCAATAATTCAAAGAGCTGAACGCTCATGACCAGGGACTGGGTGCTATGTCCTATACAATCAACACCATAGCGGTACTTATCACAAATGGTGTCGACGAAAAAAAAAAAGGTACATTTGTTGCTTTTTATCAGAGCAGGACGAGTCAGTAAACCAGGCTCGGAAAGGCAAGCTGAGAGCGAAGAGAAACCGCTACGGTAAGTAAACTGTTATCGTCGGCGGGGATGGCTAGAGCTATACCAGCTTTACCTGTAGACTGAGTAATTATAATTATAGATCTGAAAGGAGTCAACATAGAACTTGAGAGGGTCAGGAAGACGCAGAGAGGTAAAGTCCACTTAGAGGTAAACCTTGACGAGGTCTAACGGTCAGCGGTCCAGTTATATACTGGACATCCTTCAAAAAGATAGCCACACTATGCAGGAGGAGGTCCAAAATACCCTAAAGAGGCATATGGGGCAGTAACCCAATGATGTTGGATCATATCGATATCGGCTTGCGGAATGAGGTGTGGACATAACAGATTTAAAAAGGAATATCGCGGAGCAGGTTAAGCTGCTTGTGAAGGAAGAAGTAATGAATATCGATAAAGTTCCTTCACATTAACGTTGACCATGGGAGGCAGGCTTACGACTTGTGCTCTACGCGGTTGCTCCGGAGATGAATGCCGATGTTTTAAAGGTGTCCTAACCGAGCCATCATTAATGAAGATGGCTGGATTTTTTACATTAAGACGAATACTGCTATCAAAATGATACTAATAACAGAGTTGCTGCCAGAAGAACAGGTTCTGAATTCGTTTGTGTCGAAACAATAATAGGTATTATCTAGGGTTGTTACTTTTCTCCTAATGCCGAGCAGTCTAAACTCAAAAAAATGATACTAGCAAAAGCATATTTTAGATGTAAATCCACTGATTGGGGAATGAAGTATGAAGACACGAGCCAAAAAATAAGAACTAGATGAACGGCAGAAGGCAGAACTAGGATTAATAACAATAATTGAGCGAAGTCTGGCAACACTTGCGAGAGTTAAATCCACGTATAAATTAGACAGATATTATAAGAATTGAGTCGTAAAAGAATTAGATCTAAGCGGCATATATTCACTACATTTTTACTTTAAAAAGTACTGTAGTTACACCCAGTAATGGATTCTTTGAGAAAAATTATAAACATATGATCTACTAATAATATGTTTGCTAAACGCAACGAAAACGTGACTTACGAAAAACAAACCATGTTGTTTTCGTTGACAGCATATTATGAAATAGTGGACATTTCAGGGGTTGCTGAAACTTTAAAGTCGAGTTTCATATTATTGTGAACTGGACAAGAGCTTGTGGCAAATTAATTGTACCACTACACTACTGCAACTATTTCTAACAACGATACAAAAACGCAAAAAGATCTAACTTGCTTCTGCTGCATGTTATTCAGATTACTATTTCAGATTCTCTGCGTGACCTCACCTTATCCTGACAAGTGGATTAAAACGAACACATCCGGTCTAGTAGCAGTAGCAGAGAAGAATCAATTGATTCCTGGGGGTATCGAATTTCACACAGACCCGGCCTACAACGGGTACAACTTTAACCTAACGATCGGAAGAGCTCAGGTAACTAGCGTAAAATTTGATTCCATGGAAGCATTGATTTGTTGAAGGAATTCGTTATATATATTTTGATTCTGGCACTTCAAATTGCCCGGAAGGTAGATGTTCATTTGTTCTGCCTCCCACACCGACAGGTGAGGGGAGTATTGGGATCGCGAAAATTTTCGATTTTGAAATAATACACTCAATAGACGTACTCCAACAATTCCAGCCCACATGTTCACCGAGAATCGATGTTGACACCACACATGGCTATTCCGTGAATTCTCTCTTCTCTCGTAAAAACAGCCTCATCAGAGAAAAGCACAAGTTTTGGGAATTGGGGTTCTTGCGTAAACTGTTGAAGAAACCACTGCAAAACTCTACGCGGGGTGGATACTCATCTGGTCCCAAGTCCTGTACTTTTTGACGATGGTAGGGATGAAGAGGTTGTTCGTTATTGATCTCCCATACACGTACGTGACTTACGTTCATGTGTTCTGCAACAGCTCGGGTACTAACACCAGGATTTTCCTCAAATCGTCGAAGTACCTCGTCCTCGAATTCTGGAGTTCGTACAGTTCTTTGAGCGCCATTGTCTGGCCTCGTTTTTTCAAGGAGCCAGTTTCCCTTATGCGCTGATTTACCCTCTCGAACAGCGTGTGAGCATGGACACGCCTCTCAGGAAACCGCTCCTGATACAACCTTGAAGCCGCTCTTCCATTGCTACGAACTTCGCCATAAATTGATAGCATATCCGCATATTCGGCGGAAGTATAATTCACGATTCACTGGCGATAGATTTATCGACAGATTTTTGACAACTAAATAAATTTTAATAAACCAACGCCAACGCGATCAAACAGCATAGGTGCAATAGGAATCAATTAATGTATTTGACTTAGTGGCGGTTTCCGAGAAAACGGTGACAGATAGCGACTATTATTAAGAGTACCTTGTTTTTTGTAAAAGGCATTGTAGAATCATAATCAGATATAAAAATGGCAAGAAATTGCCGCCTTAGAGGAGCAGGGTCAAATTTACCCAAATATCCCCCTGGTTTGTACGCCCCTGGTTAAAGGTAACAAAGTCCGGAAGGCTCAAATTGATGAACCTACCAACTACATTTCATGTTTCAAAATTGGTGGCGCTAGCTTCAGTAGTACTTAAGCTATAAAACGAAGAGTAGTTATTGAAGGTCGTGTTCGAAGGGCCCTAGCTCCTTGAGGAAGTGTTTTCGGACCCATGTTCATATGATTTTTTTTCTTATTTTCTTGTGTTTTATGTACCCAGAAGTTTGTAACATGATCACCGCAACACCCTGTATACATACGAATACTGCGTTAGACTTTTCGGTATTGAGTGACCTGGAAATTATGAAACTTATTTTAATGAAACTTTGCCACAGTACTACTATCATGGCGAGGATGGAAAACGCGTATGATTTTTAGATCGTCTCAGTGGTGGCGCAGCAACAATAAAAACCTGAAAATATAAAAACAGCTCTTCTTAATCATTTTCTGCTTTTTTCTTTGGGTGGGAGTGAAATTGGGTGGCATGGGGAGGTGGTGGCTGAAGAAGTGTCTATATGCATGATCCATCGACTTACCTGCGAAAAAAAAAAACCTAGCGGCATAATACACCTTTTAGGTCCTTCGGAATATTACAGAAACCAAGGACTTTTCTAATGTATACATACGAGTATTGCTCCTATACATGTATAAAGTAGTATTGATTTTATTGAAATGTCAACAAAATATCATTAGCAAGGACGGAAAACGCTTGTAGGTCTCAAAAATCGTGTCAGTGGCGGTGCAGTAATAATAAAAAACTAAAATTATTAAAATAGTTCAAACTTCGTTTTTAGGCAACTTGGGGGTTCCTGATGGTTTCGTTTCATTCATCTGAAGCTTGAAGAATAAAAACTATATCGTCCTGATTGCCACATGCGAGAAATTATTTACCACAGTTTTTGTGTTTGATGTTTTTTGGGGGCGAGCGATGATCCGGTTGCAGGGGGATCTCAGACTGCAGCTTCATACAATGGGAAAATAATAGAATAATATCTCCGTTATATGTGGGAAGTACTGAGTTAATCAAGATGACTCCATTCATTTTTTTATTTGGTTTATGTGATATGACTAGAAGTCATCCATAGTCTATTGTAGATTTTACGGTGTTCCGTTATTCTAAAATTTTATTTTGAATTGATGAGACAATTTTTGTAGGAGAGAACGCAAAATAGAACTTTCCTTACTCGTAAAATATAAAATTGTGAAGCCGTACATAAACAATGATAAGTAAAATAACTATCATTTTTCATGCAACATTGGAATAATTTCCATTCGATTCATGTGCTGATTGCTTTTGTATGTTTTCCATACAGTTTAATTCCACTGCCTCCGCACACGTGGTCGATGCGATCCCCGACTCATATTCACTCGGCCTCACATGCAAAGTATTGAAGCACCGCCAACGGGTCGTTTGATGGTCGTCTCGAAACGCACGTTTCCAATCTCTTCCAATCGCATGCGATCAGAGTCAAGTGATAGTTCGAGTAGTTCGTGAAGTTACTATCTAGGGTTTTGCTGTCATATCGGTTTGGCTTTTGTAATTATACAGGATGAGATTTTAGCAGTGGATCGGCGAAAGCGCCACAACTGTAAAAAATAGCGAATAAGGTTATATGGTTATATAGGGTGACTTATAAGCTAAAAGATGCAAATTGGCTTGATATGACGTAAATTACACTCAGTGGTTCTATTCCATAACACTATGTATCACAAATGTCCTCCTTATTTGTCGAAAAAAAAAATACTTATAGAACAGATGTACATTTAGCTAAAGATGTCAAATACCTCGCTCCGTATAGGTATAGTAAGATTATAAGTGTTGCGCCTACATTATTACTCCCTACTGATTGTCTAGTAACGCGTAGTACATCGACATTTACTTGTTTTTTTTTCTAGGTTGGCGGCAAGCCGAAGATCGGAAAAATCGTGAGCTACTTTGGGATGTCTGTTTTGTACTTAGTTGATGGAGACAGGATAGTCGAAGCTTTAAACTTTGAAGTTTTAGCGGCAAACAACTGAATTTAGCCACGGAACTAATAGGCGTTAATAACTTCTTAAATAAATAAGTTGTATAAGTTGATAGTTGTGGTGCATTACATTTCATCCACCTTACCTAATACCTCATCTCAAAGAATATTCAACCTTCATTTTTGCTTTGTTGCACATGGTATGTCTCAACAGCTAATTAAATTGAAAGGAGAGGGAATTAGCAAATTCCAAGAAAACCGGGCTGCTGGCATAGACTGATTCTTTTCTATATGCCATATTTTTCGTATATAGGGCAACCCACAATAATAGTGGTATCTTTCATAATTTAAATTCGTACCAGAAAATGTCCGAAAAAGTCGGAGGTTAACTCAACTTCGAAAGCGCCGTCTAGAGCTACGCGGGAGTACGCGGGAATGGGTGCACCCGCCGACGACTCACTCGCGCCACCCTCTGGTACCACCAGCGGCCCGCATCTATCACGTCAAGTGATCTGATGGGTCGGTATTGATCTCCGACCGCTTCGATTTAGATGTCACTCGTCCGGACTGGCACAGGTACCTGTGTGTACGGGGGATGACGAGTTGTTTATATTTTCATGCTTACATATGGCATCTAACATCTAGATAGAACGCAGTGGAAACCTTCTTGTAATTGCACCATAACCCCGAAATAGGAAGGATAGGAGATGGGGAGCGGGGTGCTTAAACGTGAAAAAGATTGTTAAGTAACCGAATGGAAATTCGGTAGCATTTTAGTACACCAAATGTTCCAAAAAATCTTCGTCCGAATTCTGCGGGCGGTTTGCGCGTACCGATATTTTTAAAATGAAAATAATAAATCGTACCGAAACCGATCAGAACTTGATGGAAAATTCTTTGTTTCTTTGAAGATAACTGAAAGATACTGTCGCTTGTTTGTGCTAGGCAGGTTATGAGAAATTTGAGCTCGAATTCGGATTTTTCACGTCATTTCCGTTATTATTAAAAAATTGTCAGTATGGTTTATAACGGTTGACGTTTTTCATTTTTTAAACAAGCGCAAACGCCTGACATTTTGAACTGCTAATTGCATTGTGCCAAAGTGTTTCCAAAATGGATAAATAGTTACTTTTTCTTTTGAAGATACTACTGTTCAACTTTATCAATTCCACAGAATAATAAAATCAAATATTTTAATTTCAAACCTTCAACGGATCAACTAAATTATTTTAATCCTTAATTTTCGTTTAAAGTGCTAACACTATAATTTACAAAATTTTGGTCTCACAAATCGTCTATAATTCATATTCTTGAATTATCCATTAAATAAAAAAATGATTATATTGTGCAATACAATACGTTGTTCCGTCAGGCGACGCAACGCAACGTCGTGTACCATTGGCGCCAACGGTATTTTGATTACCTACGCTGTTGGTCCCAACGTTTGCCCCAATGTATGGAAGCTGCGTAAACATAATAGGATATACTCTTATTTTCACCACAGGGACAGGGGAACATCTAAATTTTATGGCCGATGTCTTTTTATATTATTATGTTACTTTGCCCTTATCGAAACATGATTAGTACTATAAGGAAGATGAAATCAAACACTTATCCATGTTTTTAT
This sequence comes from Callosobruchus maculatus, assembly GCA_951848785.1. Classification (NCBI taxonomy): domain Eukaryota; kingdom Metazoa; phylum Arthropoda; class Insecta; order Coleoptera; family Chrysomelidae; genus Callosobruchus; species Callosobruchus maculatus. Next base: position 1,662,610 of record CATOUR010000032.1, read on the forward strand.
TAGGAAAGGATTTTAGTCAAAAAATATTTACTAAGTCTGCGGAAAAGCCTTAAACCACTTAGCTAAGCATACGTTTACTCTCTGTACATATTCTTATTACTTCAAAGCTGAGTTTTTTGCCAGCTGCCTGATCATATACTGCTTATCAATTTTTAATACTTGAGCCAGATTTTAATTAAATCCTTAAGCATTTACAAATGTTGAGTAGCTTTGTCAACGATTGACAATTTTGCAATTGAAATTAGGCATAAACGTTTTCCAGATTTGGAAGCTCAGACTTTAATAACTGGATTTGAGGCAAGTAACTCGTTAGTAAGTGGATTATTATATTCAAAATTAAACACCGAATTAAGACATCGGGATCAAGATCAAGTTTCAAAAAAGACAGATTATTGGTGCAAATTAATACAAGCTGTATATTCCTACGAGAACAGGTCAAGCTAGCGGTCATACAAATTCGCAGCTGTTTAAATTTCAGGCAGAATTCTTTACAATTTGTGTGGTAGGGTTGAATTCAATTCAGAACAAAGGTCGGTAGTGCATCTACCAGTCAACACTTATGGCAATGCTGTCGTTTTCCATACACCAAGAACTAAGTGGTACCACCGCTCCCTTGTTTCCAGGTTGTCCATGAATAGATTTCCAGGAAACGCATTTCTTTAGCTGGTGTGTGTTGGTCTATCTAATGCCTGTGTTGGCAAACTTGGCGAATTTAGGTTTTTGCCACCCAGGGCATGATAAAAATTTGCCATCACTGTACGGTAATTCTTAGTCCGGTACCCATGAGACGTACGATGCACCTTACGTCCTACGGTTGACTCTCTGGTGCCACTGAACAAATGGAACCTTTCAGATGGAGGTGCTTGGCGTGTTTCTCTCATCGCGCGCGCGAAATGTACAGCGCGGGCTCACGTTTGGCCCACATGTTCAACGTAGGTGCACGAGGCGTAAGGGTACAAACCGGAGAGCTCCTATTAACATCCTGTAATTGAAATAAAATCACTTTTATCACAAACGAATTACTCACCATGTAGATGGAAAATCAACAAAAAAGTTGTAGCAATACTAATTTTCAAAATATGATTTTAAAATGTATACCTTCCACTTCGTATCGTTTGCAATAAGTATGCATTTCGGACTTTCCGCGTGTTTGATCTCTTACCTGTACCAGTACAGGTAACAACATCATATTACAAGGTAGTCAATCGCTAATTACTATTTTGAACTGATTTTTCTTATTGTTGTGCTCTGTCAGGTCCCCCTGACGTTGGCAATAATTATGATAGCAAGCTGATTCCTGTTTTCAGCCACTCTAAACAAGTAAACAATTAATTGTTCGTCGCTATTTATGCCCGACAATTCCCAGATGTTCCTCAACCAGGAGATTTGTTCTCTTCCTACGCCCCTACGGCCCTCTATCTTGCCCTTCATTATACGTTGTAGAATCCGGTAACGATTTCCTCTTAGAACACGACCGAGGTATGACAATTTTCGGCATTTAACTGTTATCAGAAGTTCACGAACTGCATTTGACCTGTTTAAGACCGCTTCATTTTCTTGGATAGCCACCAAGCCACCTATGGTATTCTTAGCATTCGTCTAAGTAATCACATCACTGACAATAGATCCACTAATCACATTTCAAATATTTCCAGGCGGTTGATTGTGACAGCTTTCAGAGTCCAGACTTCAGCTCTGTGACAAATAGTGGAGCGACGAGGCTAGAGACTAGTGGCGAGGCTAGCGACGAGATGAAAAACGCGACGAAACACATATTCTATAGTAGAGCGATACGTTTTGCGATTTTACCTAGACCTAAGTTGCGACTATCTATACTCGGCACTTGACAGTTAATGCCAAGTTTTATCTCGGCGCAACTGGCATCGCTTGTCTCGTCGCTTAACGCTGCGGTAACATCTCTACGATGTTTGACTCAATTCCATTGCACGGTTAAATTCAAGTCGCGTCGCTCACCTCGTCCCTGTGCCTCTAGCCTCGTCGCTTCACTATGTTTGTACCCTATGGCTTAGTTCAGATGAAGCCCGTACGACGCGCGTCGACGTGGCGCACGTTTGTTGCGTCTGTGTTCAGATGACACACGTAGAACTTCGTACAACTTTTATATAGAATGAGACTAGGCAATCGAGTGTCAGTTTATTTGTTGTTATTAACGAGAATGGGTGTACCAGAAGCTGTTTGTGTTTGGTTAGCATATAGAAGAAGGAAACGACGTAGGAGGGAAGGGACACACTGGGTTTACCCAATTTTAAGGAATAGACTTTCTAAGTCTATACTTTACACTTGCGAAATCACGAACCTAAATTTTGATCATTGGATTTGCAAAATATTAAGACCAGTTCCTCCAAGGCGCTCTTTTTTGTTGTCTTATTTGAATATAATTTGGAATGCATGTCCTAAATCGTAGGCCTCATCTCAATTTAGTCAATGAAAACATCTGTATTTAATTCTTCTGTTTGCATTCCATTAGCATACGTGAGAAATAAATGTTTGCAAAGAAACACCAGGTATGTCGATTAAACGCTGGAAAAGACGCGTGCCAACTGAACAGGCAATGGGAACGTCTAGTATTTCATTACGCGCGTCACCGCTGATCGACGCGCGTATTGAGATTCTCTGAGTCTAGTGGCGTCGTATGTGCGTACAATTTGTCGTGTGCGACAGATTGATTAATTATGTGTATTTTCAAAACAAGCGTCAAGCGAACGCGCGTCAGACGCGCGTCATCTGAACTAAGCCTAAGGTTATGGTGGCAAATTGTACTATTCACACGAGACGTTGCGCGCTACGACTGGAGACATTTAAAGTAGCCGTGACGTTGTCAAGTCAGTCATTCCAAGTAACCACGTGGATGTGTATCGTTTGTAAAATGGATAAGCAATACGCTGCTATGGCAGCAACGCCCGAGGTACACAGTTGTTGCGCGTCCATTTTACTACTGCTTCTCTATCCAAATGTGAAAAGATCGTCGACGCTATATGTCCTACGCGCGGCGTACGCCTCATGTGTAACGGCACTTACCCCAACTTACTACTGGTCCGACGGACATACCGACGGAAATGAGGGACATGGATTTTCGTTATCATAAAACGCCCAAAAAATGTATTATCTCAAAATCGAAATTTTTCGCAATCACAATATTCCCCTCACCTATCGGTGTGGGAAGAAAAGTATAAGCATACGAAAGGCAGACCCATTTCGATAAAAACGGGAGAACGCCAATGATCGGGTAAGTGAATTTTTTAATCTGGCGCATCAAAGTCTAACAAGACCGGGAAACGTTGGGCATCGCAAGCGAAAGCGGAAGTTGCGGCGCTTCCTTTGATTCCACTCGGCGTCTGTTTTTATGAACAGTTCCGTGGTATTCCCTTTGAATCGTTCTTTGCCAGCATCTAGATAAATGTTTCATTTCTACGTATTGATTCCGCTCATAGTGTACGACGGCGATACTACCGATTGCTTTACAGAGCGTTCGACATGGAATGGCGCCGTAGTCTGCACTCTATTTCCTGAGTGGTCTGACGTCTTTATTCGCATTCCCATATCAACATTAGGCTTGCGTTAATGTGTAGCTTAGTGATGGAACCGTTACTCATGGTATTCACAAGGCAAAATTCTAGTCCAGCCTAATAGTTGTGCCACGACTTATTTCGTTGGGATTTATCTTTCAGCTGTTAAAAAGCTATTAGAAGTTATTCTATGAGGCCAATTTCCATACTGCTAAAGCTGAGCTACAAATTTCATATTTTGTTCAGGGCAAAATGCAAAGAACGTTCTTATATACATCAGGCAACAGCTGTAGGTTTTAGCGCACCAACTACAGTCATATCTCTTTGTTCAGATAATACTCCACAGCATATTACAACAGAATTAATGCGCAAACTCCGAAACTATTCCTAAAGTTTTAGGCATTTTAAGAAAAGCACTGCTTTATTATCGGTTTTGTTATTACTCCGGCATTCCAAGTAGAAATACAGAGTGTTTCAGAACTATGGGATCAAACTTCTAGGGGTTATCCAGTGCAACAGTAGAAAACTTTTGAGTGTAGGGACCCGTGTCCGGAAAAGTGTCCTTACGGTACTACGGTCCTGAAAAGCGTTAAAATGTAGAAAGACGATGAATTTCCTAAATGGCCTTTAATGCATTCACTTTTTGCCTGTTGTCCACGATATCATCACAACAATTGTTCATAATGTCTTCCTCCAACCTGAGTACACAGATTTAAATGTCGCACATGATTCCGGCGGACTTGACTAAAAATTTGATACTCGTTTTGAATGATTTCAAATGCTGCTGTAATTCGTCCGATTAAGTCTTGCTGCTTCTACTGGAGTTTCGTAGACCAAAGACTTTATAAGTTCCCATAAGAAAAATCTAGCGGCGTTAAATAAGGTGATCTAGGAGGTCAAGAAACGGCTCCACCTCTAGCAATCCAACGGTGCCCAAACCGCTGAGCCAAATCCTCACGTACTGACACAGCAAAGTGAGCCGGTGCTCCATAGTGCTGAAACCACGTTTGCTGTCGAACGTTTATTGGAACATTTTCAAGAAGTTCTAGAAGAACGAGTTGCCGACGAAGCATCAAGTAGCACACGTCACGTTGCTAAGGATATGAATGCGAGTAACGATTCCATCTGGCGGGTGCTACACGAGTAACAACTTTATTCTTACCACTTCCAGAAAGTTCAAGGATTGACTGCAGACGATTATCAGCCTAGACTTCAATTTGTCAATAGCTTCTTCAACAAATCGCCGCACAACCAAATCTTTTACGCTATGTTTTATGGACCGATGAAGCCTCCCTCACCAGAGACGGTATTTTTAATAGTATGAATAGCCATGTTTGGAATGAAGAAAATCCTCATGCAATTTTTCTCAGAAAACATCAGCAACGTTGGTCTGTCAATGTATGGGCAGGCATTGTTGATGATTATTTGATTGGGCCATACCTTCTACCGGAACGGTTAATACGACCTATTTACCGACGTTTCTTGGAGGAACTTCTTCCAGAACTTCTTGAAAATGTTCCAATAAACCTTCGACAGAAAATGTGGTTTCAGCACGATGGAGCGCCGGCTCACTTTGCTGTACCACTACGTGAGGATTTGGCTCAGCGGTTTGGGCAGCGTTGGATTGCTAGAGGAGAAGCCGTTTCTTGGCCTCCTAGATCACCTTATTTAATGCCGCTAGATTTTTTCCTGTGGGGACATGTAAAGTCTTCGGTCTACGAAACTCCAGTAGAAGCAGAGCAAGACTTCATCGGACGAATACAGCAGCATTTGAAATCATTCAAAACGAGTATCAAATTTTTAGTCAAGTCCACCGAAATCATGTTCTACATTTTAACGCTTGTTAGGGCTGTAGTACCGTACGGACACTTTTCCGGACACGGGTCCCTAAACTCAAAAATTTTCTACTGTTGCACTGAATAACTCCTAGAAGTTTGATCCCATAGTTCTGAAACACCCCGTATACACTATTTTAGCTATTGCCTCTCGCATTTACGAAATTCATGGGCCAAGGAGGCGGATTACTATCTGGTATCTGCTGTGCCAGGCAGGCAGCATTGAAAGCATCGAGTGCTTGTATGTTTACACCAAGGCTTGTTCTGTAATATAGAGAGGTCTTGGATGGAATTTTGGCAGAGCGTCAGGTGTTACTTATGTGAGTACTGAGTGATGCTGGAGTTTTCGGTAGTGAAAGGGCAAACGCGCTCGCAAGACGAGGGTCCACGAGTAATTTCCTGAGTCCTGAGCCGACTGTGGTGCTGAAAACAGGCACCATTAGAAAGAAAACGATGTGTGGTTGCAAAATCAACATTCTATGACATGGAGCGAAATTCCTGTACATGTCCGTCGAGCTAGAGAACTGATTTTAGGACCTCGGCCCACGACACTACTATGTTATTGTAAGGCCCTTGGGTATAACAGGCTGGTTATGCTAGGTTCAAGGGTCCTTGAACTTGAAGACATTAGATGGGCACGGCCCAAGGGCATCCTGACCTTTCCACTGGTGGTTCTTGTCTTGTCATTCTGTTAGTCAATTAGACGCATAGTTTTATATAACCTAAGAAGCATTTTGGTCGTTTTGACCCTTAGATAAGGAAACAGAGGGGATACCGCACGCCCGTTTGATGCTACTTGAATTAGCTGTGACCGAAAATGAATAGCTATTTGACAGCTGTCAAAATATTTTTTACGATATTTAGAGTCTTTAAGACTAATCATTGTAGAATATTGTGGTGTGCGTAATGGTAGGGTGTGTAGTTTACGGTTATAAAAGCCACAGCAGCAGGAAGGAGCAAGGAATCATGTATCACAGGTAAATTTAATAGCGCTTTGGTACATGTTTGTGCTTTTTGGTAACAGAAATGTTAGACGCGCGGTCTCTCTCTCTTTCCTTGTCTAATTTTTGACCTTTGTACTACTCTTACGCCAGTCAGTTTCACATTTTGTTTGACTGGTCACCCCGAAACCAGGCACGGTTGGAGATAGTTCAGGGGTGAAAGGAAAGGAAGGAAGAGTAAGAGCAAAGAGATGAGTGTAACTTAATAGTTAGACACTCGACTAATTTTAATGCTCCTCATGTAATTTCGGTGATCGAAGGGTTTACGATTTAATATTGTGCATAGCGCGAGCCGCAGCCTGAAATGCTCGTATGCTTGAATGTGTAGTCTAGTGAGTTTGAGATTCGATACAAAAAATATTGACATATAAGTAAAAAGCTAATATACGCCGATTGAATTAACAAATTAACTAAACTACTAAACTAACTAAATGCGTTTGCTTTATCTGTAGAACTTGTAGGTTTGACCACATACCAGCTAATAACAACCTAGTTTATACATAAATTATCGGAATCGTCAAATTTTACCTTCATTAGAGATACACATTATTGAAGTAACCATATCTATGGCAAAATTCTGAAAAATAAGATATGCAATGCTTTTATCAAATGTAATGAAATACCAGAAGCCTTCAAAAGCAGTAGCCATCCGCAAAAAAATAAGTATTACTATTAAATAAGTACTTCAGATGTGTTGCTTTATCTTCATGACAACCTGGAATTATCTGGCGGAAAGAATATTGTTTATTAGGGTGCTTACTGTTTTGCAGGGAATGATACTGTAACGTCCTGTATATAGCATCGCTTACTTGTATTGTTGTTGCGTCTAGTTCAAAATGTGAGGTTAGATTTTTGATGCGTAAACGTCATCGAATCGTCTGGAATTTCCGAGACTGACGGATGGCATTCTGGAAGGTCATCTGAGTGTCGCGAATTTTCTGGATGGTTCGATGAAGTATATAAGGCGCCACGAGTAGCGTGGCAGTAGTTCAGTTCAGTTGAGTTCAGTTCTAGTTGAGATAAGGTTAAGAGATATTGTATTGAGTTGTGAAGTAAAACGGTGAAAGTTACGTCCAGTTTGATTCTTTGGTGAAGAAAAAGAGGCCGTCGTGACAATACGTTACAGCTTGTATAAGAGCCCTCCTCTCCAGACCGTGTCGTGGGCTGCGGTCAGGCCTACGAACACTATGCTAGTCATAAGGGAACATTGGCATCCACTTTCAATGAAAGAAGTGACTCTGAGTATCACAGCAACTACGACTCCGTCTGAAATCCCCTTGCTCAAGTGGTATGGCTTGTCCTATCCTGGGAATTATTCTCATCAATACTGATAGCTCGTGGAGTTTGAAACATCTCGTACAGGGTGTCTCACGACGATTAAGAATATATCGGAACGGGGCAGTAGTAGCGAATTATAACTTTGAGGGTTTAAATTAGAGCAAATATAGTCTCTTTTCTTATTACTGTGTCACCCAATGACGTATTTGTTTTTGATCACGTGACGTCCGATTAAAAAAAAAATAATGGGACACCCTTGGTATTTCCTCTCTCTTTCCTCTCACCTCAACTGTCTAGCAGAGCTTTGTGGTGGTTAAAAATCTCCCTTGCAAACAATAATGAAATTTTTATTTAGTTTACTACGTAGTGTAAAGTAGTTTTCACGCTGTTGAAAGACTACCCCTGCAAATAAATTGTAGTTACTGGGCTTGCGCGGAATTGTCCCAGGTAGTCATTCAAATTTATTGAACATGTAGTAGCAACTCATAAATCGCCATCTGTCGCACAGTAGATGAAGCAGTTCAGACAGTTTCCTTAAAAATTAATTATCGGCATATTAATGCGGATCCTAAGCTATTTCCCCTCTGATTTAACCCATTTATTTCAGCTCGAGGTCTGCATAAACCTATTTCTGTTAGGGATAATACCAACAACGAGGTTATCGAAATAAAACCGTCATATATTATATATTTGTGGCTTTTTGTGCTCCTCCCGATAAAACAATTCCAACAAACTAGCACACTTGGGGTCTAAAGTGATTAATTTGAGAGCTACAGGTACTTAAAAGATGGTACCACTACCATTGATTATAACATGCACCCCTACAGTTAAATTACTTTGGTAGTGTTTCATAATGGTAGTGGTACAGTGCTTAAGTACCTGTAGCTCTTGAATTAATCACTTTAGGCCCCAAGTGTGCTAGTTTGTTGGAATTGTTTTATCGGGAGGAATACAAAATGTCACAAATATATAGGGTATCCCATTAAAAATTTTGTATCGGACGTCACGTGATCAAAAACAAATACCTCATTGGGTGAAGCAATAATAAGGAAAGATACTATATTTGCTCTAATTTACACCCCCAAAATTATAATTCGCTACTACTGCCCAGTTCCGATATATTGCTTGTCTTAATCGTCGTGGGACACCCTGTATACGCTGAGTAGCGCGATGAGACGATAGTGCTCTACAGGTTCGCATCTTTTCCTTGCTTCAGTGTGCCAATTATCTTCAATTTTTTTTTCTGGAGGTAGTTTACCAGTCTTTAAAATATCTGTAAAGAATGGTCATAGCCACTCTCTTGTGTGTGCTCCACAGTGAATTATGAATTCTGGAAGGATTCCATCATTACCTTACCTGGGGCTCTCCCCAATGTCATGCATTTGATGGCGGTGGCTATTTTAGTTGATGAGAAAGGCCTGAAGTATTCAGAAAGTGATGTGTTGGTCCGACATCTGGTCAGCGATGCTACATAGGTATATCCCTTGTACACGCTACATGAAGACAAACAACCTGCAACCTTTGTTTCCCACACATATGAAATAAAATTCCAACACGCGCTTAATAATAGACTCAAAGTGCGTGAACGAAAAGCAATTGTCATAATAGCTATATTCCATGTAACTCTTCCACGCAGTCAATTAGCTGAGCCCGGATTTGTGGCAGATGAGCATACAGTATTAGATAATACTTCTCAATTTCGTGTGTTTTGTTAAATTTTCAGAAAAGCGGCTGCTGATTTGAATATGCATGTTTGGGGTTTAATTTTCATTTTAATAACTTCACTCCGTCTACTAATAAATTTGCTGCTAAATGCAAATTATTTAAATTCGGACACGTTGGACTTTCAAATCCGGGAAACGCAGCTTTATATCTGATTTCAATTGCAAAACTCTCATTATTCCCTTAATGAAGTTGACACAAATAATCAACACTTGCAAATGCCTTCTCGGTTTAATTGGATTCTGGCTTAGTTAACCTAATTGCTAAGAGAAATATGAGCGGATTGCTAGCGACAATTCAGGTTTTAAAACCGATATTTAAAGGTCATCAGGCAGGTTGGCCATCTATTCTATTACAGTTTTTCGGACTGAGCATTTCGGTATAGGTTATATATCTTTTATGGAACATGGGATTCGATAAAATTTGAATAGAATTAAGTGTGATTCAGGTTTGATGATCGTAGATAATCGACCCCTTTGACAGAACGCAACGGTTTTGGTTGATTTGGGCCACCTGTAGATCCTCCTAAGGATATATGAGAACCGACTGGAGCGTGAGTGATGTGAAATAATTCACACTGTTTTACTTACCGCACGGTGAGGGGAGTATTATGAGCGCGAAAATTTTCCATTTTGAGATAATGTACTTTTTTGGCGTTTTATGAAGCCTACATAACAAAAATCCACGTCACTCATTTCCGTCGGTCTGTCTGTCGGTCTGTCTGTCGGTCTGTCTGTCGGTCTGTCTGTCGGTCTGTCTGTCGGTCTGTCTGTCTATTGGCGTTCTTCTAGCCTCCTAATCTCAGTAACCGCTGCATATATTTTGATGAAATTTAGGCAGCGATATGGTGTAGGGCCGTAATAGGTAATGTTGCTGCATGCGCGGCGGAGAAATTAGCAAAAAACGAAAAATTTCAAATCTGCCTCAAACTTCGTTTTTAGGTGTTTTAGGGGTTCCTGATCATTCTCTACCTATTTTTGGGGTGGGGTTGAAATTTGGGGTGGTGGGGGGGGGGGCGGAGGGTTGTAAAGCTGAAAAATATGTTGTACTCATAATAGGCTGTCTACTGACCTGAGAGAGAAAGACCCAGCGATATAATACACTTTTTTAGGTTCATCCTTGTGTATTACAGGAACCAAGCGACTTAAGAGAATTTTTCGATGTATACATACGAGTATCGTTCTGTATTTTATAATGTGAAAATTACTGAATTGATGATAATGAAATTTCGGCACAGTATTACTACTTTGGCGAGGATGGAAAACGCGTCTGATTTTTAGAAATCGTCTCAGTGGCGGCGCAGCAATATTAAAAAATCAAAAATTATGAAAACAGCTCAAACTTCGTTTTTAGGCGTTTTACGGGTTCCTGATCATTTTCTACTTTTTCTGGGGAGGGAGTGAAATTGGGATGATTAAGGAGTGGGGGGTTGTAACTGAAATTTTTTTGTATTCATAATAGGCTTCCCATTGACCTGTGAAAGAAAGACCTAGCGGCATAATACACTTTTTTAGGTCCATCCGAACATTGTGTTGCCGATTACAGATACCAAGGGACTTAAACTTTCTGATCCATACAAAATACATACGAGTATTACTTTGGATCGTTCTGTGTTGTGTACGTGAAAACTTCTGAATTGACTTTAATAACATTTTGACACAGATTTATTACCGTGTCGAGTATGGAAAGCGCGCATGGTCTTTAGAAATCGTTTCAGTGGCGGCGCGGCAATAATAAAAAAAACTAAAAATATTAGAAACACCTCAAACTTCGTTTTAGACGTTTTAGGGGTTCCTGATCATTTAATGTTTTTTTGGTTGGGGGTAATATTGGGGTGGTTCGGGGGTGGGGGTTTGTAAAACTCAAAAATTTGTTGTATTCATGATGGATTGTCCACTGACCCGTGAATGAAGCACCTACTAGAATAAAACTTTTTTTGCGGTCGGGCGAGCGATGATTTGTTTGCAGGGGCATCTAGACTATAGTTTCATGCTGCGGGAATATAAAAAACTGGTATCATCGGAATGTGTGGGAAGTACTGAGTCAATCAACTTGACTACATCTTTTTTTGTATGTATGACCTTTTCAAAATTACTCTCTGAATAGCAACTACTACACACAAGAAAATGCGTCATTTCATGGACACTCACGCTTTGATTCAATGAGATCTGACATTCCGTATTCCTTAAATACAGCAATGTCCCATCTAATTGAAATAGTAACTAACTATGTCCTGTTGATCGGACGACAAGGTGTCATTCAGTTTCAATGAGTGATTCAAATAGAGCTTTTCCTTGATTGATAATTGATTCTAAAATAGCTTCATATCCCTGAAGAAACACATTTTTTTGTAAGGACAGAATGTCGCACTCAAATACATAACTGTGCTGTACCTACTTTACTCTTATATCAGGTCCCCTGGGACCCACAATAGTTCCTTCATAAACTACACAAAAGAATACTTGAACAGGTCACAACACACAGAAGTCACAGACCGACCATCAAGTAGCGACTGACTGCAGCAAACATGGTTGGTTACCTTCCCTCCCGTGCCTCCTTATTCTTTTAACACTCGTGAAATCTGGATATTAATGCAGCCCGCTGAGTACAGAGCAGTTGAGCCAATAACAGGGATCATTGTAGTCAGTATTCTTATACTATCTTAAACTTTGGCGCAAGTACTGCTTACTAACATCCCAAATAACCTAGAAGATACGCTAAAAGCATGAGTTATTGTCTGTCTTATTGTTGAATTTTAGACAAAATGCATTTTCATTGAACCAATTATCAAGAGCTGCATTTGTAAGAATATCAAACGAATTACGCGCTTTAATTAAACAAAACCTAAGGTGTATATCAAAAAACAAAAGAATGTTTTAATTGCATTATAAGCTGATATTAGCATTGTAATGATAATGCATGTAATTGAACGAATATAACGTATTTTGAATTTATTAGCTTACCTGCAGTCTTCAAACTTGAGGAGCAAGTTGTTTGAATGACATGGATTTGAAACAATTGTAAATACATTTGAAATAATGGAAACGTATCCAAATACTAACAATCAATTGAAAACACAATTTTTTTTCTGTGTACGTTGGTGTATGACTAGATAGCAAAGAACAAAAAATACTATTGGTATTGAAAACTCAACGCAACGTTAAGTAGTAATTATGTTGTAGAAACCCGATTTTTTCAATAAGCTGTAAACTAGTTTGGCTGTGTACGCTTCATGTCATCAGATTTTTGTCTGTTCTCTTATGTTTCGGAGATCCTCAACGGGAAGCAGGCACGTATCCAGGATTTGGTTTTGGGGGGGTCCAGATTATGGTTGTCACTTGCTTGACCTTTCGGGGGGGGGTCCTGTTTAGAGTTGCCACCTTAAATTTGCTCTCGTCCGGGGGGGGGGGGGGTGTGCAAAAATTTATGGATTCCACTTTTTAGACGGCATTATAATTATAACGTTTCGGGGGGGTCCGGACTCCTTGGACCCCCCTCTAAATACGTGCCTGACGGGAAGTGCAGTTTTTTTATAAGTCAACACACTCATATCACACTCATATTTTTGAGGTGTAGATACAACAACCGCACACTCATATTTTTGGGGTATAGATACAATCGCTCCATGTTTTCTAGATTTTGTAGTGAGAATTAGTTGCACTGTTGGTTTGATTTAAAGTCTCGATTTTGTACATAATTTCACCGAACATAGAGCAACAATAAGGGTCACTAGAAGCTCCGCCCTCAATGCTGACTTTCACACTCGCTCTCGGATGGTACTTCTCCTCAGTCAATTTTAGCTCCCATGCAGTGCAGAGGTTAGAAGTACAAGCTTAAGTATCGAGCGTGATTGTCATCTGTCTGACATATCAGGGTTCTTGGAAAATAACGGTTATACATATTAAGTATACAGTGCGAACCTCGTACATTAAATGTGATTAGAAGTACCACGAACGTCGCTGGTGTCGCTTCACAGAATACCTTTGTGAATAAACGAGATGGCACAACAGCAGCTCATCAGTGGAGATAGTTTGTTAACTGGGAACTCAATAGCAATCCTTGTACTAGTCACTACAGGGTCGATGGCAAGAGACCGTTCTTGTCTTATCTTGTTCATATTCAGTGGTACCCTATATTAAGAGACCCTACAAAGACAGCTAAAGTTTCAATTCTTAATTGAGTGAAACCCCGCTACAAACCATCTAAAGGGGAATATTTGGACTACAGAAATATGACAGTTTCTAGTTAAATGAATGCAGTATTTAGCGCGAGAAAAGACGACTGTGCAATAGTTCATCAATACAAATTCTTTATTCCTAGAAACATCCCAATCATTTACATATAACCCATGTGTGCTATCGCTTATTACCTATGGAATAAGTATATAGGGCGTGGCATACACTATTATCTACAAAATTTTGCAATCTACCTAAAACTCCATTTGAAGGACTGTTTCGAGTTGCATATTGGTTGCAAAGTTACATATACCGAAAATAACAAGTTAAATGTGAAGAGATTGCTGCTTTAAAAAAAATCATGCCAAAAATGATCTCATACAAGACACATGTATGACGCGGGAACTAGAACTAGCATGTCATATACCTAAACAGAGTGAATAAATCTGTTTGTCAGAAATGCATAAAGTTTAATGGTATAAGGCTGTATAATAATATACTAGCTGAATGTAGTAAAATGTCTAAATATACATTCAAAAGGGAAACCAAAAATTATGTAGTATATAGCTTAAATAACGTTGCTTCGATTATTGCTTGACTTCATTTACCATCATTGTTTTACATTCTTATAATATAACATTTTTTTTATTGTTTTTTATCTCAATTTCTATTTCATGCATTAACTACCCACTCCATGACAATTACTGTTAATTACACTTACAATTACATTCCAATATCTGACACAAGCTTTCAGCTGAACGTCTGCTGTATCCATTTATGTGTTTTTCTGTTATTTTTCTTCTTCTTAAGGTGTCTTATCCTTAATAACGTTGGCTATTACATTTGCCCATTTAATCTAATTTGTAGCGGCCCTAAGTAATCCTATGGAGGTCTTATTTGACCATTGTCGCAGGTTTCTGAGCGAGGAGTTGCGTCTCCTTCCAGCTCCTCTCTTGCTTTTGATTTTGCCTTCGGTGATAAGATGGAGCAGTTCGTATTTTTTTTTGGTTTCTCGTAGTGTGGCCAAAATATTATGTTTATCTTTCTTTTATGAGGTTCTTAGCTCTGTTGTCTTGTTCATTCTCCGTAGGACTTTATCTTTTGTCATATGATTCATGTAAGATATTCTAAGCATTTTACCGTAACACCAGAGTTCCAATGACTGCACTCTTTGGTGTTGCTTCTCTCATTGTCCAAGCATCAACGCCGTACAGTACAGGGGAGAAAACATAGCATTGCAGTACTCAAGCTCCTAATGGGATATTCAGTTGGCTGCTGCATAGTACTTTTTGCATTCCATACAATACGTTACGTCTATGCGTGTTCTTATCTCCAGTGAATGGTCCCAAGATGCATCAAGATTGCTTCCAAGGTAGTTTACTCTTCTTACTCTTTCCAGCTCTGTTCCGTTGACGCTAATTTTGACTTTCTTGTTCTGATGTTTGCTGATAACCATCGTTTTTGTTTTCTTTCTGTTTAATTCCGTTCCAAATGATTCACATGCTGTTATTACTGCGTTCATTAGTCGTTGCAGTGCTTCAGCACTATCTACTAGAATAACGTTGTCGTCAGCGTGACGCAGATCATTAATGCATTGCCCATTTATAATTATACCATCTCCTAAAGCTCTCCTGAATATCTCTTCCAAGTAGACATTAAACAGTAGGGGTGAAAGAACAGATCCCTGCCTTACTTTTTACTTACTTACTTTCTCGATATTATTTTTTTAATCTTCTTTTTGTTGAATTTGTTAATTCTTCTCTTTTTTTTCCTTTACTGTATTTAATTGTGTCAACTTTGCATTATTTGTTTATCGTGTAGCTGTATATATGATGTAGTACTCATGCAGTGCTTTTTCGAACATCAGTTTGTAATTACCACTACAATTTTATAATATTTTTTTTCTAATATCTATAATAATAATATTAAATAAAGATTTTTCTAAGAAAAATTTTACTACAACATTGCAACTCTCTTATATGCGCCTTTTTTTGTTTTTTGTCTTCTTTATGACACCAAACGTGTCCCTTTTTCGATAAGCGCAAAGTAATAGCCCAACATAAAACTCCTAAAGAGATATAGGCTAGCAATGCTTGACCTCTGCGTATCCCTATAGTGAAGATACCATATTTTTTATGGATGGCACATAAAAGATAGGATGAGGGTGTGGTGCAGCATTACGATCTTAGTGGATTTTAGTATGGTAGTGGGTTAGAGAAAGCCGTAATATTTTGAACGCCCTTGAAGATCAGTTTGGATGCACAAAGATAAAGTTCAAACCGTTAGTGGATATTTTTTGATAGGATGCAGTTCAGCTACAGAAAGTACCTCATATACACGATTTTCAAATTTGGATCTGGGGTGCGAAATCTCTAATGCAACTAGAAGAGTAGACACGTACTAGCAAAGCCATCCATTAAAAATCGACACCTACCCCCTCGTTCAGCATACATTCCCACTACCTTCACTGCCAGGCGCAGTAAGAAAGCAGTTTCGGTGGAGTGAGTATAGCATGTTACCAGATTATCAATATGCTTGTAGGCAGCTTTTGGTATGAAAATGGTCACAAATCGCCAATCTCTGTCATGTATGAATGAAAACCGCCTAAAATGGCGACTTCACGGTCAAAACCGGAACTCTCAATATGACATTCTGTGGGTGAAGGTAACCTCTGACCTACGGAACTGCAAAAATGTCTCAAACTGAAATCTCATGATTAGCCTGTGATCAAGGTCAAGTTTGTTGTAGAAAATAAGGGCTATTGTGATCCTTTCGGACTTCCAGGTCACTTAAACGTCCTTGAACTGCAGGGAGATTACATCAAACCTGGTTTAGGGCTGTTTTAACACTCTGAGCTTACTAGTTCATGCAACCCTGTGCATCTCAGTTGGGCACCACGAAGGTATTGGTGGCATTGAGTGTGCAGTTGAAAGTACATGAATGAAGACACAAGTGGATAAAGGTGTCATGTCACATTTTGTGTATTTTTCATTCAATAAGCTTAAAATATGCTTCCATTTCATTTTTAAGTCCCTTTGTTATGTTATTTTCATAAATAGCATCAATATTTTGGGTGATAAAGGTGTTATGTACAGCTCTTATCACTTTTCACAGTGTATAAAGGAGTCAAGGTAAAAAAGAGTACAAATATGGTTCTATGAAAATTTTTTTGAAGACAACGAAGGAAATCCAAAGAAAAAAAGAAAAACCAATTAGCGATTAGACTAGTTTCAAGTTTTCCCGTGAAATATAAAAGTTTCTCTAAATTAAAAAACAGACAAAGGAAAAGCATAACTATGCTTTAAAAATACTTGAACTATATGCCCCAAATGTGGTGCCTAAAAAAGTTCCAATCGAAAATCTTAAAATCGGTTTTTCTCAGAATAATTATTTTGTGACATGACACCTTTATCCACTTGTGTCTTCAAATATTACTACGTATTTGCTTCTTCTTTATTTCACTAAAAACAGATTTCAGTATTAGCTCTCTGTCTGACTGGAATTAAAACTACTTTCCAGATAAACCAACTTATTTTAAAACTTCTGAGGGTCATTTGCTAATTGTGAATCAACTCCAGCTTTTCAAATAGTTTATTTTTGGAGACATTGAAGCGTTTTTGGACCACATGAAATAATGAATTTTGTAGCTATTTTCATGCGAGAGCATGCGAGTAAATGAGGTCCAATAACAATAACAACGGTCGACCAATTTTACTCTCTTGCTCTCTCTGCTCGAGGAGTCACTATGGTCAAAGTGTCAATTGTAAAGCAACCGTACCGGTAATATTGCTGCTTCATGCCCTTAGCCCTTAGTTTTAAGGGGAAAACAAAAGAAGTAGCCAAAAGTAACCGCTCAGCTACGACTTTTGGTCATCAACTCGGTTCTGCAATCACCACTTTGATGGAAAACCTCCACAACTGTCAACCCTGCGAGCGCGTGCTCTACAGAATCCCACCTCCCTAGCTGGGAACCCTCCCATTATATGAGGTAGGGTGTATTGTGTTCTCTGTTCAACTTGTTAGAAGCTAAATCATCTTCTCAGCTATCTGTGTCCGATACGTTTATATCGACATTCCATATCTTTGCTTGCCAATCGAGTGTACCAGATCAGTGATTTATGATTTAAAGATTAACGACACACTAATACACGCCTCACATATCTGAGTGAAATATTTTTGACTCTACTATCTTAAGTGAAGGAAATTGGCTATAAGAATGGCCAGGGATAAACCTAATGCATAATAATTCAAACTTCAATTATTAAAAATTGTAGTAGCCTTAAAGCTGGTCCAAACGCTACGTTTCTGGTCACGTTTTGTTTGTGCAGTTTTAAAACTGAATGAAAACGTTACAAAAATAGAGCGTCCATTTCGTATTCTGCCAATTTTTGCATGTTTTCTATCAAACAATGAACTGTTCAAAAAGTATCCGACATTCCAGGTGGTCGAGGAAATGACTCCTTAAGTATACAGCACTTTACTCACGTCAGATCACTGCGTGAATTACGTGATGAACCTAATGATTGGCAAAACTATTTAACCGTTTAAGAATTACAACAAAACGAAATAGCACGAATATGGCTTGTAGATATTGTACTGTCTAGTCTTAAATCGACTAGATTTATTTTTACTCTATTGCGTAAACAGTTCTTTAAGAATCAATTTTCGATCTGCGGTCAATATTTTCTTTCAATGTTTCTACCAAAATCTAATATGCCTGCTTATTTTTGTCTCTGTTACTATATTTGATGAACTTAATACGCCAAATTCATTGGAAACTTCCATATAAACTCAGTCAAAAGCTTACAGGAGATTATCGAAGGTGTGTAATTCTCGTAAAATTGGCGAATAAAATGTATCAAAAGACGGAGCCAGTGTCTACACGCGCCGACTTGTCCGTGCAATCATGGATAACTATGCTTCTTCGCGCAGTTCTAAAAAATGCACCGTTTTTCTATCCACACAACGTTGTGGAAGACGTAGCGTCTAGACCAGACTTTAAACAACA
Organism: Callosobruchus maculatus; assembly: GCA_951848785.1. Classification (NCBI taxonomy): domain Eukaryota; kingdom Metazoa; phylum Arthropoda; class Insecta; order Coleoptera; family Chrysomelidae; genus Callosobruchus; species Callosobruchus maculatus. Next base: position 1,681,156 of record CATOUR010000032.1, read on the forward strand.
AACAAGAATGTACTAATATTTTATATGACCTTTTGTTTTTTCTTGGGACTGAACTACTCTGTGTTATATTGCTATTCACAAAACAGCATCGTGATGTTAAGATATTGCTGGCAAACATAGAAACTCAAATTTCAAAAAGAGTTTTAAAAGCTTTACGGTTGAAGTGATATATCAGTCTGGTCCGAAACCTAAAGAGTCATTAGGTCATTAAATTCAAGGGACGAGATGCATAAACTTGATAGATCTGAGAGGTATGTGAAAGTAGCTGTATTATTTGTAACAAATCGCTCTCTCGATGCGTGTGTTATGATACAGAACATTTGAAATAAAAAAAACAGATTTGAAAGTTTTAACTTATAATACGAAAGTCTCACTTTGTTTCTATGAGACTTTTATTTGTGTAGTTATTTATGCATGAGATATATGAAAGATATAAGATTTCAAGGAATTTTCATATTTATCGTTTTAAAGAAATACGTACAACTTCATTATTCTGTAATAAATTTATTCATGACTGTAGTTTAACATACAACAACGGAGTAGATTAAATGAGGAATAATACGCCTTATATTGCTTTTCCTTCACTTCCAGTTTGCTGAATTGGCAATAACAGATACAATATCTTCTTTGAGGAATAAGGTTCTATTTACAACAAAAATGCTTTTTGTGAACTCCAAACATGCAACTTTGGAAAACGGGACTTTGGGACCCCATAGCAATTCATTTGCATGGAGTATAATTGAAAATTTGTAAAATGCTTGGACAATATTTGTTTTACAATATATGATCTTTGCTTATTCGTTATAATCAGAAGCCTTATAAGGAATATTGGTGAAAAATATTCTGATTATTCTGATATTTCAATTGAATTATGGATAGCATCAACTTCCTTTATACAGATATGTGTAAACAAATATTAAATAGGGTTGTACGTACCACATTCACATTCGTTCTAGCAGACGACTAAGGTAGGGTCATGAATTACATAATGGTATGTTATAACATTGAACCCTTTCATTACCGGTTGTAATGAATGTATGGAATGCAGTATCTATGTTTCCACATATACCTTTGTATTAACAAGTTCTTCTTCAAATGAACATACAACTTTTGTGGTTTTGATAATATTGTGGCGTGTATAAGCGGTGTCAATGTGAGGCCGAGCCTACACGAGTTTAGATAACAAAGGTCCTTGTGACATTGAAAATGCGAGAAAAAGAAATTTGTACTTACAATCCTATTAATATTGGGAGAGCGAAATATTGCATAAGGCAAGGTAGAAGGGCTATTAGAACTAGGTTTAAAACATATGGCACATTTAAGAATAGCAGAATAAAACTAGCGCAGCTGGATTCTTGTTAAAGATAGTACGTAGTGCAAAAATCTAGACACATATGAAAACAGAAACATAATGAATAGGGATAGAGTCTGGGTTGCCATTTTCTTCGGTTTTTTTTTTCAAGATTGCTACAGATTACCTTAACGATGATGAGACGAGCGATCGGTTGTACCATTGATTAAAGTATTTAGGGGAAGATGAACAACCACACAGTAAAATCGCGCGCTCGCAGTCTATCTCACTCACTCTAGTCTATCTCACTCACTCTCATAGAAACCACGACACCGTCACCTGGCGCCCTCTGGGCCAATCTCAGAAGCTTCAAAAATTCCTGAATCCTTTATAATAAATATGCCCAATAGATGGAGCAAAGGAGCATCCAGCTATAAAAATACGACCTTGAAGTGCCAATGACCATGGCTGACCCATACCTAACCACCGACGGGTCGGTCGGGATCGTCGGTGAACCTAACATTCGAAAATATGCTTTGTGTTCCAATTCCAAACGATCAGCTGACAGCGGTTGATAACCTTGTTGTCGGTATACCGCCATATGAAATTGAGGACTTTTATTTGTTTTTTACAATTTCTTGGACATTTTCACCATAATTGTTGTTGTGATGTGTTTTTTAAGGAACCTTTTTTGTCAGGTAAGCACATCTGTCAATTAAAATGATGTAATTCATGAGATAATGCATGATGAAAACTTGAATGCATATTGAAAACAGCAAAAAAAAAAACGTTTATTCGCCAATTACAGTTATCCCATGAGTTATCACATTCACTAGAGCGATAGTTGTTATAGTCATACCGCATTTTTATCACTTGATACTCCAAAATAATGCATTTCTTACTTGGAAGTTTTATCTGTGAAGTATATAGAAGTAACGAAGTTGTAGTGGCCAACCTTTGGTGGATTATGTTAAAGTAGCAAAAACATCCATCCGTAGGTAATAATTGCTAGTTGTATACCTATGTACATATAGGCAAGTTCAAAAAATGGATCATTTAATACATTCATTTTTTGACATAACCTAAAAGTTGAGTTTCTGGAATAGGTACATTATGACTATTCACTTCTCTATTCGAATAATTTGCGCACTATTTCAAAATGCTTCCTTTTTGTCATTATAGGTGTGGAAAAAATTCTCCAGCTTCCCAAGCATTCGAGACAGAAGAGGCAGACCGATACCAGGAGGCGAAGAGTGTGCTGACTTTACTCCACATACTGTGTATACTAACAGCACCAATAAATGCTCATGTTATCTATCCATATATTTTTTAATAAATGGTGGAGTTAAAATGAATTATTTATTATTATAAGGTATGCTTCTCACACAATCAAAATGAAAATATTTCATATCAATAGCTTATACCCACATTCATACTTTTTTTCCAAATATGTAACATGAAATGGTGTCTAGCTACAGAGAGGTGAAAATATGTATTTCAAATGGCACTTTGCTTAACATAGTGTGATTAATTTGTATCTTATCAAACAGGGTGACTATCTCAAAAACACTCATTGGATGATTGTTAAGTTGCACCATTGATTGTTGCACACACCAGAAGCTAAAGGATTATTGAATGAAAAACTATTAGTTATATTTTCCTATGTATTTATTATATATATATTTCTTTGTTGTATTAAGGCTTGTTCTGAACAGTATATAATTCAGTGTATCGAAGGGCAATGAGTGAAACACCATTCAGTGATGTCAAAATCCCTCTATAATTTACATAAGAGTAATTGTCTGTGCACATATTATAGTTATGTTTATTCAAAACAAATTTCATGTCTGATGTTGCTAACAAATTTGATTTTAAATGATGTTCTTAATAATCACATTACTTCATAATTTTAAACGTTATTATTATAATTAACCATAAACGTATCGATGAGGTAATGAAACAGGATACATTTCAAAAATTTTATTATTCTAAATGATAAACAGTTGCATCTTTCTTTACAATTTTTGTTTCATTTTTAACAACCACAGATAATACATCTCGGGACTGACATGCTGAGTTCAACATTTGCTTTAAAAGCTGTCTTAGACCAGTGCCGAAGCCTTCAAAAATAATAAAAAGTGAAAAAAAATTACAGTAGGATGAAACTCATTAGAAAAGGAGGAGAATATGATAAGAATAAAAGGAAAAATAAATTACGGTCGATTCGAGATCGGGAAGTGGGAGGGGGTGAGCTTTTAAGGGTAGAAAATGGTTTATCTTGATTTCTGGCAAAACTACAAGTCCTATGGAAAAAAGTTGAATGGCAAAGATGTAGGTAATAAAAAGATCTACAACTCTTGTGTTATCAATTTTTTCACATAACCTCAAAATTTTGGTGAAAAATTCAAAAAACCAAGTTTTTGGTCCTTTATTTTTATCTTTTTCAAAAAAAATATTTTTTTTACGAAATTTGGTGAATACTTCCCTTATTATGTCCCAAATACACTGTAATTTATTTGATTTAAAATATTTATTTTTTCGCCTTATTTGACCTTAAGATAAAAAATGCACCCCATTTTTCAATCACAAATTCTAGCGTCAAAATATCAGCTTTTTTCAAAAAGTTTGGGAGCCTTTCGTTCGTTGAAATCTCTATTTTCTGATGGTGTAAAAAAATATACATTACTATAGAAAATCTTCTCAGAAAATGCAAAAAACTGAAAAAAAACTCAAATTCGAAAAATTTGTTTACTCACCATGTACAATTTTGAGCTATTTATTAAAATTTACACTTATTTACTTAAAAAACGTGAGATTTCATGTTACATTGATAAACTAAAAATTGCAAATTGGAATATCCTACTATAATTAACAAATAAATAAGTTAATATTTAATAAGACATCCACAATATTTTGAAAAAGTTGTAGAATCTTCTTTAAATAATATTTGTACCTGAGTGACATATGGTGAATGTTAGCCCATTGTAAGGTATTTCATGGAGAAGTGGGGGAATTACATTTTCGATGGTTATGGTGGAAGGACAAGTGACAAGCATCTAACAGAAAATTGTGGCTTTTTAAATTTAATTATACCTGGTGACATAATATTAGCAGATAGAGGTTTTTTAATTAGAGACTCAGTTGAAGTTCTAGGAGGTCACTTACATATTCCAGCATTTACAAAAGGTAAGACGCAACTTCACCCAGTAGAGATAGAAACCACTCGTAGTATTGCTAGAGTTAGTCCATCTCAAATTCCCCTTGATTAGTCTCAATATTTTTTACACAACTGTACATCATATTCAAATGCATTTATATTGTTCACATAAGTTTATACTAGATATATGTAAATTATATCCTCACAATTACTAGGAATTCTGTGAAACTAACAATGCCTAAACAAAAAATGCAGTTTTTGATAGATGATTCTCATATAATGTAGCTAAATCATACAATAGTGTCCCTAATTATATTAGAAGTAGCTATAAACTATAACAATGTTTTTAATGTCTCAGAAATTCTTGTCATTTTGTTATGTATAACAATATGATACTTCAACTCTGTGTATGCCAACTTTTTTTTTAGAATATGTATATATAGCTTTCTTGTTGGCCGACACTTTTAGGACATGCTTTAAGGAAGAAAAGAACTGCTGCTATGTGGCTGCAAACTTCACTTAATCCTGCCATACAAGTGCAATGAGCACATGATATAGCACCATCTGACAGTACGATAATCCATACCTGTAGTGGTTTATCATTTCTTCTTTGTGAGTGCATAACCTGTAACAAAATAAGGGCTGTTTTAGTAGGTATAGTTTGCTTTTATGGGCGAAAACAGGATGGATGGTTCTTTCTAATCTCTAAAACTATTTTTTTTTGATAGATTGTTCTCGCTTCACATAACAACATGGAAAAATTGACTTGACATAAATATCATGTAACAAGGATATTCTACATTACACATGCTTGTTCTTTTGTATTAATTTTACATAAAATAAAATTATAAAAAAATGTTCAGGCCAATTATTTGTATCACCCAGTAAAACTTTGAGTGAAATAAAGAAGTAGACATGTTTTTTACTTTTTCTGACAAGAAAAAAAAGGAAGGTGTATTCACTAGTGATTCAGCCACTTGAAATTAAGAATACAACAAGCATTTTTTTCTGCATTTTTCTCACCAACTTTTTTTAAACTGAAATTTAGTGAGACCATATGGTTTGCCATGTTCTAAATAGCTGTAATTGCGAGCATCTAGTTTAGTGATCATTGGAATGCTCCATTGATACCTTGGACTGTCAACAAAACAAAACGAAATACCAGAAGTATGGCAGATTTATGCTGTTACCCACACTAATAAACCCACACATTAGCTTGAGCGTTAATACCTTAATCAATGCTTGAGCATAGTATACCTAAAGTGACCATTAATCAGCCACTCGTACATCTTTATAATGATTATGCCATGCCTTGGAACCACTCTTGTCTGTTTGTTGCCAAATTCTTGGGATCAGTCATTCTCAAAAGAAATTCATTTTGCTGCTCAGTTTGCCATAATATTTAGCAAGCTTAAATTGTAACATGAAATTGGAGTTACTGCATTGAGAAATGTTACTGGCATTGGTTTATTGAAAAGTGTTCACAAAGTTTTTGTTTTATTTATTGAAAAATACCTAGTTATTTTGATGCAGTTGGTCAGCTGGTGCTGATTTTGAGTAGGAATAACATTTTTAGAAGGTGTTTTCAATATCCATTTTAGGTATCAACATCGTCCTAATAACCAGAATGAATCACTGGGTTTTTTGAGGCATTCAACATTAGACCATTGAAGAAAAGACTCTTTCTGCTGATGCATTGGTGCTGGGCAGTATATAAGTTCAGTCAAGATACAAAAGCGTTATGTTTGAAATTGTTGTGGTGGAATGCCCCATAGGCTTAAGAAAATGGCAGAGTATGGTAAATTTGCGTATTGCTTCAAGTTTTTAGTGATGTAGATGAGTAATAGAAGGCAATAGTTTGGTTTCAATGGTATAGGCACTTACCTGAATTATACTCATACATACGGTACTGCGTGTCTGACCAAGAATTTCTTTGTATCTGATCTCTGGATATAGTTCTGTTTGAAGTGTTGTTCGCAGACACCTAATTGCTTTGGCAGTGGGTCAGACTTTCCAACATATTGGAACAAATTCACATTGCCACTATTCTTGATCCAAATATCACGTATAGCTGTTGCTTTTGGGAAAGCAAAGAACATCTCTGGATTACGAGTTTTGTTGTTTGGGCAGTTATAGTAATAACATCTGTAAACCATTTTGCTTCCCGAAATCGCGAAAAATTCAATACAAACGATGATAAACCGAAATCAATATAATCAATTAATATTTTTTAATCGTGGTTGATCGAAATTTTCCAAATAACATCGGAATATTGAAACAATTGAAATATGACACTGACATCAATATGACAGATGTCAAATTGCCAATTTCAGCGACACCTGGCGGAGATAATACTAAGTAGCGTTGATAGATGGTGGGAAGTAGGGTACTTTATTCGTATCAAAGTCGATGGTTGTTATACTGTCAAAGTTGTATCAGTAGAGGTACATTTGTGCTCATATAGGTGGCGACACTCCAGAAGAAACAAAAATTAGGCGCGAGATCTTAGCATCTGGTGACCCATCTTCCCCTTAATACCTTAATCAATGGTTGTACCTATGGTTTAAACCTTTTGATGGTAAACTGACTGTACACCAGGATAATCAGACCCACGTTGGTGTGCAGTGCTATTGTATTGTGGCCAAAGGTTCATCAAAGCACAGCATCTAAAGCATAGCGGGTGCCATGCACGATACACCAACAGCAGCATTGGAGATACTGCTGCTACTATTCCACCTCTTGACATTTAAGTAGAGGGAAAGGTCAAATTGGCCGCATACCGAATGCAGTGTCATAGCAGTTGGTTTAACCACCCTGCCATGGAACGCAACACGATACTTGGCAACCTCCGGTGCAACATACTTGAGATGCCACCCGACAGAATACCAAGTGTCGTGGACACAAGGATGCCATACAAGTTCAAGCTAAGTAACAGAGCGGAATGTTCTATGTGAACTCCGACATAATCGAATGGTATCACCTGGTCACCTGGTACACTGATGGTTCCAAAAATTCATCAGGTACAGGAGAGAGCATATACGGTGGTAAGCCTGGACTGCAGCATAATATGCATACATGCATGGGATTGCTACCTTAAAGATACAGGCGGAAACAAGGTAACATTATCTTGGGTGCCTAGTCGCGTATGAGTGTGTGGTAATATGAGGGCCGACAGGTGGGTCAGTGAAGGTGCAGAGCTTCCTCTCATCGAGCCAGAGCCAGCATGTCGTATAAACGACACTGTACGGACAGCTCTGTCACCAGGTGGGTGTCAAATGAGCACCAGAAGCGCTAGGATAGGGTGGTGGGGAATGTTCAGTTTAAGAGGAAAGGCAGTTGGATTTATAACTGGCGAAAACAGCTAAGCATGTTATCTTCGACTGTCCTGCCCCAAGTTAAATCAGGAACTCCTACTTGAATGTAGTGCGAGGAGGGAAGACAGGATAGCAATGGATCTCAAAGTCCCCAAATAACTTGGGATGGGACTCTGCTTGATCCCTTTGATCGAGGGTGCCCAATAAGCCTTAGGGAAACTGCGGTAGGCAATAACCTCTCATAGGTACATTATGTTAAAGGTGGTTGAACATTTCTGTATATAGGACAAACATTAGGAGTTAGAATTTAGTCTGCGCCTAATGATAATGAAACACGTATCGGGTTTGAAATAAATCTGTTTTGCAGGTGGTCATAATTTATTATGTAGTGTTTATTGCTGCTGCGCCAAAGATCTGGTGTCACATTATGCTTAAATGCTACACATCTACATATAATAAATACTAGGGCTACAGTCAGTTGTTTGCTACTAAAACTTCGAACTCCTCAACTTCTTGTGCCTGCCATCCATCAACAACGTACAGTACAGAGTTGTAGGTATCATGGGTGATGATCTTTCCCGTTATGAGCTTGTCGCCGATCTAAAAGTATTGATACAACATTGAGTTTTTATCCAATAAATAAAGAGGTGAGTGTAAGCGCAAGAAATATAATGCTCCTATTCGACATCGATATAAGATATTCGAAACTAGCCTCTCAATCTGAGTAACTGTTTCCTCAATGTTATCTCATTTAAGAGCAATACGTTGTTATTTGTATACCCGAGGCGGAACTGGAGGTAAGGCTAATATCATAAGCAATCGAATATCTTCATCCCCAATCGCGGCCCTTCCTGTGTTTCCGGACTTTCACTTATTTCTGAAGAATAGCCAGTTATTCTTTTCAAAAGGCCATCAAGCCTTCAGAAACATGAACAATTCAAAACTAAAACTAATTATTATGCTGTCATTCTCCTAGCTGTTCAATGGCATAGTTCAAAGTAGCCTCAAATGTATCAACAAAATTTGAAGTTACTTTAGGCTTTAAATGACCCTTGAATTGTGAAAATGTAATGTAATGTGAAAAATACTACGCCAAAGCATATGATACTAAATACTAACACAGCAGAATAAAACCAGATAACAAATAACAGTAAGTTAGATAAATATGACAGCAAAATGTCATCTGAAAGTGTATAGTCGTTTGAAAATTAGCTGATTCTGAGACCACAAAACTGCATGACTGGGAAACTTGTTTGACCTAACCTAATTGGTATTGGTATATACAAGAGATTTACGAAGCTTCATTGAAATTGCGAACCATACACCGGCTTACTTACGTTATTCGACACGCGGCATTATGGCTACATTATAAAAATGTTTTTATGTGTCCCCAAAACACAAAACGCATCAAAGTCATATACAGGGTGTCCCAGAAGTCAACGTCAAGCCGCAACGGGGTGACAGGATTGGTTGTAACTATCATGAAAAAAATCAGAAAAAAAATCTATCCCATGCAGTTTGAAAATTATGGGCATTTAAAGGGAACCTAGAAATTTGGTCAAATTATAACAATTTTTCGGTTATTGTGGTTAACTTTTATTATTTTTGTTCATTTAAACTTTGGAACCGTAACCCTAAATCACATTTCTAGAAGCATAGTGAAAAATAATGACAGAATTGCCCAAAGTTTTCTAGAATGAAGACTATTTATTAAACTATGAATTTAAAATTTTCTAAGTTTGCCGACTTTGAAAGGCCCTCCTTTAAAAAAAATGTACTAAGGTGCCTTGGCAAGTGCCATTAAAAGTTGGCGCATTTAACCAGGACTGTAAAATGGTACAATACTTGTTAGTTCCATACTAAAAAAAGACGGGTAAAAAAGGAAAACCTCAAGTAACCCGATTTTTGTTAACCCATTTCACCCAAGTCAGATGTTCTTTATTCGCACAAGCTTCTGGTAGGTTCTTAATTTTACGGCAAAATGATGAGAGAGGTGGATAGTGGATATGTTTGCCATGAGTGAGCAAGACAGATAGTGACGCCACTTTTAACAAAGTCAACAAAAATAAGTAAAATTAATAAAATATTGTGTGTCATCAGCCTCAATACATGTCCTACATTTTCTTAGAAAAGATCTACATGCACATTTAGTGCGAGAAGACGGATCCCAGTATCGCTTTAAAGTAAGCCTGGGGACATGCATTTTAAATGGCAAAAATTTTGGGCCTTTTGAGCTGCCTGAGAGTTTGAATGGCATGAGTTACCTACATTTTTTACGATAAAATTTACCAACTTTGTTAGAGGATGTACCACTAAAGCGGTCTACAGATGTTGATGTAAGCTGCGATTCCTCAATTGACTCAAGGTTTCATGAAACTTGCATCAGTTGCATAAGTTCCTACTCAAATCAAAACCTGAAACGTGTTACCTGAATCGACTTGCTATTTCATGCACGTTTCATGCAACACAAGAATATTAGGGTGAACTTATTTCTTTACATCGACGCAATACTATACACGTTGAAACTTGCATCACTGCATCATTGTCACCGGCTCGGCGACATGGCTCACCGACCATAATAGGATTCCAGAATCTGCATCGCTGCAAGCAGCAAGCAGCAACTGATGCCAAATTCGTAATTCAGTACCGCACACGCTGCTACTTGCGTTATGAAACGTAGAGGTCGATACCTGAATCGCAGCATGCATCAACGTCTGTAGACCGCTTAATAGATCGTCGCAACATGAGGTGTCAACAAGATGGCTGCCCAGCGCATTACGCAGTGCAAGTAAGAGGTTTCCTTGACCAAAAATATCCGGGAGGTAGAGCTGGACGTTCAGGCACCATCTCGTGGCCAGCCTGTTCCCCAGATTTAAATCGCCTAGAATTTTGTTATGGGGGTGTTCTCAAAGAAAAAGTTTATTCAAGGCCCATTGAGAGCGCAGCCGAGCTGCGTAAACGAATTTCTCAAGCTGCTGAGGACATCAACTCTCGAGGATATGCCTGGCTAATAAGTAGATCTTTTTTAAGGAGATGTAGGGTATGTATTGAGACTGACGGTAAACAATTTGAATATTTATTGCCTGACCTTTATTCCAATAAACCTAAACTAAACTAGGTCAAAATTTTTCATTATTTTATTAATTTTACTTATCTTTGTTGACTGCTAAAAGGGGCGTCACTATCTGTCTCGCTCACTCATAGCAAATATGTTCATTATCCATCTCTCAAATCACTTTGCCGTAAAATTAAGAACCTACCAGAAGCTTGTGCGAATAAAGAACATCTGACCTGAGTGAAATGGGTTAGCAAAAATCGGGTTACTTGAAGTTTTTATTTTTTTACTCGTTTTTTTAGTATGAAACTAACAAGTGTTATACCATTTTTCAATCCTGGTTGAATGCGCCAACTTCTAATGGCTCTTGCCAAGGCACTTTAGTATATTTTTTTCAAAGGAGGGCCTTTCAAGGTCAGCAAACTTTGAAAATTTAAAATTCATAGTTTAATAAATAGCCCTCATTCTAGAAAACTTGAGGCAATTGTGTCATTATTTTTGACTGCGCTTCTAGAAATGTTATTTCGGTTTACGGTTCCAAAGTTTAAATGAACAAAAATAATAAAGGTTAACCACAATAACCGAAAAATTGTTATAATTTGACCAAATTTCTAGGTTTTCTTTAAACGCCCATAATTTTTAAACTACATGAAATAGATTTTTTTTCTAATTTTTTTTCATGATAGTTACAACCAATCCTGTCACCCCGTTGCGGCTTGACGTTGACTTCTGGGACACCCTGTTATTTTTTAAATAGAACACCCTCTATATTATTGCATATTCATATTCCTTGGTGAATTCGAGGGTGACTTTCTTTATCTATCACACATGGGACTTAAAGCGAACCGTTTAGGTGTAAATTACGATATTCGGTATAAGTAGACATCAGGAAAAATTTGAAGATAGTAGAGATTATATAATTTAGAAGGCTGTGACCGGCGATTGTAAATTGCAGCGATGGTCAAGTATTCTTAATCCGGGATATGAAAATTGCAGCGGCTGGTTATTTTTCCATTTCAGGTAAACATGTAAATTGCAGCGGACGACCCTCTGTTAGGGATAGGAGTTTTCACAACAGCCATCCCTCATTGTTTATTTTTGAGAGTCTTTGATAAATACTCAAACAGACACATACATTAAAATGAATAGTGTCAGAATAAAGCACGCTCCAAATGCAGCAACTAAAAAGAAGCAAGATTTTTTGAATCTTAGAATAGGTTTATTACTCAATGAAAATAGGATAAGTGGATTAGAATATATAAAAAGTGTATGTCATTTTTATGGTGAGAACCTTAGTTAGTAATTATGGTTTTTTATGTATATATTGATCTAAGACGATTTACGAAATGTTTGTATATAATGTAATGTATTATTAACAATTAACAATTTAGAAAAGTATAATTTTCTTTCAATGTCAATAGTTTTTGTTTTATTATTAACTGCTCTAACAAAAGGATTTATTAGTTTCAGTGTAAACAAAACCGCGCATTGGGATATTATCACCTTCCGAAAATTGCAAAAAGTATCAAAACTGTCACAATAATTGTTGATATTGTCGAAATTGCCTAACATAATGGAAATATGTATCAATAAATTAACTTTTCTAGTTAAGTTCTAGTTAGTTAAGTAGAGAATTCTCTATAAGAATAAGTGCGAATAAAATTTTGGGTTTGCAATTTAAAAAAGGCATTGTGATGTCATATAGTTTTCAAGATCACTAACAGAAGTAGGTAAGTAAATGCCACTAAATTGTTCCTTTAGATAAAAATTAATTTGACCTGTCACATAATATTATTTTTATATATTTTGCTATACAAATCCAAATTAATTTTTAGAATACCTCCAAACAGGTAGACTACGCCGAAAAGGGACCCTCGCTGCAATTTACAACATCTTTTATGGTCACCTTTGAGATTTATAGGATTATACCCTAACCGCGGCTGCAATTTGTATCCGCCCGCTGTGACCATGTCGTATTACTAGGCATGAAATGCGTCAGCTTAGGTTAGACGGTTAAATTTGAATCACGTTTGTCCTTGGAGAAGTCGGTCGAAACTTCAACCAGAGATAACTTGATTTTTTCAAATTCGAGTGCATAATTTTTTTTATACAGTTAAATGTAGAATTTGATAGCCTTTCGAAAGATATAAGGTTGTGAATATTAAAATCCAGTAGTTTTCATTTAATATCAAATTTTAAATCAAATCGGTATTTTTCGATTTTCACACCTAGCAACCTAGCAGGCCATGAAGTGTAAACAAAAAATGCTCAGATGGAAGAAGACAAGTAACTTAGAAAAAAGAAACAGATGAATTAGGGCAGAGACAAGATTATGAAAATTCCTTACAACAAATCAACTCTAACCAGAAACAGCGGCAGTAAATACCTGAGGTCAAAGAGAAGCTAGAGTATGACAGAAATAGATATTTTCCTCAGTACACTAGCTGCTGCAATGTAAAAATTACCAAAACGAATATAAACCCTCGAATGAAAGAAAAACCACCAGCGATTGTTGCTCCGGCACGCAATTACCAATCACATGTAATGGTGTAAAAAAGTAGTAATTTGCATCAAAGTAACGATACCTCTTCTATTTTTTTAGTATCTATTAGCAAGATCGCAAAAAACAAATCAGATTTAAATCTTTGCCAGATAAATTATGTTTTATAATTTGAACCAATTTTAATTCATTCTTCATTTTCTGCGATCTAGCTAATAGATTCTAAAGGATGTTCAGAACTACAGTCAGGTATCGTTACTGTTGACATGACAGAATTGAATACGTTTTTACACTTTTTTATATCATTAAATGTGGAATTTTATTCTTAAGATTATAAATTGCCTACAACATTCGCTAGTAGTTTTCCTTTAATTTCAGAATCTTATTGGTTTTGGAAATTGGCAATCTCTAGTATATTGCAGTAACTAGAAGGACTTAAAAAATATCCATTTCTGTCGTACTCCAGCTTCTCTTTGACTTTTTATAATCTTGTCTCTTTAGTCTAGTTTCTCTAAATTTTTCTGCTAGGTTAGTTGTTTTCTTCTATATGAACATATTTGCCACGGTTTGTTAGGTTGCTTGTAGGTAGGAAAATTGGGAAATATCGATTTGATGGAGAATGTAAAATTAAATAAAAGCTAATAGATATTTATATTCACAACCCCATATCATTAAAAAGGCAAATTTTACAATTAATCGTATCAAAAAAAATAGGCATACCTATTTGAAAAAAAAAGTTGTCCCTGGTTGTAGTAGTTGTAGTAATCGACAGATTTATCCAGCTACAAACGTGATTCAAATTCGATCGTCTAACCTAAGCTGACGCATTTCTTGCTTAGTAGTACTGCAAAGTCACAGCCTTCTAAATTTTACAGTATCTGCAGTTTTTAAGTTTTCTCTGATATCTACTTTTACCGAAAATGGTGATTTATACCAGAATTCACCAAGGAATCTGAATATGCAACGATATACAGGGTGTTCCATTAAAAAAAAAATAACTTTGATACGTTTCGTGTTTTGGAGCATCCTGTATGACATGAAAATATTTTTAAAATGTAGCATTAATGGACTCCTATCCATCCGAAATTATTACTTTCTTTTTCATCAGAAACTTTACACATAATGCTCCATATCGAATAACCCGGTATTTTAGAAAAATTATTTTTATATGGAAATTCGAGTATTCGATTCTAAATAAAAACTGACAATACATGAATTCAACTTTTAATTACATTTATGAGCTGCATAAATTATGTAATTTTTATCTACCACCGACTTGGCAGTCTGAAGTAACAGTAACCTTCGCGAAACTTTTCACAATGAATAAAACACATTGTCTAGTTACCTTAGCTCTGCCGATGTTCAAGTCATATCTGACATTGTTGTCATGTTTGCTGCCTTCGATTCCGCCAAGCACCAACTGTTCATTAACTGTATCAGCTACTAGTTTTTTGGAGTTTGTAGCTATCCACTTGTCAGGATTTGGTGACGTTACGCAAAGTATCTGAAACGTTGAGTTGATCATCATCCAAGTGAAGTTATTAAAAATGTAATTACGCTTTCGGAACATTGCTTGAACACAGCTATAATAATACAGTCGCATCATCTATTTTTACAAGCAATGGAACAGAGCAACGGCTCATAATTCACCCCTGAGAATGTATAAAATAGGCAGGCATTATAGATCTTGACCTATTATACTTGTTTATTATTTGCGATGTTTTATTTGACCGCTAAGCGAAAGTTTCACGTAGCAGCTGGTGGGAATTATGATCCAGCTGAATTATCAATAGTTGCATGAGATTGCAGGTTTAGTGTTGACGCGATAAATAAGTAAGAATCTTTATCATTTAAAGCGGCTATTCTACCTGGCAGTTGACTGTGATATTATTGCGGCCACAGCAGGGAGTAAGGCCTGCGTATGAAATTTATCTAAATACTCAATCTCCCTCTGTCTTTGTAATTCGGCTTGCCGCTAACTGGAGCGAATAGTAATTTTCGCGAAAAACTGTACAGTTTTTGAAATAATAAAAGAGATTTTGGAAATCATTCAAATTTTATTTTGAGATATTTTAGATAACCTGGCGTTTGATTGGCAATCGAACAAAAAGTAAATCCACACGAAAAGGCAAAACTGGGCAGATAAATACTGATTCGAATGAGTGGCTAAAATGATGGAGCGAGTACATAACGGAGACTACAACCCCAGCGCTATAACAACATATTCCAAAAGAAGGAGACTAAGATCTCGTAACTGCACCTGACGTGGGCACATCAGTCCCAATACTGGATGAAATTAGCAAAGCTATTAGGCTCCTTAAGTCAGGTAAATCACCAGGTCCAAACAATGTACCACCAAAATTACTAACAGACAGTATGTATCCCACTTAAACAGTATAGCTTCGCATATTAGCAATGTGGTAAGAAAAAAGAAATCGGAAGACCGGATAGAAGGATAGAAGTTGCCAAACAAAGGAGATCTCACGGAATGCACGGAATTGGATAAGTGATAGAAAAAGTAGACCGCTTTGAATATCTAGGCAATATAGTTAATAACACAGGACAGACAGATCAAGATATTCAAGAGCCGCTCTAAAAGCAAGGAGAGTATTTGACTCCCTCAACAGGGTTTGGCAATTTACCACGTATTCAATCTGAATCAAATTGCACATTTTCAATAGTAACGTGAAATCAGTGTTACTGTATGGGTACAAAACATGGAAAAGCACAAAAGCCAATGAGCAAAAACACCAAGTTTCTATTAATAGATGTCTACCGAGGGTCTTGCGGATTTTTCGGCCAAGGGCAATATCGAAGAAGACGTGTGGAAAACATTGGGTTTGAAAAAAGCAGGGTGGAAGGACAGGGTCTTGGAGAAACGCTAATATTGAGAATAGGCGGCAGAAAAGATCTGCATGTGCGCCATCTGGTACCCGGAGGTAACGGCAAACCAATGAAGTCATTGCTAAAGAGCAGCAAACTTCTTAGCGGAACGCAAAGGCGCATTTGCTTCACCCAATCAGATAAGCGTACTTCTATGCCAACTGCATATGAGATTCGATATACGAGGGTTGCATTCGGCCAAGAAGTTTGCTGCTCTTTGGCAATGACTTCCTTAGTTTCCGTTACCTCCGAGTACCAGATGGCGTACGGGCAGATCTTTTCTGCCGCGTACTCTCACATGCTTTACATGTCTGATATACATGAAAATTCTTATGCTATCTCCGTCAGTCGACCTATGGCGCACTGATTATCGCTAATAAGCGTGAAACAGCTGTCTGCGTACAGGTGGATTAATGGAGATATAGAGCAACCCTCATGAACGCTAATATTATTTTACTGCTACACTTTGTTGCTGTAAATTTTACCACTACAGGCAGATTAATCATGAACTAACTGACAATATAAAAAACACCTAATTTAGTTTATCTTTTGTCATCATTTCTTATCTAGATTATCAGCATATAATTCATTTCCTTACTCTAATATCTTTTGTAATTAATCAAAAATGTGTAGGCAGTACTGAGCCAAGTTCTTTCCTTTCTTCTTATCCAGTATTCTTCAGCAAATGAGAAGTTTAGGCGTTCATAGTAAACTTACTTACTACGAAATTAAAAAGCGTACTCGAACAGCGATTAATGGATATTTATCGGGTGTAGATGTACATATCTCACTGTATCTTACTGATAAGCAAGATTCTAATTGAAGCGCAACTTTTCCAGAACAACATCATGACAATATCATCTTCTTTCCATTCTACACTCAAAACAACAAATGAAGTCTGTAGACGGATTATAATTTTGATTGCTTTGCATTATCTTTTGTAAAACATGGTACAATCAAGATCGTTGTTCTAAGCTGGGAACGCAAATACTACTAATTTTTGTTTGTATAAGGCATTTGTGTTTTAATTTTAAATGGAGAAGTTAATCTAAAGGTACTGGAAAACTATTGATATAGTTTGTATACTAGAATTGTGTAACAAATTCCTGCTACCTTCTTGAAAAAGACACATATTCATGAAAGATCGCAATAATCAATGAGGGCGTCATAAGAATCATGGATTTGGACAAGGGAATCCTGGGAAATGTCAACAAGACAATTTAGTGTAATTGCAAAAGGTAAAAATGAAGGGAGAAGAGAACCAGGCGGGATCCATTGTCCATGCCTTGAGGATTGGACTGATTAAAATTCACAAACGAAGCCGCAGCAAGCATTCTCAAAGAAGAAGGCATAGTAAGAACATCCCTTTTGGCGATCTACAAAGATCGAAAATATGAAAGTGGAGGCGTTAACGATAATATCAAAGTGACAAATTAGGTAAAATAAGGTTTTGGTGGAACTAGTGAAATATACTTACTATTGGTATATGAAATATGTACAAATAAATAGAAATAGAAACACTAACTTTGCTAGTCCACGTATCAGTGTTCTACCATGTCTAACTAAAAGTGTTCATACAGGTATACAGTAGTTGATGAAACCCATCAAACAGCCTTTCTTTGCGACGGTTTATTCTATCCAGAAACAGTAGACGATAAATGCAGTTTGAAAAAACTGAAAAATACGCTTTTAAAGAATATTGGAGTAAAAAGTTGGAAATAATTATTAAAATAAGCTTAAAATAATAACGCACGAAAAAGACTAGCATGATTGTGAAAAAAGGGTGTGCGTTTCGTGCCGTATTATTCGTAAATCGAGCGGGTGCCTGACGCTGCTTCCACAATAATACCAATATTTTTCGTTCATTATTGTTTTAATTTTAATAATTGTTTTTAACTTTTTATAGTTCGATGTTTTTTAAAAGCATGTTTTTTTTGGTTTTTTAAACGATGTTTATTTTTAACTTTTTAACCGTTTAACTTTATCATTAAATCCTGTCTTTTTAATTTTTTCAAACTATGTTCATTAATACTCTGTGTCATGGCGATGTAAAATTGTTCTTGATCATTAACCACAGCATAATCATTACCATCACTGCACAAACGACAGTTAAAGCTGCCGACTTTCCTGAATACATTTCGCAAAAAGATCAACTCCTGAACAGTTAGGTACCTCGTCTTTTAAGGTCTCGTCGCTACGCCTCTGTGTAGCAAACTTTAAGCTGTCTGCGCTATCTCTTGCAGTGGATACGACCGCTGGATCCTAGATTTCAAGCCGTCACAAAAGTGTTTGCGGCAAATTTGGAGCGTTAGATTTTTTGTCCGACCTCTCAATCCAAAAGAGAGTTACAAGCCCACAAGCATACAGGTGAAGCTAGTAAAAGCGTTTTTGGCTGTCTAAACTACTAAACTAAATTTGTTTCCAGACCTGCGATGCGTTTAAGCATTAGTACCGATCGTCTCCCAAGGATACTCTTTATTTATCGCGAAATACCCCAAAAAGTAGTTTTGCGCATGATATAGCGATCTGTCTATATCGTCATCGTAATCATCTACCTGAAAACTATTGATGTTTATCGAATGTTTTCAATTTGGTAGTTCATTTCTTTGCTGCGACGCCGAATTCTACCTGTCATGATGTCAAATTAGCGATAGCCCACATACCCAGAAAAGATCGCCTGATAGACATAAGGATATCTTATTCGAAAAAAATGGAGTACTCAATACTTCCCACACATTTTTCTCTCCGAAGGAACTAGTATAACAGTTTTTATTCTCCAAGCTTCTGTTGGACGAAATAAAACGACCAGAAACCCCCAAATCACCTAAAAATGAAGTCTGAGACGTTTTATATCTCCATTATTGCTTCACCGCCACTGACACGACTTCTAAAAACTATACGCGTTGTCATGTTATAATACTGTGACGAAATTTCATTGAAACCAATTGTACAGTTAAACAACACAGAACCATCTGTAAAGTAATACCTCAGAAAGTCCTTTGGTTTCTGTAGTGAGCAAACCAATGTTCGGACGGACCTAAAAAAGTGTGTGATGCCGCTAGGTCTTTCTTTTACAGGGCAATGGACAGCGTATTATGAATGAAAAAATTACAGCTTTCACGCAGTAACCACCCCAATTTCACCCCCACCCAAAAAAGTAGAAAATTATCAGGAACCCCTAAAATGCCTTAAAACAAAGTTTGAGCAGTTTTATATTTTTAATTTTCTATTATTGCTGTGCCGCCACTGACACGACTTCTAAAAATCATAAATGCTTTCCATGCTCGCCATGGTAATAATAGTGTGTAAAAATTTCATTAAAATCAATCCAACGGTTTCCACGTTACACAATACAGAACTATCTAAAGCAATATTCGTATGCGTACATCAGAAAATTCTAAGTCTATTGGTATCTGTAGTAGGCAAGACAAAGTTCGGATGGACCTAAAGAAGTGTATCATGACGCTAGAACTTTGTTTCACAGGTTAGTGGACAGCCTATTATGAATACAACAAATTTTTTAGTTTCACAATCCCATACCACCCCAATTTGACCCAAACCCGAGAAAGTAGAAAATAATCAGAAATCCCTGAGATAAAAACGAAGTTTGAGGAATATTCATTTTTTTTGTTTTTTGCTAATTACTCTGCCCTCCATATACCGATTTTCAAAATTATAGGAATACCTACCTACTACTACGCCACGGCACATCACTGCGCAAATTTCATTACAATCCATGCAGCGGTTACTGAGTTTACGAGGCTAGAGGAACGCCAACAGACAGACAGACATGCTGACTGACAGACCGACAGACAGGCCAACGGAAATGAGTGACGTGGATTTTCGTTATGTAGACATCATAAGACGTCCAAAAAACGTACGCATTATCTCAAAATTGAAAATTTTCGCGACCACCCCTCACCTGTCGGTGTGGAAAGTAAAAGGGTGGGTGAAATCAGTTCTGGATGTATGGAAGGTGATAGCGGTGGTAGCTTCGTCACGAGAACATCAAAAGCACTCTAGGCGACGGAATTATTAAGGAAAGCTTATAGGTAGGTTCCGTTAGAATATCAGTCAAAAGCTTCTCTGGTCACTGGCCGTAGTTGCCGCTGGAGCTGGCGCGTCAAAATAGTGCCATTAGCTCTCTGAAATGGGTCAAGTATCGACAGTATCCTGTCCGCATTTCAAATTTCCAGATACAGGAGGAACAACACTCCTCTTCAGGCCTTTTCTGGCCTTTATGTTTTTTCGTTTTGCACGTTGTACAAAGTTCATTTCAGTTCTTTATTAACTATATTTTGGGCATCGTTTGAAATTTGTAGACAAAGTACGCTAAATGGATGTCAGATAATCTATTTGCGAGATTTCCTGGCGCTCAAACCACTTGACAAAGTGACGAATAATCTCATTAGTTACGTAGTCAGTGCAAAGGTGTGTTTATCTAAGAATTAGAAAGGGTGCTTGAGAATTTTAAGAGGCAATATAAGTGAATCGAATTGCTACGAGACCCACTTTAGGAGAAATCATTTATTTTCTCTTGAGACTGGAATATTTTTCATAGTATCTAGCAACAAAATAACGTTACAATATGAAAAACAATACCCTGTATCGCCAAGTTTCAAGGAGCTTATGGAAGGACACTTATTGCTAGTACGAGATATTGAAGATTGTTTATAACAATGCTCTGGCTTGCCATACAAGGTCCCTGCTTTTTCTTTAGGCGCCATCCCCATTCATTCTAGAGGTTGTCAATTATCAAGGCGATTCGAACTTTGTAAACTGGGGATTATTGGAGCAACTATACAAATCCCTGATATTCCTCAGCCACGAATGTCTCTAGCAGTACTTCATTGTTATTTATACTGTATCGTTTGTAACTTTCTCCACTCATGGTATTCTTAGAATTCGACGGTGTATCCAAATTGCAAACGGTTTTAGGAGTTGAGTATCTATTTTCTTCATTTTCCCCGTTTCCATCCCATAGAACAGTACAGAAAATACGTAGGATCTCACCAGCCGAATTTTCAATGCCAGACAAATTCTGTAGATTATTACATTGAAGTAAGCGTTAAAAAATGAAGATATTTTAATCCAACCATTCCAAATTATATCGATTTTCATGAAAATTCATTCATGTCTAAAAATTGGCCTGAATAAGAAAAAGCTATATAGCACACAAAACAAATCATGATACGTGCACCCTTGATTCAGTTATCGGAGCAAGCAAAATAGTTCCATAAGTCATCAGAGCAAATAACAAAAGGCATAAAGTATAATTTGCAAATTTTGTTACTATAGTCACTATATTATAACGAAATAACAAAAAAATATTTCCAAAACCTAACTCGATCTGCCATGCATATTTGTAGTGCCAAATCTGTCATGGGTCATTTATTTATATTTAGGCCCGGTTTCACCGGCCCCTGATATGTGTCAGATAGCCTATCTGCCTAGGCCTATGTTATTTATATGGCATCATCTCGCAGATAGGCTATCTTGCACTTATCAGGAACTGGTGAAACCGGCCCTTAGATTTGTAAAGCTGTTTGAAATATCACGTTCAAATTTGGTGTAGTTACTGCGCAGGCAATCGATACAATTGAAAAGAGCGGCCTGTCACAATCTGTGATGAAGTAGCTTAATGCATGGTAAGAGTTTAAGCATCTAATTACATACAAGCAGTTGGTTCCAATGTAAAGATGTAACATCGATGAGCAAGGACTTTATAAGTAACCATGTTTAATTGAAATATTCTAAACCCTTGCAAAACTCTTATCGACACCTTGAATATTTCACGTAATAAGAGTACTCAAAAGTTTCTGACTACCCTGTATAATTACATTAATGGAAACGAACATCGAGTACTTTGGAAATTTCCCTAAAGTCATAAAGAAATATAAACACCTCATATTTGAACAGACATTTGTTGAAAAATTTTGACATTCGTTTGTCACGGTTGGAGAAAGTAATCAGTCTGCGATAAAGATATTATAAAAAAGAGCAATATAGACAAATTTCATTCCGTTCGTCATCTCTCATCAAGATTGTTTTTTATCTATCTAACTAACATGAAGGAAGTTACATTTTAAGGAGAAATGACCATTTGAAAAATAATAAAGTGGGACAAAACTTACTCTGGTCTGTACGACTTCCATTCCATATCCCCAAAGAGGAGCCCTCTGGACTTTTTCTCCCTCAATGATGGTAAGAGGTGACAAGGAGTAATAGTCATTGTTCAAAGCAACTCCTTGTCCAATGTATGTGGTTCTGTTGAGTTCATCGTGGCCCCCAACAACTGCGTCACATGGAACTTCTCCAGTGTAGTCCCTCCAGTAGTAGTGGGTGTATTTCTTGGGACTACCTGCATTACACAGCCATAGATGATAAACTTATTCACGGTTGAGAAAGTAGTTCATTGGAACCAATTGTTATATTACTGAGGCCGCTACTGTTTGTAAATTGTCAATTTTGACAATGTAGATCATAACACAGACGAGCTTGATCGACATTTCAGTCTAAATGATACACATCACTTATTGAATCTGATAGAACGGTTTAAAGGCATTTTATAAAATAAAGAAGACACTCAGCTACATAGAAACAAAAACGTGAAGACTGAGATAAGAAAATATACAAATTCAATTCTCGGATCTTCAGTTTCGGCATACTTATTTCCATTCTAAGCGGTACGAATTGAAGATGATGTGTTCATACTGTTCTGTCAGTCCAATCGCGTATATTTTTTAACCATGAATGTTGTCTTCGACCAGGACCACGTTTTCCTTCGATTTTTCTTTCTACTATTAATTTCGGTATATTATGCTTGTTGTTAGGGTATAATATACCTAGGGTATAATATACCTTAGGGTATAATATACCTAGGGTATAATATACCCTAACAACAAGCTAGGGTATAATATACCCTAACAACAAGCTACATATACTATGCGAGTACTTGGGCCATATATTATGTGGCCCAAATACTCGCAAGCGGTCATTTTACTTCCCACACCGATAGGTGAGGAGAGTATTGTGATCGCGAAGATTTTCGACTTCGAGTTAATACGGTTTTTGGGCGTTTTACAATGTCTGCATAACGAAAATTCACGTCACTCAGTTCCGTCGGTCTGTCTGTCTGTCTGTCTGTTCGCGTCTCGTAATCTCACTAACCGCTGCATAGATTTTGACGAAGTCTGGGTACCGGTATGCTATGAGGCCCTAGTAGGTAATGCTGCAATAATTTTGAAAATTGGTGCATTGCCGGCGGAGTAATTAGCAAAAAACAAAAAATTTCAAGTATTCATCAAACTTCGTTTTTAGGTGTTTTAGGAGTTCCTGATCATTTTCTACTTTTTTTGGTGGGGGTGAAATTAGGGTGGTTGGAAGTGGACGGTTATAAAGCTGAAAAATTAGTTGTATTCATAATAGGCTGCCCACCGACCTTTGAAAGAAAGACCTAGCGTCATAATACACTTTTTTAGGCGCATTCGAACATTTCCTTACCTATTACAAGTGAAAATGCGTATGGTTTTAGAAATCGTGTCAGTGGTGGCGCATCAATGATAAAAACAACTAAAAATATAAAAATAGCTCAAACTCCGTTTTTAGGGAATTTGGGGGTTCCTGATCATTCTGTTTCATCCAGTTGATGGTCTTAGAATGAAAACTGTGTCATTCTAGTTCCTACGGAGAGAGATGCAAGAAACTATTTACTAGAGTTTTTGTAGTGGATTCTTTTTGAGGGCCCCAGGCGATGATTTGGTTGCAAGGGAATCTCAGACTATAGAATATCAATAATAAGCTGGCTAGTACTTCGCTTGTTCTTAAATCTTCACGAAATCCAAACTGTGTATCGTTTTGTTGAGATTCACATTCAGCTTCACATTTGTGATAGATTCTAGCTTTTATAATTTTAAGGATAATGCTGTATTATACTTGGCCTATCGAGCTTATCGGATACCTGAGGATTATTATTCGAGGATAAAGTATTATGAGGTCTTGTGATAATATTAAAATAATTTGCTCTTTGATCAATTCGAGGCAGAGTGCAACGAAATACCAAATTTTATTTATCTTCAAAATAGACAACTAGTTGTAATTATTCGCCGAACACCTGTTAACATTTTATTACGCTGAGTTCAACTTATTTTGTTAAATGACTCGTTGCAACTCAACTTCGGAAGATAAGGTTCAGTTTAACTCAAATGCAGGATCCGCCCGATTTATTAGGGATATAATAACTTGCGAAATAATATTCAAACAATTGTGATCGTGTACCAGTTTAAAGAAAGATTCAAACCATTTTTCAAATTTTTGTACGAACACTGCTTTGATTCGCTGGAAGAGTATTTTTTGTATAAGGACATTAAATAAGACTGGTATTCTCAACTTATTGCATTTGTATGTCTGTGTACGACTATTGTAATACTTGTTTTCTGACAACTCCAACACATGTAGTGTCATGTCCTTTTGAAAAACAAAGATTAATGAAATTTAAGCCGGAGAGTACAAATAAACCTCAACTGATTCTAAGCATTGAATATTAGGATGGGCTGATGTTCGGGACTTTCATAAATGAAATTTCTAACTTTGAAACATTAAAAAAACCGAAAAATCGATGGTTTTTTTATCTGGCGGAAATATATCTATTTTTTTTGAAGTGTCACAATGGCAGTTAATTTTTGAATTCTTATCAATTTTAAATTCTGCAGGTTTGTAGCTTCATCGAAACATAAAAGCAAACAGTTTTTGTTATATGATATATTCAGAATTTTCACTTTATAAATGCCACAAGGGCACTAAAATTTTGAGGTTATTTCAATATTTGCATACTATGGAAAAAAATTGTGAGAAAAAGTACTGAAGCGTTTACCTTATACAGTTTTTCTACAGTCCCATCTTTTATGAAATAGAAAACAACAGAAAATCACAGAAAACAACACAAGATAACAGAATACAAAAGAAAACAGACGAAAACAATAGATAACAACAGAAAACGGCCGAAAACAACAGAAGTCAACAGATAACAGCAGAAATCTACCGCAAATAACTTAAAACAACGGAATACAACGAAAAATAACCGAAAACAACGGGAAACAACATAAAACAACGGAACACAGTAGAAAATAACCGAAAACAAACTAATACGACAGAAAACAATAGAGATCAGCAGAGAACAATGGAACACAACGGAAAATAACGGAATCCCACCGAAAACAACCGAAAAACATCTAAAACAGCAGAAAACAAGAGAAAATAACTGAAAATAAATAAAAGAAAACAACGGAAAGCACCATAACATAACCGAGGATAACCGAAAACAGCGTAATCCAACAGAAAACAACCTAATACAATAGAAAACAACAAAACACAGTAGAGTAGAAAACAATGGAGACGGTGGAAAACAATGGAAGACAACAGAAAATAACAAAAAACAACCGAAACCAACAGTAAGCAACAGAAAACCACAGGAAACAACTAATCTTTTCCGTTGTTTTCATGAATAAATAATGTTATTTTAGATATTTTCATTTTGCATTTTGTAAAACTTAAGGATTGAAATTTTAATAAATTAACATGAGCTTCGTCTCATTTGAGTAATATTTTAACAATACTTGTGTGTGATAGAAAAATGAATGTAAATGAAATTCAAACGAAATGTCTTTGTGGTAGTTCACATTGCAAATATAGGAAAAAAACTATTGAAGAAAAATTGTTTGTTTTTAGGTAATTGATCTTTTAATTACGTGTGTATTGAAAAAAAAATAATTTTTAGACATAAAAGATTTAGTGCCATTGTGGCAGTTCTAAAAATTGAAGTATAATTTTTTCTAACGAAATATTTTGCCTGTCTTACTTCACAACGTTTTTCAAAATGCAAACATAGTTACTAACAAATTTTCAAATACTCTGTATAGTTCGGCCCACCCTATTGAATATATTAAATTATTTTAATGGAATAATATCGGCCTTACATACGCACTACTTACCATAGGCAACAGCCGCGAAACCAAGGACAATAAGGAGAGCAGTTTTTAAAGCCATCTTGAAGTTCGTTGGCTTGCAAGCTTTTAGTACTCACGTAAAACAATTACTTATATCGATTTTATATACTTTATCTGATAGCCTCTTGAATCACGTATAGCGATCAGTCTAGAACTGTAGAGTGTAGACCAAGGATCAGTCAATATTTTTGTTGATTCGATCTCGAAAATGCGAGCTACTATTGATATGTCACCAGTTAATGTTGCTCGCAACACCCTGTATATTTCAAAAGATTTTTAGATAATGAGTCTTAAGTAACCAAATAACTTTTTTATTTGACATTTTCTTCTGTCAGGTATACCTTGCGAGATATCGAAGAATTACACACTAACTGGGCACCCTGTATATTCTGCTTCGAATTCCCAACAAATACTCGAATGGTTTCATCCAAATCGTCATTATTTAAATCACGCCAAATGATTCCACTCAACGAGTCTCAAGTGTAAACACAGTTTGAGTTTCAAAAAAAGCAACGAATTTTTGGAGGTAGCTTTAGGCTGCTAGAACCAGTTTCAGCTGAGCTCTACGTAAACCACAGGAAGTATTAGGTTTGAGCTAAGCATAACTTAGTATATGTTACGCGCATCTTGTAATAGATGTCCGTGTAACAAAAATTTGAATCATTTTTCCATTTAGTCAAAGACTCTTTAAAAAATGGAGTCAAGTTGATTCACTCACTACTTCCCACACATAAAGGTATTATCGTTTTATTATTTTCCCATTGCATGAAGCTATAGTCTGAGATTCCCTTGCACCCAAATAATCGCCCGCCAAAAAACATCTACCACACAAACTCTAGTAAATAGCTTCTTGCATCTCTCTCCCTAGGAACTAGAACGACACAGTTTTTATTCTAAAACCTTCAACTTAAGGAAGCGAAATGACCACGAACCCCTAAACTGCCTAAAAACGAAGTTTGAGTGATTTTTATACTTCGAGTTCTTTTTATTATTGCTGCGCCGCCAATGACACGATTCTAAAACCATACGCATTTTCCATCCTCGCCACGGGAATGATATTGAATGAGATTTCATAAAAATCAATTTCAGGTTACACAATACAGAAAGATGCAATACTCGTACGTAACCATACATCAGAAAATAAGGTCCCTTTATTTTTGTAGTAAGCAAGGCAATGTTCCGATGGACCCAAAAAAGTGAATTATGTCTCTAGGTTCTTTTTCCACAAGTCAATGTAGAGCCTATTATGCACACCTACAAAAGCTTTTTCACTTTTGCAACCCCCCACCACCCAACCATCCCAATTTCACCCCCATCAAAAAAAAAAAAGAAAGAGAAAGTGATCAGGAACCCCTAAAACGCCTAAAAACAAAGTTTTCTCTGTTTTTATATTATTTTTTTTTAATATTGATGTGCCGCCACTAACACGATTTCTAAGAACCATACGCGTTTTCAATCCCTGGCACGGTAGTCATACTTTGGCAAAGTTACATTAAGATGAATTTCATAATTTCCACGTTACCCAATTCAAAACGATCTAAAGCAGTATTCGTATGTAAACCTCTATCAGAAAATTCAAAATCCCTCGGTACCTGTAATAGGCATGGAATTGTTCGGATGGACCTAGAAAGGTGTATTATGACGCTAGGTCTTCATTTCATAACTCGGTGGACAGACTATTATGAACACAACAATTTTTTCAGTTTTAAAACCCCACCCCTAACGACCCCAATTTCACCCCCACCAAAAAAAAGTGAGAGAAAATGATCAGGAATGTCTAAAACGCCTAAGAACGAAGTTTGAGGAATAAATGTTTTGTTTCTTGCTAATTACCCCACCGCCAATGCACCGATGTTCAAAGTTATAGCAACATGATCCACTAGGGCCCCAAATTTCGTCAAAATCCATGCAGAGGTTCTTGAGATTACGAGGCTAGAAAAACGCGCACAGACAGACCGACAGACCGACAGACCGACAGACCGACAGACCGACAGACCGACAGACCGACAGACCGACAGACCGACAGACCGACAGACCGACAGACCGACAGACCGACAGACCGACAGACCGACAGACCGACAGACCGACAGACCGACAGACCGACAGACCGACAGACCGACAGACCGACAGACCGACAGACCGACAGACCGACAGACCGACAGACCGACAGACCGACAGACCGACAGACCGACAGACCGACAGACCGACAGACCGACAGACCGACAGACCGACAGACCGACAGACCGACAGACCGACAGACCGACAGACCGACAGACCGACAGACCGACAGACCGACAGACCGACAGACCGACAGACCGACAGACCGACAGACCGACAGACCGACAGACCGACAGACCGACAGACCGACAGACCGACAGACCGACAGACCGACAGACCGACAGACCGACAGACCGACAGACCGACAGACCGACAGACCGACAGACCGACAGACCGACAGACCGACAGACCGACAGACCGACAGACCGACAGACCGACAGACCGACAGACCGACATGAGACTCTTTTCTCTAGAAATATCCTTTCTATTGCACTTCCACATAATTAAATAAATTTCATTATTTTGGACTCAAAGCATTTGAAGTTAAAATTATGTTGATCACTTTTGAATACATCACTCAATATTTAACTGTCCTGCCACAAAAGTCATAAAGTAGGAGGTAATTGAGATTTATATAAATATGCCACAAAAGTCATAAAGTAGGAGGTAATTGAGATTTATATAAATATATGTAGGGTTAGGTTTGAGGTAACTGGATCGTCAGTCGACTTCTTACAACTCATCTTTGATGTACGGATTGAGGTACTAAACCTAAACATGAACTTTCGAAAACAAGGTATTCAAATTATTTTGGAACAGCATGACAAATTTTTTGCACAAACACTCAGGGTCACTAGGTCGTCAAAAGTGTAACATCAACAAGGAATAGTCTTCTTGAATTTGATTTTTATTTTCAGTACGACTATATTTGAAGCAGACATGTTAGAAACGTCAATCTGTTACCCTTATATTGAGCATGCACATAGTAACGCCAACGTCTTACTTTGCCGCCAAAAACCGATTATGAGCGCTGATGAGTACAGATGTTGCGTATATGTACTGCTTTTTAGTGCATTTGTATTTTTTTATTATATAGGGTTCAGGAAAATCGGCTTGATTACAAGAACAGAAGCACTCGCACACCGGGAAGTGTGTTTGAGACCTCCGATGTCATGTCTAACGGGTGCGAAGGCATCTATCCGACATGCCACCACGGCCCGACCGGCTAAAACCCGTTCCCCTCTCCTTACCTCCTCTATCTCATCCACCTCTCGTTTCATTAGAACTGTCAAAAGGGTTGACACATCTTCAGGGAAACGGGCTGTCTTCATTTCTTATCCATGTTTTCTCTATTCTTTCGTCGCGGTGGTTAGGGTTTCAATAACTTATTTTCCCAGGTTCTTCTTGTGGATATATGCCATCTATCTCAATCTGTCTTCGTTCTTTTTTTGCTCATAACTTGAATCATGTACTTCGTATTTGTATTAAGTGAGACAAAACTCATCTAGTATGAAGGCATAAGTATTGTCACCATATTAGACATTATGACAGGGGTAGTTAATGCCTATAGTAAACTGAGTACTACCACGACCACCATATTAACTCGTCGGTATGTCGGTAATGCATGTGCGTCATGTGTATATAGTAGAAGGTACAGAAATACGAATCGTTAAGGCATGAAAGAAGCCGGATAACGCTTGGTATTGGAGAAATTTCAGCTAAAGTTTAATTTTTCATATCATTTTCGTTAAAAATCGTTAAAAAATTGTTAATATTGTTTAAAGCAGATTTCGTTTTTTATGACATGAATGATTGCCATCCGTTATTGTTATGTTTAACCCTATTTTTGAATCCCTATAGAAGGTGAAATTATTGAACGCCTTCGTTATCATTCCAGAACCGCTTCTAACCTGACTTTTACGCTTAATATCACACGAAATGGGTAAGTTAGAGTAGAATAATTATCAGTTTGCATGTGTTGGTAGATATTTAAGGTCATTGGCAATAATCAGTTTCATGTGCAGTCCTTTATTTATGGGGTTAATACTCAGGACGTTGCAATTTGCCTCAAATATCTACCAATAGATGCAGACAGAGTTCTACACTAACGGAATCTTCATGTGATATTAAGCGTAAAAGCGGGGTTAGAAGCGATTCTGAAATGATATGGAAGGTGTTCAATAATTTCACCAATTATAGGGGTTCAAAAATGAGGTTAAACATAATAAAAACGGATAACGTTGATACATGTCATAGCAGGACCTCCCAAAAACATATATATAAAATGTCATCCGTTTTAAACAATACTAACAAATTTTTAACGATATTTAACGAAAATGACGTGAAAAATCGAACTTTAAGCACAAATTTCTCATAAACTGCCGAACAGAAACAAATGACAGTATTTTTTGTGCTATCTACAAACCAAACAAAGAATTTTCCATCAAGTTCCGACCGATTTTGTCGTGATTCGTTTTTATTTCATTTTTAGAAAAAATCGCTACGCACAAACCGCCCGTAGATATCGGATGAAGATTTTTGGAATGTTGTTTGATAAGTGTGCTAAAATGCTACCACATTTCCATTCGGTTACTTAACGATTTTTTCCACGTTTTAACACTCCCTCCTCTATCGCCAATCTCTCCCATTTTGGGGTTATGGTGCAATTTCAAAGAATTTTCCAAACTGCCTCTAGAACTTAAATACCAAGCGTCATCCGGTTTATTTCTCGACACTAAAATTACGCGACATTGCTCTGAATAGAACAAGATCGACGCCAACAAGCGTATAACATGCTACAAGATAGGACTTTCAGGCAACTAGCTCTGCGAGATGCCTTTGCTACGACGGAAATAACCTATGGTTTAGTACGTCTGCATTCATATCAAAAACCAAAATATTTAAAGAATCTTTTAAGCAAAAGAAGTCGATTTTCTTGTCGACGATATATTTCTCCCCATAGTAACTCCATTGTCTCTCCATCACTACTAATGCAATTATACTATAACGCATATATGACTGTGAACTGCAGTGAATTAAAATGTCTGGGAAGCACTGAGTTTCCCAACTTGTTAGCAACAATATATCATTGAAACCACAACAGATGCACTGCCTCCTGGACTAACGATTATAGTTTTTCTAAAGTATTTTACGCATTGGAATATAACAGGAGAAAACATTTGTATTATCTTTAGGATCACATTGATGGAAAATAATTTGTTTAATTGTTTCTAAATGATTTGTTTGCTTAGCCTC
This sequence comes from Callosobruchus maculatus, assembly GCA_951848785.1. NCBI lineage: Eukaryota > Metazoa > Arthropoda > Insecta > Coleoptera > Chrysomelidae > Callosobruchus > Callosobruchus maculatus. The sequence continues at coordinate 1,712,673 of CATOUR010000032.1, forward strand.
ACGTCACCATCACTAAAGTATCTTCGTCATATCAGCATAGATTTCCATGATTTCTTTGCAAGAAGCCGCTGAGTGTCACTTGGGAAGTTTCAACGACAAGATCAGATATTGCTTCACTACTGTCGGGTGCCTGAGTAACTACCTCTTCAACATCCACTTCGAGGTAGTTTCCCTCATTGCATTTCCCAAGAATTTTAGCGAAATACTCATATCGAAAGTACTGGATCACGTTGCTTGACGCCATTACCTTAATGCAATCTTTATTATTCTGTATTATGTATTGGAAGGAGGGTGATCTGCCAAGGTCACAGCACCTAGGCCCCATTGGGCACCTTGGAAATCTTCCCGGACTGAGTGCTCAGCCATCCTAAATTAGTGATAAAGGCGGTGATACAGCACCCATTATCCTGGCCATGGAACGCCAGCGTTCTCCCAGAATGGATTCTCGAATTGATAAGACAGCTGGACAATTGCACACCTGGTGCTCAGCAGTCTCACCTTCATGTTCACATCTCCTACACAGGGGTGTATCACTTAAACTCATACTCCAGAAGTCCTTTCTTAGCTGATAGTGTTCAGTAAGCAACTGCAATCGCAATTCTTATAGTAGGGGAGTTCATAAGCAAAAATAATATTCTCACGCTATGACATCATGGATTTTACCGAAAAAGTCAGTTGAGACGGCATCCTGTTATTACCTCAGATACATCTATGACCAATTGGATTCATTTCGATCAATTCAAAGCATTTGGTTCTGTTGAACTCATTTTTAAGCAACATAAAGTTTTAACCCTTACTTGTATTTATGTTTTAAAATGTGCTTATCAAACTCTATCCTCAATTTTATTCGTGGTTTAATAGAACAAAAAATATTATGCTACTCTTAATATTGACCTTTTTTTTAATGCGGAACCATAATACAGCCGTCTTCTAAAAATTTCCGCATTACAACTGTGTCACAATTTACAATATGCCTTTGAATGTACGAACTATGGACAACTATGATAGATTCAAAAAAAGGTCAAGTTCTTATTATATAACTATGGTCTTTATAATGTCAGCGAATATCTGTGTGTGATATGGTAGCCATATGTAGGATTAGGTTTTTAAAGTTACTGTCCTTTCGAGTTTTTTAATATGCGACTAGTTTGTTTCATGCAATTTCATGTGAGCCTTTGACGTGCACTCTTGTGCCTTTTTAGGTGATAAATATTACATTACTATTAATATTTAACTACCTCCTGATTAGACTTGCTAAGAAGTCCTTTGGCAGTTGAGAAGCCAGAAGTGTTATTCCACGCGGCCTTAAAGGCCTTGTGGATGCGCTGTTCTAAAAGTCTTATCATAGCTCTGAATTACAATACAATTTTTATGAATCCCGGATTCGTTTCACCATTATACTTATTTGATGCTGCATCATATTTTTGCTTTGTATAATATGTACTTTTCGCAGCTTGTAATAGCGACACCTGTCATGTTCAGCCGCTGTACGGAAATCAGACATTATCTTCTCATTATGTTATTATTATTATTGTAATTACATAACTACAGTCATTCTTATTGTTTAATATCATAATATACATCTCCAACAAGCTGTTCAGCCTCATATTACTCACTACATCATTCAAAACATGAGATCAGGTGTTGGAAAGGCCCAATATGCATAACAATACTTTTAACTTTATCTCAGTTTATCGAAAAGGTGATACATCTTCGATGGATCACAGTATGATTAATACACATACGATTAAGATTGTGAAAAATAAAACAAACAAATTAGCGGAAACCTTGAAATTTGTACTGTAAGCAGACAAAGCAGTAAAGATTTAGAATCATCAGCACTAACGATCAAGTAGTTTGTAATTCTACCACGGCTCAACAAACAGTTAGCTGTCATTCTCAACGTCTGGGAATGCTTTTTGCCGATCCTGTTACGCATCGCCATTTTGGATTAGATTTGTTCTGGTTTCAACAGCGGCGGCACGGCGGTGTCATAGCAATCTAGGTCTCATGTTTAACGAGGCGTAGTGACAGTGGGAGCGTCACTAAAAAAAGAGCTATCATTCGGGATGTTTTGCGTCTTGTTACGGATTCTTGAATGGTTTGTCGTCATTTTTTGCATCGCTTCATGTGCTGTTTAGTCGTAGTGTTTTGAGTAAGGATAAGGTAAGAGAGGGCAATTTTACATGTTTCTGCTACAATAAGCTGCTCTTCGAAGAGCTACTCCAATAAAAATATAAGTTTCTTTTAGACGCCCTAAAGATCCCTCAAGGTAGGAATTAGCATTTATTAGTACAGATGAGGTAATGGCAATTACTCATAGCGATTTTCAAAAAATAAGAAATAAGGCTTTTGTAAAGCTAGATTGAAAGTCCCAACTATCATGCAATCACACCAGGCCCCTAGTTAGGCAGTGCCGCCAACGGCTCACTACCAACCCAACCTCAAAGTAACTATAGTCTTAATTGCAAACCGGGACAGAATTACTATTATTAACAAAATAAACTCATAATAGGGAACGAAAAATGCACTAAGAGAATGAAACTAACAACTTTGCAAGTCTAAATTCTATAGACAACAATATAGTAAAAGGTTAAAATTTCCACATGCGAGTCTGGTTGCATATACCACATATCCGTCGGGAAAAGGACACATTTCAGACGTATGATCAGTATCCATAGGCGCGGAAAAGGGGTTCTTCCAATAGCGTAACGGCAAAGCATACGGGAGGAACAGATATCTACCTGTCAATCGGATATAATTCTGAAAGAATTAATCTATAAAGGAGTCACAGACGAAATTAACAAAAATTTCGTTACACTTTATTCAGAGCTTTTGTTTTTTAAGAGTTTTACCATAAGAAACTGTAGCAGAATATAGTGTGGAGTGATGGTCTTGTTCACGCAGTAATAATTTTATATTTTCTTAGAACTAGAACGTGGCTCATGAAGAGTCATGGAGAAGATTTATATGGCCTGAATGTTGACGGACTGTGTCAAAGTTATATGCTATGTAGTATAAGCCAATGATGGTTACAAATAGTACATGCAAACGGTTGAAACTGAACGCTATTCCAACAATAGTCAGCCATTAGAAAGTTGTTCTGGAGGTTTCCGTACAACTTAAGAGTATGAACCAGTGAGTGTGCCTGTACCAGAGAAAATTCCATCGAAGAAGGTAAAGGCCTTACAAAGTACCACTATTGTTTAAGGTACATATTATTAATTCTATTCGCCAAAGGAATTAATATTATGAAGCTAGCTGTAACCAGATTTCCTTCACCTCACTATATTTTCTAATTCTACCATGGTGTACAGATAACACTTTTTTCTACTCCGCCCCTGTCATTTTGAATGAAACTAACCCAAAGTGACGTCGCTGATGTCAGATATTTGCAACATGTCATCACAAAGGAACTGATACTGAGTAAGCTGATTGTAGTGCCGTGGTACTACTTTGTATGAGGTTGTAAGTATGCAACGGCGAGCAGTCGTTCTGCTTTATAGTGGGTTAAATCTTTGCATGCATAGATTAAAAAAGTCTGCATCCTTTTGAAATCACTGGCGCCAGTGGTGACACAAGCCCACGCAAAGAAATAATGACGCAACAATAGAAATAGAATTGACTTGCGTCAAACGCCGGGCTTTCGTCCTCGATTGCACGGTATCTGCACAGGGTACAACTACGAGCCTACGACTGAGACTGGTGAACAAGTACGTGCATGTCAGCTCGCCAGTGCTTCGTTTGATTCTCCATTCCGTTAGAGCTACTAACTCGTGTAAATCTTATTTTTGTTGTGAAACGTAGCTAAAAAAAGTGGTCAGCAGAATTAACGACAAACTTTCCTGAAGGATGTCGGTCGTTATGGAATGTATATAGGGCGTCTTACAAAAATCAAGACAGTCGAGAAGGAGCGTATCAAAAGCTCAAGGAACTAATGGATATTGAGGGGCTTGGAATCGGGGAGGGTGAAGGTAAAAATACGTTCAACTAGAAATGCGTATGCTTAAAAACTCATAAAAGCGAAGACGAGCTCTATCAAAATGAAGCTGGCGCGAAAATATTTTTGTTTTTGCACCTATATATCTATGTAAACCTATACTGGCACGTAAATATATCTGGCAGAACCACTGGCGCCACTAAAACTAGTTGTTGGATTTAGAGGGGCGCACGGTGACCTTACGCGGGGGATAAGCGAGGATATATTACGAGGAATGAGTTGTTAACGAACCATTAGAGTCACTTGCATTACCTTGCCCACAGTAGAGTCATAACCAGTACTCTCACTCTCGCCAATATTTGTCAGACGAGTGGATTTCCGCGCGCATCCTTGGCGGGACGGCCTGGGGACCCAGACGTATCAGTCGAACTTGAGCAGGCGACGCCACTACACGAGAGTGGTTCAGCGATACAGTGCCGTATTTTGATTTTTGTCGACGATGAGCAGTGTAAGGCGATGTGCAGCAGATGAGTTGGAAAAAAACCTCATTAAATACATCGGTAGATATTTATTCCGAAAATGTCTAGCTAAGCATTCGTGTCAAACGTGCATCAATTATGCGAATGCCTGCTGCGATGACTTGGATGAAACTTCTATATTTACGCTTTATAAGGCCTTCAGAAAAACGTAATTACACCTGTTTGGTGATTTATAGATGCCACATGATGGTTTCATTCAGCAGATTGCATCAATGGAATTTATATTTCAGAAAAATTTCGAAAACATTTGTGTCAAAAATAATACTGTCAAGAGGTTGGTATGTGCCTTTAAATTGTTAAACCTCCGTCATCCCTGTAAAGATTTCAATTACGAATTTCTATACAACTTACATATATGCTAGGATAAGGATTTATTATAGTATAAAATATGCTAACAGAAACTTTAAACTGCCCAATCGAAATAGGAAACTGGTTGTTTGGCGACGTGAGTGAATTTTCGGTCATTTATAAGCTCATTAACAAAGATTTTTATAAGGATATTCCAGGAAAAGTCAATGATATAAAGGAAGTCACTATTACAATTGCCTCAAAGCTTTTCATCCCTTCTCATTCTTCACCTAATAAATCCTTGTCATAGGCTAAAAAAATCCGCAATTTATTTTTATGTGCGAATGCACTTTCTATTGTATTGTATAGCTATTTATCTTTTGTCAAACCTTTCATCAAGTCCATAACGTAATACTCTAGGTTTTCTTGTCGTTTCTTAATTTTTTAATGTTTAACTGCAAAAATATCGTTTCTTTCTTGAATAAATAGTATTTAGTTTATCATATCCTTATGTCCAATGATTCTTCGATTATGTCAAATTTGATGGAGTGAATACTTTTCTTGTTAGCTGTTAAAGTAGTCCTCACTGCTTCTATGAATGAGATACATCTAAGTTGAATTACCTTTACAAGTAATTTGATTGAAACTGTTGCTATGTTAATAAATATTTAGTAAAACAATCTTGGGATACGGTCAATTATTATATTTCTAAAATATAATTTTTTTACGACGTTTCGACGCTTCTATTAGGCGTCATCTTCAGGTATTAAAACTAAAATAAAATATCAAAAATGTTAAACAGATACAAAATAATTAACATTCACAATTAATTTTTTTTAAACAAAATTACAATTTAAAACAAATAATTAAAATGCAACAGAAAACTTACATTATACCACAACAGTCATATGTATTATGCCGGGTGGTGTTGGCAATTTGGTTTTCAGTGAGAGACTGGCGTGGTGGAACAAAAATATCCAGCTGATAAAATATCCGTTAAAAAATATATACAAGTACAAAACATAAGAAAATAATTAAATATCGAGGAAGGTAAATATTGATAAGATGGAAGAAAGTATAGGCTATGCTTCATTTATTAAATTTGCATATATGCATGAAAGATTGCTTGTATCTGTCCTGAAATTCATGCTGTTAGAACTTCTTTTTATATGTATCATCTCTAAGATGTTTCTTTTATACCAATCTTTTTCTTTGCATAAAGTTCTAACGTTGTTAAAATCGATGGTATGTTTATTTTCTATAGCATGTTTGCTGAGGGCGGTAAAATTCAGGTTTTTATTTTATTTTTAATATCATACTTATGTTTATATATGCGTTTATTTAAATATTGCTTAGTTTGTCCTATGTATAAGTTGGGGCAATCTTTACAAGGTATTTCATAAACCAAGTTGCTATGCATGTCCTTTTCTAATGAAGGTTTCAGGCTTGAAAATACTATACGGGTTGTTGTCGTGGCAGTATGGGCAACATTTACGTTGAATTTATTGAAAATTTTATTAATGTTTTCGGAGAGTCCAGGTGTATAAGGCATTGAAAAATATTTCTTTTTATTATTATTATCATTATTTGAACGTTGTCGGCGGTTATAAAGTTGATGAACTCTCTTCTTGATAGTGGTGTTTGTGAAGTGCTGGGGGTAGTTGTTTTGGGACAGGATATTCCTTACCTTTCTGAGATTGTCAGGTCTGTTTTTGGCCTCAGAAAGCAAAATGGCTCGATCGGTGAGACTATTTATTACACTGGTTTTATATGTCTTCGGCACATTAGAATTGAAGTTAAGGTATCTCCCCGACCATATTGATTTTGTAAACCAATTTGTTTCAATACAACCATCAATGCCTAGTATGATATTAAAAATGAGAACCTGAATTCTACCGCCCTCAGCAAACATGCTATAGAAAATAAACATACCATCGATTTTAACAACGTTAGAACTTTATGCAAAGAAAAAGATTGGTATAAAAGAAACATCTTAGAGATGATACATATAAAAAGAAGTTCTAATAGCATGAATTTCAGGACAGATACAAGCAATCTTTCATGCATATATGCAAATTTAATAAATGAAACATAGCCTATACTTTCTTCCATCTTATCAATATTTACCTTCCTCGATATTTAATTATTTTCTTATGTTTTGTACTTGTATATATTTTTTAACGGATATTTTATCAGCTGGATATTTTTGTTCCACCACGCCAGTCCCTCACTGAAAACCAAATTGCCAACACCACCCGGCATAATACATAATATGACTGCTGTGGTATAATGTAAGTTTTCTGTTGCATTTTAATTATTTGTTTTAAATTGTAATTTTGTTAAAAAAAAATTAATTGTGAATGTTAATTATTTTATATCTGTTTGACATTTTTGATATTTTATTTTAGTTTTAATACCTGAAGATGACGCCTAATAGAAGCGTCGAAACGTCGTAAAAAAATTATATTTTAGAAATATAATAATTGACCGCATCCCAAGATTGTTTTACTAAATATTTGGTACCGATGGTCAGGATTCAAAAGTAAAAACTTCTATGTTAATAAAAAGCCTCACAAATAAAAATACCGTATATCAATAGTTTAGTCTGATAATCCTTCTAAGTATGATGAGAAGCAGCCCGAACTCTCGTGCATTTTTTGTATTATGATAGCACAGTTTCTGTTAGAATGATAAGAGCAATCGAGTAAGAGCATCATTTTGCAATGTACCCGATTAACAAAAATTTACCATGCTACTCAATGCGGTTCTGAACGGAAGCGGCGGCATATAAGCCTGATGATGCGCTGTGGCCGCGGCGACGGCGGTGAATTTTTTCTAACTCAGACTGTGAGCGCGATACGTAGATTGGCTGAAAAATGAATGCGTGTTTTGGCGAGAGTGAATTTACTGGTTATGACTCTACTGTGCCTTGCCTCGCTCAGCACATCTCTGATGGAATCATCTTGGCGGAGCGAGGTTTAAAGCATATTGGCGAGGAATACGTGCTAGGAATGTGTTTCGAGAGATGTGTGCTAGAAATGTATTGCGAGGGATGTGTGCTAAGGACATTGACTGAGATGCCAACGACGGGCATATGCATGCCGCTCGCTGGCAATCTGAAAGGAGCCCGCTACACATCCTCGCAACGCTCATCTGCACACCACATCACAGCTTCGCCACACATCTTCGCTCCGCTCATCTTCCTAGCATATATCTGGTGAAAAAACACACACCGTTTCACAGCTCCGCTGGACATCCTCTCTGCGCTTATTTTCGTAGCACATCTCTGGTGGAAACGCAGCCTAAAGGAAACACGGAAGCATATTATATTTATATAAATACAAAAAGTTAAAAACTTTCAACAATTACAAAATAATAACGCTTAGAATATTACTGGTTGTTCTTCTAAATTAGTATATCATGTTTTAATTGATAAATAGAAAAGCATATTTTGCTTGTTACATTGTTATGTTCCTTGTTTCTGAAAACTACTGGTCTACCTACCTATAAAGTCAATAGGCCGTTGTGAGGTAGTTCAAAGTTTTGTGGACCTCGGTTCTTTGATCGACAATTCGGGTAGCTGTGAGAATGAGATTCTGCGGCGCATTCAACAGGCACGGGTGGCCATGAAAAAGCTTACTAAAATATGGGGGGACCATAACATCACTAAAGCTACCAAAATGTCGCTGGTTCAGTCTCTTGTGTTCTCCACATTTTTGTATGCCTCGGGAACTTGGACTGTTAAGAAGGCAGACTGAGCCCGCATAGATGCTTTTGAAATGTGGAAGTAGAGGAGAATGCTGCGAATTCCTTATACCGCCCACCGAACTAATGTTCCCATACTGGATGAGCTCGGTAATCCAAAGAGACTATCCTCCATTGTGTCGACGAGAATGCTTACATTCTTCATAGAAGCGATAATATGGGGAAACTTGTAGTTCAGGGTCAGGCCCCGAGTGGGCGGCGCCGTTGCCGTTCCCCTACACGCTGGGTAGATAAGACGAAACAGTTGCTATAGATATGAGTATCAAGAGCGCCACTGAACTGACAGTAAATCGCGAACGATGGCGAGCTACAGCTACAAGTATTGATAATATTCGTTGGCAATAGTGTAGCTTCGACTTCGACTTAATGCATTTTACGAGTTGTCTGTTACATGTCTGTTAAGACACTGTGACTATGATGATGATGACCTAGTACGAGCGCCATCGCCTCCAGAAGAAATCCTAAATCCGCCCCTGACTAACACTATGCATGTGTAAATGCAATCGTCATTATTTCACTGAATATGATTTAAGTTTAGCAAGATTAAAATAATAAAATGCCTCAACCGAAGTAATTTTGCAACACTGAAAATGGTGTTCGAAATTGAATAGAAATATGATTCATTTACGATATAACACAATAATCAGGACCATCCAAAATGCTAAATAGGAAAATTGAATATTTTTCTATCAACTGTTTCTTGATTACTAGCTCGCCTCTATACTAGCACGACTTGCAGAAATAGTACATTATTTCTGTCATTGTAATAACAATCGCTGTAGAATATCCAACAAATCACAGGTAAGGGTGGCTTGCTGTTGAATGCAATGGCACCTCAAACCATCAAACTGATAGGACGATGTACATAGCGCTCAACAGCAAACTGGAAATCACGTCGTTCACCCCGTCGCCGTCGTCATCTTACGCGTTGGCGTCTATCATGTGCCCCCAGAAAAATCTGGACTCGTCCGAGAAGGCCGTCTGATGCCACTCAGCATGCCACTGTCGGTGTTCTTGGCACCAATCTAACCGTTGCGTTGGCGATGTTGATTTGCAGTGAGTGGAAGCACTAGATGCGGACGATATGATCCTAAGCCCATTTCACTCAATCTGTGGTACACCGTGCGAATTCGAATGGGCCTCCCTAGAGCTGCATACCAAGCTTCAGTAAAAGCTCGAGTGGATCGCGTTCTGTCTCGAAGAGTCAGTAGTCGTAGATGACGATCTTGCCGGTCTGTAGTTTTTCTACGTGGTCCAGAAGCTCTAACTCACTGCATTCTGTGATCCATGTGCGTATGCTGCTACAACTGTAGCCACGCCACGCTCCATAGTTACAGCAATTGCTCTGAAGAAGCACCACGTTCTCGTTGGCCTACAATTCGACCCCGTTCAGCGGCGCTTAACTTAGTTAACTGGGGCTGTCGTCTTCTATGAGCATCTTTACACAACCAATTCATCTCTTTTACACAACCATCTGGTCTCTCGCCACATTTGCAACCAATGTCATCGTTTTTGAATCGACAAAAAGCCATCCATGTTTTGTTTTTACACGCCTCGAGTATTTTGAAGTACCATGTAAGTAAACAGCGTCTGAATGAAAAAAAGGGGTTAAAAGCTTACTAGAGATGGTGCTGCCAAGCTGTGTACAAAGTTTCAATGCATATATCCCTTTTCTTTTAGGTGTTCGGATTTCACTTGCGAGCACAATTATATTACATTTGACTTAGTGCCCTACGGCACTGCCTCCATGACAAACGAGCTCCTAAAGGCATATCTCATCGCATTCGGTCCAATCAGCCGTTGGGATTTCATCTAAAACCGAAAATTATCACCGGATTTTGGCGACCTTCCCCACACTCTGCATAAAGTCGGTTATCGTCGAGAAATTGGTATCGGATTGTGCCAAGAGCTTTAAAAAGAAAGGATTGCCATTTCTCAACTTTACGGGTGTTGAAATCCACCCCAATTCTGGAATAACACATCAGACTTTGTATGAAACGAACTAAACCGAATCTTGACCCTTTCGCATTGTAACTGAGACATGAATATGTTACTGATTCTACGTTTAAGATTCATGATGCATATGCAACAATTTTGTATAAAAAAAAACTCATGGTCATTGATGAGGATACTGTACAAAATATTGTGCCAGCTACGCAGTCAATGTTAATCTGAATTCAAGTTTTTGATCATAAACTTGTTAGACCTTGGGTAGACCTCTTCCTGTATTAAATAAATGTGATGCATTACGCTTTACTGACCAATAGTTAACACAAATAATAATATTTATTCGCCACAATATAATATATACTATTAGACTGAGTTGCGAATATTGACAATGTACATTTTAATCGAATTCTCAGTGCAACATCTCTCAACAAAATGAGATAAGCCTCAGAAGAAACCTTGTGCGTAGCCACACTAATCTTTTGCTTTCCTCTAAGTGAGTCTATTATAATATATATTCATCATATTAATATACTATACAGGGTGTTTTATGGCGAGAGGAGATTACTTTAGGAGAAAACTGTACAGGGTATCCCATTTTGGGCACTTTTCGGTTATTTTTGAAGATAGAGAGCTACGGTATTTGCAGTAGTGCTAATTTTTTATGAAATTGAAGATGCCGTCAACAAAATTATCGTGGCCCTCTTGGTTTTTGAGATACAGGGTGAAATCGGAAACTATCGATTTTGGGACCACCCTCGTATCTCCATTGTACTTTGTTTTATTGAAAGGTTTAAGAAACGCCCCAGTACCCTGTATATTATTTTTTACGTCAATTGGAAATAATTCAAGCTTTTCAAAAATATATATTAGTATGAAGTTATTTTGAAAATCAAGCTCAAAATTTAGTTTTTTTCATTTCTTACTTTATTTGTAGCGGTAGGCCATGACTAATCTATTAAGAAGTATTTAACTATTTAAATGTAATTAATACGTTATGAACTACTATTTGTGATAACGTTCAGTAAACACTACTTATTTACAATAATTAAAACGAAACAACATTATATCTAAAGAATATTAACATAATATTATATCTGAACCTATAGTAAGTATTAAAACAAAAATTAAAAACATCGAAGAGCTTTTCGAGATGTTGTTCAAATTGGAGACCAATTTTCTCGAATGCAAAACGGGCACATTTGTCTAATTCTTTTAATGGCATTCAGAAGAATTATTGGTCTCCTTCTTAGAGTTTGATAAGCTAAATCAATTGCTTACCGAAGTTCTGGTACAGACTCGTATTGTGTTTTATATACATTATTTCGCATATATCCCCATAAAAAAAAATCTAAAACTGAAAGATCCGGAGATCATGAGGGCCATCTGACAGGTCCGTTGGTACCTATCCATTTTTGAGGGACTTGGGGCACCATCTTGCTGAAGGTATGTATTATTATGACTTACTAAGAGAATATCTTCGAGTAATTCTGATATAACTTCCTCAAGAATGTCTAGGTATCTACGTACTGTAAGAATTCCTTCATAAATTCAGTAGGCCCTATTCGTTGTCCTAAAATAAAACACGATACCCCAACCCCTAGGCGTCCTTGTTGGGCGCTGTCACAAATTAAATGGTGATTTTCTGTCGAACAGTTCCTCCTGTTATGGCGCTTAAAAGTTCTCGAACTTGAGAAATAACATTCGCCCGGCTACATTACAAGGTCTATCAAAAGTACCGTTGATGCTCCTCACTGTCACTAGCAAAACTGCATCGGACGCTTGTAATCGCCAGGATACAAAAATGTTGAACTATCTTAAACTTGTATGGATAGCATTTCTATTTTTTTTTATTTTTTTGGTTCCCCTATTATTGCTTCTTCTATGTTCTTGCAGGATGACGTAGCTTCTGTGCCTCTATGTAACCTGGGGAAACCGTTTGTTTCCCTTTGCTCCCTATTCTCCTTGAAACAGGTTTTAGGACGTGGTTGAATAAAGGATCCGTACCCAACTAGATTTATTTTTAGACGAGCAAGTAATACATCTGGAAACGGTTGTTGCCTGTCTGGATACCTATCTAAAATAAACAAAACATATTTCCATAGTATAAAAATGACTGACTATAGCCATTTGAAAACCTCACCTGTGGTAATTATTGTTTACTTGGATATTGCTTTTAATAGATTAGTCATGGCCTATATACTGCTACAAATAAAGTAAAAGATGAATAAAAACTGAATTTTGAGCTTAATTTTCAAAACAAATTCATACTAACATATACTTTTGCAAAGTTTGAATTATTTCCAATTGACGTAAAAAGTAAGATACAAGAAGTTACATTTAAAAAAATACATGTTTGCTTTATAACTGAAAAAAAATGTTAGTGTAAGAAAAAATCAAACTACATTACTGGATTCTACAGAAAAAATCCTACAAGGCCGTTTTTTGAGCTTTCCAATAACATGGAAGACAACCGAGAATCGAGGGTGGTCCCAAAATCGATAGTTTTCGATTTCACCCTGTATCTCAAAAACCAAGAGGGCCATGATAATTTTGTTGACGGCATCTTTAGTTTCACAAAAAAGGTAGCACTGTCGCGAAAACCGCAACTCTCTATCACAGCATAGTAAACAACCAGCACAATAACTCAAGATGGCGGAGATTACACGCGCATCCCCACTTTTGGAGGGTTTTTTATAGGGATGCTAACGATACTTCGATACTGCAACACTAATATCGAGTATTTTAGTCGTCGATACTTTTTGAGGCATTCCAAGCTGGTATTGATACTTTTGTATCGGTATCGAAAATAATTATATAATTATTGAGGGGTGTAGTCAGTTGCACAAAATGCTCTGTACGAACCAAACGCGCCTGTTTGGCGAGAAAATATCGAGTTGGTACCGGTATCGATACTTTCATTTTCGCATCTCTACCCAAACTTCACAGCCGTAAAATCATCCATAAACCCTCCCAAGGTCAAATTTTTTGGGAACCATTTTTATATAGGAAATCGTCAGAGATATTATGCTGGTTGTTTACTATGCTGTGTCTCTATCTCCGGAAATAACCGAGCTAGGTACCAAGTAAAAGTGCCCAAAATGGCATAACCTGTACAGCGCATTTCCAGCAAAAAAGTCACTTAAAGTATAGGATCCGATTTTCAACTGTTATAAGAGATATATTGACATTCAGTGATTTTCATTGAAATGCTGACCTTCAAATGAAAATCCTAATAAAACAAAATGTTATTGACGGAATTTGGAATAGTTGATACTGCTGCTTCGAAAATATGCTATCGCGTCATTGCAGACTAAAAGAAAGTGGTCATGATCATGATCATGAATTTTAATGAAAAATCGCCAAATAATTTACCGTGTACTTTACTGTAAAAACATGCCCATCTTTCTAGTTATCCATTGATAATACCAACTTGTTCTAAATGTGGTAAACACTGGCAATAAGATGAACTGTTGGTTCTTTGGCTTTTCTGCCGGCGTCGACACGTTCCGCCTCCTTGGCGTCGGCGCGCTTCGCTGCTTGACGTTTCGTCGACAGGAGTGGTTGACATCCTCAAAAGCTGATGTCACCAGTTCGGCGTATTCCGAGAGTCTCTCGACCAAGGCGGAGGAGCGTGTCGATGCCCGCCGAATAGCCCGAGATTCAACAGTTCATCGGATCATGGCCGCGAAAGTCTTACACAATACACAGGCAAGAAGATTCTATTTAAGCTCTAAAAGCATAGTGGATCTCCGATAGTACAAAGCTTCAACAGAGCGTTTTGCTTGTCATAATATATTTCAAGTTTTTGTTATCCCTACTTGAATCATGTAGGTACTATTACATCCTCATCAGTTATAAAAAGTGATCGGTTAACCAAAACTTCGGTACCGAGTCTTAAAGTGAATAATTTTTTTAAAATTGTAAAATGTTAAAAGAAATAATATTCAACTGGTAATATGAGATGGATTCGCCTTGAGAAGTCGCTAGGTATTCTCTTAAAAGTTGCTAGGTAATCAAGCAGAACATGCAAGCCACATTATAAAGTATCATGTATGCGTAGATTTTCACTCATGTATAAATTGAGAGGTCGAAAATCATCCAGAATGCAAATTAAGCATGATATCTTTAGTGAAGACACTATGGATCAATCATAAACGTACGTACGCTAAAGCTAAAACTGTAGATTTCATGGTATAGATCGACAAGAATGAATTTTAGAACGGGCAACAGCGTCGGTGTTCACGCGTGCACGGAAATCATCTACAGTTTCAGCTTTAGCGTAAGTACGTTCATGATCGACCAAACCAGAAGAAAGTATCGATAATCTAAATAAGTTCGATGTTCCGTAGGTGGCGCCCCCTATTCATGGAAGCAAAACTGTAGTTGATTTGGATTCTTCGCTTGAAGAACCCCCGATACGTAGTTTTAGATCGTTGTGCCGGAATAATTGAGGAAGAACGAAAATTAAAGTAAGACTTTGACACTCTTTATCTTGATAATTAAGCATTTTAGGACGTTAGGTTCTTATCTCATAAAAATGTGAGGTCTATCACTTTTAGGTGTTCCTGATCATTTTCTACTTTTTTTTTTGGGTGGGGATAAAATTAAGGGAGTTGGGGGGTGGGGGGTTGGAATCATGTCAGGCTGTCCACTGATCAGAGAGACGAAGGCCTAGCGGTATAATACACTTTTTTAGGTTCATCCGAACATTGCCTTGTCTATTGCAGGAACCAAGGGACTTCGAGAATTTTCTGATGTATACATACGAGTATTGCTTTAGATCGTTCTGTATTTTATAATGTGGAAATTACTGAATTTGTGTTAATGAAATTTCGGCACAGTATTACTACTTTGGCGAGGGTGGAAAACGCGTCTGATTTTTAAAAATCGTTTCAGTGGCGGCGCAGCAATATTAAAAAAACAAAAAATATGAAAACAGCTCAAACTTCGTTTTTAGGCGTTTTAGGGGTCCCTGATCACTTTCTACTTTTTTTGGGGTGGGAGTGAAACTGGGATGATAAAGGGTTGAGGGGTTGTAAAACTGAAATTTTTTTGTACTCATAATAGCCTGCCCGTTGACCTGTGAAAGAAAGACAGAAACCAAGGGACTTTCTTTCTGATGCATAGGAAATACATACGAGTATTACTTTGGATCGTTCTGTATTGTGTACGTGGAAAATTTTAAATTGACTTTAATGACATTTTGAAACAGATTAAATACCGCGACAAGATGGAAAGCGCGTATGGTTTTTAGAAATCATTTCAGTGGCGGCGCGGCAATAATAAGAAAACTAAAAATATATAAAACTCCTCAAACTTCGTTTTAGACGTTTTAGGGGTTCCAGATCATTTTAAAAATGTTTTTTGGTGTGGTTCAGGGGTGGGAGTTTGCAAATCTCAAAATTTTGTTGTAGTCATGATAGATTGTCCATTGACATGTGAAAGAAGCACCTTGCAGAATAAAACACTTTTTCTTGCGGTTGGGCGAGCGACGGTTTGGTTGCAGGGGCATCTAGACTATGGTTTCATGCTGTGGGAAAATAATAAAACTGGTATCATCGGAATGTGTGGGAAGTACTGAGTCAATCAACTTGACTTCATTTTTTCTAATCCCATTGGATTACACTGATTACTAGATTACTTTTGAACAGGTAATGCTAGCTGTAAACAAACAGCGTGAACTATTTTTCATAACTGACGCCCCTGGCGTAGGTTACTATCAACACCTACTAGATGCCTGTATGTAAGCATCAAAAACGCTAATTCGAACGATGTATATTTCAGTCCCAGAAGTGAGATAAAGTTGTCAGTAGTTCGTAAGTATTAAGTATCTAAATCGTAGACAAGTATAGTGTTCAATCGCTGTAATAGTTATGACTCACTTGTTGATTTGCAATCTCTAACTGCGTGAGCTATTACAGTCTTTATCGCTCGATGATTAATATAGTATTATCTCAATTGGCGCCAAGTTTTGCCATAACTTCAGCTTATCTCCCTCTGTTCGACGCACTTGTTGCTATCCAAAATATTCATCATAACCGTTATTAAAACTAAGCTCAGCTAAGCTTCGGCTTAAGGTGGACTTCCGTTGCACAAACAGCGGTTTAGTTAAACTTGGTTGATAATAAAATTATTTACGGTTGGCCCTAACAAAGCAATGAATACTGTCATAATTATCTAAAAAATATAAATAATCCACAAAAAAGAGCCTGTTTGTTGTCGTACCCGAATGTTTCTATACCTGATGCTTTTACACGGGTCACATAAACAGTACTCGGATACTCAAATTAAACGCTCAGGTACCGGCTTTTGAAGATAGATGGCGAACCAATACTTTTTCAAGGTACTGCTTCTTAATATCTATATGTTGCTACTACTAAAAAATAACCATTTGTGGTTTATCAGTTATCTAAAAAAATAACGTTTCATGGTTTGTTACTTGTGACGATCTGTCTCAAATGAGGGAAAGGGCGGTTTCTGTCTCTGTTCTTTTATTTGATTTCTTTGTTAATTGAGCTACGTGATTCGTCGGTTTACGCTGAGGCCGTGTTACGCTTGGAGTGGCTAAACCACCGTTATATAACGGACGTTTTACAGCTTCCGTGGTTTAAACGCGGCTTACTTTAAGCCGAACCTTAGGCGTGTATTGTAGAACCGCCCTAAGGGCAGGTATTACAAATGCCGGTTTAACTCATGTTTTATTAAACCTAAGCTTAGCAAAACTTAAACTTAAAGTTGATATCCGTTGTACAATCGCTGGCTCAGTTAAACACCTGGATGATAATAAAATTCACTACATTTGGCACTGATGAAGTAATGCCTACTGTCATAATTATCTAAAAGGATGACCTTTTCTAGTTTGTCACTTCTGACGGTTTGTGTCATATTCGGGCAACGGCCACTCCTGTCTCTGTTCCTTTATTTGCTTTTTTGATAAATTAGTAACACGTAATTCCAGAAATATCACCTAATAAAGTGACAAGCAATTTGAGAGCTACTGCTTGCCATGTTATTGGTATTTAAACCACAGTTAAGCTCCAGCTACACTACATGATTCGTCGGTTTACACCAAGCTCGTGTTAAGCTTGCAGTGGGGTGCTAAGCCAACATTGTACAATGGACTTTTTGCAATTTCCGTGGTTTAACGGTGGCTCACCTTAAATCGAAGCATAAGTTTGCATTGTGCAATCGGCCCTAACTGTCATTAGCAGAGTCATTATTGTTTGCAAAACAAGTGACAAGAACATCTCAGTGACACAAATATCCTGGCTCACTATTACATTTCAAATAGTTTTATGCAATTCTAAAAGATTTATAATAGAGCTCTTTATCTGGGTTTAGAATTGAGTGGCTTAGGATTTCTAAGAGATGCGTCCAGGACGTACTGCAGTAGGATCATATAAATCAAAACAAATCATAGTACATATATACAGGGTCAGATTTTAGTACCGGTTTGGTCGGTAACTCCACTACTCTAGAAGATAGCGAAAAAAGTTGTACATAAAAGTTGTAGCCACGAATATGCTCCTTGCTCAGAAATTATTTTGATTTATACAGGGTGATCCATAACTACGTGGTGATGCAAATATATATTTTTTTAAGTGAGACACCCTATATATTATCCCATTTTTAGATTTTACTAATAATTTCTCTTCTCACAACATAAAGAAATATTAAAAGTATCCTCTAGTTTTGAAATCGGCTATAAAGAAAACTCGCGACGCATATTCGTATACAGGCTGATGTAGAATGCAAAATCCAGATTTTTTCTTTTTTTTTTGAAATGCAGCCCCCAATATTTTATTACACCAAAGAATTGCTTTTAATATGCTCTTTCATTTTCGTATAGCACTTGTTGTATCTACGTCTGTCAGTTTCCGAGATATTTCGATTTTTCCGCAAATTTAAAATTTAGATTCTATTTGTGTACTAAAATTTATTTATTGTGAGAAAGTACTATCGGGTTTGTTTTTTATCTAACGAACAACTAGATTATAAGGTCATGATAGTATTTGATGGAGTCAAAACCCTGAATCATCGAGATAGTAGGGTCAAGCATGCTGAGGAAACAATTTTGTAGGCGTGATGCATGATTATCAAGCAGATTTATAGGTAGGCTTTGAAAAACTGACAGTTTTCATAACCTGCTCAATAATTCCGTACTGTGTGAAAAACGAGCTTTAAAAGTTAGTTCTTCCGTTGAGGGTATTTAGGAGAAGCTTTGAGAAATTGCCTACTTGGCTCTAGAATATATCAACTATGAACAGCAATATCTAGAACGGAGGCGCTCTAAAGCTAATGCGTTTGAACGATTGAAGAATCGTTTTATTTGGACTGTGTCGCTTAATATTTCATAGCCTACCTGACAGATCTGCTTGATAATTATGCATGACGTTAATAAAATTGTTTCCTCAGCACACTTGACCTATAATATCTCGTTAATTCAGTGTCTTGACTTGATCGAGTACTATTATGGCCTTAAATTTTAGTTGTTTGTTAAGTAAAAATAAAATTTGATATTTTCTCAAAATAAATAAATTTTAGTGAACAAATAGAAGGTATATTTAAAATTTGTAGAAAAATCGAAATATCTCAGTAACTAATGAATCCAGCCATAATTACAAAGATGAAAGAGTATATTAAAATCAATTCTTTGGTATAATACAATATTGAGGGTTGCATTTAAAAAAAGAGAGAAAATCTTGATTTTGCATTCTACATCAACCTGTATACGAATATCGGTCGCGGAATTCTTTATAGCCGATTTTAAAACTAGAGAATATTTTTCATTCATCCGTGTAAAAAAATTATTTTTGATTCATCACTTTTTGATATACAGTACGTTCATTTGACAGCGATTTGGATATAAAAATGGTCATTACTTTTGAACTACCCTGTATAATGTAGCAATACATTGGAAGAACGGAAATAGTTAGTAGAATTTGTATTCAAATTGGAATAATATATAGGGTGTCTCACTTAAAAAAATGCATGTTTGCGTCACCACGTAGTTATGGATCACCCTGTATAAATCTAAATATTTTCTGAACAAGGAACATATCCGTGGCTACAACTTTTATATACAACTTTTTTCGCCATCTTCTACAGTAGTTGAATTGTCCGGTTAGGGTCTTAGGAAATTCGATTTTACCGACTTTTAAAGATAGTAATGGCTACCACTTCTTTACATGTATTTATAGAGATCAATCAATATTTTTTATGGGTGTTTTTAGTTAGGTCAGACGGCTAGCACGCAAACAACGTATTAAAAATTGGATTTCCTAACAGACTTGTAAGCTGTATCGTTAGCTAGTAAATCACCTTCGCCTCTCTTCTAACGCACGGCAGCTTATCTTCGATCTACGTTGTACAAAGTAGCAACCGATTCATTCTAGATTTTGATATACGTGTGATTTTAATAAAGTACAAATAAGTTGCGCTTAAAATGCTTTCATGACGAAAAACCGGATATCGTACCAAGATACCAACAATGAACCTGTTGGGTAGTTAAGTCACTAATCAATAATATAAAATTTTTAGCATTCAAAACCTTGACTATAACTCTGAGCAAAAAACTGCTTATTTTAACGCGTTCTACAAGTCGTCTGTTTGGAAAAAGAGATATCTCCAAAATGTTTTCAGGAGAGCTAGTTAAAGTTTTATGAAACTGACACTGCAATTATTTTCGAATCAATAATTATTAAAAGGTTTAACTATGAGTTAATGAGTATAGTTACACAATGTCTCCACGTGCCCAGAGTTTGAGTATTTTGTGTCTTCGGAATGAGTCCGTAATTGTATTTTTTATAATTTTTTTTTGAGTTGTGACAGTCTTCATCATATTTTATTATTCTGCTGAACTATACTATTTCAGAATATGACACTTTTGCACGAAAGAACTGCCACGTAAAGTATGTTTATTTCATTTTCTGATGGTCCTTTCGCAAAAAACGCGTGCCTTTCTGTTTGGTTATCTATGGTTGTAATATAACTGACATAGTGCTGTCTTGCTTTAGCGCTGCTTCACAAAATGAAGATATGACGTTTTTACATGGCGCCATCTATAGGTAAAGAAGCCAGGTAGATTTATGATACTTTTATATAAGAAAATATGCATTATTTCAAGATGGTTAAACCGAAAACCCCAAAAAGTGAAAATTTTGAGATATGACAGTTTTTTCCAAACAGACGAAGTATGGAAATTTGTCCAGACTTTGAAATCGTTGCGGATAAGAAACTAGATCCACTAAGCAGTGAAGCAGCTGTTTAGCTGAGCTACAGGCACATACCAGTTCCAACGAAATTGTGATGAAGGGATCAGATGCTCGAAGATAGTCATATGATACCAGAAGAAGGAAAATAGGAGTCAAAATGTTTGAAAAACCGTAGTTTAATTTTACACCTACAAAAATGTTTAAAATTGAATCTGTTTCAAAAATACTGAATTCAAGGTATTTCGAAACTAGTCTAGCCGTAGTAACTTTTATATTGGGCGATAAAGTTTCACAATATATCACATGCCATTTGTGATATGCATTCCATCGTTCATATCCTAAAAATCTGTCATAAACAAATACCAAAACAACTCTGAAACTCACTTTGCTGAAAATTGCGGCCTAAATACTAATTGTACCTGGAAAACGAATAGACAAACTGTGTATAACAAAAACGGGCGCAAATTAATACTGCTGATAACGTATACTCCAATTTCAGTATTTTACTTCGTGGAAACCTGGCTCGATATTGCTCAGTCAACTTTTCCGAAATATGCTAACGTTCATGACACGAACAGATGGATAGGGCGCTCAGTCATCAGCATGTTATCTTCTATCTCTAAAATGGCGAAAATTATGCAAAAAGTGGTACATCAAGCATAATTGTTCGAAAACTACTGCTTTAAGTAAGGCCATATCTCATCGTCATGCGATCCCATCCATATTTTACATTTTCGTAATAATACCGTATACGTGTAGAAGGCATCAACTTTTATTACCCTGCCAAATAAAACCAATGCTTGAAGTTATGATTACCCATACACCGCAAGATAAGCCTGACGTCCCACGTTCTTAGGATATTCCTCAGAACGATACCCACCAGAATATAGAAGAACTGAATGAAACTCAATATGGATTTCGCAGTGGCCTAGGTACATGTGAGGCGCTATTTGCACTATCTAACGCGTACTCACACAGCGATGCACAGACATGCACGTCAATATAGTTTCTTGTTTTCTGAATTATAGAAAGATATTTGATTGCATCGAGCACCAGGAACTCATAGAAGTCCTCAGAATAACTGGAATAGCTGGAGAAGAAATCCAGTCAGTCGCAAATCTCTACCGAAAGCAAAACGCCATATTAAAGGCGCGGGAAATTATGATTAAGAGGTGTCAGACAGGGCTGCGTGTTATCGGCGCTATTATTCAATATGCATTCAGAGATTATTTTCAAAAAAGCTCTAGCAGGAATTCGATTCGGAATTAAGATCAACAGGAAAATAATAAATAGCATCAGGTATGCCGACGACACCGTTGTGTTAGCTAATAATGCGCAGGACTTGCAAAGGCCAATATATCAAATGCTAATGGATTATACAGGGTGGGCCAATAGTGCGTGGACGGAGGATTGTGGGCTTACTAAAAAATATTTCAAAAATATGTCACTTGATCATGGTAGGGACCCTTAAGGGCTATAATGTAAAAATATTTTCACTCAAATTTTGACGTTTATACAGGGTGATTCATATCAAACTCACATTTTTTTAATGGAACCCCCTATATATTATTGCATATTTGGATTCATTCCTTGGTTAATTCTAGTGTGACTTTATGTATCACATATGGGACTTTAGACGAACCGTTTAGGCGCAAATCACCATTTTTTGTATAAGTAGGTATCAGAAAAAAATTGAATATCGCAGCGATTATAAAACCTAGAAGGCCGTGACTTTGCGGTACGACTAAGCATGAAATGCGTCACCTTAGGTCAGAGGGCTGAATTTGAATTATTTTTGTACTTGGAGAAATCAGTAGATTAATCAAGGAAACTTCAATCATAGATAACTTGATTTTTTCAAATGAGAATGCCTATTTTGGTTTAAAGAATCAAATGTAAAATTTGATTCCCTTTCTAACGATATAGCATTCTCGATATCAATCTTTTTTGGTTTTCATTTTATTTCAAATTTTCTGTCAAATCGGCGTTTTTCAATTTTCCTGCGTGCAAGCAACCTAGCCATGAAAAATAAACAAAAGCTCGTTAATATGGAAGATACCAACTAACTTAGTAGAAAGATGCAAACTAACTAGAGCAACGAGGCAAGATTATGCAAATTCCTTACAACATATTAGCTCTAACCAGATACAACAGCCGCAAGATATCTAATGCCAATGAGTAGCTGGGGTATGGCAGAAGTGTTTGTCTTTCACAGCATACTAGATATTGATGCCTACTAGAGCTTGACAACCTTCCAAAATGATTAAAAATTTTGAAACAAAAGGAAAACTACCAGCGATTTTTGCTTACAGTCTAACATCTTTAGAATGAAATTTCACATTTAATGGGATAAAAAAATTAGTCATTTCGATTTAGTTAAGTCAAAAGTGAAGATATCTCCAACTGGAGCATTCCGAACATCTATTGAAATAATGCTAGAATTTTTTAATTACGCTACGTTGTAATTGTGTGTATTTCATGTAGTTTTCTGCAAACTAAATTATATTTTACAATTCAAACAGACTGCAAATCAAGTTTCACTTTCCGCGATTTTGTTAATAAGTAGAAGTACCTACTGAATAATTTGAAGGGTTCCAGTCAGACGTATCATTACTTTTGACTTACGGAAATGGCTACTTTTTTATAGCATTAAATGTGAAAATTTATTCAAAAGACATAGGTATTCTACTGCCAGCAACAATCAGTAGTAGTTTTCCTCTGATTCAATATTTCTTTACTGACTTTGGAAATCGGTAATAGCTAGTAGGCTGTGAAAAATGAGCGTTCTTGTTACCGCTACTGTTTCTGGTTAGAGCTAATATGTTGTAAGGAGTTTTCATAATCTTGCCTCGTTGCTCTAGTTAGTTTGCATCTTTCTACTAAGTTAGTTGGTTTCTTCCATATTAACTCATGGCCTGCTAGGTTGCTTGCATGCAGCAAAATTGAAAAACACCGATTTGACAGAAAATTTAAAATAAAATAAAAACTAAAAAAATGGAGTCAAGTTGATTGACTCAGTACTTCCCACACATTACTGTGATATCAGTTTATTATTTTCCCATAGCATGAAGCTTTAGTCTGAGATCCCCTTGCAACCAAATCATCGGCAGCCTCCCCCCCCCCCTAGAATTGTCTTATGCCGCTAGGTCTTTCCTTCAGAGGTCAATGGACAGCCTAAAACATCTAAAAACGAAGTTTGAGTTGTTTTCATACTTTTAGTTTTTTGATTATTGCTGTATACGCTGCCACTGACACGATTTTTAACAAACATACGCGTTTTCCATCCTCACCACGGTAATAATACTGTGTCAAAATTCAATTAGAAACAATTTAATAGTGTCCACGTTACAAAATACAAAAAGGTCTAAAGCAATAAATACTCGTATGTATACAGAAAATTCTAAGTCCCTTAGTTTCCGTAATAGGCTAGGCAATGTTCGGATGGACCTAAAAAGTTGATTTATGTCGCTAGGTCTTCCTACACAGGTTAGTGGACAGCCTATTATGAATACAAGCAATTTCTCAGTTTTTCAACCCCCCACCCCCTAACCACCCCAATTTCACCCCCACCCAAAACAACGCAGAAAATGATCAGGGACCTCTAAAACGCTTAAAAACGAAGTTTGAGCTGTCTTTATATTTTTAGTTTTTTATTATTTCCGCGCCGCCACTGGCACGATCTATAAAAACCATACGCGTTTTCCACCCTCGCCACGGCAGTAATACTGTGTCAAAATTTCATTAGAATCAATTTAGCAGTGTCCACGTTACAAAATACAAAATTATCTAAAGCAATACTCGTATGTATACAGAAAATTCTACGTCCCTTAGTTTCCGTAATAGACTAGGACAATGTTGGGATGGACCTAAAAAGTTGATTTATGTCGCTAGGTCTTCCTTCACAGGCTAGTGGACAGCCTATTATGAATACAAGAAATTTTTCAGTTTTTCAACCCCTCACCCACTAACCACCCCAATTTCACCCCACCCAAAAAAAACGCAGAAAATGATCAGGAACCTCTAAAACGCTTAAAAACGAAGTTTGAGCTGTTTTTATATTTTTTCTTTTTTTATTATTTCTGCGCCGCCACTGGCACGATTTATAAAAACTATACGCGATTTCCATCCTCGCCGCGGTAGTAATACTGTGACAAAATTTCATTAACCTCAATTCAACAGTTTCCTTGTAACACAATATAGAAGGATCTAAAGCAATACTCTCGTATCTTTACACCAGAAAAAATTCTGTCCTTTGGTTTCTGTAATACAGAAGGCAATGTTCGGATGGACCTAAAAAAGTTATTTATGTTGCTAGGGCTTCCTTCATGGGTCAGTGGACAGTCTATTATGAAAGTAACAAATTTTTCAATTTTACAACCCCCCACCCCCCAACCACCCCAATTTCACCCCCACCCAAAAAAAAGGAAAAAATGATCAGTAACCCCTAAAACGCCTAAAAACGAAGTTTGAGCAATATTTAATTTTTTTTGTTTTTTGCTGATTACTCCGCCGCCCCTGCACTGCTTTTCAAAATTGTAGGAACATTACCTACTACGACCCCACAGCATATCGCTGCCCAAATTTCATCACAATCCATGCAGCGGTTGCTGAGATTACGAGGCTAGAAAAAAGCGACAGACAGACAGACAGACAGACCGACAGACAGACAGACAGACAGACAGACAGACAGACAGACAGACAGACCGACGGAAATTAGTGACGTGGATTTTCGTTATGTAGACATCATAAAACGCCCAAAAAGCGTATTATCTCAAAATCGAAAATTTTCGCGATCACAATACTCCCCTCACCTATCGGTGTGGGAAGTAAAAGATTGATATCGAGAATGCTATATCGTTAGAAAGGTAATCAAATTTTACATTTCATTCTTTAAACCAAAATAGGCATTCCTATTTGAAAAAATCAAGTTATCTGTGATTGAAGTTTCCTTAATTAATCTACTGATTTCTCCAAGTGCAAAAAGAATTTAAACCTTCTGACCTAAGGTGACGCATTTCATGCTTAGTCGTACCGCATAGTCACGGCCTTCTAAGTTTTATAATCGCTGCGATATTCAATTTTTTTCTGAAACCTACTTATACCAAAAATGGTGATTTTCGTCTAAACGGTTCATTTAAAGTTCCATGTGTGATACATAAGGTCACACTAGAATTGACCAAGGAATCCAAGTATGCAATAATATATAGGGAGTTCCATTTAGAAAAATGTAACTTTGATATGAGTCACCCTGTATAGACGTCAAAATTTAGGTGAAAATATTTTTACGTTATAGCCCTCAAGGGTCCCTACCATGATCAAGTGACAGATTTTTGAAATATTTTTCAGTAAGCCCACAATCCTCCGTCCACGCACTATTGGCCCACCCTGTATTGTGAAAACTTTGGCCTACCCTTAAATGCAGCAAAAACTAAAATCATTGCATTTGTCAAGACACCTGTAGAGACTACTTTGGTTTATCATCGGTAGCACAGTTGAACAGGTGTCGTCATACAAATGTCTGGCGATTATTGTAAATGAGGTATGTGATCCGAAAAAAGGAGCCATCAGATGCTGCATTGAACAGGCCAGAAAGACATATACTACGCATGGTCAGATGCCAGATTTGCTAGTTTCTTCTGTATGGTTGCGAGAGTTTGACTCTGGATGCATCACTAGGAAAGGAAATAGGCGCCTTTGAAATGCGTATTTACCGCGGTATACTCAAAGTGTCATGGGATCAAAGACTAACGAACGATGAAGTCCTTAATCGCATGAGGAATAAAAAAGGACTCATCCTTACCGTCAAGGATCGAAAAAAACGTATATAGATGCGAGGAAGAATACGAACTTATGGAAGGAAGAGTCCGAGTTAAAAGGTCTATCGGCAGACGCCAACATTCTAGGTTGAAGGATACCGGAAGATACATACATACCTACATACATGCTACTTGTGGAAATGACAAGCTGTAAAATATGTGCTATTAGATCCAAGCCAAGTTAAACGTAATTCAGATCTAATATATTTTCTCGATGCAAACCGGAAGCGTTACATTTTCTCTTTTCGGAGGCAGAGCATTAAGTGTTAATATGACAAAGCTAACCAAACCGTATTTAGCAATTTTATTTTGCTTAATAGCCACGATTTTCTCTTCACGTGTTTACGTATGTAACTTGGGAAGTATTGTAATTGCGAAAATTTGCGTCTTCAATAATTTTTTTGGTATCATGATCACGAAAAATATGTCACCCATATCCATCAGTTTCTCTGTCTCTTGTTTGACCATCTGTTGACATTCTCCTGTCAGCGTCATTTCAGTAACTGCTACACCAATTTTGGCGTATGATATGCTAAGTGGTTGAAGTAGGCAGTAAAAATTATCAAAACTGCCCCAAACCTCTTATCTAGCCATTTTAGTGGTAAACTTGGGTTGGTGGAATAGGGCGGGGGAGTGAGAGCTCCAAATGTTTTTGCAAGTTCAAATGAGAGAATTCAATTTGCGACATCTGGGGGTTGCCGCTCGAGAGTTTGGGGGAGAGGATTAAATTTTGTTCTCTCCATAAATGTTTTGAGGCTTTTTTCGATAGCACATACCAAAATGACTCTATTTTTCGAAAACAGTCGCGAAGTAGAGTTATCAGTCCTCCTCACTCTCCAGTGGCAACCCCCGATGTCGTAAACTTAGGTGTACATTCAGGGGACCAGTGTCTACCATCCCACCAAATTCCAAATTTCATTTCTTTTTGCCCTTTTGTGCTCAAAAGACTTTTGTAGGGCTCAACGATTGGCTAATATCGGTAGTACTTAGCGATGTGTTCCTAAATGTGGTACCTTTTCTCAAGCCCAAATGTGTCATTTAGGCAGCTGCCGATAATATAGATATGAGAAATGTTAATCTCTCAGGATAAAAAGTGTTACAGAGCTTTTTCATAGCGTTCTTGAACTTAACACGCGCCCAACACCTGATTTTAATAAAAATCAAAAATTACCCCCTACTTTTTGGGGGACTGTAGATTGGAAACGCATTCGAAAAATCTTAAGACTGAAGCTGCGAAGAACTTTGTTGTCTCCATATACCATTTGAATCTTTTTTCGATAGCACTTACCACAGCGGCGCCATTTGCCGAAAAGGGTCACATAACAGTTTTCACCCCCCTCCCCCCCACCCTTGAGCGACAACCCCACAGAGGTCGCAAATTTAATCTTATCTTAATTAAGCAATGACGAGGTAGTATCATTTCGACTAATAAATGCACACCTAAATGAAAAAAAAAAATGAAAAAAAGAAATGAGAATATACAACTCTTTTAGTGAAATAAAAATTTTACATGACTTTTTGATACAATTCTTCGTCCTAATAATTAAATTCTGATTTTAGTGAAACTCACAGATCAACCCCGAACTTTGGCGCACAATATAGGACCGAAAGTATTGGTCGTACACTAAAAATGTATTTATTTATTTTTTATTCTCTAAAAAAAAAATTAGAAGTTTTTTTTTCATCATCACCAAAACGACGCTATTTTTCTAAAATCGTCGCGAAGTCGAGGATCCACTCTTCCGTCCCCCCCCCCCCCCTTGAGTGGCAACCCGCCGCGGTCGCAAAATTGCGTTGTAGGTTCAGAGGAACAATGGTTACCATCCCACCAAAATTAGTTTCTTTCCGACCCTTTGCTGTCAAAAGCCTTTTCTTTATGACGTAACGATTGGACTATAGGTTGAACGCTTTGGTGCGATTTCAACACAAATTGCTGCTGGTCAGAAAATATCCCTCTCAAACAAATAGATAGCCCTCACACTGAGATGTGAATGGCCGTTTAAGATAGTCGGTCGCAAATCATAGCACGATTCCACGTCCTGGCAATTTCAAAACAAATTGCTGTTTGCCCTGCAACAACGTCTGCGACCGCAAGGAACAGCGCATTCTTATTTTATTTGCCGGCACGTGTGGGGTGGGGGTGGCTCAGGATGTGTACTGGCGATTTGCCCTCGGCATGCTGCTGCCAGCTTCCCTTCCCGCTCCTTCGACTACACCAAATACATCATCGCTCGGACGACAAACAGGCAAATGCGTGTGCAAACAAGCGATCAGTCTTTCCTTTCTCCTATATACCTACACTGCGCGCCAATAGTTTAGATTTTAATCATATACGGATACGGGAAATGGCAGTAATATAAAATACTGAGTATGTCTGAAAATAAAGAAAGAGTTGAATGAGTCAGAAAACAAGATATTACATAGGCGACCGGTACATCTGTTTCTGCTACTTGGCTTTATCGACCCCCAATTAACCGGCACCTGCAAGTGTGCTCACAAAGAAATAAACTCTCCAGCTAAGAATAGTTGTTTACCTTATATAGACAGTTTAATTTATTTGGTCCTTTTTGAAGCATTCAGCGCATTTCCTTAGACGCTGATGTGCCGCTGAGCTTGCACCTATTCTTTGCAAGCTCTTCAAACTATCGTATCGGCGAGGCGCGTTTCCTGCTGCATGGAAGATTGGCTGCGTCTCACCATCTATAGTCCTGCGGCGCTTCTCAGCATCATGTCTAAGATTATAGAGACTGACATTAACACACAGCCCCCGAAATACCTGGGCAACAATTCTTCTTCTTATGACGCCGTCTCCAAACGAAGGTTGGCGACCCAATTGGCAATAATTGTTTTCGACACTGCAGCTCTAAAAATTTCAGTGGACGTCCTTCCAAACCACCTCCGTAGGTCCTTCAGCCATGAGTTCTGGCGTCGTCCAACTGATCTTTTTCCTTGGACTTTCCACTCGATAATCAGGCGAAGGATCTCATATTTTTCGCCGCGCATGATGTGCCCGATGTACTGGAGCTTTCTTTCTTTAATAGTTCTCATCAACTCTCGTGATTTTCCCATTGTATTTAGGACGTCGATGTTTGTCCGTCTTTCCATCCATGAGATACGCAATATTCTACGGTAGAGATACATTTCGAAAGCGTCTATGCGTCTCTCCATTTCTGGATTACAAGTCCAACTTTCACATCCATAAGTAAGGACAGGGAAAACATAACAACGAAGAAGTCGCGTGCGAAGCTGAAGAGAAAGTCCGCGGTTGACGAAAAGGTGTCTCATGCCAATGAAAGTTTTACGAGCTTGTTCGATTCGAGATTTGATCTCTATCTTCGAGTCACTTTGGTCGTTCACCATGGCTCCTAAATACCGAAACGAATGCACTTGTTCGACAGGTTGGTTGTTAATGCGTATTACAGCCTCCACTGCTTGCTTAGAAAACACCATACTTTTAGTTTTGATAACATTAACAGATAGTCCAAAGCGTTGGCTATACTCTACAATAAGGTTCATGGCTCTCTGCAAGTTTTGAAGGTTATTAGCTATTACCACGGTGTGGTCTGCGTAGCGGATATTACTAAGTAGTTTTCCATTTATTCTAATGCCTGTGTCTATGTTCTCAAGTGCTTCTTTGAATATTGCTTCTGAATAAATGTTAAACAATAGAGGCGACAGCACACAGCCTTGACGTACACCTTTCCTTATTGCCACCTGTTCAGATGTTAGCCCATCAACTCTCACTTGTGCAGTTTGGTGCCAATAAAGGTTTGTAATAATGCGTAAGTCTTCTGCATCAACCCCGGTATTTTTTAGAATTTCCGCCATTTTTTGATGTGAAACGCAGTCAAAAGCCTTCCGATAGTCAACAAAGCACGCGTAAACATCGACATTCATGTCTCTACATCTTTGGGTGAGTACATTAAGAGAAAAGAGAGCCTCACGCGTTCCTAATCCATTTCTGAAACCGAACTGAACTGGATCGATTTCTCGCTCGCATTTGCTGTAGATTCGAGTATGTATAATTCGTAGAAAGGTCTTCAGAACATGCGACATTAGGCTGATCATTCTGTAGTCATCACAGTGTGTCGCATTGGTCTTTTTGGGCAGGGTGACAAACACAGATTTGAGCCAGTCTGTTGGGATTTTACCTGCTCTATAGATGTTATTAAACAGTGCTGTTAAGAGCTTTAGGCCAGCCCCTTCTTGCTGTGCCATTAGCTTAAGCGTCTCTGCGTAGATTCCGTCGGGGCCAATAGCTTTACCATTTTTTTGAAGCTTTATTGCTCGTATAACTTCGTCCGGCGTAATACAAGGACTAGTTTCATTAAATTCTTCTGGTTGGGGGCTTTCCGTTCGATCTTCGCCAAAAAGTTCTTCGATATAGTCCTTCCATCGTTTCAGCTTGTCTTCGACCCCGATCAGTAACTCGTCGTTGGCCCCTTTTAACATTCCACTGTGAGCTTTGTGTTGTCTTCCTGTTATCTCCCTGATCTTTTTGTGCATGTTGAATAGGTCATGCTTTTTTTGGAGATTTTCTATTTCTGTGCATTGGTTATTTAGCCATTGCTCTTTAGCCTCCCTACATTTTCGTCGAATTATTTTGTTCAGTTCTCTGTATCGTTTGATGTTTCTTGTTTTCTGTTCTCTTCTATCGTCCATCATTTGAAGAATCTCGTCAGTCATCCAAGGTTGCTTTCCTTTTGTGCTGGTGAATCCTATGTCGGTTTCTTGAGTGATTGTAAGCGCTTCTCTCAAAGTACTCCATTGGCGCTCAACGTCAGTTGCTTCAGATGTTTCAGCTGCTTCCAGTCTTTCTTCAAGTCGTTGACTTACGTTTGCTCTTATTTCATTATCGTCTAAGCTCTTCACGTTGATATGTTTAATTTTTTCTGCCCGCTTAACTGATTTAAAACGGTCCATTTGTAAGTCCATTACAACTGGGTTGTGATCACTGGAGACGTCAGCGCCAGGAAGTGTTTTGGTAGATTTCACAAATTTTCGCAATTCGGATCTGATGAGAATGAAATCTATTTGGTTTCGGATCAAATGATCTTCTCTGTCAGCTGGAGATTTCCATGTATATAGACGTCGGGGATGTAATTTGAAAAAAGTATTGGTGATTGATAAGTTGTGTTCAGTACAGAATTGTACAAGTCGGTCACCCCTCTCGTTTCTTACACCGAGTCCGAAGTGGCCAGTGATGTTGCTTTCAGCTTTTACTCCTACTTTTGAGTTAAAGTCGCCAAGCACGATTGTTATTTCACCCTTCTTTGTTAATTTAATTGCTTTCTCCAGGCTGGCATAAAATTCTTCAACTTCGTCGTCCGATTTGTCATTTGTTGGAGCGTAACATTGAATTACATTCAAAACACGATGAGTTGTTGCAAGCTTAAGAACCATGACGCGGTCGTTCAAAGGAAAAAAGTCTATTACAGATGGTTCCAACTCACTAGAAATGAGTGTGGCCACGCCATATTGGTGTTTGGGATCGTCGCCTCCAGAGTAATAAATTAACCCGTGCGTTGCTTTCAATTTACCAGAACCTGGCCATCGAACCTCGCTTAGACCTAAGATGTTGATTCGTAAGCGTTGCATTTCTGCTTCTACATTGGCCAGTTTTCCAGCCATATAAAGACTGCGGATATTCCATGTCGCAATTCTAGTCGTCTTGTTGTAGATCTGATATTTTGGATAGTTTGTTGTGTGGGGGGGCAACAATAACATCATAAATTTATCGAAAGTATGGCTTCCGTAAGCATAAGTCTACGGGTGACCTCCTGGCCTATGTCACTCACTCGTGGAACAGAGCAACTGAAAATCATGGCGAATCCCGTGTTATTGCACGTGATATATCGAAAGCCTCCGATTGAGTGTGGCATGAGGGACTTCTGATCAAGCTTGCTGCTTATGGACTACCACCCGGCCTGCAGCAGTAGCTGAATAGTTTCTTGAACGATCTCTGTTTGTTGTAGTCGAAAGACCGTTCATCAGACGTATTTTCAGTAAACGCCGGTATTCCTCCGGGATCTGTCCTATTCCGTACACTGTCTCTGCTTTAGAATAAGCTGCTGGAAATAACATCCAATCCAATTTACAGCTCCTCAGAGGGCAGTACATTAATATCTTGCATGGAACGAGGCAAGCCACTGTCATCACAGAGCAACTACTGCTGCGATGAACTAAAAATGATACAATGAGAATTTAAATTAAAGACAGAAATAGACAGGGAGTACAATCTACAACCAGCAACTTCTATATATTATATATAATAAATAGTAATGGGATTTTTACCTGTTGATTATGGACCTGAAGAAATACATCATAAAATATATTATCTATAGTTCTGAAAACAAATTATGAGTTAGGCAGAAGTACTATGTAGACTTACTCACTATATCAGTGATCGTAGTATAAAGTATATCACAGGAGTCTGAGATTAGGTTGAAGCATGTGCACATAAAATTTATAGGTGTCCGCGCTAGCACATTGGTTCTTGGCATGCACTGGTAAAATAAAGGACATCTTCTTGTGTTTAATATAGGCACGTAGAAGTTTAACCTGTCTAACAGAAAGGGTGCATCTACTTGATTATGGACTAATTTGTAAAGAAATCGCGGTGCATTATTTCTTTTTCTGAGTTCTAGTGACTGAATATCAAATCTCATTAGCAATTCTGCATGGTCAGTCGCCCACGGTGGATAATATCCATATAATTTTAAAACAAGATATTTCAAAATACGTCGATGCACCTTTTCTATTGAATTTGTACGGTTTTGGTAAAGAGGGCTGCATACAATGGATGAATATTCGAACTTTGAACGGGCAAGTGTATAGTAAAGAGTTTTTAACGTGATTCCATTTACAAATGATTTGGTATTCCTAATGATAAAACGGAGACTTCTGATAGAAGAAGATACAATATTGCTGATATGTTTGACAAAATTCAATATGTAATCAAAAAGTATCCTTCACTTCGGTGCACCTTGCCAAGCTTGTATTTCCCAATTTATAATCGAATATCACATACTCTGCGTTACGCGTAAAGGAACAAATATTACACTTGCTTATATTTAAATAGAGCGTGTTATTCTCACACCATCTGGTGATAAATCAATGCTACTTTGAAGAGTGAAGCAGTCATTTACATCATTTATCCGCAAGTATATTTTCAAGTCGTTTGCATTAATTTACAGCACTCCAGAGACTTAGATCATTAATAAAATACAAATAGGTATAAAAGTGGGCCTAGATTTGCACCTTGCGGCATTTCAGATGTTGTATTGTATGAAAATGAGTTAAAACTATTATAAGTTACGTATTGCATTCTATTGCTCAGATAGGGGGTAGTTAATTTCATTACTGATAACTGGAACCAAACTGTTGTAGTTTAAGGATGACTCTGGAATTACTGATTTTGTCGAGAGCTTTCGAAAAGTCGGTATACACCACATCAACTTGTCGGGATAAAAAAGTATGATTATGGGAGGTATTTCCTTGAAAATAGATATTTAGTTAAAATAAAGTGTAAGCGACGCTTTTCTACAAAACGATAGATTGAAGTGTCTGCACAAACAATGTAGATGCAAAAAATGTGTGTACCTGCTTGAGCGATGCTAAACCTTTAACAAACAATGCTACGCTCACGACTTAACATTATACATATAGAAACGCCTCTACTAAATATACAACGTACTAGTTT
Source organism: Callosobruchus maculatus (assembly GCA_951848785.1). Classification (NCBI taxonomy): domain Eukaryota; kingdom Metazoa; phylum Arthropoda; class Insecta; order Coleoptera; family Chrysomelidae; genus Callosobruchus; species Callosobruchus maculatus. Next base: position 1,746,887 of record CATOUR010000032.1, read on the forward strand.
CCTTTATTAGATAGTACACTGAATGCAGATCAATCAGACCAGGCGAAGAAGTATGGCTGTGGGGGTATTTCTTTGAGAACCGAAATTTAGTTCAAAAAAGGTGTTACTAAAAAGATGTGTTTGACTTCAGTTACTTTTTTGAATAACTTTTTATGCGATAAGCAGCATATATTTACGCTTTTAGTTCAAAGAAATGCACTCGATGCTTCAAAAGTAATGACGGTTTAAAAAAACGGTCAAAAAAAGAAACTATCAATATAAGGCAAAAAACTGATATTTATGTATGCTATGGTGTCAAAATAGTATTATTAATTTAACATGGGCACTACTTGTCTTTGTGTGTAGGCGAATATATTACGTCGGCCGGTCCGCCACCTATGTACTCTTTTGTGTTTGTTCCCTCTACCGTTTTTTTTGTCTATGAGTCAACATAGATTAGGTGGCGGAAAATAATCGTCAAGTAGGCGATATAACAAGATGGATGAAGTTGACTTGTTTCAACACATGGTTTGCTATGTTGTCATCTTCAGGGAAAGATGTTTGTCTATCAATTTTAGCTGTATTTTACAATCTCTCCTTACTTTAATTATGACTACCACTATTTCTTATTTCTGTTCTACTTCATCCTCCAATTTTTGTAATTTTACATTCCTTTTTCAATTTATGATTTTATTATTTATAATATCTATCTCCTTATAGGTGTAAAGCTTGGTTATGCTGTTATCTTCTTTTCTTGTATCTATTCTATAAATATGTAGTAGCATATTAGCGTATATTTATTACAAGATTTTATAATCCGACAATATCTGTCAGTAATCCTTAGTAACATTAGATAAATAAAAAGTCTGAGCTTGGTGTATTATCCAGTCGAATGAATGTTCATATGCTCGAGTTGGAAGGGTTTGATTGTAAGCATTACTTTTGAAGTAGGGGGCGAAATGGAACGATTTGTATCTAAATGGCTACCGAAAAGTTTCCTCGCCTCTCTCTGGCCCTCAAAGATAAAATCTGTAATGGCCCGCATCAGTTCCCGAAAGAAAAACAAGTTTACGCAAATTGGCTGGAGTGGAAGGCTCCTGCGGTGTCTGCTGTGTTGGGAAAATTCTCTCGCAATTCGGAACATACTAAAGAGGTTTAAAGCATTGTACGTCTTCCCAATTTAGACACTTGGGCTTTATTACTATGAATGGAGTTCTTATAACTACAATTACCTTTTCTGAAATGGTAGTGCAAGTCTCCATACTTCATTATGTATGCCACTGTCAACCTGTCGGTGATTCCTGATTTCCATTCATGCCCAGTAAAGTAACTCAAAAAAATAGCGTAAAGTCTTTTAACTCATTACTTCCACATATTATTGGTTGAAAAGTTAACAATTATCAGGAACCTTTGAAAGATCTAAAAACGAAGTTTGAGCATTTTTGAAATCCTGCATTATTTCTCCTCCGCCGCTAGCAAGACTTCCAACAACGACTGCTGTTGCCATTTCCGCCACGAGACTAACACGGTGTCACAATTTCATCACAATCGAGTCCGTAGTTTCCCTTTTCAAACCTCTCACCCGCCCCACCATCCCGATTTCATCCCCTCCAAAAACAAAAACGGAAAAGGATCAAGAGCTCCTTATACGCCTGAAGATAAAGTTTGGATGGATTCTGATATTCTTTTTTTTTACAATTTCTCCGCCACCAATATACCGATTTCCAAAACTAAAGCAGCATTATCTACTACGCGACTACACAATATTACTGCCAGCGGTTATTTAGACTGCGCGCCTAGAAGAACCCCAATAGACAGACAGATAGACCGATGAAAACGAGTGACGTGGATTTTCGTCATGTAGATACCATAAAACACTCAAAAAGCGTATTACGTCAAAATCTAAAATTTTCGCAACCACAATACTCCCCTATCTCCTATCGGTGTGGGAAGTAAAATGTAGAAAACGATCAGGAATCTCCAAATCGCCTAAAGATGAAGGTTGATCTAGATTTTTGATTATTGCTGTGTCGCCGCTGACACGATTTCTAAAAATCATACGTGTTTTCCACCCTCGCCATGGTAATAATACTGTGTCAAAACTTCATCAAAATCAATTCAAAAATTTCCCCTTTACCCAATACAGAATCATCTAAAGCCATACTTGTTTGCATCAGAAAATTTTAAGTCCCTTGGTTCCTATAATAGGCAAGTCATTGTTTGGATGGATCTAAAGCAGTGTGTTACGCCACTAGGTCTTTCTTCACAGGTCAACGGACAACCTATTGTGTATACAACAAATTTTTCAGTTTTACCCCCCCCCTCCCTAACTACCCCAATTTCACACCTACTACGACCTCACAGCATATCGCTGTCCAAATTTCATGACAACCCATGCTGCAGTTCCTGAGATTACGAGGCTAAAAGAGGCCAACAGACAAACAGACCGATTGACAGGCAGACAGTACAAGGAAAAAAAGTGACATGGATTTTTGTTATGTGGGCACCATAAAACGCCCAAAAAGCGTCAGTATTTAAAATTTTCGCGATCACGATACCACAGTATATCCAATATAACAGTAGCGCGACTCTCCAGAATTTTGGTGGTTCGCGCATAGCACCCCGCGCATCGTTCGCAGGATGTTTAGCACGGCAATCGCCTGAGTCGTGTTCAGTCTATGAGAGTGAAGGTAGTGTGTTTGACAGAACCGGTTTAAGGCATTTGGTGAGACGTTGATATGGATATCGGGACGCGTGGAGTCAAATAACCGCCGCTGTAGGCTGTATTAATAATTCCAAAAACTGTGACTAAAGTTTTTTTTAAGTTTCCTCAAGATGCTGCCAGGTAAGCGATTCCTCCAATGTTTAATATGCTCCTTTATTACCCAATAATATTAATCCAGCTTATACAAATACAATCTTTGAGTCATGCGGATCACAAAAAGATCTTTCGGCGAAGCCAGAAATGCGCTGGCTGGCTCTTCTCGTTGCCTTCTGGCTTTGTTTTTTCCATCCTTGACTCCTCAGGTTATACCCAAAACCAAGTGTTATGTTATGTGACCTCATTTAGATGGGAGCACATGACATCCGTTTGGGCCGGATGAAGCCAATTAGCAGAAACACGTGTCGCTCGGGTTACCAACCTCCAGTTGTTCTGCTCCTCAACCTCTTTCTCTTTTGCGGTCACACCCCATTATTTTCTAAGATCTTTGAGTTTTTACACAAAATTACTATCACGTCCCCTTCTTACCTCAAAGATAAATTTTAAGCGTGACATACAGCCACTTATTATTAGCTTTCCTAATAATTTCTCATTGTTTCCTGACAGCACCACAACGTTCAAAAGATCTTTCACGATTAATGACAAAATTAATGTGATTATGCATTCCAACATTATGAAATTTTACGCAGGAAGTGAAGTCCTTTTTTTTATGTGATGATGCATTCCGGCATTATGAAATTTTAAGCAGGAAGTGAAGTCCATTTTAATGGATGCTCAAATAGAGAGTTCACAATAAAAAGAATCAACATGCTAGTTTCAAAAATGGATCATTTTCCTCTATAAACATGGAGTCTTTTCTTGAATATGCCTATTCAGATACGTAATATACAAATACAGAAGAAAGGGTAGTCTTGGTAATCTAGGTAAAAAACAGTTTTCCATTTTTTTTATGAATAACGACCAGTTTAGTATATTTTATCGTTGTTATAAACCTATTGATCTTTATTTTTTTATGTACACCTAACAGGTCTTCATCGGTTTTGCTGTTTGCCACTTTTTTGTGCCTAAACGTTTCTCTACGATGATTGATGAAGGTACATTTAAAGGTTGTGCGGTAACTAGACATAAATGTTATTTTGGACGCTACGTCTTTACTTATAGCCATATTTGAATCATATAAGATATTATAAAGTTTTTATATTTATTCAAATGTTTAAGGTTAAGTAAGATAAGATAAAATAAAGTTGAATTTTTGTTGATTTACTCACAAACAATAAAGCCACCTATTTTCTCGGAGTTAACAATTTTCTTTCATACACCGACTATTTCTTGTTTTGCTTCTAAACAAAAATGTTTACACCCCATTTATATGCAAAGAATCCATGATGAATTAGAAGAATCAGTACAAAACATTTTCACGTATGGACAATAAATTGCTAAGCCGACCCTGTGCTCAAGACGTAAACGGCAATACTCGCGGCTCGTGCTGAGGAGCCGGCGCGGGGATATGAGAGGCCTGTTTTTCGGAGACAAAATGTCTGCATGATTTCTAGGGAGTTGCGCTACTGTATTGGATATACTGTGACGATACTCCCCTCACCTATCAGTGTGGGAGGTGAAACTAAAAAAACACGCTTTCGTAAAAAGTGAAAATAAATCCAAGGCTAAAAATAATAATGAACGAAAAATACTTGTTATATTGTGAAATTAGCTTGGGGCGCTTTGTGCCATATTTTTCGCATATCGAGCAGCCCACGCTTTTTGCACAACATTAGTATTTTTTTCAATATTGTTTTCAGCTTATACTAAGAATTATTTTTCGCTTATTAGTGTCAGAAATACGTGTCTTCTAGTTTTTTTAACTATATTAAATTATTGTATCACCACCAGTTCTTGATTAGTGTAAGAAGCTTAAATTGAATCTGTTTTTATGAATGGGATCAAAATCGAGTCCAAGTGAGTCGGTTACAGGCATACAAACAAACATACATGTGAAACTAGTAAAAGCGTGTTCAAAAGTTCGCTGTCATCGGTCTAAGCACTGACTGTTTGAGGTCCTTATTTCGGAATATACTTAACCGATCTCACTAACCTAAGCCTAAGCGTAACGGATGATCACGTCAAGAATTCATTATTTGAGTAGAGAATAAACATCTAGACAATTACTGGCGGCCTTCACTCATAAATTCGCTCAGATAGATCGCAACATTTATCTTCTTTTAAAAGGGAATCGCTCCCATATATCCTGCGGGAGATGTTAATCCGGCCGAAAGTCTACCAGAAGTCCCGTCGTTACGCCATCCCCACCTTAAACAGTGGTGGACGCAATGGTAGATAGAGACCAAATTAATATGCTTAAAAAGCGGAATTAATCTCGGTTTCAACTAAATCGGATCTATCCTAGTTTCTCCCAGCAAGCAATGCTACGAGTACAACTGTCTCCACCTCAATGTCAATGTCTTGGGTTTGTAGCCGTAGCAGTAAAAGTGATTACGCCAATGACGAAAAAGAAATCAAGTATTCATGTGTTTCTTCAAAATCAAATGGTGTTATGGTTTTGATGGGATGTAGTCATTTACCTGGAATATAGTCATTTTTAAACAATTGAAAATGGCGTATAAGTTCAAATAAAATAAGAAGCACTTAGCGTGATTGCCATTACATTACCTGTTGTGATCACAGGTAGAAGTCAATTATTTCCACCTTAATGTCAATGTCAATGAACAGGTTTAATCTTGGGTTTGTAGCCGTAGCAACAAGTGATTACGCTAGAGAGTGAAAATATAAATTGAGTATTCATGCGTTTCTTCAAACTAATATGGTGACTAGGTTTGAATTGAACCCCAAAGTGGAATTCAAATATAATGGAATTTTATTTTTCATACCAATTTAGACCTATTCGTGATTCACTTTTTTGATCTAGGTTTACTTGAAATGTTTTGAATAATAAAATTTGAAATATTTTAAATAACTGAAAATGGCCTATAAATGCAAATAAAATGAGAAACACTTAGCCTGATTGCCATTACATTATATGTCTGTTGTGATCACAGCAGCAAATTTATTTAACGTCAAAAAACTATATTTTTATAAATGCTGCCTTTACATTAAACAGAACAAACAAATTTTAAGAATACCATCACATAGTTATCAAACGAGACAAAGAAACCTTACATATTTAAGCATAAAGCTGTACAATCTGGTACCGGTTGAAATTAAATCCATAAATTCAATGACTTTGTTTAAAAAGCAACAAAGTCTCTCTTATGAAAAATTACATCGTATAGCGAATCAAAATTGAATCAATTTATTTTTATTCATCATAATACAGGATACTAGGAGTAGCATGGATGGAACCACAGTAATGGCGTATTTCTGTCCATGCTGATATGTGGTGCTATCAAAATATGTAACGATTATTTTTTTGTATTCTGGGATTCTTTCTATCTCATTTTAGTTTATGTTTAAAAAAAAACAAAACATATCATTTATTCCTTTAGACTTTATAAAAGTATAGGAAACGTCACAGAGAGATATTAAATATCAGACACACAACAGTTAAAATACATAGGTATATATGCAAAGACACAAATAAAAATACATTTACGACAGAAACTCTTCGATGCTGTAATAGCATTGTCGTAATAGAAATATTTTTAATTTATTTTTAAAGGAGGTTAGATTTTTACTAAACTTGATGTCATCATCCAACTTGTTAAATATTTTAATACCTAAAAACATCGGCGATTGTCGACCGATTCTATATTTATAATAAGGTACTATGAAGTTATTTTCACTACGGGTAAAGTGGTTATGGTAGTCCTTATGTTATTTCAAATGTTTATAGATATATACGGCTAGCCAGAATAATGCAATTGATGGTAGACTTAGCAAGTTGTACTTTTTAAATAACTCCCTACACGGGTGGCTCTGTGAAACTCCTGCCATGATTCGAACAATTCTCTTTTGGCACAAAAATACAGTTTTAGCTGCAGATGACGTACCCCAAAAACATATACCGTACCTCAACCTACTGTACTGTCTATGTTTTATTTTTTTTACCTGATTATTATTTTTACCTTATTCCCACGTACAGTGTACTACTTGCACTTGGAGGGTTAGCCGAGTATGTTGAGCAAAAAATATTTTTAAATACTTTTATTGTATCAGAGTGTATCATCTTCTGTACCAATAAACAACAATTCTATTGTATTCGATTCCAGATGATTGGATGACATTTACACGTCAAAGATCTAACCTAACATTTTGGCTTTACGTGATACATGACAATTAACACACAATACACCAACACCATATTTTACAGTATGCTACAATATCAAATACTAATTGGTCTATTGAGTTATGATGGAGTTACTTATATCTACTATTGCGTTGAAAGTGATCGATTTTCGAACAATTTAGATGAAATAAAATTTGCTTAGTTCTACTACAATAAATATAATTTGATGGTATAAAATACTAATAAGTTTAGCAAACTATGACTAAATTCCATATATCTACGACTGCGTTGCGATTAAAGCTTGGATGTCGTGTACATCTGAATTAAACTTATTACTACTTGGACGCAGTGACATATTACCTGACTAATCACGCCACTGTCATGCAATACCACAGAGCGCAGCTTTAAACGTATACGGTATACGATTCAGCATTTTTTCCTGATTTAAGCGTCTTCTCCAAAATGATTTATGCTGCGAATGCATCCAGGCATCCAGGAACTGCTTCCGTATAACGACGAAGTTCATTATGTCAGAATATATATTAATAATTTGCTGCTGCAGAACCAGACAGTGTGTAATTAGGTATTACAGGAAATCCTATTACAACATGCGTTTCTGGAGCAGTAGATATGAAATTGATTATACATTTTTTACTTCAAGAAACGATTCTATTATAGTATAGTATAGAAGATATAGTATAGAAACATGTAACAAATAGTTTTCAAAAGGCTGGAAATTGAAAACAAAAAATATATTCTTCTGTAATGTTATGAGTTGAGAGCGGAGCTTAGAATTACCCTTCTTGTTGTGCCTATGTTCGGATCAACGAGTTCGAACAGGTTAGAAGTTGTATACAAATGTTTTATGTGAACTGTGGTGGATGGTGGCACAGGATTATTGTTGTTGTTGCGAGATCTTCTCCGGGTAAAGACGGGGTACCGCGTGTCACTGACTGCACGACTGAGATACCACTGCCGTTCTGGATCGTAATGGTGCGTTTCTATCTGGTATCAGTCTTGTAACTAGTTTGGGAAACCACGCGTATTGTTTGCTATACCACCAAGAACTCCATTTTTGTCAAGTTCGATGCGATTTTCGTACTGTATGAGCTTTGTACGTCAAAAATGCTAAAAACTCTAAAATTGATTGATGGTTATTTTTGTTTATCAATGATTACCCAAGAAGGTAAGAATTTCTTGAGGTCTGTCGAACTTTTTTCCATAAACATGGAAACCTTTGACGATCCTCTGAAAACTTTAAAGCATCAAATCGTTGAGACATCTTTCATGCAAAACATAAAAAAGACTACAGGAATTGGCGCCAAGCAAGCTCATCAGTGTTGTATACACATTGACAGTAGACGCGATAGTTCAAAAACTATTGCGAGAGTACTATCAACTGTCTCGTCAAACGAGACAACACAAACGAGGCACTGTTATGACGGCGCGATAGCGACTATCACGTTGTCTAAACATGTAACAGATAGTTTTCAAAAAGGCTGGAAATTGAAAACGAATATATTTGTAATATGCCACGAATTGAAGATGGAGCTTAGAATTAAGCTTCTTGTTATGTGTTGTGTCTGTGTTTATGTTCCAGTAAACACCCGTGTCATAGTATTTTATTCAGATGTGCAAGGGAGGGCAAGATAGGGTGCCCAGGAGCCCTATTTTACCCCTCAAGGAAAACTCAAATTACTTTTTGATTCTGTAACTTGACTGATCTTAGTAAATAGGTAAAAAAGTAGATCAGAGACCAGCTACTCCACCACCACCAGTATTTTCTATTGTCAATATTCAACAAGTGATGCCTTTTTCTGCAAATCGCAAAATGACACGTGTGACAGAAAGAAGAAACAACGGACAGAAAGAAAGTGACAGAATGTAATAAAAAAAGGGAGAGATCTTATTGATAGTCTTTTGATTTCAAAGATGTTCACGTCAAACAAGTAAGGGGATTAAGGCTGTAAACAAAAATTGCTGGAAAGAGCAATGATATTGATATTATGTAGGTATCAAATAGGTTATATAATCGGGTACGGGTACTTACTAAGCACAGAAGATCCAGTTTTAAACCAGGCACCTCTGAAAATAAGAAAACTGTTCCAAATTTCTCTTCTATGGAGTACAAATGGCACGTGTGTGCAGAATCTATATAGGATAACGGCATGACCAAAACTTGCAAGTCCTAATATCGTATTATATGTCATAAGATGTGTGATTTTTGCATTTGTTTTGCTTTAATTCCGTACATCTTTCCTCAAATATGACGCGTAACAAGCAATAACGGAAGAGCAGATTCAACTGGGAGTTAAGGATTTCGATCCAGGATCGGAGCAAATATTTCTAATAAAAGCTTCAGAGTAATTTAAAGAAACAGATAACAATGATTATGTACTTCTTGAGAGCTATTAAAGTCCAAATCTCAGTTAAGAAAATGTGGTCAGAGCTAGCAAATGAAGAAGAAAGCTATAATTTATGAAAATAGTGCAAGCCTTGTGTGTATTGATGTTGCTGATATTTAAGATACTCCTTTAAGGCTTTTGGAGGATCATTCTTCACTAGATGCTGATTCTTGGAGACAAACTATGGCAGACAAGATGTGTTGATAATGACGTATAGGATTTGGTAGACACTTCTAATCCAGATAGTGAGAGCAAAGAGCAAAGAACAGTAATGACGGAAAAATAACCCATGGAGCTATAGGCGAGTGCTATAAATCAGCAAATAATGTTGGTTTAGTAGGCTTTGCCCAAAGAGAGCAGGCGTAGGTTATGATGATACTTTGGACTAGCTTTCAGACTCTCTAGTCTTTTTGTCTAAAATCCGCGCAGTTGCGTATTAAAACAGATTCTATTTCCTTTGCCGTAGGCACTGTAGTCACAGCAATATCACTCATACCCATAAGTCTTGCTGTCACTCTATCCGTCTATTGCTGTTTTTCTAGCAGCGCAATCTCAGCAACAGCTGTACCTATTTTGATGAAATTTGGAGCGTGAGCGTGTGGCATCCTTGAAGGCAATGCTGTTTTTTCAAAGTTGGTTTATTGGCGACTGACTAATTACGAACATCTCAAAATATTCCAAACATCGTTTTTAGGAATTTTTGGTGGTTATCACTTTTAGGGACGAGTTGGAATTGTTGTGCAGATGGTGAGTACCTCAGAAAAATGACGTGAGTAATACTCTCGAGCTAACAGGCATATCCGAACATTGCTTTTTAGGACATATAAGTGGATTTTGAATTTTTCCTCTCAGCCATAAGTGTGAGGTATAAATATACCTCAATCGCATAATATCAGTAGCTATTTCACCGATTTTTTTCAAGCTTGGTGGGCGATATGCTTTGGGATAATCATAGATAATGCTACTATATCTTTGGAATTCAGTGCATTTCACCTCAGCTTTCAACTGTCACCAGCAAAAGGTTCTACATAATCTCTGGGCTGTCAAGTTTGTGATATCGTTCTAGCCTGATATTTGTGGTTGTTTTCTTGTTTCGAAAATTTATGCTTGTTGTGGTTACTCTTTTGCGACAATGGATAAAAACATGGAAACTAAATTTCACAACTTCAGCTTTCAACTGTCACCAGCAAAAGATTCTACATTCTGTAAATTGTCAAGTTTGTGGTCTTATTCTAGCCTGATATTTGGGGCTATTTTCCTATTTCGAAAATTTGTGCTTGTTGTGGTTACTTTTTTTCGACAATGGATAAAAACATGCAAACTAAATTTCGCAACCTCAGCTTTCAACTGTCATCAGCAAAAGATTCTACATTCTCTAAATTGTCAAGTTTTTGATCTTATTCTAACCTGACATTTGGGGCTATTATCCTATTTCGAAAATTTGTGCTTGTTGTGGTTACTTTTTTGCGACAATGGATAAAAACAAGCAAACTAAATTTCGCAACCTCAGCTTTCTACTGTCATCAGCAAAAGATTCTAGATAATCTCTAAACTGTCAAGTTTGTGATCTTAATCTAACCTGATATTTGTGGTCATTTTATTGTCTCGTAACTTTATGCTTGTTGTGGTTGCTTTTTTGCGACAACAGGCAAAAACATACAAACTATATTTAACAACCTCAGCTTTCAACTGTCACCAGCAAAAGACTGTACATAATCTCTAAACTGTCAAGTTTGTGTGCTCATTCTAACCTGATATTTGTAGATTTTTTCTTGTTTCGAAAACGTGTGCTTGTTGTGGTTATTTTTTTGGGACGATAGACAAAAACATACAACCTAAATTTGACAACCTCAGCTTTGAACTGTCATCAACAAAAGATTCTAATGAGCAGTCATTCAGTGCACAGTTTTACATCCAATTTGCCCAAATATTTAGAACACGTCCTAAATATTCGAACAAATTGGATGTAAAAGTGCTTAGTAGCGAAAGCGCAGTCATCTTACGTCTTGTACTATTTTTTGTCAAATATTTAGGGTGGAAAATAGGACCGTGACGTACAGCCTTAAGAGGACAACGTTTGCTTGCATAAATTCAGTAAATCATCAGTATGACCGCGCTATATTTATAATGCTACTGTCCGTGTATAATCAACGCCTATGGCATCACATTAGCATGTAATATGAGCAAATTGGTCCTATATAAGGCCGCATGAGCCGCAATTATTCTTGTGTGCATCCCTTCCGCTTTTCTCTTCTCCCTCTACAAAGAGCTTAGTCTGTCCACTGCTGCAGCGTAATCTATCTGCCGATGTATTAAACAAAGTAGACCATGGAAACTAGATCAGCCTACGTCTGCAATAGATAACGTCGTCGGTGGGCAGCGGCAGCAGCAGCAGCTCGAAAGCCTCGAAAGCAGGCCGTGATATATGCCCACTAATGGTCGCATGTTGATTGCGACTTTTAAGGGGATCGCAGGATTTATGGGCCTATCAGGGACGCGTGCTGCTGCCAGTGCTGCCAAGGGGCGACGATACGTGCCGACGACGACTCCAACGCCGATACCCCTCCTATACCCCCGCCCCTTTGTGAGTTCGAAGTGTTAAATATTATGCACGTTTGCAAGAAAGACATGAAAAAACGTAATCATAATAATAATAATAATAATAATAATAACAACGTTTAAGCGCATGCAAAACTCTCGCTGGAACTGAGTACACGGCTAGACATAACTCAGCAGCCAAAATCATACATCAAGCATTAGCCACAAAAAACAAACTAATCGAAAACTCGGATCCATATTACAAGTGTACACCAACATCAGTACTCGATAACGATCACTACAAACTATACTGGGATGTTGAAATACACACAGACAAAACCATCAATGCAAACAGACCAGATATAGTATTTCAGATAAAGGCAGATAAAGTTACCTACTTAATAGATATTGCTATTCCCAATGATGTGAATGTTCAAAAGACCGACGCTGGGAAAATATCTAAATACACTGACCTTGCCATAGAAGCGAAGCGAATTTGGAAACAAGATAAAGTTATTATTGTCCCCCTCACTATGTCGGTCTCAGGCCTCACACCGAACACATTTACACAACACCTACAACAGTTAGGCTTGGACCAAAGTTTACACAAAATATTCCAAAAGTCTGTAATCCTTAAGATCTGTAATATAGTACGATCTTTCCTAAATTCCGATCAGTAATAGTTCATGTGTTGACTTGGCCTAGCCCGTCAACATTTGTCGTCACCGCAGTCATGCGAGAGACGCTTGAAAAAACGTTATAACAACGTTTATCAACACCAACTAATACCTATAAACAAAAGCGTGAGTTATTTTCGAGATATTCCGTCAGATGTTTATAATTCTGTAGGTACATACAGGGTGTCCCAGGACGACTAGGACAAACAATATATCGGAACTGGCCAGTAGTAGAGAATTATAATTTTGGTGGTGTAAATTAGAGCAAATACAGTATTTTTTCTTATTATTGAGCCCAATGAGTTATTTGTTTCTGGTCACGTGACGTCCGATTCAAAATTTTTAATGAGACACCCTGTATATTTGTGCCTTTTTGTATTCCTCCCGATTAAACAATTCCAACAAACTAGCACACTTGGGGTCTAAAGTGATTAATTCAAGAGCTACAGGTACTTAAATGATGGTACCACTACCATTGATTACTATATAACATGTACCCCTACAGTTGAATTGCTTTTGTAGTGTTTCATAATGATAGTGGTACAGTTCTTTAAATACATGTAGCTCTTGTATTAATCACTTTAGACCCCAAGTGTGCAGTTTGTTGGAATTGTTTTATCGGGAGGAACACAGAAAGTCACAAACATCCCATTAAAAATTTTGAATCGGACGTCACGTGACCAAAAACAAATACTTCATTGAAGATACTATATTTGCTCTAATTTACACTCCAGAAATTATAATTCTCTACTACTGTTCCGACATATTGCTTGTCTTAATCGTCGTGGGACGCCCTGGATAACGATACACTGAATCCTCCAAATACTAAAGAGTCTGGTCACTTGCCAAACGTACGTTTCGGCAACTTTACGGTTTTCAAGTCAGGGAAAAGTAACGGAAAAAAAGAAGGAAGGAGAAGAGCAAACGAGTTCGGAAATTTTTGGGTTTTACCTAAAAAGTTAATTTTGAGGTTCCATGTCTAAAAGGGAAAAAATTAGTTTTCAAAATTGCACGATTTAATTTTGACCACAATGCAAGCCACGGCCTTGTGTGCTTGCGAACTTGCTCGACTGAGTAGTTCACTTACTTCCGTAACAGAGGTTTGCTGTGCGATTTCTCTTGACTATAACGTCGCTGCGCTTGCTGTTTAATGTAGTCCCTCAGATAAGTGGTGTCAAGATATCTGTGAAGAGTATCCTTATAAACATACCATGCAGAGTTGGTGGTTATCCGTGATGTCCTGCTCTGCAGAACCTGCAGGCTTCGCATGTTCGTTTTGGCAAGGAAACACCAAGCCGCACATGCGTAAGTAATTGCAGATCTAATAATCATTTTGTATAATCGATTGTATTCACCAAACCTAATTTTGAAGTTTTACATAACATAGGGTAGAGTTGGCTGAACGTAATTTCGAATCTTATTTTTAACGCTTCAGTGTGCTTCTGCCAAGTGATACCCTTATTCAGGATAATTCCGACGTACTTGGCAGAATTTTCCCATGGAATCAGAACAGCGTTTACTGAGACCTCCGACGGGGCACCACGACGGTTTTTGGTACAATATATAGCCTGCGCTTTCGATTTATTGATTTTGATCAGCCACCGATCCGCCCACTCCAACACTCCATTCACCGTAAGCTGCAGCCCACCGCGGACCAGATCTCCAGTCCTCGACTGAGCTACAATCGCAAGATAGGCCCAAGAACCGAACCCGGCCTTTATGGGCCCTAATGTCGGAAAAGTATTTTTAATTTTGATTTTAAATTTCCTCCCTTCGAGAAAGGATTTTAAAAGTTTTACAAGTCAAAATGGGAAACCCTTTCGAATTAATTTATAGAGGAGGCCCTCATGCCACATCTTAATAAAAAGCCTTTGAAACTTCCAGAAGCAAGATGCCAGTACTTTTGTCTTGGGTAAATCCACTGGCTATACTCTCCGCCAGCCTGAGTGCCTGCAACTCCGCGCTATGCTCAGACCGAAATCCTAACTGAACGTCAGGAATTGTGTCGTGATCTGACAAGCAAATCTCAATATGACGTTCAATCGCCTTTTCGAGAAGCTTAGACGGCGCAGGCACTAGACTAATGGGACGATAATCCTGCGGAAAAATTGAACCCACCTTCTTTGGAATCACGATGACATCAGCAACCTTCCATGCCTTTGGAAGGTACTGAGATCTGAGAACTGCGTTAATTATTGTCACCAGATATCTCAAAGCTTTACGCACCTTTAGTTTTTTAATATGACCTTGAAGCTCTGCTGGTGTGCAATGAGGAATCACTTGTGATCCTTCGGGTGTGCTATGTAGAGCCTCTGTAGAAGAATCTTCAGAAGAAGGTTCTCAAACAGAAGCATCATCGCCACTGACGCCATTGGCTCCAAAATATCTGCTGACGGACCTTACAGTTTGTTACTCCTCGTCGAGGTTATTATCCAGATCATAGTTGGGTGAGAACTGATTTTCCATGGCATCAGAAAAAAAATCTCCATCATTTCCTCAGTCCTGAAGACATCATCCCCAGGACCATAGATATGAGGAAGATGGGCATCTTTACGGTATCCAGAAGTTCAAATTAGGTTTCTCGAATAAAAATTTGTCTATAGCTGATGATTATTAGACCAATTATTACCTACTCACGTGCAGTTTGGTGTTTTCTCGCCAAAACACAGAAGCGGAATTCTGCAGAGCAGGGCATTACGCACAATCACTAACGCCCCATGACTGGTTTCTGACGAAACCGTTCACAGACACCTCGAAATCTCTGACACAGACGATAACGAGACGAACAACTATATTATATTCAAACAAAATCGCACCGCTAGGCACTGTTACGCGACTCAGTCGAGCAAGTTCACAAGCATACAAGGCCGCTGCACTACCCTAATTTAGTATATCAAGCTTTCGACCAATGCGACTGCAACAAGAGCAAAGATCTTTTGCACCGCCCATAGAACTTGCGTCTATCTTGCATCGATTCCAAAATTTTCGTCAATGATTGGATGGGACATCCGCAGGGCGCTATGATGACTGAAGCTGATTACGACCACTGCGACTCAGGATCCGTAGTGGTAGTGCCCTGAGAATGTCCCTTGAAATCATGGACAAAAGCGCGGAATTTACCGCAAATCAAACACAGATATACCTGGAAGTGAAGAATTTTCTACGTGTATTATATTTTGCTTTAGTAGAAAGCCATACAGCATATGGGGTTTCAGTTTGAGGAGCTGCTAATAAAAGGCATATACTTGAATTATACATCGTACAAGGACATACAAACTATTAAAACAATATTTTATAAACCATGACTGTATCTCACAACAATTTAAACATTGGTCTTTTCCAAAAAACAATAAACGAATGAACGAATTAGTGGAAGAAGAAGAGAGGCTTTTTGGTGACAAGGACCACCAGTAAGTACATAGACCTACAAGCGGGCCCTTCTGCAGCTTTCCCTACTCTAATTCCAAGTCCATCCCTCGTCGCAAAGATGAGGATAGCTTTGGATCCTGCCCATCTTATGTCTCCGGGTTGAAGGACTTTTGAACCTAGTATATTTTGCCTGTGATACTCAAAGGCGTCATAGGGACATAAAATATTAGCCGAGGATTCCTCCTCCTTACCACTGCGTGCACACGTCAGATTGTTTGCCACCCCCATTACATAAAAGTGACTTCCGAAGCTGTTATGGCCAGATAGCATGCCCACAAGAAACATTAGCCCGCTTACATCCAATGAGAACTGCCCCACCTTGGCGAAAGGTCCTTAAGTTCTCTAGCTTGACAGAACTATCCAGAGATTCATCATCATTTCATAAGATATTGATTTTACAACCACATCTCGGTTTCTTCCTAGAGGTGGCTGCTGCCAGTCCCACAGCACCCAGGAAATCACCTCTCGCCTCTCGCCTGGCGAGCGCGTCAGCCGTTTCATTAGCGCAAACTCCAGCATGACTCGGCACCCACTTAACATAACACAACAACACCTGATGTCTTGCCGAAATGTCTTCCAGGACATTACAGAACGAGCCCTGATCTAAATCTACAAGCACTCAATGTTTTCAATGCTGTCTGGCTGTCAGGCAGATAGTAATCCGCCTCCTAGACCCCCGAATTTATATATTTATTTGTATGTTTCTGCCTGCAATACCCTGGTGGATCCTCCAAGAGATAGGAAGAGCTAAGAAACAACTAGAGAATAAATTGGTCAACTACCCCGTTTTATAATTCAGTACATAGATATAAAGAACTTATATAGTAAAGTAATGAAGAAATGCGTGCCATCAAAATAAGAGTTAGTATAGATGAACTATATACTATCTCACTGATATTACACACATACTTTTTCAAAGTACTGCTTCCCAATATCTATATGTTGCTACTACTAGTACGAGTTTTGCCAGCTAGGCAGTAACAAGCAATTTCATTTATTCGTCTAAGACATAAATCACACTGATGAGCTTTAATAAAAGCGAAACGACGTCGTCTGTGATTGGTTTCGGATGACTGAATAAAATTGCTACTCTTTAATTGAATTAAGTTGCTTTTTAGCATAAACCATATGTCGGGAGTGTTAAATGAGTGTTCCACAAAAAAGAGTCTGTTTGTTGTCGTACCCGGAGGTTTCTATACCTGATGCGTTTAAACGGGTCACATAAACAGTGCTCGGATACATAAGTTAAACGCTCAGGTACCGGCTTTGGTAGATAGATGGCAAACCAATGCTTATTCAAAGTACTGCTTCCCAATATGTTGCTACTACCAGTACGAGTTTGCCAGCTAGGCACTAACAGGCAATTTCATTTATTCGTCTGAGACCTACATCACACTGACGAGCTTTAGTAAAAGCGAAACGACGTCGTCTGTGATGGGATTCGGTTGAATGAATGAAATTGCTACTCTTTAAATGGTACACATATTGTATCTTTTGTAAATAATAGTATATTGTAGTAACTTACGCAGTGATTCGTTACTAAAGTAATAACACTTCACCAGAAGTTTGCAGTGCGGACCGTAGGCGAGTGATGTAGCAATAAATAGTAAGATTCAAATACATGATAATAACAAGCTATTGACAACTTAGCCACAATTCTGTTACTAAAATAAATACTGTATACGCTAAGCAGTGATTATAGTGTGAAATTAATTATGTGAATTTCCAAGAGATCAATATTGGTATCAACGGTATCTAGTAGGCATTGCTCATAGGTGCTGCTAAAATGGCTTCTCAAATGTTCTAAGACAATGTAGTCCATTGACCGATCACGAAGGCTGCCCAGTGTCACCTGTTGTTGTACTTTGTGAAAATCACCTGCTTAAATATTTTTAGGATTTTTGATTTCGATATACAGGGTTACTGGTAACTCGACCACTTTCCTGCAGGAAGTGATAGAGGGACTCAAATGCAATAGATTTAACCCCCCATATGTAATTCCGAAAACCGATAGTTTTCGAGATAATTAACATTTAATGTTTTTGAACGATATTTCCAAATTTCCACACTACATCCCAAATTTAGAAAAAACCCTGCTATCGATTTTAGTAATTTCCAATTTAGTTTTTTACTAACACATACGCAAATCTAATTTAGTATTTAAATGTGTAAAAATACTAATGAGTTTCAAATTACATACAATTATTTAAAAAATAAAGAACAAAATTCTTACATTCACCCCGAAAGAAAATTGTCTAGCTCAAAAAAAGATACACAACCAGTCAAACAAATTATTTTAAAAACTTCCTTATGTGATGGCCTATTCCAAGGACAAGAATGACAGTACAACCACAAGTAACTATTTAACAAAATTTATCAACATAATACAGCATCATCAACAATATGATATTCCAGCATGATGGTTGTCCAGCACATTACTGTATCACAATTCGGCAGTTGTTGGACCACACATACCCGAACAAACGGATAGGGAGGGGTGAACCCATACCATGGCCTACGCGGAGCCCAGATCTGACACCTCTTGATTATTACGTCTGGGGTCACAAAGGCATTGGTTTACGAGGAGACTCCAGTTAAAACTGCTGACGAACTAAGGCAAAAAATTATCAATACGGCGGAGGAGATGAAACGAACCTTTTCAACACGAGTTACAAAAACCGAAGTGAGGAAGCGGATCCGTACTTGTCTCCAAAATCAAGGGCAATACATTGAGCCAGATCTATAAAAACTTTGAGTGGATTTAATTTGTTTTACTTGGATAAAATCATCGACCTCATTTGCAAACATTCTAGTATGTAAATGAGTTATCAATAATGACGGTACTGTCATTCGTTCTTTTTGAATAGGTGATTTTTATTCATTGCTGTTCTTTCTGAAAAGGTTATTAGGTAGGAAAGTTTTTTTTAGCGATTTGTTCAACCGTTTGTATAATTTTTTTGAGCTGGATAATTTTCTTTCACGGTGAACGTAAAAATTTTATTGATTATTTTTTGAATATTTGTATTTAGTTTGGAACTGTTTAGTATTTTGAAATATTTTAATGCTAAGTTAGCTTTGTGTATGTGTTAGTTAAATACTAAAATAAAAATTATCAGAATCAGCAACAGGTTAATTCTTAGTTTAGGATCTAGTGTGAAAATTTGGACATTTGGTTGAAAAACATTAAATGTTAATTATCTCGAAAACTATCGGTTTTCGGAATTACGTATGGGGGGTTAAATCTATTACATTTGAGTCCCTCTATCACCTCTTGCAGGAAAGTGGTCGAGTTACCAGTAACCCTGTATAGCTTGGTAGATGTGTTTGATAAACTGAAATAAGTGCTCGTTCCTTATGATGTTTCTCAATGTAATCAAAAACTAAGCTTCGAGCCTTGTAAGCTATTTCATTCTGATGCTACTGACGACAATCTCATTTTGTATGCAAAATTTCCCTTAAGAATTCGGGGACGCTTATGCTTTAGCAACAGCTTTTTGCCCGAGCTTATTGTGAGCTTGGTTAAGGCGGGAAATTCAGTGTTTGTTTTTATTCGATAATGAAATGCAAACAGAAGCAAGTGCCGACTGCGGATCAATATCCTGTAAATTGCGTTTAATTTGGGGATACATAAACAAGCGAAATCACCACCATTATTGTAGGAAAGTGCCAATGAAGAGCAAAGCTACCTTGATTGGCGATGGACTAGTCCTTGATACGTCAATTTCATTTCAACATATCTTTAAGGGTACTGAAGTCGTACTTGAGTGACCGATGTTTCGAAGTCAGAGTTAATAGTGAACTTCTAACCGCCTCCCTATAAAGTCAGGTGTCCCTCAAGGAAGCATATTAGGTCCTTTGCTGTACGTCCTATATACAGCCGATCTACCCACAAAACTCACAACAACAGTAGGTACATTTGCAGACGATACAGCAATTTTTTCTACCGACAAAGATCCCGAGATAGCCTCAAATAAACTCCAACAGCATCTAAGTGACATCGGAGAATGGCTGAATAAATGGAAAATTAAAGTGAATGAAACAAAGTCCAGCCACATAACATTCACCCTCTGCAAAAAACAATGCCCCCCAGTAACCTTAAACTAAGTTGTCATACCTCAGCAGGAAAATGTAAAATACCTAGGATTGCACATGGACAATAAACTCAACTGGAAGACTCATATATAAAAAAAAAGAAAACAAATGGATCTGAAAACTAAGCAACTAGACTGGCTCATAGGTCGTAGGTCTAAGCTAGCAATAGAAAACAAACTACTTATATACAAAGCTGTCATCAAACCAATTTGGACATACGGTATTGAACTTTGGGGTTGCGCAAGCAAGTCAAACACAGCAATCATCCAACGAGCTCAATCCAAAAAACTCAGAAGTATAGCTGGTGCACCATGGTATGTCTACAATCATACCCTCCATAGAGACTTCAAGATCCCCTACGTAAGCGAAGTCATCAAATAAAGAAGTATCAAGCACCATGCCAGACTCGGCGACCATCCGAACCAACTCCTACCGTCACTGTTAATACCCGCTGAGACCAGGAGACTAAGAAGAAAATTGCCACTCGATCTACAAACCTGAGGTGGTATCGCTGGATGTTTACTTCTTCACGTCATTACGGGTACAAATATGTGAAGTATTGTACTAGCCATTAAATTAGCTTATAGAGTGTAACATTCTGATTGCTAATAAAGTTGAGGAGAAAAAAATCTTTAAGGGTAAGGGGTGCAGAACTATTAATTTCGTTATCGTGTCCTATGCTAGCATTGTAAAATAATAATAAAAATCCTTCATTTAACATTATTCAACCAGGCGGAAGGTGAACTTAGGTCCTTATCTACATTCCAACAAGGGGCAAAGAAAATTGCATTAACATTGGACTTGGTGTATTGGTATAGTGTACAATAACAAGTGCATAAAAATAATCACTTCAGAGGAATTTATTAACTTTTATAAAAACTACTAGAGCTCGTGTTAATAAGTCATAACGGTCGGGCACAATATTGTTTTGATTAACTAGTACCTATAATAATAATTTTGCAACCCGTATGTATTTCTGGCTTCCTCTATGCGTATTCTTATTTCAACAGAGCAATCGTTGTTTTCATTTATACAGGTTCAAAGATAAGTATATCAGTTAACACGTTGAACCGCTAGGTCTTGAGTATATAGATTTCTATCTAACTGTAACCACATTATTCTTAAGAACTCCAGTGCTAAATTTTCCAGCAGGTTTTCCAAATTTTCATTTAGAAAATTTTGGAAAACATTAGTTTATTATGCGGTTTCCAACAATACTACCCCAAATGTTTAGACTTATCATACCATCTAATTTGAAAAAAAAGCTTATGGTCATTGAAGTTGCAAATTCAAATATCACATTACCTAAAATACACACAAAACAAACGGGACGGATGGTATCACACGTGGGGAAATAGCACAGAAACAGTCGATCGGTCTAATTTTATCAATTTTTAATTATTTATAATTAATTTAAAAAATCGGATTTCTAATTTTTTCGCACTAAATATCAGTGTTACTAATAATTGAGTTTTAAAATAACAAAAAAAACCAAAAAAATATTTTTCAAAAATCACAGTTGTGTAACATATACCTTGAATTGAATGGAATTTTTAATCCGTGCTGTTAAAAAAACGTGTGGGTATCAATTTATTTGATACCATTTTTTTATCTAGAAAGGAGGCAGTCAGTTTTTGTCCTTCAAATGGAACCAACAATTTGGTGTTAAAAGCGTTGATTCGAACAAATTTAATTATCAAATTCTCATGCAACGGCTTGCAACAGGACACTATACTGCAATACAATTTTTCTCTCCTGGGAAAGAAACAAAGGATTGCCAGTAATCAAATATCAGCTTTACACCAATACTAATATTCTGTGAAAAACGATCTGACATCGTCGAGTTTTCCAGTAAAAACACCAAAACAGTTTATGAGCTTGTATTCATCATTTTCCCCCTCGCAAGGCCTTTCAAATTAATAAGATTAATTATAGCCTAAAATGTGCGAAAACAGCAATCAATTATGATTGACTTGCTACTTTCCCAGCAAAATAATTAGTAACCAGTCAACAAATTAGTATGCCACCTGTTTATTGATTTATTAGGCACAGTTATGGTAATATAGTCAAATCGCAGAGAAAATCTTCTAGGTTATTATTGTTGCGGGGTATGATCCTTGAGGCTTCATAAACCTACTAAAGACGTACAGGAATGACGGTGTGGACCCGATGAAGACATTCCTTGTAATGTAGTATTATGTGTATCTGCTAGTAATGCCGTCCACACACGCTAGAGTTTATTGGAGCATGTATTGGAAGTGACCTATGCAGGTTCTTTAACCAGTGAATGCGACCGACAAAATCCAAAATAAATACTTTTGAGAAATATAGTACTGCGAACCTAAGCCCTCAGGTGTACTGGATCGTCCCACACACACAGCTGACCTGCGTAGGTATACAGGGTGGGCCAATAGTGCGTGGACGGAGGATTGTGGGCTTACTAAAAAATATTTCAAAAATCTGTCACTTGATCATGGTAGGGACCCTTAAGGGCTATAACGTAAAAATATTTTCACTCAAATTTTGACGTTTATACAGGGTGATTCATATCAAACATATTTGGATTCCTTGGTTAATTCCAGTGTGACTTTATGTATCACACATGGAACTTTAGATGAACCGTTTGGGCGTAAATCACCATTTTTGGTACAAGTAGGTATCAGAAAAAAATTGAATATCACAGCGATTATAAAACTTAGAAGGCCGTGACTTTGCGGTACGACTAAGCATAAAATGTGTCTCCTTAGGTCAGAGGGCTAAATTTGAATTCTTTTTGCATTTGGAGAAATCAGTAGATTAATTAAGGAAACTTCAGTCACAGATAACTTGATTTTTTTAAATGGGAGTGCCTATTTTGGTTTAAAGAGTCAAATGTAAAATTTGATTACCTTTCTAACGATATGCATTCTCGATATCAATCTCTTTTGGTTTTCATTTTATGTCAAATTTTCTGTCAGATCGGCGTTTTTCAATTCTCCTGCGTGCAAGCAACCTAGCAGGCCATGAAAAATAAACAAAAGCTCGTTAATATGGAAGAAACCAACTAACTTAGTAGAAAAATGCAAACTAACTAGAGCAACGAGGCAAGATTATGCAAATTCCTTCCAACATATTAGCTCTAACCGGATACAAGAGCCGCAAGATATCTAATGCCAATGAGTAGCTGGGGTATGGCAGAAGTGTTTTTTTTTCACAGCATACTAGCTATTGATGTCTACTAGAGCTTGACCACCTTCCAAAATGATTAAAAATTTTGAAACAAAAGGAAAACTACCAGCGATTTTTGCTTACAATCTAACATCTTTAGAATGAAATTTCACATTTATTGGGATAAAAAAATTAGTCATTTCCGTTTAGTTAAGTCAAAAGTGAAGATATCTCCAACTGGAGCATTCTGAACATCTACTGAAATAATGCTAGAATTTTTTAATTACGCTATGTTGTAATTGTGTTTTATTTCATGTAGTTTTCTGCAAACTAAATTATATTTTACAATTCAAACAGACTGCAAATCAAGTTTCACTTTCCGCGATTTTGCTAATAAGTAGAAGTACCTACTGAAGCATTTGAAGGGTTCCAGTCAGAGGTATCATTACTTTTGACTTACGGAAATGGCTACTTTTTTACAGCATTGAATGTGAAACTTTATTCAGAAGACATAGATATTCTACTGCCAGCAACAATCAGCAGTAGCTTTCCTTTGAATAAATATTTTTTTACTGACTTTGGAAATTGGCTAATGGCTAGTAGGCTGTGAAAAATGAGCGTTCTTGTTGCCGCTATTGTTTCTGGTTAGAGCTAATATGTTGTAAGGAGTTTTCATAATCTTGCCTCGTTGCTCTACTTAGTTTGCATTTCTCTACTAAGTTAGCTGGTTTCTTCCATATTAACGAGCTTTTGTTTATTTTTCATGGCCTGCTAGGTTGCTTGCATGCAGCAAAATTGAAAAACACCGATTTGACTGAAAATTTGAAATAAAATGAAAACTAAAAAAGATTGATATCGAGAATGCTATATCATTAGAAAGGTAATCACATTTTACATTTGATTCTTTGAACCAAGATAGGCATTCCTATTTGAAAAAATCAAGTTACTTGTGATTGAAGTTTTCTTAATTAATCTACTGATTTCTCCAAGTACAAAAAGAATTCAATTCTAGCTCTCCGACCTAAGGTGACGCATTGCATGTTTAGTCGTACCGCAAAGTCACGGCCTTCTAAGTTTTATAATCGCTGCGATATTCAATTTTTTTCTGATACCTACTTATACCAAAAATGGTGATTTGCGTCTAAACGGTTCATTTAAAGTACCATATGTGATACATAAAGTCACACTAGAATTGACCAAGGAATTCAAATATGCAATAATATATAGGGGGTTCCATTCAAAAAAATGTAACTTTGATATGAATCACCCTGTATAAACGTCAAAATTTAAGTGAAAATATTTTTACGTTATAGCCCTCAAGGGTCCCTACCATGGTCAAGTGCCAGATTTTTGAAATATTTTTCAATCCTCCGTCCACGCACTATTGGCCCACCCTGTATTTGCTTAGGCAGGCTTCTCTGGTACATAGCTCAATTTCCGAAAAGCAGATAACTGCAGAGCAAAATAGGTGGCTATGCTCAGTATTTTTTGCGGTTTTGCCTCGCTTTGCTTTGCACGGTTGTATGTCGCATTATGCAACCCTATTGATTATAAGTCATAAATCCAGAACTGGTTGTCGTTTTGCATTTATCAATTGATGCGATAGCTGTAAAAGGATAAGATTCAGAAACTGCATCAACTCTGTGACTTTATTAGGTATATTTGTGAAACATGTTGCGAATACACTTCACTTAGGGAATTGCAGCGTTTAAAAACAGAAACACATAAATCAGATCAGTAGCATACATTTTATGTTACAAGAAAATAATATCCTGTTGTTTTTTGTAAGCAGCTGAACAATACTTCAATACTGGGTACTTTGGTGCATCAACAGAAAATAAAATCTAACCAGTCGCCAAACCGATTTTATTCAAACACGACTTGTTTTTTACTAACTACGCCAGCATCTTCAGGGAAAGATTAAGACTAAACTGTAACTCCTAACCTAAGGCCAGTAACCACGTACCATTTAAAAAACCAAAGTGAATAATAGGCTCTTTGAAATCGGACCTTTACCTGTATTCATCACTTTTTTGACTTCTTTGATATCTATAAGCTTTCATCGGTGCCATCCTCTTAGAGGTTACTATAGATACAATGAACTAATTTTAAATTCCTTAACCATACTTTGTGTTCTCTGTCTAACATGTGCTCAGCTCCAACGGACTTGCCCGTTCTACCATATCTCATGTTCGTCAACTGCGTCCTTTGTTCTATCTAATAGATCTGTAACGTCTTCAGATCCTCTCTATGTCTCTTAAAAATGTTCATTAGCCAAACAAAAAGACAATGTTTATAGGCTCCAACTAGGAGATCTATTAGGTCTAGGTCTATATAACAACGTGGCATGTTTAAATTGATAGAACGGATAAGTCTAGCGTAGAAACATGTATTGTGTTCGACAGGGAACATAAGGTAGATTTAAGTAATTTAAAATTAGTTCGTAGTGCAGCAAGCTTAAGCCACAAGAAACCTACGGGATTGATATATAGTATTCGTCCCTTATTTCAAGTGGATGCAAACACAGTAGTAGTTACTGCTCGTGGCAATTCGGACCTGCGACTATTCGGGATTCATTATAGGGAGCTAAAAGCATTTATTAGAGATATGCAGGTCCAAAGTTGTCATACCGATCCATTCCACACTGCATAAAATTGACCTGAGTTCTTGAATCGCGTGATCAGGTTCCACGCCGTTTGTTCTGTGCCCTAAACGGCTTCAAAGGATTTGTGTCCGGCCAACGCGTGGATTTCCATCCATGGTGATAATGGCGGCTTTCAGCCAGCCAAGTCGATTTTAGGTTAGTGCTGTTATAATACATGCATTTAAGTATTTTGAATTTCTAATTTTTGTTAATCATGAAATTTGATATAAATTCTCAAATCGTCGATACAGTGTAATACACGGTATTAGCATAAGTGACGCTTTATTTTTTGGACTGCAACATGGCCAAGAGCCCGACTCCGTTGCAGTCCCTGTAATGTGCTGGTTGATTGTGCTAACGCGCAGAAGATAAAAGAAAGGAAGGAATTCCATCCATCATTTTGACAACGAATACTGCGCGGACATGTACCCATCCGCAACTCCACAACTCTATACGTTGTGAGGTGAAAGTGAACGAAGGTGAATTGACGTTGACAAGTCCTCTTCTGGAAATTATTTAAAACGATTTGCTACTTGTCGCCAGTACAATTCGCAGTGATGCATTATCCAATATTATTAAAGTCGCTCTGGCTGAACACATTTTAATAACTAAGAATGACTAATGATAAATAATTTTATACATGGACGTCTTAAAACGTAAATGATTCTATACTAATGCCTCGTTCAGATACCTCTTTCATTCCCTCTTCATTATACAGGGTGGGCCAACAGTGAGTGGACGGAAGATTGTGGGCGTACTTAAAACATATTTCAATAGTATGTCACTTGATCATGGGGGAGCCTTGAGGGCTATAACATTAAAGTATTTTCACTTGAATTTTGGCGTTTAAACGAGTGTGAGTTTATAGGGCTATTCCAGTTACAGTTCCATCACCGTCCCAGAACTGTTTTCATCATGCCCCACCCATTTTGTGATTCTGGAATCGATGATTGATTGGTACGCTGGCGGACCAACCAATCACCGTTTTTAGAACTGTCAAATGGGCGGGGTTTGATGAAAACAGTTCTGGGATGGTGATAGAACTGTAATTTGGAACAGTCCTTAGGTATCACATATGGAACTTTAAACCAACCGTTCAGGTACTAATTACTATTTTCGGTATAAGTAGGTATAAGAAAAAAATTCAATATCGCAGAGATTATAAAAATTACAAGGCCGTGACTTTGCGGAGCGACTAAGACTGAAATGCGCCACCTTAGGTTAGACGGTCAATTTTGAATTCCTTTCTCACTTGGAGACATCAGTAAATTAATTAAGGCTAGGTTGCTTATACGTGAGAAAATTGAAAAACACCGATTTGACCGAAAATTGGAAACAAAATAGAAACTAAGAGAGATTGACATTGAGAGTCCTATATGGTTAGAGAGACAATCAAATTTTAAATTTGATCCTATCACAAAAATAGGCATTCCCATTTGAAAAAATCAAGTTACCCTCGATTGGAGTTTCACTATTTAATCGAGTGATTTCACCAAGTACAAAAGAATTTAAATTTGGCGATCTGACATAAGGTGTTGTTCCGTTGTACCGCAAAGTCATGACCTTCTGAGCTTTAAATAATCGTTGCGATATTCGATTATTTTCTGAACGGTTGGTTTAAAGTTCTATACGTGAAGTCATACTACAGTTCACCAAGGGATACAAATATGCAGTTATATACAGGGCGCTCCATATAAACAAATTAAGTTTGATATGGGTCACCGTGTATAAAAGTAAACATTTAGGTGAACATATTTTAACGTTTTAGCCTTCAAGGTCCCCTACCATGATCAGGTGACAGATTTTTGAAATACGCTCTAGTGAGCCCACAATCTTCCGTCCACTCACTGGTGACCCACCCTGTATACCCTATCTCTCGTGCAATGCCGCTACCCTCGCCGCTTGCTGTTTATAGGTACCCTAAGAAAGACTAAAGAAGTCAAACTATGAATAAGGTTGAACGCCCGATTGCAAACCACTTGGTAATAGTTTTAGATTATTAAAGATTGCATAGTTGTCTGAAGTGTCCCTCCGATAGGTATTGATTAAGTCAGGTGAATTGCACAAGTTTGATATACAAGACAATAATTGGGTGTTGATGCTGGCGTATAGAAACACGTGTTGCAATTGAGAAAATCGGATTGATGAATGGCTAGGCTGTAGAACTTGCACTACATTCAACTTATTGCAATGCAGTCTTGTAGCACAGCTCGACAGTATTGAGGGAATGTGTAATTTTTTCTCATAACTAATAGAGCCATCCTCTCTTCTCACATTCTAGCGCCATATACCAAGCTCTTCTCCTAGCTGTATCGTTTATACCTTTGTACAATTTTTCAGGGTCGAACGATTGCTCGCTCAATTCTGACGTTATCTTTTTTCCTTGAACTACGAATGTTGAAAAGTATAGAGCGTGATCAAACTCATACTCAGCTTCTAGTTTCATCTCCTCTAAAAATTTTTGAAATCCAAACTGATTTGTGTCACATTTTAGCATTTCTAACACTGCTATAAAGTGCTCATGATAATATTCCAAAAGAGAATCTAGGCATCGTTTTAAAACCTCTAACTGGACACTGGAAAAGAGCAAGAAAAATACGTCAGATGCTGCAGATCGATAAGTGTAGATCTGGAAGTCTACAATCTTGTTGTCCACTGGAACTCCGTCGACAAACTTCTGCATTGTATTGTTTACCCACATGTCGTAGTGCATTAGCGTGGCAAAAGGTTCCCTAGGCTTTCTTTGGTCTTCTTTCTCACCCCAGTAACTTATCTTTGACGCGAGATGTCTACATTTCTCATTTTCCTCAAGAATCCTTTTCAGTATGGCTTGCATCGGCTGTATGATATCTTTTTTCGGAATATAATCGTGACAGAAGGCTTTCACTCTTTTTTGGAATACTTCAGGTTTTTTGAGCTTTAGTGCGATAACAGTGGCATGAAGGTTTGCCAAGTCTTTTAAAACTAGTCTTGTTGTAGAGAGGTCGAAGCATAGCAGTCTATCCACGTTCTTGTATCCTAGAAATAAAAACATCTCTAAGATTGAATTAATGTACAGGGTGGAGCACGTAAGATAACCCACTACCTTATCTCAAAAACTATATGAGATAGAACAAAAAGTTGAATACAGAAGTGGTGGTGAGTTATACTTCAATTCTATTATAATTTTGTATATGCAGGGTGGCCCGTTGTGCCTGACTTAGTGTTAACTTTTTTATTTCAAATAAATTTTGTGTAAACCGAAATTACACGTTTTTTTTCGAAAAAATCGGTGTTTCTAAAAGTCACATTTCAACTGCTCTGTAAGATGCATATGCTGCTACTACTATCATCTAAGAGATCTGCTAGAAAATGGAATTTGACGATTCCTGTATATTTACTGAGAAATAATATACAGAACGTTTGCTACAGTCACTGGAAAAAGCAGTTTCTCAAACACCGGTATCCTAACTATTTCAAATGGAACCCCCCTGTAAATTTTGGTCTGGAAATTAACTGCTTAATTCTCTATTTTCATATCAGTAGATCCTATACCTAGAGTTGACAGATTCCAAATAGTTTAAAGTTATTTGGTTCAACACCATGTTTTTCTTAATTACATTAAACTGTAGGTGGGGCGGACCCCCTGTATATTTTAGTATTGTCGGACTGTCTGATTAATTTTATGTATTTTCATATAAACATGTCCTATACGCAGATATACAGAAAATATATTCCCAAAAGGTGGAAAGAGGTGAGAGTGGTCTTCATACCTAAACCAGGTAGGATGGACTACACCCTACCGAAGGCATTCCGACCAATAAGCTTAACATCGTTCTTCCTCAAGACGATGGAACGGCTATGCGAGAGGTATATAAGAGATGAGGTACTAATTCATTTCCCACTTCATCCAAATCAACATGCATACACTCCAGGCAGATCCACCGACTCTGCACTACATCAAGTAGTTGGCAGAATTGAGAGATCACTGGACAACAAAGAATCCACCCTTGGTGTATTCATAGACATAGAGGGAGCGTTTGACAAAACAACATTCCCAAAAATTAGCCAGCAACTCCAGGCTAGGAACGTGCCTAGCACTGTAAGCGAATGGATACTTAGCATGCTCTCCAACAGAGCAATAACAATCAACGTAGAGGACATTTCTGTTAAAGGTGTTGTTACCAGGGGTTGTCCGCAGGGAGGTGTTCTGTCACCACTGCTTTGGAACGTGGTTCTGGATACCCTCATCAATCACCTCAACAGCAATGGACACTACACAATAGCATATGCGGATGACATAGTCATCCTGCAAACAGGTAGATTTGAGAACACGTTGGGTGAACGCACCCAAGTAGCACTCAAATCAATAGAAAAGTGGTGTCTAGAACACTCATTGTCCATTAATCCCAAGAAGACTGAGATGGTTCTGTTCACCAGAAAAAGGAAGATCAGGTGCCTAAACCCCCCTGAGCTTCTCAGTGTCAAGCTACATTTCTCTGAAGAGGTGAAATATCTTGGTATTACCCTCGACAGAAAGCTGACGTGGAACTCTCACTTAGATAGTAGAGCCAAAAGAGCATATGTCGCTTATGAACAATGTCGGCGAACAGTGGGACGCACTTGGGGCCTGTCGCCAAGAGTTACCCACTGGATCTATACCACAATCATTAGGCCTATGCTAACGTATGGAGCCATTGCCTGGGTACCTAAAGTTCTGCAGGCGACGGCGATTAATAAATTATATAAAATACAACGTATGGCCTGCATTAATATAACAGGAGCCATGAGCACAACACCGACTGCTGCTATGGAAGTAATAATTGGCATTACCCCTCTAGATATTTACATCAAAGAGGTTGCGTTACTGTCAATGTTACGACTTCGCACGGTTGGTATTAATCCAGATGTAGGTATGGGACGACTGAGGCAGCTGGTATGGTGGGAAGCGCTAAAGGCACTACCCATGCTACAAGCAACCAGCGACTCAATTAAACCAACATTCGTTTTTAAGAAACCCTACAAAATAGAGATTAAACAGAATGTTGAGCCAAATGTGACAAATGCAATTTGCATATACACAGATGGCTCCAAAACAAGGGACGGCACTGGATGTGGTGTATACTCCAGGTCTTTAAACCTAAGAACAAAGTGGGCTATGGGCAAACACGCCAGTATCGTTCAAACGGAACTGGCTGGCATATCGATAGCCGCAAATGAACTAGCCAGGAGAGATGTATCTGGCAAAACTGCAGCAATCTGCACTGACAGCAGACAAGCACTTCTAACCCTGAAAAGACCTTGTATCACCTCAGGGCTAGCAATGGAATGCCACCAATCTTTAGCCCATGCTTCGGACAAAAACAATATTGTCCTGAGGTGGGTTAAAGGGCACAATAACAACAAAGGCAACCGTATAGCGGATGGTCTAGCCAGGAAGGCCGCTGACCAAAGAATTTTAGGACCATGTGACCTTTCTGGAATGTCGACAACCACAATTTCGGAAATAGCCAAAAAACACTCCCATGCCCAAATGGTAAAACGATGGGAAGAACTACAAGGATGTCGATTTGCCAAGGAAACCCTTGCAGGTTTTGACATGGCAATATCCAAGAAGTATTTGGCGATGACCAGACCAAACCTACGTCTCTTAGTAGGATTCCTGACTGGCCATTGTCAACTCAGGAAACACCTCCACACTATGGGGTTAAGTGACACACCGATATGTAGAATGTGTGAAAGTGAAGACGAAACTGTGGAACACGTCATATGTAAATGCCCAGAGTTATCTTCTATTAGAGAGTGTGCGTTCGGCGAGTCTTGGCCTACACCTGCCCACATAAGGGAGATGTCCCCTAGCGACTTGTTCACCTTCCTACAATTGGCAGGATGGACGATGACCTGAGGAAACGACTCCCTGGGAGGATGCACAATGGGCCAGTTGTGGCCTAAGTGCAGTGGGACCACTCACCCTCCCCACTCTACAGATACCCCCCCTGTAAATTTTGGTCTGGAAATTAACTGCTTAATTCTCTATTTTCATATCAGTAGATCCTATACCTAGAGTTGACAGATTCCAAATAGTTTAAAGTTATTTGGTTCAACACCATGTTTTTCTTAATTACATTAAACTGTAGGTGGGGCGGACCCCCTGTATATTTTAGTATTGTCGGACTGTCTGATTAATTTTATGTATTTTCATATAAACATGTCCTATACGCAGACTTGATAGATTCCAAATAGTTTGCATTCACTTAAGTCAACCCGATATTCTTCTTACCGAAATTCGAAATACTTATAGTAGGCTTTGACTGACAGGATCTCGCAAACGGACGTCTGGTCAAAATAAGTGTAGAAACTGTCCGGAAAATGTCCTCACTGAATAAAAACAGCTGGATGTTCATTTCTACTTTGAAGAAATTAATGAAACATCTCAAAGGAATGCCGAACTGGATCTACACCTGCCTTTTCCAGTAGTCGCTTCAAAAGGCTCAAATTATATTTCTAAAGCATTAATCGTAAATTCAAAATGTTCGTTCAGTCGGCACTGTATTATTAGGATATAATTTTCGATAATCCCGTAACTGAACTTGTAAATTTCGATTATTTCTGATGTAACATTCGTAATGTCTCAACCGTTCATCCACAAACAATGACAACTCGCGATTTGATAAGAGTTTTCAGGCGCCATATTGCTCCGAAATTTAACATGTCTTCGAATTTACGTAAGAGGAATATTGGGTTGATTTAAAAGAATTCAAACTATCAATCTATCAACTGAAAGTTCTATGCCCCGGCAAAATTAAAAAAACATTAAAGATGTGTAATGTCTACATACTTGTTCCTTCAAATAATCAAATTATATGGCAAAGTAATTTGGCTTCATTTGTTGACTGACTGGTCAGTTGCACCTTAACAGCAGCTTCTGTATTGAGCTATTCCAAATCAAATACTCAAACATTTTATTCTTCGAGAAAATCTACAAAGGTAGCCGAAATGGTAGTACAGTAGAGACCGGTTATAACAAACCCTACATATAACAAACTTTCGGGTATAACGAATGATTTAAAAAATCCCGCCAAAATTTTCATTCGATATAATTATGTAAAATATGACCAACCAACACCGCTTATAACGAAGACCTGGATATAGCAAATCCTATTATGAAGAAACATCCCAATAACAGCTCGGTTATAATCAACAGGCAAGCATTGTCGCGTAATCAACCCCCACTCTTCTTTTTATGGACAGAGGGCGAATAAAAAACGATTAACGGCCAGTTTTCTCTATTAATTTATTTTGAAACGTGTAAAAATGTCTTTGCTAAAAGCTCCTAAACCGAACTAAAAGGCAATGTCATTGTCTGATAAGCTCGCCATAATGTCCAAATTGGAGAGTGGATATGCTGGTGCTCAAATATGTCGCGAGTATAACCTATAAGACAACAGTGTCCGCAATTTGGCGAAATAAAGCTACAACGAAGGCGCAAGAAACAAAAATTAATCTGCAAAATAGCTTTGGGAGCCTGTCAAAAATGATGAGGCCGACCAAGCACTTTCACAGTGGTTCCAGCTGAAGAGAAGTCAAAGCGTTCCTGTTCCCATTTTGCAACTTGCGTCTAGCCGGACCGTGCAACTTTCCAACCTGCAGTCCCGAAGACCGCCGAAGGTTTCCGACTATTATCCGATGATGCCGCAACGGCGCCAAATTTAGATCTAACGTGACGTTATTGTCTGTCTTCTACATGAATGATTCAAGACTTTATTACATGAAGGGGGTAATGTCAATTATTGGATAATGGATATTCTCTATTCTAAACAGTCGCTTCAACGATGGGGAAACTATAAAAGTTGGCTTTATTGACAGTTCAAAATGTAAAAAATTAAAGTAGCGCACCTTAGTAAATAATGCAAAAGTTTTCTATCTTTGTTTAACGTTGGGGATATATGTGGAAGATGTGGCTAAAAAATAATATATTTCGTGAACAAATTTTAAAATAAACGTCTGAGTCATCCAGTAAATAGTAGAATTTGTCAATTTGTTATACAAATTTAGATAGAAGTTGAAAAAATAATTCTTCCTTAACCTTAAAAGTAAAAAATCTTTGATCCCTTTGGATTACTGCAAATGCGGTACATTGTTATACCTATCACTGTGTTTTAAATTAGTTGTAAAGGATTATTAGTAGAGAAGTATACAGTAAATCTATAAGCAAGTTGGACACAGTTCTGAACAAATAACTCTCCTCGTTACCTTTCCCACCAACTTTCCCTTATATTAGATAATAAAAAGGAAATTTTTGGGAAAATGACTTTCTAGACTTTTACCACAGCATAGTAAACAACCAGCATAATATCTCTGAGGATTTCCTATATAAAAATAGTTCCCACAAAATTTGACCTTGGGAGGATTTATGGATGATTTTACGGCTGTGAAGTTTGGGTAGAGATGCGAAAATGAAAATATCGATACCGGTAACAACTCGATATGTTTTAGCCTCATAGGCGCGTTTGGTTCGTACAGATAATTTTGTGCAATTGATTACACCTCTCAATAATTATATATGGATACACCTACAAAAGTATCGATACCAGCCTGGAATCGCTCAAAAAGTATATAAGATAAAAATAGTCGATATTAGTGCAGAAGTACAAGTATCGAAGTACCGTTACCATCCCTACAAAAAATCATCCAAAAGTGGGGATGCGCGTGTAATTTCCGCCAACTTGAGTTATTGTGCTGGTTGCTTACTGTGCTGTGCACCATAGCATAAATGTAGAAAACTTTTTTCAAAACACTTTATTATACATTGCTGGATCTTGATGGTAGATACAGAAAATGAAAACACCACGAAAACAGAGAAATTCTTCCAAAGCAACACACATTTTTGAATTCTCCAAACGGCACACAGAACTGTCACTGTCAATGTCCATCTCGGTAGTCATGACAGATGCGCATGCGGAACCAATGCGGAACTGCGGGTTGGAAAGTTGCACGGTCCGTCTAGACGCAAGTCATTTTGCAGGCGTAAACGAAACAATTTGAGCAGTTTATGGATGATCAAGCGTTTGGCCAAATATTCGAAGACGATACAAAAAGAGGGCATATTCAGTCACTGTATGACATTTTTGAGTTTAACCTCACGCTTTATTTGAATGCTCCGAATTATAGTTCAAATTCTATGTAATTCAGATATAACGAACGACCGGATACTGCGAACCTAGTTCGCTCCACTTTTAGTTTTGTTATATCCGAGATCCACTGCACTGTAAAGGATGAGACCAGTGTTTTATATAGCTTAAGGTGACATATTCCTGTTATTGCCACATACGTTAGTTCGAGCCTCATAACATACAAATTAATCAGTTGGTAAATTGTTTCGCTTTCAAGTAAAATTCGTGGATTCAGAACCAGTACTGAAAAGTACTGAAGAGGGGCAGACGTTGCCAAAAAAATATGGGTACGAAAAAAGACGACAGTTATATTTGTATTCAGGAGGCCATCTTACCTAAGAATCAGTAGTATTTTTCCGTGGACGTATATTCTTCTGCAAGTTATGTACTGTCAGTGGTGATACCAAATAGGGCATTCCAAGAAAACTTACAAAATCTTAAAAATTCACTTAAACACCCATTTAGACCTTTTATGAAAGTTGTTATCTTATTACGTCTCTAAATTTGCAATAGAATTAAATATATGTCTAACAGGAGTACTTGTTTTAAAACAGACCCGGTAATAATCAATAGCATACAATATTCGGTCATGTAATTAATCAAATTAGTGAAAGTAAATTACTTTTTTCTAAAAAAGTTGAATTCAGGTCACTGGCACGTGATCGTGGAGAAGGCCATCTGCTTAGTTATTGGCTGTCTTGTGATCGTACTGAGAAGCAAGTAAATAGATCAATTTCCTATTCATCAATACTAGAGAACAGGCAGTTCTTTTGGTTAGAGACAGTGAATCCTTGAATGGCATTTACGAAGAAGATATTTTTTGCAAATGTTGAGTTAAAGTCTTTTAAATATGCTTCGTGAAATGTACAGCATCGAATACAGCACCGAAGGAACTTTTCTTGCTAGTTTACGGATAGCTGTACCAGCAATGAGTCTTCAGTTGAACACAGCCATGGAGCTGCGCAAAACAAAAAAAAAAATGCTACAAGTTTCTTTACCTATGGCTCAGCTCAAGGCACGGAACATTTACCTCTGCACCCAATTAACACAACGTACTATAGCTACAGTGCCATTACAAAATGTATATGTTTTTGACTCATTTATAATAAAAAATAAGTTCCAAGAATGACATTTTAGACCTTAATGAGTATAGCACGTACCTAGCACGTTGAAGTTTTGATGCTACGTCACTGCACACTGTATACATTTCATATAGATATTCGTTTGTGATAGGTACGAAATTTGGGTCCCTCGTGTTTAAATTTTCACTGTGCAATCAACACATATCTAAAAAATGATGTCAAGTATCTTAACTCAGTACTTTCCTCACATTATCGGTGCTAACAAAAAATTTCAACGATGCACTATTACCAGTTGACCCACGGTAGTTATACGGTGTCACTCTCAAGTTCATAGTTTCCAAGATACACGATGTAAGATTATAATGATTATATATTTCAAACCCACCACCCCGATTTCACCCCCTCCAAAACAAGAAAATCAGGAATCAGAAACCCCTAAAACGCATAAAAATGGAGTCTGGAGGATTTTTTTGTTTTTTCCAATTTCTCCGCCGCCAATGCACCGATCCTCAAAGTTATTATTAGATATTATAAAACCCAAAAAGCGTATTATCTCAAAATTAAAAATTTTCGCTCCCCATCCCTTATCGGTGTGGGAAGTAAAATATAGAAAACGATCAGGAACGTGAGCTGTTTTTGTATTTTTTTTTGTTTTTTTATCATTTCTGCACCGCCAATCACACAATTTCTAGAAACCATACGCGCTTCACATCCTCGCCGCGGTAGTAATACTGTGTCGAAATTTCATTAAAGTCAATTCAATAATTTCCAGGTTACATAATACAGAACGATCTAAATCAATACTCCTATGTATACACACATATTCTATAAGTTCCTTGGCTTTTGTAATAGACAAGGCAATGTGCAGATCGACCTAAATAAGTGTATTATGTAGCTAAGTCTTAATTTCATACGTCAATGGACAACGGTTGTGTTTTATAACCCTCGACTCCCCAACCACCCCAATTTTTCTCACCTTTGTCGCTCATCTGTGTGAGAAGTAAAACTCATACCGATATCCATATAACAAATAAAAATCCATCATTCTTACTCCTTATTTGAAACTTCGTTTACGGTGTCAAAACGGTCTATTTTTTACAGCAGAGTAGAAAATAATTTAACCAGCCAAGTGCCATCTCTATTACCGCGTCGTGTGTTCAATGACACAAGGATATTTGTGTACACGTTCAGTAAAATGATCTATAATGAAGCAATAAACCATGACTATCATCAAATAAATCACTGTGTGTTCTAGTAACCGAACAATTTCTAAAATTACGTTGTAAACGGTCATAATTTGTGAAGCTCTTCTTTGTAACGAAAACACAACAAATGATGAATTTTCCGCGATAAATTTATTATGCCCAATACAACAACTGAAACCGCAGTTATACTGGAAAAGGTAAATTATTTCGGCAACGCAATTATGGGAAAATTATGCAAAATTAATTCGGTTTTTGTATTTGTGCCCAATAATTTAAATTTGTAATAACTACTTCATAGCGCACCATTTCAATAGTATACATTTAACGCTAACACGAAAGCGAACATTGTCTGTATAATTGCTGTTATGTCAAAAACATAAATATAGATACTAATTACATAACATCTCACGAAAGCAATTTGATATAAACAATAAAGTATGAAAATAATACGCTATCATCGAGATCTTTAGATTTAAAATCGTTACGACTGCAGTTGTATTGCCTCGAACACTCATACAATTGAATGCCCAGTATATGGCGAACTGACACAAAATTTCGACGTAAAGATTTTATCGAATTGTTGGCGATAAAGGTTGAATTTAATATGGAGAATGAGTTTGAGGGGTCACTGGGTGACCCCTCCAAGGCCACGAATGGAGGTAGCACGGTGGGCAGTATGGACATTGATACCAGGCTGCAAAAACCTGAAAGCACGCGGGACCATCAAGAGACGTCACCTCTGACAGCTGGGGAGGCGAAACACCAGAGCTCTGGAGCTGAACCTCAGAACTTCCAGAAGATCATAGCAGACCAAGCAGCACTAATTAAGGACCAGGCCGAGCAGATTAAGCGACTGACGGACTGCGTTGAACAACTAAATACCCAGGTTTTTAATTTAACCAATATTCTTAATAAATGTATGCCCATTGACAGTTCTTCCAAATTATCAAAACGTAGACATGATAGCCCAACTAGTGACCAACACACGGAGACTGAAGAAGATATACAGGGTGGTGATTTCACTACTGCCCGTCGTCGCAAAAAGCGAACTGTTCGTAAAATCGACGAATTTCCACCTTTACCGAAGCACAGATCCCCAACTAGTGAAACTTCACTAAACCAAATACCATCTGTGTCGGTTCCTTCTACCTCTGCCAGCCAGCCAATGGTTGCACAAGCTCCAAAAAAGGTTATTTCACTATCTCCTACTGCTCCATCGGCTGGCAGCAACATCGCTGCTTCGCCGTCTCAAGCTACCATTGATACACAGGCTGAACAAGCTCGCCAAGGCCGAGTAACTCCTGTTGTATTAAGGGATGCAACGAGATGGCGCACTATTAACTATTCCTTTATTAGCCTTGGCATAAAGATTACGCGTGCAGTAGCTGTTGATGCTGGGATACGTATAGTACCCAAAAGCGAGGACGATTATCGGAAGATAATCCGTCTTTTTAAAAAGGAAAAAATTCCTCACCATACATTTCCTCTACCCTCCGAGAGAAATATCCACGCTGTCATCTGAGGGATCCCAGTATCAACTAAAGAGCAGGAAATCAAAGAGGAGCTCGAGCAGAAGGGTTATGCTCCCCACCACATAATTCGCCTGAAGCGCAACGGTGGCGTGCCCATGCCTTTGGTAGTGGTGATTCTGCCAAAGACAGAAAAATCTCAGCAGGTTTTTAATGAGCACGAATTTCTAGGACTGTCTGTCAGAGTTGAGGTGCAAAAGAACTCCCGATTGATAGGGCAGTGTCACCGCTGCCAGAAGTATGGACACGCTCAGTCGTACTGTACTGCTTCTCCAAAGTGTCTGAAATGTGTCCAAGACCACATGACACATCTGTGCCCTCAAACAGGACAAGAGGTGCGCAAATGTGCGAACTGTGGTGGGGATCATCCGGCAAACAGTCCCACCTGCAGATTCACTCCTAGGAGGAATCTACAAGTCATCGCACAAAGGTGAACCAACTCATACGCGGACGCAGCCAAGGTTGCAACCTTGACTACTCCTGCTGCCTCGAGCTCACCTTCGACTGCTCAAAGCGTGGACTTGGCAACAGCGCTCAAGTCCTTGCAGCAAATAATTAGTCCTCTGATAAGCGCCACACAGGCCTTGCAGGCGATTTTTCCGGTAAATGTCTAGGTAAAATAGTAGACAGCCTGCATTTATCAAAATTCTTTTTTGGAATTGTTTAGGTCTAAAGGACATTCCCAAAAAACGGGAGTTTCACCAAGTTCTTTTGGATAAATGCATAGACGTAGCTCTGCTGCAGGAAACATTACTTAATCCGGGAGATCGTCTAGCTTTCTCGAATTATGATGTCATCCGCACTGATAGACTGAATGGACGGGGTGGCGGCTTGGCGGTGCTGATCAAACGTGGTATTGACTATCACAGAAGCACAAATGCTGAGATGCAAACCATCGAGGCAGCTTCTGTGGTGGTCAATATGGCAGGAGGCATCCCCTTGAAGATCACGTTGCTGTATGTCAGGTGTGGTGCCAGGTTACGTGAGGCGGACTTGGAGGTCCTCTTGGACTACTCGGGTTCGCTTCTCGTGGCAGGGGACTTCAACTGCAAACATCGAGCATGGCATTCCAGGCTAAATTCTACTAGTGGAATTCGGCTGTATAACCATGTAGTACGAAATGGGTGTCTCATACATAGCACTGACGAGCCTACACACTATCCATCCAATCATCTTCAAGCACCAGATGTAATTGATTTTGCAATATCTCGAAGCTGTAGATACAGTATTACTTCTCGTGTCATGTATGACATCTCAAGCGACCATCTTCCTGTAGTTTTGGAGGTGATGGGAATACTTTGGAGGAGGAAATTCCTCCAAAGAAACGCGTTGATTGGGAACTATACAAGTCCCTTCTCAGAGAGTTTCCAGATATCCCGATCATAGATGATGAGAATGAAATAGATGCCGCTCAAATGGAATGGACAGGGTTTGTTCAACAAGCCTTACAACGTGCAGCCGTTCTTCCTGTACGGAGACCGGGCAGACCTTTCCTCCCTGCCGACATGACATTAGGCAAAGAATATCTGATAAAAGGTCAGCAATCAAACAGGCGAAAAGATCTTGTCATCCCAACGACATCCGTAGGGCAACAAATCTTGTCCATGAAGTGAGAAACGCTCTTCATGAATTCCGAAACGAGCAGTGGAGCGACTTTCTGGCGGGAATGCTGGACTCAAGTGTTCCTCTCTGGAAAGTAGCAAAATCGCTCAGGAATGGCAAACGGGAACAACTTCCCCATATCCATGGTCCTGGAGGTGTTGTCTTCACGACTGAGGAAAAGGTGGAGGTTTTTGCTGATGCCATGGAAAATCAGTTCTCACCCAACTATGATCTGAATAATGACCTCGATGAGGAGCGACAAATTGTAAGATCCGTCAGGAGATATTTTAGGACCAATGGCGTCAGTGGCGATGATGCTTCTATTTGTAATTCCTCTTCTGAAGATTCTTCTTCGGAAAATTCTTCTACAGAAGCTCTACATAGCACACCCGAAGAATCACAAGTGATTCCTCATTGCACACCAGCAGAGCTTCAAGATCATATTAAAGACCTAAAGGTGCGTAAAGCACCTGGAGAGGACCGGATCACAAATAAGGCATTGAAGTTAGTTTCGCCGAAGGCTTTGACATATCTGGTGGCAATAATTAACGCAATTCTCAGAACTCAGTACTTTCCAAGGGCATGGAAGGTTGCTGATGTCA
This sequence comes from Callosobruchus maculatus, assembly GCA_951848785.1. Classification (NCBI taxonomy): domain Eukaryota; kingdom Metazoa; phylum Arthropoda; class Insecta; order Coleoptera; family Chrysomelidae; genus Callosobruchus; species Callosobruchus maculatus. Next base: position 1,787,932 of record CATOUR010000032.1, read on the forward strand.
TCATGATTCCAAAGAAGGTGGGTTCGATTTTTCCGCAGGATTATCGTCCCATTAGTCTACTGTCTGCGCCGTCTAAGCTTGCTGAAAAGGTGATTAAACGTCACCTTGAGAATTGCTCGTCAGATCACAACACGATTCCTGACATTCAATTTGGATTTCGGTCTGAGCACAGCACGGAGTTGCAGGCAGTCAGGCTGGTGAAGCGTATAACCAGTGGATTCACTCAAGACAAAAGTACTGGCATCTTGCTTCTGGATGTATCAAAGGCTTTTGACAAGGTGTGGCATGAGGGCCTCCTCTATAAATTAATTCAAAAGGGTTTCCCATTTTGGCTTCTAAAACTTTTAAAATCCTTTCTCGAAGGAAGGAAATTTAGAATCAAAATTAACAATACTTTTTCGACATTACGGCCCATAAAGGCCGGTGTTTCTCAGGGTTCGGTCCTTGGACCTATCCTTTATTCACTTTTCATACATGACGTCCCTTGCCCCAGCAACTGTGAAGTCTATCTCTACGCTGACGACACTGCGATTGTAGCTCAGTCGCGGGCTGGAAATCTAGTCCGCGATGAGTTGCAGCTCGCGGTGGATGAAGCGTTAGAGTGGGCGGATCGGTGGCTCATCAAAATTAATCATTCGAAAACGCAGGCTATATATTGTACCAAAAAACGTCGTGGTGCCCCGTTAGAGGTCTCAGTAGACGGTACTAGGATTCCATGGGAAAATTCTGCCAAGTACCTAGGAATTACCCTCGACAAGGGCATGACTTGGCAGAAACACACTCAAGCGTTAAAAACAAAATTCGAAATTACGTTTCGTCAACTCTACCCTATGTTATGTAGAACTTCAAAATTGAGTTTGATAAATAAAATTCGACTTTATAAAATGATTATTAGACCAGCAATTACCTACGAATGTGCGGCTTGGTGTTTCCTCGCCACGAGGCACATGCGAAACCTGCAGCTTCTGCAGAGCAGGACATTGCGTACAATAACTAACGCCCCATGGTATGTTTCTAACGAAACCCTTCACAGGGACCTCGACATCCCTTACTTGAGGGATTACATTAAACAACAGGCGCCACGACGTTATAGTCAAGCGGAATCGCACAGCAACCCTCTGTTGCGCGAGTCAGTGGACTACACAATCGAGCAAGTTTGCAAGCACACAAGGCCGCGGCTCGCACTGTGATCAAAATCAAATCGTGCAAATTTGGAAACAACTAAATTTTTGCCCTTTTAGATACCAAACCTCAAAATCAACCCTTTTGGTTAAACCCAAAAATTACCGAACTCAAATAGTCTATGTCAAGCTATACCCTCCAACCGACACACTTCCTCCTCTTTGCTCTTCTCCTTCCTTCCTCTCTTTTTCTTCGCTTACTTCTCCATGACTTTGTCTGGTCTCTGGGTAACCAGACCTGACAGACCGATCGACCGACACGACTGCAACTAAGAGCAAAGGTCCTCCGGACCGCTCTGACAGACAATGACGAATAGTAGTACTCATACAGTTTTCGTCTAAGAAATGTGACATTTTTTTGTTGACTCCACCACTTCAAGCATTTTTGGGAGAAATTGACTACAATTTTTACTGGCAAAAGACATATAGTAGGTCTGTAGTAGTCACCCCAAATAATTCGTAATGTCTAGAGTTTAAGATCTGTAAGCATACAGGGTGGGCCATTAGTGCGTGGACGGAGGATTGTGGGCTTACTAGAAAATATTTAAAAAATCTGTCACTTGATCATGGTAGGGACTCTAGAGGGCTATAACGTAAAAATGTTTTCACTTAAATTTTGACGTTTATACAAGGTGATTCATATCAAACCTACATTTTTTGAATGGAACCCCCTATATATTATTGCACATTTGGATTCCTAGGCCATGAAAAATAAACAAAAGCTCGTTAATATGGAAGAAACGAACTAACTTAGTAGAAAGATGCAAACCAACTAGAGCAACGAGGCAACATTATGAAAATTCCTTACAACATATTAGCTCTGACCAGAAACAATAGCGATAACAGGAACGCTCATTTTTCACAGCCTACTAGCTATTAAATGTTTAATCAAAGGAAAACTACTAGTGATTGTTGCTGGCAGTAGAATATCTATGACTCCTGAATAAATTTTCACATTTAATGCTATAAAATAGTAGCCATTTCCGTAATTCAGAAGTAATGATACCTCTGACAGGAACCCTTCAAATTCTCCAGTAGGTACTTCTACTTATTAGCAAAATCGCGGAAAATGAAATTTAAATTGCAGTCTGTTTGAATTGTAAAACATAACTTAGTTTGCTGAAAACTGCATGAAATAATCACAATTACAACATAGCGTAATTAAAAAATTCTAGCAATTATTTTAATAGATGTTCAGAATGCTCCAGTTAGAGATATCTTCACTTTTGACTGAACTAAACGGAAATGACTAATTTTTTTATCCCATTAAATGTGAAATTTCATTCTAAACATGTTAGACTGTAAGCAGAAATCGCTGGTAGTTTTCCTTTTGTTTCAAAAATTTTAATCGTTTTGGAAAGTTGCCAAGCTCTAGCAGACCCCAATAGCTAGTAGGCTGTAAAAAACAAACACTTCTGTCATACCCCAGCTACTCATTGACATTAGATATCTTGCCGCTGCTGTATCCGGTTAGAGCTAATATATTGTAAGGAATTTTCATAATCCTGCCTCGTTGCTCTAGTTAGTTTCATCTTTCTACTAAGTTAGTTGGTTTCTTCCATATTAACGAGCTTTTGTTTATTTTTCTTGGCCTCCTAAGTTGCTTGCACGCGGGAAAATTGAAAAACACCGATTTGACTGAAAATTTCAATCATCATCATATCAATAATGCTATATCGTTAGAAAGGTAATCAAATTTTACATTTGATTCTTTAAACCAAAATAGGCATTCCCATTTGAAAAAATCAAGTTATCTGTGATTGAAGTTTCCTTAATTAATTTACCCATTTCTCCAAGTACAAAAAGAATTCAAACTTACTCGTCTGCCCGCCTGTGACGCATTTCATGGTTAGTCGTACTGCAAAGTCACGGCCTTCTATGTTTTATAATCGCTGCGATATTCAATTTTTTTCTGATACCTACTTATACCAAAAATGGTTATTTGCGCCTAAACGGTTCGTTTAAAGTTCCATCTGTGATACATGAAGTCACACTAGAATTGACCAAGGAATCCAAATATGCGATCATATATAGGGAGTTTTATTCAAAAAAATGAAAGTTTGATATGAATCACCCTGGATAAACTTCAGAATTTAAGTGAAAATATTTTTACGTTATAGCCCTCAAGGGTCCCTACCATAATCAAGTTATGGATTTTTGAAATATTTTTAAGTGAGCCCACAATCCTCCGTCCACGCTTTATTCGCCCACCCTGTATAGATTGTGCAGCCTAACCAAACAAATAACTTTGACTTCTCTCTGCCCCACGCAGTTCTTGCCTGTGAGCTTATTGTAATAATTCCTTCAATTAACACAAGCAACTTATACTGAATTTGTGTGACACAAGGTAACAGACTACAAAGCTTTGATTATAATTTATGTCGTATATGTATACCGGGTACTCTTGTCAGTCAAGTATCGATGTACTAAAATCTCTTATAATAGAACATCGTCTATTAGAAGGATTGGCAAAAGCTTTTCTGATTCATTCGTGATGAACAACTGCTAAACGATTTTTATATATTTTTACCTGATGCGTGCAGATTCTCTAAAATTAGAGCAGCGTCCTCATCAACAGTATCACCATTCTTGTTTAAGCTGACTCTAGCTCCGTAACATCGTGCAAAACAGTTAATTACATTCTTAACACCCATTTCCCTCTGAAACTCTTGTAGCGCTGGAACCATTTTCGTGTAGAATGCCACTTCCTTTTTGTAAGTTACCTGTGAACACAATATTGGTGCAAAAGGGGCGACCTATAATAAATTGTAAAATGCAATATGGGTGTAGTTTACGTTGCGTTATCTTTAACAAATACTTTATTTGCCAGTCCGTCAGTCGAAGGAGTACGGTGAGTAACAATAAGTACGTAGGATCAAAAGATTTAACTCCTTATTATCTCCTGAACTTTGATATTTTAACGTTCAAATTTTCATGTGTGGCTATAGCGACTACCAAAAATTACCACGATTGTTTCACACGCCAATGATAATTACGAAAACATTCGAATGTCGCTGCCTTTTGCAAATTACCTGTTTACACAGTATTTGTGCAAAAGGGCTATTTATAATTTCATCTGTCGATGAGACTACCGTATGCTACGAAGGTCTCAAATATGTATATTTTGTCACGGATAGTAATTCAGTATAGGAAAGGAGTACGTATCATATGACGCCGACTTTTAAACGACACCCGTATCCTAATACGTTAAGATGCGCAACGTTTGCCAGACCATTGGTGGAATTGATATGGTAGATACATAATGTATAGTGTTGAGGATCTAGCAGGATATAGCGCGCGAAATTGAGAATCCAAGAAAATACATATTTCCGTGTTACCGAAGAGGCATGGCCGCCTGTTCCCTTTCTCCAGTATATGTATCAAAAATGAGGGAAGGCAAGTCCAAAAGTCCAACGGTAAGGTCAAAAGGTCCAAAGGTCGCCATTAAAATGAATTTCGCAATCAGAAGGTCCTGGCGTTACCTTTAAAACTACACTAATGATTCAAAAAGCAAATTGAAGAAAAAAGCTTGTGCTATGTCAATTCGGTGGCCTTATTTTGATATCGTGTTTGGTTGTTAAATTACAGACATTTGAAGAATGCATTATTTTGCATTGCGAGTTTTTTTGCAGACTAAAAACTTTTCCGAAAAGATTGCTCCGAGATGTCAGTCATTGAGTCCTTAACTATCACCTTCTGAAATACTATGTATGTAGTATGAAAAACAAGTGAGTTGTGCGTTTACTTGCGAATCCCTGTTTTACATGTCAGATACATACAGGTTGAGTTTTTAGTACCGAATTGGTCGATAACTCCACTACTGTAAAAGATAGCAAACAAAGTTCTGTATAAAAGTTGTAGCTAAGGATATGCTCCTTGCTATATTTAGATTCATACAGGATGATCCATAACTACGTAGTGGTGCAAACATACATTTTTTCAAATGAGATACCCTATATATTATTCCATATTTAGATTTTACTAATAATTTCCCTTCTTGAAATATAAGGTATTGTAACATTATACAAGGTATTTCAAAAGTTATGACCATTTTTATATCCAAATCGCTGTCAAATAAACGTACTGCATGTCAAAAAGTAATAAATCAAAAATATCATTTTTCACATGGAAAAATAAAAAATATCCTCTAGTTTTAAAATCGGCTATAAAAAAACCGACGACGCATATTCGTATACAGGAAGATGTAGAATGCAAAATCTAGATTTTCTCCTTTTTTTTTTTTTAAATGTAACCCCTAATATTTTATTATACCAAAGAACTGCTTTTAATATGCTCTTTTATCGTTGTATAGCACTTGTTATACTTACATCCATCAGTTTCCGAGATATTCCGATTTTTCTGCAAATCTCAAATACACCTCCTATTTGTCTACTGAAATTTATTTATTTTAAGAAAATATTATAGAGTTTTATTTGTATTTAACGAACAACTAAACTACAAGGCCACAATAGTATTTTATCTAGTCAAAACACTGAATTACGAGATGATAATATTAGTCAAGTATGCTGAGGAGACAATTTTATAGACGTCATGCATAATTATTATCAAGCAGATCTATGAGGTAGGCTATAAAATATTAACCGACACAGTTCGAATAAAGCGATTCTTCAATCCTTCAAATGCATCAGTCTTAGTCTGCTTCCGTTCTGGATATTGCTGTTGTTATTTGATATATTCTAGAGGCAAGTAGGCAATTAGGATTCTCCTAAAATCCGCTGTTTCCTCTTTAATGGAAAAATTCATTTCTAAAGCTCGTTGTTCACATAGTATGAAATTATTGAGCAGGTTATGAAAAGTGCCAATATTTCAAAGCCTACCGTATAAATCTGCTTTGATAATTATCCATCACGTCTACAAAACTGTTTCCTCAGCATACTTGACTATATTATTTCGATAATTCAGGGTTTTGGCTTTATCTAACACTATTATGGCCTTATCACTTAGTTGTTCGTTAAATAAAAAACAAACTCGATAGTACATGCACTCAGAATAAATAACTTTCAGTACACAAATAGGAGGTATATTTGAAATTTGCAGAGAAATCGAATATCCCGGAAACTGATGGATGTAGGTATAACAAGTGCTGTTCAAAGATGGAAGAGCATATTAAGAGCAATTCTTTGGTATAATAAAATATTGGGGGTTACACTTAAAAAAAAAGAGAAAATCTAGATTTTGTATTCTACATCACTCTGTATACGAGTATGCGTTGTCGGCTTTTTCTATTGCCGGCTTTAAGACTAGAGGATATTTTTTATCTTTCTTTGTGTAGAAAATAATTTTTGATTTATTCCTATTTGATATACAGTACGTTCACTTGACAGCGATTTGGATGTAAAAATGGACATAACTTCTGAAATGCCCTGTATAATGTTACAGTACCTTATACTTTAAGAAGCGGAATTATTAGTAGAATCTAAATGTGGAATAATATATAGGGTGTCTCATTTAAAAAAATGTATGTTTGCATGACCACGTAGTTATGGATCACCCTGTATAATTAAAAATATTTTCTGAGCAAGGAACGTACCCTTAGCTACAACTTTTATAATACAACTTTGTTTGTTATCTTTTATAGCAGTGGAGTTTTCGACCGATCCGGTACTAAAAACTCACCCTGTATGTATGTATAAATGTGTCTACCGGCCTCTTAAGCATATAAGATTTATTATCCCAGTATCTATCTTATCTCGCTGAGGCCCCGAGTTTGTAAACGCCACGCTACTGGGCCTACCTGGCGCTTGTCAAATTTATCTCACCCAGTCGTTCCGTGTAAACATTTCAAAAACAGACGAGTATGAGTGCGGAACTTAAGACGGGTTCTCACGATTCAGTTTCGCTGAATCAGTTTGACTGATTCAGTGATACTGAAAGCGATGTTCGTTCACACTGTTCGGTTTTAATGAATAATTTTAACCTATTTAGCATTGATAAAAGTAACGTTTGTATTCATTTTTCAATACTGATTCAGTCAAACTGAATGAAAAGTAGGACTGGCTTTCAGTTTGACTGAAAGCACAAACCCACTGATCAGTTTCACTGAAAAGGTATTCACACGTTCATTATCTGTTCAGTATCACTGAATCAGTCAAACTGATTCAGCCAAACTGAATCGTGAGAACCCGCCTTTAGGTGACCACTTATGGCGCCATTCGTGGTATTACCAGTGTAACAATAATTTGAACGTAGAGAAAATGCGCTATTGCGATCAAAGCTCTCAGCTCTTCTGCTCCCAAAATTTGTCACGGACACCAAAACTACTTTTTTGACCTCACTCTACAGGCCTTGCATTGCCTCGCTATCTACTGTCTCAGACACCATGTTTGAATACCATCGTAACACAAAGTTTTTATATTTGTTAAAAATTATCCCACAGTACTAGACGAAAAATATGTATGTATTTGTAGAGTATTGCAGTGGAATGTTACTCAGAAATCAATATAGAGTCGATTAACTTGAACCAAAACTATATAGGATTTCCAATAGAAGTTGCACTCATATTTTTGCGAGTATAATGCTGTATCAGTACTCAAGTTTTCAATTATCCATAAAGAACATTTATTGATTTTGGTAATCTGCTTGCATAATGATAAGGCACTAGGTATATGTAGTTGCTCGATTATTCAAATGGTTTTTCAGTACTAAATTCTACGTCATACGAAAGGTTTACTTTGGCTCAACTAGTGTGATAACTTGATCCTCAAGGTTACTACAACTCTAGAACATTGAAATCTCGTGCAAATTATTTTAATCGCATATACATGAAACGGGACTTGAAAGCAAATTGAATGAACAGATTGCCTCTTTACAATGATTTTACTCAAAATACACCATGAATTTCTTCGATTCCCTGAATGGATTGTCTTTTGTTTCAAAGCTTGCAAAATATGCACGAGTAGTTTTTTCGATGTCTAAAAAAATAAAGTTGAGTTGATTGACTACTTTTCACACATTACTCTGATACCATTTTACTATTCTCCCATAGCATGAAGCTATAGTCTGAGACCCCTTCCCGCCCGCCTGCAAAAAAACATCCAACACAAAAATTCTCGTAAATAGTTTCTTGCACATCTCTTTGTAGGAACTAGGACGACACAATTTCTATTTTGCAATCTTCAAGTGATATCCTATTTACATATGTGGACTTTATGATATTCAAAATGAGATAGTATTACCATTATCAATCCTTAAAGATCAATGAAATGTTCCGGGGTTTCTCAACTACCTCATCTGAAACCTCATCCTACCTTGGCTCATTTTAACCACTCCAAAAAAGGCTAGATAATGACCAAAGATCCCTAGGGTATCCAAAAACAGAGTTTGAACGGCTTTATATTGTATTATTTCTTTCTTAATTCAGTTCGGTGGTTTCACCGCCACTAACCCAATTCTCAAAAACCATAGGCCTTATCGATCTACGACGACCCACGGTACGGTTTAGAAATTTCTTTGCTATCAGTTTCGTCATGAGCTACTCACATTACTATATTATGTCGTTTCTTTACAGGGCAACGAAGAGACAACACATTTTTCACTCTCATAGCCGCCCACCCCCAAATTATGCCAATTTTCCTATAAAAAATGTGGAAAACTATAAGGTTTTCCTAAGTCGCCTAGAGACGAAGTTTGAGCCGATTTTATATTTTTAGTTTTTAGCTCTCACTGAAGAGAGCTTATGCAGAGCCTCTGTCCGTTTGTCCGTCCCTCTGTCTGTATACGAAAGATAGCGAAAACTACCGGTGCTAGGGAAAACCTAAATACAGATTCGGAATTAGCATGAAAAAATTAGTCCGGCAAAAATCCGGTTTTGTCAATATCGCTTCCGATTAAAAAAACTTTAAATTTTCATACCAACAAATTCCACAGTGAGAGCGCCGTTTGAATTCACTCAAGTAAATGTCTTCCTACTTTTTCATTATTGCCGTTGCTCCCCGTGCTCGCCACGGTGTGCCAAATTTGATTAGAATATTAGAATCAAATAGGTAATTACCAGGTCACACAAACCAGAATGATATAAAGCAATACTCATATGTATAAATCAGACAATTCAAGTCCCTTGGTCTCAGAGTTTTCGATTTCCTTGTTGGTCCCTTCCAAAACTTGCTTCTCATATAAAACTCAATGTTATTTTAAACCTGCTAAAATTATTATTCAAAATTGTATTAGATAATTTGTTTCATTACAACAATTTACGGACCGCAACCAATGTGCGCGTAGTAAAAGACTCAGTTCGATTGTTGCGGTACTAAATTAGTGTCAAGATTATATTATGGTTACGCAACAATCAATTACTTCGGTACAGTGAAGTCAGTATAGAAGAGAACAGTTAATATAAGTGCCTGTGAACTATGGTAGTAGATATAGCACCTTCATGGACGTATATCATTCCGAATTCGGAATATTGCATAACTTTGGATACCACTCTGTCTGTTTACGTACGAAGTAAAATTATTGTACTACTAAATGGCCAAGTAGACAAACTGTTAAATCAGTTATTATCCTCAATGAGCCTTATAAGTTTAATCCATAGAATCTTCTTGACTCACAACATTGGTACTATATTAATTGATTTCTAGAACCAGGGCGTAAAAATGAGTCATTGAATGATGCATGCACACCCTTAATGAATAAATGATCTTTAACACTTTCTTAATACAAATACGTTTACCCTACCTGTATATTGAATATTTCTTGTATAATCTCCACTGTAGGAATTTTCTTCGCAACCAAGTGCATGGCTTCTTTTCTGCCATCATTAGCATCCTCTAATACTACATCCAGCTTCAGCATAATACTGCCATAGTTCTCACCGGGGGCAGTCAATCGCGTTGTCTGCACCTGCAACAAAAAGATGGCGTGAAGTTTCTTGACTCAGTACTTCCCGCACATGCTAACAAAAAATTTGGAGTTCCTCTATTCCTACCCCGTCCATATCAAAAAAGTCGGCTATGAGCAGGGATCTTTGAAACATCGAAAAACGGAGTTTTTAGTTTCTCCTCCACCACTGGCAATAGCTTCAGTAACTATACACTGTTACCATTTCCTTTACGGTACTAATTCTGTGTCCAAATTTCATCACAATTCAGTTAGTAATGTCAAAGTTTTACGATAGGATCCGACGGATATCCCGATGTACCAAAAGTTGGTATCACCTTCCTTATTTCAAGTAGAATAGTTTATTGTTACGTTTTTGAGTCCAGGATTGAATTTAAGGTCCAGCTTGTTAACCATAGTTTATGTCTATGTCTATGTCTAAACTTGACGTTTGTAGTACTTTAAAAGAAATGTTAATATCTCGGAAACTAAGTACGACAGGGAGATGCAGTTTTCGGTGTTAAAACGAGCAAGAAAAATGCTTTTGTTTCGGTAAGAACATTGCCTCAAAAGCAAGTCGAATCAATAGACTAGAATTTTTCAAATTTGGAAAGCTTGAACCGTTAAAACCTTTCAAATGGGATGGTAAGATAAGTTTCACATCAGTGGATGCGAAATTAAATTTTCTTCCACTTTTGCCTAGACATATGTGGTCCTATCCTTGATGATTTTCAAGATATTTACGATTTTGTAATCATTCTACATATAATATTTCGCGTAGAAGTTGGAAAAATCGTAGGGGCGTCGCTAGTAGATGGAACAACTGGCTGGAAACTTTTCATTTAAAGTGTTTCGGCCTCTAATACTGAAATGTGCAGCCGCCCCAGCTAACTATAACTACATTATTCTTAAATTTTCATTTAGTTTATTATGCCGTTGCTAATAATTCCACCCCAAATGTTTAGACTCCATGCTGATTGTCAACAAACTTCTGAAAATTTGGATTAAAGTCGATGTGAAAATGTAAATTATGGCAGTTCACGTGGCCGTTGTTATGAAATGGAGCTTCATCCGTAAACAACACACTGGTTAAAAGGAGTGCTTCTTCTTGGACTCGAGCACCCCCGTAATTACAGAAATTCATTTTGTTTTCAAGGTCTTGTCTTTCAAGCGCTTGATTTAGCTGCAAGTGATCAGGATGATGTCCTGTCTCCGTTAATCCAAATTTTCAGATGTTTGTTGACAACCAGCATGGAGTCTAAATATTTGAGGTGGCATTATTACCAACCGCATGATAAACTAATGTTTTCCAAAATTTTCTGAACGATAATTTGGAAATCCTGTTGGAAAATTCACCACTGGAGTTCTTAAGAATAATGTGATTACAGTTAAATGGAGCGGCTGCACATTTTAGTAATAGAGGCCGAAACACTTGAAGAGCTTCCAGCCAATTGTTTCGTCTGCGAGCCACACCACCTACGATTTTTCCAATTCCTACACGCCATTAAGGAATAAGTACAAAATTGTAAATATCTTGAAAATTATCAGAGATAGAACATCATATGCCCGGATGGAAGTGAAAGAGAATTTAATTTTTCATCCACAGATGTGAAACTTAAATACCATCCCATTTGAAAAAAAAGGGTGTTTAACGGTTTAAACTTTTCAAATTTGAAAATTGCTAGTCTACTGATTTAACATGCTCTTGAAACAACGATTTTATCGAAGCACAAGCATGTTTCTTTCTCGTTTCAAAACCAAAAACCGAAAATCTTTCTGGCGTACTTATTTTCTGAGATATTAACATTTTTTGTAAAGTACTACAAACGTCAAATTTTATGAAGATTGCTGAATAACTTCGAAAAAAGACTTCGTAGACTTAAACTATGGTAAACAAACTGGACCAAAAATTCAATGGTGAATTCAAAAACGTAACAATATACAGGGTGTTCTATTTAAAATAATAAAGTTGATGCCAACTTCCGGCATATCCTGATGTCTGCTATCTTTAAATTTTTTTTTCCTGCAAGTAGACCATTTGAAAAGAAATGTTTTTTATCTGAAACACTTTCTTCTAATTTAAATTATAAGGCCCGTAAAGACCACCGCGCGCTTATTAGACCACCCTGTATACGCATAAAATCACTCCAGAGATATAAAAATTATTCATCGCAATGCAGAATATTTTATAAATGCAACTAATATTTGAGTTTTCAAATATTCGACCCACCATACCACTCCGATTTCACCCTCTCCAAAAAAATGGAAATGGATCCCCTAGAGGCCTGAAAACGAATTTTGAAGCGGTTCTCATAATTCTTTGTTTTTTACCACCGCCACTGACACGATTTCTAAAAACCATACGCGCACTGTTACAGTTTCCTTAAAATCAATTCAATAAATTCCAGGTTACACAATACAGAACGATTTAATGCAATACTCCCTTGATTTATGTAATGGGTATTTCTTTTGAACGTAAAAGAACAGCGTATATTATGAATACAACAATTTTTTTTTAGTTCTACAACGCCCCACAGCCCAGCCACCCTAGTTTCATCCCCACCCAAGATAAAACAAAAAATGATAGAGAATTCCTAAAAAGCCTAGAGTGAAGTCTGAGGAGTGTTTGAAATTTTTGCTAATTACTCCACCGCTTATGCACCGATTTCCAAAATTGGCATTATCTGCTACAATCCCGCGGAACATCGCTACCCAAATTTTATCACAAGCCATGCAGCTGTTACTGAGATTACGAGGCTGGAATAACGCCAACAGATAGCCAACAGACACAAAGACATACCGTTGAAAATATGTGACGTGAACTTCCGTTATGTAGATATCATGAAACAGCCAAAAAGCGTATTCTCTAAAAATCAAAAATTTTCGCGATCTACTTCTCTTACCTATTCGTGTCAGAAGTAAAACGGATCAACCTAAAATTGGCTCCTACGTTTTGAGATCAAACCACAACCAAAGTACAAGTTGAATATAAGTTCTTTTTCCTTAAGTAAAATATATGTATATATTATACTATGGCTGCTTTGACGTAGCAACCGGAAACGTTACATAGCCTAACCACTCATCATTACACCGACTAGATTTTAATCTAAATTTTCCCCTAAGAAAACGATATGGCGAAACATGTTTCGCGTTTGAAACAATATATCTGGCATATGGTTAGGATGTGCAGTGTGACTGTAAAAAACGAAATAATTAAAACTGATACATACTATAATTGATCGAAATCTACAAGTTCGGGGTGAAATAGTGATGGACCTCGGAAAAGCAAAAACGAATGTTGAACATATTTTAGAGTCCTCTACGCTGACAGATTTACTTATACAAGGTGTTTCATAAGTTGGCACTTTTTTCATACAGCGGACAGTATCCGCCAAAATGAGTTTTTTTTCCCAGTAACATATAAACGAAATATTTAGAGAAAACGAGGTGCTGACCATTTTCTAAGAAAGCCTCAATTGTAAGTCCGTCCCTGGGCAATGGCTCAAAATGTCACAATATCACAACAAACAAGGCAGCGCTAGCGGTGTCGATGCCGGTAAGAAAACACTAAAACAGGCAGTTCGTCATACGTCTCGTTGCTGTTGTTATATCTGACGATCGGACTTTAAAAACAACAACAATGGTGCACGCTTATAATAATAATAATAATAATGAACTGGTGGACATGATTTTAATGTACGGTGAGTGTGGTCAAAATGCCGCTACGGCTTCGCGAGTGTATGGTGATCGTTTCCCTAGCCGAACTCACCCTGCACCTCGTCGATGTGTCTCGCTCGTGCAAAGAGCTAGAAACACAGTATGTCCGAATCCACATCGTGGTGGGCACGCTGGAAGACCTAGACAACCTCGTATGGTCCAAATTGAAGAAGACATCGTAAATCGTACTTTTGCTTGCTTTACTTGCTTGAAATTGTTTTTACTGTTTTGCTGATGGTTCACCGTGCATTAGCTTTGCCGTTTCAAGGGCCATTGCTTCTAAAGAGGAAAGTCCCAACTTTTAAACACCCTGTATACCATAGGGTGCCTAAGGCCCAGTTTCCTAATCGTTAGCTGACTACTGATTAAAAGAAAACTAGTGGTTAGCAAAAACAATCCACCGCACAAATCGACGGTTTATGTTGAAGGCTGCGGTTAAGTGACTAAGTTAAACTAAGGATAAAATGTGGGTTCTCTTGACGTTTGTTGTGGTCAACCAATGTCAGATAGGATAACTTTGAAGGTTATACAAACATTGATTTTGATTACAGTCTGCGGTAACATAAATCAGGAATATAAAAAAAAGGTTAGTTGCGTGTACGAAATAAAATTACTGCTCCAGCTGTTGGTCAAGTACCAGAGGTAACCACTGACTGTCAAACTGAGCCTTAGACAATTAGTGACATAAAGATCATAGCAAAACGAAACTATAAGGTGTCTATTCATTTGTTTATAATGTCCGTATATGTTCGTTTGTTATTAGTTTTCTTCGAGTTACAGCTGATGCTGATGTTCTAGGTATTGTTTTAAGTGGAATTTAATAAGCAACGCCTCTAAACTTAAAACGAGAAACAACCTAACTCAAAAGCTTTTGGAGCAACATGGTGTGCTTCGGCCTCTACTCTACGACCATCAGTCTAGGTGTAGGTTAGCTAGGCTGAGCAGCCCTCATAAACAGAAAAGGTCTACATCCAGGATAAAGTAAACAATAACGACCTGTCATCTACCAGTACTAAGCCTTAATTATGTCCCCACGACACCTTCGTATGCCAATCCTATTATTGATGAAATATGTGGCAATAGCCAAAAACCTCAGTCTCCATATCTACGAAGATCTTGTAGACGTAAGGGTCAATGGGCGAGACAACCGTCAATCAAGTGCAACAAACACACCTATATTTAATTAGACTTAATTTACCTGCGGATAGAAAAAGGATCAAATATACTATCAAGCGTAGTGCATATTAGGTAAATAACCGGGCTTTGATTTTTCCCTGAAGATAAAGACACCCTCTACGAGTAGGGAAAAGGCTATGTCTGCTCAGGGTGAATTACAAGATATTCCAAGACAGGGTGCCATGAATCATCGGTATGTGGATATTTTCTTTATTATGAGAAATGATAATACAGAACAAAAAAAAAAACATAAATTATGTGGCAAGAACTTGGAAATACTTAATATCTGAAATTTATTGTCTCAATAATAAAACCACATATTGATAGATAAATCTTCTATTCTATGAATTTTCAGTACATCTAGTACATGTGATAAAGTGAATATTTAACCACCCTTCTATGTATCTGAATTAGAGACACATGATAGCTAATAGAGGTGTTAATTTCACAAGTACAATAAATGTTATTGACATACCTCAACAATCTTCTTATCAGCGCCTATGTGATTAGCAAGCAAGCTGGAAAGGTCTTTTATTTCTTCATCTTTTCTGTCATTCCCTTGATCACCTCGTTCTGTCATAGCTGCTGCTATTCAACGGAACAGGAAATACTAACACTTACACACCTATTTTCAACGATAGCCTGCGATGGTCTACGAACGCGTAACAATTGAATAGACGCTGCTTGACTGATATGCAGTGACGTCACCAACGGCGTGCTTAAAGGAGCTATATCTATATAATGCACTCTCGACCTATCCGGACTTATCAGTGCATTTGATATAAATAGAATGGAAATAAGTGGAAACAAGAATTAATGCTATTACGAAAAACAACAAAATGTGACAATTCTGTAGAAAGTAGTCTTCCTTTTTAGTTCAGGTGAATCGCCTATTTCTTTTCTGCGTATCTCTGCCTGTGCTGCTACGTTGTCGCTCCTTCGTTTTCGGGGACGTCCTGGACTTCTGCTACCTAACGGAGACTTGTCGCGTGCAATTCTAACTAGCCTTCTTTCGTCCATTCTACTTAGCCTTATGCCTTCACTTTGCTCTCCAACAATACTTTTTCTCGAGTCCAAGTTAATCTATTCTCATTGACTCTGTCTTGATTACATGCATCTGTTTGCTTGACTAAGTCCATTTCAAATGTTCCGTCAATATAAATTAACTACATCGTAAGACACATTGACGTCAATATTATGACATTTCACCTCTCGTTATATTGGAAAAATAGTTTTACCCAGATGGTTGACAAATGAAGGCACAAAAGTTTGGATTTTGGAATATTTTGATCTTTAAGACATTCGTAACTACGCCTCAAACTGGGCTTGAAAAATGTCGGTGTTACCGTTCTCTAATTACGACTGACTTTTTCAGTTAACAATAAGTTAACAATAAATGGCGAAATGGCATTGTACACCCAAACATAAAATCGTGATTAATTTCACATTTAATTTTTGTAAACCAATAAACTATTCATAATGAAATTTAGTTTGCACATTCCAACATGCTATTCATTCACCAGAAGGTGAACCAAAATTAACCTCTAAGTACTGACCCTCCGTTAGACAGGCTACGCGTATTCTTTAAATGTATATATTTTTGTTGTTCATAATGTGAAGAACCTTTTTTCCTGTATACTCTCAAACTAAGACGCCATAAGTACTCCGCCTTAGCAACAGCGGTTTTGGATCAAATAGTTCCGATGATATCCCAATTCGAAAATGATCCGTCATCCAGCAGACGAAGGGTCAGAACGTAACCTTTTTTGCGTATAGTCAACATACAGATCCCGCTTCTGAGTACACACAAGAAAAACGAATATTCTCCATTTGTCCAAGAATCAAGCGAAGAATGACTAAATATCTTTGCTATGTATGCAACAATCCGAGTTTGCCTCCGGCGCGCAAAAATTGTGTGTGTACGTTGCATTGATGATTTTTGACCTGCGTCAAATTTTGTTACTTTTAGCCATTTTATGAGCTTAGTTTTGTTTCTTTGTTCCTCTTTTTGTATTTTCTTTTATTTGTTACAGTTTTAGTACCAGTTTAGATGTGAAATGATAGCCACACTTAATTTAGTTGTTTCTCTGGAAATATAACATTTTTCAACGTTTTTCAACACTGTCACATAAGAACTAATCTATCAAAATCATGTTATGACGTTTTTTTCTTTCAATTCATGGCATTGACGTTATCTCAAGACATATACTAAATTCATGTAACAAGTTCCAATGACGTCTCATTAATTATTTTGCATAAATATCAACAATAATTTGCACAGTCTGACAGACGAACGGTCAGTGACTACGCCCTAAATCTGGTACATAGTACCGGTACTTAAGGGTTAATACAATATTCAAGAATCAAGGACTATATCTCTAAAAATATTTTCAGAATGTACCACTTTTTTCACATCTGCCTTAGATGGATGAAAAAGTCATCAAAAGTTTCGTGCTTTGATTAAGAATTAGCGACTAGGTCTCGAAACTGCATAGTA
This sequence comes from Callosobruchus maculatus, assembly GCA_951848785.1. Classification (NCBI taxonomy): domain Eukaryota; kingdom Metazoa; phylum Arthropoda; class Insecta; order Coleoptera; family Chrysomelidae; genus Callosobruchus; species Callosobruchus maculatus. The sequence continues at coordinate 1,805,338 of CATOUR010000032.1, forward strand.
TCAGCATGTCTATACAGGGTGGGCCAATAGTGCGTGGACGGAGGATTGTGGGCTTACTGAAAAATATTTCTTAAATCTGTCGCCTGATTATGGTAGTGACCCTTGAGGGCTAGAACGTAAAAATATTTTCACTTAAATTCTGACGTTTGTACAGGGTGATTCATATCAAACTTACATTTTTTTGAATGGAACCCCTATATATTACTGCATATTTGGATTCCTTGGTCAATTCTAGTGTGACTTTATGTATCACACATGGAACTTTAAACGAACTGTTTAGGCGCAAATCACCATTTTTGGTATAAGTAGGTATCAGAAAAAAATTGAATATCGCAGCGATTATAAAACTTAGAAGGCCCTGACTCTGCGGTACGACTAAGCATGAAATTCGTCACCTGAAGTCAGACGGCTAAATTTGAATTCTTTTTGTACTTGGAGAAATCGATAGATTAATTAAGGAAACTTCAATCACAGATAACTTGATTTTTTCAAATGGGAATGCGTATTTTGGTTTAAAGAATCAAATGTAGAATTTGATAACCTTTTTAACGATATAGCATTCTTGATATCAATCTTTCTCGGCTTTCATTTTATTTCAAATTTTTAGTCAAATCGGTGTTTTTCAATTTTCCTACGTGCAAGCAACCCAGTAGGCCATGAGAAATAAACAAAAGCTCGTTAATATAGAAAAAACCAACTAACTTAGTAGAAAGATGCAAACTAACTAGAACAACGAGGCAAGATTATGAAAATTTCTTACAACATATTAGCTCTAACCGGATACAGCAGCGGCAAGATATCTAATGTCAATGAGTAGCTGGGGTATGACAGAAGTGTTTGTTTTCAACAGCCTACTAGCTATTGAGATCTACTAGAGCTTGACAACTTTCCAAAACGATTAAAAATTTTGAAACAAAAGGAAAACTACCGGCGATTTTTGCTTACAGTGTAACATGTTTAGAATTAAACTTCACATTTAATGGGATAAAAAAATTAGTCATTTCCGTTTAGTCAAGTCAAAAGTGAAGATATCTCCAACTGGAGCATTCTGAACATCTATTGAAATAATTGCTAGAATTTTTTAATTACGCTATGCTGTAATTGCGATTGTTTCATGTAGTTTTCTACAAACTAAATTATGTTTTAGAATTCAAACAGACTGCAAATCAAGTTTCATCTCCACGATTTTTGGTAGAAGTAGAATTTGAAGGGTTCCAGTCAGAGGTAGCATTACTTTTGACTTATGGAAATGGCTAATTTTTCATAGCATTAAATGTGAAAATTTATTCAGAAGACATAGATATTCTACTGCCAGCAACAATCACTAGTAGTTTTCCTTTGATTAAATATTTTTTTACTGACTTTGGAAATAGCTAGTAGGCTGTGAAAAATGAGCGTTCTTGTTACCACTATTATTTCTGGTTAGAGCTAGTATGTTGTAAGAAATTTTGATAATCTTGCCTTATTGCTCAGGTTAGTTTGCATTTTTCTACTAAGTTAGTTGCTTTCTTCCATATTAACGAGCTTTTGTTTATTTTTCATGGCCTGCTAGGTTGCTTGCATGCAGGAAAATTGAAAAACGCCGATTTGACTGAAAATTTGAAATAAAATGAAAACCAAAAAAGATTGATATCAAGAATGCTATATCGTTAGAAAGGTAATCAAATTTTACATTTGATTCTTTAAACCAAAATAGGCATTCCCATTTGCAAAAATCAAGTTATCTGTGATTGAAGTTTCCTTAATTAATCTACTGATTTCTTAAAGTAGAAAAAGAATTCAAACTTAGCCGTCTGACTTAAGGTGACGCATTTCACGCTTAGTCGTACTGCAAAGTCAAGGCCCTCTTAGTTTTATAATCGCTGCGATAGTTAATTTTTTTCTGATACCTACTTATACCAAAAATGGTGATTTGCGCCTAAACGGTTCGTTTAAAGTTCCATGTGTGATACATGAAGTCACACTAGAATTGACCAAGGAATTGAAATATGCAATAATATATAGGGAGTTCCGTTAAAAAAAATGTAAGTTTGATATGAATCACCCCGTATAAACGTCAGAATTTAAGTGAAAATATTTTTACGTAATAGCCCTCAAGGGTCCCTACCATGATCAAGTGACAGATTTTTGAAATATTTTTCAGTAAGCCCACAATCCTCCGTCCACGCACTATTGACCCACCCTGTATATTGACGATTTTCCTACATTAGTTTATCTGACTATCTCGAGATAGTGAAATGAACTGACAGTCCGTCCGTATCTAAATAGAACCTGTAGAGTCTTGACTCGCCCCACCACGAGTCCAAACATTCGGGTCTTTAAAGCGAGTCTGCGTATTGAGCTCCTTTTTGAAAATAAATGAAGCGCTACTGCGTTCCCACAGTGATAATTTCTACATTCATTGCCGTAATTATTATTATAGTAATGCCAAAGTATCTGCTGGTATCTATAATGTAGTAGAAGCTGGTGCAGCATGCCAAATGAGTAAAAATTGCTGCTAATTTGCAGTTCGTGGCGAGGCAGAAATACAGGGGAGTCAAGCTCAACGCCTCGGACTATGGTAACTAAATTATATCTCTTATCAGAAAAATGACTACATGAGTGTATTGTATGTCGAGCTGGACTACATTTAAAAAATAATGACTTTTATACCGGGTGTTTAATAAAAGCGTCACATATCAAAGCTATGTTTTTTTAAATAGAACACCCTGTATATTATTGCATATCTAGACTCCTGGGTCAATTCTAGTGTGACTTCAAGACTTGAAACCAACTCTTCAGGTGCATATCACCTTTTTGGTATTTGTGGACTCAATTCTAGTGTGGCTTCAAGACTTGAAACCAACTCTCTAGGTGCACATCACCTTTTTGTTATTTGTGGACTTCAGATAAAATGTAATATCACAGCGACTATAAAACCTAGAAGACTGTGACACTGCCATCTGACTAAGCATGCAATAAGTCAGCTTAGGTTAGTTGGCAAAATTTGTATTATTTTTGTACTTGGAGATATCGGCTGATTAATAAAGGAAGCTTTTATCACAGATAAGTTAATTTTTTCAAATGGAAATGTCTAATTCTTTTATAAGATCAAACGTACTCGTAGAACTTGATAGCCCTTTCAGCGATATAAAATTGTCAATATCAATCTCTTCAAGTTTTAATTTTATTTTAAATTTTTAATGAATACAGTATCTCTCAATTATTTTACTACCTCTAGGCAATCTAGCAGGCCATGAAATGTAAACAAAAACCTGTTCAGTTGGAAGACGCCAACTAACTTAGCAGAAAGATATAGACGAACTAGAGCAAAGATACAAGATACATAAAAAACTCTTACAACAAACAAAGTCCCACCAGAAACAACAGCGGTAATATATAAGATCAGAGAAGCTGGAGTACAAAAGTAATGGATATTTTTCACAGCATACTAGCTATTGAAATATACTAGAGACTGGCAATTTCCGAAATCATCAAAGGTTTGGAAATGAAAAGAAACCTACTGGCTGATAAATATCTAGTCCATACGTCGTAAAAAAAGTTTTTTATAGCAAAAAGTCGGAAAGAAATGAAATTTTGTGGGATGGTAGACAGTGGTTCCCTAAATCTATATCTGCGACCCCTTGGGGTTGCCGCTCGAGGGGTGGAGGGTGAAAACTCTGCTTGGCGACGATTTTCGAAAAACAGCATCGTTTTGGTAAGTAAAATTTATGGAGAGGATAAAATTCTACACACTTTTAGTGTTCCATCCATAGTTTCCATCCTACAGCGTGCCAAAGTTAGGTGTTGGTTTGTGATTTTCACTAAAATCAGAATTTCATCGCGGATTAAGACTTTATCAGAAAGTCGTATAACATTTTTCCTGAATGAATGATATGTTCTCATTTCTCTGTTATCTGCAGCTGCCTAAACTCACGCATTTGGCTAAAAAATCATCCCATATTTAGGAACACACCGCTACCTACTACCGATATGTGCTGTTGCAAAAAACTTGCAATTAGTGCATACTTTTAGTAGAAACGATACCACCTCAGCGTTGTCTCATTAAGATTCATTTTGCGACCTCTGGTGGTTACCGCTCGAGGGTGAGGGGGAGGGGGGTAAAAATGTTTCGTGACGCTTTTCGACAAATAACGCCGTTGTGGTAAGTGCTATTATAAAAAAGGTTCAATTAATATATGGAGATAACAGAATTCTTTACAACTGTGGCCTTCATTTCATGTGCAACTAACAGTTTCCATTCTGCAGTGCCCCAAACTTAGGGGATGGTTTGTAATTTTTACCAAAATCAGAATTTTATCGCGTATTAAGTTCCAGAACGCTATCAAAAAGTTCTGTAACACTTTTTCTCCTAAGAGAATATATATTTCTCATATGAGTACTCGCCTTAATCCGCAATGAAATTCTAATTTTAGTGAAAATCGCAGACCAACCCCTAACACTGGCGCGTTGTCGGACTGAATACTATTGGGCGCACGCGAAAAATGTGACCAAAATTATGCAGTATTTTGTTTTCTTCATAAATTACTTGAAGCTATTTTCACCCCTCGAGCGACAATCCCTCGAAGTCGCAAACTTAAGTGTAGATTCAGGGGACCAATGTCTACCATTCCGCCAAATTTCATTTCTTTCCGACGTTTTGCTGTCAAAAAACCCCTACCGACTGGACTAATCCTCAAAATTAAACTTTGCATTGTAACGATAAGCATGTAATGATATAAAAATGTAGTCCCTTCCGTCAAGTCAATTGAAACGATACGTCTGACTGGAGCACTTCAAAACATTTATTAGCAATGTCATAGACAATGAAGAATGAATTAAAATCTGTTCAAATTATGAAAAATATTTTACCTGGTAGAAAACTAAAACCTGATTTGTCAGTATTCCTTTTTTCGATGGCTCCAGTCAGGACTCCAGTCAGAGGTGTCGTTACTTTGACTTGGCCGGAACCAGTACTTTCTTATACCTTTAAATGAGAAATTACTTTCTAAAGATATTACAGTGCCATTAACAATCGCTGGTACTTGTCTTTTTATTTCAAAATTTCTATTCAATTTGGAAATTGTTAATCTATTGTACATTGCAGATGCTGTCAAAATATCCAGTTTTGTCGTATTCCAGCTTCTCTCTAGATAATACCGGCATTGTTTCTGGTTGGAGTTCATTATTGTGAATTTTATATCGCTGTATCTTTATGCCTAGCTGTTTTCTTAGGTTTTTGTTTATATTTGGTGGCCTGCTGGGATGCTCATAGGTGAGAAAATTGAAAAACGCCGATTTTATTGAGAATTTGGAATTAAATTAAGACTACTAAATACTATATATATTCACAACCTTATATCAAATTCTACATTCGATCGTATACAAGAAATTAGGCATTCCCATTTGAAAAAAATCAACTTATCTCTGATTGAAGTTTGTTTCCTTTATTGATCAACTGATATCTCCAAGTACAGAAATAATAAATTTTAGCATTTAGCCTATGCTGACGCATTTCTTGCTGAGTCATAATCATAGTAAAATCACAGCCTTCTAAGTTTTATGATCGCTGCGATATTCAACTTTTTCAGCTTATACCAAAAATTGTGATTTGTACCTAAACGTTTTAAGTCTTATGTCTGATACATAAAGTAACGCTATAATTGACCAAGGAACCTAAATGTGCCATAATATACAGGGTGTTCTATTTAAAAGAAAACAACTATCACATGACACCTTGTACAAAAGTCGTTAGTTTTAAAATGTAGTCCAACTCGACCTACATAATATGATACTAGCATAGTTATTTTTCTGAAAAGATGTATCGTTTGGTCACAATACTCCGAGGTGTTGAGCTTGACTCACTCTGTATACATGTAGCTTATAGTAATTATAAAGGAATCGACCTTCCTATTGTAGCTATTTGTGGTCGGTATTTCACGTAATTATCACATCATCTTTGGTGTATAAGGTTGCCTATGCGGTTCGGTTAGAGAAATTCTGTTGACGACGCAGGATTTGAATAGGCCAGCACTCACAGGCTCAATAAATACATCTTGCATTCAAGTTGCAGCCCTGAACATCCTGGAAACGAAAGTGCGCTCGTACCGTTTGGTTGTTGACGCAAAGATAAATAAGGACCGTATGACGAGATACTAAATTTGCTATCAAATTTCATATCAATTTTGATAGCAAATTTGTTATGAACTTTCTTACCAAAAATGGTATCAAAAAAGTGCAGAGAATTTGAAACTGTATCTCAAATTTAATATTAAAAATTTGAGCCAGGCACCGGAGCCAGGCGCAAGCGTAGTTGAAACCAAATAGAACAGTTGCTAATACTGGGTTGATACTATTGACAGATAGCAGTTGGAATTCCACAATTGACAGTTTGAGTCGAACGCGTTTTATAGGTTATGTTAGCATTGCGCCATTATTAGACGCGTTCCTTTCACACATTTTCTCAGATATTCTCACCTTAGATCATTTTGCCTCAGATTTCTGCGCGCTCCATTCGCGAAATGAGGAGAGTTTGAACTGATGATATTCGTCCCCTACTCCCCTCTCCAGGGCTTGGTTTTGTGGTTCTGTTCCGACGAGTTTTTTGAGTCATCAACTTTACTTTCGTTTTTGAGTGCGTTTGTATATTGTGTATTTATGTATTATTTATTTTATTAAAGTAAATTCCCTGTTATGACGTTTGTTTTACATCAACATTGTTATTTTTATTGATCTTCCCGGTTTCGGAATGAACACCACTTGGACATCTCCCAGAGCGCAGGAGTGACCCCCGTGTCTAGGTTGAGTCTGAAGAGATGCACAAGCTCGTCATTTATGTCGCTACAAAAATATTAATCTCTTTCAAAAGATATGGTGGACACTCACTAGTTATAATCTTGTGATACTATGTAAGTACCTGCGAGTTCCGTTGCTTCCTTATATTTTTTTGACCTGTAGGAATATCGTCGTGTCTTCATATAAACCGTAAGCATACATTTTTTGCACCTACTCTATGCGACTTTAGCAATCCCTATCAAGGCGTGGGTCACTCACAGTACAATAATTAAAATGAGACAACACCAGGGTATCGCATAACTTGACTTAAAAAAAATTTCTTGAGAAAAGTGTCTATAACGATATAATTATTATCGTTATGTTTATATACGCTTTCTGCGTCTAAATACGGACTCAAAGTCTCAATGTTAGGTATTATTTCTACTTCTTATATTTTAACCGAGCTTCCAGCTTATGCTCCAATGACTCAATGTTCGTTACCAAAAGTTACTGTTGATTTTGATGCATTTGTTTTTACGTGATGTTTTTTTTTTGGATTATTATTCAATAACCGATACTAGTACTACTTTGACTATTATTAGCAACATCCACGTTAATCCGCATCCTGATACGTTTCTACATTTTTTAACTTTTGAGGAAGTTTATTGTATAAGAAGCGATAACGGAGCAATAATTTTGTTTTCATGGCAGTACTGCTTTAACACGTCTGAGAGAAGTTATCTCTACCTATTTTGAGTATATTGACATGTACCTAGGATTTAGAACTATGCAGTGTATCATACCTCATCACTTTTCACTTATTGAGATTAGCTACTAACATAACTTAATTAATTTCTGAGAGTTAAGTCAGCCTGATTTCGAAGTGGTTTGTTATAAGTATGTGGTCAACAGGTTTTCAAAGATTATTATTAAAATAACTTTTGTATGTACACGTATGGATGATATATCGAGCAATGAATTAATGAAAAAAGCCTTACTACCATACTTCACACGCTTTCCATTCCGAAATATATTGCGCTGGCTCCCGAATTTGTATGTACGTTGGAAAGAACGCACCGTTGGGGTAAATCCAGAAAGAACAAGATTAACATAAGTAGATCGCTTCTCGAACACACAACTATAGATCCTAATGCCTTTATTTGGCGTCGAAGGCTGAATGGTCAGTAATTTAGAGATGCTTTTGTCCTCGGATGTATAACCACATCTATCGTTGTTACACAGAAGTCAATACGACTAGCATCATGTCAACAAAGTACTTCAGTAAACAAGTACTAGAGAAATGTTCTATTGGAAAGATCGTGTTTTGGAGAACTTCCATGTAAAGGCGAATAAGCCCACATAGGGATAGGTGGGTCGTCAGAACGCGCCGTGGTTGGGGGGTTATATATGCAATTATTTTTCGCATAAAGGATGATGAAGTACAGCTCTGAAAGTTTGCAATACAAACGGAAATGTTATAAGAAAGCAGGGAAAAAAATATCAGAAGAGGAAAAGCAAAAGCTGTCAGAGGGCGCTTAAGTTGCAAAAAATTTTGCAACAATTGTTACTAGGTATACTTCTGACAATTTACATACTCATTCTAAGAGTCAAAATGAAACTAAGTACAAATCTCAGAAGGCGAGGTTAACGAGTATCGGAGATATCGATGGTAAGAACATCGGTGCTCCACCCAATTTATCATTATATCTAGAATTTTATATTTCATTTTATCAAGTTGACTTTTGAGGATTGTTTAACACAATTTACAATACATCAGTATACTGTTGGTCAAATGTCAGAATTCAGAAAAGCATTCGTTTTTACTTCCCAAACCGATAGGTGAGGGGAGTATAGTGATCGCGAAAATTTTCGATTTTGAGATAATACAGTCTTGTGTGCAAGATCAAGCAGGCCATTACATATAAAAAAGTAGCACTGGCAGTGTCCCTGGACATCGAGGATACATCTAAAAACACTAGTACTGGCTCGATAGTGTCAAAACTGGAGTCCAGATGTGCTGAAATAAAAATCACGAGGTAAATTCGAAACATGCAAAGCAACAAAAAGACACTGGAACCCTTATATGGTATTACACGGGAGGTGAGGACGCAAGGAGGTTGTCCGCAAGGTAGCATGCTGTCAACAAGACTGTCGAACCTGGTACTATATAGCCTCCTTGTAACACTAAACGAGAAGGGGTGTATGCCCAAGTATATGCTAATGACATTGTTATCCTTATAAGAGGTAAACACATGGGAACCTGCCTGGAACTAATGCAGAGGACATCATCCCTAGTGAAGAAATGGTACGCTACGGAGGGATGATCTGTAAATAGATCGAAAACCGTCATAGTACCATTCACGAAACAAAGGAACATTAAGATCACCAAGGCACCATTTCTCTGCGGCAAGAAAATAGAAGTTGTCAGAGAAGCGGAATACCTTGCAATTAAGCTAGATGATAAACCAACTTAGAACAGCCACATAGAGAATATCATGAGCCGATCTCAGATTACTTTAGCGATCATGAGAAGACCGATCGGTTGTACCCAACGAATTCGAATAGGTTAGAAGAAGTAAACAAGGGTTTTGCTTAGACCTACTACCTGAAGCATATTATAAATATTGTGTTTATCATTGTGTTTATTAAGCAGCTTGATGCTCGTAGCAGGCAATTAGGCAGGTGGACGATGGGACGCAAATAACAAAGGATTATTTGGCCATGTTGCCAGATCGTCTCCGGGTAGCTATTGTATTTTAGTTGGCTGTGACAACTGACAATATAACATATTTTGCAGTCATTGCAGTAACAGTAAAGTTGAAAAACGCGTGTGAGGAAGATCACAAAATATACTTTTGCTCCAAAGGAAGATACTGATCAATCTGTCTGTTATTATACAGGGTGATACTTATTTTTCAACTGTACATAGAAGTCATTAAAATAAGCAACTTTTTCAAACAACTTTTTTCCGAAAACTAAAAAATAAGCGAGATACAGAACCAGAAAAAGTAAGTAAGTTGCTCGGATTTTCGTCAAATCGATCAGGTATTGTACCTGTCAGATAGTGTAGTCACTCTTTGTTTATAGTTGTTAATTTTGAATTGGTAAATCCTAAAAGAAGCACATAATCATTAAACATCTTTTAGGATTTACCAATTTAAAATTGACGACGATAAACTGGAAGTGACTAGTGCAATAATTGCCAGGTAGAATAACTGATCGATAAGACAAACATCCGAGCAAAAAACTAAACCTAAACAGACTAGGTATGTCTGCTAGTAGGTAAATAACCCTAAAAATACGGCCATGAATAATGGAGTAACATGAACAGCAACTTTGTTTTGGTACTTTTGGATGATCGCTTCCGATTTATTGTTATAGTTTAGAGTGAATTTTGGGTTTTAACAGTGCATAAATGTTGAAAGACTATTTCAAACAATTCCACAAAATTTAAATCCTGCGGCTTTCTGTAAAAAATAACATCGTGTTTGAGTCCACAGTAAATAACAACAACTGGGTCTTGCCAATATACACGTGCCTGTTAGAGCATGGGCGTTGCTTTTTCTAACGTTGTCGTTGAGCTGAGCTGAGCAACGCTTCACTAAACCCCAATTAACCCATTTTAACCTCAAAAATTCAACCCGTTAAGGTTAAGTTAGGTTAAATAGTGAAACATAAAAATGCCGTAGTTTTTCACCGGAGCGTTTCGTCGGTCTGGCAGTGGGGTCCATTCCACCAATCTCACCCCCACTTCGGTTTCCAATAAAACTAAGTCAAGCCAATATTTCTGCAAAAACGTGACAACGTCGCATCAACGGACATCCCAAGCCACGACCCAACCACCACCCTTTTTTATGACACCTCAGGTAAAGGACTGACCGAGTTGCGGTTTGTTCTGGGTGATCGTTTCGAGTGTATTGTTTAGCATTTGAGTGCATAAGCTCTTTGAATCCAGCGGATTTCTATCAATTTCTGTTAACAATAACATCGTGTTTGTAAACAATAGGTAAATAATAACACCAGAGGCCATGGCTGCTAGCACATGGGCTTTGCTTCTTCTAACCTATTCGAATTCGTTGGTTGCACCTGGGACTCAACGCCCTCGACCGTAAACTGGCTGTTCACCAGGGTAATCAGACCCACGATGGTGTACAGAGCTATTGTATGGTGGCCAAAGGCTCATCAAATCAGAGCATCTAAAGCGCATCAGGCTACGCGACTGAGCATAGCGGGCGAGATGGAGAGTGTACCAACAGCAGCATGGGAGGTACTGCTAAATACCCACCTCTCGACCTTTACATAGACCATGGCCGCCTTTACTCGCTAGGCCGGAGCATTGAAATATGGCAACACTGTTCGCGGGCCGAGCTTTTATTTGTTGTTGTCATTAGTGTATTCTTTCAGAGCAAAAAATATGGTTGGAAGGTGATTATTAATGTATTTCTAATTATTTACCTGCACAAACGAAACAGTAAAGATAAAAAGATGGCTGCAAAGTGCAATTGGGGCTTCCAAACAAGGACATACCAACATAACTTTCCAGAGCAACAACGAAGAGTGGAAGGTGATTTATAATGGGTTTCTACTGATTTACCTGCACAAATGAAACTATAAAGATAAAAAGATGCCTGCAAACTGTGTAGTACCAGGTTGCAATAGCAATTGGGGCTTCCAAACAAGGATTTACCAACATAACCTTCCAGAGTACCAACGAAGAGTGGAAGGTGATTTTTAATGGGTTTCTACTGATTTACCTGCACAAATGAAACTATAAAAACAAAAAGATGCCTGCAAAGTGTGTAGTACCAGGTTGCACTGGCAATTGTGCGTCCAATAAGGGACATAAACAGACGTGGGTGAAAGGTATTCCTCGGAAGGGCTGGTTATATTTATAAGGATAAAGACAATAATTTACAAACATTTCAAAGGATAAGACCTATTTTAAACCACAATGTGTTACCTACAATGTTTTCTGAACCTCCCAAATATCACAGAAAAAGACAGTTAATAGAACTCATCTGGGCATGCCAACGAGGGCATGCATCTGGGCATACCTACGAAGAGCTTTGATAGTGAAAGGGAATCAAGACCGGTAAGAATGGCTTCACAGTGACCTAATAGTGAATTTTTCTAGCTCAAGTGACAATTTACGAAGTAAATTGAGTGTTCATTTAAGTGGAAGTGGATGTGGCAGCAGAAAACAGGTTGCGTTTATTTTTATTTTGTAGTGTCTGACTGTGATGAACCAGACATCAGATGTAAGTGGTATTAGTAGTAGTAGTTCTAAAAAGTATTTTTCTTAATTTATTAACCCAGATGAACTCTAATACATATAAAATGTAATAATTATTCTGAAACCATAGGCCACCTATTTGACAGCTAAGCCACGTTGCCACATCTAAGGCTCCGGCCTAGTGTAGAGTCGGCCATGCATAGACGGAAAGGCAAAAATGGCTGCCTACAGAATGCAGTGCCATGGCAATTGGTTTTGCCACCCTGCCATTAAATACGCCACGATACTTGACAGCCCGTGGTGCGACATACTTGAGATACCACCCAACAGAATGCCAAGAGTCATGCCAAGGTCGACCTAAGTGACAGATCGGAATGGGGTCCAGGAGATCCTCGATATACAGGGTGGGCCAATAGTGCGTGGATGGAAGATTGTGGGCTTGCTAAAAAATATTTCAAAAATCTGTCACTTTAACATGGAAGAGACCGTTGAGAACTAAAGCGTAAACATATTTCCAGTTTAATTTTGACGTTTATACAGAGTCATTCATATCAAACTTACATTTTTTTGAATGGAACCGGCCTTCTAGGTTTTACAATCCCTGCGATATTAAATTTTTTTCTGATACCTACTTATACCAAAAATGGTGATTTGGTGGTTCGTTTAAAGTTCCATGTATGATACATGAAGTCACACTGGAATTTACCAAGGAATCCAAATATGCAATAATATATAGGGGGTTCCATTTTAAAAAATGTAGGTTTCATATGAATCACCCTGTATAAACGACAAAATTTGAGTGAATTTATTTTTATGTTATAGCCCTCAAGGTTCCCTACTATGATCAAGTAACAGGTTTCTAAAATATATTTTAGTAAGCCCACAGTCTTCCGTCCACGCACTATTGGCCCACCCTGTATATCGAACGGTATCACCTGATGGCTCTTTATCAAGTACCGGAGGAGGCATATACAATTCATGGTACCTACATCCTGGAGGCTAATTGAGAAACTTCATAGAAACTACTAAAACACTGCTTCATTGCTAAACTAAAAAATTAAAAAACCAACAGCAGTAGTACAGTATATTAGCGGCACAGAATAATGTGCCATGAAGATAAGCAGTTAGAGTAGGCGGAATTGACGAGCACTCTAGCTCAATGTGTTTATTGGTGAGTGTGAGAAGGGAGCTAAGGTATAAAGACGGATTTGAATAGAAAACAGCTCGGATTGACTTGGATCCACCCGGCGTATCTTACTACAAAACAAAATGAAAAGGTTGCATTCAAGATTAGGGATAAACGGCACATTTCGAGCAGTGGCGTAGCGGAACTTCAAAAGCAAATGATCTAGGTAACTGAAAATGGAAGCTAGCCGTAATTCACTCCAAAGACAGACCAGCGTCGTCATAATTACGTAGTTGCGTAATGTTCGCTTATCTAGCTGATCGGCTGAGTAGAAATTGTCGTCAATAGCGTCAGTTAGATTGATTTTCGGAATGTCGTATGCGAAGTATATTGTCAGGCTTATTTTTGGTTTTATGTGGTTTTACGTTTTATCTAAGAACAATGTCTCCGAAGCGAGTTGTTGTGAAGTGTGAAAGTGAGGCCTATTTTAAGGCAAAGCGTGGCATAAGAATGGTAGCCAAAAGTTTAGTAAGCGCTATTATCGTAGTATCACTCTCGAGGCACATTAAGTAATATAATTTAATCTCACCATTGCATTGTACAAGGAACCAGGGCTATCAACTAAGGTTTCAAGTAATCCGGTAGAGCGTTTTATCAGGCGAGAGTAGTAGTCCTGAGGCATTTACGTCCTATATCTTTAAGGGATGAGGGCAGGTTAAGCTGTTGGAAGAAATGTGGGAATTGTGAGCTACCATGGATCATAGCACTTTACTGGCGTATCAGCAGAACCACGGATGTAAAACTTAAACATTTTACTGATGCTTCGGCCACCTCTCTAGTTTTGACCAAAGTACAAAGCGGTTGAAAAAAAAAGCTTATTTGGAACAAGCGACGTCGATTGACAAGTGAAACAGAAAATAGCTTAATGCGTTGCTTTGCGAACTAACTTTGTAGTTGGTCGGTGCTTATGAGCTCTTCAAGAACACAGTGCTATATTTGCGTTGTTGATAAATGCAAAACGAGAGTCAGTAATATATTGGAGTCTCAGGATTTTGATGATGTTTGCTACATGAACGAGTTATTTTTACCTCTGCAATATTAAGAGGAGAGAAAAACTGCATTTTATTCGGTATGCTCAAACACAAACTACAAAGTCCTGGAGAAGCTCATATTTTATTTGGTTTGGAGAACAAAGTAGATTTTTCTTTGCGAGTCACTATTTTTCTCCTATAGGTCCTTGTATAGTATAGTAACTTAATTCCATTTTATACCCTGTCCTGACTCCTGCATGTGTTCGCTGTGTGCTTCTGTGCTGAGTTTGACGTCTTTCAATGGTCCCAACTGTTTTTTATCAGAGGTTTTTTTTATTTTGACAAAGTCTATACAGGTGGCCAAATACCTTTCAGTGTCTTTCAACATATGCTTTTTAAAGACGGACCAGTAAAGCGCGGTAAATAGATCAGAAAGTCGCGATGGAGGTTGACGCTGACTTCCAACTTCTAACCTATATCCGTCTTATTTTCGGTACCCTACTACAATTATTCCACAATTATTGACATTTTTTTGATAACTATTTCTTATTTAATGAAACACTATCTATGTTTCCATGAAGTGTTAGTATTGTCACGACGGCTGGTTTTTCTTAAACCATGGAATCAAGCAGGACGTAGCTTTTTGCGGTTTTCTTTACTACACAATACAAAATCACTTGACCGTGACATCAAGGTCCCATCAAGGCCAAACCAGTTTTCTTAAACGGAACCCCTACTTTTAACGCCACAAATCGAAAGTACAGAAAATTCTACGCCCAGACCAGAACTTGACCTTTTTAAACATTTGACCTTGGAGGATTAAATCAAGGTCAACGTGTGACCAGCAGGGTATCTTGAGAAGTAGGGGTTGCACAAAAAGATAGTAAAGACAAAGGTCGTAGAAACTTTTCCTATCTAGCCGATGGTGTCATTGGCATTCAAGGTCACACCAAGGTCAAATCTATTTTCTTGAATGGAAACCTCTATTTTGATGTCGGAAGTGGAAAGCCTGGAGAATTTCACGTCCAGATATGTGTTTGACCTTTTGAAAAATTTGCGCTTAAGTGATTAAGTCGAGGTCAAAACGTGACCAGCAGGGTTAAATTTTTGAAAAGGTCAAGGACGTAAAATTTTCCGTATTTTTCATTTCAGGTCTGAAAGTAGGAGTTTTCATTTAATGAAACTGACTTGACCTTGATGTGACCTTGAAGGGCAAGGTGACGTTCACCATATAGGTCACCCGAGCATAGCCAAGAAAAGTTCTTATCATTTTTGTCTCGACCATTTTTTTTGTGCGTCCTGTACTGCCTAGGATACCCTATTCCGCATTTTGACCTTGACTTAACCATCCAAGATCAAATTTTACAAATGGTCAAACTCATATTAGAAAGTAAAATCATCTGCGCTTTTGATTTCCGGAATCTAGAGTAGGAGTTTCCATTTAAGAAAATCTATTTGACCTTGATGTGACCTTGAATATCAAGGTCAGGGTCAGCATTAAGATCAGCATCGAATAGAAAGGAAATGTTCCTACGACATTTGTCTTGACTATCTTTTTGTCCAACCACTACCACTTAAGATACTCGGATGGTCACATTTTGACCTTGACTTAGGTCAAATGATACAAAATGTCAAGTTCCTATCTGGACGTAGCATTTTCCGTGATTTTAATTTCCGGCATCGTAGTTGAGGTTTCCATTTAGGAAAATCGTTTTGAACTCGGTAGGACCTCAATGTCAAGGCCAGGGTCACCATCGTATAGCCAGGAAAATTTCCTCGTCTTTTGTCTTGACCAATTTTTTGTGCAACCCCTACTTCCCTAGTAATTCATTTGGTCCGGTGCTTTTTGAACACGGTGTATACCGGGTGTCCCAGAATTTCCTTGACACGTGATATTTTCGTAACGAAAAACGGTTCAAGCAAGAACTGAGTGGTACTTTTGAAGGTACTATAGGGTCTATCATACCATGCATTCAAAACATTTTTTTTGTACGTCAACCCCTAAAACTCACCCCCCACTTTTTTTTTCAAATAGCACCCCATAGGTTTTCCTACATAAATGATATCCCCATTTTATTTGAAATCTCGTGGTACCTTTAATTTTATATGCAAACTTATTTTTTCCGTAAAATCATAAGCATAAGACAAATGAAATGATAATTTGTTTGACGCCTGATATTTTTGTAACAAAAACGGATAAAAAAGAAAAGCAAGTGGGTTTTTCAAGGGTAGTGAATGACCTATCATTCCTTGCTCATGAACCATTTTTTTCTTACTTAAACCCCTGGAATCCACCCCTAGCTTGTTGTTTCAAATTTCAATCCACAATTTTGCTTGGAAAAATAAATTCTTTACTTGAATTTAATTATCGTAGTGCCCTACTTTTTATGCCCCTACTGCAATTAATCGTTATTTTTTTTCGCTTAATCCATGAAATCGTAAACATAAATTAATTAAAACACATGTGTGGAAAATATTTTTTTTATTATCATGAATCAACTAATAAAAAAAATGTGACAACAAAACTAAGTGCAAAAACGTGAAAAAGTTTTATGGCTACATCGGGCCGCGCCAACCCCGTGTTCAGGGTGTGCCCCGCACACGGGCGCCAAAATTTTATTTAAAATCTTGTGGTACCTTTAATTTTATATGCAAACTTATTTTTTCCGTAAAATCATAAGCATAAGACAAATTAAATGATAATTTGTTTGACGCCTGATATTTTTGTAACAAATACGGATAAAAAAGGAAAGTAAGTGGGTTTTTCAAGGGTAGTGAATGACCTATCATTCCTTGCTCATGGACCATTTTTTTCTTACTTAAACCCCTGGAATCCACCCCTAGCTTGTTCTTTCAAATTTCAATCCGCAATTTTGCCTGGAAAAATAAATTCTTTACTTGAATTTAATTATCGTAGTGCCTTACTTTTTATGCCCCTACTGCAATTTATCGTTAATTTTTTTGGCTTAATCCATGAAATAGTAAACATAAATTAATTAAAACACATGTGTGGAAATTTTTTTTTATTATCATGAATCAAGTAATAAAAAAAATGTGACAACAAAACTAAGTGCAAAAACGTGAAAAAGTTTTATGGCTACATCAGGCCGCGCCAACCCGCGCCCGTGTGCAGGGTGTGCCCCGCACACGGCGCCAAAATTAACGATAAATTGCAGTAGGGACATAAAAAGTAAGGCACTACGATAATTAAATTCAAGTAAAGAATTTATTCTTCCAGGCAAAATTATGGATTGACATTTGAAAGAACAAGCTAGGGGTGGAATCCAGGGGTTTAAGTAAGAAAAAAATGATTCATAAGCAAGGAATGATAGGTCATTTACTACCCTTGAAACACCCACTTACTTTTCTTTTTTATCCGTTTTTATTACAAAAATATCAGGCGTCAAACAAATCATCATTTCGTTTGTCTTTTGCTTATGATTTTACGGAAAAATAAGTTTGCATATAAAATTAAAGGTTTAAATAAAATGGGGATATCATTTATGTAGGAAAACCTATGGGGTGCTATTTGAAAAAAAAAGTTGGGGGTGAGTTTTAGGGGTTGACGTATAAAAAAAATGTTTTGAATGCATGGTATGATAGACCCTATAATACCTTCAAAGGTACCACTCAGTTCCTGCTTGAACCGTTCTTCGTTACGAAAATATCACGTGTCAAGAAAATTCTGGGACACCCGGTATATTATGTATACTTGATCAAACCACCGAACCATCTACACCTTTTCCAGCTGTAGTTTCTAAAGCGCCAAGTTATAATTCAAAACGGTCAAGTTGATTTTACAACTCGTCAATTATAAATTCAAACTGATAGGTATAAATTACACCTGACAGCTTGAAATTACAAGTAACGAGTTGGAAAATTAGCTTGATCGTCTTGAATTATCACTTGACGCTTTAGAAGCTACAGGTGGAAAAGGTGTGGAAAATTCGAGGCTCCAGATGATATTCTAGAACGCTCATCCATTATTCCTGAAGACTCCAGATGATTCGATGACATTTACACGTCAAAGTTCTAACCTAACATTTTGACTTAACGTAGTACATGACAACTAATACACAATACACAACAACATAATAAAGTTAAAGAGCATCATTATAAGGTTATTTCCAGAGCCCATATAATATCGCGCAAGCAACACCTCTGGAATGTGAGAGGCTTTCCCACTCCGAGTAATTTCAGTTGTCCAAGTTTTCAGCTTATTTTCTTTCAGTCGCGCCCGCGCTTTTCTCTTTCAATTTGCATCACCTAATTTGATTAGTCTGTTTTCAACGCTATACCGGAAAACGGTCGTTGGGAAAATAAGTATAATAAATTGGAATGACGTAGCCGTAAACGGAATGAAAGCGGTATGAGATGCTTCAGCTTTAATCCTGCTTTAAGCAGCTAAGCCGGATATCCTAAAGAGTTATATATGGTGATGTTTTTACGCCAGTTGCAGTACTGTTCATATTTATTGGTATGGCTACTTTGATTGTATGAGGCATATGCAAATTAAACAAATATTCATATTTACGATACTACCTATCAAGTACCTGTTTATCTTATCGGGCAGATTAGTAGCTGTCAAGATAAACAAATTCGCATGAAAGATCACTGTTTTTAGTATATTTGCAAAAATTACTTGTCACCTCCAAGATTACTTTAGACTGACATTTTATTCAAGCGCCGATTAAAATACCAAGCTTATGACACTAGTAAATGTCTTACACAGTGGTTTGCACCAGTCATAGTTAAACCTTTGGCTTAACTAGTATATATAACTAATTACAGCTTAACTTTAATTACGGCTTAAAGTTGTCTGTCTTTGCACCGGTCAGGATTAACTTTAATTATGAGTTAACTTTTTTTTACAGGGAATTTTAACGAATTTCAGATTTTACGTTACCAACCATGTCGTATTTTTGATGTTCTCTGATGGAAATGTCACTGTTGTTGATGGCTGTCAAAAGTGTCAAACATTATCTTTCAATGTCTTTCAACTTCAACTGAGGCTATTTGTTTTGATTAAGAAATTTCGGATTCATTTTAGTATTTTTAGATTCATTTTCATTAATTGATAACCCATTATCAGAAACATCCAACTGACAGAACATAACAACAGTGGTAAAAGTAAATCCTTGAAGTAAATGCACTTCTTAGGTAAGATTTTGTCTGTGAAATAGTTGATTACAGTGGCCAACATTTGGTGGATTTTAGGTGTTTCAATTCTGGATCCTCTTGTATATGAGTGGCTACAGAAGACACCAGAGTAATAGCGTTTATGTTGGATCTGTTTGTGGTAAGTAAAAATATATAGAAATGTCCAAAGTGCTGAGGTCAACCAAAGACACTTTTATTATACATTTATAATGTTAAACTAGCAAAACGTTCATTCATAGGTAATAATTACAATTTTTATATGTATATATAGGTGGTTTCAAGAAATGAATCAACTAAAACAGTAATCTTTTGGCATAACCTTAAGATGAGTTTCCGAAACAAGTGATACACTATGCAACAAAACAATTTATACATGACTATCAACTTCTCTATTAAAACAGATTTGTTGTATATGCACTACTACAAAGTACTTGCTTTTTGTTATTACAGGTGTGGATATGCATATGTTATCTGTATATTATATCTGTCAATAAAATGTGGAGAAAAATGAATCACTTTCTTATAACTTCTCATATAACAAAATATAAAATACTCCATAGTATCAGTAGCTAATATGTGATATAAAATTGAGTCTAGATACAGCATGCCTTGTTAAACATGTGTATTTTAAATGATAGTTTGCTTAACATGCTCACAGTGAGTGACTAATTTCTGTCTTGTCAAACAAGATGATTTAAAAAACACTCATTGGGTGACTGTAAAGTTGCACCCATCAGAAGGTAAGTATTATTACTTAAACAAAAACTACTGGTTGAATTCTCTTATATTTTTATTATATATATTTTCTTTCAATATATCAGGGCTTGTCCTGAATAGTAGAAAATTCAGTAATTAGGATAGGGTGATTAGTGGAACACACAACAGTGATGTGCTGCCGCAGTCCTCAATAATACAGTCTGGGTCAATATTATTCAAATAACTCAGTTTTTGTTAGTAAAGAGGCTTCAGTTTTTCGCTAGTCCCTTAAAGTATTCATTATCATCTGTCATCCTGAAATAATATTTTTATTAAAAATAGAAGGAAATTAACTAATGGGTGATGAAAATGAATTAAATAAAGTCCAAGTAAGAATGGGAGGAGACTTGCATTCTAATTTTTACAGTAATAACTACTACTATGATAGCTATTCATATAATAATACTGCATCTTGCTGCAAACAAAATAGTTCAAGCAGATAAGTTTATTTTCTTTATGTGGTAAAGATTTGGCGACTAAGATGCAGTATCAAACAACTGTCCCCTAGTGAATGTGATAACTGTAATTTACAAATAAACGTTTTATCTTTGCTGTTTTCAAAATCCATCAGTTATGATCGCTCATTATCTCATAAATTACAGCATTTTAAATAACTGATTTGCTTACCTGCTAAGATAGAATCCCTATTGAACAAGACAGCATCAACAAGAACGACCAAAAAGCTGTTAAAAACACAAAAAAATCTCATAAACCATAACACGGTGTCTTACAATAGTGATATTTGTCCAATTCCAGAATCAGCTTTGTATTTTGTGTAGTTGCAGATTAAGGTTATGGTCGTATCCTCGGTTCCTCACGACTTTATATTGAATTCAAGTAATCTATTTTGATTCATAATTGCTTATAGAATATAGAAATTATTTTATAAAATACATTTCACAAACTAACCAAACTTATTTCTGTAGTGATCTTTCAGAATATGTTAAACCCACAAATGTCAAAAGTTAAGCCAACAAACGTCAAAGTTAAACCCTACTTTGCCTTTGGCTTGAAGTTAATCATAAGTTTGACGCTAACTACAACCGGTGCAAAGCAATTCGCTCTTTAATTAAGGCTTAACTTTAATTACAACTTTAACTATGACTGGTGCAAACCACTGACAGTTATCATAGCTATCAAAGCGATCTCTTTCTTTTTCTCTCACAGTGGTTTGCACCAGTCATAGTTAAACCTGTGGCTTAACTAATTAAAGCTTAACTTTAATTAAGGCTCAAAGTTGTGTGTCTTTGCACCGGTCAAGATTAACTTTAATTATGAGTTAACTTTTTTTTACAGGGAAATTTAACGAATTTCAGATTTTACGTTGGCAATCATGTCGTATTTTTGATGTTCTCTGATGGTCATGTGACTGTTGTTGATGGCTGTCAAACATTGCCTTTCAAGTTCAACTGAGGCTATTTGTTTTGATTAAGAAATTCCGGATTGATTTTAGTATTTTTAGTTTCATTTTCATTAATTAACAACCCATTATCATATATATCCAACTGACAGAATATAACAACAGTGGTAAAAGTAAATCCTTGAAGTAAATGCACTTCTTTAGGTAAGATTTTGTCTGTGAAATAGTTGATTGCAGTGACCAACATTTGGTGGATTTTCGTTGTCTTAATTCTGGATCCTCTTGTATAGGAGTGGCTACACAGAAGACATCAGAGTAATAACATTTATGTTGGATCTGTTTGTGGTAAGTAAAAATATATAGAAATGTCCAAAGTGCTGAGGTCAACTAAAGACACCTTTATTATTTCAAGGAATGAATCAATTAAAACAGTAATCTTTTGGCATAACCTTAAGATGAGTTTCCGAAACAAGTGATACACTATGCAACAAGACAATTTATACATATTATGACTATCAACTTCTCTATTAAAACAGATTTGTTGTATATGCACTACTACAAAGTACTTGCTTTTCGTTATTACAGGTATGGAGAAAAAGTTATTCAGCTTGCCAAGTGTTTTGAGACAGAAGGGGCAGACCGATACTAGGTGGCAAAGAGCACAGAATGTTATGCGTTCAGAGCTTCATTGTGATGACTTTATAGAAAGTAAATACTAATATGTTCCATATACTGTGTAAATTAATAGAACCAATAAATGCATATGTTATCCATATATTATATTTGTCAATAAAATGTGGAGAAAAATGAATCACTTTCTTATAACTTTTCATATAACAAAATATAAAATATTTCATGGTATCAGTAGCTAATATGTGATATGTGTCTAGATACAGCATGCCTTGTTAAAAATATGTATTTTAAATGATAGTTTGCTTAACATGCTCACAAAGAGTGATTAATTTCTGTCTTGTCAAACAAGGTGATTATTTAAAACAACACCCATTGGGTGACTGTAAAGTTGCACCCATCAGAAGGTAAGTATTATTACTTGAACAAAAACTACTGGTTGAATTCTCTTATATTTTTTTATATATATTTTCTTTCAATATATCAGGGCTTGTCCTGAATAGTAGAAAATTCAGTAGTTAGGACAGGGTGATCGGTGGAACACAAAACAGTGATGTGCTGCGGCAGTCCTCAATAATACAGTATGGGTCAATATTATTCAAATTACTCAGTTTTTGTTAATAAAGAGGCTTCAGTTTTTCACTAGTCCCTTAAAGTATTCATTATCATCTGTCATCCTGAAATAAACAATATTTTTATTAATAATAGAAGGTAAATGGGTGATGAAAATGAATTAAATAAAGTCAAAGTAAGAATGGGAGGACACTTGCATTCTAATTTTTACAGTAATAACTACTACTATGATAACTATTCATATAATAATACTGCATCTTGCTGCAAACAAAATAATTCAAACAGATCATTTTATTTTCTTTATGTGGTAAAGATTTGGCGACTAAGATGCAGTATCAAACAACTGTCCCCTAGAGAATGTGATAACTGTGAATTACAAATAAACGTTTTGTCTTTGCTGTTTTCAAAATCCATCCAAGTTTTGATCGCCCATTATCTCATAATTTACAGCATTTTAAATAACTGATTTTCTTACCTGCTAAGATAGACTCCTTGAACAAGACAGCATTAACAACAATGAACAAAAAGCTGTTAAAAACCCAAAAAAATCTCATAAACCATAAGACGGTGTCTTACAACAGTGATATTTGTCCAATTCCAGAATCAACTTTGTACTTTGTATACTTGTAGATTGAGGTTATGGTCGTATCCTTAGTTCCTCACTACTTGATATTGACTTCAAGTAATCTATTTTGATTCATAATTGCTTATAGAATATAGAAATCATTTTATAAAATATATTTCACAAACTAACCAAACTTATTTCTATAGTGATCTGTCAGAATATGTTAAACCCACAAATGTCAAAAGTTAAGCCAACAAACGTCAAAGTTAAACCATACTTTGCCTTTGGCTTAAAGTTAATCATAAGTTTGACGACCGGTGCAAAGCAATTCGCTCTTTAATTAAGGCTTAACTTTAATTACAACCTTAACTATGACTGGTGCAAACCACTGTCAGTCATTTAGTATGTCATTCCATCATTTTGGTTATCCAGAAAGCAGATAAGGAATATATCTGTCAAGGGAGTCATTTTAGATTTATAAGAATAATTTTGAGCAAGTACTCGGCATAGTAGTATTGAAGCTTCCCTGTTGGGTCTTATTTGAGACATCTATAATGTCTATTATTATTCTTTCTCGGTCTTGCAGAGCTTAAATGTATGTCTTGGATGTAACGTACTAAGATCCACATACATAGGTGATTGAGCAAAATTTTGCTAAGACAACAAGTGATCCCAGCATTAGAAGTTCAAAAAATATAGCGAAAGATTGACCCAAGGATTGAACCCAAGGCAGACCCTGGCAATATATTGTTCATTTTGATACCTTTCAATAATATGATCTTAAAGTATTTAGGTATGGCGCTAGGAGAGGTCATAACCTCCGTCTAGAAGTTTCATTTTCTGATCTGAAAAAAAATAATTCTCATGTCGACAGAAAATCATCTTCCCATCTTCAAACAAATGGTGATAGCAGTCAGCCAATGGACTAATAATCTATGAAATAATCGGATCCAGCTTGTTTTGTTATAATGACAATGGAAGTCACATTTCATGTTTCGGGGCGGCATTGAGTCTAGCGCTCTTCTTCTCCTTCTTTTATCCTTATGCTCCACATTGCATTATGTCAAGGCCTCAAATCAACCATAAAGCAACAACCAACTTAAAAAAAAGACTTTGACAGTTAAGGTTCTAAATATTGTCAGTTGAGGTTGTAAACCTAGTTGTAAGCAATGCCAACTAACCTGGAAATTTTGGCACATTCACGTTCGCAGCAAATCAGTTCAACTTTGACCCTCAACAACTACAAAGGTGCACTTTAACAAAGCATAGCAATACCATATTAGCAATACAATATACAGGTCTTCAGGATTGTGTAACTTTTCGTCCAGACCTAACTGCTGCAGGTATGGTGTAAATGTGTTTGGTGTAAAGCCTGCGACCGACATAATAAGGGGGACAATAATAACTTTGTTTTGTTTCCAGACTTGTTTTATTTCTATGGCTAGATCTACGTACCCGTACCCACAAATGTCAAAAGTTAAGCCAACAAACGTCAAAGTTAAACCCTACTTTGCCTTTGGCTTGAAGTTAATCATAAGTTTGACGCTAACTACAACCGGTGCAAAGCAATTCGCTCTTTAATTAAGGCTTAACTTTAATTACAACTTTAACTATGACTGGTGCAAACCACTGACAGTTATCATAGCTATCAAAGCGATCTCTTTCTTTTTCTCTCACAGTGGTTTGCACCAGTCATAGTTAAACCTGTGGCTTAACTAATTAAAGCTTAACTTTAATTAAGGCTCAAAGTTGTGTGTCTTTGCACCGGTCAAGATTAACTTTAATTATGAGTTAACTTTTTTTTACAGGGAAAATTGCTGCGGCAGTCCTCAATAATACAGTATGGGTCAATATTATTCAAATTACTCAGTTTTTGTTAATAAAGAGGCTTCAGTTTTTCACTAGTCCCTTAAAGTATTCATTATCATCTGTCATCCTGAAATAAACAATATTTTTATTAATAATAGAAGGTAAATGGGTGATGAAAATGAATTAAATAAAGTCAAAGTAAGAATGGGAGGACACTTGCATTCTAATTTTTACAGTAATAACTACTACTATGATAACTATTCATATAATAATACTGCATCTTGCTGCAAACAAAATAATTCAAACAGATCATTTTATTTTCTTTATGTGGTAAAGATTTGGCGACTAAGATGCAGTATCAAACAACTGTCCCCTAGAGAATGTGATAACTGTGAATTACAAATAAACGTTTTGTCTTTGCTGTTTTCAAAATCCATCCAAGTTTTGATCGCCCATTATCTCATAATTTACAGCATTTTAAATAACTGATTTTCTTACCTGCTAAGATAGACTCCTTGAACAAGACAGCATTAACAACAATGAACAAAAAGCTGTTAAAAACCCAAAAAAATCTCATAAACCATAAGACGGTGTCTTACAACAGTGATATTTGTCCAATTCCAGAATCAACTTTGTACTTTGTATACTTGTAGATTGAGGTTATGGCCGTATCCTTAGTTCCTCACTACTTGATATTGACTTCAAGTAATCTATTTTGATTCATAATTGCTTATAGAATATAGAAATCATTTTATAAAATATATTTCACAAACTAACCAAACTTATTTCTATAGTGATCTGTCAGAATATGTTAAACCCACAAATGTCAAAAGTTAAGCCAACAAACGTCAAAGTTAAACCATACTTTGCCTTTGGCTTAAAGTTAATCATAAGTTTGACGACCGGTGCAAAGCAATTCGCTCTTTAATTAAGGCTTAACTTTAATTACAACCTTAACTATGACTGGTGCAAACCACTGTCAGTCATTTAGTATGTCATTCCATCATTTTGGTTATCCAGAAAGCAGATAAGGAATATATCTGTCAAGGGAGTCATTTTAGATTTATAAGAATAATTTTGAGCAAGTACTCGGCATAGTAGTATTGAAGCTTCCCTGTTGGGTCTTATTTGAGACATCTATAATGTCTATTATTATTCTTTCTCGGTCTTGCAGAGCTTAAATGTATGTCTTGGATGTAACGTACTAAGATCCACATACATAGGTGATTGAGCAAAATTTTGCTAAGACAACAAGTGATCCCAGCATTAGAAGTTCAAAAAATATAGCGAAAGATTGACCCAAGGATTGAACCCAAGGCAGACCCTGGCAATATATTGTTCATTTTGATACCTTTCAATAATATGATCTTAAAGTATTTAGGTATGGCGCTAGGAGAGGTCATAACCTCCGTCTAGAAGTTTCATTTTCTGATCTGAAAAAAAATAATTCTCATGTCGACAGAAAATCATCTTCCCATCTTCAAACAAATGGTGATAGCAGTCAGCCAATGGACTAATAATCTATGAAATAATCGGATCCAGCTTGTTTTGTTATAATGACAATGGAAGTCACATTTCATGTTTCGGGGCGGCATTGAGTCTAGCGCTCTTCTTCTCCTTCTTTTATCCTTATGCTCCACATTGCATTATGTCAAGGCCTCAAATCAACCATAAAGCAACAACCAACTTAAAAAAAAGACTTTGACAGTTAAGGTTCTAAATATTGTCAGTTGAGGTTGTAAACCTAGTTGTAAGCAATGCCAACTAACCTGGAAATTTTGGCACATTCACGTTCGCAGCAAATCAGTTCAACTTTGACCCTCAACAACTACAAAGGTGCACTTTAACAAAGCATAGCAATACCATATTAGCAATACAATATACAGGTCTTCAGGATTGTGTAACTTTTCGTCCAGACCTAACTGCTGCAGGTATGGTGTAAATGTGTTTGGTGTAAAGCCTGCGACCGACATAATAAGGGGGACAATAATAACTTTGTTTTGTTTCCAGACTTGTTTTATTTCTATGGCTAGATCTACGTACTTAGAGTCTTTGACTGAAAAACTATATCTGGCCTATTCATTGGGACAGTCTTGTCCGTATGTATTTCAAAGTCACGGTCTAGTTTGTATTGACTGTTTTGGGGTACTGATGTCGGCATGTAATAATTGTAATAATGTTTTGGAGGTGTCCAAATACTTCGAAAGTCATCCACAAATATCAAATCCGATTTTACAAACAAAGCGGCCGACTGCCACCTCTTCAGCTTTGGTGTAATATTTAAGGGATTTGCATTAACAGTTGGAAAAGTGAACAGCGCAAGAATCGGAAACATTAAGGTACCGTTCATTTCTTAACTTCTGAACCACTGCGTACAATGCCTAATAGCAAATACAAAAGGTCTACCAGAAAAACATAATCGAAGCTTAAAAACAAATCTGTTGTATTTTCAGGAAATTTATATTTAACCATAACCATACCTTTTATCACGTTTTACTGATCCTCATCAAATTTCCTGTCGAAAAAGCTCTATCTTGCGTATGCTTTACTACCAGCGCTCTGATCAAGAGCCTAGCTCAGGCAGATGGAAAGGTAATTTAACTTCATTTATTAAAGGTAAGAGTTTTAAAAAAAAGAGTTTGAAACAACAAAGAATAGTCAACATGTAGCATCTATTCATGATTAAAGAAAGTTATAAATTAATTTACCAAGCGTTTTGAATACTGACCTCGCTACTGCAAAAAAACTAATGCACACAGCTAAATTTGGTGGATGTCCTGCGAACCATGTCAGTGTCACTTTTGAACTTTTTGGCATACAACTCAAGTTTGGAGATTCACAGTTGAAAAGTATACCCTTGCTTGGCACCCCACACAAAGAAATCTAATAGTGTTAGATCATGCGAACATGCAGGCTACGTCTTCATAGGTCCACCGATCTCAAACTCAAACTCTAGTTTTGAGCTTAACGTATAGTCAATTCGGGCCACTCTGTATAAATACGCTCGTGTTTCTGGAAGAAGTTCCCCTACCGCCACAAACACTTACTTGTCAAACAACTCGCATTATAAAAAGCAAAATATCATATCATAGCCGCTGGGGCATACCGCCTCCAGTTAAATAATAACTGGTACCCGTACCGAAACGGACACGCGGCAATCCCTGATTTAATTACACACCCTATATTAACCATGGGAAGTGATCACAGGATGCCAACAACATCACTTGAGAAACCCTTTAGCGTCGAAATCGAATGGAAAGGAGAACTCGAGGAAACACCCAAACAAGAAATAGTTTGGTTTACTGACGGTTCCAAAACAGACAATGGAACAGGAGCAGGAATTCACGGTCAATCTCCCAGATGTGACATCAGTCAACCTCTGGGAGTTTACGCCACTGTATTCCAAGCAGAAATATATGCAATCGATTCTTGTCTGAAAGAAAACATAAGAAGGGGATACAAAAGTAAAAACATTCTTATCTGCTCGGATAGTCAAGCGTCGATTAAAGCTCTTAACGGCTGCCAAATCAAATCCGAACTCCTCTGGGAATGCTTAGAAAACCTCAAACAACTTAGTGCCACGAACAAGGTAACCCTGAAATGGGTGCCAGGTCACAAGGGAATTGAAGGGAACGAAAAAGCAGACACCTTAGCACGAAACGGATCGGCATCCAGCTTTACCGGCCCCGAACCGGCGATAGGCATTTCAAGGTCTTTGGTAAAAACTACGATAAACCAGTGGGTGCATTCACAGCATCTAAAATACTGGCATTCACAGCACCTAAAATACTGGCAGTCACATCCAAAGCTCAGACACAGCAAGCTGATGGTGAAACAACCCACACCAAAACTAGCTGAAGAGATCCTAAAACTAAATAGGAAAGAAACTAGGCTAATAACCGGCCTCCTAACCGGACACTGCGGCCTAAGAAAACATCTACACACATTAGGGATCTTCAAAGAAAACCCAATATGCAGACTAAGTGACGAGGACGACGAAACAGCCTCTCACATAATCTTTGAATGTGAGGCTCTACGCTGGTGGAGATTCAGACTGATAGGGCCAAACAACCCCAAATCACTCCCCAATCGAGATATCGTGAAGAGACTCTTGGATCTTATCAAGGTCACAAAACTCTTCACGGATTAACAAGCGCACAGGACAATACAATAAGCCAATGGCTGCAGTGTTGGGGCTACCTAACCCGGCCTGTACGGTTGACCCCCCTAACCTAACTTAACCTATCATAGCCGCTACATCATCCTGGAGGCGCTAATGATAATAATCCCCTGAGGTCAAGACTTTTCGCGAAAGCAACTTCAGCACATTGTTGTTAATTACATTATCTCCATATGTCTTACTCACGTTAATCTGGATAACATGGTGTTTAGAGAATTGCTTGTCGTAAGCCATAAATGCTGAAATAATTGCAATCTAGGTCTTGTTTAAGCATCTCTTTTGTCACAAAAGTGTTTCGACAAATCGAGCAAATTTAATTAAAGAGCTCTTCCAACTATCAAAGTTGAACTAAAATGGCGAAAGCGCACAAAGAAAAAGGGTGCTTGCTACTGGTGGACTAGCAGCTCTCGATCTATTCGGTCGGCATCTATACTATTCGCCGCCTTGAGGTGGTGCGCTTTACTACTTGGCGTTTCTTCAACAGTGCCTTTTTAGAAGTTATTACCTGTTTAGCACTGTGTTTTATATTAAAAACATACAACTATGTAATCGACATATTCTTCGAATTACAAATGGTGTTAGCTTAAAGATAAATCGAAGCATTGGCGCAGAGAGTTGGTTTAACTACGCTGATCGACAGAAGAAGAGAGAATTTGTATTTACGGTTTATTATAAACATTATAAAAAAGGGCTCTGAGTTTCCTTTAAGTTGTTTAAGAAGCGCTTACTATTTTTTATCAAAACCTGTTCGCAATATCCCAAAGCAGTGTCTAAAATAAAAGTAATTCTGT
Source organism: Callosobruchus maculatus (assembly GCA_951848785.1). Lineage (NCBI taxonomy): Eukaryota > Metazoa > Arthropoda > Insecta > Coleoptera > Chrysomelidae > Callosobruchus > Callosobruchus maculatus. Next base: position 1,835,305 of record CATOUR010000032.1, read on the forward strand.
CTACTCAACAATCCGCCAAATCAAACAAGCTGCAGTTGCCCCTCAGATTTGAAGTATTTCCTGTGAAATTTATATTTACTATTTCAAAACACAAGCTTTATTGGCATGGATTCATTGCAATGCTGGATAGGTATAGCACATACGGCCCTTTATTAACCATATTAAGTTTATTAGAGCTATACGCATAAATTAAAGTGAAAAATTCCTCTGCTAATAAACCAACCAAAAGCCAATTCCACACGACTGTACCACCAGCTATTTTTAATTTTACTCCCAACACCAAATGACAAAAATTAATAAAATACGATCAACAGGGTTAATTAAAACCACTTGCATTGCTGCTTTGGTTTATTACAAAAATTTAATGCCATCCGACTACGATCAGTGCCGTGCAACTTACCTTTCTATAATGGAATTACAGCGTAAAGTTATGGAATCATGTATTCCTTTTTTGAAACGAGTCTGTAAGTATACCTTACGCCATATTACCATTTGTATTTGCCGATCTGTCTCTAATATAGTTACCTGAACAACAGGCCCCTATGTAGGTACCCATTCTTTAGTAGCAAAGACCTAGAGTTACGTATGTTTAACCATTTCAACCTATGGAGAAAGGAACGGACTGAGATCTCAAGAACAGTTGCACGCAATGTCTTGCATACTAGAAAAAAACCATGCTCGACAGGGTTAAAGTCCTGCTTGGTGTACAGTTCAGTGTTCTTAGTAATAAAAACGTTATTAAAGGAAAAAGGATATAAATTAAAAATAGAAAACAGAAGTGAAAGACCTGAATAAAATAAAAAACAAAATAAAAGGGCAGTTATGTACTGGGTGTTTTCTTAACTTCGCCACCACTCTTATCTTTTTTATTTGAAGAGATAGAAAAAAGTTTTTATATCATTGTTTTATAATTTTTTCTTGACATTTAGAATTTGATACAAAGAGAAAGAAAAAATAATAGAAAATGCTGTTTTTCGTATAGAGTTATATTTTTTAAATGGGAATTTATATCACGGAAACAAATATATTTTTCTCTTGTTTTCAAAAATATACGGTTCGTTCATGTTGTTTTCAAATGTTTAAGATATTTAGCTTCAAAGTTTGTAAAATTTAGGTGTAAACCTTAATCCACTATAGCCAAGGTGGCCGAAAAACAATTGAATGCGGTAATGATTTTTATTGTTTTGACATTTTGCCCAGGTAAAAAGCATCGCTTTGTTTACAAGTGCAAATATAACTTCCAGTTTCATTATAAGAAAACTTGTAATTATACCTGTAATTTATATAAATAATAACAACATATCTCAAGAAAGAAGAGAATATATGATCTGAACCTGTGCTGTCAAAAGCAGGTTCAAATATATAGAAAACAAATTCATAAAAAAATGTCTAAAGCAACAAGTCTAAGTAAATTATAATTACTAGAATATTGCAATAAAGAACAACAGGACAAAGATAAGATGAGATAAATGTTCAATGTGTCCGCCATTATCTTTAATGCACCTTTGATGATCGGCGGGAATTTTATTAATTTTGATAATGTTTTGCACTAAATCAACCAAATTTTGATTTTCCACTGCGCAAATGACTTGTCCTCTAGGATGTCCTCTTAAAAAGATATCCAGGTAACTCAAATCTAGACTATTTAGGGACCAAATTCTTCTTTGAACGCGCTTTTTGACAGCACAGCTTCACCAAATAATTTACTGTATTCTCTTCTTTTTTGAGATATGTAGATATTATTTTCATACAATAAACGTATAATTTCAAGTTTTATTTTCATTGTAATAATATAACGGGATTTCTTCCAATAAAACTGGAAGTTATTTGCATGTGCAAATAACGCGACACTTTTACCTCAGCAAAATGTGAGAATGACTGTCAGTATCGCCTCCTAAACCGAAGAGCAGGGAGGTCCTGAAATGTTTTCAGACTTTACAGCACTTACTGCAGTCTTATTTATCTAACGGTTTAGACAAATTTCTCCTAAACATATAAAATTTGCCAGGAGAAGGGAACAAAACTGAGCGAAAAAAGGAAGGGGGAGCCACTTACATCATACCGCAAATCGAAATGCCTTCCGAGGCAATCTAACAGCACAAGCAAAACCTCAGTAAAAAAATTGGAAAAAAGAAACCAACGGAAAGCAAAGATTCACCTTGAATCTTAAGGCGCTCGACATTTGTCTTAGCTGCCAACCTAACCTAACCTAAATTAGAAGATTTTCGTTCCGCCAAAAGATCATATCCAAAGATTGATTTATGGCCAATATCGACTTAATAGACGCTTACTTCCTCTTACATGCATGCATGGAAATACTGTGATTTCTTAAAAGTTGAAATATATATATGGATTCACTTTCATTCCTTTGGGTTGCCCACTGCGCCATCCAGTTCCAAGAAAATTTTTAAACCTATTAAGAACCATTCAAGGTACTTTACCGAGAATATGTTTAATTCTTTGGCAAAAACCAATCAAACTGCTAGAATAGTGTTAATTATTCGATGTAACTTCCTGCATCCCTAAGGTTCTTTATAAAAAAGAAGTCAGAACCTACACAAGGAGAAAAGTTTCTAGGGTTTACATTTAGTACGAGTACTAATAGTATTTCCGTACCACCAGAAAAATCTTAGAAAGTCATTAAGAAACAAAAATACCATAAAAATTAGAGATTTTGCCATCAGGTTCATAGTCATCCTATTGTCAGCACGTCCAGCCATTTCATACAGGTGGGCCGACATTAAAAAGCTTGAACACCAAAATTAATAGTGCTATTGCGGTCACGAATTTCTATTCTAAAAATAACGACTTGCATTAAGCTAGGTCCAGTGTTTCACGTGAAAATGTCAGTACCGTCTTCAAGTTAAATACCAATAGAATTAGCATACAGCATTAACCAAACCGCTTTTCAAAAAAATTATAGGTTTTGACACTATCCAAATCCATTTATTTGCTTCCAATCAGAACAAAAAATGGTCCAGTGTTTGTCTCTTGGTACCTTGATCGTCAATCTTCCGCTATAGATGTGTTAACTGGAAAAATATTTTTTTCAAGGCATTCCCACATTTCTCACTTCTACCGAGGGCTTAAAAAAGAAAATAATAGCTAAGAAGGCACAAGGAATCGCAGTCTACCTGTTATGGAAAACGCAACCTTCGTTTTTAGTATTAGAAAGCCTACAAATAGCAAATCGCACCCTTTTTTTAACAATAAATCACTATTACTTCTACCTTACAGGAAACCTCATCCTCCGTGGAAGAGCCTTAGCCTGCATCTACATAAAATAACATGTTGACTTTACCAGAACATTAAGAGAAATGATCAACTTTTAGTCACGTCCACCCAGCCACACCACAAGCTGTAACCAAAAAGGTTTAATGCTGGGAGTTGGGACACATCTGTTTTTAAAGCACAGAGCACTGGCCACGCCTCCGCTTCCGCGGCCTTTAGGAAAGGCTTACACGTTGAAACCTTAGACATACCGCAGGGTGAAGTGATAGGTCAAAAGATTTTGTTACGTTTTATAACAGGTCCATATGCCTGACGATTTATATTTTGCAAAATCGCTGATAACAAAAAATGGATTATGAACTTTGGTACTACTGAACTGAACTTTCGCATATTACGTACGTGTAAATTAAAAAAAAAGAAAGATTATTGAATTTTAAATAGAAAACTTGTAGTGAGCAACTGGTCACTGTCAAAACCGATACCAAATTTAGAAATAGCCAAAGTGATCAAGACGTCTAGTGGTGGAATTCAGAACCCAATGTTGTATGTGTGCCCGTGGTAACCAGATTCTTTCAGCATGCGTGTGTACCAACTGAGAGAGAATGAAATCAAAACACAGAAATGTTATGATATGGTTTTTTTATTATTTGTTTCTTAACATTTGTTTTGTATTTATTAATCATGAGTGCTGAGTGTTTATGTTATGATTTTATTACTTGATTCTTGTATTTATCAAATCATGAGTACTTTGTATTTCATATACAGTGTGGTCCAAAGAGTGTGCAACAAATGGGATTTTTTTTATTAGCTGCACAATCAAAAATCCAATATTGCCAAAAGTTGGTGCATGTCCGATAGCTAATTTAGGTGCACTTAGAATGGTTCCAAGTTCATCAGTATACGGGGTGAATCAAAAAATATAAAAATTGTACAAGAGTAAAGTACCCTTATTATCAAAAATTCAGCAAAATGTTATTAACAAAAGTTGTTTAGAATTAAGAGTTATGCCTAAATACCAAAACTTGGCCTCCTCTGAGAAAAAAAAAATTTTGGAAAAATTGCAATCACTCCCAAAAATTTTTTTTTTGGTAAAACTGTTTGATACACTAATTGAAATTGAATTAATTTTGTATAACTTTATTTAAATTCAAGCATTTTTGTGAAATTTACCTGAGGTTAAAATTTTTTTGGGAATCACAAGCTAAATGTTTGTTGCAAGGATATTAAATATGGCTTTATAATTTCGGAAAAAAATCTATTTACTAAGGCAAGAGGTTGCTTATAATTACATGCATATCAGAATAGCTCTCAATAAAACCGCAAACCTTTTATTAATTATGCTCCGGCCTCGTCTTCGTAAATAGAACAGGTAGTCCCCCGATTTCGGGCCGTGTCCACGAATGCAAAGCTAAAAAATCGGCGCCCGACCCCGCCTTCCCGCGCCCCGTCGCCGTCGGTCCCTTGGCCTGCGATCTCATTCTTCGTTTTCGTGCCGTAGTGTTCACGTCGTTGTTTGCCGTGCGCGCAGTGATCTACGTATCGTATCTCGATGCCGAAACACAAGCGACGTAGAAGCAGTTCCTCGGACGAGGAATCGCTGAGACGAAAAATACGACGACTGGAACGCAAGTTAGACGAGGCTTGTCACAGCCATCGGCGGCGGAATACCGGCGCCGTATCCAGCCGGGGTAGCAGGTCACCATCACTACCATGCAGCCCGGAACCCCAGGCACCTGAGGAGGACTTCCTTCGGGAGTCAGACAGTGGCGTGCCTCCTGATTCCTATAGAAGCTCATCACCGCCAGGTAATTTTTAATTGTTTGGTATGTTGTAGGTCTACCAACCTGGGAGAGTGACGGTCACTTTATTTGGTCCAGCAGTGGTTCTTTTTTATTGCTTGTGATAGCAATGCATACCTGGCTTGTGATAGCTAGGATGCACGTACCAGACTAAGAAGGCGCAGCACGTTTGTGAGGACGTGAGGCATACTGACTTCGTTGCTTGGGATAGCAACTTCTCTTGGCTTGTGATACCAGAATCAGGCGGCGCAGCACGTTTGTGAGGACGTGAGCCATATTGACTTCGTTGCTTGGGATAGCAACTTTTCTTGGCTTTTGGTACCAGAATCAGGCGGCGCAGCACGTTTGTGGGGACGTGAGGCATATTGACTTTGTTGCTTGTGATAGCAACTTCTCTTGGCTTGTGATAGCCAAGATTCCCGTTCAGATCGAAGTGTTACGACATACTTGTGATAGCGTGTTGATCAGAGTACTAGATTTTCCGTCTGATACCACCACTGCCCTAGTTACTCACGATAGTTCTTTTTGTTCTGCTTGTGACAGCCATACCTATGCATCGGATATGTGAGATATTGTTTTATCGGGTTAGTGCCGATTGTCAGACGAGATGTTGTGGCCTAGGGTGACGTTACACAACATGCGCTTACTGCTGTGATGCTTGGCTTAAAACTAACATGGTCCAGTCTGCTGGAGCTCTAATGACCCCTTTTCTTTGGTTCCAGTATACTCCGTACCTCCAGCTTCATTGCGGCCAGAGAGCGCCGATCCTGCACTCGGCGAGGACATATTAGAGCTGTTAGGTGATGAAGTCACCACCAAACAAATATGGGGCCCGCCGCTACACGCCAATATCGCATCCAGATGGGCCGGCTTAGTAAAAGATGGCCTCAGCGACGAGGATCGGCAAAAATTAATGGACAAATATCCTCCGCCTGAAAACTGTCTACTATTACAAGCCCCTAAAGTCAATCCAGAGGTAAAAGCAGCCATTGCAGATTCTATCGCACGTAGAGACGCGCGCCTGGCTGCTTTACAAAACCAGGTTGGCTGTGCTCTCACAGCCCTTGGATGCACATTATCTTGCTTGCTTAAAGAGGAGGGGGGCGGCAATCGATCGTACATCGCGAATCTTAGCGATGCCGGGCGCATGCTCGCTGATATTCACCATAGCGAATCAATTTCGCGCCGAGAACTGGTAGCGATTAATCTTAACAAAGAGTTGAAGAGCACCTTAACAGAAGCTTCTGTGGATGGGTGGTTATTTGGTGAACGCTTAACAGAACGAGTCAACTCCAAGAAGGAATTGGACAAATCTGGATTGCAACTGAAGCCTCAACGGCCCACCGCTCTAGTGACTAAGAAGCGACCTCAACCAAGTAGACAGCATTTAAACGTGAGGAGTCTGCCTCGACCAGCACCACCTCAGTTCGAGAATCGTCGAGGCAGACAAAGACAACAGCAGACCCGGACAGCCCACCATCAACAGCAACACCGAGCAGGGGATCGCAGACGGCCTTCAGCGAAATATCGCTGAATAACGACAAGGTATGCCAATTGGCGGGACGACTAGGACATTTTTATTCTCGATGGCGTAATTTCACAAGTGATGTGAAAGTCCTAAGTTGGATACAAGGTATCCAGCTGCCCTTCACTAGCCGACCAATTCAATCAACTGTGCCTATTGAACCAAGTTGGTCCAAAAATGAACGATTGTCTCTTGAGCAATCCATTACCCAACTACTTAGCTGTGGCGCTATTAGTAGGGTCGACCCAGTGAAGGGTCAATTCCTGTCCAATGTTTTTCTAACCCCGAAATCTGATGGTTCTATGCGTTTGATCTTAAACCTCAAATCCCTGAATACTTTTATCAAGGCAGAGCACTTCAAGATGGAAGACAGTCGCACCGTTGCCAAGCTCCTATCTAAGAATGATTTTTTAGCACATTTGGACCTGAAAGACGCATATCTGCTGGTACCCATCAGGACAACGCACAGAAAATATCTCCGATTCAAATTTAATGGACAAATTTTCCAATATAATGCTTTACCATTTGGCGCCAATTGTGCGCCTTACATTTTCACCAAACTAATGAAACCTGTGTTGGCGTACCTCAGAGCGAAGGGGTTTGTTTCCATCTGTTACCTGGATGATTTTCTGGTCCTCGGAAAGAGCTATCTAGATTGCCTTAAGAATATTCAAGCTACAATAGACGTCTTGGAGCACTTGGGATTCGTCATCAATTACAAAAAGAGTCTCTTGACTCCTAGCCAAACGTGCGAGTTTTTAGGCTTTGTTTATAACTCTACCATGATGGAAATATCTCTGCCTGAAAGGAAAAGGCACAAACTGATAGCTCTAGTAAGGTCGTTCAAGGTACGCACACACTGTAAAATTAGGGATTTTGCAATCTTCATTGGAAATTTGGTCTCGGCATGCCCAGCCATTAAATATAGCTGGTTATACACCAAGACATTCGAGCGCGCAAAGTATCTCGCTCTAGAACTAAACCGAGGAAATTATAACGCTTTCATGACTCTGTCGCCTTCACTGCGGGGTGACTTGGATTGGTGGCTGGCCAAACTACCCCATGCAGTGAATAGCTTGGAGTTACCCCAATTCCAGCTCGAGATATTTTCTGATGCGTCCACTTCAGGATGGGGGGCCTACTGTTCAGGCCAAAGATCTCATGGTTTCTGGTCAACTCAGGAGCAAGCTCTCCATATCAACCACTTGGAGCTCCTGGCAGCATTTTTTGGACTCAAGTGTTTCGCTAGTCAGCTCAGAGATTGTAGGCTCTTATGTCGAATCGATAATACGACAGCCATATCCTACATTAATAGAATGGGCAGTATTCAATTCCCTCATCTGAATTGTGTTGCAAGAGAGCTCTGGCAGTGGTGTGAAGAGCGAAATTTAATGGTATTTGCTTCTTATATAGAGTCAAAGGAAAATACTGAGGCGGACGAATTGTCGCGTCAGCTGGATATAGAGACGGAGTGGCAGCTCCATTGCTCTGCCTTCAATGCTTTGGTTAAAAACTTTGGAATGCCGGAAATTGATTTATTTGCCTCTAGGAATAACGCAAAATGTCCGGCTTTTGTATCTTGGAGGAGAGATCCAGAAAGTATCGCTGTTGATGCATTTACCATCAATTGGTCGGGGAAATTCTTTTACGCATTTCCCCCCTTTTCGCTTTTGCCCAGGGTATTGAGGAAAATTATAGATGATAAGGCAAAAGGGATTGTGGTAGCCCCTTATTGGACCGCACAACCTTGGTATCCCGTTTTCAAGTCCCTCTTGTGCCAGCAACCAATTTATTTTAAGCCTAACGTAGATCTTCTTTCCTTCAACAGGATTCCTCACCCATTGCACCGCAAGCTTACCCTGGTTGCAGGCGTCTTATCTGCCAGGGATTCCGAATGAAGGGCATGCCGGAAGCATCTTTGGAGATATGTTTAGCTTCCTTATCAGACTCCACCATTCGGCAATATAATTGCGGGCTCAAACTATGGTGGTCCTTCTGTCAAGAAAATGGTTTGAACTGCTTTTCTACCTCACTATCGAATATTTTAAGTTTTTTGGTTACCCAATATAACAAAGGGGTGGGTTATAACTCACTCAACTGTTACCGTTCAGCCATCAGTCTGATTGCTGATAAAGACGTTGGCAATGATGCTGGTATTAAACGTTTTTTTAAAGGGGTTTATAGACTGAGACCAGCCCAGCCCAAGTATAAAGCCACTTGGGATCCAGCAGTGGTTCTTGATTATCTAGATACGTTGACTGTAAGTTCTTTAGATACTCTCACCAAGAAATTGGCAACTCTTTTAGCGCTTGCTACTGGTCAAAGGGTTCAAACGCTATCCCTTATCGAAGTAGAGCATATTCGAAGAATGTCGGACAGAATTGAAATTCGTATTATACAATGCTTGAAAACGTCAGGACCACGCCAACCACAACCCCTTTTACTTTTACCATATTTTGTAAATCGACCTAATATTTGTGTCGCTACAACCCTTTGCCACTATCTCGAGAGGACAGCGGGGACACGACAGGAGCAGAATATACCATTCTTATTTTTAACTACAAAAAAGCCTTATCACAGGGCGGCTTCTGCAACGATTAGTCGCTGGATCAAGTCTGTATTAGGCGATAGTGGAGTAGATGTCTCCCATTTTTCTGCTCATAGTACCCGGCACGCCTCTACATCGGCAGCAGCCAGAAAGGGTATTGATTTCAACACAATCAGACTCGCAGCTGGTTGGAGCGAATCGTCTGATACCTTTAGACGGTTTTATAACCTGCCTCTTTGCTCCCAGAACACCTTTGCTCAGGCGGTATTTGAGCCATAACTTTATTTTTTGAGTTATCCTCACAGTTATTACTTTACTTAATTTTCTTTTTATGAAAACTTATGTTATATTTTTTATCAGGGATTGATATCTGGTTAAGTTTATGTTCCTACGAAATGTAGCTGTTTCTTACTGAATAAATATTATGTTTTGTTCAGTTGTTGCAACCTGCTTTAAACATCTACCTGTTCTATTTACGAAGACGAGGCCGGAGCATAATTACAAGATCAAACGAACTTACCTAAGTGATGTTCGATCTTAATTATGTGAAGGCCTCGTCGAAGTAAATAGATCCCTCCCTCCCAAGTATCCCCGTATTGTTGCAACAACGCAGCTTTAAACAAATGAGATCGCAGGCCAAGGGACCGACGGCGACGGGGCGCGGGAAGGCGGGGTCGGGCGCCGATTTTTTAGCTTTGCATTCGTGGACACGGCCCGAAATCGGGGGACTACCTGTTCTATTTACGAAGACGAGGCCGGAGCATAATTAAGATCGAACATCACTTAGGTAAGTTCGTTTGATCTTGTAATTTTTTATTTCTAAACATGTATTTAAATTAATCCACAAACATGAAATCTTACTGCCAATGTCTGGTTAGTACATAATAATTGTGAACATACATTTTGTTTAGCCCGTTCGCATGCGCTAAATTCACTATAATGATTGTGAGGTAACTTTTGCTTGGCGACTTTAGCCTAGCCAGATGAAGTTGTGACTTTGATGTTAGACTTAGTGTAGACTAGAAAGTGGACAGCTTTGTGACGGCACCAAGTATCTATGCTGCCTTGATGTCCTGCATGGTAGAGGCAAAAATCTCGCTAAGCTAGGAAACAGTGGCCCGAAGAGAAAGCATGGATATTTGGAATTGGAGAAATAACATAATTGAACACCCTTTGAATTAACGTGAGAAACTATTTTTTTCTTGACTACATAACAAGCAGCGTCTGCATTATTAAGAAATGGATCAGGCTTAAACTTGTAGAATGAACGAGCAAAAAGGATGAACGAGTAAACCTCATTATTTCTTCGCTACATATTAAGCTGGGTTGGACAGAGTTACGAGCCGCTCCGTACCAGAAGATGGCAAAGGTGGAACCGTTGCATGGAACCGTTAGTTGACGTGATAATCTGACGCATTTGGTCGATGCTTTGCATGCTGGGTTGACGTGACCGCCATGGCTCGGTTCGTAGGGCAGCGGGCTAAAAATTCGGAGATCGCAGGCTCAAATCTCGCTGGCAGTCGGATTTGAGAGCCAGTAGGCCAGTAGCAGTAATAGCGGCAAATAATATGTTACTGAAGCCACGCAAAATTTTCCTTTTTGTAGCTTAACTCCTTTTGTTTGACAAAATTATGCATTTTTTATCTGTTCGTTATTTTGTGTTATCCATTGTTTTGATTTATTGGCAAATAAAAAATGTCGATCTTAATCTTAGTTTTCTGGTATATAAATTAAGTTACGTTAATTTATATAAAGTAGCCGACGGCTAATAACCACAGTAGTTATTAGTAAAAAAAATGAAGTCAAGTTGATTAACTCAGTACTTCCCACACATTGCAGTGATACCAGTTTAATATTTTCCCATAGCATGAAGATGTAATCTGAGTTCCCCTTGCAACCAAATCATCACCAGCCCCCTCCCCCCCAAATTGTGTTATACCGATAGGGCTTCATATGTCAATCGACAGCCTATTATCAATACAACAAACTTTACAGTTTTACGACCCCTCACCCCAATTTCACCTACATCCAAAAAAAGTAGGAAAATGATCCGCGACTCCTAAAACGCCTAGCAATGAAGTTTGATCTGTTTTTGTACTTTAGTTTTTACTTCCCACACCGATAGGTGAGGGGAGTATTGTGATCGCGAAAATTTTCGATTTTGAGATAATACGCTTTTTGGGCGTTTTATGATGTCTACATAACGAAAATCTACGTCACTCATTTCCGTCGGTCTGTCTGTCTGTCTGTCTGTCTGTCGGTCTGTCTGTCTGTCTGTCGCTTTTTTCTAGCCTCGTAATCTCAGCAACCGCTACATGGATGGTGATGAAATTTGGGCAGCGATATGCTGTGGGGTCGTAGTAGGTAATGTTCCTATAATTTTGAAAATCGGTGCATGGGCGGCGGAGTAATTAGCAAAAAACAAAAAAAATAAATATTGCTTAAACTTCGTTTTTAGGCGTCTTAGGGGTTCCTGGTCATTTTTTACTTTTTTTGGGTGGGGGTGAAATTGGGGTGGCTGGGGGGTGGGGGGTTGTAAAATTGAAAAATTTGTTACTTTCATAATAGACTGTCCACTGACCCATGAAGAAAGCCCTAGCAACATAAATAACTTTTTTAGGTCCATCCGAACATTCCCTTGTGTATTACAGAAACCAAAGGACTTAGAATTTTTTCTGCTGTAAACATACGAGAGTATTGCTTTAGATCCTTCTATGTTGTGTTACAAGGAAACTGTTGAATTGATGTTAATGAAATTTTGACACAGTATTACTACCGCGGCGAGGATGGAAAACGCGTATAGTTTTTATAAATCGTGACAGTGGCGCGCAGAAATAATAAAAATATAAAAACAGCTCAAACTTCGTTTTTAAGCGTTTTAGATGTGCCTGATCATTTTCTGCGTTTTTTTGGGTGGGGGTGAAATTGGGGTGGTTGGGGGGTGGGGGGTTGAAAAACTGTGAAATTGCTTGTATTCATAATAGGCTGTCCACTAACCTGTGTAGGAAGACCTAGCGACATAAATCAACTTTTTAGGTCCATCCGAACATTGCCTAGCCTATTACGGAAACTAAGGGACTTAGAATTTTCTGTATACATACGAGTATCTATTGCTTTAGATCTTTTTGTATTTTGTAACGTGGACACTATTAAATTGATTCTAATTAGATTTTGACACAGTATTATTACCGTGGTGAGGATGGAAAACACGTATGTTTGTTAAAAATCGTGTCAGTGGCGGCGTATATAGCAATAATAAAAAAACTAAAAGTATGAAAACAACTCAAACTTCGTTTTTAGATGTTTTAGGCTATCCATTGACCTCTGAAGGAAAGATCTAGCGGCATAAGACAATTCTAGGGGGGAGGGGCTGCCGATGATTTAGTTGCAAGGGGATCTCAGACTAAAGCTTCATGCTATGGGAAAATAATAAACTGATATCACAGTAGTGTGTGGGAAGTACTGAGTCAATCAACTTGACTCCATTTTTTGGTTATTGGAGCGCCACGACACGATTTCTAAAAACCATACGTATTTTCCATCCCCGCCAAGATAATAATGATCTGTCGAAATTTCATTAAAATCAATTCGGTCATTTCCAAGTTACACAATATATAACGGTCTAAAGCGATACTCGTATGCATTTACATCATAAAATTCTAAGTCAATTGGTTTCTGTAATAGGAAAGGAAATGTTAGGAAAGACCTGAAAAAGTGCATTATGCCGCTAGGTTTTTCTTTCACATGTAATGGACAGTCTATTATATGAATACAACCATTTTTTTAATCTTTCAACCCCCCATCCTCCAACCACCCCAATTTCACCCTCACCCAAAGAAAGTAGAAAATGATCAGGATCTTCTAAAACTCTTAAAAACGAAGTCGAACGAGGAACTGGTTTTAGATATTTTTAGTTTTTTATTAGTTCTGTGCCGCCACTGGAACGATTTATGAAAATCATATACGTATTTTCATCTTCGCCACAGTAGTAGTAATGTGTTAAAATTTGACTAAAATCAATTCCACACTTTTCCTGTTACATAATACAGAACGATCTAAAGCAATATCCGTATGTTTACACCAGAAAGGTCATTTGGTTTCTGCAATACGCAAGGCAATGTACGAATGGACATAAAAAAGCTATTTATATCGCTAGGTCTTCCTTCACAGTCCTGTGGGCAGTTTATTACGAATACAACAAATTTTTCAATTTTACAACCCCCTACCCCCCAACCACCCCAAACTTCACCCCCACCAGAAAAAAAGTAGAAAATGATCAGCAACACCTAAAACGCCTAAAAACGAAGTTTGGGGAATATTTGAATTTTTTTCGATTTTTGCTTATTACTCCGCCGCCCATGAACTGATTTTCAAAATTAAAGCAGCATTACCTACTACGACCCCACAGAATAGTGCTGCCCAAATTTCATCAAAATCAATGCAGCGGTTGCTGAGATTACGAGGCTAGAAGAGCGCCAACAGACCGACAGACAGACAGATTGACGGAAATGAGTGACGTAGATTTTCGTTATGTAGGTATCATAAAATGCCCAAAAAGCATGTTATCTCAAAATCGAACGTTTTCGCGATGACAATACTCCCCTCACCTATCGGTGTGGGAAGTAAAAGGAGCCGATTCTTCATTGAAAATCTATACGAACTCTTATCTTAGTTCACAATTTGTTTCAGTTGACAAAAAAAATTCCTATATCATTGGTACTCTCGGATGAGTCCTAAGGTGTCGTATTAAGCTTATTATTATTTTTAATAATTCTCTACAGTGACTTGAGCAGTAAGTTAAACAAGAACCTGAAAGAAAAATGGAGCGAACACTACCATAGAAATCCATTCCGGAGCGACATACAAACAGATTCAACAGAATATAAGGACAGAGCCCTCGCTTAGGTAAGATTGCATATTGAGATGTGGGCATTGTTTGTGCTACAATAATTTACATGTTAAGTAGTTGCATTGCAACATACACGATATTTTGGTGAACAGAGCATAGAACTAAATATTACACGCCACTGGCCCTGTAGGCAACACAGTGTTTTTAATCAACAGACTAACAGTCAAATTATGCTGTCGAGGTTGAGAGGCAAAGTAATTTAAAATTCATTCCATGTAGTATTTGAGCTATTGTAAAAACGTCATAAAACGACAAAGTCCGTACGTACCTTGTTCGTTGTTGTTCAGGCAGTGCCATTGTGCCTAATAAAACAGAATTAAAAACTAAAGAATTTTATTATCCACATTCAGCTTTATGCTACAATTACGCCCGTTTTGACGTTTCTATGCAGCTGGTTCTTCTAAAATAGTTCAGATTTATCCAAGTATGAATTATGGATGGTTCTATAGCACTTGAATCACCAGTATTAGCATAATAAGTAGGTAGGCTCAATTAGCGTTGTCATCCTGGAGTTCCTCCTGCAGGATAAGAGGTATCACCTATGCAGTAGAATGGCCCGCAAACAATTTTTCGTACAATTCAAGTAGTTGCATATCTTGTGGTGTTGACGTCGAGTAAGTCGCTTAGCACGGCCGGATCATCCGAAAGTTTGGTTGGTTCAAAAATTTGTCGTGAAGCCGCGTTTGTTGCACGAAATATCACCCAGCGTGCAGTCTTCAACCTATCCCAGCGATGTCGTGTTCAGTCCGCCTTTGCTGTCCCAGGAATTATTTTACCGATACGGTAATAAGGTAGTACTGAAGATATTCAGACTAGTTGCCTGTTACCATAGTAGCATCATAGTTAGTCTTTTCTTGGTATACTAACTATTTTTCTGAATTTTGTATTTTGATTTGCTATTTTAGCCTGGACCAATTATAATACCCATTTGATGAATTGGATGCTTCATCGTTGTCCATTTTGAGGTAATATCTGAATTCTGATGCTCCATTGGTCTGTAAATACTTTAGCACATTTATGTGTACTATTGCAGCTATACTTGGTTTTGGTAAAGTAACAGCTCTGAGTGCAAACAACCAGAAATCTCGATCTACAAATCGTCAGGATCAGCAAATTTGACTAGGTTAGAAGAAGTAAACAAAAATTTTGTTTGTTTGGACCAACCTTGATGCCGGTGGATGGTGCCACAGAATGTTGCCAGGTTTTCTCTGGGTAAAATAATTATATTTTCCTTACATACCAGTCCATAATGTAAATATCAAAGCTGGCTTGAAAATATCTTCCAGTCATTGCAGTAATAGTAAAATGTCTAAAAACGATGTGAGGAAGATCCCAAAATAGCCTATTGCCTCAAAGGAAGTTACTGATCCAACGTAAATTGCTATTGTATAGGAAATTGAAAAAAATGTTACAAAACCTTTTGATAATGCTCTTCGGCCTATAATCCGCGATAAAATTCTAATTTTAGTAAAATCACAAATCAACCCCTAACTTTGGGGGATTGCAGAACGGAAACTACTGATCGCACGCGAAAAATTCGAAAGTCGTCGCGAAAAAGTTTTCACCTCCCATCCCCTCACCTCGAGCGGCAACCTCCAGAGGTCACAAATGGAATTTTATCTTAATTAAACAATGCCGAGGTAGTATCATCTTCACTGGAAGCATTCACAAATCAAATAAGATATTTTTCGCAACAGCACATCATATCGGAGTATGTACCTAGCGATGCGCTACTAAACATCGTACTTTTTTATCAGACCAAATTGGTTGAACTTAGATCACTGCAGATAATATGTATACATATAAATGAAAAAATATCATTCTTTTAGGGGAAAAAATGTTACAGAACTTTTTGATAATGTTCATTAATCTGCGATGGGGGATTGCAGAGCGGAAATTATTGGTTGCGAACGAAAAACGTGAAGACCAGAATAATTGTGCAGAGTTTTGTTCTCTCCATAAATCATTTTTTTTTTCGGTAGCACTTACCAAACAAACGCGATTCTTCGGAAATCGTAGCGAAGCAGAGTCTTCACCCCCTCTCCCCTCGAGCGGCAACAATGAAATAGGCGCTACTATCATTTTAAAAACGTCTCTCAATGACAAATCAAGCACGTGCTTTCAAAGGTGAGGTCTGCTTCAAGATAGAAGAAGATAGCGAGCTCTTATACTGTATTAGACCTTATTGGTTGGGATCAACTGATATCCAGAACGTCTGAGTTGTGGTCAAAATACCAATCTCTCTTGTTTAGTTTTGAAACATTACTCGAGACGTCCTCAAAGTACTAGGGTGACTGTGACTGTCGACTTTTAACTCAAATCGGATGCAATTTTTATCCGCAAATGGATTGTTTTTTTAACTCAACTGCTCCTATTAGCTGATCGCAGGTATAATACGAATATTTCCCATATGAACATCATGGATTTACTAATACTTATTGCACTTCTAGAGAGCTATCTCAGCTCTCCGTGGATACTAAAGGTACATGATTATAGCCCTGCATAAAAGGACATCATAAATACTATATATGTACCTTCATAATATGGACATCACACTGTGCAATCACATCAGTTTCTTCACTTGGGCATAAAGAAAACAATGAAGTCAAGTTGAATAACTTAGTACTTCCCAAACATTACGATGATACCAGTTTATTATTTTCCCCTTAGCATGAAGCTATAGTCTGAGATACCCTTGCAACGAAATCATCGCCTGCCCGACCAAAAAAAGCGTGTTACGCCGCTGGGTCTTGCTTTCACAGGTCAACGGATAGCCTACTATGATACAACAAATTTTTGACTCTTACAACCTTCCACCCCCCAACCAGCCCAATTTCACCCTCACCCAAAGAAAAGTATGGAATGATCAGGAACCCCTAAAACGCCTAAACACCAATTTGAGCTGTTTTTATATTTTAATTTTTTTATTATTGCTGCGCCGCCACTGCCACAATATATAAAAGCCATAAACGTCTCCCATCCTCGCCACATTGATAATACAGTGTAAAAATTTCATTGAAGTCAATCCAATAGTTTCCACGTTAACAATACAGAAAGGTTTAAAGCAATACTCGCATGTATACATCAGAAAATGTCCTTTGTTTCTGTAATGGGCAAGACAATGTTCGGATGGATCTGCAAAAAGTATATTGTGACGCTAGGTATTTCTTTCACAGGTCAGTAGACAGCCTATTATGAGCACAACAATTTTTTCAGTTTTATAGCCGCTCACCCCCAACCACCCCAAATTTCACCTCCACCAAAAAAAGAAGTAGAAAATGACCAGGAACCCTTAAAACGCCTAAAAACGAAGTTTGAGGAATATCTGAAATTTTGTTTTTTGCTAATTACTCCTCCGCCCTTGCACAAATTACAGAATCATTACCTACTACGATCCCAGGGCATATCGCTGCCCAAATTTCATCACAATATATGCAGCGGTTACTGAGATTATGAGGCTAGAAAGACGCCAACAGACAGACATACGGACGGACCGACAGACTGACGGAAATGAGTGACGTGGATTTTCGTTATGTAGACATCATAAGACGCCCAAAAAGCGTATTATCTCAAAACCGAAAATTTTCGCGACCACAATACCCCCTCACCTGTCGGTGCGGGAAGTAAAAGGATTGTTCTGTAACATTCACCGGGTATTTTTAGGTCGTCCGATAGGACTTCATCATACTGATATAATAGTAGTGCAGCATTCACTATCTAACAAAATGGTTGCCTAATCAACGTGTAGCTTTTATCAAAATACGCAGCTGGGTGAAACGCCAGTAAAGTTTATCTTCAAGTATATGCATATTAAAGGATAACTTTTGGGATACCATTAGACTAGCTTTTGCTGCTTGAGTTCTTCACCAGATTATAAACCGAGGTTCAATTTGAACTCCAAAAGCTACCTATGCAGGATGCCATAACGAGAAACATACTTAATTGCATATTAATACAGTTCATCCCAACAATCGCCAGCTCAGCTATTCAGTTTTAATGAAAATACGCCTGCCTCATACACCTCACTTCCAGCCCTAAACAAACCGGGTTTCGAACAGTTGGAAATCTAAAATCTAATCCAAACTCCGTGGCCCGTTTGAATGGCAATGAGAAATTGGCGGAATAATATATACACATTCCATTTAGGTGGACTATGGAGACAGGGAAATAGGGAAGAGGCTTTATTTAGACATGGATATTCAATCCGGGCACTTTGCTGTCGTTTGCATAAGGGGGTGAGCTATCTCGTTGAACTGTTCATGGTTTACTTGTTGCCACCGCGACTATAGCTCCCCACTGATCCTCTACGAATCGTCTCCTTTGTTCCTCTCATTGGTCAGATGGGAATTTAACAATACAGACCGTTATAGGGTGTCACTGAATGATCTGCACAGAAAACAATACCATGATTTTACGACAAAGTAATTGTTTAATGGTTCGAAATGGTTATGCTATTGCAAATAATTCGCTTTATGTAGTAAAATTTATTAGGTGACACTGCGATTAATTAGTCCGTATTTATAAAAATTTAGTATTTCCTCCAAAGGTAATCATCATAGTCACAATATCTTAGCAGACATGTTGTGAACTCGTAAAACGCATTTACTCATTTTACGAGTTTCTTTTGGGATATCTTTGAGATCTTTAATGCAGTAGTTTCCCATTTGCTTTCTGCATCCTCATGCCGTTGACCAGATGGTACCTACTGGTTCATCCGCCTTTAGGGGCAATTTCTCACCCCAAGGACAAGAGGGTGTCCTGACTCTTCTCAACTCGTCCACCCAAAGCTGTTGGTTGAGAAGCGGTTACTGTTTATACCGACAGTAGTTCGGTTCCTTTTAGTCGCCTTTTACGACACGCAGGATATACAATGGAAGATATTCTAACCCGCCCTCACACGGGGAAAGGTAAAGATAGGAGGAAAAGGAAGCGCTCACGAGGAAAAGGTAGAAGGAAAAGGTTTTGCTTCATTCCGTATTCATAATCTTTTCCTTTTCTTGCAAGCAAATCCTCGTACAAGAAAAGTAGACATGCTCTATCACGGGTATGTTGCTGCCGACAGGTTCCAACTGGCAGAGGCAAATGCGCAAAGCGTTGTTAATGTTAGGTGAGGTGCAGGGTGTGTGCTGGTAAGGCCAGGCTTTACTCTCAGAGTCTTCAGATTGTATTTAAAAGCTGTGATAAGGATGGCAAGTGACAAGGGACTGTCAGACTACCAACTAGAGGTACAAGACATAGTCGAGGGGCAATCTTAGTGTAAGCTTATTGCTGAAAGGGTAAAACAATACCTTGAAATATTGAGAAAATCTCAACTCTCAGCGAAAAAAGCGAAGATGCAAGTTTTTTACCATTTCGTTTTGGCTTCTATCAATTTATTTTTCGTCGATAGGAATTTTATCCAGTCAGCCGCCTTGTCCACAATGCGATGGAGAGTGCTATCGACAATCCTGTGGACTGTAGGTTGTGTACATCCCAGTCCTCACCCGTACCTCTCTGTACTTACGAAAGCGCTCCTTACCTGGTTTCCAAATTTTCGCCAATGGAGTAGTCGGCTAATCATTGCACGCTTATTTCCTTAAACCTAAAAAGGGTTTGAAAATCGCGCTCACCTACCTAGATTTCGCCTCTCTTTGTACATACAATTTTCGTGCGCGTACGTGCACTATATCCGCCATGGTAAATTTAAATTCAAAAGATCATGTGCTTACACCCCAACTGAAAACAACTTAACCCTTCAAGTGCATACACATGAATGAAGTAAGTGGTTGAAAGCGGCTCCACACTAGATGCAGATTTTCTGAAGCAAATCCTTCAGTTTTGAAGCAAATGTTCCTGTTTATATATACCAAAAAAAGTGAGACCTTTTAGAGCAGCACCTTTTCAATTCATCATCATCATAGTCACAATGCCTTAACAGACATGTTGTGAATTCGTAAAATGCATTAATAAGTCAGAGCTAGAGTATTGCCGATACCAATATTATCAATAGTTTTGAGAACTGTAGCTCGCCATCGTTCACGATTTACTGTCAGTTCAGTGGTGCTCTTGATACTCATATCTAGCAACTGTTTCGTCGTATCCACCCAGCGTGTAGGTAACGGCCACGGCACCGCCCACTCGGGGCGTGACTCCATATTATCGCTTCTGTGAATATGTCCGAAGAATGTAAGCATTCTTGTCGACACAATGGAGGATAGTCTCTTTGGATTACTGAGCTCATCCAGTATGGAAACATTAGTTCGATGGGCGGTATAAGGAATTCTCAGCATTCTCCTCCACGTCCACGTTTTAAAAGCATCTACGCGAGCTCGATCTGCCTTTTTAATAGTCCAAGTTTCCGAGGCACACAAAAATATAGAGAACACAAGAGACTGAACCAGTGACATTTTGGCAGCTTTAGTGATGTTACGGCCTGGCCATATTTTAGTAAGCTTAGTCATGACCACACGTGCCTGTTGAATGCGCCGTCGATTCTCATTCTCACAGCTACCTGAATTGTCGATCAAAGAACCGAGGTACACAAAACTTTGAACTACCTCACAACGGCCTATTGACTTTATCTTTTCAATTCAGGTATGAATAGAATCAGCTTATGAGTAAAATGTGCAGTAAATGCTTCGACTTCTGCAAGTACTCGTAAAAGCAAATGCTCTTATTTATGAATACGGCCTCAGTGTCATTTTTCAAGTGTTCGTCCTCATTAGGCGTAGCCGTTGTTTCATAGTAGGTCCTTGTCGGCCAATCTTCAAAGTGGGATGTATTTAGATTAGAAATCTTACAACTGCGGCGTATCTGCTTAGCCTATAATTGGTTTCGGTTTAACGTCATGCAGAAAAACATCAAAATCCATACCAACAATAACAGTAGTGACCAAAATATGTAGTCTTAAAGGAAAGCTACACTGGCCTCTTAATAATACTTTATTTCTATTAGAACCTCCACAAGAGTATTGGAAGGCCCTTATGCACGTGAATAGTACTTTATAAACAAATAAAATAAACACAGGTGACTAACCATAAAAAATTGGTTACACAAGCAAAGGCGCAGCGGTTGGGGTGTAACTGCTACTTTGTCGTAGTATTTTTTGTTTGCATCGACTCGCGCCTCGGAGTGTCAAAGAATCCATTTACTTAGTATCTGCGTGAAGTTTACGTCACTGTTGGGTTGGCGATTCGCAACATATATATCAAAGATTGGCTGTCAGCACGTCTGTCAAGTACCAATTTTGTACTATACGCAGCCAAAGCCGAAGCTCATGAAAAAACGTATCAGTTATACCTATAACAAACATAATATATAATAATAATAATGTACGCTTTATCAGATGCCTCTGTTATGATTCCGCAGTATGACTAGAGCGCGTCTCATAGTATTCCGTAGTCATGTCGCTCGCCACACACATAACAGTTACAAAGTAACCGTTACTTTATAGAGGTACCTTTTTATCACGGAACGGCTCGTACCGCGTAACAGTATCTCCCATGTCTACTCGTTGACTGAATATAATATATTTTCCAAAAAAATTATTGGAACCTTTTTTTTCTAAAACTAAAATAGTGCAAACAATTTGCCGTACAAAATGTCCTAGTAACTTTGGCTTAGCTTGCAACTCAGGGTATTAGACCAGGTAGCAACAAATACTGTACAGTCTACCCGACACCCATGTTTCGCTACTTATCTTCATTTGGCCTCAATATTCCTCTGGCAATGCTAACATACACGTAGTTAGGGAATAAGTGCTTGGTTTGAAAAAACCGGTCGGTTAGACTATGAAGTGATTTGTTAAGTCGTGTGTACACAAGGTTTAGATAGACTCTCCGTCTAACAAGCGAGCAGAGTTACATCAGTTCATAATGATGGTGGAAGATATACTGCGGAATGATCTTACGCTTCGACTGCAAGACTCATAGAAGTACATACTATCAAGATGCTATACCAGAAGAAAAGGCCGGAAAAAGAACCGACTGCCAGCGGGATTCGAACCTGCGCCTCCAGAATTCTAGTCTGATGCTCTACCAGCTGAACCATGGCGGTCACAGCGACTGAGCCTGCGGAACATTCATCAGAGATGTCGCACTCTCGCGCGCACTGATGGCTCCAATGCCGCCATCTTCTGGTACCATGACTCGTGTATCTGCACAAATAAAAATCTTTCGTTCTGTCAAAAACTTACGCTTGGATTCAATGGGACGTTACACTCAGCATTCCTCAAATACAGCGATGTTTTATTCAATGGGAAGTGTATAGAAGTTGCTAACGAATTATATCGTATTGTCGATTCAACTACAAAATGCCATTGGATTCCAATGCATAATTCAATCGCAGTCTGTCGCTGAATCGGATCTGTGTTTGGTAATTGATTCTAAGCTACTTTCTTTTCCTTGGACCAACAGATTCTATTGCGAGGACAGCTGATTTATTCGTTTGGATGTTTAATTGTGTGATTTTGTATGAAGTTATAAGGAGCATGATATAAGAATGAGACATAAGCCTGCACCAGTTGTTGCATTATTACCTGAAATATAGCTGTCTGACTAATCTAAATACCTACATTCAAATGTGGGTGTTAGCTCTTCTAAGTCCCAATTTCTCAGTAGGTCCTCCATTTAATATATAACTGGACACATTTAAATCACACAATTGCTGATGCAATACGCAAAACCACGAGATGACACAGCACGGCCAACACCGAAACAACACAACGGAACAACCTCGTCCATGTTGACGGGTTCGCGGCGATAGTAACACTGAGATGATCCCCCTGTTATTTATTTTACCTTCATTGGATCGGGACATCAGTCCCGCCAAATACTGATTATAGTTCAACGAACGACAAGGGCCATTGAAACAAAATTAATTTTTATCAGATGAATTATCACGAACTGCTGTTGCAGTAATCATTTTTGTACATTGAATAGATTGTGTGCTTTGCTTAAATGAAACATGTCAAAAACAAAATGATGTTTTGATTGCAATATATGTCAATACTGGTAATAGAAGGATTATACATATCGTTAGAACGAATATAAAATAAAATTATTTTGAATTTATTGGCGTACCTGTGATTACTTCGAATATAAGGATTGAATTCTTTCAATGACATGGATATGAAACAACTGTAAATATATCTAAGGTGATGGAAAAACATCCAAATACTAACAATTAATTGGAAACGCAACAGTATCTTTTTCTGTCTGTATAACCGAAACTAATCTATTGGTCAGCATTAACCTCCGACCGCGTTCAGCTCCGGACGCCACTAGGTCGAGCCAGCACAGACAGCTATGTCTAGGGAATGAATGTAACTCATTCTATTGCCCGCAAGTCGGGCTCTTGAATCAAGGTTCTACCACAGAGAGCCAGAAAAAGAACCGACTGCCAGCGGGATTTGAACCCGCGAAATGTTCAAAAGAGGCGTCGAATTCTCGCGCGATTTGAGGGCCCCAATGCCATATAAATAAAACAGATTTCCTTCGTTGACACAAATACGAACTTTACGTAGCTATTCTGCCAGTCGCTCGTACTGAATTTTAATGCCAAACCAGTTACAGAACTAATGTGTAGATAAACGTTAACGAAAACACCAGTAGAGAGATTTAGCTGCATAAAACAGTGATTTTTAGTGGTTTATAATTACATAAAAATTGTGAGTACCACATATATTATCAAAATAAGTTTGAGTCAAGCGACAAACATAATTAGCAGTCGCCTTTTTATAAAGATAAACAGAATATATCAATAATTCTGTTTTTTGGGGTTGCCAATAGAGGCGAAAATCCTCTGACCGCTAGTGTGGGAAAAAGGAATTATTGTGAGATGACAAAAACTCACGTTGAAAGAGAGGTAAATATAATTTAATAGTATGGGCGACAAGTCAATTCAAGACCTATATGCTCTAATGGAAGAAGTCCTTAAGCAAAATACTGTAATTGGCAATGATATCAAAGAAATAAAGCAAACACTTCTGGAACAAACAACTCAGATCAAGGAACTGGAGAACAGAGTTGACCTTTTACAAAATGAAAATGGAAATCTAAAACAGAAAATTACAGTCCTGGAAAAGAAACTGAAAAAAAACAATCTTATTATATTTGGCTGGTCAGAGGAGAACAAAGAGACAACGACTGAACAGCTTCTGATACTACTGGAAAATAAACTGGATATTTCAATAGATGAGCGTGAAATAAGCAGCATCTATCGTATAGGCGAAGTACATCAAAATAGGCCTAGACCAGTTATAGTTGAACTAACAAGAAACCTTACGAAGTCGAAGATATTAAAAAACAGCTACAAACTAAAGGGAAGCGGAATTAGTATTACACACGATCTTACAAAAGAGCAACAGCACGAAAAGAAGACTCTTTACGAACACTTCAAGATTGCGAAGGAAAGAAAACAAAATGTACAAATTAAAAAAGGTAAATTACTGGTAAACGGAGACGAATATACCGTTCAGCAGCTAGAACAAGAATCAGAAGGCACCAACGGGCTAGAAGACAGAAGCGGTGGAAGTACTAAGAAATTGGACAAAGAAGATACTGAGAACAGTGTGATAACCGGTGAGAACAGATGCGCGTCTAATACTAACCCTATTTTTTGTTCTGGCTCAGCCATTAATACAAGAGCAAATTCAAAAAATAAAACCTGCGGCTCAGGAAAGATAGACACTCCGCCAGCAAAAAAAATTAGAAAATAAAAATTTGAAATAGATTTGTGAAAATTTTTTCTTTTGTGTTATATTGTATTTGTGTTTGAATTATTTTACATATTGATATACCGACATTCTACTGGATTTTAACTTAGCCTCAAGCATTTTTGATCACGTTGATTCACTTATTCTGTTTTACTAAAAAAAAAAAAAAAAAAAATACATTCCTAGGTATAAGATACAATAATTTAATAGAATTATGGAAACCTATGTAAGAGACTTTGAAATACAAACAGCTAAGACAAATGTAACCGACGAGATTTCGCACCTTACAGAATTTCTATCTACTACCCATACTAACATGAAAATATTTCACGTCAACATAAGAAGCGCAAGTAAAAACCTAGATTATTTGAATATTTTTCTACAGCAGACGGGACATGACTTCGATTTTATTGTATTAACAGAATGTTGGCAGATAAAAGATTTATCCTTATTGAGTATACGAAACTATAGTGTTTTATATAACCATGGAACCTTAAATCAAAACGACGGTGTGCTTGTATATGTTAAAAAAGACGTTCCTTACCAATATAAAATTGTGGATTTATCTGGCATCAAAATAATTGAGATCAAAACAAATTTCATAGACAAGAATGTAGTTATAACGGCTGTGTATCGTTCGCCCTCAACATGTCCTAAAACGTTCATCAGTGATCTTTATAATTACCTGGACCAAACCAGAACCAATGTTCAGGTACTAGTTGGAGATATGAATATAGATATATCAAGTAATTCTGAGGTTTCGAACTATTACTTAAATGTCTTAGGGTCGTTAGGATTTGAACCTTACATAAATGGCTATACGCGTGTACAAGGGGAAACAAAATCTTGTATCGACCATATATTCGTAAAAGATCTTAGTTTGTCGCTTCAATATATGCCTATTATAATGCATTACGATATCTCCGATCACTATCCCATCATTGTTCAAATTTTATCATCAGAAAAAAATCCACATAATAATAACAGTCCAAAGTTTAAACATTACCTCGATAGAAGTAAGCTATTATCAAATACGTCACAAGAGAAATGGACAGAAGTATATACGTCTGACACATTGGAATCAGCAACAGATATATTTGTAGAAAAAATTAAAACATTAATCCAAATAAGTACAAATAAAGTCAAACTGAAACGTAGCGAAATTAAAAGAAGTCCATGGATAACAAATAAAATTTTGAAAATGATCGAAGAAAAAAGCAAAATGTATAAAATTATGAAGCGGAACCCTAACACTGAAAACAACAAAAATTACAAACAAATAAAAAATAAAGTAGAACATTTCATCAAGGTTGCTAAAAGACAATATTGCGAAGAAGAAATACATAAAAATGGTAATGATAGTTCCACGCTATGGAGAACTATCAAACGAATTACAAATTCGGGAAACAAAGGTAACTCTATAAAAGAAATAAAATCATTGCAAGGTGACCTGACAACTAATATACACGAAATAGTCAATAATTTCGCAGAATTCTATAGCAGCGTCGGTGAGGATCTTGCTAATAGTATAAAAAATAAACAACCTTCTACGAAATTTAATAAAATTATGTCATGCAATTCTTTTTTCCTCGAAGAAACAAATGAAACAGAGATAATATCAACTATTTTATCACTCAAAAACAAAAAATCGCCAGGAACTGATGGGATTCGGGCTGAAGCACTAAAAATAATTGCGCAACAAATAGCTAGACCACTTTGTTATTTGATTAATCGGTGTTTTATAGAAGGATACGTTCCATCAATATTTAAGCTCAGTTCCGTTTCACCAATATACAAAGGGGGGGACAAACTAGATCTATCCAATTACAGACCCATATCCCTTGTTTCATCGTTGTCAAAAATCTTTGAGATGGTACTAAAGAAAAGAATAGTTGGCTACCTAGAATCTAATAAAATTTTATCTGAAACACAGTTTGGATTCATAACAGGAAAGTCGACTCAGGATGCAATAGAACACGTATTGAGCAAAATAACCAAGTATACAGATGAAAGCTCTCCATGTATATGTACTTTCATTGATTTAGCAAAGGCGTTTGACACCGTGGACCATAAACTTCTGCTGGATGTGCTAGGCAATATTGGATTCAGAGGTAACGAATTTAACCTAATGTCCAGTTACCTTACTGACAGATTTCAGTGTGTAAAAATTGATGACAGTGTAAGCAACTATAAAATAATTAAATACGGGATTCCCCAGGGTACCGTTCTGGGCCCAATACTATTCAATATATATCTAGCAGACCTTTATAGACAAAATACAAAGGGGATTATAACTAGTTTTGCTGATGACACTGTCATCATACATACCTCAAATACTTGGGAAAGCCTTAAGAAGGAATCTGAACATGATATTAGTCACATCAAATTATGGTTTGACCATAGGTCATTAACAATAAATTTCAATAAGACTTTCTTCATCCCATTTTCTAGCAGTATAAACTCATTACCACATTATAACACACTTTTGATACAATCTGAAAACGATGAACAATTAGTGGTGAATTCCACAGAAAACCTTAAATACCTGGGACTATACGTAGATCGTCACTTGAGATGGGACGTACATATACAACACACAGTAAAGAAGCTAAGATCAATTCTTCCTAAGATCAGATACCTTAAATCTTTTTTGAGCATTAAATCTTTAGAAATTATATACAGCCTGCTGATAGAGAGTCATATTAACTATGGTATTACTGCTTGGGGAGGGGCTAATCCTACGCATATGAAACTATTAGAGACTACCCAAAAAATTATTTTAAAAACAATATATAATAAGCCCTCACGCTACCCATCAATAGATCTTTTCAATGAAGTAAAATTCTTTGACATAAGGCAACAGTACTTTTATAAGATAATAGTTTCTCAACATAAAAATAAAAACAATGAAAACTATGTCCAACACAATTACAGTACACGTAATAAAAATATAATGGAGGTACCAAAACCAGAGAAAAACGTGATGCAGAGATCATTCGTATTCCTAGGACCTAGATCTTATAACGTAATACCAGAAGAACTTAAAAAACTACATTCAATAACTCTATTTAAAAAAAGGCTTAAGAATTGGATAGCCAACTTACCAAGGCAGACGATTCATCAATATGTTGACGTAAAAAACATTTATTATAATAATGAAATTGTGTAACCTTCGAGATCTCTAGGACATTTATTACTAGTAGTATTCAACTTGAAGGAAATCTACTTTGTGCAAATGTCATGACCAAAATAAGTATTACAGCATCAAAATTAACTGTGGATAATTTGATAACATCTACGTTGTGAAAATACTAAGTATTACTTAGCTCTTATATAGGTATTTTATAGATATTTTATTAATAAATTGATTTTCAATGCATATTAATGTATATGGACTGAGGTCAATTGTATGTGTATGTGTATAGACATTGAGGCCCTTAATGTAAACATTTTTTTTAATTATTACATATATGTATGTGTGTGGGATTGTGTGTGTGTGTTGTGTGTATTTGAGAATGTGTGGGCACATGTGTAAAGGTACTTGATCCATTTTTTCTACAATTAGTTTAGATGTAAACTCACGCACAAGCTCTTTGCTTTCTGTGAGTAATCATATTTATTTGCTAATTATTTATTTTTCCTAAGATTATATTTATATTTGAAAAAAAAATGCAAATAAATATTATTATTATTATTATTATTATTATTATTAATAATAATATGTAGCAGATAGAAACAAGAGACGTTATAACTCTTAAGCCTTGTACTCACTGGTAGACATGTTGCGCGATTTTGTTGTCAGAGACGTGTCTATAAGGTTGTCTACGTAGACATGTCTATAGCCCAATCGCCGTCTACGGCCTGTTGCGAGACCAAAAATCGCAGGTCTATGGTCTCCCGGCAGGAATGGTAGACTTCATGCAACGTTTGACATGTTGCGTAACATTTTGATAGTGTGGACGTCAATCAGAGTCTAGAGACGAGACATCCCAGTCTGAATCCAACTACCGAGTGGCATCGTTCGACTGTTTATGTGTGCTCTTTGGTGTGGTTCGTCATTTTTTGTTTTTATACAGTGCTTCGTGAAGATGTGGTCGGACGAGGAGATTTTAAAACTGATTGAAGATTTTCAAGCATGTTGTTTGTAGGATGTTATAAGTCCCGACTACAAAAACCAGGTAAAAAGAAAATAAGCCCTGGAATCTCTGGCTGCAAAGCTTAATGTGACAGTGGAGGAAGTTGAAAAAAAATTCATAATTTAAAAACGTCGTTCAACAGGGAGCGGAAAAAATACTTCGACAACTGGATCTTCTTCGAAAAGGTTCACATGGTTTTCGTACGAGTACTTGCAGTTCCTGCAACTAGCAAACGAATCAAAGGGCAACCAGAACACAGACTTGGATGATTCACAGAGTGGAAGTGGAGTCTACATCAGGATCGTGAATGAGTCTCCACTTGGTAGGAAACGCAGTGTGACTGCGGTCAAAGAGAAGCTGGAATTGTTTCTCTAGATTTTGTGTATTGCCTTATTATCAACCACCGACCATCAGAAGCAACCCTTCAAAATCAGTAGGAGTCAGCCGGGTGAAACTCCAGTCTTAATTTGTTTAGTAATGTATTACCGAACGTATTTCCTTATGCGAACACTTCTCGCGTCCACCAACGTTTACGTATCGGCTTTATTTCACTATTCATCATCACTAAACAGGAACTTATTCCGCACAGTGCAATGTCCTCCATAGTGGACAGCGCACATGAGAATGATGAGAAATAATTCTTTGTCTCGTCTAAATCTGCACATTGTAGTATAGACGCTAGACGAGACAAAAAATGGTGTCTCTAGATGGTCTATAGACCGTGTCTCTAGACTGTCTATAGACGGGCTATAGACAAACCGCGCAACATGTCTACTAGTGAGTACAAGGCTTTACTCTTATTTATTCCGCTGAAAAAAGCTACCAGTATATTATTGCAGAACTTACCGAGAGAGCGAGATTTGGCAGTTTTGTAAACGAAACTACAGGCGCTTGCAGAAATACAAAGACGTCTCTTGGAATACACCGTATTTTTCCTTGCGACCCGAAATTTGTCAGACTCGTTAGAGCGGGTTCGAAAAAGGCGTGCAACTACTCCGAATGAAAAATATTTGATTTAATCTGTTGTGTAGACAGAGTAATCTCAAGTGATAAAAGTACACAAGAAGTCTCGCCTTTGGCTAAATGAGCCAATATGTCATCTGCGCGTCTTCGTGTAGTGCAGGAAATAAACAGGACCGGAACAGAACATCCTAGTGTAGTATAGGTCGGCTTGTTACTTGCCGCGCATTTGTCGACCGATGTAGGGTCTTCTAATCCTCTAATCAGGCACGTATTTAGGGGGGCGGTGTCAAGACACCCTGGACACGTTACATAATGCTGTCTAAAAAATGTAATCCACAAGGTGGCAACTCTAATCGGTGACCGAAAGGTCAACCAAAATTAAAAAGTATCTGACAAGGGGATCGAGTGATATCTTGTTTCAAAGATATGTCCTTCATTTTGACGTTTGATTTTTCAAAATTTGTCGACTCGTCTTCGAGAAAATTAGAATCCTTATTTATCTTAACTATTGTTCAAATAGAATACAAAAGCATACGAAAATATCATATTTTATTGCAATAAGTGTTCAAGTGTTGTCTGTTATTGGCGAAACAATGATATAGGCAATTTTAAAATTCGTCACGAGTAGTTTGGATGACCTTCGTCAACGCATTATTGAAAGCTGTTATGATATCCCACATGTTTTTGCAACTTCCCGTTATCGTTGGCCGGAAACCAACCTTGAAGACGGTCCAGCATCGGGATTGGATAATCTCAGCAGACGATATTTAATGTCATTTTTGCATCCATCCTTTTTTAAACTCGACATGATAATAACGGTCGCTACCTAAGGGAACCTCCAGCTACCCTTTCTCATGCCGCGCTGGTCAATATACCACAGTATATACCAGTCACACAGTATATACCTAAAATTTATTTACCTACACATTGATTACTTAGTAGACGCGTCACAAAAATAAAATACTCCCATTAAGGCTGATTTGAACATCTACAACACTTTGGAATGCAGAAGTGTACTGAGGGTGTTCTCGGGTTACCCGATGAAAACAAATGTTACCATACATAACACTAACTTGTTCAGCATAGTTCCTAATTATATACGGAATCCCCTTTTACAGAAATTTTGCCCAGCAAGAGCACAATATTTATAAGTTGCCAAAAAATATTGGTTATAAAAAAAATACATTTTTGGACAACACGTGGTGAAAAGGCAATAATTATGAATAACTGAAGGATCCAACGAAAGTAGTAAGTGCTTGTAATTTTTTATTACTATATTATATAGCATTGCAATTTTCCTTGCTGTAGACAGAGTACCTAGTAATAGTAAGTTCCTATTTCTTCTAACCTTTTGGACGTTCACATCAACACACCCATTATATGGCATTCATCATGCAAATAAAAAACATTTAAAATGTAAGAAAGAGACGGGGAAAGGTGCTAAAAAGTTTTATTTTATTCGTTGTTGGCGGCTTGCCGACTCTCGTCGGTGATCCATTTGCGAGTGAAACCGTGACAGCTTTTCCAGTCTTGGCTAAGTCAACTTACGTCAGTAAATCAGTGACATACAATAACAGTTAGTTTGTCAGCCTCAATCGCTGACGATACCATAAGTGCCAAGTCGAAACTATTGTGTTACTTGTGGATCTTGTAAGAAGACGAAAATACATAGACATGCATGATATTTGAAGCCATTTATGAATTCCAGAACATATTCTTGACGATAGGTATGTAAATCTATCCCGTCAGATGTCAGCTCTCCTCCGCTACTGTGAGAAAACTGTCGGCTCGCTTCAGTGTTGCCAGGTCAAAATTCAAAAATTCACTAGATGAGGTTTAAAAAAAATCACTAGAATTTCACTAGATCAGATTTCCCTTGCTGCCTCTGTTGGGTGGAAAGGGGGGGGGGGTGTAAATGAAAATGCCGAAATACATATTCAGTAACATCTTAGTAGATATGCAAAAAACAACTGAAACTATATAATATAGGTACAGAATAAGGATAGTAGAGGTGGTAAGCTAATAAACTGACCATGTCCAATTTCTAATAATTTCCAGTTTAAATTGAAATTTAAAGGTTTTCAATAAAATGCAGAATTCCAAACGAAAACTAATAAAACAAAATTTTATTGTCAGATTTTCGAATTTTTGGTATTAGTTCTTAAAAAAATACACTATTACGTCATTATAGACTAAAAGAAAGTAATCATGTATTGAACATTTCGCGAGATAGTGTCAGAATCAGCAAATCTTGAATAGTGAATTCAAGTAACGTTACAAAAAAATGAATTCATCTTAAAAACTTACCAAATAATTAACCGTGCACCTTGCGGTGGAAACGTTCCCATCTTTCTAGTTATCCATTGGTACCATAAACGTGTTGTAAATGTTGTAAACACAGCACAGACAATAAGATTGCATTCAAGCTCCAAAAGCATAATGGATCCCCTAGAGTGAAAAGTCTCAACAGAGCATTCGGCAAAAATTTGGCATCAGATTTCAAATTTTTGTTATGGGTACTTGAATAGTCTGCTGAATACATGATGATTAGCCATGAAAAGTGATCTGTTTACCAAAACTTCGGTTTAGGGTCTCAAAATAGTATAATTTTAAAAGTAAATTTCAAGTTTTGATTGAAAATGGATTCGTCTTGAAAAATCGCTCGATAATCAAGCAATCATGATGCCATGTTTTAAGGTCAAGATATTGAAAATAACAAAATGTGTGACGCAAAATGTCAATGTGAAAACACTAGAATATGACATTTTAATAAAAGTTTTCACTAAATTACTAAATTACAGAAAAATCACTAGATCTAGTGAAATTTCACTAGACCTGGCAACATTGGCTCGCTTGCTTCATTGGCAGTTTTGATCACACTGCAGTCTAGGATTCCAAGCATACACACCGAGTCAGCGAGTAAACCGTCGGCGTCACTTTTAAAAGTCGCGGTGCGGTGCTCCATTAGCGAGTCAACGATTTTACTCGACAGCGAGTAAAACTGTGATCGGTCTTACTCCCCAATAGATCATCTACTTAACACTTTTTTTGGATTATTTATTTAGCGAATGGCTATAGTACACTCTCAAAAAGTCATAAAAAAGCAAATTTGTTAAGAAAAACACCACAAAATGAAAAACTGTGATCTAAATGGTAACTGGGCTATTGGTTATTATTGAGCCTGAAAATCCATTCTACGGCTGGTAGCTTGGCTTATAAAAAGTCCTTGTTGTTGTCTGTATAATATGGTCTAAGGCCACATTCTTGGGCTATATGCCTGACAGTTTGGCGTTCCACTCTAGTCTACTCCATGTGACGTGCGAATTATGTTTTAGGTTGACCATCCGGTGGAGATCAAAGCCTTGAAGCTCCTGACCAACAGTTAGATTACTGAGCTAAATTACTGTTCAGTTCTTCTGGTAATTGGGTCGCTCATATTCCCATTCCCCGCCTTCAATTGCAGGATTAAAACCATCCGTCTATAAGTCTAGTATGTGGGCTTTTTAGCCACGCGGGTGAGAAAAATTCAACCGCAGAGAAACAGCGGCTCCGAACCGAAGTACGGGCGTAGAAGCAGAAGCGCCCCAAGAGGTTCCAGATAATTTTGCAGGATGTTATTTCTGCTGTATATTTTGGCTGCGATGGACTGAATATGTTTTTTGAACGACAATACTCTATCCAACGTGACACCTAGGTATTTGGGTGTGAGTATAGGGCAGCAAGGTGCCGTTAAGGTAAATTTTAAGCATTCCGTTTGCTACTTTTTTGTTAAGGTGAAAACAGGATGCCAATGTTTTGCTCATACTTGGCTTCAGCTTCGACCTGCTGAAGTATGACCTCTCTCTATGAAAATTGGCAGTTAGTGTAGACTCTAGAATGCCAAAGTTGGTACATCTGCACACTGGAGTTAGGTGACCTGCAAATGCGAATTTTCGTGACGATTATATATATCGAACAAGACGGGCGACAGAACGGAGCCCTGGGGTAATCCGTTATTTAAATGTCCCACTTTGCTGGTATCAGAGCTCCTGGCAACCTGGAATGATGTGGCTGAAAGAATATAAAAAGAAGAATATAAAGAATATAGTTTATTAGGGTGCCTACTGTTTTGCAGGGGGAGGGGTGCAGGGGCATAGGTAAGCTTTATAAAAGCCTTTCTTTCCGGTCAAGTTTACGAACACTATGTCAGTCTTAAGGCAAGGTTGGTACTCGCTTTCAAATTATTGCGCTGAGTACCTGGTCACCTACGGTTCGGTCTGAAACCCGCCTGCTCAACTGGTACATGTTGTTCTATCTTGGAACCTATTCTCCTCAAGATAAGTCGCTCGAGCTCGAGAAGTGTGGGATGGACGCTGAGTAGCGCGATAGGGTGATAGTTCTCCACAAGGTCGCGGTCTTTCCTGGTTTCAGTATGCCAATTATCTTCGATTTTTTGAACTCTGGAGGTAGTTTACCAATCTTTAAAATATCTGTCAACAATGCCCCCAGCCACTCTCTTGTGCGTGGTCCTCAGTGAATTGATAATTCTGGAAGAATTCCATCAAAACCTAGGGCTTTCCCCGC
The DNA here is from genome assembly GCA_951848785.1 of Callosobruchus maculatus. Taxonomy (NCBI): domain Eukaryota; kingdom Metazoa; phylum Arthropoda; class Insecta; order Coleoptera; family Chrysomelidae; genus Callosobruchus; species Callosobruchus maculatus. The sequence goes on from CATOUR010000032.1 coordinate 1,869,672, forward strand.
TTTCATGCATTCGATGGCGGTGGCTATTTCAGTTAGTGAGAAAGGCCTGGAGTATTCAGGAAGCGATGTGCTCGTTTTCTTGATATGTCTGAGTTTTTTTATTCCCTTTGTGAATTCTGTATCGCAGGGAGATTTTGATGTTTCGACGATGTGGGACGCGGCTTGGTCAGGTTAAACCGATTGGGTGTGGCAGTTGGTGAGGTGCTCTTTCCTCAGCTTCCTTAAGTAGAGTTCCTGAAAGTTAGAGAAGTTGTTAGTTCCTGCCGTTGCCGTCTTCGCGCTACGTCAAGACTACTGAGAAGTTCGTCTGCTATTTCATGGTCACCGCTTTCTACAAACTCCTCATACAACCTGTCGCTCCCTTCGTTCCAACGGTAGCTTCACGGTACGGCCCTCTTTGTAGAAGCTGGTACGGCTCCAGTTAAGCGTTTGTCGTTACCACTTACGGGAGGATAGTATTTCACTGTAATGTCTAATATGTTATGGTAAGTTCCCCAGTTAGTTCCAAAGGGGCCTTGGCGTTTAGTGTATGATAGGTATTTGGATTCCTGTTTCACACAGATCTGTGTTGACTGTAAGGAAGTGTCGTAAGGTCTCTTCGAGTCGTAAGGACTCCTCGAGTACTGGGAATCAGTTTACCATTATTATTGGAGCAGGATGCAAAACATAGGTCTGGGTTTGATTCAGTTTTCCACGCTGCTGACTTGATGGTCCTGCGATCTTTTGCGTCAAAAACTGGAGACACGTTGCTGATTCCAGACCATTCCACGAGTTGCTCTGGATTCGGGTCACTTTTCCCGGTATTTTCATGTGGTGTGGTGGCTGTTTAAGTCGCTCATGTATATAACAGGAGGGGGGACTGTAGGGAGACCATAGGTGGGCTAAGCTGTAGCAGGCGGATTGTCTACATTAACCAAGTGTATTTCGCCAATTTTCACCACAACTATGAAAATATTGTCATCGAAATCTGCAGTCTGGAGACAAGCATTTTCTATCGTGTTGCGGACATAAGTAGCCATTCTGTATGTTCGATGATGGATAGCACCGAGGAACTATTTTAAGCATAGTTGAGGCTCTAAAAGGGAAAGTTGCTGGGTCAGCCAGAGAATCTTAAATAGTTGTAACCGACAATAAACTTTTTGAGTAGCACCAATGACTATCAGAAGAGTCAATAAATAGGATCATAAAAACTAGTGATATGGATGTTCATGCTGTACATTTCACGAAGCTTCCAAGGAATCTAGCATCCAAATTGTTTTTCTTTCTCCAAATGCTTCCTTTTCTATTGGCGTATAAGTCGCATGAAATACATGATTGAAAGTCATATTTGCACTCACCTATAATAAGTAATTCACGAAGTGCTTCAGATCTGTGCTTTAGTAATAGCAAAGGATTTGTCCAAGATGTCGGTAACTGTTTATAGAAAGGACTTAATCCATCTCTGTGTTTAAATAACGAAAGAAAATAAAATGTGTTGACAAATAGCGTAGCTGGTAGGTAAACAGGGGGGCTGTTTGCACACGAGATGACAAGTGGGTGCTGCGCTGCGATTTTCGAGCGAAAAAGGGGCGCACAACCATTAGCGTGGATAAAGCCGCTTGTTTAGTCTAAGAGGCAAGATATAATATGCGATCGTATTAGTGGCAGGATTAGGATTCAGCCTAGCTGTCTTTCTGGCTAGTATCACTGCGTGACTATATTGTTGGATGTACTATTCACCATTTTCTTCAATTTCAACCTCGCGCAAAGGCTGAAAGTCTATGGCGCAGTAGAAGCTCTGCGAGAGGATAAGTGTCGGTGCACATGAGATTTAAAAAGCTGCAGGTTGTAGCCGTCAGGAAAAAAATTCCCCGGCAGCTCATTCCACAGCGTCGATGTTCCTTCCTTTGGGAAGAAATGCTGGAGGAGACTGGTTCGGGAAGTAGGGACCTCGATCTCATAATGACGAGCTCTCAGAGCCTCCCTAGAGTTCCTCGTTCGGACGCCCTTTGATTTTAGTAGCCGCATTCGTTTTACACAAAATCTCAGATCATCTCAGCTCACTTAACTTCACTCAGTTCAATACGTGTTCTTTTTTCCACTCACTTCAAATGACATTAACGAAAACTGTTAATTTTCGGTTATAATCCGATAACTGTGCTCTAGTGATGTAACAAATGTCACATTTTGGACATTCGCAGATGCGAATGCGAATATTCAGTTTTAAGTTTTGTTCAAGAAGATAATTATAACATTAGAACTTCGGTAAACATTCATTGAAGGGTTATTTTTGATTGTTTACATCGCATCTAGTATATATATATATATATTTGTTGGTAAATTTTTGATCAAAATTCCACTGTTAAGCTTCATTGTCCAAAGTTAAGTAAATAAATGATACCAAGTGATAAACAGAAGACTGATGTGATTACGAGGTTCAGTTACTTTTTTACTTAAAAACCTCAATAAATCAATGGATTTTGTTTTGTTAACCAAATTAAGGAAAAATATTCGCAAAACATTCGCAGTAATTTCGCGAATCCGAATATGTAAAAATATGCGGATATTCGGAATAAATCGAATATTCGTTACATCACTACTGTGCTCAGCTGTTCTTTTCGAAGTCCTAATAGTGGTCCTAATGTAACTACTGATTTGACAATATCACTTTAGTTTGAAATGTATCACTTCACTTGAAAAACGAATGCTATTATCTGGGAGACCTCACATTCTATCTTCAAATCTCTATACATGAATCTATTTCCATAAAAAAATTGTCATCTTTTAGAATGTTTGCTTAAAACATTTTTTGAAGAGACTCGCTCTTCTGTCAGTTAAAACATCAGTAATTTTTGGGCAAAAGGCCTTAGGCCAACGCTGATGATTAATAGAAGTCAAGTCAAGTCGAGCTCACTCAAACATCTTCCATGATAGAATCTGTAAATCAGGGACAGGTCAGCCACCCTTCTCCGATCTTCCAGGCTGTGAAGGTCCTTTGTGAGGTTATGCGTATCGATTAGTCTAATTGCTGTCTTCAGGATAGTGTCCAGAAGCTTTGGTTGGATCTCTGCCTTGTAGAGCAACAGTAGTTGCTCTGGTGTCTACAGTGCATACAGCTACCTACAGCGGAATAAGACTCCAAGATTCTGGGATGCCGTTTTAGCAATACTGACCATGCTTAATCTATTTAATATAAACAGTAAACAGGGTTTGACAAGTCTGGAAACGGTCGATTATTAAGGCGAGGCCAGACATGCGGCATTCGCCGAGTACCGAGCAACTGCTCGCCGAGTGGCAAGTAGCATGGACGGGTTCTTAGCTACTTGCCGATGACCAGTTTCATTATTTGCAGAGTGCTCGTGCAGTTCCCGTTGTTTATCCGTCTTTTAAGCAACATCAAAGGAAATGCGGATTTGCCGTGGTATGTTTGAACCTGCATCCACATAGTCATTAAAATTTATTTGCAAGCGAAGGTGGCTAAGGGATAACTGTAGTAAGCATACCAATCGCTGAGCTACCGGATCGTTGAAACAGTGAATGGAACAGTTTTTTAATTTTTGGATTGTTATAGAATTGAACCTGTGATATGAAATGTTTCCCTACCAACCCATAAAAATCGGAGTCATGCTTTTAAGCACATAAACGTCAAGATGGGTCATAAATACATCCTTACTGAATTGAAAAAGAAAAGGAATTCATTGATGGCATCTTTTAGAGCCTATTTTAATAAAGTGAAACAGAACTCGTGTAGGTTATTGGACGAATGACTAGTGACCTCTATATCGAATACATCCAAAATCATGTTTTACTATCTATCCGCATATGGGATACAAAAGATTCATATTAATGCTTGATAATACTCGACCGCATGCAACTGGTATAGTGACTAATTACCTCAATTCAGTACACATTCAAAGATTAGATTGGCCACCACAATACGATTGAACATAATTATGTGGGATTATTTTATCAGCTTATGACTGCTGCTAAAAGGTTGTATGTAACGTATATCCTGAATATTGGACAGAAAAAATTATCGTGAAAATGGGAATGACTATTTTCGTTGTACGTAACGCTCGAATATTTTCTTACAAACATATGACAAGGGCATGCGCATTAGTAGTACAGTCATGTCATTTGTCTGTTGAACGTAATCGTTTCTGTCGAAGTCATTGCCGTGCTGTAAATAAGTCACTCCAACGCATGGTTCTCATTTTAGCATTCTGTACATCTCTAAACTGTCAAGTTTGTGATCTTATTCTAACCTGATAGTTGTAGTTGCTTTTTTATTTCGAGGACTTGTGCTTATTGTAGTTAATGCTCTTGCGAAGAAGGTTCTTATTTGACAAAAGACAAAAACATGCAAACTAATTCAAATTTCATAACCTCAGTTTCCAGTTGTCACCAGCAAAAGATGTTAACTTGACAGCTGTCGGGTTTACAGTACATTAGTAGAGTTCTTCACACAAAAGTGCTTTATTGGACCAAAATATTTATTGTTAGTGCATAAGAATCATCCCAGTCTGCGCTGAGAGGGTCTACATTGGTGGGAACGAGCCGCAATGGCCGCTGCGGCGGTAAATGAGCTAGAAGTGGACAGCGATGAGTCATTTACTGAACCAAGGAAGCGACGTAGGGAAAGTACAAGGCTGAAACCACAGGAATGTCTTCAAAATGGCGAGGAGGACGATAACATGTTGCTGAACAATCGCTTCAGTTTGCTAGACTTGAGCCAGGTAAAGCAAAAACTTGGAGATATTCCTATTAAAACAAAAAAAATAATTGAGAATTCTATGGAACAAGATTGTATTTTAACAAAAACGGTTGCTCCCAAAAAGGAACGGCCTCCACCTATAGTAGTTATAGACGAAAACCTCACCACGACTCATGAAGGGCAAAGGTATCTTATAAAATTGGCCAGTGAAACCAAATTTCTAATAAAAATTAACAAAGAATCAAAAAAAGCAATTCTTATGCCGCCTACCAATCAGGCTCATGCTGCAATGGTGGAGTTTCTAAAAAACGAAAAAGTAGCACATTGTACATACGCGCGTAAGGATCAAGTTCAGCCGAAAAAGAGAACATTGCTCAAAAATTTGTACACAGCTGGGTCTACCGAAGAAGAAATAATTTCTGATACAGAGAAAAATTACAAAATAAAACCGGAGCGGGCAATAATTTACAAAAGCGAGAACTCGATTCTTTTAGTTTTCAATAATGACTGTGAATGGGAGGTTATCCGTTCTATTGACAGAATATTATCTCAAAAAGTCAGAAATGAAAGGTACAAAATTTCTAGGAAAACTGTGACTCAATGTAAAAATTGTTGGGGTTTTGGGCATGTTCAAGCTCACTGCGGAATGCCAACTGTCAGCGAGACTACGGAAAAAATTTTGAATGGTCAGAAGAAACTAGTCTGCACAAACTGCGGAGATACAGGGCATACTGCAAGAAATGCTCAGTGTGAGTTTTTCCAGTGGGAGATCCAGAAGGCTACTGAACGTCGAGACGGAAATAGGCTCGGTCACCAACAACATCAGGTAACCAATAGACAATTCAGCTTTGCAGCAAATCAAGAAAACTGGCCAGCACTACATTCAACCCGGTCGCAACCTCACCATCAAGATGCTCGTGGGAGTGCCAGAAACGCAGTCACCCCGTCCAAACCGTATGCATCAGTTGTTAAATCGTCAGCACCCAAAAATGAGATGTCATCACAGCAATCATCAACAGCTTTCACACGCTCAATGAAAGAACGCAAAGAGTTTTTACACTACATACAGCAAGAAGCAAGTGCTATTGAAGATCACGAACTCGATGCCAAAGTATTTCACTTCTTGACATGTTGGCAGAAATGATGTGCCAATGTGCGAAATTCGGAGATTGGCTACAGAAATAGTAACATATGTTATAGATTGCAAATGTCATGGATAAATTAAAAATTTTGCATATAAATATAAACGGACTTCGCAGCAAAATTACCGAAGTAAGGCAATTGGCAGTCACAGAAAATTCCGATATCATCGTTATCAATGAAGTGAATGTTCCCGACGGGTACAGAGGTAACATAAGGAATTACCGTTTTATACAGAATGTTATCCATCGTAGGTTAGGGACAAGGATGTATATAAAGAATGATTCGCACTGGACTAAACAAGCTCTTTTATCTGAAAATGAAACAGTTAAAAATGTGGAAGGCTGTAGAATTCAATTGAATCTCTTGAATGGGGAGAAGGTATACATTGTAGGCATCTATGTTTTTTCACAGCAAACTGCTGTAGCTAATAACCAACTTACACAGGTTTTGAGTGAAGACAATACCATTACCATTGGCGATTTTAATGCGAAATATTCGATATTGGGCCACCGAACAACAAATGCTAGAGGAAGGATTATCTATGAACAATTGGAGAGAGGAGCACATTTGGCAACACATCAAGAGCAATCTCGACCCTACCATGCTGGTGAAGGTTCGCTTGACCTAGCAGTGATAAAAACTGAACGGGTGCATCAATATGACACAAAAACTTTACCGGATATACAATCTGATCATCTACCATGGTTACTTAATCTTACGTTGGGAATGCCACAACGTACTAAGCAGATGCGGCGAAACTACAACAACTTTAAGCCTGATGATTATGCGGAAACAACTGATTTTCTTTTAGGAGAAGTAGAGGAAATAAGTAGCCAAGAGTGCGAAAGAGTGATAGAAAAACTTGAAGATGTCATCACAGAAGCGCTCAATCAAAACGCTCCTTGGGTCACCTGACGCAGTACCATACCGACGACCTGGACAATTCCACGTATTAATGCCAACCACCAGATTAGGAGGACTTCCAATTCCTCAGCTCCACAATGTGGATAGAAGAAAGCCTCCTTCCAAAAGACAGCAAGAGCCAAGACCACCACGTCTGTAGACTGTAGAAGATCATAGGAATCGTCACCATCGTTACTCCATTCACTCACGTTTTCATACATCTTCTTCAATCGTGCATTCATCATCATTTCATTTATTCACCTGTACTTTGACTCATCTTTCACATCATTCACTTTTCATCAAAAATTTGTCAAATATATGAACTTGTCAATCCTGGGTTAATCCCGTACAATGATGTAACATTTAATAATTAATGTAAAATCTAAATGCTGAAAATAAAGCCAATACACACACACACACACCAGCAAAAGATTGTAATGTCCAGTAATTCAATGCGGAGCTTTACATGCAATTTGCCCAAATAGAACACGTCCCAAATATTCGACCAAAATGTATGGATGCAAAGTGCACAGTACCGAAGGCGCAGCCATCCTATTCCTTCTCCTATTTTTTGTCAAATATTTAGGATGGAAAATAGGACCGTGAGATACAGCCCTAACATGAGTGGAATGTGACTCCTCAAGTTTATATCCAAGCTCTGATTAGTAGCTTGCCGAAAAGTGTGCAACCAGTAATAATAGCTCGAGGAGGGAACACTTGTTACTAACTACACTTTAATTTTATTCAAAAATTTTTTGTTTGATGTCTAATTTAATTCAAGTATAACGTAAATATCCTGAATTTTCACAACCTCCAACAAAATTTCTTTAAGATATTATTCTGATAAAAATACTGACTGGGCCTAGAAATTTGTTTATAATAAACTTTTTTCAAATGCGTAGTGTTTAAATGACTTAATTCATCACAGTTTGTTTATACAACGAAAAGTTTCAAAAACTCAAAAATATAAATTAATTTTTTCCATGACTGTTTATCGGAAAACCACACTACTAAAACCCTTGGCATTACATTAACTCCATTATTAGATTGCTTTCAGTATTCAGTAGTTACTGACCTAGATGGTCACGAAGAGAGTTATATCATCAAAAATTTCTTAAATTTTTAATCCACTGCGTTTAGTAGGTTGATCATTTATTAGGGCAAAGACACTCCCACAAACATAGTGGACACTGAAAACTGGTTTGGATGATTCTATTCTGCAATACGTTCAATCCAAATATATATACTTTTGAACAAATTATCCAAACCAAATAATTTGTCTACACCTACCTAGACATGTTCTTTTACAAATTTACAAACTTAACTTTCATGTCAAATTAATGCATTCTTTGATGCATTCAAAGTAGCTTGTAGAGCATGCATTACACCTATAAGAAAAAAATAAAAACTTTAGATTAGCGTTATTCCTCATCTCCATGTATCTCCTAGTCTATATTATAAATTAGGGATTTCAGCAGTTGCACGGCCGCTTTCCTTCACTATTACTCAATTACCGACGTTTTGAAAAGACGCCAACATAGTAGCTGTGATGGCAGCGCCTTTAGCAGCCAACGAAGGAAATTTCTTTAATGTCGAGTGTCTGAGATGCACCGGATGCTTAAAAGTCTTGACTGCCGCTGATGGGAAACGCGAAAACCTCTACAGTCTACAGTTGGCAGTCGCTCATGGAAATGAAATATCGTCAGCGTTGTGTGTCATACAGAAAAATAATCATTATGGAAAGTAATACGGACAGACACACTGTCAGCAGATAATTTTGTCTTATATTCTCACAAAATTGCATTAGTAGGCTAGTACTGTTGTGTGGTCTATGACTGACTGCAAGTATAGACGTGTTTTGGTTTTTTTATCAGATAGGCTATGTAGAACAAAATAACATGATTTGTGTTTACTCGTACAGTTAAGAATGAGCCTGAGAGACCTTTAAGAAACGTAATACGTATTCTTCTGACAATTTATATGTAGAGGCTGGAGCTTCAGATACTTGGCAGTACACTATATAAAGCGGAAAACTTTTGAGAGAAATCCAAAATGATCTGTCCCGAGACTGCCAAATAGTGACTGTGTTCGTATAAGCAATTTGTCATCGAACTGTTGTCTTGAAACTTGTTCGATTAGAAGTCGTGTACTCTCTTACTCTTAACAGTTAGTAAGAGCACCTAAGAAAATCAGCAAACATCTCGAAAACGGTCCAGAATAAAAACGCAAGAATACCTTTTTGAGTAGTAGTTTAAAAAAAAGTAACTGCATAGCCATATCTCCACCACTGATCTTTCTAATCTATCATCAGATCCCATAAGATCATGGATCACGGATCATGAGTATAGGAATTTCGAATTTCTCTAAGCAAAAGTTTAGGAAATATCCAAAATAGTACAGATTTTTTTAAATTTCAACACCCTGCATCTCGGAAACGAAGCTGCTACAGATATAGTTGTAATATAAGGTGGACCACCCTGCATTTGATTCACTTTGCACTTCAGCATTAATTTTGTTCAGTTCTAGTTGTTGTGGAGCACATGAGAGCCCAGGCAAAAAGGTCAGCAGTATTTGAAGAAAGTTTATCAGTTTCAGTCTCAAAAAGTATTGGATGCTTGAACCGGAATAATAGGCAATAATAACAAACCACTGTTAGTCGCTTCCGTTGCATCCTCCTCTGATATCTACCAGTAGTTTGTATATATTTAGTCTTAGAACTGATATATCCCATATTCTGTGTGGGCATACAGGCTGGGTTATCCCTGTCTTATACAACTGCAGACTACTTGAAAATGCAACTGACGTAAAAAATTGCAAACTAATTACAAAAAATACTCTCAGATATCTTGGGGGATAGATATCATTTTATATCCCCAACTAGTTATATAGTTTTTACGAAAGTACTTACCCAGTATATTTTAGCAGATGTGATTTTAGCTAGAGACCCGATTCACCCGATCAATATTCTGTCCTAACGAAAGGAGCACAAGGGCCGACGTAACTAATTTTCTCGACTACTCCTTTGTGCCTCTTTCCTGTGTCTACATAGCTAAGGATTACTGTTTCGTCAGGTCGACGTTCCCTGAAGTTGACTTGTTGACTAAACTACGTAGTCACTTAAATCCATAGCGCCTAATACATGTCGACGGCAGGATATGTGTCAGAGGCGTTGTAATATGATAATAAAGCTGAAGATTAATAGCAAGACTGGGACCTCTGTCGTTTTCGAACTGTGTGTGTTTAATAAGGCTGTCGAGAGATGCTGGATACATACTTATTTATTCAAGGGTGGAAGGGCGTTACCGCGTTCCTAAGTCCCACAGCATAAACATACTGCAATATTACACTTGCGTAAGTTGGCCTGATGGGAACCATCGAGTTGGAAATTTGCCCTCCGATAATTCCGTGTACTAAGCTAACAAGCGGAGCAATTTGAACGCTGTGTAACACTTGTTCACAATAGTTTAAAGCAGCACGCTTGATTTTTAACTTATAATAATAATAAAACTTCTTTATTTAAACTATTTCAGTAGCGGGCGAAGTTCAGCCACATGGCTATTCTTCCACTTAACCCTAATTTACTATATATAACACACATATACGCATAAATGTATGAGTATAATGTATTCATATACACACACATGATGATGAACGAAGGAGAAACAAAAAACACTAAAAGTAAGTAGTGTAAGTAGAGTAGAGTAGAGTAAGTAGAGACACTAATCATCATAACAGGTTAGTTGAAATGACTGAGAAAGAAAAGTATACAATTTATTTATGTTCTGATAGTAAAAATTATTTAACACAAGACCTGAATTTTTATAATGTAACTTCTTGAACGGCTCTGGCAAGGAATTAAAATGTTTAACAGAGTTCTATGTGAAGCATCGTTTAAATAGCGATGTTTTATGCTGGGGCATAGTTAACGTATAGGGATGTCTCAAATTTCGTTATCTGATATCGGCTCTAAAAATGGGTTTGCGATACAAATATGATGATTTCTTATTTTCTATCAGTCTATGGACAAAGCATGTTATCTGATACATATATGTTTCTTTAACATTTAGCCAGTTAAAATTTCTAAACCATAAGGAGATGTGATCGGTGGCCTGGCCTAAAGAGGGCTAATATAAAATAAGACAGTAACTCAGCTTTGAAATGACTAAACTTTCAGAAAGCAACTTTTTTAATTCATAACATTATACAGGGTGTCCAGTTAGTGGGTAATTCTTCGATATTTCGCAAAGTATACCTGATAGAAGAAACTGTCAAATACAAAAGTTATTTGGTTACTTAAGGCGCATATTCTAAAAATATTTTGAAATATACAGGGTGCTGCGTGAAAGTAGAATAGTGACCAACTTAATTTTTTTGTATAGAACTATAACCTTTTTTTAAATGCCTTTAGTTTCCATCATAGATCTCTATTTAACCCTAAAATATTTTTGGGATAGGTTGCGTTGTTGCGAAGTTATAATTTATTTTCTATTAATTTCCGGATTTGCAAGGTCGCAAGTAATACGTCCAAATTGATATATTCCTTTAACTTTTCTTAATAATATTATGCAGCGAGTTACTTGAATATCAAGTGGATATTAGTTTGGATGTTACTAGTAATTTGTATTTATAGGGTGTTTTTGGCACAATTTTAAATTACAGCAACCTGAAGGTCATTTTACTTTGTTTTTTAAACGTAACACCCTGTATTTTTTATTTTAAATCGAAATATCTACTAATACCCTATCTTGCCTTATAATATTTTTTTTCGCGTTTGCGACGTTGCCAAGTTATAAATTATTTTTCCAAATTTTTAAACAAATATCCCCGATGTTAATTTATTTTAAATAGAATCCTCTATTTTTATTGCAATAAATTGCGCATGTCGACTTTAGTAAGTTCTCGTAATTTCAAAATTTTGTTTCTATTAATTACTGAGATACGGCAACACCGCTTTTTCAGTAAACGGTACCGGAACGCTTAAATGTTTCCAAAACCGCCACAGCTGGAGAGGTGAAATTCAATACTTGGGGGTTTTTGAACATACAGAATTCAAAAGTGCTCGCAGCAGTGTTGTCAGATTGACCACTTTTACGCTAGACTTCATAAATAGGGCATTCCGTTCAAAATTATGACGTAAAATTGGTAAACCTGACAACACTGCTGTTAGCGTTTTTGAATTCTGTATGATCAAAAACCCCCAAGTATTGAATTTCTCTCCAGCTGTGGCGGTTTTGGAAATATTCAAGCATTCAGGTACCGTTTTCTGAAAAAGCGGTGTTGCCGGATCTCAGTAACTATTAGAAACAAAATTTTGAAATTATGAGATCTTACTAAGTTCGACATGTGCAATTCATTGCAATAAAAATAAGTAGAGGATTCTATTTAAAGTAAACTAAAATCGGGGATATTTGTTTAAAAATTTGGAAAAATAATTTATAACTTGTCAACGCCGCAAACGCGAAAAAAAGACGAGATAGGGTATTAGTAGATATTTCGATTTGAAATAAAACATACAGGGTGTTACATTTAAAAAAACAAAGTAAAATGACCTTCAAATTGCCATAATTTAAAATTCTGCCAAAAACACCCTTTAGATACAAATTGCTGGTAACATCCAAAATAATATTCACTTAATATTCAAGTAACCCGCTGTAAAATATTATTGAGCAAAGTTAAAGGAATATATCAATTTGGACGTATTACTTGCGACCTTGCAAATCCGGAAATTAATAGAAAATAAATTATAACTTGGCAATGTCGCAACTGATCCCAAAAATATTTTAGGGACGAATAGAGATCAATGATAGAAAAATTTAAGAAAATGTTATAGTTTCATATAAAAAAATCAAGTTGATCACTATTCTACTTTCCCGCAACACCTTGTATATTTTAAAATATTTTTAGAATATGCGTCACAAGTAACCAAATAACTTTTGTATTTGACATTTTCTTCTATCAGGTATTCCTTGCGAGATATCGAAGAATTACACACTAACTGGACACCCTGTAGATCTGTTGGCGAATAACAATTTTAAGACTCCAACCACTTTTTTACAACCGATGAAATATGTTGCCGAAAGCAAAGATCTTTGTCAAAAATAACTCCCAAATTACTTATATTGTCTAATATTCTGATGAGTAAGTCCTTTACCAAAATTTGCCTATTATTCGCGATCCATTTGTAATGATTTTTCGTTGAAAACGGTAATGCTTCCAACTTATTAGTATTACTAGTGATTTTTTCTCAGCATAGTCGACTAACGACGATATATCTTTATTTAGATCAGTCATGACAAGCATAATTTTGCGGTTCAAAAGAGACCTATAGCTATCAAAAATGTGACTTCCTGGAGGTTTCACAATTGTAATAGTTCGAGTTAATACGTTCCTGCTTTGGTACTCAAGACATTCCCAAACAATCAAATTGACTTCTGGCCCTGTTCCACCATACTGACCTATTTACCAAAAAACAATCCCAAACATATTCTTCTATTTACCGTTTCGTGTTTTACTCTAGTTAATTTGTTAAGTGAAACCCCATTTATATGAGTACTATAAGGTCTATCATACCATGCTTTTAAAACATTTTTTTGTACTTCAACCCTTAAACATCACCCTCCACTTTGGTCCCTAAAATAGCAGCAAATGGTTTCTTGTACCCAAATTAAGTCCCTATTTTATTTAAAATCTTGTCGTACCTTTGATTTTATACGCAAACCTATTTTTTTTCGTAAAATCATAAGCATAAAATAAATAAAATAAGATCTGCTTGACACCAAAACCGGACAAAAATAAAACTTACTGGTGTAAGGATACCGAATGACCTATAATACGTGCTTTCGAAAACAAATGTGTGTTTTTCCTTGTATTACGAAAATATTACGCCTCAAAAAAATGATCATTTTATTTATCTTATGTTACGAAAAAATTTGTTTTGTGTTTGAAGTCAAAGACGCTACAAGACTTTGAACAAAATGATGACCTCGTTAATGTAGGAGTGGGGTGCTATTTAAAAAAAAAGTAGGGGGTAAGTTTTAGGGATTGAAGTAGTACTGTTTTTCGAAAGCACGGTATGCTGGGCCATTCGGTACCCTTAAAAGGGCCACTTAGTTTTTTTTTCTATCTGTTTTACTTACGAAAACATCACGCCTCAAACAAATCCTTGTTTTATTTATTTTTGTGCTTATGACTTTACGAAAAGGTAGGTATAAAATCTAAGGTACCACATGATTTTAAATAAATTAAGGACCTAATTTGGGTAGGAAAAATTAGTAGGTACTTTTGAAAACAAACAGTTATGGGTGAGTTTTAAGGGTTGGAGTAAAAAAAATTTTTTTTGATAGCATGAGTCACTGTAGCACTTTCAAATATTCCATTTAGCTTTCGTTTGAACTTTTTTTTAGTACGAGACTATCACGTGTCAAGGAAATTCAGGGACACCATGTATATAAGGGCGGATGAGTTAAATATAATTCAGATTTGCAATGACTGCTTCAAAATCGAGAGAGGTAAGTAGCTATACTCAAAAATACGTACCAGTTTAGAGGTGAGTGCATCTGCGCTGCCTAGAAGTGCATGAGGAATGTGGCTGGTTTTGTAAAACGGCAAGTGAGCCAAATCGGAATGTATTGTGTAAGGATTCTGAAGTCACCTTGCGGCTCCTTTGAGCTGTTTGGACAAACTACTTGGGGGCGCCTTTGGCAATCACAGGATCATTTTACATGATGTATGTCATTGCCAACTTTCGTGCAGAGCGATATCATGGTATAATTTAATAGTTATGCGGTGCGACGTTTCCATTGGTACAGCAAAAGGGTTATTTGCTGGCACCAGTAACTGGAAGGACAGCTACTAGCTCTGTGTAAACTATATAGTAAGCTACTTGTACCAGCGGACAAGCTGTGAAAGTAGATAGTTCGCGAGGTTATTTACTGGCCCGCTCAAACGATATATGGAGACAATAAAGTTCTTAACAATTTTGGTCTTTACATTTTTCGTGTGCGACCAATAGTTTCCATTCTACAGTGCCCCAAAGTTAGGGGTTGGTTTGAGGTTGTTACTAAAATCAGAATTTAATCGCGTATTAAGTCAAAAACGCTATCAAAAAGTTCAGTAACGCTTTTTCTCCTGAGAGAATAAAATTTCTCAGATCACTCTTATCTTCAGTTTTTTTAAATAACACATTTGGTCTTAAAAAACATTACGATATTTAGGGCGATATCGCTACCTACTGCCGATGTTTGTCAATCGTTGTCCTAAAAAAGGCTTTTGAGCATGAAAGGTCGGAAAGAAATGAAATTTGGTGGGATGGTAGACATTGATACCTGTTTACCTAAGTTGTCTCAAATATCGTATTTTTTAAGCGTTTTAAGTGTTATTTCAAAAACTGACGCTAATAGCGAGAAGACATGTTATTCTCTTTAGGAGAGAACTTTTTGAGAGAGAACTTTTTGATAGCGTTTTTCGACTTAATGCGCGATAAAACTCTAATTTAATTAACAATCACAAACCACCCCCTAACTTTGGGGTATTGTAGAATGGAAACTATTGGTCGCACACGAAAAATGTGAAGACCAAAACTATGAAGAGTTTTGTTGCCTCCATATATCACTGAACTTTTTTCGATAGCACTTACCACAACGGCGCTATTTGTCAAAAAGCGTCACAAAACGCGTTTCACTCTCCCCCCCCCCCCACTCTCCAGCACCAACCCCTAAATGTCGCAAGTTAAATCTTATCCTAATTAAACGATTCGGGGTAGTATCATTTCCACTAAAAGTATGCACAAATACGATATGTTTTCGCAACAGCACATACCGGAAGTAGGTAGGGGTGCGTTTCTAAATGCCGTATTTTTTTAAAACCAAATGCGTGAGCTCAGGCAGCTGCAGATAATACAAAATGAGAATATGCTATTTTTTTAGGGAAATAAAAATATTACGGGACTTTTTGTAAAGTCCTTCGCCTTAATCCATCCTTAAATTCTGATTTTAGTGAAAATCGCAAATCAACTCCTAACTTTGACGCAATGTGGGATGGAAACTATTGGTCGCACATGAAAATTGTAAAGATCAAAATCATGCACCTTTTTGTTCTCTCCATATATCGTTTCAAGCTTTTTTCGATTTCACTTACTAAAATGGCGTTATTTTTCAAAAATCCTATCAAATTTCATTTTCTTTCGACCTTTTGCTATCAAAAAACCCCTACCGCCTGGACTAACTGTACTGTGTGGATACTTTAATTTATTTATTTTTACTTACTACTTACTTACTATATAACAAGTAGCTTCTGTTTGACAAATAAATTGTACTTCGCACTAAGTACCTGATATAGGCTACTCCAAACAATTACATTATTTATATTTATGTACAGTTTGCCCATTACGTATGAAATATCACCTCAGTAAATAATGACTGTATGTTTTTTATATAAAAATTGTCTAAGATTGTATTCATCACAATACGGCAGTACTCAGGTGTTTTTGTTTCAGAAAACAAATGCGCAACGAAAAACAATTGATTTAATTAAATGCACCTTTCCCTTAGGCTCACTTGATATTTCTCTTTTTAATGACATGTCATGTCGGTATTGTCGGTACCAAAAAACAAGAGAATGCTTCAAATAAAAATAATACCGCTACTAAGCTTATTACGTCGATAGCTTTAATCTAGTATGTATCTTTCATCAAAGTAAAACAAATGAGTATGTACTTTTCTTATTAAGCTATTGATTTCTCTTGAAGTTTACCTCAAAAAGGTCAAAAAATGACATACCTTATAATATAATCGACCATTGTGAACCATCTATTATCTTTTCAGTCTGATTTTCCATTCTAAATGGGTGAAAAATGCATTTTCTTGTTTAGCAAAAAGTTTAGCAATTGCTAATCTCAACCAGTCAGATTCCACAGAAGCGGAACATTTGATCACTGGATTTATTCGTCTATCATTTGACAAGGATGACAAGAAATTCGAATTACTGCATTATTTGGATAGAACAATAATTTACTATCGACAATAATTATTATAAATACATGCAATAAATATTTATTTTATAATAAAAAGGTGTAAAAATAGCATTTTGTTACATCTCAAAAGCTATACACACGATTTAACTGTTAGGCAAGCTATTTCTCAAGCGTGCATGTGCATTACTGGTTGCCTATCCAGAACGGCAAAGCTCGCTAGCTGCGTATAACCTTATTTTATGTACAATGTGTACGCTGCACCTTTACATCCTCTGTGAATATTTCTATAAGAAGGTGTATAACAAACATGCATCCAGTAAAAGAAAGATTGATTCTTCACAAAAGTATGTATTTGTCTATAATCCATCTGACTGACGGAGGTGGGATTTGTAATTATTAAATAAGGTCGTTGCTGTGATTGATACTACCTTTATGATTCTGTCACAAATTATCGCAGTTTGCAATTAGTAATTATTCAATAATTATAATGTAAACATGAAAAAGCTAGCATTAATTTGCAAATAAATCGCTTTGTTCTGATATCCTGCTATGATTCTGATCCATGAATCACCATGAACTTCTAAAATATTTTTGACAAAAGTTTCATCCAGCTTTGACGTTTTTTTTTTCAATAATGATAAAATACTATTGGATGATACTTATTAACATAGCCCTCAATACCCAATAGAAAGCTTTTGCTAAATAACATCCAATAGAAAAGCTTTGTCAAAGCCTTTGTTAAAATATGCATGTTGACAAAACCAGGCCCTATTGTGATGAAAACCGTTTCATTGCTATTTTGGTTTTGTTTTTAAGGGTTGAAAAGAAACGTGCAGGCTCATTTATTTTATTTTGATGTAAAATACATACTAGATTAGTGTTACTGACGTATTAAATATAATAAAGTTTTTAATTCTTTTGGAACATTCTCTTGTATTAGGGTGAAAAAGGTCTCTGTCAAATCAGTAGGTATCTAATTTGTTTTCTTAAACAAAAACACTGAATACTGCCGTCTTGTAGGAAATATAATTTAAACAACTTTCGTGTAAAACCAGTTTTAGTACTATCATTATTTACTGAGATATATACTATATTCCATACATAATGGGCACCGTGCATACTCGTATGTTATATTTGCTTAACTTCAACTTGTGATTGTGAACCATGACTGGCGTGTTAATGTGGAAATAGTTTATTGCCCGGCGTATTGTCACATGAGGGCATATTTACCAATACTTGTCATACATACATAAAGTACACAGCCATTCGGTCTTTGATGTGTGGCCAAAAACAAACAAGTAGCCATTTGCGGTATTTGCTTCACAAGTATTTGCTTTAATACAGATATATAGAGAAGCATTTCAAAAATGTGCGCGTTCGAAACTATTCAAACTTGCCATGACAAGTGAATTGCTACTACACTAATTATAATAAAAATACTAAGATATCAATTGCATCATGTGAATGCAGTACGACTAGTCCAGAGATAAAGGTTTCTCTTGGAGATCATATTTCAGATATATACCCTAACAATCCCTTCTCATAATCATTACTTGCTGAAATTAAAAAAATGCTAGCTTACTGGTTGTATCTGTAACTTTTTAAGGTATACTGCTAGACAAAGCATCTGGATTTGGAATGCTCCTTTTCCTGTTAGAGAGGATGTGTTTCCATTTTTCTCAGAAATATCTAGCATGAAACTGTGTGGTGATATAAGTTGTGTAAGCACCAGTTCAGGTTAAGGGAGTTTTAGACAAAAGAAAGCTGAACGAATGACCACATCTTTACTTTAACATTACTTTACAGTGTATATTTCAACAGTATACGGTTTTAACCAATAAATCAGTGTATACTTACTGCTGTTCTGAGTTACAGCCAACAGTATACAATAATTGCACACGCAAGAATACCTTCACCCTCCACGCGTAGACATAAAACCGCCAACAACTCCTCAAACGTATCCAAACTATCTCCTTGCCAGCGCAACGCGCAACTGTCAACCAATAGCGGGCAGTACACAAAATAATAGCTCGCCAAAAGACGTTAGACGTCAGGAATAGACTGTAACGGTTCACCCGTTTCCAAAATTATTTTTATATTATTTACTTGGCTACCATATACAAATAGTTTACAACTTCCATTTTTAGCAACTGCTTCCTCATTATACTAGTACATTTTTATACCTATTTTGCTTCTCACCTCTACCTTTTTCCCATCTCTACTTCCTCCAGCTGAAAATATTACTTTATTATACACACTGCGCAAGTGCGCACAAATTTTGGGAAATATCGAATGAGTGGGGGGGGTATGCGACGTTAGCTTCTAGATGAACTGTAATGGTTTATTCCTTTTGCTTTCTGAACTCGAACAGTAAAGACATATAGAGTAGCTATGTCTCTCTAAGATAATTTTTGTGTCTGTGCCAATTATGTGATAATCAAGGTAACGATAACGATTTGATTGCTATGGTTTCCCATATTTTCATTGCTTCTGCTCTTTGTTTTACAGCTATGTGTAGGAATGTGATTTTTCCGATTTATACACTTTTTTTCATGAACATGTGATGGCGAACATTTTAATCTTTAAATGTCAAGTCAATCATATACTGTATATTTATTAATTATCTAATGAAAGAGTCGCTGAACATTATTCTTTGTTTCTAGCTATATATTTTTGTGTTAAGATGCCCTATCCTGTGTGTATTTAATGTTTCACATTTTTTTTTATGACATTCCTTACGTAAAAATACCTAGCAATCAGATTTGCTAATTGAGAACGCAGTGACAAAATCTGTCGAACATTTTTGTAATTTTATTTTACAAGGCGTGAGGAAAAAGTTTGTAAATTTTTGAACATACTTTGTACGTTTATTTTATTTATCACTATATATCTGAAAAGATCCGGTAGGACTGAAAATACAAAGCATCATTTTTTTTTAGCTATTGCTCTATTTATTCGCTCTTGTATATATCTATATTTTCTTTTTTGATCTTTGCCATGTGAACATTTGAAGGTTATCTGCTTTTTGGCTTTTTAACATGCCCATGCTACTTCATAGATTTGTTTCTGAAGTATATGAATGCAATTTATCAAAATGTAATAACGCATGAAGATCCATACTTCAGAAACAGATCGTGAAGTCCTGTGAAGTTCTCCACAAGGTGCTAATACCAGCCATAACTCTTTCACAGGAAAACCACCCTTTTCTCGGGGTGCCACCATCAAAGCCACCTTTTCTCGGGGTGTCACCATCAACATCTTTTTTTTCGGGGTGCCAACATGAAGACAACTTTTTTCTCGGGGTGCCACCATCAAGGCCACCTTTTCTCAGGGTGTTACCATCAACATCTTTTTTTCGGGGTGCCAACATCAAGACACCTTTGGAGCACCTCCTTCTCGTTGGAAGGGCACCATATCTCTTCCATGCCACCATTATGAACACTTTTTCGGGGTGACACCACCGGAACTCCCTTTGAAGAAGCCAGCCCTTTGGAGCACCACCTTCTCTTCGGAAAGGCACCATGAGGACTTCCCTCCGAAGTTAAGTTCTTTTTAAAAAAAAAATGTACTGCATTCAGATACACCGAAATAAATCTTTATTAAACCATTGTCCTATTTTTCATTTCTTGGCGGCTAGCTAGACTCACACGCATACGCACGCACCCACATACCCTTGTCTCATGTGAACCTATTGAGCTGCTGGTTGCTACATGAACAAATTTATCGTTACAAGACGACTAAATGACCGAACACCTGGATAAACAGTAATAAAGCTAACAGTTGATTCTTTTTGCTTGAATGTATAGTTATTATTATAATTCCATCACATTCTAGCTATAAGGTGGAAGTACTTATAAACTGTGAGTTCGTTGTCTTGAATTTTCTTCTATTTTAATGCAATAATTCCGTGTTTTTTCAAGAAGCAGCACAATAAGAGTACGTGCATAATAGAAAAGCCCTGGAATTAATTGACCAGAGAACAACAAACTTTAGTAAACAGACATAGTTTCACGTATGTATAAATTGATAAAGGAAGGAGCCATAATAGGTTCCCTTACCAATACCTTTGGTAGTCGAACCCTTCAGAGTATCACAAAATTTGTGACTAGTGTACCTTTTCTTATCCGAGCAATTTCTATTTAAAAAAAAACAACTTTGCTTATTAGACACCACATAAAAATAATTATTTTCAAAATATAGTCCAACTCGACCTACATACACTCGCAAAGTTAATAAAAAGTGGCATCGTTTGGTCACAAGAATCCGAGGCGTTGAGCTTGACTCACCCTGTATAATCTGCCAGCACCAATTAAAAAAACAACACTGGATCCATTAGAAAAACTTCAGCTTCTACAGAAACAGAAAATTTCATGATGATTTGATATCAAACCAGAACACCATAGCATCTGACGCTACTGATAACATTGTCATCAAAAACGATGATTACAGTAATGGCTGCAAAGGCAGTAGCGCTTTTGTTTGTAAAATGTTCAGATATTCAGTGTCTATAGCTTTCTCTCAGAATTTGTTTTTTTTTTTGTGTCACAGTTGATTTTTATATTTTTACTGTTTGTATTAAGGACACCAATTTATTAACATATTTTCTTCAAAAAATCTCACATGACCATGTGTTCAAGCATTTTTGATAATAAAATCATAAGTTATTGTTGGAAGATGTGTCTTATATATTATTGCGTCTCCTAGATGTTCTAATAAAACATTCTAAAGAAATGGAAAGTCCGGAGAGTTTTTCATTTTTCTAAAAATAATTAGTTTTTGGACTAGTGATATTTTTCCGAGAAACGCTTCAATCATAGTTGCTTACCCTCTGTTTGCTGATTTCCTTAATGTATCAGAAACAGAAAATGTACTATAAAAAATATGTAAGCCAGGCTTTTACCTACAAGAAATCAATCACTTGAAATCACCAAGAAAAGGTAAATTCAGTTTCTCTCGGTTTTTGTTTTCAACTTCGGCGCAGTAGAGCCTTTCATTGACATAAAAACACAATTTTAACTACTCAGATCCAAACTTTCAAACTAACAAAATATGCTTGATGTTAAAAAGCTCCTTTTACTAGGCTAATAGACGTAGCTGCATCTACAGAGTAATCTGAACATGCAGAAGAAATAAAACAACAGCAGAGCGGAATATTCTGCTTGATTAAATTGACGAATGAAAAAAATTAGCCCAGAAATTCAAAATATGTAGAAATATCAGGCAGCTATAAATCTGGGAAATTCAGCATGTTCAACAGCCAGTGCAGCGTAGATTTGGTATTGACAAATACCATTGTCGGCCCATATAAATCGTATATTGCCTGACATTCTGCGTATGTCGACAAGCTCCACCCGCCCTAGAATAAATGACTAATGATAGACATTGTGATAGAGCTTTCACTCTACAATAATGGGATGCTAAGACCATGAAGATCAATGTCGTATTATTGGAAGGCAACGCTGATGGAGAACAAAGCTAACTATCCACAGTACGGGTAGAAACAGAACACGTCAATAAGTGTTGAGTCGCATGATATTTTGATTAATTTTGATTTCGAGTCCCTCTTCATGCATCTATCTATTCCAGATAGCCTACTCACACTCGAAAATATGCTACAGATGCATAACACATTTCCAAAATTAATCAAATAAATCCAGTTTTGTCTAGGACTAGTTTTTGAGCAAACCTCTGAGTTACAATGGGCTCACCTTTGTTGCCTCTAGTACCATGGACAAAAGCTCAAACCATGTCATGCCAGGTTTGGACTCTTGAGATGTGGCTATACAGACGCTTATTAAGGATATCATGGACCGAGCGGGTAACAAACACTAGGGTACTAGAGAGAATTGATAAAGAACAGAAACTCTTAACTACAATAAAACGAAGAAAAGCAACATATTTTGGCCATACTTTTAGAAATAGTAAGTACGAGTTTTTACAACTGATCGTTGAGGGAAAAATCGAAGGACGACGAGGAATCGGGCGAAAAAAGTTCTCCTGGCTTCGGAAGTTACGCCAGTGGTTTAACATCCGAGAGGCCTGCACAATCATTCGTTTAGCCCAAGACAGAGAAGAGTTCCAAATGGTGGTCGCCAACCTCCGCTGAGGAGAAGGTACTGAAAGAAGAAGAAAAGTAGCAGATATTTTTATGGATCCTTCAAAACAAGAAGCTTTGAATAAGAGTATTTTAAAACCTAATTGCTGGTACAAATATTTCGATGGCACTTTTGTAATTTGACCCATGGAAAAAATTCCTTAAATACCTTTTTAGTTTTCTAAGTTCACTTTATGTCAAGGAAAAATTGACAAAAAATGGATATGTCCTCTTTTTTGAGGTTATGGTTTCTCGTAAATAAAATATGCCCACACATATGTAGGTACCTTAACGGTTTATCACATCATCCTCCAGCACTAAAACAATTACTAATTAACTAACTTGTGCATAGAGCCATCGTCACTCTATCAACTGTCTAAGAATCTAAGGTCAGCATAGTTGTGTTCCAACCTCGCAGAGAACCTTAACAGAACCGTAATAGAACGACCAAGCCTCAGCCATTTCTTTGAAGTGGACCATCATTTCTTCTATGCGCAGGCGAGTGGGTGTTTTGTTACGGTTCTGTTATGGTTCTCTGGCTGGAATACTACTTGTGTGAAAACGATCGACCTGTGTGCAGGGGCCGTTAGTGTTCACATCAAACGATTAATATGCGGACATACTATAAAACCATACTTATCAAAGTAATAGAGACAGAAACTACTGATGCGAATTTTATGTGTCGTTAAAGGCAGAACTAAAAACAAAAAAACGAGCTGTGATTTGGAAATGATGCTTGAATCCAGAAAACATCTCCGGAGAACTTTAAACAAACGTTTTGGATGTTGTTGAGCTAAAGCACTCTTTGATTCCTGCGGCATGAACTCTAGTCCTCCTTCCCCCAAAAACTTTGAAACTCTCTTAATGCGTTTCCATTCGCTTCAAACCGCTGGTTCCATAGACCTTAAATCATTCCCAGACAGCTTAATATCATCGAACAAAGTAAAGGCGCAAAATTAAGTTTAGTTCATCTGTTCATTAGTAAGGATATGCTATGTTCCAATACTTGCGAATAATTTTTGATAGTAAAGTTTACTTTTCCTACAGAAAATATCATCGCCAAAGCGTTCGATGTTTTGTAAACTATAATAGTTCCGTATTGTCGCTTTATTTTATCAAATACTCGGAACGTCTGTTGGTTTATTCTTAATTGAAGCATTGAAGTTATACATCTGGTGCCTAAATTATAATATTTCTTTTAACTGGAACGTATACAAAGAATACGTGCCTTTAAAAGGGGATCCATATCAGAAAATTATAGTTACACAGATACCCTCTATGTGAATATGATTAACCTTGAGCAACGCGACGTAGAAAAGAGTTCGACTTGTCTTTCACACACAAAATCATAAACTGGAATTTAGATTGTTGCAAGTTGTTACAACAAACTAACATGCTAACTCTGGATGAAAGTTACACTCTGATATGTTTTACGCTGCACTTAAACTATCGATCAACGACAGCCCACTAAAATGTCGTTAACAGATATGACGTCATTGAGGTGACGCGTTTGACGGCTTTGTAGTAGCCCAGTAGCCTACTGAAAAGCTGTTCCAACAGATTATCGGTATGTTGCCGTTGCCCATTAAAGGTTCTGCTATTGTCGGTGGATTATGGGTCTTTTTATTTTCTCTTCATTTGGTAAACCAATGACGGTTGAGTCTTTTTCATTTAGACGACCTCGTTTTAAAATAAAAAATTGAAACGGACATCTTAATTGTCGACAATGCGATATCATTGACTCAACTTTTGAATAAGACTGATTGCTGGCGTCATTTAGAAACGATTCATTTAGATCTGGTATCATCTCCTCTATAATAATTTCATATACACTTAGAAGTGAGGGATTCCTGTTGTTTAACCCTTAATTACCACACTGGAGTCTATGAGACCCTAACATTATTTTAAATCTGCACTGCTTTTTATTTTGGACAGTATTCCTTGGCGCATCCACCTAAATTTAGTTTACTTTGCTATAGATCTGTGCATGTGGTCCGATATGTTAGTTTGTCCAGAGCTGTGGAGCCGTTAGCGTATGAAGTTAACTTGGGGTCTAATTGACCCCCACTGTATTATTTAAAGGTGGATATTTCAAGAGCCCAATTTTGTTGTTTGAATATTTCCAAAAATAAAAACATCCGATCACGACTTACACCACCCTTTGACCTAGAGAGAACTACAGTTGGAAATTCAGAATATTTTAGTTGAAAATACAGAATAGGACCTTGTTGGATACCTTTTGTACAAAGCCCATTTGTGACTAATACTAAGACTCAATTTGTGTGAACTCTAGTGACAAGACGTAAAGAGGAAGTTATTAATTCAAAAAAGGTACCTTAGAGACATTACTAGAATCACAAAAGATTTGTTAATTTGTCTTAATTTTTTTCTTTCCATTTATCAGCGTCTATCTTAATTGTCGGTTAAGAATTTAGGTTTTGTTACATTTATGTGAACAGTTCATCATGCATTTTGTTAATCTTATACTAATAAAATGTATTTGAGTAATGAATTAACTGAATAAAAATGTCTAGTTATATAAGTTACATTTAAAAATTGGGAAAATTGACTTTGGGGTCAGTCAAACCCCAGTATGGTAATTGTGTCAATAAGTATGTATATTAAGGGTTAATACCAAGATCGCCTTGTCGCAAGCGGCAGATGATTCTACAGATAACTGACCATGGTGTGATAGATTTGCATTATCTTATACAAAGGCTTCATTCATAGCGCTTTGGAAGAAACATCTCGTCACATACTTCAGACTGTTCAATAAAAGCTTGATTTTCACTTTTTGGTATTGACATTGCATTCAACAAAAATTGCCGCAATTATCTTAACAAGAAATCGACTCTGCCAATAGTGGCACTTTAGTGGCCTACCGTTTGACGGTAGTTTGAGTACAGCCTATCTTTTACGTACCTTTTCATTCGAGAAACCAATGTGTAAACAAACAGATTGCATGATTTGTCGGTGGAGGGTGACTGGGTATGGCTGGATATGCTTCATGGAAACAACTTATAAACAAACAAAGTGGTCCAGAAGTTTTGTCCAGGTTTCATTATGGTTTTCTATCGTATCCTTGATGAGATCCGATATTATCTCATTATGGGGTTGCAGTCTAGTAGCACACTATTTACTCATAAGACAGACAGCAACATGATTTAAGACGCTGATATACAGGCTCTCGTTCTTGGTTTTTCAGCAAAGCAAATACAAATATTATTTACGATCTCAGTGAAATGTAGGGGAACATCCAATATGACAGAATAGTTATTTTCAATGCATTTCGACAAAGTGTGTATCGAATGAAAGAGCTTGTTGCGAGTAACTCGAAAAATAATGTGACGTCATACTAAATTCAATATGGAGGTACATCCAACATGGCGGAATAGTTTTTCCTATGCAGAGACTGATATATGTAAGAACTTAATCCACAAAAAAGCTGTTACCTGGAACAGCTGTCAAACAATGTCACTTATTCCACTGATGTATCAAATATCTTATAATTTTAAGGTGCTACCAGAAAATGCCGGAAAAAGAACCGACCCGCGCGTGTTGGCGTGAATTCGGCGCCTCTGATGAGCATTTCGTCGGCTGGGTTGCTATGACCGCCATGGTTCAGCTGGTAGAGCGTCGGACAAGAATTCTGGAGGCGTGGGTTCTAATCCCGCTGGGAGTCGGTTCTTCTTTCGGCATTTTCTTGTAGAACCTTGATATGAGAGCCCGACATGCGGGCAATAGCATGAAAAATGGTATCATTTGTTCCCTACACAGAGCTGTCTGAGCTGCCTCGACCTAGTGGCGTGTGGAGTCGAACGTGGTCGGAGATGAATACTCACTCAACAGATTTCCTGCAATGACACACATACGAACCGCTCCGTACTACCAGAAGATGGCGGCATAGGGACCATCAGTTGGCGCGAATTCGAAGCCCCTAATGAGTGTTTCGCCGATTGGATTGCCCTGACCGCCATGGTTCAGCAGGTAGAGCGTCAGACTAGAATTTCGGAGGCGCGGGTCCGAATTCCGCTGGCAGTCTTATGCTTTCATGAAGCACACTAGCAAGTGTGCTTTTATCGATAGATCGCTAAAATGCGATGGAGAAATAAATTACTAATTCACTGATAACATTATCAATACAGGGTTGGGATAAAGTATGGAACCAAGCAAATATATGTGAAACGGGAAGGGTGATATAGCTGAAAATTTGCAGGTAAATGTAGTGACGCATAACGTATCCGGAGACATTATGTTCTTCTTCTTAAGGTGCCTTATCCAATTAGTGGATGTTGGCGACAATTCTGGCATACTCCTCTCGATCTTGTGTGGCTCTAAAGAGTGCGTGCGCATCGAGATTTGTCCAATCCCTTATGTTTTTTAGCCATGAGTGTTTTTTTCTTCCGATGCCTCGTTTTCCTTCTATCTTTCCTTCCATTATAAGTTTTAAGAACTGGTACTTGGAATTTCGAAATATATGACCCAGATAGGCAGTTTTTCTTCTTTTTATTATTGGCAACGACATTATGTTAGAAAGGCAAAAAAACTGATCCCACCAATTATAGACCTGCTGCTCTTCTCAGCATCATGTCTAAGGTTATGGAGACGGTCATTAACACACAGCTCCTGAAATACCTGGAAAACAATAACATCATAAATGATCGCCAGTATGGCTTCCGTAAGCACAGGTCTACAGGTGACCTCCTTGCCTACGTCACTCACTTGTGGAACAGAGCAATAGACAATCATGGGGAATCCCGTGCTGTTGCACTTGATATATCGAAACCTTTCGACAGAGTAGGGCATGGCGGACTTCTGGCCAAGCTTGCTGCTTATGGACTACCACCTGGCCTGCGCCAGTGGCTGAATAGCTTTTTGAACGACAGATCTCTGTTTGTTGTAGTCGAGGGCTGTTCATCAGACGTATTTTCAATAAACGCCGGTGTTCCTCAGGGATCTGTCCTATCCCCTACACTGTTTCTGCTGTACATCAACGATCTGCTGGAAATAACATCCAATCCAATCTACAGCTTCGCAGATGACAGTACATTAGTGTCGCGCATGGAACCAGGCAAGCCACTATCATCCCAGGAGACGGTACGTCAGCGGCGGCAGCATGCCTCACAGATCAACGCTGATACCAAAACAATTGTCGAGTGGGGATTAGCAAATAAAGTACAGTTCAACGTAGAAAAAACTCAGGCAACAACACTAACAAAGAAGTCTCACGATGGCTTACCAATCGTGGAAATGGAGGGTCACCCCATTGTCGAATCACCTTCTGTCAAGCTTTTGGGAATCAACATCAACAATAACATGACCACGTCGTCAGTATTGCTAAAACGGCATCCCAGAAGCTTGGAGTTTTGTTCCGCTGCAGGAAGTTGTATACACCAGAGCAACTGCTGCTGCTCTACAAGGCACAGATCCGACCATCGCTGGAGTATTGCTCCCATGTGTGGGGATGCGCTCCGAAGCACTCTCTAAAGCTTCTGGACACTATCCAGAAAAGAGCGATTAGACTAATCGATACGCCAAACCTCTCAAATGACCTCCACAGCCTGGAACATCGAAGGAGGGTGGCTGACCTATCCCTGTTTTACAGATTCTATCACGGAAGATGTTCGATTGAGCTCTCTCAGATAATAACGCCACAGGCCGTCCGAACCAGGAAAACTAGAGAAGCTCTGCGAGCTCATCCTTACCAGGTCGCGATAGCCAAAACTGATCATCATTTAGCCTTTGAATGGCCGGCATTTTGACCATCTGAAATGATAAGGAAGCTCTATCTTTCTCGTTTTTACAGAAACTAATACTACACCCACTATGGACGTATTCGGAAAAAGGATGTAGTAAGAAGTGCAAGCAGACAGAAAGAATTCTGCCCTCGTATATCGATGTAGTAAGATCTGCAAAAATATACAGGGTGTCCCATTTAAGTTAAAAAAACTGACGGTACTTCCGGTTAAACCGGAAGTACATGAATAGCTAACATAATGTTTTCGGGTGCACTAGACGTCACTACACTTGCCTGCAAATTTTCAGCAATATCATTCTTTCCATTCCAAAGTTATTTAATAGGTTCCATACTTTACCCCAACCCTGTATATGCCTATTTATTCACCGGCTAGATTTGTCAAGCTTCTTTGGATGATCAGCACTCTGTTGAAACTGCCGTTTAATTGATTCGCAGATAGTGCACGAACATTTCTCGGGCGAAATTTTATCCCCTTTCGACAGAACCTGACTCGGAATTTATTAGAAGACTGTCTGCCAGGAAGCATATATATCTGAAAATCTGCGACGAGTTATGTAGCCTCTTTTATTATAACACCAGTTTTAGCTGCCGTCTATCTGTCGTGGAGTAGAACAAGCGACTTACTTTAATTCATTTGTCTAGAACGTTATTATAAATTGAGCAAAAGATCTATCAAATCAATAGCATACTGGTAAAGCTACTTGACTGCTTAAACAAAATGTTGCTGCTGTACCGTCACTCACTGTTGCTCCAAATGTAAATTCGAGATTCCACAATATTCTAAGTAAATGTACGCAATAATAGTTTGAACTAAAGTACGCGCTGAAACACCTATAGATCCCACAGACAGATCAGAAACTTCAGTAGTAACGGATAGGGCCATCTAGTGAAGTCGGGGGAGTATTAATACTCAAAAAAGCTAAACACTGCGCAAACGTGGTTTTCCCAAGGAGTCACTTATCCGAGTATATTGGAAGCGCTCGATGCTGCTTAGCTTGGCGATATTTGTATTTTTTTGAAACTTAAACTTACGATAACGATTACAGAGGACAAGTATAGGTGAAAAAAATAAAGTCAGTTTGATTGAATCAGTCCTTCCTACGTATTACGGTGACACCTGTCGATTATTTATAGCATGAAGCTATAGTCTGAGATCCCCTTGCAACCGAATCATCGCCCACCCGCCCACAAAAAACTGTGTAATGACGCTAAATCTTGCTTTCGTTGATCAATGGACAACCTATGAATACGACATTTTTTCAATTTTACAACCCCCCACCCTCAACCACTCTAATTTTATCCCCACCAAGAAAGGAGAAATTTATCAGTTACCCCTAAAACCCTCAAAAAACGAAATTAGAGCTGCTTTTATATTTTTAGTTTTTTGATAATTGCTGCGCCACCACCAACACAATTTCCTAAAACCACACGCATTTTTCATCATCACCATGGTAGTAACACTATGTCGAAATTTCATTAAAATAAATTCCGGGTCAAACAACATAGAACGATCAAAAGTAATACTCGTATGTACATCAGAAAATTCTCCCTTGGTTTCTATAATAGGCAGGGCAATGTTCAGATGGACTTAAACATTTTAGTTAGAATAGCTCAAGCTAGACTTCGCCATCAGTTTATTATGTAGAATTCTACTAATTGTTAATTTTTGTTCAATAAAAGACGATTTATTATATAAAAAAAGTCAATAACATAAGGAAACCAGAATTGTATATTTCCAAGTGACATTTGACTTCACCAAGTAATTCCAGTTATTAATAGCGTTTAAGGAACATTTAATTTCTCCCAAAATTCTCCGATTATCCCAAGAGGTTAAACTGAGCTGGAATTGGGGTTGGATATACTTTGGCATTCAAAGACGTTAACACTTAGCCAAATACCCACCTTCCCTCTTTCAAGCTGGTGAAATAATAATGCATACAGTTTCAACTTATTTGATACTAAAGACTATAAGCTTGATAACCCTATAGCTTGGAAATTAACAATTTGGTTAACAAGTTGTTGTAGACTGGATGCAATTTTTATTAGTGAAATCCAAAACTATCTCAACATTACATCTTTGATAAATAACACAATGTTTGTTAAAGCTCTAAAGTTCTGACTTTAAATATTGAAAATCGCTAGAGAGTCGTACAGCAGAATATATAGAGCACACAATCTAATCAACAAAAGTGATAAAACCCACGTTTCTACAGGACCCGGTTACTTTTGTGAAATGTCAGCATAAACATCAAATTTGATTCTAGTAGTTTCCATAAGTTACTTTAAAGTGGCTGAAGAGTCTCCAGCAGCAAGGCTCGTATACTCATTGTGTATAGCTCAATCACTGAAAACGTTAAAACAATTATTATTGCACAAGTTATTGATGAAGGATCGCTTGATAATACATACCTATTCTTGATAAATTTAAATTCTCAAATTCCTTTTGAATATATGGTGTTTAGTATCTCCCAACTATAGGGTGCATTGAACGGCTGTCATACTTTACCCGCTGAGCTTGCGTTCGTCCTATAGTTAGAAACATCAATGCGAGTGCTTCTGGAAAACTAATCTGAAGCTTACCCGATAATAAAATAAAATATATCATTTGCAAACTTTCAAGGCTGAAAAGCAGATAAAGTAAGTTTATCGCTGGCAACGGTAAGCGAAAACAGCGAGCGGTAAAACAATACACGTACAAAAAGTAGCAGACAATGGTGAGAAACGCACGAGGGTGCGTGACGGCAATCTAACACTACCACTGCTCGAATTAAACAAAAAGGGAGCATTTCGTGACTAACACTCTTCAGGTGCGTCAGATTTCCTTTCGTAGATATATTGTGCACCCACGCGTATTCGACTGACTTTTCTCTGTACAATTCTCAATTGGTCGCTAAATACGTAGCACGCAGAGAGGTATGTCCTACCGAATATTTTGTTTTAGATTCAGTAACGGCAGAAGAAAATTTTGCGCCTAAGTATGAAAAAGTAATAGTCAAGGCCCAATTTTATCAACACGCGCATTTTAACAAAGGCTTTGACCAATCAGAGCAGTCCATTCAAGAGCATGCATTTGTCAAAGTTCTCTGAAAATTATTGATTTCTCTTGAAATTTACCGCAAAAAAGGTGAAAAAATACATGCATTATATATAATCGACCATTATGAACCCTCTAGTATCTTTTCTAGTCTGATTTTCCTTCCCAAATGGGTGAGAATTGCATTTTCTTGTCCAACGGACTCTTCGACCCCTCGTTGATCTAGACCATTCAAATTGTAGAAAAGCAATGCCTTTGATCACTGGCTTCTTGGTGTATCAAAAAATAATAATAAAGAGAAGGAATCCGACTACTCCATTATTTTGATAAAAAAATGTTACTAACTACAATAATTATAAATATAAAGCAAAAATATCTTTGTATTCTAGTAAAGACATGTAAAAATAACATTTTGTTGCATTTCACAAAGCTACACACATTATTTAACCGTGGGCAATCACGACCCACAAACGTGTGCAATTTGATCACCACTTTGATATGAATATGTTGATGAAAAGAAAATCTAATTTCTGCGTCATTCCGATAAAACAGGACTGTTACTATCTATAAAAATCATAAATACCCGTGAGATATACCTTTGTATTATAGTAAACAAAGGATATATGCAAGTACAGTACAGCTCAGAGATATAACATTTATTTATATCGTTTTACGGCATAAAAAGCGTATCCCACAATAAATCTGTAATTTTCCAAATTCTTCAAAACGCATAGCTAAGGCATCAAGATAACATCTTTCAGCTGCCAGATATGGTCTGGTTTTGCTATGTCTTTAAGAATTTCGCACTCCGTAACGTAAACAAATTGTATATAGATGGGCAGCACTTTACTTCGTCAGATTCTCATTTATCCATTTTTCCTATATCATCTTACCTTTGTAAATAGGTATACAGATTTCTTGGTGCGGCCAAAATAATATTCATGTTGGGAGGGTGTTGACATCTCAATAGGCAATCCGTGGGTATGCAAAGGCCTGCTGAAAGCTTATATAGCTGTTTCTAATTTGAAAAAATAGCTATTTAAATAAAAAGAATATATAAAATCAAATATCTATCAAAATGTAAACAAATGAAGACGTGAACGCCACCACGTCTCTCAGACGGCAAAAGTTTTTTCCTAGAGATGGGATGCTATCGGTATAGGGTCAGAATTGTGGGTCAGAATATATTTGTGTTCGTCGTGGCCTATTTGTGGTTCATATTTTATATATAAAATATAATTATGTAGTCACATAATCATGCTACGGTATTATTTATCATAAACAACAAATTCATATATCACAAAGCTGGTAATGTTGGATGTTCTACAGAGAAGTACAGAATATATACGGGTACTGAAGATGCCGTTACTTATTTACAGCTCTCACTATTTGAATCTCAATTACATGAAAAAGTAGTTACAATATAGTTTATATTATAGAGTAGTTGGGTAGGGTATAAATAACTACTAATAAAAATAAAATAATTATTCTGAAGCAAGTAAGTAATAAAATCTGAAGAATAAAATTTAGAAAAACATCTGCATAATAATATTACTAACGTAGCCAGCGCTTCCACTATGGATATGGCACGGCAAGTATATATTGGTTTCATACACTTCACCTAACTAGATCGTTGCACAATAATACAAAAGAGTTATGGTTCCACTAATACCAATTACAAACTTATTTTTTAAGCCGATCGCTACATAAGACAACCCTCGTGTTCCTTTTGATTAGTTTCTGTGGCATCGCGTCATTCGCATCTTCATACACATTCTACACAACAGGACCTATTCTATGTTTTGACATTATAAACTCGCGTTTGTGGGCAAGGCAACCTTATCGAGATCATAGACCATAAAACACAGATCGAGATAGAAGAAAAAGCAGAACAAAAAGAAGAGTTTTGTCTATGACACAGCGGTCGCGGCGATGCTGATCTCCTATTCTAGGAATCTGCTATTTTTAGCTCGGAGCTCCTTTTCCCTGAAATTTCCTGTCGAAAACCACCTGTTAAATAATGTCTTGATTATAAGCTATGATACCTTGCACCCACAGTACCCATGGAGGATAACACACTTTAGGATTACAGCATTAAAATGTGCTTTTGAAATAAATCTCCCATGAGTCCAGTTTTCACGTTTTCTTTTGCTTGCTTAATTCATTTGCTAACATTGAATATTCCCTCAAATGAAGTTGCTGAAAACGCCCCAGCGGATTAGGCTAACACGTCTTGTTTTGCAGTATTGCACTGTTTTAGTACATTTGTACTATTTCTAGTTAATATTCGACATCAAAATACAAAAGTACACAAAGGCTGAATTCTAGTACACTTTCAGTTTCCAAAAATCAATAAAAATCTTTATTTCATACGTTGTAGCTTCTCACATGGATGTCTAATGCAAAAATGCAGAGGTTTGAGAGATTTTTTTTTGTTCTTCACAAAATTATAGAGCGTCCATGGGGTGTGAATTGCCAGCCCATAATGAAATTCACGGGTCACGGGTTCCAGTACAATTCAGTACAATCTAGTACACTTCATTACTTTCATTCAGTACATTTTAGAAACTCACCGCGGCAGTACTGCTGCTCTGCCCTACGAGTAAAATACTCGTCTGGCAACTCGGCAGTCATTTAGTATGAATTGAATGAACTTGCTAGTAAATATTTATGCGTGCTCCAAATACGTCGGTACCATCGAAAATAGTTTTTTCTGGAGCAGCTCAGCGCTCTAATTTAAGAAGAAACAGATTATCCCTTAAAAATGTGGAGATTATTATTTTTTCAAATTCTTATCTGTGTTCTATAATTTGGTATGTTGTTCAAAGTTACCCAGTTTCTAGAATGAGTTTTAATTTTTGTTAAAAATGTAATTTTTTTAGTCCGTCTCTCTGTGAGTTTTTCTATAATTTTATATTTCATTTTAGTTACCTAGATTTGTAGAACGAGTTTTAATTTTTATTTGTTATAGTATTTTATTTTGTTCAAAATAACGCGAAAATATAATATCTTATTGATATTTTTTTGGAATGTTCAGTTTGTGGTAAGTTTGTAATTATTTTATTTATGTTTACCGTTTTTCCCTATCAATTATTTTTAATTTGAAGTTACTTGTGTCCAGTTTGTCGAAGTTTTTTTGTTAATGAAAAATTAGGGTTACGTTATTTTTTTTCTCAACAACTCACAACTAAATTAAATAAAATTGCATATTTAGAATATTTATATTTAATTTGTTTTTTTGTTAATTCATATTTGCTAACTACGATTCCTACATCACTGTCTAGCAGATTGTGTTTCATTCCATTGTCGAGCGATCCGGCGCAACTGCGATGAAACGATACTTGCCATTGGTTCAGTTTAGTTCAGAACGAATAAAAATGTTTCACGTTTTGGTTGCTGCTTGCACTTGTAACTTACATCGTTCGCTCGTAATTGGTATTAATTCCACTATTTATTTTTCTAGGCAAAAGTGTGGATAAAGCCAAAAACCGTCCCTGGTTTTGACGAGAACAGATGATTACAGAAAATTTACAGGCAATTAACTGAATTAATAATTAATAATTATTGGACCTTACATGGAGCAAGGAATAATTTCATATAAACATGAAATATAGGATGAATGATATCAGCAGCACCTTTACCTACTTTGTGAATATTTCTATAAAAAGGTCTATAACAAACATGCATCTAGTAGTTGGAAGTTTCAAGTATGTATGTGGTTTTGACTGACTGAGGTAGTGGGGTGGGATTATTAATTATTAATTAAGGTGGTTGTGATTGATACTACTTTTGTGACTGTGTCACAAACTATGCAGTTCGCAGTTAGTAATTATACAATAATTATAAGGTAAAAATGGAATATCTGGCATTAATTTGCAAATCAATCACTTTGTTCTGATTTTGTGCTATGATTTTGATACATGAATTTTAAAGTATTTTTGACAAAAATGTCATCCAGCTTTGACATTTTGTTTCCAATATTGATAAAACACTATTGGATGATATTTATTAACTATAGACCTCAATGCCCAATAGAAAGTGTTCGTTAAACAACAACCAATAGAATCTGTTCGTTGGATGGTTCGTCAGAATATGCATATCGATAAGATCGGGCCTAATAGTCCGTGATCGGCAGACTTACGGTACTTTAGCAAACTTCGTATTGATGCTAGGTATAGTATCACACACGCCGTAGGCGAAATGGGGATTCACCATCCCCGGCGACGGTTCCTTTGTGTGTGGGCGGGAATCCAAAAGCGTAAAAAAGTGATTTATGCAACGCAGAAAACTGAGTGGAATTTTAGAAGGTAAAACTCATCCCAATTTTTGTTTCAAATAGCACCCCATATTATTATGTTTTCCTGCATAAATGATATCCCTATTTTATTTAAAATCTTGGGGTGCCTTTGATTTTATACGCAAACTTATTTTTCGTGTGAAATCATAAGAATAATATAAATAAAATAAGAATTTGTTTGGCGCAAAAAATGAATAAAAAGAAAACGAAGTAGATTTTAAAAGGCATTTGATACATACTTTCGAAAACAAATGTTTTTTTGTCCTTTTTTATTACGAAAATATTACGCTTAAAAAAATCCTAATTTTATTTAACATATGCTTATGAGGTTGGGAAAGCATTGGTTTGTGTACGAATTAAAGGGACTACAAGATTTTAAATAAAGTAATGAACTCAGTTATTTAGGACAAGCTGTCGGGTGCTATTTGAAAAAAAGTTAGGGTTGAGTTTTAGGGGTTGAAGTACAATTTTTTTTCAAAAGCATGGTATGATATTATCGGGCCATAGGCCTTGAAAATCCCATTAGTTCCCTTTCCTCACACAAATCCTTATTTTATTTACTCTGTGCTTATGACTACGAAAAAATATGTATTTATATAAAATCAAAGGGACTACAAGTTCCACTCAGTTTTCGTTTGAACTTGATTTTGTTACGAGAATATCACGCGTCAAGGAAATTCAGGGACGCACACTGTGTAGTATATAACTTTTCTTATACAAAAATCTAATGGCAGATACCTATTCCGGTTCCTGATGTGTTGTACAAACCATCAAATGTTGACAATTTTATGGAAATCTACGTTATTTTAACAAGGATGAAAATGATATGTATGTTGTTCACATTATAAATGCAGTTCTTGAGTGACACCTATGGGGGTTCCAAGATGATGGCAGACGCTATAATGTTTTTCTGTCGTGTTAATTAAATAGCGTCCAAGGTGGCTTGGAACAAGAGTAAGTGTCTACCATTGAATTTTTAAATAAAAAAGGGTATCTACAGCAGACTTGCTAACATCATGTTTTACGACTCACTTTTGACGCTGTTTATAGAACACTTTAGGGACCAGTGTAAGTGTCTGCCATTGAGTTTTTTAATAAAAAGGTATATTCCTGAATTGCATCAGGTGGACCTGGGTACAGGCCGGTGTCAGGCTGATATGAAAGCTATGACTAATACCCCTACAGGCATTGAATTACACTATTAGCTTGAGTGTTTCTTTTGGAGAAACATGGAGGAAATGATTCCCACTTTACCTAGAGTGAGCTCAAGGATATCACAAAATACATTTTTTTGTCACTGCATTGAAAAAATTGTTTAGATTAGATAAGAAAACTTTTTAAATGTCAATAACATCACAAGTCCCCTCAGTCCGCTCAATAACAAAGAAGTACCTCAGATGTCATTTTTTCTACTTCATAGACTATACTCTAACTTAAATTAAAATAAAATTTAGTGGCTTTGTTCTGTGACATTTCTAAAGCATTTGATTGTGTCAATCACGATATATTGATGAAAAAATTAGATAAATGTGATTGCTATGAAATGATTTATCCCTTGTTTGAATAATCGCTCTCAAATTGTTAAAGTATCTAAAAATGAAACTTTTTAAAAACTAAACATACGGGCAGAAGTACCACAGAGATCTGTATCAGGTTCCATCTTATTTTTGCCTATCCTGATAACATTGAAAACAAGTGGTCAGTTCAGTGTATTAACTGATGACACTACAATGCCCTGGCATGATTATGACGTATATGATTTTTATAGAAAAAAACTGAAAATGATATAGGTTTAATTTAAGATGGTGTGACAGCAACTTTAATACTTCTCTAACAAAATTCATAACTTTCTAATGCTTACTTGGCTTGATTTTATTTAAGCAACGAACAATTATGTTAGACATGCGGCAAGAAGCTCTTAGGTCTACTATTGATCAAAAATTGAATTTTTCAAATCATGTTGATAATTTAGTTAACGAATTAGCTAAACACTATCGTACATACTTAAGATAAATAGAGAAACTCTTGGAAGGAGCACTACCAAAAAATGCTATTTTGGATTGTTCCAAAGTAAGTTGAGTAACGACATCCCATTTTGAGGGTATCTGTTCTCATATCTACCTAGTAGGTTGTAAATCTTACAGAACCGAGCAGTCAGACGCATTGCCCAAAGTAGAACTAGAACTTCATGCAAGCGGCTATTTTTATAATACGGAACTGTGGACATAATAACACTATTCATTTTGGAAACGACATCACTATGCAAAACAAAATTTGAGACCATGAATATAGAATATATAAGATAAAAGAATGATTTTAAATTAATCACCCCAAATCATCTCTCATTAAATACTCAATTATATATACAGGGTGTCCATTTAGTGTGTAACTCTTCGATAGGTACCTCCCAAGGTATACCTGGTAGAAGAAAATGCCAAATACAAAAGTTATTTGGTTGCACACATATCCTAAAAATATTTTAAAATATACAGGGTATTGCAGGAAAGCAGGATAGTGATCAACTTGATTTGTTTGTATGGAACTATAACTTTGGATGTATGCTGTATGAATATCTGGCCAAGTATTTTTTCTAACCGAAAATCTTATTTATGTTGTGGAAAGTAAAATACCATCAATAAGATCAGTTTCTAGATGAAATATTTTAGAAGTACTATTACCTACTTCCAACCGGAAAAGTTTCGTGAACCTCACACTGTATATGGACTAGATACGACGATGTTAAAGTCGATATGGCACTATGCAAACCTCCACCTCTCTTAACTAAATGTTACCGCCTGAATGACATAATCTCTTCAACGAGTTTGGGTTCATTATAGTTTCCGAGTAAATACCGAAGGTTCAAAGTTTTGGAGAACGCGAGGAGTTGCGAGTAATAGGGACTTGTACGTGCAGTCATGGCCACCCAAACATACGTAAGATAGGAGACAGTTTTGTATCAAATTAAAAGAGCAGTTATGAGCTACATCTCGTAGGTTATTTATCACTATAGAGTGGCTGAGCATAAAACATAATTTGCTGTTATTAACACTAAGCTATCACAGCATTCTAACACACAAATGTCCTCTATACATGTATAAAAACTCAAGGTTAGAGAGAGCCTTGCTCCTGTGAATGTCGGTTCAAAATTATATATTTGTGCCCCATTTCATAGAACTACTTTCTTTCAGTACGGCAAGCCATAAATGTAAAGGGTTGCAAATTTGAAGTTGCTCTGAGGAAATCCTTGTTAGGATGTAATTTTGTATGTCTATATTTTTAGCTTTTTAGTACTTCTTTATCTTTTTCTATTTGAAAATGGCATCGATTATATTTTTTATCATCTTTACACTAGCTAGATTAGCTGCTCAGCTATCTATATCTGTTGAAGTTAAGTAATAGTTATAAGCAGTAGTACAATGAATTAACTAACGGATGACTGCAGTACAACGTGATTCGTAAGTTACACCTTGAGGTTCGGAAACAAACTTGTAGACTACCCAGACTTGATCTTTACTTTCGCATGTCAAGATACTCGTGAGCTTCAGGGTTTGCTGGCTTTTAAGAAGGATTAACTCCACTTTTGTCATATTTGATGTTTCAGGTGTCTAATGTGCAGGAAAATGAAACGTACAATGTTGTAAATTGCTAGTTTTGGAGGCGATGATGACAAAGTGGACGAATTCATCATCATCTTCCATTTGGATACAACACTAGTGTGGTTTATCGCATCCTATCTTCCACAGCCTACGGTCTCTCCAGTCGCCACAACACGGGTTCCTCTGCCTCATGGCTTCCTCTACATCTTGTCTCCAACAATTCTTGATCTTCTTCTCCTTTTGCTTTCACTGGGTGTCCATTGGAGGACTCTTTTGGGCCATCTGTTGTTGGCCATTCGACATACCACCTCAATCTCTTCGCATCTACCGTATCAATGATTTTGGTGACGATGTTGAGCCTATCCCTTGTGTCTATATTCCTTATCCTGCCCTGGATCCTCAGTCTACAGCAGCTCTTCCAGAATCCCATTTCCATCGCTAGAAGTTTTTTCTTCATAGCCTCTGTGGTTTCACAAACTTCAGCTCCATAGGTGGCGATGCTCTCCATTATTGTCTTGTACAGTCTGAGTTTAGTGTCGCTCTTTATTTGAGTACTCCCCAACAGACTATTTAGCTGTTCAGTCACTTGCCAGATCCGATTTCTTCTTTAAGCTGCACTTGGCCCTTGCTTCGTAATTGTCACACCGAGGTACTTATACGAGCTTACATATCTAATCACTTCTTTTTCTATACGCAGATCTCCTCCAGAATTGCCAGCAACGACATATTTTACGAGGGCTGCTCTATACCTCCGTCAATCCACCAGTACGCAGACAGCTGTTTCACGCTTATTAGCGATCATCAGTGCGCCATAGGTCGATTGACGGAAATAGAGAGCATCAATTTTTCCATGTTTGATAAACATGTGAAAGATGTGCAAGCAGACAGAAAGAATTCTGCCGATGCGCCATCTAGTACCCGAAGGTAACGGCAAACCAAGGAAATCTCTACTTGGAAGTAGTAGACTCCTTGGTGGGACGCCAAGGTGCATCCGCTTAACCACTAGAGAGCGCGGGTTCTATAGCGCGTATACGCGCTGCGTATGAAAGCCGATATACGAGGGCTGCTCTATACCTCCGTCAATCCACCAGTACGCAGACAGCTGTTTCACGCTTATTAGCGATCATCAGTGCGCCATAGGTCGATTGACGGAAATAGAGAGCATTAATTTTTCCATGTTTAATAAACATGTGAAAGATGTGCAAGCGGACAGAAAGCTGTCTGCGTACTGGTGGATTGACGGAGGTATAGAGCAGCCCTCGTATATCGGCTTTCATACGCAGCGCGTATAGAACCCGCGCTCTCTAGTGGTTAAGCGGATGCACCTTGGCGTCCCACCAAGAAGTCTACTACTGCCAAGTAGAGATTTCCTTGGTTTGCCGTTACCTTCGGGTACTAGATGGCGCACCGGCAGAATTCTTTCTGTCTGCTTGCACATCTTTCACATGTTTATTAAACATGGAAAAATTGATGCTCTCTATTTCCGTCAATCGACCTATGGCGCACTGATGATCGCTAATAAGCGTGAAACAGCTGTCTGCGTACTGGTGGATTGACGGAGGTATAGAGCAGCCCTCGTATATCAGCTTTCATACGCAGCGCGTATAGAACCCGCGCTCTCTAGTGGTTAAGCGGATGCACCTTGGCGTCCCACCAAGAAGTCTACTACTGCCAAGTAGAGATTTCCTTGGTTTGCCGTTACCTTCGGGTACTAGATGGCGCACCGGCAGAATTCTTTCTGTCTGCTTGAACGACATATTTTGTTTAATTGTGAGGCCCCGTTTCTTGTATTCTTCATCCAATTTTCTCACCATGTTGGTGTATGTTATCCTGATCCTCTCCTATGACAACCTGATCGTCTGCGAAGTGCAAGGTGTATAAACTCCCATCTCCAATATCAATTTCCATGCCTCTACAAGTACGTCTCCATTGTTCAAGTACGGTATTCAAATATATCTTGAATAAGGTGGGCGCAATAGGACACCCTTGACGAAGTCCTTTAGTGACCGGAAATGAATCGGATTACTTCGAGCTTATTTTTACACTATTGGTGATATCCGAATACAATACCTTTACAGCATTCATGTGCAGTGGACTGATACTAACTAACGCAAGCTATAGCATACTCAAATAGTCATACGCTTTCTTAAGGTTTATGAAGACCAAATGACTAGACGTTTGACCATTCTTGTCTCCAGTAAATGTATTAACGTGAAGATATTGTTTATGCAATAGCAACCTGCTCGAAAGCCACTCTGTCATCCATTTCATACTCTATTTCATTTTTAACTATTCTAGAATATATGTGAGAGATAGAGTTCTATCATATCTATATAAGATGTATCCCAATCTGAAGGACCTCGCTGTCTCTTAGGAAGCTGGCATACAGTTTTAACAGCTTCCTAAGAGTTGACGAATTAAGTTTAATACTTTGCAGTGCTCCTTGGCAAAATTAATATTTTTTTCGTCTAATTAGAGCTTATCGGAGTGACCAATCTTATTTTCGTTAGTATACTTCGGAGATTGATGCTTCTTGAGAATCGTGTTTGTATTTATTGTTCTTTCACTATTCTTCTGACTGCAACTGATAATCCTTTCACATATGGCATACTGAGTAAATGCCTGTGATCTTCTTTATTTCTTCTATTCCATTCCATTGTATTGTTGCTTCCAGTTTCTACCAGTTTCTTAGGATATGCATTTTTTGAAAGATCTTCTTTAATGTTTTCTTGAAGCCCCTGTTGTGTATTACAAATGCTTTGGCTGGATCGACTAAGGTTCGAATGACTTCTTTCTTCGTTGACGTTGGATGGTTTGAGGTACAATATAGATACTGTCCTGTGAGCGTTGGTTTTCTGTACGCCTTGGTTTTCTATTTGTTTGTGAATCTTATGGATGGTTTCATGTTGTCGAGATGCGAAAGGAGCGTTTCCAGTTGTCCGCCTCCACGGTTCTAGATTATAGGCAAGTCATCCACATGATATCGTATGTTTGGTCTGATGTTTTAGCTTCTAATGGCACTTGGTTCGAACCACTCAATGTTAAGGTTGGCCACGACTGGTGATAGCGGTGATCCCATGAGTAACCCTTCTTGCTGCATGTTTCTTCAAAATAGCTGTTCTTCAGACAGAATTTTAATCGTTCCATTATTGTACTCACTGGAAGAATCGTTCTATACCTAACTATTGGGTCTTCTTGTAACCTCTTCTGGACTACCCCCAGTGTCTCTTCAACCGGAACATTTTGTACAGACTATCGATATCGAAACTTATGAACTGCTGTTCTTCAACTAGTTTTGTCTGTAGAAGTATCTCAAGTGTTTGGGGTCGTTTACAAATGATGATGATGAGGACGAAGCCGTAGAGGTATGGTGGTTTGCTGTAATGAGGCGTATAAGTTATCCTGTCAAATACAAGCATCTCTCAAGTGATCTCACAAGCAAAATCGAAGGACAGTTATACTGGAAGATTCAAAATTACAAAGAACACGCAACACCGACGCTATGCTTGCGATGCTGTCAGTTAGGATTTTCATAGCATAACTCCCAAGATCCAGCCGTTAGCCGCTAACTGCCCTCGAAGAACTGAACCTTAAGAGGTTACGTTCGGAATGGTTAAAAATTCCCATTCGTAACATTATTATTGTGTGAACCCTAAATCTCAACATAGCCCCACCCTATTTGACTGGGTAATGATGGGACACCACTGCCTCGTCCAAATAGAAAGAGTAATCGCGTACGCGAGGGAGAGAATATCTCTGTTCGCGAGGAAATCCCATGTTGACTGCGGTGGGTGCCTCGCAGTTTTCTCGCACACACAGGAAAAAATAGAAGGAAAATAAGACTACTCCAGGCTTAGCGTTAAAAGAGGAACTTCTTCAGAATCTGCAGGGGATGCTGGTTAGTAAAAGCACACCAGGCATTGCCGTGCCGTATGAGGCAAAGTTATATGCAGATGTAGTTAACTGAGGAAGTGATATATGTCTTAGTGACAAGTAAGCTGAGGATGTTAATGTAAATGCTCGTATTTCCTAATTATAAGCATCCACGATAAAGAAGCCTTAATCCCAAATATACGTCTGCCTTCACTGGCGGTCATAGCTTACTTGACAGGGTATAGAGCCATGGAATGATGAGCTTTCTATTCCATATGTAGCAGATTGCTTTTCATTGATGTTCATATCATGATCTCGCTTATATAGATACATATTATGTTGTATACAGATTATAGGAGAATATGTATGAAATAAATACAAAATAAGAATTTTCATTATTATGTATTTTTTATGGTAGGCCACATGACACTTCGGATTTGATTTGATATGATGAATAAACTATATTATACTATTACTTCAGTTTGGAATGATTGGCGCCACCAATTCGGTGATGTTACTGGACTTCTCTAATAGGGAACAATTTGTAGTTGTCCGGACATCGGATGTCTGCATAATTGCGCAATACTAACCCACAGCATACTAATGTCAAGCTCTTTACAATTACGGTGGTTTGCCCATTCAGACGCCTGCCATTACCATTCCAATTATACTATAAAAATATCAAAACAGGATAGTTATTTTTGTCTGCCAGAAGCGCCCAGTTTACTGTTTGTTGACGCTAAATGAGAATCGTGGTGGTATGTATTGCCTGGTAGCAAATAGCCGCTACTCCTTATAAAGGTTTGAACATAGCAAGAAATCCGCCTGGCGGTTTTTACCAAACAAGATGGGGCCACGATAATAAATACTTTCTGATGTACAAGTGACAACGGTTACTTGATCCAACCCTTGGAGGGCGTTGCTGAAAAGGAATTTTTAAATGGAATCATGAGCCTATGAAACCCTGTTTTCCCTGTCTCTCTGAAAGATCTGAAAATCCTTTGCTCTTGGTTGCAATCGTGTTGCTCGATCAGTATGATTAGCTAGAGACTGGGAAAGGTCAGATAAAAATAAAGGAAGAATAGGAAAGGGAAGAAAGGAGAAGAACAAAGAGGAGGAACTGAGTAGGTTTGAGAGTACAACTTGACATAATCAATTCGAATTCCGTCATTTTGGATTTACCGATCCAAAAAGACTAACTTTGAGGTTCGATATTTAGAAAGACAAAGCTTTAGTTGTCTTCAAAACTGCATGATTTGATTTTCATTACAGTCCTGCCACGGTCGTGTGTGCTTGCGAGCTAGCTCAACTGACAAATTCAAGACAGGGTTGTTGTGCGGATCCGCTTGACCATAGCGTAGTTGCGCCTGTTACTTAACGTAGTCTCTCAAATAATAATAACCTACTATATCAAAAGACCTTGGTTTATCGATTGCCCATAAAAATTAGGTTGTGAAACTGGTGACCACTTAGAGTAGAACTATTTCACTTTCCCATTACCATGAGAGCAACATAACGTTTTCATTTGGTATTTTCTAATCTAAGTTTGGGTTGTGCCATTAACAGCCCGAA
Organism: Callosobruchus maculatus; assembly: GCA_951848785.1. Classification (NCBI taxonomy): domain Eukaryota; kingdom Metazoa; phylum Arthropoda; class Insecta; order Coleoptera; family Chrysomelidae; genus Callosobruchus; species Callosobruchus maculatus. The sequence goes on from CATOUR010000032.1 coordinate 1,914,605, forward strand.
TTACAGAAATCATCAGTCGGGAAAAGGGTTGGAACCGGATGACCCGCCCCTTAACGTACATGTAAATTTGTTCATAGGATTATAATAACCATGAGCAGAAATCCGACTCCACATGTTAGTCCAGGCAGAAGGGTTAGAAAAGTTACATAACTTGTATAAATTTCTTGGAAATCTCCTAATTGCCAATGTAATATGCATAGCTTCACTAGTCACAGTATTACCAAACTGGTTTAGTGTAGTAGTGATTCAATTTTGTTTGACATTATTAACAACAGGCACTGGCTGACTAAACATTTGTGGCAACTATGCATACGTGAACAAAGTACCGTTCAATTTAGGGTAAGCTTGATTTAAATGGAAACAACCTCACAAAGTGCGCCAACTGCGAAGCAGACAACTATTCACCAGCAACGAAATGTGGGCCATAGCTGCTGGCGTACAAAGTCGGAGAATGTATACATAGAATTACGATACCTCGGGAAGGGATAACTAGGTTAGGCCCTCCAGCCTCACAAGTCTTGCCCGTTGCTGTATAGCTGTGAACCTCAGACCTCCAGACAGGAATCTACAATGAGTCGGGGCTTCACTGTACCAGCCCACAGTTGCCTGATGCTCATAGTTTCACCCAGCGCATGGCGAAGGTTGACGTTTATTTTAATGATGGGAAAAATGTTGCATCCTGGAAACAGCCTAGGTTTCTTTAAAAGAGAAATCCACCTGCGAACGTAAGCGTCACAGAAATACAGTTAGATAGGCCTCTTTGATCACAGTCTTTGACTACCAAAACATAACTATATTAACATGAAATAATTTGAATTTTCTGAGTAAAAAAATGGCGATACCTGTAATTCTGGGCTACGATGACACATCAGCCAGCATTTGCTTCTGATTTACCTCCCACCGACTATTTCCTGCTCACGAGCTTGAAGAAACTGCTAGGTGGTAGGAGATTAAAATTGAATGAAGAGGTCGTCATTGAATTAGATGCTTATTTTGGGGTTTTTATAGGAACCTACACCTTTTCCAGCTGTAGTTTCTACAGAGCCAAGTGTAATTCAAAACGGTAAAGTGAATTTTCCAACTCGTCAATTGTAAATTCAAACTGACAGGTATAAATTACACCTGATAATTTGAAATTACAAGTGGCGAGTGAATTATCACTTGATGCTTTAGAAATTGAAGGTGGAAAAGGTGTAGAATAGGGATTCATCAAGCCAAGTAGCTTGTGCGTTTTCTTAAATACTTGACTTGACTTGAAAGCTCAAGCTTCTGAAAATTTGATATTTGACTCGACTTGATTTTCGATCTGAACTACTTGACTTGATATCAAGTAAAATCAAACTACTTGATATTACTTGATATCGATCTGTAAAATGCGAATCGAAGCCTTAAAATAGGGGAATCACCCGATGACTTTAAAACTTTAAAGCCAACCGACACAGAATGGTCGTTAATTGAACGAATTTGCCAGTACCTTAATGTTTTTAAGAGTATTTCCATCGTTTTTGCATTCATATGCTGCTCGATAGGCTAGATTCGTGAGCTATAGAACTTGACAATAAACCTGATTGAGATGAAACCGATGAACAGATTATAAATAGTATTCAAGCGGCAAGGGACAGTACTGAAGATATTTTAGAATGGTGGAAAAGACACGAATGTATTTTTCCAAACCTTGCTGCAATGGCCAAAAACTTTTTGGCAACGCCAGCTTCTTCAGCTCCAGTTGAAAGGCAGTTTTCTAGAGCTGCCTTAACTCTTACCAAAACAAGAAATCGATTAGGTGATAACTCCGTCAGAAGTCTTATGTGTCTCAAATCACGGATGGCAAATGAGGATATTACATTTTTTTTACTCCTGTGTCACTGGCATCGATTGCTCTGGTCATTAGCTTCGTAGGCTTTGTTACTGTTTCCCGGCGCCACTCCAGGAACAGCACTGTTAATTAGAAGCCAACAGTGAAGACTCAAGTGCGAATTCTTCGCTGAGCTTTCTTTTATGGATATCTATTTTTGATTGAAAAAAACAGAAAAACAGAAATAAATTTCCGCCTCTAACGAGAATCGAACCCGGGACCTTCCGGTCACGGGCCCTCGACTCTAACCACTGAGCCAACCCACCCCCTATTTGAGTTTGTTGTTTTTCTATGTATTATTGTCAGAATTCAGAATATTTCGTATTTTAATTTCATATTATGACATTCATTATTTAACCAAGTTTGTTGGAGTTTCCGTTCTTGGATTTTTTTCTTTTTTAATAAAAGATTACATCTTTATGTACATAGATTTTTATTGTTATTGCGTTTTGGCGGTTAAACAGATTAATATCAAAAAAAAAATATTTTTTCAAGAAAAATCAAGTAGTTAGCTTGAAAAACTTGATTTTCAAGTTGCTTGATGTGTAACTACTTGACTTGACTTGAATTTCGAAAACAAATACTTGACTTGATCTTGACTTTATATCAAGTCAAGTCAAGTACCTTGAAAATCAAGTAAAGTCGTGAATCTCTAGACTGTAGAATTTTGTTGGACTATGTATTGATTTAGAAAAGTATGTGATTTTTTCTGGAAAAAGTGCTTACGAATCGTATGAGTCAAAGGGTAGAATGCAAAGAAAAGTTTCGATTGACTGGACTATTCGGAGCGTCAAGTAGTAAGTGTCGTTAGTATAAGCGACCGTACATTTTGGAAGTCCGTTTATATTATACGTGCTAATTACAACTGGAGATAAGCAAACACTATAAGATAAATCACAATTGTAAGGGGTGCACCTCATTGTTTGCTCTAGCTATTAGCGTAGATTCATGTCGGATTAGTGTGTGTCTGTCTTGAACCTGCAACGTGCTAGAATATGCATGGGGCGAGCGCTGTATTGGTAGGCGCACTGCAGAAACAGTTTGTACACGTACCTCGTCAAAGCCGTTTACGGTGAGGTTCAACCACTATAATTGCTCAAGTTAGCTAGCTATGTACTTATCAGCTAGTTACTAGCCATATAAATGTGTTTTGCCATGTAAGCGGCAAAATTTACATATTATTGCTAATGTATGCAACTCAGTTAAACTGGCATAATTGATCTTCAAATTACCTTGAGGGATCAAATTACGAGAGTACAAGTTAGAGTTATAGGGTGGATCTCTGCTCTGTTGTAGCTCACACCTATTCATACTTCCACCAAGAAGTCGCTAAGGAAGTCCAGATAGCTTATTGGGGAGGGTTTCTTCTGCCCGGGGAATAAGCGATCCCATTACAAGACATCTGCTTAGAATAATACTTTACACAGTTTCGTCCCCTTTCAAGTGCAGCCTATATCCGACATCCTTTGCCAAAGCCAGCTTGCTCATATGGTGGCGTAATCAGCAATGGCCAGTGTATTGAATACTGTGTATTCCACTAAGGATTTTTAAACTAATGCCATGTAATAATTCTTGATGTTGGCAGCTTGACTAGTGAGTAGAACAAGAAAATGGAAAAGTCCAAACTAGTCACTTTCACCGATTCAAGCTGCCACACGTTAGTTTAGTATCAATAAATATATAGTTAAAAACAAAAAATACGCTTTCAACGAAAATCGGACTAAAAACTAAAAATAATTTTAAAATAAGCTTAAAACAATAATCAACGAAAAATGCTAGCATTATTGTGAAAAATATGAAGTCAAGTTGATTGACTTCCCACAAATAACGGTGATATCATTTTATTTTTCCCCATTGCATGAAGCTATGGTCTGAGATCCCCCTGCAACCAGATGGTCGCCCGCCCGCCCTCAAAAAACAAACATGCAACACAAAAAGTCTCATAAATAGTTTCTTGCATCTCTATTCTAACTCTAAAACTCTAACTAGGATAGCACAGCTAGAAACCAAGTTTGAGCTATTTATAATAAAAATAATAATAGTAATAATAATAAAGACTTTATTATTACTATTATTATAACATATGTTTAAAGGGAGAAGTCTGGCCAAATGGCCACTCAAACTCAACCCCACGCTAAAGATTAATTCTAAAAACTAATCTAATCCTTTGTTTCTACATTTTTAGTTTTACTTCCCACACCGATAGGTAAGGGGAGCATTGTGATCGCGAAAATTTTCGATTTTGAGATAATACACTTTTTGGGCGTTTTATGTTGTCTACCTAACGAAAATCCCCGTCACTCATTTCCGTCGGTCTGTCTGTCGGTCTGCCCTTCGGTCTGTCTGTCGGTCTGTCTGTCAGTCTGTCGGTCTGTCTGTACGTGTTTTTCTAGCTACGTAATCTCAGCAACCGCTGGATGGATTGTGATGAAATTTGGGCAGCGATATGTTGTGGGGCCATAGTAGGTAATGTTTCTATAATTTTGAAAATCGGTGCATGGGCGGCGGAGTAATTAGCAAAAAACAAAAAAAATAAATATTGCTCAAACTTTGTTTTTTGGGCGTCTTACGTGTTCCTGATCATTTTATACTTTTTTTTGGGTGGGGGTGAAATTGGGGTGGTTGGGGGGTGGAGGGTTGTAAAATTGAAAAATTTGTTGCTTTCATAGTAGACTGTCCACTGACCTGTGAAGGAAGACCTTGTGACATAAATAACTTTTTTAGGTCCATCCGAACATTGCCTTACCTATTACAGAAACCATAGGACTTAGAATTTTTCTGGTGTAAGCATACGAGTATTGCTTTAGATCGTTCTATATTGTGTAAGGAGGAAATGGTTGAATTGATTTTAATGGAATTTTAACACAGTACTACCACCGTGGCGAGGATGGAAAATGCGTATGTTTTTTATAAATCGTGCCAGTGGCGGCGCAGATATAATAAAAAAACTAAAAATATAAAAACAGCTCAAACTTCGTTTTTAATCATTTTAGAGGTTCCTGATCATTTTCTGTGTTTTTTTGCGTGGGGATGAAATTGGGGTGGTTGGGGGGTGGTGGGTTGAAAAACTGAAAAATTTGTTGTAATTATAATAGGCTGTCGAGTAACCTGTGAAGGAAGACTTGGCGACATAAATCACCTTTTTAGGTCCATCCAAACATTACCTAGACTATTACCGAAACTAAGGGACTTAGAATTTCCTGTATACATACGAGTATTAATTGCTTTAGATCGTTTTGTATTCTGTAACGTGGAAACTATTAAATTGGCTCTAATGGAATTTTGACACAGCATTCTTACCATGGAGAGGATGTAAAACGCGTATGGTTGTTAGAAGTCATGTCAGTGGTAGCGTGGCTATAATCAAAAAACTAAAATTATGAAAACAGCTCAAACTTTGTTTTTAGATGTTTTAGGGGTTCCTGATAATTTTCTACCTTTTTTGGGGTGGGGATGAATTTGTGGTGGTTGGGGGATGGTGGTTTTTAAAACTGAAAAGTCTGTGGTATGGATAATGGGTTGTCCATTGAACTGTGAAGGAGAGACATAAGCCACAAGACAATTTTAGGGGGAGGGCTGCCGATGATTTGGTTGCAAGAGGACCCCAGACTAAAGGTTCATGCTATTGGAAAATAATAAACTGGTATCACAGTAATGTGTGGGAGGTACAGAGTCAATCACCTTGACTTCATTTTTATTATTATTGCTGCGCCGCTACTCATTTTATATCCTCGCCACAGTAGTAAAACTGTGTCATTAATTAAAATCAATTCCACGTTGTACAATACAGAACGTTTAAAATACTCGTATGTATGTATATGTACATCAGAAAATTTATTCTCCCTTGATTTCTGTAATAGCCAGGGCAGTGTTCCGATCGACCTCGAGAAGTAGATTACGCCGCTAGGTCTTTCTTTCACAGATCACTAGACAGCCCATGGTGAATTCAACAAATTTTTCAGTTTTACTACCCCCCCCCCCCCTTAACCACCCCAATTTCATCCCCACTCAAAAAAGGCAGAAAATGATCCCCTTCAAACGCCTAAAAAGAAGTTTGAGCAGTTTTTATATTTTTAGTTTTTTATTATTGTTACGCCGCCACTGACACGACTTCCAAAACCATATGCGTTTTCCATCCTCTCCACGGTAATAATACTGTGCCAAAATTTTATTAAAATCAATTCCACAATTTCCACGTTACTCAAAAGAGTACTATCTAAAGCAACATTCGTATGTGTACACATCAAAAGTCCTTTGGTTTCTATAACAGGTAAGGCAATGTTCGGATGGACCTAAAAAAGCTATGTATGTCGCTAGGTCTTCCTTCGCAGGTCACGAGACAGCCTATTATAATTACAACAAATTTTTCAGTTTTACAACCCCCCCCCCCCACACCACCCCAACTTCACCCCCACCAAAGAAAAGTAGAAAATAATCAGGAACCCCTGAAATACCTAAAAACGGTGTTTGAGGAATATTTGTTAACTTAACTTTTTAGTTCGATGTTCTTCAAAAACGTGATTTTTTTGTTTATTTAAACTATATTTATTTTTAATTTTTTAGTTAATTTTACAATTAAAGCATGTTTTTTTCAGCTTTTATTAAACTGTATTTATGAATACTCTGTGTGATGAAAATGAACAATTATTTTTGATCAATATTCATTGCATAAATGGGAATGGGCGCCAGAACGCTATCCTGGCGGAGATCAAACTTTTGGTTCATCATCGACTCCTGTGTCCCTGCAACTCCACGTAAAATCTCCTATTACACAGCAGTAGTCCAGATGGACGCGGGAGGGGGGGGGGGGAGGGGGGGCAAAAAGAGCCTCTCCGAAGATCCGAAGAGGTGCCTTGCGAACATACATTCGGGCGTCCCCTGGGCACAGGTACCGGCTGATCTTTCCACACAATGATCTACACAGTAGGGAATGTTTGATATTACCTTGGTAAAGCAGCTGATTACAGTCTCTTTTTCGCTACTTTAAACTTCAATACCTATTTGATCGTGCTCGTTTCAACTTCAATTAAGAATATCAGACTTCTTTCGATCTCCTTCTCTAGAGAGATCAGCTAAAAGCGTAGTCAGGAAAAAGGGGAGTGGAAAGGAAAGAGGACTCTGTCTCCCAGTTTGTATGTTAATTCGAGTGGATCCTTTTGATTTGGGGATTCGCCACTCCATACACTTTATAACACTACCGGGTGTCCGGGCTCTAATGAACTTACTGGCTGAAGGAGGGATAGATCATAGACGTGGAAAGCCAAAATACGGCGAGGCTCATTATGCTGGAAGAAGCTGCAGCAACCAATATCACGATTCAGACTCATACACCACTTTACGCTGACAAAATCGTTGTTCAAAACATAACAATATAGTGGTCAGTATACGTTGAGGTTTTTTTGTTTTTTTTTTGGTGTCAATGGCATCGACTGCTACGGCCATTAGCCTCATGCTCTGTACAGGCTTTGGTGCTGTTTCCTGGCGCCACTATAGAAACAGCACTTTTAGTTTGAAGCCAACAGTGAATGCTCAGGTGGGGATTCTAGCTGAGCTTTTTTGGGGAAATCTTCTTCGGATTGAGAAAAACCAGAAATAAATTTTGGCCTATACTATTGCTATAATAAGGCTGATTTTAAGATGATGCAAGCTATAGCTTAGGTTGCATAGATTATGTATCCGACTCGCACCAGTTTTGAATACATTGATGGCATCATAGTAGTTTGTAGTATCGTAGGTCCTTGTCGCTTCATGGCAATCAGCTTATGTGTAGTTTATTAATGAAAGTTAGTTATAACCTTTAGAACTGCTTAACCCGTAACCGGTGACGTCCCATTATTGTTACACTCATGGTGACGTGGAGTCTTGGGGACTCCTCCCATATCACTGCATACATTATCAATTCCATATATTATTATCAGGACCTGAGTATGTTTCTTTCAATTTCTAAGCTATTCTGTTGAACTTGACGCAAAAATACTTAGATAATCTTCTTTATGATCCATCCTTGTTGCAAAGTCAGGACCAATATGTCGCTGTTATCAGAGTCCTAGCTGTTATACCCACTCCAAAAAGGTCTCTTCAAAGGTCGCAGGAATACTCCGTGACGTACTTGGACGAGTAGCCATTACAGTGTTCTAAAGCACACAAGCAAAACTGCGACCACATGATATACATATGTATATACAACAGTCGCAATAATGGTGACGTGGAGTCTGCTAGACTCCGACACGTGGTTTGCACGAGGTTTACACAACAATGGCTTCCTGTTAACTGACGTCACAAGCCATGCTGCCTCAGACGGTGGTTGTAGAAAGCTACCTGACGTTGCGTTTGTCAAGGTTATCTGGTTTCGAAATTATAGCTATGTTCAACTTCGAAGGAGTCTCCCAGACTCCATGTCACCGGTTACGGCTTAATTTCTTTTAAACTATTGATGTACTATGGAAATGCCTAATACCGATTTTTCAAAAAAGAAATATGAGAATGCTGTTTTCCATATATTTTCAAAATTTTGGAATCACTTGTTCACGGTAAACTCACTCACTACATTTCCATGGGCTTTCGCACGTTTGCAAAATGTTTTGGGTTTTGAAATATAACGTTTAAGTTTACGTCCATCCCACATGGATCATACTAGTCAAGCTGGTTCAACGTTGGGTACGGCTAGACTTTTTCTCACACCATCGGGTGCGCGAGTGTTTCTGTCCTCGCGATCAAGCCGATTTCCTAAAATAGAGCCTTTATAATAAAAAACCAACAGGCTGTCGTGGTGACTCTAGGTGTTGCCTCGAAAATTGGTGCTTTTTGAACGAAGGTAAAAACGTGCTTGCTCCATTCCAAAATTATCTCCTCCTCTTATGACAGAAAAGCCCAAACATAACTCCCCACGGCAACCAAATACTTCTTGAGCAAGTGCAATTCTTGAACCCCGCCCATGGTCATGCTACATAAGGGGCTATGACACCGCCTTACTCCACTCGTCCCAACGGTATCTGATGCCGGAATTAATGAACGTCAATTAGTTGGACACTTACAGGTTGTTACAAAGTACCTTACTGTTTACTAGACGGCGCTAATAGCTACACTCAGCCCATAACGAAATATTAGTTACCTGTTACCGAAAGGAACTTTACAGCTATTAGCAAGAGGATTTTTTACATAAGATGCAAAACTAATTAACGACCTTAGCGTCTGTCAATAGAGGATATAGTAATTAATTAGTAAAACGTACTTGTCGGTCAAATGACTACGGAAGGGTCTCCGGGATTGATTCGCCCTTCATAGCCTGTTGACTGTGTAGCTCTCTGATTTGCTTAGTGGGTGAAGTACATCATGATTGGTCAGCCCCCGCAAAGGTTGGCCTATGGCACTGTAAAGCTGCTGCGAGAAGATAAGTATCGGTGCACGTTAGATTTAAAACGCTGCAAGTTGTAGTCGTCGGGAAATTCACCCCATAGCGTCGAAGTTCTCCAAAAGAATGAATGCTGGAGGACACTGGTTCGGAGAGCAGGGACCTCGACCTGGTAAGGATGAGCTCGCAGACTCTCTCTTGTGTTCCTCGCTCGGACGGCCTTTGGTGTTATTATCTGGGAGAGCTCACTCGAACGTCTTCTGTGAACGAGTCAGCCAGAATTATACGAACATGAAGTGTCCATGCAAAACAAATAAGGTTGCCTATACGAGGGTGATCCGAAATGTTCCTCTATAACAGAAAATGTGTTCATCAATTTGAGAATTAAGATGATGAACTAAAAATACCGGAAACACAAAATATTTTATCAATTTATCAATTTCAGTTAATTTGTCTACTATGAGGCAAACCATTGAACATGCAAAAATTCCCATGTTTCTCCTAAGCTTATTCAAAAACATAGGTACGGTTTATAAAACAAATAGAATTATATGAACCCGAAGTGTCGCTGCAAATCAAAGAACATCTATACGAGGGTGATCCGAAATGTTTCTCTATAGCAGAAAATGTGTTCACCAAGATGTGATTAATTCACAGATGGAGGAAAAATACTGAAAAACGCAAAATACTTTTTCAATTAACCAATTTCAGTTTTGGTCACTACGACGAATTATGTAAGACCTTGGCAAATGCAAAAGTACCCATGTTTCTTCTAAACTCATCCAAAAAATGTTTTACACTGGTACACAGGTACCGCTTATAAAAGAGAATCTAACTAGATATGCATGAGTATTTCGAAAGGGTACCACCATAAGACGTTGAAGGGTAATAATTAATGAAAAAAATGTAGTCAAGTTGATTGACTCAGTAGTTCCCACACATTCCGATGGCATCAGTTTTATTATTTTCCTATGGCATGAAACTATAGTCTAGATACCCCTGCAACCAAATCATCGCTCGCCCGACCGCAAAAAAGTGTTCTATTCGACTAGGTGCTTCTTTCTCAGGTCAATAGGCGATATACCATGAATACAACAAATTTTTGAATTTTACAAACCACCACCCCCGAACCACCCCAATTTCACCCTCAACCAAAAAAGATTTTAAAATTTTGAGGAACCCCTAAAATGCCTAAAACGAAGTTTGAGGTGTTTTTTTATATTTTTAGTTTTTTTATTATTGCCGCGCCGCCACTGAAATGATTTCTAAAAACCATACGCGCTTTTATACTCGTCGCGGTAATAAATCTGTGTCAAAATGTTATTAAACTCAATTCTGAAGTTTCCACATACAATACAGAACGATCCAAAGTAATACTCGTATGTATTTTGTATGCATCAGAAAGTTTAAGTCCCTTGGTTTCTATAACCGGCAAGGCAATGTTCGGATGGACCTAGAAAAGTGTATTATGACGCTAGGCCTATTATGAGTACAACAAATTTTTCAGATTTACAACCCCCCAACCCCCAACCACCCTAATTTCACCCCCACCCCAAAAAAAGTAGAAAATGATCAGGAACGCCTAAAACGCCTAAAAACGAGGTTTGAGCTGTTTTCATATTTTTAGTTTTTTTAATATTGCCGCGTTGCCACTGAGACGATTTCTAAAAATCAGACGCGTTTCCTATCCTCACAAAAGTAGTAGTACTGTGCCGAAATTTCATTAACATTCAGTAATTTCAACATTATAAAATACAGAACGATCTAATCTCTTATGTATACATCGGAAAATTCTCCAAGTCCCTTGGTTCCTGTAATACACAAAGCAATGTTCGGATGGACCTAAAAAAGTGTATTGTACCGCCAGGTCTTTCTCTCTCAGGTCAGTAGACAGCCTATTATGAGTACAACAAATTTTTCAGCTTTACAACCACCTATCGGTGTGGGAAGTAAAAATTAACTTTTTTCGACCCCATTCCTTTTTTTTTATTAAAAGGTTGTGAGGGTTCTAGAAAATATCAAAATGCGGGAATTGGTGGTTTTTATATATTTCTTTTCTTACAAATAATCAATACATCTGAATTTAAATTTGATCAAAAATGATACTGAACTACAATTATTGTTATACAAGGAATTTTTGGACTATGGTGATTCAAAAGGTTGTCTAATAATGTCCACCCTTCTTCGATGTTCCAGGCTTGGAGGTCCTTTGTGAGGTTAGGCAAATCGGTTAGTCTAATTGCTGTCTTCTAAATAGTGTCCAGAATACTCCAAAGATGGTCGGATCCTTGCCTTGTAGAGTATCAGTAGTTATTCTGGTATACAGGTTGAGTTTTTAGTACCGGCTCGGTCGATAACTCCACTACTGTAGAAGATCGCGAAAAATGTTATATATAAAAGTTGTAGCCACGGATATGCTCCGTGCTCAGAAAATATCTAGATTTATACAGGGTGGTCCATAACATATCACTGCATACATTATCAATTCCATATATTATTATCAGGACCTGAGTATGTTTCTTTCAATTTCTAAGCTATTCTGTTGAACTTGACACAAAAATACTTAGATAATCTTCTTTATGATCCATCCTTATTGCAAAGTCAGGGCCAATGTGTCGCTATTATCAGAGTCCTAGCTGTTATACCCACTCCAAAAAGGTCTCTTCAAAGGTCGCAGGAATACTCCGTGACGTACTTGGACGAGTAGCCACTACTGTAGAAGATAGCGAAAAATGTTATATATAAAAGTTGTAGCCACGGATATGCTCCATGCTCAGAAAATATCTAGATTTATACAGGGTGATCCATAACTACGTGGTGATGCAAACATGCATTTTTTTAAATGAGACACCCCATATATTATTCCATATTCAAATTTTACTAATAATTTCCGTTCTTCCAATATAAGGTATTGTTACATTATACAGGGTATTTCAAAAGTTATGACCATTTTTATATCCAAATCGCGGTAAAATGAACGTATTGTATATCAAAAAGTAATGAATCAAAAGTTACTTTTTTTACTTGAAAAGATTAAAAGTATCCTCTAGTTTTAAAATCGGCTATAAAAAAAGCCCGTGACGCATATTCGTATACAGGGTGATGTAGAATGCAAAATCTAGATTTTCTCTCTTTTTTTAAATGTAACTCCCAATATTTTATTATCCCAAAGAATTGCTTTTAACATACTCTTTCACCTTTGTATAGCACTTGTTGTACCTACGACCATCAGTTTCAGAGATATTTCAATTTTTCGGTAAGTTTAGAATATAGCATCTATTTGTGTACTGAAATTCATTTATTTTGAGAAAGTACTATCTATATTGTTTTTTATTTAACGAACAACTGAATTGTAAGGTCAGGATAGTATTTGATAAAGTCAAAACCCTGAATCATCGAGACAATAGAGTCAAGTATGCTAAGGAAACACTTTTGTAGGCGTGATGCATAATTATCAAGCAGATTTACTAGGTAGGCTTTGAAAAATTGACTTGACTTTCATAACTTGCTCAATAATTTCGTACTGTGTGAAAAACGAGCTTTAAAAATTAATTTTCCCATTGAGGGTATTTAGGAGAATCTTTGAGAAATTGCCTACTTGCCTCTAGAATATATCAACTATGAACAGCAATATCCAGAACGGAGGCACTCTAAAACTAATCGTTCGAAATACTGAAGAATCGTTTTGTTTGGACTGTGTCGTTTAATATTTCATAGCCTACCTGATACATCTGCTTGATAATTATGCATGACGTCTATAAAAATGTTTTCTCAGCACACTTGACCTATATTATCTCGTTAATTCAGTGTTTTGACTCGATCAACGAATATTATTGCCTTATATTTTAGTTGTTTGTTAAGCAAACATAAAATTTGATAGTATTTTCTCAAAATAAACAAATTTTATTAAACAAATAGAAGGTATATTTAAAATTTGTAGAAAAATCGAAATATCTCAGAAACTAATGAACGCAGCCGTAAAAGTTGCTATATAAAGATGGAAGAGCGTATTAAAAGCAATTCTTTGGTATAATAAAATATTGGGGATTACATTTAAAGAAAAGAGAGAAAATCTAGATTTTGCATTCTACATCACCCTGTATACGAATATATGTCGCGGGCTTTTTTTTATAGCCGATTTTAAAACTAGAGGATATTTTTAATCTTTTCGTGTAAAAAAAAGAAATTTTGATTAATTAATGTTTGATATACAGTACGTTCATTTCACAGCGATGTGGATATAAAAATGGTCATAACATTTGAAACACCCTGTATAATGTAACAATACCCTATATTGAAAGAACGGAAATCATTAGTAGAATTTGAATATGGAATAATATATAGGGTGTCTCATTTAAAAAAATGCATGTTTGCTTCACCACGTAGTTATGGATCACCCTGCATAAATCTAAATATTTTCTGAGTAAGGAACATATTCGTGGCTACAACTTTTATATACAACTTTTTTCGCTATTTTCTACAATAGTAGAGTTATCGAGCGAGCCGCTACTAAAAACTCACCCTGTATACAGCTTCTTACAGCGGAACAAAACTCCAAGCTACTGTGATGCCGTTTTAACAAAACTGACGACGTGGTCGTGGCAGGACATGTTACTGTTGATTTTGATCCTCAGAAGCTTGGCGGAGGTGACTCGAGTATTGGGTGACCCACCATTTCCACAGCCGGTACGAAAACGTGAGACTTCTATATGTCAGTGTTGATTTTGTATTATTAAATAAGCTTCCAAATTATTAGGGTTGCTAACTAGAAACAGTTGTTAGTCGATCAGTTCAAAGGACACTTTATATTACAGTTTTGGTTCAGTTTTGTTGGCTTTGTTGGAAAAATTGCAAATATGCCATTAAGATATATTCGGACACTCAATTTGAGTTTACAAGCCTTACAGGTCATAAAGCTTGTGAGCTCAAGACGCAATATGAAAAATTTAATACATGTAGATTTAGAAAGCTAGCAAATAGCATTACAGTAAATTTTCTTTGATATGGGAATTTTCCAAAGCCCGAAGCCACACATGCAATGCGCGGATCGAATAAGAGAAGAAAAAACGGCAAATTTCAAAGGCATTTGACTGATAACGGGTGACCTGGGCACTAGCTGTTAACATTTAGACTCGTATGCTTTTTTTTCAGAGTTCCGGATTCATATCTAACTTTTCAAATTTTAAATTATATGCCCGTCGTTTGGAGCTTAAATCGTCTTTTTAGGTAATGTGTTCCTGAGATAATATCTTAAGTTCAATAAAAGGTTCAAAGTATGTTCACAAATAATCAATACAGTTGAATTCAAATTTGAACAAAAATTATGTTGAACTACAATTGTTATACAAGGAATTTTTGGACTATGGTGATTCAAAAGGTTGTCTAACAACGACTAGAACTAAGAGGATCTATTGGCAGACTGTTACTGCCGCCTAGAATTTTAATAGACGCTGGCTAATTCTTCTAGACACTAACGCTTGAAGTGAGAATGGCCGGTACATTTTCCTTTCAGTTAAGAATCCTCGATCAATTCCAATTACTACACAAGAAACAAACAAAGGTACTAATCATTATCTGAATCACAACTAGCTTAGTCAGAAACATGGTTGCTTTAAATAGGATTCCAACTAGAAAAGGGACTGATGAAACCTGACTTACCTGACACAACAAAGCAGTCCTACAGATATTGAAAACTTTACCAAAAGACAACACCAGAGATGTACGTACTTGAAAACTTATATCATTCTGGAGTGATACTCAAAATTTCAAAATAATTTATCTGGCCTTAACAAATATGACTAACCTTACTAGTCTTTCAACCAAAACAAAATAGAGACTAAAATGCTCTCACTAATATCAAAAATCTTTTCCAGATGAAACATCTACATATAAATAGGACTCCAGAATAAACACAATCAAAATATTAGTATTTGCTTTATCAAATGTCAATATATGTGTGTGGGCATAGCAACTTATGTCTATTAATTGAGGAAATTAAATATATATGCAAATATTTGCACGTAAATAAGCACCCTTCTATAAATGATAATAAAAACTGATGTCGGCTTATGAAAATTTCAAAGAATAAATAGGTTACTAAATGAGAGTAAATAGCAAATTACTAAAGAAAAATGAAGTGTATTGTTGTCCAAATACCACAAAAAAGATATAGCTACAGAAATAGCATCATGACGTGTAAATTATATCCAAATACCAGATATCTTAGAGAAGCATTTAATCATAGGCAACTTAAGTATATCTATAACAAAAGCGTGTTAATAACAGCAGTAAGCCACTTGCTTTTAATCCAAAGCAGAGTTACAAACTCACAAACATACAGGTAAAGCTATTAATAGCGTGTCAAACAATGCACCATTCCCTTAATATTTTACTCCACTGTTATCCTTCCATTCTAATTCATACCTTTCGTAACACGAAACGCCCCATTTTGACTATATTATCAGACGCGCCACATTCTAAACGTCAGCCTTTTCCTTATTTTTTGCATCAGAATGGTTCTAAATCCTATGAGCTCCGTTTCTTACTCCTAACTGCACATAATCACTGTCTTTTTGTATCAAGTGCGCAATATAAAAAGATTTATCTACGCTGCACGCTGGGGAAAATGCAATCTCTTTTATTCTAAGGGATTTTGCGAAAACAGCGGAACGTTTTCAAATTAATGGTTTCATGAGAGCCTCTCTTGCGGCTCAGCACCGCTATGCTGCTCCGATGCAGTCGGATGGAAATTGTAGAGAAAAGTACAGTTACGTTGAATTGTATAGATTCCTTGGAGAAACCTGTACGAAGAGACTTTGGTCAGGTAGATTGGTTCTCAACATCCCACACTCAGGTATCTCAAAATTCGCTTATCCTCTAATAAACAAATTAAAAAAAACTTTTTTGAAAAAAGCTTTTATTTGAGTGTTCTAAAAAAAAATGTTCCTTTACAGTGTTAACTATCAACTTATAGACTCATTATACATAATTTATATGATCATAAAAGCTTGTCGCGAGGTTTGAGGTACCTATAAGAATCCAATTGAACTGAAATTTTAAGTTAGTCAATTGAATAGGTACTAGTTAATTTACACAAATAAATCGCGCGTATATAATAAGGCTATAAGTTAATAGTTAACACTTTAAAGAAACATTTTATTTTATTTTTTTAGAACACTTAAATAAAAGCTGTTTTCAAAAAGGTTTTTTTGTTTTAATTTATTTTTTGCATTTTCTTTATTAAATTTTATCAAACATTTTTTTTGTTTACTTTCGGCAAGCCCTTTTATTTGATACCCATTAAAGATAACTATTTCACCATCTTGGATGGTCCGCCATAGTTGATTTAGAATGACGACACATTATTTTTCGAGTCATTCTCAACAAGCCCTTTCACTTTGCAAAGACTCTCTTCTCTCAGGTCGTAAACAAGGTTCATGCAGTGATAAAGCAACTCACCGACTTTGAATAGTATATTTTTCCCAAACTCTTACAACAAAGCAAATCGTATTATATATAAAAATTCATATTATTTGCCACCACTTGAACGACAGTTTCTAATTTAGAATTTGCGCTATCCTAATATCCACTCATTTTCGTAGATTTCCTTTTATAAGACATCATGAAAACCTTAAACTAAACTGAAAATATAGACCTACTCTAAACATAACCTTAAAACTGTGTTGGCGATAAGGGTCCACTAACAACCCTATTACTTTCCTAAAGTCAGTCCAGCCCCCAAATGTTCCTTTACAACTTATTATTGGAAACTCCTTACCGCGGATCTTCTTGACCACTTACGTCTCGACACAGTCATTAACACCGGCTGTCCGGTCCACCCTTCCTGGTCGCTCGGTGCACCAGCGGTTCGTTAGCTACCCCCTAACCTCATGTCGATGTCGCCAACGTCGACGATACAACCTACTGTTGATGACCACTGCGTAGGTTGTATAAAGGAACTCGTACAATTCGATCCAGAGTCTCCTGTGACTGCTGCCAGATTCTTGCTCACACCGCAAACCTCTAGTTGAGCGCCAAATACAAAAACTCTCTTCTCTCAGGTCGTCAGGTTCATGCAGTGATAAAACAACTCGACGGCTTTGAATAGTATATTTTCCCCAAACTCTCACAACAAAATTAATCGTTTGACTAAAAATGACATCAGTGGATGAAGTGGATCTATTGTCAGTGATGACATTCCTCTCATTAGACTGTCATTCCCCCTACTATCTACTGGGCGTTCCCATACCAATATGGATACCCATATTGTAGAGATGCATTAAATAACTACTCCAGTATTGGATTTAGAATGACGCCGAGCCGAGCTTATCGTGCATTGTCATCCAAGCTAAACGTGTAGACAAAATTCCAGCTCAATCGGTTAAAGATATCTGCTTCAAAATTGAGTTGCAAGATTCCACCCGAACAAGCGTACATACATTGCAAGTTAAATAAAAGCTTTTAGCTTAATGACTATGGAGCTGCATTTTTTTCTGGATTTGGCGGCTAGAAGCATAGAAGGTTTACTATGAAGAAATACATCGTTAAATAGAATCGCCATTGTGCATTTAGTTATTTACGAACATCAGCGATAAGTATTATAGAAACTCAAAGTACGCTTCACATAGAATGCAAGGTATTTTCCCATTGACATTGACCATGCGTAATTCAATTGCACGTTGGCAACAAGAGCGGTCTGTATTGATGTTGCAGAATTTCTAGTTAGAATGCTCGATGCATTTGGCTATTGAGGTAATCGAATTAAGTAAATATTTCATGCACAATAAGAATGCGAAATCGGGATAGATTAATTATTCAAATTCCAAAATGGTTCCGCTGCAATCGTCGATGTCAAAATAGCTTTCCAAGGAACTGAATCCGGAAAAAATGATTATCTCGCTCATCCAGTGGTCCCGTTCTTGAAACCAATGGAATGAAGCACTCCCAAGGACCGGAATCATCGACGATAAATATGTGACTTTCACAAAAGGCTTAAAGGTTAGTTGGTTTCTTATTTTTGTTGACAGTAATGAAATATGAACGTCTCCTAAGGACATTTCTTGTCAAAATGCCCTTTTTAGGTTAGTTTCTATGATAAATTTTATTAATGACTGATCCTTAGATAAGGAAAGAGAGGGGATACCGCGCGCTAACCTCATGCTATATGAATTAGCTGTGACCGAAAACAAATAGCTGTCAAAATTTTGGTGGAAAACAAACATTTTGGCACGGTGGTGTGCAGCTTACGGTTGTGAAAGCCACAGCAGTAGGCCTATTCATATATATTTTTTGGTGTATTCGAAATTTATGCAAATATCTCGATATCTAGTTCAGAGATATATAATGTATCCGAAATATAATTTAAAATGTACCACTAGCATGCGAATCACAATGTCTTTGAGCACGTAGAAGTGTAAAAATTATACTTTTTAAGGGATTTTTTGGTTCAAATACAATCAGTTTTCCAGTGACGTATCTGTTATGACTTGCATTTTGCAAAACCAGATATCGGTCAAATTGAAGATCAAGGTTAATGCTAATTACTTAAATTTGAACTGTGAACTAGTGAAATTGGCCATACGGAACCCGTGAATAACAATATTTTAATAAATTTTATTTGAAAATAGATCATTTCTCCAAATAGCTTAATCATAATGTTAATATCATGAGCTACAGCACTGAGACTAGCGCTTCGGTACTTTTTAGTAACAGAGATGTCAGCCGCGCGTTCTGTCGTCTCTCTTTCCTTGTCTAAGGACTGATCATTATGCTTTGATTAATACACTGAAATTATTATGTACTTCTTTTATTGCAACTGGCTCGCTTTGTTCAGTAAGTAGAGTAATTTTTAAAGATCTGTTATTTCAAATTACTGGTACTGATGAAGTATTGAAATTGATGATTTCATACTAGTCCAAGAGCCCAGCCGAAAATCCTATTGTGAGGGGCTAGAACCTTCTTATTATCACCATTGGGTTCCTTTCTAAATGATGTATCCATTATCGCAACTGTGCTAGCGCAAATAATGCCGTAAAATATCGAAAATATATTAAATAAGTACTTTTTTGATACGAAAACCTATACATTGTATCAGAAGGTTAAAAAATACGTAGGAGCGTTCATTCGTGTGCGTACATGTAGAAAAAGTCACTGTGCCACGTCATATCCTGCCGCAATTTATGGCACAGCGTCTATTTTCCGAGGGGTAAATCGGGATAATCTATTTTTTTCTCCCACACGAAAAAGTCATTGATGAAAATTGTAGAAAATGACTATGCAAACTCGAAAAACCAACTATGCCGACTCTCATATTGCCGAAAGTCCTCGGCACAGTGAATTTAATCCGAGCCCGTGCACACGTCTATTCCCTAGGATTTTGCGTCGAGTGTACGCCCATGACCGGAAACTTTGGACCTGACTGTACCGATTTAACCTTGACCATGCACGCAGCGAAAAATAAAAAGACTGTACTTAAACTGCCGTTCAACGGCAGCCTACTAAAATGCTGTTAACAGATGTGACGTCATTGAAGTGACGTATTAGACGGCTTTGTAATCGCTGTAGGCTGTACTTAAACTGCCGTCAATTGGCAGCCCATTAAAATGCAGTTTACAGCTGTGGCATCATTGAAGTGACGTATTTGACGGCCTTATATTCGCCGTGATTAAACTGCCGTCAAACGGTAGCCCACTGAAATGCTGTTAATAGCATATTCGATTTGTTGTAAAAATCGCTACATTTCATTATCGGTTATATTGTCTTTGACTTGTTTGCATTATGGTTGTGACAATTTTTGCCGAATTATGGGAATCCAGATATTATTGGCATTAACTGGAGTAAGTTTTCCGATTAGTACCTATTGTTTGAGCAAGGGCCTGATGTATTGAAAAATCTTAAAATGCTATGGGCCAATGATACTGATGCTGTAATAATTACAATTATTGTAAATGTAAACAATAGTGGCGAGAATCAGACTCACTTTTTCATTGTAAGCAATGATGAAGTGTTTTTTATAACTGGACGGACCGCGTAGGCAGAACCTAAATACCAGAGTACCGCGGCTGCTGTGAGAAGGTTACATTCGGTACACAACTGGTACAGCGATACCAAATCATAGAGAAAAAATATTTGGGATAATATACTCATATGACGTCTACGGAATTCAATCGGAAAACTTGGTACAAGAAGTTGAAAGACAACTTGTAAAAATTGAAAAAAGAAAACTGTTGCAGTATGTGTAGACGATTATTATATTTTTTTTATTATTATTTTCAGCGCAATCAAAAACATATAGTTCCTTTCTAGTTCCATACTTCACTAGTTTGGCACAGTTTTCTCACGTATTGCGGCTATTATTTCAGCTCCCGAAAGAACAATAACGAAAATTAAATCGCAATCTAAATGCATTTTATGCATGGACTTCAGTCAAATCAGATTAAATCTGAGTATGATTTCCTACCGAACAGCACATAGACCAAATGCATCTTGTCTGTCTTACTGCTCATAAAGAGTAGGTATTTGATCATAGGAATACTGATGAAACTGTTGGAATGTCATTTCAGTGGGCTTTCGTTTGACGGCAGTTGAAGTACAGCCTACAGCGATTACAAAGCCGTCAAATACGTCACGTCAATGGCGTCACATCTGTTAACGACATTTTAGTAGGCTGCCGTTGAACGGCAGTTTAAGTACAACCTTTTTATTTTTCGCTGCGTGCATGGTCAAGGTTGAATCGGTACAGTCAGCTCCAAAGTTTCCGATCATGAGCGTACACTCGACGCAGAAACCTACGGAATAGACGTGTGCACGGGCTCGGATTAAATTCACTGTGCCGAGGACTTTCGGCAATGTGAGGGTCGGTACAGTTGGTTTTTCGAGTTTTCATAGTCATTTTCTACAATTTTCATCAAGGACTTTTTCGTGTGGGAGAAAAAATAGATTATCCCGATTTACCCCTCGGAAAATAGACACTGTGCCATAGGTTGCGGCAGGATATGACGTGGCACAGTGACTTTTTCTACATGTACGCACACGAATGAACGCTCCTACGTATTTTTCAATCTTCTGATACAATGTATAGGTTTTCGTATCAAAAAAGTACTTATTTAATTAATTTTCGATATTTTACGGCATTATTTGCGCTAGCACAGTTACGATAATGGATACATCATTTAGAAATGAACCCAATGGTGATAATAAGCAGGTTCTGGCCCCTCACAATAGGATTTTCGACTGGGCTCTTGGACTATATAGTGTGCATGTACTGCATGCTGCAAATTTTTTGCTCGGTGTCTTTTTCAAAAGCTCCTAAGTTACAGATGCTTGCGCAGGCAAGTTCCCAAAAAGGTTGTTTATACCCAAGCAGCATTAGAACGTTGCCATTACGTTGCGCATGCGTCGCCTTAGACAGATGCAACGCAGGAAGTGACGTCGTTTCGACGACGTGACAACCTGTATTTGCACCTAAATGGGGAATACAGATTCAGGTCGCTACGACGTCGGGATGTTACTTGATAGGTAATGCATCTATACCAACTGCCGACGTCGTCTATACGTTGGATTTTCTACACCTAAAACTAGTTGCTAGATACGGACGTTACCCTGCGGTTCATTTTCCTACACGAATTAACCTAAATTATACATAATAATAGTCAATGTTTTACCTTATTTTCTAAGTTGAAGGAAATGGATGATACTCTATAATATACGTTATAAGACAAATATTATACAACTATAATTTCATTCCGAAGTAGGAAATATAAGGAGAAATTTGTCAACGGAAGCTAGTCTACTGAGAAATGTGAATGAGATACTCTGAAAAAAATAATCCCCTTCGCACATCTATGAAAAAGAAGCAATAATGACTATGAATAATAAAGCGAACATTTTTCAGAAGTTTTTTTTATTTTATAACTAGTCTTGTTGCTTAATAGTTCTGCTAACCCCAAATGTCATATCGTTAATTTCTTTGCATAAGATTTATCATTCTCAGATAAACATTCAAAAATCTCACATTGCTGTTAAAATGGCCGTCATACGTTACGCTGGTAAATATGGCGAATTCCCCTGTGTTCCCTAATATAAACTAACAATGAACTAATTTGGACCGGGTCTCCAAATTTAGTCGGTAAGACGGGTAAGTGCAACCAATATACAAAATGCGACGGTTAGCAGACGTACCAGGATACGACGTTGTGCACGCCACTGCACCCTTGATTAATTTGGAGTTTTGTATCCCTACGTCAGATTTCACAACGACCGGCTGACGTCTTAGCCACGGAATCGTGTCAGACGTCGGCTTTGGTGGTTTTGTGGTGCTAATGTCAATTTGTAAATATTGTTTTGTGAAACATAACCCCTAAAATCAGCGAAACCCTATTCTATTCAAGTATTTCAAGTTACCACGTATGGGCACGTATTCAATTTTGTGGAAAAATCTTCGAATATCAAAGTGGCTGGATTGGAAGGGTACCAATCGTACCCATTTTGTAATAACTGCGGCACGAATACTGCTACTGAAATATATATTTTTTGTGAAAATGGGCGATACCTTCAAGATTATATATATAAAAGCCCTCAAGGAAATGGAACCCGTTCCTCATATGTGGGAGGAATGTGGGATCTGTTGGTTCCCAAAATTTAGAAAGGACATAAAGTTGCTCCAGTGCAACTCTTCCTCTGTGCCCGACAAGCAGAATTGGAATAAGTATAGTTGTGTGGTGAAAGGTACAGGAATACATACTTGGGCAGAAGCTAATAGTGTAGCTAATGCCCTTTGCGATGCCCCTTCAACCTCAACTTCAGAGGAAGACGGTGAGGAAGAGCCATTTATACAAAAGCGCCCCAGAAGGGTGATATATAGTGCGGAGCCTACAGAATCCTATAACTTGGACAACATTGAAAATACAATAATTCACCAAGACAGCAACAAAAAAGCTATTCAAGAGACAAATAATGATGAGACCTTAACACAAGAAAATATTGTCGATATTGCGTCTTCGAATGATGTTAAAAACCTGACTGCGTCTGTAAATTCTTGTAAGCATTTCATGTACCTTGTTTTTTTATCAAGTTTGAGATGAACTAATTGCTTATATATTGACTACTTATTTATATTTTCATTCTGAAATAAGAAGCTTCTTAGAAGAAAAATTTGTTTCCTTAAGTTTGGGAATGGAAAATATCCTAAAAGAGATTCAACAAAGACAAGAACCTGCTGCATCGCTTGACTCGGAAAATGCTGTTATAGACACCCATTTTTTCCCAATATCTTCAAAGACTGCTATGTATTCATTTGAAGATAGCCTTCAAAATGATGATTTTCAGAAAAAAGTTGTTCTACATTTACGAAAAATAATTGGTTCCGGCTTCGCATGGATTCATGCATGCTATAAGCTGGCAGGAGTTATGTTTACCAAGTGAGTTTTTCTAATAATAATAGTTGTAGAAGTGTGCAGTAATCATCGTGTAGTAATAATAGTAGTATTTTATACTTTCATTTGAAAACATTTATATATGGGCATAGTCTTTACCTTGCCATTCTTACAAGCTTGCCCAATCACCTATAATAACTGATCATTTACTGTAACAGATCTTGTTTTTAGGGAAATCTTGGTACAGTACTCTTGGACTGGTGTCAGTCGCACTGGACTAGACAAAGATGCATTCAATAAACTTAATAATATTTTGGGTAAGTTGTATTTACATTGAGAAACTTAGGAGTCATAATTTTGTATTAAGTGATGTTGGAATTGGCTAAATACTAATGAGAGTATTGCTATAAACAAGATACTCAGATAAGTTTACAATAGGAACAAAATCTGTGATCACCACAGGTTTAATTTTGTTCAGTTTTTTCCCATTCAAATTTATGTAGTTGGTAATGACTAAGTGATTAATATTATGTGCATCAAGCGTTAATGTGACATAAATAATATTTGTTGAAGAAAGAGGGCATACTAAACTTGCTGGGTAAATTTTATGGTGCTGAGGGTCCTTAGATTCATTTAGGAATGAATATTATTTGTTACAGGTGTCTTCTATCAAGTTATAAGATATTCAGATTTATCGTTTACATATGCGAATCGTGAGACATTCTTCAGGGATAAGTTACTGAAGCACTCGCAATCCAGATTACACCCAAGAAAGAAGATTAAAGGTATACAAAACATATCTCAAAAATAATGGAAGTCCTTTATTTCAAATCATAGAACATAAATATACATATATATATATCTTCTATAGGAGTATGGTTCCATTTGTAACTAAAATTCTCAAGGGATTTGTACATTTGTGGCAACTTGAATATAAGGTTCTATTTCAAATTAATTCTACATTCATAAATACAAAATCAAGTACGTACCCAGTTTGAGTATGTGTATTATAAGTAAATAAAATATAAGATATTCATTGTTTTTGAGTAAAATGAGTACTTTGAACACACAATACAATACTACAACACAAAGGGGTAAACTTTCTCATTATGTTTTCATGTTTTGCCTAAAGATGATTGCCTAAAGATGAACTATTTTTGTTTTTTTTTCTGTAGTAAGTGATTTTTTTTATTTCAGAAACTTTATCGCCCCAAGTTCCAGCACAACTGTCTTCAGAAATGGTTGAAGTTCTATCAGAAGAGACATTTGTTGGTGTAGATTGTACACCAGACATGCCTAGTTAAATTGACCAAATAAGATGTAATATTTTTTATTTCACAAATATATAGATGCAGAATAACAAGATTCTAATTGACAAACATATAACCAAAACAGTTTGTGGTTGAATATTTACTTACATTCATGATAGAACTCGACTGTATTCAATAATGCTTTTGTAACAAAACAGAAGTTTTACTTTTTTAATATTAATAATAGTAGACCCTATTCATACTCACTGAGTACATATGTGGGCAAAGTTTAGCAACATTGCTATTCTTCCACATAACCCACAAACTAAACCTAAGAAAACCTAAAATCTAAGTGTCAAATGATCTCACAGATTTGCTAACAATGATTCTTTAAAACTGATACTCTTTGTTGCATAAGAGATAGATAGGCAGTACTCAAGCCATATCAAAATATCAATGAAAGTAACTACATTCAAGGTAAGCACTAACAGCTAAAGTGTTATCAAACCATTTTGTTGAATATATCTAAAGTGTGATTCAGAGGGAAAAAATAGAATTTTGACTCGCATTCTAGTTGCACCAATTTACATTTTATATTAAAAATAGGAAAATATTTAGCATCAGTAAATTGTATTTTGGAGCACTTAAAAATGTTGAGTTTTGTAGATTCAACAGGATATGTGAAAAAATTCTCCAGATTTTTCACACTGCAGCCAAGCATTTTCTGACACTCCTGAGAACCACAAACTCCCAACATTTTTATAACTATACTATCATTTGTTAAAAACCATTGATCTTTCGAGTTAGCTTGACAGACGACATCATTTAAGATCAGGATGTCAAATAATCCTTGATCATTTGGTCTTTTAAACACAATAGATGATTTTTTTTGACTTTCACTGCCAATGAATGTTTTTTCTTGTAATCTTTTAGCAACTTGTACGAGTGGTTTGTTACCAGATCTAAGAAGATTTTTTATTTTGCCCAGTTCGTTCTCAAATTTATATGTTGAAATTTCTGAAAGACAACCAACGCGCTCAACATCGTCCACAATATGACACAATGGACATTACTACTAATTGCATCTTCTCCATATAGTGTAGTAAACTGTTCTATGTAGTCCACCAACATATTATGTGCTGTCTTCAAAAAGGCTGGTTTGGATGTATAAAAGGTTGAAGAAAGAATTGTAACTGCACAAAAGAGTAACATAAAATGTTTATATGCTCCTGTGCTTAAAAACTCTCTCAGTATCACTGGTCCTAAGTATAATAAGAATGTTCTATATTCAGTTGCTTTCCAAAAAGACAGGCAATCCAGTCCTCTTACTGCTCTATGAATATCTTTAGGAATCATACTGTTTGTCCTATGTAACCACTCGTTTATAATCTTCACCTGCGGGATAAAAAATTTTTCTTTGAAGTTGTAACTTCCATTCACCCAACCATTCAAACACTTCTTTGTTAATCCAATATCAATGAGATGCAATGAATCTGCAACCACAAAGTCTTTTACCATATCAATTGGAAGTGTCTCAAGAGGTGATGATATAACTTGGTTAGTACTTTTATCCTTTTGATGATGTTCTGGCTCATCTTTATTTCTAAAAGAACTGTCAGATCTTCTGTCACAGTCAGTTTGGGGAAAGCTCATATGGCGCCCCTTTTTATCATAACGCCCTTTAACCTTGCACTTTGTGCAGCTATAATAGGCATTATGAGATACAACACCTAAAACAAAAACAGTTTATAACGACAATGTAGTACAGTGCCTTAAATGTTACAAACTATAAAAAGCTACATTTTTTACTTACATTTAACAAAAGCACGAGCAGGAGTATCACATATAAAAGCATTAATCTTTATAGATAACTTTTTCCCTTCTGTGCTTTCAATCCCAGTTTCTAATAATTTTAATAGCTCTTCAATAAACTGGTTGAGGTACGATTCAGCAGTATCAGGTTTTGAATTGTCAGAATAGATTGCAGCTACAAAACACTTTTTCAAAAGTTCTGATACATTAGCAACATTCATCAATATTGGCCAAAACTGCTTTTTTGTACTTTTGCCAACTGGTAGTCCATCAATATGGAAATTAAGATTTAACTGACTGGTGCCCTCTGGATACTCAATCATTCTTAGGCTATTTTCAACACCATAGTACCAAAATTCTCCAGTGCCTAATTGCTGAATTTCTACAGATTTTGGGGTTCCAATAAGAGTCCTCACATCTTTAGGCAAACCCTTAATCCCATTGGCACCTAGGATTTCCAATAACTTGTTGGCATGATTGTGAGGTACAGAGTATTCTATTACATACTGCTTCAAATCTGCTCTAAGATTTCGCTCTGCGGTATCATGTTCATCATCACTCTCATCTTCGTTTTCAATTTGCAAGTACAAGTCATCATCAAAGTCTGTTGGAAACAGTACTTCATCACAATCTAACACTGTCTCAGGATTATTTTGACATGCAGTGTCTTGGCTGTGTCTTATATCATGATGAGCATCACAAACTTGAACACAATCTTGCAGTCCCACTTCGGTTTGCTGCAGTACCATTTTGTTGGCCTAAATAAAACAAAAAACAGCTACATACCTATGTTGGTAATAATTTATAGACTAAGAGCAAAATGATTGGTTTGTTTATTTTTATATAGCAAATCTGCCTGAATTAACATCTGTTTATTTCTTTACCTTGGTAGTCTTGGTACTTACCATTTCATTAAATTCCAGTGATTCGGTAGGTGGAGACACATCCTTATTCATCTGCAAAGCTTTCATTATCTTTGATTTCTTTCTATAAAATGTGGAAGAATGCCTAAATGCTTTTTTTTGTTGTTATCCATAGTTAATGGGTCAAATCAACTGGAATCTACCTTAACAGTAATTTCGTACCTGATTTTAAAGGTTATATTTACTTTATTATGATCCTATGTTGGATTAAAGGACGTCGGTAATGGTTCACTAATCTGCAGTGTAAGTTAGGTGACTAAAACCGAACGTAAAATTGATGTGATCGACCACAACGTTAGTTTAAGTACTATAATTTAGACGTACCTGATGCCAACGTCGATTGGACGTTGCAGTGGTTGCACTCTATATACGTCAGACAAACCAACGTTCAGCCGACGTCGGTAAATCAGTAGAAAGCTACGTAGCAATATGTGACGTTGACGGTTCGTTGAAAATGGTGACTAACGTTAAACAACGTCGAATCCGATACAAAAACAACGTCGTCAGTTCCGACCACAAGTAGCGACCTGCATTTTTACTAAATGTGACGTCGCTTTAGGGTCCCATTAGGTTCATAGTCAGATAAATGTTCCTTGGGTAATTATCCAACAATAATTGTAAATAAGTAACTCATGTGGTTACTTTTCTAGTTCATAATACATCACTAACACAGTATCACAACTGTATACATAAGTACCGTTTAGATTTTGTATGAGAACAATAACCTAATTTGGACACTAGAAGAACGTGATGGCTCCAAAAATTCAAAAGGTGCAGGAGGAGGCATATACGGTGGTAGGCGTGGACGGAATGTAAGTATCCGCCTAGGTAAACTGAGTACCCTTTTCCAGGGAGAAATAGCTGCGATTTTGGAGTGGGGCAGAATATGTATAGATACAGAATACTGCAAAAATACTATCTGTGGAAACACAGGCAGCCAGGAAGCTCTGATCGCCTTAGCGAGTATAGTCCGAAAATAGAGTAGTAGAGGTTGTGGGGCTGTCATAATACCCTAAAGACACTGGCGAAGGCCAACAAGATAACAGTACCTTGAGTGCCTAGTCACACAGGAGTGGTGGTAATAGGTAGCAGTAAGAGGGTCGACAAGCGTACCAATGAAGGTGCAGAACTCCCTCCCGTTGGGCCAGAGCCCGCATGTGGTATATTATACAGCACGGTACGGACAGCTGTCACCAGTTGGGTGTTAAATGAACACCAGAAGCGCTGGGACAGAGCGGTGGAAATTGTTTAGTCTAAGAGGATGCTGAGAGGACCCTCGTCTTCTAATACCAGAGACACTCTCACACTAAGCAGGAAGGAACTACGACAGGTGGTTAGATTTATAACTGGCCATTGGACGTTCAGTGAGCTCCTGCAAAAGCTGGGGGTTGAAGCGGAAAACCCATTATACTGGAAGTGTAATGATGCTGAGGAAACAACAAAGCATGTTATCTTCGACTGGCCTGCTCTGAGTGAAAGCAGGAACTCCTATATGAATGTAGGCCAGAAGGGAAGACAAGAGAGATTGATCCAATGCATCTCAAAGTTTGCAAAGAACTAAGGACGGGACTGTTTGACTGGGAGTGCACAATAAGCCTTAAGGCTGACCGGCAGCTATCCGGGTAACTGAACACTAACGAACATGCTGGCAAGCATGTTGATGGTTACACATGCTTTCGACTATATTGGTCAAGCCAGCTTCCAATTACATCCATCACCATGCTCGCCAACATGTTGGCCAACATGTTCACGTTTGTATGGGGTATTTAACGAATGATTGCTGGCGCCGACTTATGATATTCAATGTTTGAATTATATTATTATCCGTAATCCGTAATTAAATTGGAAAAATAGTAGTGTGCTACTGCTTCAACGATAGAGGTCATATGGACAATGACTCATGAGATATCGCAAGGCGCCCACAAAAGGTGTTGTTCACCATTCATAGTCGCTGTTAGTAAATCTTGTTTCCTATAGAAATACAGTCCATTTCACGTGAGAAAATAATAGTGACATCTTCATTGATGGCGGATGACATTGCTGCTTACAATCAGAGGCGTAGCAATTGGTTTCTCAATTCGAATTTGAATAATAGTATAATGCAAAACATGCATAAGTGCGTTTCTTCACAACATATGTCTTCGGCGACATTGGAACTGGTGAATCGCAAAACCGCACAAAATCAAAATAAACTGTACAAAATAACTCGAACACAAACGATTAGGAAACGATGTTCCGCAAATCAATCTAACCCACGCTACACCATGGCCGCCGAACAGCTGATTATGCGTACACAGCTTATCAATAGGGAGTTATTGAAACAGTGCCATCCACTAATAGTGCCGTCCTTATACTAATAGTGACAGGCACTGTCTGACCTTAAAATCGTATCTGAAATAGAGTTATTGATGTGTTATTTCAAGCGCGGATTTAATTCTAACCTAAAAATGCTGCCGGGGATCACATACAGCATTTTATATAAAATCTTCGCAAAAAGCTTATCCAATTTAAGAGTTCTGTTTACCACTTTGCCAGTCACATCTATAAAATATCAAATTTCGTGTCTCAAAACAACGAAAAGAAACATATGTCAAAATAGTACCTTGACAATGCCACGGCACAAGGCGTCCATAAATAGTGGCAGACACTAACTTTATTACTGCCAGGCACTATTTTTGTCTTAGTGCGCATGCTTGGATGTCAAATACGGCCAGGAATTATTAGTGCCATGCTGCATTGCATCTTCAATAACTCCCTGATGTAACTATGACATCACTGTTATGTTCTTACGTGAAATGAACTGTAGTTAATAGATTCACATTGAGTAAAGTGGCTACACACACGTTTCAATTATGACCAGATAAGAAACCTAGGTCGAACGCGCGGATAAAAATGCCGTGCTCTGGCGTTACATCAAAATTAGGAGCTTCCTTCAAAAATACCCGGCAATGTTACATGTGCACGGAAACATAACACAAATTCCTTATGAGGTTGTTTTGATGGCCTGATTTTGTTTATATCTATTCCATCTAATTCATTCTAGAATTTGAATGTCATAAATAATGCATCGTTTTCCCGTCATCCTGTGTCGTATGCTAATACCTCTATCCACATTATGCAAAAATCCGGCAATAATGATTGGATGTTTACTCCGGCAATTTTTGATTTGTCATTCAGAACGTTCCGTGCATTTTCAGGTATTTGAATAATGAGATTTTGTACATAAAGTGGATTTTTATGAAAACGATTGGAGAATGGCATGCTATGTTCATTCAACGGTTAAGCTTGAATTCTAACGCAAAAATTCCGCACGTGGTTATAGGTTAACTCCAAACAAAAAAATGAGTATAATGGCATCACGGCGCCGGCGTTTTTTTTATGGTCAGCCTTCCGCAAAGGCGCTAAACCTTTGTCGCTGTAGAAGCGCTGCGAGAGGATAAGTGTCGGTGCACGTTAGATTTGAAACGCTGCAGGTTGTAGCTGGCGGTAAACTGCTATGACATAGGAAGGTCTAGGGCAAAGGTAAGGTAGGCCAATTTAGGACCCCAGTACTCAAGAGAACAGATACAAAGGAAGGTACTGCACCTGATCACTGCCTGAAAGAGGAGGAGAGTAGAGGAAAAAAGGAAACCCACGAGGCTATCGATGAACACCGGAATTAATATAAATTTATAAATTTCTTTACAGCCTTTTCAGCATATTTTACGGTACGTTGAATGCATCTCATCCCCTAAAACTTTGCGATCTCATCACTGTACGTACACTAACCATGCCTCAGCACAGAACCGCTATGCTTCAAAGAAGTATCTTGTTCAATGCCATTAAGTTATACAACACATTGCCAGAGGAATTTAGGGATTATAGTGTCAACAAGTTTAAGTACAAACTGAAACAATTTTTGATGTGTAGGCAGAATAGATGACATCGCCCTTAAATCCTTTGGATACAATTTACAACAGTATTATGTTTCATCAACCATAGTAATTGTGTACTTTAATTTCGTACATTTCAGCTATGCACCTGGCACATTACTACTTTATTTTCGTTGATATTACTAATTGGTATACTTTGTTTTTTTTCTTTGGTGAGTGATCACCGCTGATGGTTAAGTGGAATAGCATTGCTAGACTCCGCCATCAGTTTACTAACCACAATTGTGAAATATTTTATTTTGTCAATAAAGGCGGTTTATGTTTAAAACAAAAAAGTGCAGCCCGGGCTCCGACACACCGGGCTGCTGTTCCATTACCCAATGACTACTCCTCACACCGTGAGGTGAGCAGTCACTGGGTCCGCGAATCGTGCGCCCTAAGTAGACAAAGGGACCCAAGGATGACTGCCTTCTGCATTCTGGCGGCTAAGATGTGCGCCGCCGCACGGCACACCGGTATTTTGCGCAGTGCAGAGAGCAGCGTATTTTCTCATTCCACCTATCGTCTTCTGTTGGCGGTCGAGAAGGACTATGTCGGGCTTGTGTGCCTGTACAAGCTCGAGCGTGGGGAACGAGTAGTTCCAGTAAATCCGGCATCTCTCGTTCTCCACAACGGACTCTATATCCCCTGGAGCGTATGGCAGCACCGGTGTGTCATCGACACCGTATGAGTGCCTTAAATGATAATAGAGCACTCGTAGAGCCGCGTTGTGCCGATGGACGTAAGCCGTCCCAGCGTACGTCTTACACGCCAAGAGATGCATAAGCGTCTCTGGCGCCTGTCGGCAAGCTCTACAAAGGGTGTCGGGTACATCTACACCCATAACCCTTTTACGGTACACCAAGGTGTTGAAGACACCGTCTTGGCAAGCCATTATAAAGCCCTCAGTCTCCGACTTCAACCCACTAGACCTTAGGAAAGAGAAGGTCAACTGCTCAGACAAGCCATGCTCTTCCAGATGTTTGTAGAAGATTCCATGCATTGGCTTATCTTTATGAAGTCTTAAAAGGAAGTCGACTTCGGCAGTTCTAATGTGGGATTTTAATTCTGCGGGAGCGAGTTCCGTAATGGACTGCTGACACCTCCGCTTGAAGTCGAGTGTGAGGCTGAGCTCCTCGGCTGCTCGTTTCGCTGCGCTAAAAAGAAAGGCTCATTTACCTGCACTCTCGTGCTCTCGCACAAAGCGGATCAGGGGATCGGTGCTGTTCGTTATATAGCAGGCAGTGGCCAATACTACCCTGTTGTGCAGACGCTCCAAACTCAATAGTCCACGCCCTCCCAGGTGTCGCGGGAGGTATATTCGCAGGACAGAGGACTTAGGATGCAGACTTCTCTCCATATTCATCCTTTTGCGGGTCTTCGTGTCGATTTCCTTCAGCTCGTTCACTTTCCAGTGTATAGCACCAAAGGTGTATAATAATAATGGGACCGCAAGCATGCTTGTGGCAGCGACTTTGTTCTTGCCGGACATTTCTGATGACCAGATCTGCCGGAGTCGGTGCGGGTATTATTATTATTATTACTATAAACTAAATTAAGTTACTATTTACAGCTTCATTTTAATAGTTATATTATGCAATGTCTAGAATCCATATTAGTATCAATTTTCAGATTACAGGTTGGGCTCGAATTTGATAGTATTTAAAACTCCTTGGTAATTTATTGGTCCTGACTTAAAAGGAAAAAGAACCTCTGATGCGAAAACAATGCACGCTATGTTACAAACCAAGGATTAACAGGATACAAAGATAAATAATACATCCTCAGTTTTACTTTCTGTTCAGTTGTACTTGTGCCACCTCAATAATGTGCCAAAAAGTCAAAGTATGTTCTTTCGCCCTACGGATAATCAATATGCATAATTTCACAGCAATCAGCTCAGTACCTTAAAGGTAATTGTACGCATCCTTTAAGGGACCATGTTGTTTCAAGAGAATCTAGATCTTCAGGAAAAATTCAGATACATTTACTGTTAGACTTAGACGCCACTCATACTACGGGGGGAACATGTTTTTAAGTGTTGGTTATTGGGCTGTTCGACTGGCGTCGATACGCTCCGCCGCCTTGGCGTTGGCGCGCTTCGCTGCTTAACGTTTCGCCAACAAGAGTGGTTGGCATCCTCAGAAGCTGCCACCTGTTCGGCGTGTTCCGAGAAACTGAGACCGCGTCACTGGGTTGATCACCCATATCACCCGGATTAGGAAACAATGAACAGTTCGGATACTACAGTCATTATAAACAGCGAAAACTGCTTATTGCTTAGAATTTAACGTGTATAGAAAAGAATCAAACACAGTGCGACATATCCAGGGACTCTGTAATCACTAGCACTATGCATGTGGTTGCCACATTCATTCAGTTTACTGCATTTAGCACTTCGCACGTGTGTCTTTATTTTCTGAGAGGCATTTGAACTTGCGAGCGTTTTATATTCCACTCATTGGCAGGCAAATATTTACTGAGAAAATTGCCAACTGGGAGAAGCTATACAAGTGTACATGCATATACATAATACAGCTCTACCACTCATTTTTATTCCATGTTTCACACTGTCAATTATTTTTTCATACTTAGAGATTTGCCTCATTATGTTGTTGAACGTAGGTGGATAGTAAGTCAATCATCTTACGCAGGTAACAGTTTTACCATATAATTTCTAATACCTAATTGTTTCATACAGAATTATAGCGCTTGGAAGGTATGTGATAAGGTCTCGAAAGAATGGTTAATGATATGGCAACAAAATTTTGAAGTCTTTGGAACCTTCATATAATGCATTCGTTACCTTGAGTTGAGGTTTTCAATGGAGCTTCAAAAAATTCATAAATTGTTTTGGGAGAATGTCCTCAGACGCTATACGTTTCAAGTAGATGTATCAATATATGTATAATATTGTCTCATGTACCATACGTTTCCTCTAACCAGCCCTTTTATGTTGTTTATTGTTTATACTTATTTATTGATCTATTTATGCGCTTAGATACTATGCTTGCTATGCTATTATGCTTGCTATGCTGCTATGATTGCGATGCTATGTTTATATTTTATATCCTCTATCCCATTTACCCCCTTTATTTACTCCTTTATATGTTTGGTTATATTTATTTATTTATATATGTTGATATTTTACATTTTTCCACATCCTACCCATATTTTCCTATTTGACGTTGAACAGAGACCTAGCCCACCATGTATTATTATTATTATTATTATTATTATTATTTATCATTTAGACTGTGAATGTTTATAACCATTTCTTTATTATACAATATCAATAACAAGAGCCAGTTTACCACTATTATTGAGACATTTGAATCGTATATGTCAAAATATCAATATAAATACTTTACCAGTAAAATATATGAAACACAAAGCACTCATGATTTGATAAATACAAGAATCAAGTAATAAAATCGTAACATAAACACTCAGCACTCATGATTAATAAATACAAAACAAATGTTAACAAATAATAATAAAAAAAAACATATCATATTATTTCTGTGTTTGATTTCATTCTCTCTGAGTTGGTACACATGCGTGCTAAAAGAATCAGGTTACCATGGGCACACACACAACATTGGGTTCGAAATTCCAACACTAGACGTCTTGGCTATTTCTAAATTTGGTATCGGTTTTGACAGTGACCAGTTGCTCCCTACACTTTTTTCCGGTTTGATGCATCAATGTGGATATTATAAAAATCGTTTCCTCAATATGTTTTATGTAAAAAGGTATACTTTGTTTAAGCCCTTAGAGGTAACTGTTCAAGGGATAACATTTATTGAAATTTCCAAAGCACCGCAATTAGCTGTGCCGGGTGGGGCATCAGAAAGAGGTCCCCTATTTGAAAGACTAATAAAAACTAAACTAATCAAGATGTGGAAAAAATTATTCGTTAATAAGAATACATACTGTCATTTTGAATCAATGGGTTTTAAAAATTACATCACGTAAGTACTCGGCTCTATTGTTGATAACGAATGGCAGCAATTTCTTGGATTATCGTCTCCTTAAGAGCTTCCAAAGTTTGGGGATGGTGTTGGTACACTTTTTACTCTAGGATACCCCGAAGATAAAATCAAAGGAATCAAATCTGGGAGTAGGGAAGCCACCCGATGTCACCATGCAAAGAGACAGTATGCTCAGGACCCGTTTCTCTCAGGATTGTCATTGAACGACGAGCTGTGTGGGCTGTGGCCCCTATCCTGTTGAAACCACTCATGTTCTTGTCCATATTTACCGACAATAGCATCCAATCTGGGACCGTAGATTTTCTTTTTCAATGCTGATCCAGTTGCTCGGAAGTTCGATACACAGTTACGTATTGTCTTCTTATCGGTAACTGGCTTATGCATGTCATCCGAGCTCAAAGTGGATGCGAAAGGCACGGTGAGCAATTATCGTCGAACGACAATTTCGAATAAACTCTTTCACGACGAAACTACTGTGCAATTCCGACCAAGCTATAGTTTACACTAAAAATGGCACCCACCTGCCGAATGATATATCCCCCACTCCGCTACCATCACCGTAGCCGTATCTAGAGGGGGAGTTCTTTCTACCCCACCTTGTGCTCGAAAGAATTATCGGCATTTTCGCAAGAATTAATACTACATCAAAAGCGCATCTCAAACATATCTGATTTTTGGAATAGATGTTATAAAATACTTCGTAAATGGTACGTTAAGGTATGAGCCTAATATTCGTTGGTGCGAAAATACCGATAATTCACTCGCATTGGAAATTTCAGTGTTCTCGAAAACGGTTTCCCTAGAGACTTAAGTAAAGTATATTTTTTCACTAAAAACATATTGGGAGACTATTTTTTTAATATTCGTATTGATGCACCAAATCGGAAAAAAGTTTTGCTAATTTAAATAAGTTCCATGTGCCGTAGGTGGCGGCCGCTATTCATGATAGCAAAACCGTGGTTGAATTTGGATTTCTCGCCTCAAAGAAACCTTCGATACGTAATTTCAGTCTACTGTGCCGTTTTTTTTTGCGGAATAATTGAAAAAAAACAAATAAAAGTGAAACTTTGACACCATGTGACTTGAAAATTAAGAATTTTACGACTTGATGTTCCTATCTCAATGTTCACAAGAATGTGAGGTCTATCGTCTGTCAAGCGTTGTAGGTCGAATCCTCTATATGAACAACATCAATCGAATTTAAGTCAAAAAATGGAACTTGTCTGTTGCTGTAGTTGACCACTTGCCTCCAACGCCCTATTAGCCATCAAAAACTGAGTGTTAAGTTTTGATGGGGCGTGTTTTCACAAAAGAACGAAATGACAGAGGAATTGCTGTAGCAAAAATTAAAATCGACATCCTGCTCTGTTGTGTCATCAAAATGATCTGGTTTTAAGTGCTTCAAAGTGAGAACACCTCACATTTTTTGATTAGGTTCATAATGTAGTTTCAATGATAAGACCATTCGATACAAATAACCATGCCAAACAATGACTTAGTAGACACTCCAAACCTTGTTGAGTTTATCCTTAGCGTAGTTTTGCAACAAGCGCTTTACTGGATGGAGAGTAGTTGAACCCTTGTTCTAGGATTTCGTCATATTAGTATAACGTTTTTGTACGCAATCAGGAGCAAATACAAATCATTCTGCCCTAAACAAGCAAGCTAATCAGTTCGGTGTGGATCGAGACTGTATTTATGACCGAAATTGAAATACAATTGGTAAATCTGTGTTGATTACAAGATCCTAGAGCGACAACTAAATTTCACCAATATACTAGAAACAATAATAAATGTCTCCAGAGCTATTACCGAACTCATCGCTTAACTATGGAGCACAACGTTCTACCTTGTGGACTTAAGTGTATCCTTTATTTTTGAGCGCTGCAACTACAGGTTGCAACGGCAGACTTGTCCCCAAGCCTATAATTTGTCTAGCTGCGGCTGGTTTTTCCCAACGCTGGAAGACCACATCGACTGGTCTATAAATCACTCGTTGGCGAGCGTCGATTGGTCGCTTTGAATCCAACGGTTTTCGATGGAGACACAGAGTCTTCTTTTATTCACATAACCGGAGCTGGAGTCAGTTTCCGATTGACCAACCGACCATCCACCACCGAGCTGGCTGCCTAGTAGTGACTAGTGACCATCCCTGGGACCTGGCTTAACATATAGCAGTTGCTAAACCTAGGTAACTTTTCCTTTCTTGGGGTAGTCAAACAAAGGGGATGGGGTTTTGCTCTGAATCGGGCGATATTAAATAAGCTATAATGCTTGCAGCCTGGTTTTCCGTTTTTGGGGTTTTACTACTCACGACGCCACGCAACAGTCGGCCATCTTGACCGCCGAGGTCCACCTTCCCGTTCCAGAGACTAAATAACAATCCTACGGGGGCAGTAGCAAAAGGGGCTACTGCAATAGCCACAGGAGACAGCCGTCGCTGAGACGCTGTCCGAAATCCTACGGGGGCAGTAGCAAGGGGCTGCTGTATTCACAATCCCACGGGGGCGGTAGCCACTGCAGCCAGGGTGGCTGCCGTATTCATCTGTTTTTTCCAAAAGATAAGTTTACTTTATCATTTAACTGCCAGTGGTTTCCTAAATAACCTTTATGTTATTGCTACAGGTAGTTTGTAAATTCGTATGGTCTATTTTTGCTGTTTTATACTTTATTCCCGCATTCGTATATATTTACAATTTAAGTAATTCATTAAAAGGTGAAGAAATATATATATTTTGTCGATTTTATACCTGACTCATGTGCACATATTTACAATTTAGAACAATTTATTAAAAGGTGAAACAAATATATGTCACGTTTTATTCCTCATTTAATCCCTTGGATTCACGGACCCGAGGTGCTCTTCTAGCACAACCTTGGCCCGTCACAAGGTGGTGGAAACGTAACTGCTACTAGGTATTATAATTTACTGCTAATTGGTATTTAGATAGTTGGTGCCTCTCTGGGTATTGATTAACTTGCTACACAAGTTACTTATTGCGTGGACCGTTTATTGCAGATATAGATCCTTCATTAACCACGGCGTAACAAAAACTTGTATAGAAATAGTTCCGTCAATTTCGGGTAGACCGCCTCCCGATTTACGATTTTTCCAGCATAAAAAGGAGTGGAAATTAGCCACAAACGATCATTCGACAACGGCCGTTAAATGAAGCTACAACATCGAACCAATTACAATTATCGTTTACGGGCATTCAGCAAGCCAGTGTCGTGGCAAGCAAACGAGCATGAGGTACGATTTGTTTTAAAGCATTTGCTATTGTAGTTGTTACCATACTAATACGAAAAGTATTGGTTAAGTACTCTGCCGCTCAATAACAGAATACTATATACAGAGTATTCATTTGAAAGCTTCCCACCACGGATTTATTGAAAACCAGTGACTGAAAGAGAAAGTGTCGAGACACGTCAAAAGACCTGTCAAGGGGGACAACTTTTTAACCAAAAACTACTTCACCCCATTTTACCCTCTCCCACCCAGAATCATCCCCTTAAAAATTTTAAGTGGCAAGCGAGATCGATTAACAGCTTGCTTCAAAGGTATGTCGAAGTCCTTTATTTTGGCGTTCTTTTCTTTTTGGATCGGTCGATTCGTTGTCAATCAAATTAGAAAAATCTTTAGGTATCTTGATTTATTTAGATAGGAATCAAAAACGAACGAATATG
Organism: Callosobruchus maculatus; assembly: GCA_951848785.1. Classification (NCBI taxonomy): domain Eukaryota; kingdom Metazoa; phylum Arthropoda; class Insecta; order Coleoptera; family Chrysomelidae; genus Callosobruchus; species Callosobruchus maculatus. The sequence goes on from CATOUR010000032.1 coordinate 1,953,761, forward strand.
CCACTCTTTATTGCAATAAGTGTTCAAAATGTTGCCCGCTATTGATCGAACAATAATATAGGAGATGTTCAAATATCTGAGAGACAGTTGCAAAAACAGCGAAAATGATTCCAATGTATTTTGCCCAAAATCAATATGCTCGGCAAACAGCCTTTCTGTTTAATGCCAGACATCTGGGAAAAACAACTTCGCATAGGTATGTTCTGGACCTTGCTAAGGAATTTACTCAAACTGAATCTGTTGCAAATAAAAGACGAAGAGTTCTGGATGAAGCAGCTCGGCATAAATCCCAATACTTCATTGCGCAAAATTGTGGATCCGACTGATATTTTATTTGGCTTTATACACACAGTCACTAAACTCCATGGATTTTATTCATTCAAAATTAGAATTTCGATCGCCGCTTTGAGTTTTGTGAAGAAATGACTACAACGATTAATGGTAATACCACTCATGTAATGAATATCTGCATCACTGATGAACGCACATTTCATCTAACTAGATTTAATAATAAGCATAACTGTGGGTATTGGACCAATAAAAATACTCGTGCTATTATAGAAGGGCATACCCACAAAAAATATGTAATGTACGGGCCTATAGGCAGGCATTTTAAGAAGCAAAGTTATTAGGTCATTGTTTATTAATGGAAATCTAAATGGAGATATTTATTTGGGCATATTGGGACATAGCATCACTGAAACCACTGAAAATCAAATCGAAAAAATGGAAATGGAAACCCTACACTTGGTGAGTCTGAAATCTATTTCCTGCAAGACGGCGCTCCTTCTCATTATTTTTTTCCGGTTCGCCTAGAAGACGCGTTTTCAGATAAATGCATATGGCGAAGAGGGCCAATAGAATGGCCTGCTAGATCTTCTGATTTGACGCCATTAGATTTTTTTATGAAGCCATTTAAAATCTATTATGTTTAGTCTCCATCATCGGAAGCAGCCATGGTATCCCACAACATGTTTTTGCAACTGTCCGTCAGGAATTCAGACGTCGCCTATATCACTGTTTGGGCAACAACACGCAACATGTTGAACACTTCTTGCAATAAAAGGTGATGGTTTTGCCTGCTTTTGTTTTCTATTTGAACAAATTAACCATTAAATAGTGGAGTCTCAGAGGCTCCTTTAGAAATTGTGTTAGGGACAATACAAGTACCGTTCGGCTAAAAACCTCCACCCGACATATACCTCCAGCCATTATCTGTTTTGACAATGTCCTGGATCCACAGTCCAGTTGTAGTGGAGGTGCTGCACATATCGTCGTTTGAATTAGAAGAAAAACTGCCTTTTTTACAGTATTATTTCACGCTGTATGCTGACGTCCAAACTTATTCGTCGAGAGCTGATTTTGATGTTTCCTTCTTAGTTACGTAATTTTTATGGTTTTTGATTTTACGTTGGGGAGACTCAAACATATAATAGTGCCTCACAGACCTACTTTATATATGGAATTTTATGTACTGTGTTATTGATAGGCATTTGTCTCGGAGTTACTGTTGGTGAGTCAAAGCTGTGAAATCGCGACTCAATGAATCTTTAAGGATAGCCATACTCAAAGTATATTTTCTAAGAAAAGCTCTTCCTAATGGAACATTGACCTGTTTAATTATACCTGTTTTATCTTATCGAATAGTTTTAACAACATACCCATTTCTGTATACCTCCTTATTATTGGATTAGATTTAAAATACAAGTAGTGTGTGTCACTTGTATACCTATGTTATGAAGGAACCGCCATTTCTTTGTATATTAGTATCCACCAACGGTAAAACTGTCTATTTTTATTTCCATTGTCCATCTGATTGTGAGTTATTTGCTGTGTATTTCATCTGAACGTACTGTTCGGCCAGGCAGAGAATGCGAGAGACGGATGAGGCGGAAAGGAGGGGGCAGGGGCACAGTCGGGAAAGTGGTTCAGCGGACGACAGTCCACGGCGTTGCCGGAAGTAGCAGATTATCTCAAATACTTTTCAAACCTTTTCTTGTTCCGAAATATTTATACTGTTGTTCGTTAATAGCTATATATTTTAAATGAAAATATTGCAGTACATGTATTATACAGCATCACATGTTATAAAAGTACGTGATGTAGAGTATTTTTATCATCGTGCTGTAACATTATAGATAAATACTGAAAAGAGCAGATCGTGAGCCATATTTCAAGCGGAAAATCTGACAACAGCCCGCACTCTTCTGCCTCGCAATCTTTCCCTTGCCAAACAATAATTCCTACATGCGCACTGGACAACTAGATTAGAAACAGTATATTAGGTGAAAAGCTGAGCATTACAATACCCGTGATCTTAGACAGCATTGTAATGATTTATCTCTTAATCAAGGCAACTACCATTTTACCTTACTTGCTCAATAACCACGTCTCTGGCTAGCCTATAACATTCAGGGGACGTGAGCCTGTTTTGGGTAATAGCCCAAATATTTAGTATAATAAACGAAAATCACGTACGCGTTTGATATTCCGAAATAACCTCGTAAATGATTATCGTAACGCCGTTAAAACGTTAGTGTGTGCGGTATGTTAATGCAGTGTGTACATTGAGTGATATTTATCTAATCGGCGTAACGTCCCGTCGCTTCGAACCAGGGCACTCTATATCGTCTGTGGACGGGACGACGTGACTGACATACGCAAACTCATTAGCTAATAGCGACACGAGGCGTTACTTGACTAGGAATACCGCACTGTTACATCTTCATGCGCGTTCTAACTGGACAATAATTAAAATTACACCCAATAGAAACTATATTTCTTTATTTATTAATTCACTTATTTCCAACAGGTATAACCCAATTATAGGAAAATTACAAAACATTTAACGTGTTTGCTGAAGGAGATTCTGCTTTATAACAATCTAACACTATGTTAATGGAGTCACTGAATATATCATATTATCACAAATTGTATTAAATATTCTACACATTCTGTTAACAGGCGAATTTTTTGATAAGTTGGTTTGACCTGATTTACAATAAAAGGTGAGGTGATGCCGATTACTTAGTCTAGGTACATTAAAATTTATTTGGCCGAGAAATACAGGACAATCTAATTTTGAGTTTACAAGCTTGTATAAAAAGGGCAAAGCAAGCAGGTTGCGTCTTACTAATAGTGAGTCCATATGGAATGATGTTAACAATATATTGTGATCAATCCCACGTTGAGGACAGTATCCATTACATTTAAGAAAAAAGTGTATGAGCATTATCCTCTCAGTTACTGAATAAGTTGATATAACTTCTATGTCATCTCAAATTAAGTATGATATACAAAAATAAAGCGCGAAGAACCATGGGACCACCAGATCGGCTTTCGTGACCAAGTGGTTCTTGGGCTGTTCAGCTTACGCCGATACCGTATCACAGAATATTTGTCTCTCCTAGTATGCATGTCCATGCCCTGTTGAGCTTATATGCGTCTTGTTTTCTGATGCAGCTGTTGGTTTTATGTATCTTAATGGCCTCTGTAGTGGCGAAATGTGGGACTGCTTAAATTTTACCTTGTGTATATACTTCCATTTATGCTGGATTTTCGGAACACAAGTCAAATTGCCGAGAAGGTGAGATGAAAGAATTTTGAACACTCCAAGAAATCAGTGATTACACTATAAAATATAAAGTGCCCCAAGTCTCCGTCATACTCGTTTGATACTTCGACCAACTACTCAAAGCGGCAAGAAAACAAGAAGCATACGGTCTGTCGCAAATGATTGAAAAATATAAAATCGCCGTGACACGTCGCGTTATAGAGAGTATAAATGTGGGAAGTGTGTTTGAGGAAGCTAGACTGCATATTGGTGTCCCGCAAGGATCAGTCATGGGACCACTCCTTTTCTTAATTTATATAAATGACTTGCCAGCACACTATCCGCCAGTCAGGTGCGTGCACTCTGCGGATGACACCACCTTCTGCGTATCTGGGTCATCATCGCAAGAGGCTCAGGCGCTTAGGCGCTTAGAGCAGTAGAGGACTGGTTATTGGCAAACCAGACTTTCATTAAACGCTAATAAAACACAACACATGATTTTTCCCTGAGGGATGCCAGTAATGGAGGAGTACTCTCAGCAAAATTTCTAGCGTTGATTTTTATTTCGAATGGCAACTTTTCCACCGAGTACGTCATTATTGTGCCATGAATCCCCTCACCCCCAGCAACCTCTACTTTGAAATCTTAAATGAGGCCACCACATTTGTGAGACATCATTTTGAAGGGAATTCACTGAGAAATACAACAATGTAATCGGATTGAGGATTGTGGAAGTTAATAAAAGTGATGGTGCTTATCAAACGAAGTATTATTTTCATTACCCGAAATATTATCATAAGAAAGGTTACGAATGTGAGTCGTTCAAATCCATACAGACGTTCAGGCGATATTCAAAATATCTTCGCACATGTTTCAACCTTTCCGGAGTCAATGTAGAGACCTTCTGTAAGATCGGGCTGCGTAATATAAACTTTGGATTCTAAATGTCCCCATATATATATACGTCTGTATGGAACAAAATGGCTCCCAGTTGGAACACTTCTTACGATAATATTTCAGGTAATTTAATTCGCTTTAAAATGATGTATCACAAGTATGGTAGTCGCATTTAATATTTTGAAGTAGGGGTTGTTGGGGGTGAGGGGGTTGATGGCACAATAATGACGTACTCGGTGGAAGAGCTCTCCCTCTATATAAAAAATGGAGTCAAGTTGATTGACTCAGTACTTCCTACACATAACAGTGATATCATTTTGTCATTTCCCTTTGTATGAAGCCTCTGTAGTCTGAGATCCCTTGCAACCAAATCATCGCCCACCTGTCCTCAAAAAACATCCAACACAAAATCTAGTAAATTCCAAATTCTCCCTGTAGGAACTAAAACGACACAATTTTCATTCTGCGAGCTTCAACTAGACGAAACGAAACAATCAGGAACCCCCAAATTGCTTAAAAACGAAGTTTGAGGTATTTTTATATTTTGAGTTTTTCGCTGCCACTGACTCGATTTCTAAAGACCATAGGCATTTTTCATCCTTGCCAGGATAATAACTCTGTGTCTAGATTTTATTATTATGGGTTCCATAATTTCCGTGTTACTAAATTCAGAACAATCTAAAGCAATACTCGCAGAGTTGCCCTAGGAATACCATATTTGCTGTCGCTTTCTTTGAGGCACCAGGTCTGACCTGAGCTAAGGCCATTTGTATAGATTTTTCAGAATATCTTGGTCGGTTTCGCTTAGTTTTCTGTATTGCATGCATCTGGAAGGCATCTATTTTTTCACACTATGGTAATTCGTACACTTTGAGTGTTGAGAAGTTTCTAACAACATTAGTATCTTGTTTTTTACAATTCTTAGTCGTGTGCCTACTAATGGAAAACTGGCCGTTTTGGGTTACCAGTAGTTGGCACGTGAATATTTTCTGCAAAGCCTTAAAAAATTGCATTTTCAAGTTGAATAGAATTTGGTGTGATTGTACTCAACTATTCCTGATTACTTATAGTGTAAAAAAACATGCAAATTTTCTAAAATAATGCCCATAAAACGACCTCGGTCTTACAAACGAAGCAAGTTTTACTACTACCAATAAAAAGTAACAAACTAACATATAATATGAATATTTTTTCCCTGTGACAACTATTTCCATTATTAGCTCTCTTTTTCCTATCAATTACTCAGGCATAAACTATTTTCATGAACTAAGTAGGTAAAAAAAGCAAAAATTATGAAAGTGCCAACATTAGACAGGCTTATTTTTACGAGGTACCAGTCGTTGACACAGGGGTGCCGGTAATTGGCATTACGCACATTTTACGCGACTAGTAATTGGCACCCTATTTTTTTTAACAAATATAAATTTTATTAAAGAAAAAATAGATAAATATCAAACCTACGACATTACTTCAAGGGTATATGCTACTGGAAATAGATATTTTCATTAAATAGTTCTTTTTATACCAATAATGCCCTGATAGTACGTCTTAACAAAACGCTAATAACTTAACAATAACCTTGATTTGCTCTCCGCAAAAACACAACCGCTTTGCTGTGCTCTCGAAGACATACTAAATCACATAGGCACGACGAGGCTTTTGGAAAATATTAAGCGGTGTTAGCTGTCATACATGAAGGAATACTGAAAGCACATCACTTTAATGTTACCTTATTTTTTAGCAAAATAAGTCAGAGTGCCAACGATAGGAAGGGTGTCAACAATAGGCGAGTTTACCCTATATATACATCAATCAAGTCCCTTGATTTCTGTAATAGCCAAGGGTTCGGATGGACGTAAAAAAAGGTAGTATGCCGCCAGGTCTTTCTTTCACAGCTCAATGGATGGCCTATTATGAATAGAACAAATTTTTGAGTGTTACAACCCCCACCCCATAACCACCCCAATTTCACCCCCACCCAAAAAAAAGTAAAAAACGATCAGGAACTCCTAAAACGCCTAAAATCGAAGTTTGAGGAATATTTATTTTTGTTTTTTGCTAATTACTCCGCCATCCCTACACCGATTTTCAAAATTATAGCAGCATTACCTACTAGGGTCTCACAGCATATCGGTGTCCAAATTTGATCACGATCCATGTAGCATTTGCTGAGATTACGAGGGTAGAAAAACGCGAACAGGAAGAACAGACAGACAGACAGACCGACAGAAAGACAGACAGACAGACCGACATAAAGACAGACAGACAGACAGACCGACGGAAATGAGTGACGTGGATTTTCGTTACGTAGACATCACAAAACACCCAAAAAGTGCATTATCTCAAAATCGAAAATTTTCGCGATCTCAATACTCCCCTCACCTATCGGTGTGGGAAGTAAAATCGACGCGTTACAGCAATTTTCATTGTTTTTTATTATTTCAGAAATAAGGTGGGCGACAAATTTTAGCTAAGACACACTGTATACACTCAACAGAACACACATGTACACGCGAATTAAGAGAGGCAAGAATTCTGCTAATTAATATCGGTGCGGACTGAACAGTCCAAGAACCACCACATGCTTATACGATCTTCTGGTCTCCATGGTTCATCTTGCTTTAACTTCAACAGAAGGAAAGGAAGCACATATAAAATCAGCAGAACATACAAACTCAAAGATCCTACGATAAAGAGGAGACGTGCAGTGGAGCGATACGGAGGAGATCTTTAGCAACCAACATTGCCGAGCTGAGGCTACGGAGCGATGCCGGCCGAATAGCTCAGGAACAACTAGTTCGCCACAAAATAGGTTTTGGGAGTTGTGGTTTCGTCAGCATAAGGATGGTACAAATTTTGAGCTTTTTTCGCAGTTTTGTGTTTGTCGAGTTATTTCAATTGAAAGCATACACATGCAAATTGTTGATGGAAACAATGATGAATGAAAGATGAGTTTTTGTTTTGTTCTGCGATGTCAGAGAAAATCTAGTCATTATCATGTGGAATTCTAATGCTACCTTATGTCCGGAAATTGGTGCGTTGGCAGTGGAACAATTAAAAAATACGAAAACCTATCACACAGCTGTTTATTGTGAGGGGTCAAGTTAAAGAAGAAACAGAATAAACTGTACAGAAGACTAACTCTTCCCTACTATGTATACAGGGTGTTCCTGAATTTCCTGGACACGTGAAATTCTCGTAACAGAAAAAAATTACAAACGAAAACTGAGTGGAATCCTTGACGGTACCGTAGGGTCTATTATAGCAGGATTTGAACAAAATTGTGTATGTCAACCCTTAAAACCCACCTCCAATTCTATTATTTCAAATATCTCCTACATAAACGATATCCCTATTATTTAAAATCTTGTGATACCTTTGATTTTATACGCAAACTTATGTTCGCGTGAAATGATAAGCATAATATAAATAAAATAAAAATTTGTTTGACGCAAAAAAACGGATGAAAAAGAAAATAAATTTGGGTTCTAAAGGGTATTTCATATTGTATTGAAATTTGGTTTGTGGATGAAATGAAAGCACTACAAGATTTTAAATAAAATAATTACTTTATCTCTATGTGGAGAAAGTTACAGGGGGTTTTTGAAAAAAAGTTTGTGATGGGTTTTAGGGGTTGAAGAACAAAAAAAATAGTTGGAAAGCGCGATACGATAGGCTATTCAGTACCTTTGAAAAACCCACTTAGCGTTCTTTTTAAATATTTTTTCTTAATTAAATATTACGCTTCAAACGAATCCTCATTTCATTTACCTTGGCCTCTGACCTTAACAAAAAAAAATAGGTTTGTGTATGAAGTCAAAAGCACTACAAAATTTGAAATTATTTTGTGAAGGCAAAACTATAGGGTCTTATTAGAAAAAAAAGTTGGGGTGAGTTGTAAGGGTTGAAGTACAAAAAAATATTTTGTAAGCATGGGATGTGATAGACCCTATCGTACTTTAAAAAATTCCACTCAGTTTTCGTTTGAAGTTTTTTTGTTGCGAAAATATCACGTGTCAAGGAAATTTAGGGACACTTACCTATACCTACAAAGTACAACAGAAGTATAATTATTCGTTTTCGAGTGAAAATTAGCATATATTCAATAGACTGGACAATTGATAAACAACATTTTGACATCTTTTCTTTGAGAGTGTAGGACAAAACCTGCGCATTCTTATGTGGTCCCACTTTTTGGATTGCTCGATTTTTTTCAAAATGCGAAAGTGTCATTCTAGGATTGCTGAGTCCGCAGCCTTTCTTTAAGCGTGTCCCTAGGAATCTGTAATTTTTGAGGACATGTAAAACCTGACAGACAACTCTTTTATATCGATTCATCAACTGCGATGTTCTTAGAATGCAATCTTTTTAGGACATACATTATACATGTACGACGTATGTCTTCTAGGAGGTACAGTCTTTTTGAGATATAATATGCATAACTCTCATGGTATCCATAATGCAAGTATATTGATTATTGACACTACAATTTAGTTAATCTACGTACAATTTTTTACTCCCTGAGGTACATACGGGATTTGTACTTGTTTTATATCAATATTTCTATGAACCCCTATGTTGCTCATTTCAGCCGTCCTAACTACTAGCTAGCAGCCAAAAGTAATCGGAATCCCTCTAAAGGTTATCCTTAGATGTTCTAAGGGCTCATGGTCATTTATAACACTTGGAAAATCTACTTCTATCTACACTACATAGATAATAAATATGTGCTAATACTATGTTGTTTGCTGTGAATGCCGGATATCATCGTTTTTATCTCTGTTCAATTGACCAGTATTTTTTTCAAATGATACCGATTGTAAAGGAACATGAAGTCAGCCTGGTTTCAGGAAGCTATAACCATAGCCTGCTATAACAGAGAATTTACAGACGCGTCTCCAATAAAAAACGATAATGGCCACCTCAAGACATTCATGGCTATGCCGAGCAGGTTATTGCATGCATGCAACAGGAAGGTGAGATATATTGGGCGTTTTGGTCGATACTGAATAGGCAGGGAAACCAAAGCAATCTATGATTTCTAAATCTAATGGTACCAACATGATATTATAGTACCACGTGTAACAAATAGGTACAGTGCTGTAAGATTTCGGCTATTACCAAAGCTGCTCAATGTAGGTGACTAGTAACAAATTTGTCTAATTTTCCAGCTGACTGCTGACTTTTTCTTACCAAATATTTGCATTGCAGTATATACAAGTATTTGAGCAGCTCTTATGACAAAATAATGTAGTGTAGCTTCATGGTACTGATACAGAAATTATCCAATTGGGATTTGACATAAGGATATCTGAAGAACCGTTCAGAAAAATACTGCATAAGAACAAGATTTTTCACTTTTCTCTCATAACTATTACTTCCCACGCCAATAGGTGATACCTACATAATGAAAATTAATGCACGTAACGCACTTCTGTCGCCTGTCCATCTGTCTGTCAGCTTATCTGTCTTTCGGTCTGTCTGTTGGGGTTTTTCTAGCCTCGTAATCTCAGTAACTACTGCATGAGTTGTGATGAAATTTGGGCAGCAGAAATCTGAGCATGGACGGCAGAGTAATTAGCAAAAAATTTCAGATATACAGGGATCATGATAGCCCCCTATATATTATACATATTTGGATTCCTTGGTGAATTCCAGTGTGACTTTATGTACCATAAATGGAACTTTAAATGAACCGATTAGGCGCAAATCACAGTTTTTGGTATAAGTAGGTATCAGGTAAGATTGAATATCTCAGTGATTATAAAACCTATAAGGCCGTGACTTTGCAGTGAAACGCGTTACCTTAGGTCAGACGGTTAAACCTGAAATCTATTTTTGTAGTTGGTGAGATCAGTAGATTAATTAAGGAAACTTCAATCGCAGATGTAACTTGATTTTTTCAAATGGGACTGCCTATTTTAGTTTATAGTATCAAATGTAAAATTTGATTAACTTTCTAATCATATAGCATTCTCAGTATGAATCTTTTTTGGTTTCCATTTTATTTGAAATCCAGTTAAATCGGTATTTTTCAATTTTACTGCGTGTAAGCAACCTAGCAGGCGATGAAAAATAAACAAAAGCCGTTTAGATGGAAGAAACCAACTAACTTAGTAGAAAGATGCAAACGAACTAGAGTATCGAGGCAATATTCTAAACATTCCTTACAACACATTAGCTCTAACCAGAAACAGTAGCGGTAATAAGAATACTCATCCTTGAGAGCCTACTAGCTATTAGCAAATTTACAAAGTCAGTAAAAAATGTGTAGTCAAATAAAAACTACCAGCGATTGTTATTGGCAGTAGAACATATATATCTTCTGAATAAATTTTCATATTTAATGCCACAAAAAGTAGTCATTTCCGTTAGTCAAGTCAAAAATCTGACTTAGTGGCATTCTACTCTTGTTTATTTCCATCCGAACATTGCCTTGCCTAATACAGAAACCAAGAGACTTAAGAATTTTCTGAATGTATACATACGAATATTGTTTTGTGTAACCTGGAAATTATTGAATTGTTTTTAGTGAAATATTGAAACACTTTTGTTACCGCGGCGAGGATTGAAAACGCTTATGGTCTTTAGAAATAGTGTCAGTGGTGGCGCAGTAATAATAAAAAATCAAAATTATAAAAACCGCCCAAACTTAGTTTTTTTGGCGATTAGGAGGTTCCTAATCGTTTTCCACATTTTACTTTCCATACGATAAGGGATATGAGAGTATAATGAACATTTTGGATTTTGAGATAATTCTTTTTTATTGGAAGTTTTGTGATATCTACATGAAGAAAATCCTCGTCACTCATTTCCGTCGGTCTGTCTGTCGGCCTATGTGTCTATTGACGTTTTCGTAGCTCAATCTCAATAACCACTGGATGGATTGTGATGAAATTTGGGACCTGGAAATCATTGAATTGATTTTAACAAATTTTGGAACGTTTGGTTCGTTATGTAGAGTAAAGAATATTTTCAAGGTAATTTTTAAGGGAAATGGACAACTCTTTATAAATACAAACGATTTTAGATGTTCCCTTAATCATCAACATTCCCTTTTCCCAATGTTGTACCCTTCCGGACAAAAGCTGAAAACGACCTCCTAGTCGCCTAGCAACTAGGTTTGTGGTGGTTCTAGAGATTTTCATTTTTACTAATTAATCCGACATTCCGCCAATTTTAAAATATTTCTAATATCTATGACCCCTCAGCATATCGCACCTCAAATTTGATCAAAATCAACTGCGGATACTCAAGCCACGTAACGACGATAGACAGACGGTGGAAACGGACTGAAATGAAACATTTCCGTGACGTAACATCAACAAGTGTCATAAAAAATCTCAAAATAAGCATTTGCGCGATTACAATGTTTCCATCACCTACGATATGGGACCCCGTATGGAAAGTAATATCTGTCATACTGTCGAAGGGAGATTTACCGGACGAATTACTATAACGGTAAGGTAACCAGAGCGGACGCCTACAGACTGCAGCTATCACAGGATAAAAAGGGTATCATAGGTGAAAATACCAATTGCCACATACTCGGAATGATCTCGGACTATACGGTTCCCCAAGCGCACACGGAGAGATCCTAGAACGTTTTGTCCAGGAAGGGACGAATGGAAGGGATGTGATAGTTTCATGTCACCATCCGATCTTGCGTTATTCACTGATGTCTGGAGTCTGTACTGGGGACAGGAGCGGGAGTAGTTGGTACCAATCCTAATAAGAGTTGAAATTTCAGTAAAACTTGGGAGGTATACCATGATCTTCCAACCAGAAATGATAGCCACAGAGCTGGGAGTCAGATAACTGATCGAAAGACACCTGACAAACAAACCTATAAAAATCTTTTCAGATAGCCAGGCTGCCCTAAAAGCACTGAGCTCCAAACGGGTTGACTCAAAGCTCGTATGGAACTATATACATCTCCTCATCGAACTTGAAACAATGAACAGGGTAACTTTGTTTTGCGTTCCAGAGGTACTGCACTCGAATGCGTTCATACGATGTCCTTCCAGTCAGGCCACCTCGAAGATCATATGATGGAACAGGAATGATCTCCGCATTCTGGTTGGTCTGTTGACGGGACATTGTCGTCTGAGGAACCACATGTGGAACTTGGGTCTCAAACAACAGACTGCCACTTCTGCTATGTGGAGGACGACACGGCGGAGCATATTCTGTGCTCCTGTCTAGTGTGATGATTCTTTAATAATAATAATAATAATGAAGCATTTATTGCCCAACAGAATAAATTCCATTCACAGGACAAAATAACTAACTAAATACGAATTATGCTACGGTAAACAACGATACGTTTGATACATAAACATTGTCTTAAATTGAAACATTAGAATATATTTCAGAAGCTTTATCTAAAATTGCAGACAGCGAATCATGGTTGATGTCACAAAATCTTGATATGAGATTGAAGTTTTCCATCATATACGTCACCAGAGAGTTCAAACCTAAATTGACATTAATAACTCTAAGCGAAGCGATAGCGAAGCGACAGCGACATTCTTCCAACGCTCTCGCTCGTTTCGGTATCCCATAAATGTCTTCGTTCCGACTCCGATATAACGAACGCAGACGAACGTTATAAGCGATAGCGAAAAAATTTGGATCTCGTTTGTCAACTTTTGACGTTATTATTGCTGTGTGTCAAAGTGACAATTCGCTTAAATTTATTTGTATAGTTAATCACCAGCAATGAATCGAAGAGAAAAAATCTTCGCAAAGGTCGGCATTGCCGGATTTAGCAGAGTCTCATCCAGAGATATTTAAGCCAACTCGTGAATGCTCGTGAGTCATCGAGCTCATCCATGCCGAAAGCGTAACGAAGCGTTAAACTTTGGTTATGGAATGCCGTCAAAAATCGTTTTCGTAAATGATTAGCTTCGCTTTCGTCTGCTTTCGTTACTATAGCGAAAGCTACAGAATCGCCACACAGTACTGGAAAGGGCTAAGCTCCAGACTTATGGACTTGCCCGCTGGAACCTTTTGACTTCAAGGAACTTTCAGGCATCACAGTCATCGCCTTCGTCAAGAGGTGTGGATTATACGGTGAACTCTAAACAGGTGTGAGCCACAATAGACACAATAGAGTCACAACGGAAGGAGGCATAATCGCCCCACTCAGTTTCAACCCAACCTAACCTAACCAGAGCGGTTCTTTGCTTGTGGCTACATCAAGCATTGATTATTTATAAGTGGATCCCGTAATTACGGTATCATTTCTATAGTATTCCAATAAAACTACAAACCAAGTTTATTTCGTTACTGACTGTATATCGCTCCACAAGATGGAAATGAATGCGTGAAGAGGTACAAGCCGCATGTCCGTGAAGTCAGAGCCTCTGTGAGTGCAATAAACCACAGAAATGTAACAGCCCCTAAACGTGTGCTGAATTTACGGCAATCTTGCATGCCACGCGAAAATTCGACCCTGTAAATTATGCCCATTCCAGAAAATAAAACCCGCAATGCATGTTCTAAGTACCGCTTACAGCCATAGAACGTTTAATACTGCAATTCGATTTTAATATTAGCCCAGTAACGTTAGAGGCGGAAGTTGACCTAGTTACCAAATCACCACAAGGGGAATTTATTTTGAACTTTCTGGAACTTATCCTATGTCTTCCTATCTGGTAGCAAACCTGGAATATTATGGAACACGTAGTAACTTACTTCATTTCTTTAAATCATATCTTGACACTACGAGAGAGTATGTTAGCTACAATAATGAAAACAGCGAATTACTTTGGATTCATATGGGTGTCCCTCAGGGATCGGTGTTGTGCCTAATTCTATTTATCACTCATATCAATGATTAACCATCTTAAATTAAAAATAGTAACTGTTTTCTATTCGCAGATCGTACTACCCTTCTATCTAGAAGGAGGCTGCCTGATAATGCTGACAGCTTCGGCTACGCCAAACAATGGTTTTCGGCTAACAAAGTGTATATCGTTTCACAAGATGGAAATGAATGCGTGAAGAGGTACAAGCCGCATGTCCGTGAAAGTCATGGCCTCTGTGAGTGCAAGATGGGTGACGTCTTGTTCAGCTCCAATAGGTTGGAGGCTATATGTGTGGGGCTATTGAAGTTGTGTTGGGCACGCGTCTGAACTGGTCTTATATTAGGTTGACTACGTCTGCTCCAAGCTGTCGTCAGAGCCTTTTGTTTTAAGACGGACACAACCACTTCTCGATAGAGGAAATCTAGGGCATTTTATCTACGGCTTACTTTAGCATAATTTTGCTCTCATCTAGCGTATGGCACATCATTATGGGAAAAGTCAGCTAGTTTATGCAAAAATCAACCGTTTCGATTATCGAAGGTGTCCCTTACAACACACCTTGTCGGTCATTATATAGCAAAGATCGTTCCACTTTCATGCATACACCCAGAAAAATCTGTCGTTTTGTCAAAGACTTACGCTTGGATTTAATGGGACGTTACACTCAGCATTCCTCAAATACAGAGACGTTTTCTTCAATGAGAAGTGTATAGTTGGTAGCGAATTATTACGTATTGTCGATTCAACTACAAGATGTCATTGGATTCCAATGAATGATTCAATCGCAGCATGTCATTAAATCGAATCTGTGTTAGGTAATTGATTCTAAACTACTTTCTTTTCAGCTGATTGATTGATTCGTTGTGATGTTTAATGGTGTGATTTTGTGTGAAGTTATAAGGAGCATGATATAAGAATTAGACATAAGCCTGCACCAGTTGTTGCATTATTACCTGAAATATAACTGTCTGACTGATCTAAATACCTAGATTCAAATGTGGGTGTTAGCCCCTCGAAGTCCCAACTTCTCAGTAGGTCCTTCATTTATTATATAACTGGCCACATTTAAATCACATAATTGCTGATGCAATACGCAAAACCACGAGATGACACAACATGGCTAACATCGAAACAACACAACGGAACAACTTCGTCCACGTTGACAAGCTCGCGGCGATAGTAGCACTGAGATCATCCCCCTGTTATTTATTCTTGCCATCATCGAATCGGGACATCAGTCCCGCCGAATACTATTATAGTTCTGCGAACGACAAGGGCCATTGAAACAAAATTAATTTTTATCAGATGAATTATCACGAACTGCTGTTGCAGTAATAATTTTTGTACATTGAATAGATTGTATGCTTTGCTTAAATCAAACATAGGGTAAATTTCGAAAACAAAAGGATGTTTTGATTGCATTAAATGTCAATACTGGTATTAGAAGGATTATACATATCGCTATAACGAATGCAAAATTATTTTGAATTTATTGGCGTACCTGTGATTACTTCGAATATAAGGATTGAATTCTTTCAATGACATGGATTTGAAACAACTGTGAACATATATAAAGTTATGGAAAAACATCCAAATACTAACAATTAACTAGAAACGCAACAGTATTTTTTCTGTGTATTCATGCGTGATACGTTAGTCCACATCCATAAAAACATTGCCAAATTTCCAACCTAAGCCAGTATACATACGAACGATACGAGTACCTTGCAGTACTCCGATCGCGTATACGCATGGCAGCTGCAAATAATCCTTTAGTTGATATGTACAATTTATTCATCATATTTCAGAGTACTCATGAAATGAATACTATGAACGTGTACCAACTTAGTAAGTTTGTCAGAAGCTTCTTAGTTACGGAATGTTTTTACTCTGGGAATTAATTTTTTACGCATATGCCTAGCTGTTAGAAGATGATGTATTAATGATTTGTCAAATAGTATTGTTTAAAAAACTCAATCCAAGCAGAAATGGTAGCCACAAATCTATACAAACCTTTTCAGACAGTCAAGCTGCCTTAAAGCACTGAGCTCCAAACGGGTTGACTCAAGACTCATATGGAACTACATATATTTTCTCAATTAACTTGGAACAAGGAACAAAGTAAGTTTAGTTTGTGTTCCAGGCTATAGCGGAGTGGAAGGCAATGTATTGGCCAACACGAATCATCTGAAATTGGGCAGAGAGGAAAGCACTCATGTACCTACTGGCGAGATACACATGGGCTACTACACTCGTTCATACCACACTCCTCTAGTCAGGCCTTCCCGAGGATCATAGAATGGAGTAGGAATGACCTGCGCATTCTGGTTGGTCTGTTGATGGGGACGTTGTCTGAGAAACCACTTGCGGAAGATAGGTCTGGAACAAACTTCACACTGTTGTCTCTATTATGTAGAGGACGAAACAGCAGAGCACATACTGTGCTCCTGTCCAGTACTGGAAAGAGCTAGGTTTCTGTCTTTCGGATTCACCCAACCGCAACCTGCTGACTTCAAGAAAGCTTGACCCAACATGACCATCGCCTTCGTCAAGTGGTGTAGACCAGCGTTTCCCATCCGATGGGTCGCGACCCGGTACCGGGTCGCCAAAAAAAATTACCGGGTCGCAGCATTGCCTCCATATTTTACATAAGTAGGAGATGGTAGATTGTATTTCTTGACTAACGAGACAATGGTGATCGCTCAACGCTGGCAACACTGAATGGCGCGTTCGCGCGTCGTGTATTGGCTGGCGCAAAGGGCTAGGTGCGAACAGCGCGGCGCGGGGGTCGGGGTGGGTGCATTCATTGTACGTTGTTATGGCTAGCTTTTGTTTCATTTGCTCTTAGCAGCTCACCCGATAGTCGCGCGTGGTGTGTGAGTCAAATTACGTATTACTTATTTATTCTAAACACTAACAATGGATAAGTGGTTAACAAAACAAAGCACCAGTTCCGATAGCAGCTCAAATCAACAGTTGAGTGATGTACAGCCAGGTACAAGTTCTAATAGTGACTTCAAAAAACGGTCGCACGATGCTCAGATAAGTGTTGCAAAAAAGAAAAAGGACTCTTGGACTCGACAATATCTTGCAGATTATATTCAATTCGGCTTTATAGAAGGCAGAGATAACAAACCACTGTGTGTGATTTGTAATACAGAACTTGCAAACGAATCTATGAAACCTTCAAAATTGATGCGGCATTTGGAATTGAAACATCCTGAGTACAAAGACAAGCCAAAAGAGTTCTTTGTAAATAAGAAAAGATTGTTAAATTCTAGCAAGAAAAATATGGAATCGATTTTTTCGCGAGGTACTCAAACTCCTAATCTTATGCTGGCCTCTTATGAAATTTCACAACTAATTGCCCAGTCTGGCTATCCACACGTAATTGGTGAGAAGATAATACTTCCAGCAATAAAAATTGTAGCGTCGCGATTATTTGAAAGCAACCAGGTAAACCTAGTAAACCAGTTAGCTTTATCGAATAACACGGTGAAGCGTAGAATCGTGGACATAGCAGATGATATTGAAAAAACTGTTGTAAGTCATCTTAAATCATGCCATTATTTTTCTTTGCAAGTTGATGAAAGTACGGACATATCAGATTATGCCAATGTGATATGTTTCGTGAGATATGATTTCGAAAATACTATTCGCGAAGAGTTTTTGTTTTGTAAACCTTTGCCAACAAGAACTACAGCAGAAGAAATATTTAAGTTGATTAATGACTATATGAACAAAAATGACATTGAATGGAATAAGTGTGTAGGATTGAGTAGCGATGGAGCACGCGCAATGTCAGGTATTCGTTCTGGGCTTTATCCAAGGATAAAGGCCGTAGCACCGGAATGTGTATGGACACATTGTAGTATTCACAGAGAAGCGTTGGCAGTCAAAAAAATGCCTTTGTCTCTAACTGAAACGATGCAAGATTGTGTCAAGTTCATAAACTATATAAAATCTCGTCCACTAAACTCAAGAATATTCTCCGCTCTGTGCCAAGAAATGGGAAGTGATCACGAACATCTTCTTTTGCACTGTGAGGTGCGATGGCTGTCAAGAGGGAATGTTTTAAAAAGGCTTATAGAATTGAAAGCAGAAGTTGCAGTGTTCTTGGAAGAAAATCCCCCAACAGCCAGAGACGTACTATTTGAATTGAAGGACAGATTTCGTGATATTAATTGGTTGGTAAAGGTTGCCTACATTTCCGATATTTTTGATTTTTTAAATAATCTAAACATGACATTACAAGGCAACAATATAACTGTTTTTAAAGTACAAGACAAGGTGGAAGCTGCAAGAAAAAAACTTAAACTGTGGTCAAATCGTGCTGAAACAGGGAACTACACAGCGTTTACTAAGCTAACTGAATTACAAAAAGAGTATAATATGAGTTCTTTGCCACGTGATACTTCAGCTATAATCAAAGAACATATATTAGGGCTGGAGACCAATCTCGGAGAATATTTTCCTCCAATTAACAGCAACAAAGCATGGATAAGAAACCCATTCACATTCAACATAGACTCCGAAACCAATTTGACAGATTCAAATATCGAATCGTTAATTGAACTGTCTTGTGACACAGCACTCAAGGACATGTTCGATCGAAAACCGTTGATAGATTTTTGGTTATCTTGTCGGCAGGAATATCCAGTTGTAGCTAATCAAGCAATACAATTTTTAATGCCTTTTGTCACAACCTATAAATGTGAAGCAGGGTTTTCAACACTAGTTTACCTGAAAAATAAATATAGAAACCGACTTGAAGTCGAACCAGACCTCAGGATAAAATTGTCATCGTTTTCGGCGGACTTGGATGCCTTGGTCAAAAACAAACAACTTCATACTTCTCACTGATTATTATAATTGTAATACATACATATTACCAATAACTGTGTTTTATTTTACCTGATACCGATTTTAGTGGTTCCAAAAATTTAAGTGGGTCACGAAGGAGGACTTAGAAATTTACCGGGTCACAGTAGAACAAAGTTTGGGAAACGCTGGTGTAGACTGTGTGATGAACGCATAAGAGGTGTGACCCGCAGTGGACAAAATAGGATCGCAGTGGAAAGGAGGCCTAAGCGCCCCGCACAGTTTAAACCTAACCTAACCTAACCTCCAACTCCAACTCCAAAACCATGTAACATAATGTGTAAGAGTCGTAATATGTTATAACCGCCTCTATGACTCATGGCGATTCGCTTACCCTTTGATAAAACCGCATCTGCTGATTTGGTGTAATGAAAACTCTCCTTTCTGGTGTACCGCCTACCTCTGTAGCCTTCATAGCTTATCGCTCAACAAAGTAAAAATGTCTGACGAAAGTTAGCTTAAAATAGGTGACACTGATTAGTTGATACCCCAGGTAATACCTAGCTTTCATTATTTCAGAACTTCCTAATCAGCGATTATCCTCCCGGGACTGGCGCACGGACTCTCGTCCCGAATCAAATTGCATTTTCAAATTATTAGCGATTTCCCCATCCTTCGACCGAAAACACCAAACACAATTGCATATTACAAGATCTCAGTAAGTGCGTTTGTCAACGGTGATACAGGTAATCGTGGAATCCAGTAACAATGTTGGCGCACTACTGCTTCTGGATTGCAAAAGCAATACCTTTGGTAATTCTTTTGTTGAATTTCTTAAGATGAATATGATAGTTTAATAGAGCGGCGATAACACAAAGTCTGCCTTACACATCTTTTAATCATGATTGCATCTGATGTAGTTCCTTCAATTTTTGCTATGACAATTTACTCGAGTAGAGACTTTCGATAAATGAAACTTCTTCTCTATCTATTCCAATCGTTTAGCGAACTTATATAACCGACTACATTGAAGTTCATGCATCTCAGTCGCTGTGTGATTGAGCGCTAAATACTAGGTAGGATAGAGTAAAATTTAAGTGCATAATTTTGGGAAGGCATAATACAAGATATGTACTAAACCTCTTTTTTCCAAAAATAGTAAAGCCTCCAGCAGAAAAGTTTTGGTTATGTTATGTCTGAAATAAGATACAAGTTAGGTATCTTGGCAGTTGGTAGGCAAATTCTCAGTATCACTGAGGTGGCGCAGAATAATTTTTTCAACTGGTATAAGTAGCATTGGAAGGGGATCGGCGCTGGACGAGTTTCGAAAAAAATAGTGTACGTTAAAATCTTGTTTAAGTAATTCAACATCTGTGTTTTACTCGCCAGGTGCAAACTCATAATTAAAATAAGGCACAAAGTAAAACTGCTTGATTTAGAAGTACTGACCAATAAAGCTTCGTCATGAGCTTTATTTTAACCAAAGTTAGTATCGACAAACTTTAAACACATTATCGCTCACACACTACACTATGTCTCAGAAATCTTCAAGACATCCTTCATATAAAGTTATTTTCTTAAAATGTATTCAATAATGATTACCTCAAATATGAATATGTCATTTGGGGCTACCCTTCACATACCCTATATAATCAGCTAAGCAGGGTCTGTTTTATTAAAAATTCAATAAACCGAAATGACAACATGACACTTTCTAAAAAGAGAATCTCAACCAACTGTAAAATTCAATTTTAAATACAAAGTGTAAAAATATATGAAACACACTGGTGGTCCGTGGTTTATTCAGTACCTACGTGTTTTAATAAAATGTAATATTTTGTGAATCATTTTCAATGTATGGAAGTTTGTTTGGGTCATCTGAAAGCCACATCTGATCCAATGGCTGGGCAATGTTAGGACCGATGTATTATGAATTGGCCCAGGCAATTAGATGCAAGCCCAATCCAGAAATTTGTGACAGAGGCAAAGAGATCCATTCTGTTTGTATGATTTTGTTTCAAGAGGAGACTGTTCTTTTTTTCAACCCATAAGCACCATGTTCAAGGCTTCAAGTTTTTTATTGCATCTGCGGAATAGTAACATTTAAACTGTGACACACGAACAATGAAAAGACGAGAACAGTAAAAACATTGGCGCGGGATTCCTCCTCAGCGGCTGTGGTCAAGTTATCCTTATGTGCAGAATGCATAATTTACTGCCTACATACAGCCCCGAACTTCCCTTCATGCACCTTTTATGTTTTCCACTTCAAAAGTTCCAGTTTCACCTAACTATGAGGTAGAAAACCGTTTAATTTTACAATTCGATGTTAATATCTTCCTTTGAGCGTTAGGCTGTAAACTTTTTAGCGTGCCATATAAAGATGCTGTAAACTTATTATGTCGGCTTATTGTTGGTTATATTCGCACTTTTATTGGATTTTTATTAAATGGGGATAATAAACACGGTGCTTCTAGCGCTTTTTACGGGTCTACTGAATTGGCTTCTGACTGACTGGCGGGGACTCGAAAAGATTTTGTTAGGCAAAATTAATGGCTATTAACATGGCATCCTAGCTCATTAAATGAACAAAGGAGGAACGGGATCAATAAGTAATGCAAATACTGACTGAATAAAGGAGATTTCGAGGGTGAGCAGTATCAGCAAAAATCGAACTAGATGGCAGAAATAGTACCGATCTAAATACTTAAAAATCTTAGGTGGTAGTGATGGAGCATATGCTAGAGTGTTTACAATATAAAGTGTCCAATTAACTAATCGGAAGCATAAAATGTAATCTCACCAAGAGTCCTTTACCTTTATGCTATATGTATGTTACCCAGTTGTCTTGGCTGAGGTTATGGAGACTGTCATTAACACATAGCTCCTGAAATAACCTGGACAACAATAACATCAAAGATGATCGTCTGTATGGCTTTCGTAAGCACAGGTCTACGGGTGACCTCCTGGCCTACGTCACTCACTTGTAGAACAAATCAGTTGAAAATCATGGCGAGTCTCGTGTTGTTGCACTTGACATGTAGAAAGCCTTCGACATAGTATGGCATGAGGGACTTCTGGTCAGGCTTGCCGCTCATGGACTACCAGTGCCAGTGGCTAAATAGTTTTTTGAACGACCGATTTGTTTGTTGTAGTCAAAGGCTGTTTATCAGATGCATTTTCAATGAACGCCGGTGTTCCTCAGGAAACTGTCCTGTTTCCTACACCGTTTCTGCTGTACATCAACGAGCTGCTGCATTAATGTCGTGCATGGAACCAGGCAAGCCACTATCATCCCAGGAGACGGTACGTCGGCGACAGCAACATACCTCACAAATCAACGTAGATATCAAAACAATTGTCGAGTGGAGATGAGTAAGTAAAGTGCAGTTCAAAGTACAAGAAACTCAGGCAACAATACTTACAAAGAAGTATCGCGTTGGATCACCAACTGTGGAAATGGAGGGTCAACCAATAATCAAGTCACCTTTCGTTAAGTTTTTGGGGATCAGCATCAACAATAACATATCCTGGCACGACCACGTCGTCAGTAGTGCTAAAACGACATCGCAGAATCTTGGAGTTTTGTTCCGCTGTAAGGAGCTGTACACACCAGCGCAACTACTGCCGCTCTACAAGGCACAGATTCCACTAATTGCTGGAGTATTGCTCCCATGCAGGGGGATACGCCCCGAAGCACTCTCTGAAGCTTCTGGATACTATTCAGAGGAGAGAAATTAGACTAATCCGTACGCCTAACCTCACAAACGACTTCCACAGCCTTGAACATCGAAGAAGGGCGGCTGACCTGTCCCTGTTTTATAGATTCTATCATGGAAGATATTCGAATGAGCCCTCCCAGAGCACAACACCAAAGGTCATCCAAATGGGGAATACTAGAAAGGTTCTGCGAGCTCATCCTTACCAAGTTGAGGTCCCTACTCCCTGAATCAGTCTTCTCCAGTATTTATTCTTTTGGAGGACTTCGACTCTGTGGAATGAGCTGCTGGGGAGTTCGTTTCCCGACGACTACAACCTGTAGCGTTTCAAATCTAACGTGCACCAACACTAAACTTGTCCTCTCGCAGCGCTCCTTTGCGGGAGAAAAAAAGTTAACTTGTCGTTCTGTTGGTCTAGCCCTCCAGAATCAGACAAGGGGAATGAGATGAGAAAGAAAAGAAAGAAAGATCAATGAGACAAATGCAGCTGTTAGAATACATTAAAATGACTCGATGTTGAAGGTTCACTGGTTCGATCGGTTTTGTTAAAATTAAACTTAGATGATAATAAATTGACTATTCAATTTTCTCACAGAGCGAGTGACGAGTGGGATGTCAAGCAGGCCGCGAAGGCAAAGCCTAACTACCAGAGTACCGCGGCTGCCATAAAAAGGTTATGAGAAATTTGCTGATGCTGTCTTGAATAGGACAACACTCTTAGACTCAATAAGTGCGTCTTCTGGTAGTCTGTTTCAAGCCTTTTACGCTGTAGACACAAAGGTACGTTCTCGATATATAAAGAACTACCGCCTTAGTATGAGATGCAAATGCAAAAATTATACGATAGTTCAGAGGAGCAGATTCCATAGAAAAGTAAGAGGTCACCAACCGAACATCGTTGGGATAGAGGCTGGAGGTGGGGTGTTAAGGCTGGATTGCCGGTTAGTCGAATTGCCCTTCTTTGGACTGCATCAACTATAGACAGGGTAGTAGGGGCAGCAGCTTCCGACATACGAGAGAAATACTTCAGGCCAAGACTTATCTGGGCTTTAATCAGCGTAGGAAGGTTGGACGTTGGTTTTCTGGCTCTGAATAGGTATCCGAGCTTTTTTCGGACAGCCGTTGCAAATGACGAAACGTGTTCATGCCAGATCAACTTTCGATAATGCTGACACCTAAAAGCTTGAAAAAGTGACTTCTTGTCAGCCCGTGATTGTTCATTACAAGCGTGTGCCTGACTGGGCACTATTTGTTTATAACTGCACAGCACTGGGTCTCGAGCCACCATGTGGTCGCTAGCTCCTATGACAGCCTTCTGCCTTCGACATCGACCACAGAGATAGGTCTGTTGCTCATGATACCTGTGTGCAAAGTACTGTCAGCTACAAAGCTGTGGGTTATGGGCATCATTGAAATTGCAGATTAAAACTGTTAGGTGTAGATTACAACTGACAGTTTGAAACTATAACTGATGCTTGAGAAGTATAATTTGATCCTTTTGAAACTGACAAAACTGTACCATTGCATAGTTTTGTTTTTGTTTTAAGTCACTTTATGCCTTTTTAAACTGCACTGTATAGTATCTTAGAATATATAAAAGAATTATGGATGGTTACCATAAGGTTACACGTGTCAGAGTATCGATCAAAGCAGCAATATATCTCTAGAAGTACGCAATTAAATCTGGATAGGAATTTCCAACTTTCGTTCCACATTAGTCTGTCAAAGCTGATGTTGGCGCGTTGTCCTCGTCCTTCGATTGCCGTTGCGAGGGAGCATGGGCGTCCAAGGTTTCTGTTTTTGATATATCGGTGATAAATGCATGACTTACTGAATCATTGAAGCCCATCAAGCCCGGTTTACAAAAATAAACCAGGCACAAAACAACTATAATTATGCTACCTTCTAGTGTACCTGGCAGATTGAAGCTATTCAGTTTTTTTCTACTTTTCAGCCACATATATTTGTGTAAGATGCATATAAAGGAATAATCTTGCTTAAGTAGTCGTTAGATTATCTAAAGGCCCGGTCAAAGAGAGGGCGTTCTAGAACGCGGCGTACGGCGTTCTCAACAATACAATGGGACGCTGTAAGGCGGCGTTCTAGAACGCGGCATACGCCGTTCCATTGTATTGTTAGAGAACGCCGTACGTCGCGTTCTAAAACGCCCTCTGTTTGACCGGGCCTTTACGAACGTATAATAAAAATTCGACACCATTTGGAGATTCCGCAGGGGATCGTGAGCATTCCAATAATTCTATTTTCTCTACCACCAGTAGGTTTAATTTTGTCCAATCTAATTGGCTAGATTTGACAATTCGCCATATTTTACTAAATGCATTTAAGGTGAGCAATCAGAAAGATTCTAGCTGGTTCATATGTTCAAGTAAATGATCCATGAAATATAAGGAGTCTGTTTTTGTTTGAAATTTTGAAAGTTAAAATTGCATGTCGTAGGTAGATCTGTCATATCTTAACGATACTACGCTCGATAAAAGCGACAAGACGTATGTAAAGTCTAACGCCCATAGGCACTCCTTCATCAGCGGACATTCTGGAAAAAGAAATAAGTATCAAGATATAGATGTTTAAAATGAAACAGCATTTTTATTAGAAAAACATCTACTTTCTACTTTTGTTCGGCAGGCAAAAATTGCTAATACTGAAAGATACTAAGTAAAATGCAACTCTAGAAGAAGACACAAAAAAATAAAAATTTTAAACAGTAACATAACAACGAAAAAGCTTTGTCATAAACGCTACAGTTCAAATATAGGAAAAGACACAAAAAGATGCGGGATGTCCTTTGCTGCAAAAACTGGTTTACTTTCTCTGCCGTTTTATCCCTTTGATGAACGCGCTCTTTGTTTCAATATTAATTTGACGAATAATATATTCATTATATATATGAACCGTTCGTGATGTTATTGAACGGAATCGATAACCAATATTCTTGGTTAATAAACAATTTTATTAACTACTACAATGAAATGTGTTCATTAAAGCAATGACTGTGTTCATCACAATAATGAAACCATATTCCTCAAATTAGTATTATGGTTCACTATATTATTAATTAATACCATTCATCGATATAATGAACTTAGCGGTGATAGAGTTAATTAATTACTTTTCATTATACATATTGATGAACTCGTTCTTCAGGTCAAAATAATGAATCTGTTCATCAATCTAATGAAGTGACAGCAACCTTTCTATGCCATTGACATATATGGAAGAACAGACGTGCATAGGCGTTGTGCCAGTTCTAACCGTTCTTTTAAAACACGCCCATAGGCATCTGAGCAAAGATTGAAATCATTTGCAAGCATCTACAGACATCGTTGTCCATGCACGTGTTAAATTTGTTTGCTGAAAATTTCAATCATTTACGGATAATTCTGACAGCAGCATGAAAAGAGATATCCTCATTCGTGAACTAACCGTTGAGTCCTAGAGCTTAGTAAAACTGGCCCAAATTGTACCAATAACATGACGAAAAATAAGACCAAACAAAAGTAAGACCGAACCATAGTACTATGACGTTCGTTGACAGTCACAGGAACAAATAAAATCCTATGAACTTTATTTAATGAGACAGTTTTGGGACCCAGGAGTCGCAACAAAGATAATTTGGTGCCAGTATTTGCCAGTACATTTGCTGCTGGTAAAATGGGTGTTTGTAAGTTAAGATCTGAATAAATATTAAAAAAGTGAAAAATGAATGATACAGAAACAACACGTAAAAGAAGCTATACTGAAAAATAAAAGATATGTATATGATAAACGTACGATACATAAATAAACGGATGCAGAACTGCTACCCATGCATCGTATATTATAAGGTATACTTTTGAAGCCTGCTTTGGTGCTAGCATTGCAAGAAAGTCTACGTATGCCAATGGAGACTGAAGGGCCTCAGCGGAAATCTTAGCAAATCGATAAGACGGGATTATAAAAAGAAACATCTTATCATTAATCAGCGATGACGTTGACTAAAAAGTACCTTGGAACATTTTTCGTCGCTGGCAGCTTGTAGCCTTTAATCTTCTTTTGCACCTTATTAACGCTGAAAAAAATGTTCTAATTAAAATGGCGTATAATTACTGAAAATAACATGAAATAACGCTGGAACGTTGAAACTCGGCAACACAATCCGAATCAGCTGACCTGAAGGTGTTCTTATCAAAAATACCTTTATGTTCTAGTTGCATAATTTTAGTTAATCATTTGACAATAAAGTTTGAAATTATCAAACTATGGCTAGTTATAGGGTAGGAAGAATAGAATAGGAAGAATAATAACCATAGGTTCAGTCTGAATACTGTTAGTTAGCATGGCTATGGCTATACCTTGTCATCACAATAAATTGACGGCAGCAAAGGAATGCAAGATGAGCAAAAGCAATGTTGTCGCAAGCCCTTCTAACAAATATATTACAGGGTCGCAAATTATACTTAGATCAGTGTATGCATAGACTGTACATCAGTGTCTCTAATAGACTGCCCAAGCCACTTGGATATCCGCATGCCGTTGGTATCATCAATTATGGTAACAAGGTATAGTCACGGCTCAATCAATCAGCTAGCTCTCTTATTCAATGTCAATCCCTTTGTGATGACAAATATCTGACATCAGCGATGCCATTTTGGGATAGTTACATTAAAAATGACAGGAGCGGAATAGAAAACGGTGTTAGTACAATAGGGTAGAATTAAAATAATAATCCTCAACAGATGCTGTTTGCGCCGCTTTCCTTTGATTTTCCTTTTATTATTTTCCGCACCTCTTTTCCTTTTCGTCACACTTTATACGGAGAAAGAGCGAGGAGGAAAAGTGGCAACAGCGCATAGAGGACAGTACCAAGGACGAACTCACACGGGGAGTTGTTAAGAACGTGAGTGACTGTCGAGAGAAGCAGCATTCCGTCTCCGCATTTTCCGCATTTTTCCGCATTTGATCTATTGAACATTTTCTTTATCGTGTAGTGCCTATTCGTGCCATCAGGATACCTCAGGGAGGCCTCCCCATCTTCAACTGGTAGCTGAGCAAGGTAACCTCACCTCTTAGTTATTCGTAGTATAAAGTGTCGCAGGTCCTTCGAGTTTATTTTCCCTATACCGCCGCATCATTCCTCCATTTTGGATATCTTCGCACAACCATTTTATGGTCCTAATCGAGCCCGATTTATTGAATCAGCACATATTAATACATAGTTATACATTTAACGATAATTTCTGATATATTTTCTTTTATTTTTCTTTTTATTTTGGTACAACGCAACCACAGACGCATTTACGAGCCAACCGCACTCCTTTTCGTTTAAATCGAGATTATAGCAGTCGCCATAGTAACTTGTACGTAAGAATATCACTTCATCATGTCCCAGAACGCAAACGAACAGAAACTCCTTATATTGGAGTCGCGAAAACAGGCTTACTTCGAGCGTGTTCAGATGATCTATAATAGCACAAGAACCCTAAAGAATGAAGCCGCCATTGAAAATTTCCTTGCTAGTATAGAGTCCTTAGATACTATTAGAGAAGGCTATCTTCAAACTATTGAGGATATAAATGCATTAAACTTGATTATTGATCCTGAATCTACCATTAATCATAACGCATGGTTAGCATTTGAAGATTTGTTTTGTCGCATAAAGCGCCAGGCTAGCCTTTTAGCTGAAAATAAACCACGCACCAATGTTTTGTCTGAACTTAGGCCTAATAAACCTAACTTGCCCGCAATGGAAATACCCGAGTTTAATGGGGATTTAACCAATTGGCCATTATTTTATGCCAGTTTTAAATCTAATATCCATAACAATAAGTCGCTAACTGATTCTGAAAGATTGTATTATTTAATTGGGAAACTGACAGGAAAGGCCAAAGCAGTATTTTCTGGTTTAACTCCATGTGAGTCCAATTACACAATCATTTTTAAAACCCTTGAGGCAAAATATCAAGATAAACGTTTACAGGCTGCAGCATATTTAGACAACATTTTTGATCTTAAACCAATAGTTACGGCCACCGCAGAAAATATTGAGAGACTTCACGAGAAATTAGCTTCTTCGGTGTCTGCACTGAAGAATCTTGATATAACTAATTTGTTAGATTTCGTTTTCTTGCATATCGCATTAAAAAGGCTTGATAGTGAGACGTTACGCGCATTTGAAATGGAACATAGAGGTTCCTCAATCCCTGAATTCGATCAGTTATTGTCATTTCTACGAGATCAAGCTAAAATACTTCAGAGAAGTTCCAATGGTAGGTCATTCCCAAGTAACAAAACTCGCATAGATGCTCCAAAACTTCCCAAGCAAACGCATTCTTACAATACTACTACCGCAAACTACTCCGGTCAGGTATCTTACCGCCCAAATTATAACTTTAAATGCGCATTATGTGATAATATGACGTCATCGCATGAACACTTATACAATTGTGTTGGTTTTCGAAGTTTGACACCGCATGATAGGCACAAGTTTATACGCGATAATAATTTCTGTAATAATTGTTTAAGTATCAGGCATAAAACCTCATTTTGTCAGTCAAAATCATGTTGTAAAAAATGTAATAGAAACCATCACACTTTACTGCATTTTGAAAGCAACGTGACAACGCCGCAGCCTAACATTCAGCAACAGAGTATGAGAGTCGCTTCTGTAGCTTCAGCTTCCGCAATACAACCCGCGAATTTCGAATTCGAGACTCATTGTACCACTGCGCATTCAGCACCGGTAATAACCCCCACTACTACCGCTTCTAGCTTAGCATCGGCATCGCAGCGTAGCTCAGCTCCAATTTGGACCCCACAGCAAACAGTACAGCAACGGGGAGATGTTACGCTCTGCAGTAGTATGAATGAATTCAGCGCGCGTAAAAATAGTTCGATTACGACGGTACTTCTTGCGACTGCCAGAGTTGTTGTATATGACTGTAATGGTAAAGCGCAGCTAGTGCGTTGTCTTTTAGACAGTGCGTCGCAAAGCAATTTTATTACAATGAGTTGCATCAAAAGATTGGGCTTAAGGCCAGTTAGCAATGATACTACCGTTGTTGTTAAGGGCATAGGTGGTTTGCAAAATTCTGTAAATTCTTTGCTAAATTTAAGAATATTTTCGCGTTTTAGTAGTAGCATTTATTATGACCTATCTACATTAGTGGTGAATCAAATAACTGAAAATTTGCCGACAGCATATGTAGATACTTCTGCACTTCAGTACCTCAACGGAATACCTCTCTCTGACGAAAATTATGCAGAGCCAGGACAAATTGATCTGCTAATCGGCGCATCGCTATTTCCGCATCTTTTATTGCCACGCAAGATTGAAGGCCCTTCAGGCTTACCGCATGCCATAGAGACGGTCTTTGGATACGTAGTTCTTGGTTCCGCACCCGCGAAATTAGCAAATTTTAGCACTTTGGCGCATTGTTGTACTGATTTTGAAACTCACGATCTTGTCAAAAGGTTTTGGGAGTTAGAGCAAGTCCCTGGATCCAACATAAAAGATCCCGAAGACGTTGCTTGTGAAGAAATATATACGAATACAACATTTCGTGATAGTGATGGCAGATATGTTGTGACATTGCCGTTTAAGAAAGATCCCTCATTATTAGGTGACTCTTATAGTCTCGCCAAGAAACGCTATTTGTGTCTAGAGCGCAAACTTTTAGCATCTCCGGAATTGAAGAAGGCATATGACGACGTCATACGTGAGTACTTGGATAACGGATATTTAGCACCCGCACCATTATTATCGCAAAATTTGGATTTTCCGCAATACTTTATACCGCATCATGGAGTTATTCGTGAAGATAAGATTACTTCTAAGTTAAGGGTGGTTTTAGACGCAAGCGCAAAGACCAGCACGTCTATCTCTCTCAATGATATTCTCTATTCTGGTGAAAATTTACAAGGAAATTTATTTGAAATTATATTGAATTTTCGTTTATTCCGCATCGCGCTCTCAGCTGATATTAGACAAATGTTTTTATGTATTGGCGTTAGAAAGGAAGATCGCGTGTATCAACAAATACTTTACCGCTTTACTCCGCATGATCCGCTCACCGTTTATCAGTTTAATCGTGTATGTTTTGGAATAAAATCAAGCCCGTATCATGCAATGCGAACCGTAAGGCAAGTTTGTATTGATGAAGGACATAACTTTCCTTCTGCAAAAGGAGCTTTAGAATCTGCTTTGTATATGGACGATTTTGCTTACAGCATCAGTGATGAAGACGCAGCTACAGAAACCGCAAAGGAGGTCATTCAGTTACTTAAAGCCGCTCAATTTGACCTTGTTAAATGGAATAGTAATTCAGAAAAAGTTTTGAAGTCAATCCCTGAGACACATAGGTTTTCCGCGATAGTAGAATTCGACAAAACCGCAAGCCAAAAGATTTTAGGAATCCTTTGGTCACCCATTGAAGATAAATTCATGTTTAGAGTTGCTACACCACAATGGGATTATTGTACTAAGCGCACTTTACTATCCTATGTTGCGAGATTTTGGGATTTAATGGGTTTTATAGGTCCGGTAATTTTATACGCTAAGCTATTAATCAAGGAAATATGGCTTGCTAATTGTGATTGGGATGACACACCACCGGCTTGTATTTTGAAATTATGGAAAGAATTTTGCAGTGAACTTCATTTATTAAATTCAATTCAAATACCGCGCCACGTAGGTATATTTCAAGCTAGTGTTGTAAATCTTGTTGGTTTCGCAGACGCAAGTGAAAAGGCTTATGGAGCAGTAGTTTATTTTTCTGTAAGTAACAATAATACCAACAAGATGTATTTGTTATGTTCCAAATCCAGGGTTTCACCCACAAAAACTGTTTCATTAGCTAGGCTCGAGCTGTGCGCCGCTCTTTTACTGTCGGAATTATTACGTTTAGTTTATGATACATGTAAGTCGCGTCATACAATCAAGGATATTTACGCGTTCTCAGACTCTACAGTGACCCTTTGTTGGATCCATTCATCGCCTCACAGATGGAGTACATTTGTAGCTAACAGGGTTGCAAAAATACATTCGCTTTGTTCGCCGCAATATTTTCGCCATATATCAGGTTCTGAGAACCCGGCAGATTGCCTTTCGAGAGGTCTAACACCTGCACAAATAATTGACCATCCGCTTTGGTTTAATGGTCCGCCGTGGTCAGAGTTAAGTCCAGACAAGTGGCCCATAAGGACATTTGATCCCGCAACAATATCTAAACCCCCTGAGGAAAAAACTAATACTCTGGCTGTCACAGGGCCATCGGAAAAGCCACTTCTGCTAGAAGTCGCAGAACGCACGTCTTCATGGTCTAAACTACTGCGCATTGTAGTTTATGTTTATCGCTTTATCAAAAGTCTACCGCATCGCAAATATATTACCGCATCTGATTTAGATTTCGCAGAGTTAAGAATTATCTGCTGCTTGCAACGCTATTACTTTAAACGCGAGATTTCAAATTTACTATCTAACAAGCCATGTTCTACCGCATTTCAGAGATTGCAACCGTTTTTAAAGGATGGAATAATCCACGTTGGAGGTCGTTTGAAATATTCAAATTTGAGTTTTGGACATAAGCACCCGATTGTATTACCGCGTAAGGATCACATCATAGATTTGATTGTTGATTATTATCATAAACTTTATTGTCACGCTGGCCCAAATTTATTAATGTCTGTACTACGACAAAAATATTGGATATTTTCCGCTCGCAATTGTATACGACATAGAGTTTATAAGTGTAATTCGTGTTTTCGATTACGTCCGCGGTCAGAGCATCCAGAGATGTCAGACCATAAGGCTTTTCAAGTAACTCCTTCAGTAAAACCATTTTTGCATACAGGTACAGATTTTGCGGGACCGCTTAAAGTAACGCCAACTCGTGGTCGTGGAATTCGCACGCAAAAGGCTTATATTTGTTTATTTGTGTGTTTAACGACAAAAGCGGTACATATTGAGTTAGCATCTGACTTAAGTACACCTTGTTTTTTATCTGCATTGAAACGCTTCCTGTGTCGCCGTGGTCCAGTAGCGCATTTGTATTGTGACAATGGAACTAATTTTGTTGGTGCTAAGAGATATTTAGATGAAATTCACGAATTTTTAAGTAGTTCTTATCACAAGACTCAATTCGCTGAAGTTCTTGCTGAAAACCGCATAAATTTTCACTTTAATCCACCCGCGGCTCCACATTTTGGAGGAAGTTGGGAAGCCAACATTAAGAGTATCAAAACGCACTTATTTCGCGTAATTGGGGAGCAAATATTAACTTTTGAAGAAATGACCACGTTGCTTGCGCAAATCGAATCAGTTCTTAATTCACGTCCTCTTTGTAGAACTTTATCCCCAGATCCGTCTGAACCGCTCGCATTAACGCCCGCACATTTTTTAAATTTTACTCCGCTTAAATACCTTCCCGCGCCTGACATTAATGAAGACAGGCTTCACTTACTTCAACGCCACAATTTGATTGACAAACTGCTTCAGTCCTTCTGGACACGATGGAAGGCAGAATATTTGCATACGCTTCAAACCAGAGAAAAATGGAATACTACGTCACATCCCGTATCAGTGGGAAGCGTAGTGATTGTTTCAAATAACACTCCGCCCCTTCAGTGGCCTTTAGGGGTCATCGAAGAGGTTTTTCCAGCCAAAGATGGCATCGTGAGAGTTGCGAAAGTAAGGACAGCGTCTGGTTCGTACGTGCGTCCGGTTGTACGGCTTTGCCCGTTACCTAACCAATAGAGACTCTCTTAGTAATTACAAGTAATCAATTAATTTAGTATAGTTTTAGTTCATATTAGAATGTTAAATACCTTAACGCAATTTATTAGTTTAATCCGCATTAATGTTTACTTCTATTTGCATTTCCTTCACTGCTTCTCTTTGAAGGAACCCTTCAAGTGGAGGGGGATGTTTGCGCCGCTTTCCTTTGATTTTCCTTTTATTATTTTCCGCACCTCTTTTCCTTTTCGTCACACTTTATACGGAGAAAGAGCGAGGAGGAAAAGTGGCAACAGCGCATAGAGGACAGTACCAAGGACGAACTCACACGGGGAGTTGTTAAGAACGTGAGTGACTGTCGAGAGAAGCAGCATTCCGTCTCCGCATTTTCCGCATTTTTCCGCATTTGATCTATTGAACATTTTCTTTATCGTGTAGTGCCTATTCGTGCCATCAGGATACCTCAGGGAGGCCTCCCCATCTTCAACTGGTAGCTGAGCAAGGTAACCTCACCTCTTAGTTATTCGTAGTATAAAGTGTCGCAGGTCCTTCGAGTTTATTTTCCCTATACCGCCGCATCATTCCTCCATTTTGGATATCTTCGCACAACCAGATGCCGTGTAAAAGGAGAAGTAAACATTATTAAGGACAACATAAAGAATACAATTTAAACGCGTTAATTCTAGACGGTGATTGATTAAATCACCACTTGACGGTATGTTCTACTACAGTTTCTTATGATAAAACTCTTAAAAGTAAAAGCTTTGAATAAAGCCTTATTAGTGACGCTACCACTGTCACTGCACCTCGTTAAACACGAAAACTAGATAGCCATGACCCTGCTGTACCGTCGCTATTGAAACCAGAACAAATATAACCCAAAACGGAGATGCGCAAAAGAATCGGCGCAAAGCATCCCCAGACTTGAGAATGACAGGTGATTGTTTGTTGAGCCGTGATACAGTTATAGTGTAGGAAGAATAATAATAACAATACATGCGATGCATATCTATTCATTCAATATTCCCAATTTTATAACCGACACAGATATAGCCGTTAAGTAGTATCCGTTCAGCATAAGAAAGTAACATGACTACGAGAATATTTCTAGAACTACTACTCGAAAATGTTTGTATTTTTGTTAAGTTTGTGACTTATAAGTGAGTTATGTCGGGTGATTAGAGAATAAAGCACGCGAGAACCAGACACGTAGCCTGGGGGGATCAAAGTTACAAAATATCTTAGTAATTTATATATTTCTAAACCGTTGAAACTTTATGCAACAATTACTAGGCTATGAGCTTAGAAGAAACCGTCTCAATAACGTTTGGAGGTGGTCAACTATTGGGTAAAATATCCAGGACATCGAAGCCAATCAACAAGAAAAAAAATTGGGTTTCTAGGCATCCACTATCTAAGTTCTAGGTGTTGCTCATAAAATAATTGACGTTAACTCAATTTTTTAGAAGTTTGTTGACAACCAGCATGATGTATAAATATTTGGGTTAGTATTATTCGAAACCGCTTCATAAACTAATGTTTTCCAAATTTCTCTAAATGAAAGTTTGGAAAATCCGCTGGAAAACTTACCACTGGAGTTTTTAAGAATAATGTGGTTACAGTTAGATGGAGCGGCTGCACATTTTAGCATTAGACGCCGAAACGCTATGGATTTAAAGTTTCCAGCCAATTGTTTCGTCTGCGAGCCACGCCACATACGATTTTTCCAATTCCTACACGCCATTACGGAATAATTACAAAAACAAAAATATCTTGAAAACCATCAAAGATAGAAACACATATGCTAGATAAAAGTGAAAGACAATCTAATTTCGCATCTACTTATGTGAAAATTGTCACACCACCCCGTTTGAAAAAAACAGTTTGTAACGTTGTACACTTTTCAAATTTGAAAATTGCTAGTCTAATATTAAATATGCTCTTGGAACAATGATCTTACTGAGGCACAAGTATGTCTCTTGCTTGTTTCCTTTTAATTTATTTGTAACTGTTATACAAACTGAGGTCACCCTTGAAGGATATACCTTGTATAAGGGATCATATTTTGACAATATATTTGAATTTTGAGGTTCTCGTTGTTGATAGTTATTTCAGTGGCTCCAATCTACCTTGAAGTGGTATCCTATCCATAATTGATTCGCGGTGTTGTCATCATCTTCTTGGTATTTGCTGATATACGGGTATTATAGATGTTGATGGTTCCAGAAGTTTTTTATGCATTTTCGACACCACAATTTGTACAAGCGGACAAGCCCAAGCCAACACCAGGTTCTAATGAACAACCAGGCTCTGCCAAGGAGTCACCCGTTCAAGCTGTTAGGAGTCAACATTACATAAAATCTGATCTGGTACGAACACGTCGCGTCAATTGCAACAGCTGGTGGTAAAAAGCTTGGGTACCTATTTAGAGCCAGAAAGTATTTCTCATTATGTAACCTCCTCACGCTATATAAAGCCCAGATAAGACCTTGCCTGGAGTATTGCTCTCATGTCTGGGGAGCTGCTGCCCCCACTACCCTGTCTATATTAGATGCCGTCCAGAGAAGAGCAATTCGACTAATTGGCGATCCGGCCTTAAAACGCCACCTTCAGTCACTTTCTCACCGGCGTGTTGTTGGTGACCTCTCACTCTTCTACCGATACTCCAACGAAATCTGCTCCTCTGAGCTATCCTCTATCATTCCGCCGCTCGCTGCTCCTATCAGATGTACCCGTGCGACCGCTGCATCTCATCCTGAAACGGTCGTTCTTCATACATCAAGAACTGTGCGGTACAACCGCACATTTATTCCCAGGGTGTCCAAAGCTTGGAATGGACTGCCTGTGGGTATTGGCCCATTCAAATCTCGCGTTAACAAACTTCCCCTAACATAACCCTTTCACAGCAGCCGCGGTACTTTGGTATTTAGGCCCTGCCTGCGCGGTCTGCTCAGTTATAAAAAAAAAATTACCGAAAACCGTATCTTTCTGTCGTGCTTAGTTTCCGAGATATTAACATTTCTTGTAAAGTAATACAAACGTCAAATTTTTTAAAGATTGCTGAATAACTTCGAAAATAGGCTTCTTAGACATAAACTAGGACGTAGTAGTATACATGGTGTTCCATGTAAAATAAGGAAGTTGATGCCTACTTCCCGTATATCCGGATGTCGGCCATCTTTTAAATTATTTTCTTCAAGTAGGTCATTTGAAAAGAAACGTATTGTTATTCGAAACATTTTCCTATAATTTAAACGGCAAGGCTGCTAGAGCGCACCGCGCGCTTATTATGTATGTTTTCTTGCTAGTGAGCTTACTCTAGCCATTGGCTATAAAAGTGGAAAGCTGTCAGGATTTACTGCTGATGCTTAGCGCTAACTCGAATATTGCTACTTGATATTTAATCGAAGAACTGCTTACGCAGAAACAGTTATAGCACGTATAAGTGCTGAAGGAAACCAGAGCAAAATAGCTTTAGTTCAATCTAGTTCATATTATCAAGCACTACCATGTAACATAGGAATTACTAATTTTACTGTATTATTAATTTTGAGTTATTTAATTATCATAAGTAGTATGAGATATACAATAAGCATGTCGTATTTAGGCACTCATTTCATTGGACACAGTTTTTTATTGCTCTAACCTTTCAGCCCGCAACTTAGTTGAAATTTGACCTCCATACATGCTTTATCATTTCGTCTCTTTCAAAATTGGAGCTGTCACGATTTGTTGTTAATATATGGCACTAGCTGTAATATTGTGACTGAATATTTAATCCGAAACCTGCTTACGCAGACTGACGCAGAGGCAGTTTTATGGCACGTATAAGTGCTAAAGAGAATCAGAGTATAATAGCTTTATATTATGAAGTACTAACATGTAATATAGGAGTTACTAATTTCACTATATTATTTATTTTGTATTTTTCATGTATCTATATCAGTCGTCTAAATGCAAAACCCGACAAGTCCACGGTAACAAATTTTACAGAAATCAAGAAAAACAGATCAAAGTCTTATTATGAGCGAAAGTAATACTAAATCCAGAGTATCATAATATACGATGTTTTAGGATGTTGAGTCTTAACGGCTCAAAATCTAGGACATATAGTTTTTCTAAAATCTGACTTTTAAATTTGGACACGTCGGGTTTTGCATCTTAGGAACTGTGACATGTCGTGTTTTGACTGCTATTTTTGTGGAATCGGATCAAAATAAATGAAACACTTATCAATTTGGCTTATTTTACTGAATATCAAGGAATCTAATCTAACACTGTGCTCAACGACAGAAACTATAAACATAAAGCTAGATATTAGAAAGAATACATTTCAAGGGTTACAAGGTTTAAACGTCAAAATCTAAATTTTCCGACAAACAAAATTCTTCAGAACTAGCAAATGCATTTTCACAATTGGCTTCGATCCTCTGCATTAATTTGGACCTAGCTTCTGTTGAAGTAGGCTCTCCAAAATCCGCATCCAAAGCATTTTTCAAAAAACATGGTTATTTTTATCAATAATTTATCAATAGCATAAATTAGTCTCATTCTCTCAGTAAACTGAAAAACACATGAATTCACAACAACGTATTTTCAGTGACTGGATAAAACAAAAACACACAACGATCAGAATACCCCGTGTGATCGACATGTGACTTGGCTCCCGTTGTCCGTATTGGCTCCTGTGGACATGTCGGTGTTTGAAATAAAACACCGCTTGGACTTGTCAGTGTTTGCACCTAAGTCTAGTTTTCTTAGCCAAATATCTCATGTCTAATGTCGGGTTTTGTAAGCGAAAAATATAGAAAATGGTAGCGCTTCAAATAATGAACAAAATGGTATATAAAACTCTGTTTTGAAAAATTTGTGACTTGTCGGGTTTTGCATTTAGACGACTGATATGTAGTATGAGATATATCATGAGCATGTCGTATTTAGGCACTGATTTCATTAGGCACAGTCTCTCATTACTCTAACCTTTTAAATCGCAAGTAATTTGCAATTTGACTTCCACAAAAATATGCTTCATCATTTTCTTTTCATCCAAACGGTGTTAAGGTTTTCGCTTAAGAACACCACCTTTGTGCGCTGTTCCCTAATGGCATCATGCTGACGATTTTCCTATCCGATTTTGTTTTTGCGCTTGGTCTTTCTTCCTTCCGTGATATTTCTACTATAACTATATCTTTTTCTTGTAGCCTAGTGGTTCAACGGGTAGGGATGGAGGAGTTGTGTTTCCAGGGAGCAGATACGCCAACAGGAAATTTTCTTTAAGTTACCCTCGTATGTTGCTACTAGCACTATATGAGAGTAAGCCGAGTCCGCCCCTGCGTCTTTGAGCGTCGCGACGCGTCGCAGCGGCGGCGATTTTTCGCTGAATCGCTTTATTCGCTAATTGCACGATCGTTTCAAATGCAATTATCTCTAAACGGGGCTTTATATTTACTGAATAAATACGTTGAAAATCCGTGAGCAACAGTGTTTCCTTCTCTCACTTTGCCACGTCGACAGTCGACATAGAGTTAGTTTGTCCAGTGGTATCGTACCTCCTATTTTTTTCCCTGGGAGCCATCAGGATTGCAACCCTAGGGCTTGTCCTTTAGGTATTAGAGGGGGGACGATTAAAGTACAGCATCTACGGAACGTTGCGACCTCCCTGGATGCTCCAACGGGGATCACCTCACCCTGTCCTCCTTCGGTCGCCCATCCAAGTACTGACCGCGCATGTAGATGCTTCGCTCAAAGGGCAGGGCTATTCGCCGCTCAGCCATGAGGGTTCTCATCGTATCTCTCATTCTCGTTATGCCTTTTGCTTTCCAGATTTGTAGTAGTCAAGGGCAATAAATTCGAGGTGGCATACATAGACTGTATGGATCACCAGTTGACTCCCTTTTTGAATTACGAGTAAATCCCGAGGGTAACAAAACTCACGAGAAGCTACAAAATGATTTCAATCAGTTATGTCAAATATTCTGTTTTACAATCAATTCACAGCATGGTAAACAACCAGCACCATAACTCAGGTTGGCGGTAATTACACGCGCATCCCCCCTTTTGGATGATTTCTTGAATATCGAGTATTTTTGTCATCGATACTTTTTGAGGCATTCCAAGCTGGTATATAGTTATTGAGGGGTACAATTGCACAAAATGCTCTGTACGAACCAAACGCGCATATTTGGCTAAAAAATATCGAGTTGGTGCCGATATCGATATTTTCATTTTCGCATCTCTACCCAAAATTCACATCCGTAAAATCATTCCAATGTCAAATTCTGTGGAAACCATTTTTATATGGGAAATCCTCAGAGATATTATGCTGGTTGTTTACTATGCTGTGATCAGTTGCTTACAGTCTGGAGTCAGCTGAGGATATTTGTTAGTCTCGGGTGTCAGTATCTGTGTCCTGTCTCGTAATTCGACAGCTCGTAGGCGCGATAAGTAAAAGCTTTACGTTCACATTTGAGCAAATCGAGAGATCTGAGACGACCAACTACAACTACAAGCTCAACTTGCTTACTGATACAAATAATATTACTACAAGAATCAAGTTATGGCACGTGGCTTCCACAAGAATGTCAAAATCGGTTTAACAGCTGCTGTTACTGACATATTGCTTCTGAACATAACCTCACGAACGTTTTGTATTTTGTCATACTCCTATGTGAGTAATCGGTATTTAAAATTATACTAGCATCACTTAACATATCAGATAAGGTAATCTCCTTCTTGACTGTTCTAAAATACCAGCATTCCACGTTGTTTCGCAGAAAGAGAAAGGGAATTGCGACAGAGACAGACAATGTTTGAAAATAATTTTAATTCGATTGCGAACTAAGCAGGATGCTTCAATCCTGCCATAATTGCGAGCCGAAAAGCTGACTGCGCTAAATTGATTTCCAAATTAAATGTGTTTAGCTTTAGTACCAGTCAAATCCGTTGCCACTCCACGCTCGGGGAAAAATGACGAGCAATTTAACACTAAGCGAAATGATTTCAGTGGGTCATGGAAATTGGAAGCACTTTTTCAACGCCATTAATGTATAGGCCACATGGAAACAGCTGACCCTTTGAAGCTGGAAGGCAAATGGCTGCAGAAGCCTAATTTCAGTGTTGCTGTTAAGTGTCAACCAAATTCATAGTATACAGGGTGGGCCAATAGTGCGTGGACGGAGGATTGTGGGCTTACTAAAAAATATTTCAAAAATCTGTCACTTGACCATGGTAGGGACCCTTATGGGCTATAACGTAAAAATATTTTCACTTAAATTTTGACGTTTATACAGGGTGATTCATATCAAACTTACATTTTTTTGAATGGAACCCCCTATATATTATTGCATATTTGGATTCCTTTGTCAATTATAGTGTGACATTATGTATCACAACTGGAACTTTAAACGAACGGTTTAGGTGCAAATCACCATTTCTGGTATAAGCAGGTATCAGAAAAAAATTGAATATCGCAGCGATTATAAAACTTAGAAGGCCTTGACTTTGCGCTACGACTGAGCATGAAATACGTCACCTTAGGTCGGACGGCTAAATTTGAACTCTTTTTGTACTTGGAGAAATCAGAGGATAAATTAAGGAAACTTCAATCACAGATAACTTGATTTTTTCAAATGGGAATGCCTATTTTGGTTTAAAGAATCAAATGTAAAATTTGATTACCTTTCTAACGATATAGCACTCTTGATATCAGTCTGTTTTGGTTTTCATTTTATTTCAAATTTTCAGTCAAATCGGTGTTTTTCAATTTTCCTGCATGCAAGCAACCTAGCAGGCCATGAAGAATAAACAAAAGCTCGTTATAATGGAAGAAAGCAACTAACCCAGTAGAAAGATGCAAACCAACTAGAGCAACGAGGCAAGATTATGAGAATTCCTTACAACATATTAGCTCTAACCAGAAACAATAGCGGTAACAAGAACGCTCATTTTTGACAGCCTACTAGCTATTATCCAATTTCTAAAGTCAGTAAAAGAATATTTAATTAAAGGAAAACTACTAGTGATTGTTGCTGGCAGTAGAATGTCTATGTCTTCTGAATAAATTTTCACATTTAATGCTATAAAAAGGTAGCCATTTTCGTAAGTCAAAAGTAATGATATCTCTGACTGGAACCCTTCAAATTCTTCAGTAGGTACTTCTACTTATTAGCAAAATTGCGGAAAATGTAAACTTGAATTGCAGCTGTTTGCAATGTAAAACATAATTTAGTTTGCAGAAAACTACATGAAATAGTCACAATTACAACATAGCCTAATTAAAAAATTCTAGCAATTATTTTAATATGTTCAGAATGCTCCAGTTGGAGATATCTTCACTTTTGACTTAAATAAACGGAAACGACTAATTTTTTATCCCATTAAATGTGAAATTTCATTCTAAACATGTTGGACTGTAAGCAAAAATCGCTGGCAGTTTTCATTTTTTTGTTTCAAAATTTTTAATCGTTTTGAAAAGTTGTCAAGCTCTAGTAGACCTCAATAGCTGTGAAAAACAAACACTTTTGTCATACCCCAGCTACTCATTGACATTAAATTTCTTGCCGCTGTTGTATCCGGTTAGAGTTAATATGTTGTAAGAAATGTCCATAATCTTGCCTCGTTAGTTTGCATCTTTCTACTAAGTTAGTTGGTTTCTTCCATATTAACGAGCTTTTGTTTATTTTTCATGGCCCGCTAGGTTGCTTGCACGCAGGAAAATTGAAAAACACCGATTTGACTAAAAATTTGAAATAAAATGAAAACTAAAAAAGATATCAAGAATGCTATATCGTTAGAAAGGTAATCAAATTTTACATTTGATTCTTTAAACCAAAATAGGCATTCCCATTTGAAAAAATCAAGTTATCTGTGATTGAAGTTTCCTTAGTTAATCTACTGATTTCTCCAAGTACAAAAAGAATTAAAATTTAGCCATCTGAACTTAGGTGACGCATTTCATGCCTAGTCGTACCGCAAAGTCACGGCCTTCTAAGTTTTATAATCGCTGCGATATTCAATCTTCTTCTGATATATGGAATAATATATAGGGGGTTCCGTTCAAAAAAATGTATGTTTGATATGAATCACCCTGTATAAACATCGAAATTTAAGTGAAAATATTTTTACGTTATAGTCCTCAAGGGTCCTTACCATGGTCGAGTGACAGATTTTTGAAATATTTTTCAGTAAGCCCACAATCCTCCGTCCACGCACTATTGGCCCACCCTGTAAATGTTACCGTCTGTCATATGGAGACTGAAATTTCACTGTAAAGATTTACACAAACTCAAATAGGCCTGTCAAATTAAAATTGGTTATTTCTTACTGCAAGGCAATATCCTACCTGGACGTTATTCTCCAGCGCCTCTACTCTGAATCTCTAGTAATAAACATAGTTCAAAAAGCTGAAAAACACAATAATAATAGTATAGACAATAATACTAGTATTTTTCGTTCATTATCATTGTTTTAACTTTTTCACTTGTTCTTAAAAAAGTTATCATTGGAGACGGTGCGATGATAAAAACGTAGTGGGGGTGAGGCTAACTCAAAAAATAATGTAATAACGTGAAATTCTAATGCTACCATAATAAGAAGTTTGTTTTCTTACATCAAAAACGCTATCGCTCATGCCGCAAAACTCTCAGAATGACGGAATAAAAACTACAAAGGTAGCTAACCTTCAAATTTTAAAATGACAGTAACTATCACAAAAAGCTCAAATGATTTCAGACTTTAATGCCTAAAGATGTTTTTGTACTCTATCTGCTTGAGCACTTTTGGTGCAAATCTATAATGGTGGTGTGGTGTGGCTTACTCCGAAAAATAATGATATAGCATTTCTTTTCGAAAAATTCACGTTTCTGTCGGTAAAATTTGTGGAAACTAGCCGATTCTAGTAACTTACTC
This sequence comes from Callosobruchus maculatus, assembly GCA_951848785.1. NCBI lineage: Eukaryota > Metazoa > Arthropoda > Insecta > Coleoptera > Chrysomelidae > Callosobruchus > Callosobruchus maculatus. Next base: position 1,997,198 of record CATOUR010000032.1, read on the forward strand.
CTCATTTGTCGGGAAAGTTAGAAATACGAATTTATTACAAAGTGACCTTTTTCATGTGAACACGTGTATGAAACTCCCGGCTAATTGTGGTGCATATTCTGATGCAGCTACAGATTTTTGAATTGCCAGGCTTTTAAAAGAACATATTTTACAGAGAAATGCATCATGAATGACCTATCATTACTAACGTGTAAGAAACATACAAAAAATGCCAGCACTAGTCGCAGCTTTCACAAGAAAATATTCCCGAAGCCCAGTATCAAGCAAACAAACCAAAAAGCTGTTGACGGGCTGTATGCGATGTTCTGTGCTTTTACACCATACATTATACTGGATGCTTTAAACTTACGGAATAAATTATGTAACTTTAATATGGATTTTCACAGCATTTAGGGTGCGGTTGCCCATATTGAACTGATTCCCAACTTGAACTTTTGCCATTTTTGTTACCTCCCGTAAAACCTAGCAATGTTGCCATCCGGTATTCGACACCACACCTTCGAACCTTCTTGCAACTGAGTTGATATTTAGATTAGGACAACGTAGTATAGATTCGTGAAGTATTGAAGATTTTGACCACGCGCAATGTAATATTTCATAACCTTGGTGAAGGCTCCAAATCTAACTAAAACAATGTGGGTTTGTTCTTTCAATTTTGCATTTTGTTTATTAGATAGCAGTGGTCTATAGCGCTATCTAACAATAGAATTGACAAAAACTTATTTAAATATGGGGTTAATCTTGATTTTGAAGCTAGGTGCTCATACTGAACCACTTAAGAAGCCTGTAATTGAGCCCTGATATAACTAAGGCCATTCTAAGGGGGTCAAGGAAGTGCGGAGGCTCGAGATCACCAGATTTTTACAGGTACTCGAGCCTCTTCACTCTCAGGGGGGGTCGCAAGGCCCCCCAAGACCGTCCAGGAGTGGATAGGAGACAAATGTGTCACCTACCCCGTGCAGAAATGCACCTTTCTCGTAGTGGCCCCTGTCTTCGTCAAATTTGACGAAGCTAATCCTGGCGGATCTAGGCTGGAGCCCCCAAAGGCTCCCTGGCAATGGGCAACAGCATTGCCAGTATCGGTGCCAGCTCCTGGGGGAGGGTGTACCCACGATAAAAGTGAGTGCACCCTTGCCTAGGAGATCGCACCGAACGTCCTCTAGGATAACTGAAGAACCCAACCCAATGTGTCATGCGATCCGTGCTAAAGGGTGCGTGGCGGTGGGGGTGCACCGTCGCTAACGGAGCCTCTGGGATACCAGGCGACCTCCCAGAGTAACAAGCCTTACACTCGTGCAGGGGGCGCCGCGAGTGTGGACCATGTAGTTCCCCCTTACTCGTGGGATTTATTATGAGTAAAAAAAACAATAATAATAAACCCAAATCCGGGGGCCCCCCATCAGGGGACCCCGAACAGCAACCGGGTGGCCTCTCACCAGGGGACCCCGATAGAACCCTCACTGGCGAAGAGCAAGTGAGAGATATTTCAAGGGAACTCGCCAAGAGGGTGGGTACCTTGAATCTGAAGAAAAAGGGTAGGACGGGAGCGCAGAAGAAGCGGGCCCGGAGGCTAAGGCTGGCGCAGGAGGGGCAGGGCTCCGGAAGTCGAGATGCCTCTTCGGGGGCATCTGCTTCGGGGGGCGCTGCGGCTTCTGTGCGGGCTAGGGCGCCTTCGGGTGTTGCAGCTGCGGCTTCGGCGGGGCCTAGCATTGCTGGGAAACGTCCGAGGTCGGCGGGTGTGACACCGGAGGGTGCCTCATCGCGGAAGAGAGCTCGCACTTCCGCTCACGTTAGCTACGCTAGAGTGGCGCAAACCGGGCACAGGGTAGTATTCGTTCCCGAGGACTACCCTAGTGCTCAGTTGGTGGAGACGCAAGTCTTCAGCATCCAGGAGTCAGTGAGCGGACTGGTGGACGGGCTCCCACTTGAAGGGGCCCTTCCAAGGTTCGCTGACTGCTACTTCTCGAGGGGGGCGGCCATCTTTGTTTGCGAGAACGAGTTCTCGCAGACGTGGCTGCAGGCTCAGGTTGGCAACCTGAGGCCCTGGGAAGGAGCACGACTCAGGGCGATGCGATTTGAGGACCTGCCCGTCTTCAGGAGGGTGATGGCTTGGTTCCCGGGCCCTCACGTGAAAGAGGACATCCTCCTGAGGAGGTTAGACAGGCAAAATCCTGGGATACACCCCAGCTCGTGGAGGGTGATGGAGGTCAAGATGGAGCCGAAAGGCGTACGTCTGGTCCTCAGCGTTGACTCCATTAGCTGGGGCGTAATCGAAGGCAGGGGGCTGCGGCTCTACTGCGGAGCGAGCTCAGCAGTGTTTACTCTGCTGAGCAAGAATAAAGAGCAACGCGGGACTGCTGCTGCCGGCGGTGATCAGGGCCCAGGCGAGAGCCAGGAGCCTAGGGACCAAGGGCAGCTGGCACCTGGGGAGGCTGTTGTTGCTGCTCGGGCTCCTCCAAGGGGGACCGAGCGGCAGGTACAGACTCCTCAGGAGTCTCCGGAGTTGGATAGGGATGTGCCCACACCAGGAACTAGTGGGCCACAGAGCAGCACACCAGTGAGTGAGGGGCAGCTACTCGATAGTGACTCCGACTCAGCACTGGAGGGAGCCAGGATGCTGTGGCAGACGGATCAACGCCACAGTCACAGCGAGGGTAGCGGCAACGAACGGGGCCCCACCGTGGGGAACTAGACGTTGGTTCGCTACAAACACACGAGGGTGGACTGCCAAAAAAAATGGTGAGTTACATTTCTTTTATTCAAATTAATTTGCAGCATTGCATAGCGGCTTCTAGGGTTCTTACTCAGACGATCACTAGGGGTCGCTATGACATAGCTCTTATTCAGGAACCCTGGATAAGGAATGGCATTATTAGCGGGCTTAACATTCCAGGGTATACCATTTTTAGTAGCACTCCGGAGACAAAGCCTAGAGTGTGCATATTATGTAATAATATGAATGCATGGCAACTAATGGACTTTACAACTAGGGACATGGTTGCGGTGGTGATTGGCCTTAGAGAACAAGGTATCGAAAGAAGTTTAGTGGTATGCTCAGCGTACTTACCGTATGATTCAGGAGATCCTCCTCCCTCAAAAGAGATGGAGGACCTTGTGTCTCATTGTCGGGATAATAATCTCGAGCTTATCGTGGGGTGTGATAGCAATGCCCATCACACCCTATGGGGTAGCTCTAACACTAATAGACGTGGTGAAGAGCTGATGGAATTTCTAGGGACGTCGAACCTAGAGGTTCTGAATATTGGCGACACTCCTACATTCTCAAACAATGTGAGGGATGAGGTCCTAGACATAACACTGAGCACGGTCGGTATTTGTAATGAGGTCAAGGACTGGACAGTATCCTTGGAACCGTCACTGTCCGACCATCGACATATAAGGTTTAGGATTGACGGGGAAAAAGAGGGAATCCTTGTTAGAAATCCTAGGCAAGCAAATTGGGCTTCTTTTAAAGAGGACCTAGGCAGCAGGCTCCGTCCTATAGAGCAGGATCTCAGTAAAGGGGAGGGCTTGGAGGCGGCAGTTGATTCCCTGTGTAGGGACCTCCGAGCCTCCTTTGAGGATAACTGTCCCCTACGCAAAGTGGGCGTGGCGGGCAATGCCACCTTCTGGACTAAGAAATTAGAAACCAGGAAAAAGTCCCTGCACAAACTACTCACGAGAGTTAGGTACAGGAAAGGTACTCCTGAATGGGAGGAGTATAGGATAAAGCTACAGGAATATAAGAGGGAAGTCAGGAGGGCCTCCAGAGAATCTTGGAGGAACTTCTGCAGGTCCATCAATGATATTCCTGCGACGGCAAGGATGCATAGGATCCTTAGCAAGGACACCAAGTCCAAGTTGGGGACCTTGACGGACTCGAACGGTCATAGAACCAATAACGAGGAGGAAACGCTTGAACTGCTGATGAGTGTGCACTTTCCGGGATCGGTTGCCGCTCAGCAGACAGGTGCACATAGGCCACTCCGCCGTCCTCATAGAGAGGAATGGCAGATGGCAGGAGAAGTCGTCACTTATGACCGCACAAGATGGGCGATAAATACTTTTGCTCCATACAAAAGTCCAGGCAAGGATGGAGTCATTCCAGCCATGCTACAACATGGACAGGATCTGGTACTACCATACCTAGTTAGGATATTTCGCGCCTGCGTGGCTACTGGCTTCACACCGAAGAGCTGGTTGCATTCAAGGGTCGTTTTTATTCCTAAGCCGGGCAGAGGTAGCTATACTCGTCCGAAGGACTTTAGACCGATTACCCTTTCGTCGTTTTTACTAAAAACACTGGAGAGGTTGGTTGATAGATATATCAGGGATGGGCCCTTACAAAGGGTTGAAATCCATGCCTATCAGTTCGCATATCAGGCGGGAAAATCAGCTGAGCTGGCACTTCATCATTTGGTCAGCAGGCTGGAGAAAACGTTGGATCAACGGGAAGTGGCTATGGTAGCATTTCTTGATATCGAGGGTGCGTTCAACTGTACCACTACCAATTCGATAAGACGCGCCCTAGAGAGTCATGGAATTGCTCCAATCCTAGTGGAGTGGATTCTTACTACTCTAGAGGGCCGAGTGGCTTCTGCAACGCTTAATGACATACACTATACCGTTGCAGTGGCGCGAGGCTGCCCACAAGGCGGTGTTCTTTCACCTCTACTATGGTGCTTAGTGGTGAATGACCTACTCGTGAGACTAAGCAACACAGGGGTCTACGTACAGGCCTATGCCGATGATTTGAGCATAGTGGTCAGGGGTAGATTCATTAATACAGTCTCCGAGGTAATGCAAGGCGCGCTGCGTGTTGTGGAAACGTGGTGTAATGAGGTGGATCTGTCAGTGAACGCTGAAAAGACGGAGCTCGTTATGTTCACTAGGAAAAGGAAGATGGAAGGCCTCGTGAGGCCTACCTCTTTCAGAACGACACTTGAATTGTCTCAGTCAGTAAAGTATCTAGGAGTCATACTGGATCACAAGCTGACTTGGAGGCTGCACGTGGATTATAAGGTAAGCAAGGCTCGAAACTCATTATGGGCCTGCAGAAGAGTTGTCGGTAGTAGCTGGGGCCTGAGCCCAAAAGTGGTGCACTGGCTCTACACTACAATAGTCAGACCGTCACTAATACATGGCTCCATAGTGTGGTGGACCTGTATAAAGACGGAGGCAACAAGAGCCAAACTTAATAAGGTCCAACGTTTGGCATGTCTTAGTATAACCAGTGCAGTGCGCACAACACCCTTGAGTGCCATTGAAACACTATTGAATCTTCCTCCTTTGGATCTGGTAATCCAAGGGGAAGCTAGAAAAACTGGGTTCCGTCTCTGGAGTCAGGGTAGCTGGACTTTTATGAATCCAGGCAAAGGACATTCGACGATTCTAGCAGATTTGCATGAGGATTGTCCTATTTTGTTGGCGAGGAGCGATGCAGTTTCTCCTACGCATCGCTTCAATCGCAAATTTACGGTGGTGTTTCCGTCAAGGGAAGAATGGAAGTCTAGGGAAAGACAGCTCATCGAAGGAGGAGGACAGGTCTGGTACACAGACGGTTCACTCGCTAGAGAGGGCTCGGGCTCGGAGTCTACGGGCCCCGTACAAGACTTTCATTCCCTCTTGGGGGGCACACCACAGTATTCCAGGCTGAGGTCTATGCGATACTTGCCTGCGTAAATCGTATTCGGGAAATTGACGGGTCTAGGAGGCGGATTACTATCTGCTCTGACAGTCAGGCAGCCATCAAAGCACTGAGTGCTTGGAAAATAACGTCGGGACTGGTCCTGGAGTGCAGGAGGGCTCTTGACGACATCTCAGCTAAACACAAGGTATCACTGATGTGGGTACCTGGGCATGCTGGGGTAAAGGGTAATGAAATGGCGGATCATCTAGCCAGGATGGGATCCGGAAACAGTTTTGTGGGCCCGGAACCAGCCTTAGGACTGTCTGCAAATTTGGTTAGGAAAACAACTGGGGAGTGGATCCAGAATCAACACTCTCTGAGATGGAACAACATCTCTGGTCATCTCCGTCAGGCTCGGGAGCTATTAGCAGGGCCTGAAGAGAGAATAGGACGATTCTGTCTCTCTCTGGATAGGAGTAACTTGAGATTGTTAGCAGGCTTATTAACGGGTCACAATACCTTCAGGCGTCACTTGTTTGTGATGAGGGTGGTCAACGACCCAACGTGCACGTGGTGTGGTGAAGAGGAAGAATCCTCGGCACACATCCTGTGTCGCTGTGAAACCCTGGGTTATCACAGGCAGACTATGCTGGGCTCAAGAACCTTGGAACCAATAGAGATAAAACGGATAGGACCTAAGAATGTACTTGCCTTTGCCAAAAGGGCAGGTCTTAGGAACTAGCGCGGATAGAGGCGCAAAAGGGCCCATTGTGTGGCCTATGCACCAGCCACATTCCGTGCTGGATAGCCTCTGGTTCTTATTCATTCATTCAAGGCCATTCTAAATTTCTATCGCTCCTGAACCTGAACTTTCCTATTTCTGTACTGAACGCAAGACTAAAGATCAAGTTGAAATGATTCAGTGGCAGTTGGCAATTATTAGAAATAGAAGTTGTCTTTCGGTACTTACCAACTTTTCTTAAAAAGACATTAGCTCAGTTTAATTTGTTTTCCTAGAAGCATTATCCCTACTTAAACAAGATCTGAGGCCAGGTTCAATTTAAGAGACCACGAGTTCAATTTGAGCACCTGATTGCCTAAAATGAACCATGTGCAACACCATCTTAATTTTGCTTTGCTCTTGTTGTTAAATATAAAAACAATTTATGCTACGCAAAATTATTTCTCAAGGTTAAGATCTGTTGATAATTTTTCAAAGTTTAGTTCAATATGGGCAACCGCACCCTACTCGTTATTACATAGATACATAATTTACAATGATCTCTACAGTGAGGAGAGAGTACATTAATAATTATCGTTTATACATAAAAACACATGTGCTATTCCGAAAAACCACACTGTAGTTCCAGGTCTCATAAACTGAATCCGTGATATAACATACTTTAACACGGAGTATAGCGAGTTAAAGTAGTTTTCATGGAATATTCTATTTTTTTGTAAATAAGAGAACTTTTATATATTAAATGTACCTGAACTATATAAGACGATTTCAATTACTCCCAAACTTATATACCTAGTTTTAGTGCAGTACCTAGGGAGTTTGACCTCGAACTCCGAAAACTGTAAATATATTACTGTAAATCCTCCTGAATTACATTATACGCATACAACACTAAAATTTTCACCACTTTTTTCTGCCGCTTTCCAATAAATTTATTATGTTTTTGACGAGTCTAATGAATTTTTAATTTTTTCCCCTCAAATGGAAATATATTTTAATATTTTCATAGTATATCCATAACTAAATGGCAATAGAGATTAAGCATCACCTTCTTAACGTGTTTAGCTCCAGAAATATGTATATAAGCAGGTGTGAGTAGAAGAAGATGGAGGGGAGGGAGACCGCGAGGTGTTAGACCATCAATCGATAAAAACAACTCAAATTATAACATAAAGAACTCCTTATTGATAACAATGAGATTAAAATAAACGATGATTTTGTTGCACTTGATATTCTACCGTGCTCTTTGTTTTTTGAAGAAAACTGATGAAGAACTGCGAAATTGAATGAATTATTAGGTAGCGTGCGTAGGTGGGGGAGGGGCACAGAGGTAATTCCCTCGCTCCCATAAGATTTTTGACTAAAAAAATATTTCATTGTTTTTTTTTTGAATATTGAGTTGTTCATATCTAAACTAAACATAGGTAATATACCTTGCGTTTTTAATAAAAAATCACAGATCAATGCACATACTGCATACTGTATTTCTATTTTCGCATATCTTGTACACTAATTCAGGTGTCATATTATTAATATTTAAATCAAAATGCCCAGGCTACCTGACTGTTTAGAATTTATGATCATTTAGTTGTTTGTGCTGTACTAATAAAATGCTAACGCTAATACGACCTATATTTTTGTTTTGTATTTCAGCAAATTAAGATTGATTATTACATCAACCAATGTTTTTTTTCATCTTCGTAAAGTGCCAAAGACTCGACTGTGTCAGTTGCTGCTTATCTCCTCCTTCTCTATTATAATATTATTCACTCATTTCTTTCTGCTGCTTGAACTGCCGCAACGAAGGTATTACAGAAAATGGGGCAAGCATACACAAATCTCCCTGCTACCCCCCCCCTCCGCCCCCCAACTCAAGACTGATGTCTGGATACGCCCTTGATAGCACGTTATCCTCCTGCTCCCATTGAAGATGGGCAGATGCGGAAAACCAAACAATCAACATCATATCAATTACTTCCAAAAGTCTTGATAATTGTCCATACTATAAAGTATTTCTATTATGTAATTGAATTTATGCTATGTGAGAGGTAAGTTGCAAATAGAAGTAAAAATAATAGGAGCTATATGTGATCATTGTAGTAGCACATAAATAGCTACTATTGCAAAAATATGTATGTAGCTTTTGTTGGGTATCAGAAAGTTAGTATAAAGTCAGCAAAAACAAATCGCCATGCACTAAAAAATAAATGTGCTGCAGATGTAGAATTTAATGAAAATGCAACCCTTACATAGGCTCCGACGAGGGGGAGATGTTTGGCGGCTAGAGCTCCATCAGACATATTTTCTGGATATACTAATTCATAATTTCATTAGCACATTTAAAAAACCAAAACAACTACTGTTTTTGGATCAATATTTACTACAAGTATTTTTAAGATACTTAAGATGTACATAGTGCATTATTAAACCAACCCACTTATTCTTACAAGAACGCGAATCCTTTGCATTTTTAAATTAAACATTACTTTGTTTAACCCCTTTCAATAATAGTGATCCCCTATTTCTACCTGCATCAGTAATATGAGTATCGTATTCAGGAAGTTATTCAAGGGTGGCTTAATGAGGCGGATCCTGAAAAGTAAAAAAAATATGTTTTTCAGCAAAGTTGGTCTAGAAAAAAATGTACCTACCCTGAGAAAGAGAGAGGGAGGGGGTGAGTGTTAATGAGGAGCCACCTTACTTGAAAAATAAATAAAATATGCCTCTACCTTTGTAAGAGTTTTCCGTCAAAAGCGACGGGGATGGGACAAATGCCACCACACGACACTACCGCCCTTCCCCCCGTAGATATGCCTCTGATTTATTATTTATATATGCATGTGTTTGCCCCCTTCCCCTCCTCCGGGATTACCCACAGTTGGAGCCTATGACTCTAATTGGCCAAGAGAAATCTTTGGAAATAACAATAATAAAAGCCGACTCATAGAAATCTTGAGAAGTTAGTTATCATACAGGGTGTCCCAAAAAATAGTGTCAAGCGGAAGTCCAGAGATAGAGCACACCTAAAAGTATCTGAATCATCCCCATATATGTTATGCAATTGTTTGTAGTTTTCGAGTTATGAATTTTTTTTCTGAATTTCAGAGAATTCTCTACCTCGACAACTTAAAACTGTCCGAATTTTCTTTTTTGCTAATTAATCATCAGGAGTTTACTGTTCATACGTAAAGATATCGGCTTAGCAAATCTGATGAAAGTCATGAAAATTATAGTGTAAGGTAAAAAATTTACGTTCTGTTAATTATGACTTAAATTTTCGACTCGCAATTAAAAATCTAAAGAGGTGATTTCATGACTTCTATGCAGGTCTAAAAACTTCATCAGACTCTCAGCTATCATAATCATTAAGAAAAAGGAGTACTTAATGGGGCTACTTTGGCTCCAATCGACCTTCAACCACAACAGGCGGAGATTTCTTGAAATTAGCGATGGGATTTTAAATGAAACAATAACTACTTTTAGGGCGCTAATAGCAGAATGACTGTCAGTGCCGCAATAAAAAACATTCAGTGTTATCAGAGTATCGTTAGATGACCACCTGTGTCACCTTGCTAAGATTTTTTTTACATGTACGACTTCTTTTTTGTAAGTGGGAAATTGTAAAAAGAAACAAAATTATCACATTTATTCACTAAGTTTATTAAATTTCACAAGAAATTTTCAAAATGTCTACCTTCTTGTTCGATGCATAATCTACATCTTCTGAAAAAATTGTTCTTTAAATTAACAAATTTTGTTGTTTTTTTTTTTGTTGCTTCAGCCTGTGTTAATTTGTTGCGTAATTCGCTGATGTTTCTCTTTAGCATGAACTAGTTCTTTGTAGTAGCCCCAAACAAAAAACTATCGGATTTAAATCAGGTGACCGTAGCGGCCATTCAGTGGGTTCAACACGACCTATCCATTTGTTGCATAGTCTCTTGCAGAAAACAGCATCGTTAAATCCAGTTGTCGTGCACTCAAGGTCCGTAGGAATAGCCAAGTAATCAGACAGCAGAAACAACACCAATCTAAACCGATAGCACTCAGAGTCCGTGGGGAAGCCAAATTTCGAATCTGCGTGCACTCAATAGTCCGTACAGAAAGCCCAATTGTCAAAATAATTCACCAAACAAGAGCGTATCGAATAAATACAACGAAAGCAACCTATGCAATGACACATTTTGAAAAGACATCACAACAATATCATAGCTATCTCTTTCTGACATCGTTTACTGCGTTAGCGTTAGCTCTTTTTGTTGGTCGCTCAGGTAAAAACCGGTTTTAATAATGCACTCCTTGTGGTTTTTTAGCAAGAAATAGGATCTTTTTTAACAATGTATAATTTATGGACCGTTTTTAATGTTTATTATTGCGGTACTGAGAACCATACTGCTATTAGCGCGTTAACATAAGTTATTGATGGAATTGAAAATCACATCGCTAATTTCAAGAAATCTTCGCCTCTTGTCTTTGAAGGTCGATTGCAGCGAAAGTAGCTCCATTATGAACTCCTTTTTTTCAACGATTGTGATAGCTGAGGGTCTGAAGAAGTTTTTAGACTTGCTTAGAAATCATGAAATCACCTCTTTCGATTTTGAATTGCGAGTCGAAGATTCAGGTCATAATTATCAGGTCGTAAAATTGTCAGTTTACACTAAAATTTTCATGACATTCATCAAAGTTACGAAGCCGATTATTTTATGTATAAACAGTAAGCTCCTGGAGATTAATTATCAAAAAAGAGAATTTGGAAAAGTCTTTTAATTTTTCTTTTGGAACAGTTTTAAGTTGTAGAGGTAGATAATTCTCCAAAATTCAGAAGAAAATTCATAACTCGGAAACTACAAACAATTGCATAACATGTATGGAGGTGATTCAGATACTTCTAGGTGTGCTCTATCTCTGGACTTCCGCTTGACAATATTTTTTGGGACACCCAGTAATAATATAATTTATCGAATAATACAGAGTGCAGGGGCAATAGGTGTTAAAATGCATCTCTTGTCATAAGTGTAAGCGAAATAGGAGCTAAAAAAAGCGAAATAATGTAATGATTTTAATTTTAGGGTATGCACAATAATGGAAACGAAATAGATAATTTTTATAAATTTATATTATTTTTACTATTAGAGTTTAGTATCTATTACGCCAAAGATATATTTATAAAACGTCCAAAACTGGCTTTAAAAGCGCGTCATGCATCAGATTATACTATGTAAAATTTTAATTTTTTTATTTTATGTAAAATAAAAAGCGGCAAATATTAATGGGTTAGCTTTGTAACATACCATATTAATAATGCAATACAACACGTTTTGCAATTATTCATTAACAGTTAACTCATTCTGAGGTTTTTATATTCCAGGCGCTTATGGTACTGTACTATTTATTCTGCAAAATTTTGAATTTCCTTGCAGATACTGTAAAACGTATATTTTTTATACGGTACTATTCCGCCCATCATTACTACGCGCTCATACATGAATGTGCTTTAATTCCATGCTGCAGCTAGTTATGGTGCAGAATACAGAAACATACAATGTGAGTAGAAGGCATAGGAATGTTCTGAGTACAACTTGTTAAACCCATCTCTACTCTCACGTGTATGCCTCGCACTCTCACAAATACACATGTTTCGGAATATTACATTCAGTGGAATTTATATACGTTTTTTACTGCACATTTCTTACGCTTCGCCATTTTGGAGAACGCGGAAAATTTAATATCATCGCCATTTATGCTCGCGTTGGCAACACATCTGTTGAGTTTTCGTCGTGCTGATACAAACGGCAAGAAGCATTATAATATCTAAGATATGTTCTGGGACAGTCATAAAAACGACCATAAAGCCAAAAAGGCACATAACCGAAAAAGTTTTAATGGAAAAAAACAATCGACGATTCTTTAATAGGCCTTGAAGGGGAAGTTCTGTGAAGGATGGCTTGTGTTCGAGTTTCGGGAAATGGGATATGTCTGCGGGAACTGAAAGTTGAATAGATGGATGAATTTATTGGTATATGTGAAGGGTATTACTATACTTGTGCTTATGGATACGAAAAAAGCTTCAATGTATTCACTTAAATTTGTGTTCGTTGTAGGATGTGGGATAACGTGTCTAGCTAGAAAAGTTAAGATCGAAATTAATAGGCTCATATGGATAAATAACTGGTGTCTATTCATCAGGCGCCAATACCTAAGGCACTCTGTATTCGCAACATTGTAGCGTTGATTGATTGTACCCTTTATCTATGATCTACGTTTAATAGTTTGGAAACTTCTTTGTCATTGCACCATAACTCCAAAATGGGAGGGATCAGAGATAGGGGGGGAGTTAGAACGTGAGAAAAAAAACGTTAAGTAACCGAATGAAAATGCGATAGAATTATAGTACCGGTCTATTGCGCAACGGCGCCCCACGCGATTTGAGAAACATTTTTTATCAATGTAAGGAGGATGATCTGTTTTGTGATTTTAAAAAATAAAATTTGCGAATGAAGCACGCTTTTTGGAGGAAAAAAAAATGATAAAACTGTATTCTCAACATATTTCAGTTAACGCACGCGCACAAATCAATACAATTTTAGAAGTGAGATACTGCTTGACAGATGATAAGAGATGCGGTGTTGCCAACATTGGCTCGATATTTAACATCGCTTCGACGGTACATGTACTAAGATTGAAACGTTAGAGAAAAGATTAGCATGGCCCCTGCGCAAGGATAACACAAAAAAACGTGAATCGTTATACATTTTTAACTATCTAAATTTAAAGATACCTTATTTCAAATGTTCCTTTGTATCTAGCTGGTGTTTGTGATTAAGTATTATTGTTTGTTTTATTTAGTTTGTATATTAGCTTTTTATGTAAAATCGGTGGCTTCAATATTGTTTGTGATTAAGCAGATATCTGCTCCAATAAATCATTGACTGCGATATGCGACTGACGTTGGACCGTTGCCACTAAAAACCGAAGAGTTGACAATCTCACCTGAGATTAGTTGGTTAGAGTTTTCAAAATATTTGATATCAGTAACGTCTGGGGGGGCAGAGTACCCCCAGGCCCCCCCGTAGCCATCTGGTACAAGCCTAATTAAACCTGAAATAGCCTAAATTTAGATATCTTTTATATTTCACCCAACCTAGTAAGTATATTAGCACCAACTTCAACCTTCATTTCAGTTTCTGCTAAAACGAAATCAGATCAAACTTAATCCCTTTTGAACATCTGCGTATGAAGTTCCTAAAATGATTTGCTTTTCATTATTTTCAAAACACATTGACTGATTTTTTTATGTTTTACAGTCAGTAACCAAAAAAAAACTGCAATTACACAATTTCATTAAGTACATTAACTGATAACTGCTACTCGCTGGCAACACCGCATCTTTGTGACACCATTGAAGTCTGTCATGCGGGTTTTCGATTCTAAAATTGTCTTATACTGTTCGGGTACCTTTTGAAAGTATGGTGAAAATACGAGTTTTAACTATTTTTTTTTTTTGAAAAAATGCTCCTTTCGCAAATTTTGTTATTTAAAAGTACATAATAGACCATCCCTTTTAATTCAAGTATGAAATTTTTCCAAATTACGTGAGGCGTTGATGCGTTGTAGCACCCACCTAGCAACTAATACAAAATCATCATCATAGTCACAATGTCTTAACAGACATGTTGTGAACTCGTAAAATGCATTTACTCATTTTACGAGTTTCTCTTGGGATATCTTAAGATCTTTAATCCAGTAGTTTCCCATTGGCTTTCTGCATCCTCATGCCGTTGACCAGGTGGTATCTACTGGTTCATCCGCCTTTAGGGGCAATTTCTCACCCCAAGGACAAGAAGTTGTCCTGACTCTTCTCAACTCGTCCACCCAAAGCTGTTGGTTGAGAAGAGGTTACTGTTTATACCGACAGTAGTTCGGTTCCTTTTAGTCGCCTTTTACGACACGCAGGATATACGATGGGAGATATTCTAAGCCGCCCCCACACGGGTCTATCCACAAAATAGTCATCCGAAATCTAAAGGCGGTTTGCGCTTACCGATTTTTTCAAAATGAATGTTAGGTAACACTATAAACCACCGCTATATAATAAATAAATTATAAAATTGAAAGATTAAACTAAAATTGTTTTAGTTAGGTTTGAAGGCTTCGCCAAGTTATGGATTACACACAGTATTCATAAGAAACGTGATATACCCTCTTACCTGAGATGTCTACAGCTTCAACGAACTCTAGCGCTTTCAATCTTCGATCACTTGATACCATTTCATGGAGTTTATAGATTATTTCTGGCGTAATGGCTTCTCTCCCCACAGTGTTTTTCAAGCTCTTCCGTGTTTTTCGTAATAGTGATGCTTAATCAGCATACGAAATTATCACTGCTTCATTTTTTGTGAAAATTAGCGATGTGAGTTACTTTTGACAGCTGTCAAATAGAACAAAATGATGCGGCTTGCTCAGGATTTATCAAAAGACGACAGCTAACGTTAGCAGTGTTGCATGCACATTACTGCACGGAAAATTTAAGAAGTCTGCCACTTACCAACCCACCCTTGTATATAGTTGTCGCAGTATACATTGTGTTCTTTGTTTATTAAGCTTTGTACCACTGACCATACAACAGAGGTACCCTTGTAGGCCATACGGAGTTCCAACTAGGTATTATTTCACTATTTGATGAGCCTCGTCAGGACTTGACTGACCCAAGAAAATCAATTTGGATGTATTTCTAGGAATCCCAATGCACGCAAAAATGTAAAATTCAGGAGGATATATCTACATCTTTGATGACGTCCTCGATACATATTGTCTGTTGGAAAAAACAATCGAGTTAAATAAAGAACGGCATGCATCGATAATTGTCATACATGTGATACAGTCGTCGGTGGTTACAGCGCATACATTGTAAACAGGAGGCCGTTTTATAAGCTAAATATAAATGACCAGATATTTGCCCCGATGAACTGAAAGGGCTATACAGGGTGTCCCAAAAAATAGTGTCAAGCGGAAGTCCAGAGATAGAGCACACCTAGAAGTATCTGAATCACCCCCATATATGTTATGCAATATTTTGTAGTTTTCGAGTTATAAATTTTTTTCTGAATTTTAGAGAATTCTCTACCTCGACAACTTAAAACTGCTCAAAAAAGAAAAATTAAAAGACTTTTCCAAATTCTCTTTTTTGCTAATTAATCTTCAAGAGTTTGCTGTTCATACATAAAGAAATCGGCTTAGTAAATCTGATGAATGTCATGAAAATGATAGTGTAAAGTGAAAAATTTACGTTCTGTTAATTATGACTTAAATTTTCGACTTGCAATTAAAAATCTAAAGAGGTGATTTCATGATTTCTATTTAGGTCTAAAAACTTCTTCGGACTCTCAGCTATCATAATAATTAAAAAAAAGGAGTACTTAATGGGGCTACGTTGGCTCTAATCGACTTTCAACGACAAGAGGTGGAGATTTCTTAAATTAGGGATGGGATTTTAAATGGAAGAATAACTAATTTTAGGGCGCTAATAAGCACAATGGTTGTCAGTGCCGCAATAAAAACCATTCAGTGCGATCACAATATCGATAGATGACCACCTGTGACACTTTGCTAAAAATTTTTTTTACATGTACGACTTCTTTTTTGTAAGTCGGAAATTGTAAAATGAAACGAAATTATCAGATTTCTTCACAAAAGCTCTAGCATGTAGTAGCCCCAAACAAAAAACTATCGGATTTAAGTCAGGTAACCGTGGCAGCCATTCAGTGGGTCCACCATGCCCTATCCATTTGTTGCATAGTCTATTGCAGCAAACACTCAAGGTCCGTAGAAATAGCTAAGTAGTCAGACAACAGAAACAACACCAATCCAAACCGATAGCGCTCAGAGTCCGTACGGAAAGCCAAATTGCGAATCTGCGTGCACTCAATAGTCCGTAAAGAAAGACCAATTGTCAAAATAATTCACCAAATAAGAGCGTATCGTTTTAAAGCCATAAAGACAGACAGACGACTGAATAAAGACAACGAAAACCACCTATGCAATGACACATTTTGAAAAGACATAACAACAATATCATAGCTATCTCTTTCTAACATCGTTTACTGCGTTAGCATTAGCTTTTTTTGTTGTCGCTCATGTAAAAACCGGTTTTGAATTGAATGTGCTCCTTGTGGTTTTTTGCAAGAAATAGGGTCTTTTTTTAGCAAACGTTTAATTTATGGAACGTTTTTAACGTTTATTATTGCGGTACTGTCAACCATTCTAGTTATTAGCGCGATAACATAAGGTATTGATGAATTGAAAATCACATCGCTAATTTCAAGAAATCTTTGCCTCTTGTCTTTGAAGGTCGATTGGACCGAAAGTAGCCCCATTAGTACCACTTTTTTTTCAATGACTGTGACAGCTGAGAGTCTGAAGAAGTTTTCAGACCTACTTAGAAGTCATGAAATCACCTCTTTGGATTTTTAATTGCGAGTCGAAGATTTAAGTCGTAATTATCGGATCGTAAATTTTTCACTTTACACTACAATTTTCATGACTTTTATCAAAGTTACAAAGCCGATTATTTTATGTATAAATAGTAAACTCTTAGAGATTAATTAGCAAAAAAGACAATTTGAAAAAGTCTTTTAATTTTTCTTTTGGAGCCGGTTTAAGTTGTCGAGGTAGAAAATTCTCTAAAATTCAGAAAAAAATTCATAACTCGGAAACTACAAAAAATTGCATAACATATATGGGGATGATTCAGATACTTCTAGATGTGCTCTACCTCTGGACTTCCGCTTGACACAATTTTTTGGGACACCCTGTATAAGTTTTTTTATGAGTTTTCAGAATTATTCTTCAAGCCACTTATTACTTTAGTTTTGTTGATAACGTTCTGTTGTAAGCGTTACACAGCATATTGTACAGCTATTTATTATTCATTTATGCAGTTTATGAAAAAAGCAGTCTTTCCCGCAACCAAATACCAGGTCGGTTGCGCCTAGATCCAAAATTTGATTCAATTTCCAATGATATGGAATTCGTATTATCAATCTGTTTGGTTTTCATTTTACTTCAAATTTTCAGTCAAATCGCTGTTTTTCAATTTTTCTAACAGGCCATGACAGACAAACAAAAACACGTTGAGATGGAAGGAAACAACAAAATTAGTGGAGACATGCGAACCTACTAGAGTAACGAGGCAAGATTATAAAAATTCCCGACCAGACCTAAAGTGACGCGTTTCATGCTTGGTCACACCGCAGTCACTGGCTTCTAAGTTCTATAATCGCCAAACTATTCAATTTAAAAATGGTGACTTGCGCCTAAAAGGTTGATGTGAAGTTCCGTATGTGATACATAAAGTCACGCTAGAATTCACCAAGGAATCCAAATATGCAACAATATACAGGGTGATCCTAAATATCATGTACAAACGAAAGGAGGAGATTCTTTGGTTTTTTTATAAGTGAAATTTCAAATAAATACAGGTCCGCAAACACTTCCTTACTGATCTACAGGTCAAAGGTCATATTTTTCATTTTCAAGTTTTATTAATAACTCTCTCAATTTTTAAGGTATTTAGCTCAAATTTGAAGTATAAGAAACGCGATACGAGTTACACAAAATTACATATGTCAAATGATTGACAGAATCTACAAGGTGATATTTTTTAGGTATCATGCGTCATTTTCTTATCCTTAACTTCTTTTTGGTGCACTGCTTGTGGATCAAAAAAAAAAACAAAATCATTTTTCCATCCTGTTTAGAAACTTTATTAAATTATACAGTTACCCAAATAAAGTCATAGCTGACTAGTCCATATTTTAGACACATCATTTTCATCTACCTAATAATAGAGAGTCCTGTTTTGTTTTTTCTGGCAACCATTCGACATGAGCGATTATGTAGCTCCTGCTGCGTATTTTATTATCCAAATTTGAGATAAATATCTCAAAAGTTGAGAAGACATTAAGACAAACCTGAAAAAATATAGAAATTTCTACACCCTGTAGATCGGTAATGAAGCGTTTACGAACATATGTTTATTTGAAATTTTAGTCTGTGCGTGATATTTAGGAATACCTCGTATAGGGGGTGCAATTCAAAAAAGTGTAAGTTTGATATGATATGAATCACCCTGTAAACGTCAAAATTTGAATGAAAATATTTTAACGCTATAGCCTCCAATGCTATAATCAACTAACAGATTTCAAAAATATGAGCTTACAATATTCCGTCCACTCACTATTGGCCCATCCTGTACAAAGGACTCTAATAACTGATAATGCGGCAAATTAATGCAAAAGTGACCTCTTTAAACTTTATTCCAAGCTTTTGGAAGTTTATAATCCCATCTTCAGGAAAAAGTTACTAATAGTGCTACGAAAACATCTTATAAGGAAAAGAAGGTACAACAGCGGCACAAGTTACATGAAAACATAGCTGCATTATCATAAAGACTTTGGAAGATTATTAAAAAACAAGTTTCCAAAGTATATAAAATACATAAAACGTTTTGAAATCAATTTAAAACCTCTTGGCAACATTATCGCCGTGCGGTCTTGGTCGCAAATCTATACTTTTCCGCCACCACTGGCAAGCTTTTCAACACCTGTGCAATCTTTCCATCTCCATGATAGTGTTAATATGATGACATCATTTCATTACGACCAAGTCAGTAGTTTCCAAGCTCTGATAGTTAATATGATGTGTCTTCAAAGATCATGTTGGTTAGTCTGTAAAGTACAGGCCATTTGCAACGTAACATAGAGTCATTTATTAATAAATCTAAATTGGAGTTTTCGCTCTCCCCTTCAGGATTCCTGCAGGTAATATCAGAGACACGTAACTTCTTCTACTTTTGGTTGAGAAAATTAAGCAAAATTCAACTCGCGTTGTCCTACACCAATAACAGAAGTAAAGTAGTAACAAGCAATTATGATAAAAATTGGAAAACAGGAGTTTGATGCATGCTTAGTTTACTGCATATTAGTAGTCCTGTCAACATTATATAATGGAAGCTTATCACCAACATATGCAATAAATCTGTTACGGCACGACAATAAACTATAAGCTTATCGTCGATGTGCTATTTTGCAATAACCAGAGCGAGAATACTCTCAGTATCTCACGTCAGAACACGGTTATCATAAAACCATTTTTTATGCAATTTTCAGTGGCGTATTCTTTGCGATATGACTAAATGCAGTTGCAGTTGATTATTTTCTTCTATTCTAGCAGAACAGGACTAACAAATGATTATTTTAGTCTCGATATTTTATTATTTTGTGTGGTCTTATATCATTGTAATAGAAGAGCAATAAGCAATGAAAAAGTTAACCTTTCAGGTAGGTACTTCTTTGCTTTGTGTCCATGGGTTTATTCACCTTACATGCTGACATGATGTGTTTCTATTAGTATCATTGGCCTCTTTGCCCGTTGGTCTCTGTTGGATTCATAAACCCATTACGGTACACTAAGCGGTTAAAGACATCGCATTGTCGAACTTTCATGAAGCTGGCAGTCTCTGACTTGTCACAGCTTAGCAGCCGCCGTAGTAGAGCTGACTTTTTTGCAGGACTTGGAGCCTCAGAGCATTGTGGAATCTGAGTTTTCTAAGGTAGATCAGTGTTAGTTCTATTACAGAGCCCAGGTTCTGTTGTCTCAAGTCATGTGCGAAACTAGATTCTTACACTGACAAGGAAAGCTTATTAATATATTTGTACTTATAAGCAATAACAGGAGAGGCATCGATGCTGCACGTTCTTGCCATACAGAAACTTTGGATACAATAGATCGTACACTTCGAATTTCTACTAAACATGATACATATGATATATGTCTATACAGTTTATTGCAGGATATCACTAGCATACCAACATTCATCGAAAGTCACTTTTAGGAACTTTAAAATGCACCGTCCTCAAAATATATTTATTTAGAACATCAATAAATGGTTTCATAAGTTGGTCTTGAAATAAACAAAGCTTTAGGGAATATGACGACATATGTCTTTGAACCATAAAATATCTACTGCACTGAAATTAAATAAATTGTGACAGCATTCAAAAGGATAGCATAGCCATCGAGATAGTCAAGACTTAGTTTGCTTCTAAATGAGATTCTGCAGGTATAGTATATACGAAGTCACTTGGAACAGCAAAAAATGCTTGGGCGGCTTCTCCTTTGTGAAACGCCCCAGGGACCCTTTATATCTGCCGCGCACCGACGATAAACCGAGTGTCGGTGCTGCCGCGTTTCACAAAGGAGATGCCGCCCAAGCATTTTTTGCTGTTCCAAGTGACTTCGCATACACTTTACTGTATACGCGATATACAGGGTGAGTTTTTGGTACTGAATTGGTCGATAATTCCACTACTGTGAAGGATACGTTGCTTACTCAGAAAGAATTTGGATTTATACAAACATGCATATTTTATTTAGATCTACTAATTTTCCCTGCTATTACAGTACAACGTATTGTAACATTATATTATGAAGGGTATTTCAAAGGCTATGACCATCTTTCTATCTAAATCGCTGTCAAATGAACGTACTGTATATCAAAAAGTAATGAACACAAAGTAATTTTTTTACATGACAAGATAAAAAATACCCTCTAATTTTAAAACTTTCGATATTTTACAACCTATCTGATAAATCTGCTTGATATATTCATCACGACGATAAAATTATTGAACTATATGATACTTTTTATCTTACCAGGTAAAAAAATAATTTTTGGTTCATTAATTTTCAGCAAACAGCACGCTCATTTAACAACGATTTGGATATAAAAATGGTCATAACTTTTGTATAATATTACAATACCATATATTGTTAGAATATCAGAATATTTTCAGAAATATTCTGATATTCTACTCTACTCTACTTACTCAGGTAAGGAGCACATCTTTGGCTAGAACTTTTCTATATAACTTTTTTCGCTAGCTTCTCCAGTGGTGTGATCGGTTAGTAAGAGCTCACCCTGTATGTTGGAGATTGAAATATTTATTAATTAAGTCCCGGCTGGCATTCCAGTACAACTTTATTAGTTTTGTTTGAGGACATAGGACAAATTGCAAAAGCAAAAATTTAAGTGCGTTGGATACAAAGCTTATCCGTACCGTAGACATATAAGTACATTTAAGGAGAAAATTACAAGCGGATAGCAGAAAAAGAGATAAAACCGAAAGACTAGCAATACTATGTATCTCATTGTAACAAGGACGAGCCATTAGCGCCATATTTTGCATAACAAAATAAATACATGAACACTCATCGTTGAGCCCATCCTCTGATACATTGCTATTATTCAAAAAGATATATCAATTTGTAGTCAATTATCATGATTACCCTAGGTCAGCCCTTATGACATTGATACCTAATAATTATTTTTATGAAATAGTTGGACAGTCAGTCGCGTCTGTAGATATATGTTCAAAAATCGGTAGAGTTATAAACAAAAGAGAAAATATAATCCCTTGACTCTACTTTAACAGTAGGCATGTTTAATTAGTAGAATATATTTTGTCCCACACATACAGTGTGCGTCAACAGTTTCAAGCACTCAGCTTTGAATAGCATGGTATACCCAAGCAGTGCTCCCCCTCTTTCATCCTTCAGAGGGCCATCACACTCCTGCATTCCCTAGCATCACCCCCAATCGCCAAATCAGCATCTATTCCCTTTGGCGTCGCTGTCGATTCCCCTAATTCCGTTGACGATGCGACCGTCCCCTGTCTTCTCAACCCCCTTTCACCCTCGTTTATCCCCGATGGTAGCCGAAGAACAATAGTGCCTGCTGTCAAAACCGTATCCCATCAATTACCTCCTCGCATTTGCCGTGGCAAAAACAGCCAGTCCCGTCGCCATTCCAACCCACACTGTTGCCGGTTTGAGCATGATCTTTGTTATCTGAACCAATTCCTGCTGGGAAATCTTATGAAAATCTGACACTTTTGAGATTCGATCGCGCTTATAGGCCTCATGACGTCTTAATCTCTGAACCGTTGTGCCTTGCAAGCCTTCAGATACCGTCAATGGGAGGAAAAGTATAACTAGTAATGTGTGGCCATCGCAAATTGACCAGCACGGCATAAAAAGGTAAAATTTTTAATGTACTAAATTTTGTTGGATAAAGCAAAATATCGGGTTAATTTATGAACCCTCAAAAACATCAAATTTTCCTACATGTTACAGTTATAAGTATGTCGAGTCTAAAAAGGGATAGAGAAAATAAGTACAACAAGGAAATTAGATATTGTATGCAGATGTTATCCAATTACGATGCTGCACCGTCTTTAAGGTAAGGAAGAAAATCTGCTGTTACTGGTTGTAGTTATAAATTTTGTGAACTAGATAGCATGTCAAATGATATTGTTTGCCTTTTCCTTTATAAATAAAATAAAATAAACGTAACAAAAGGAAATAGGATTAAGATTGAGCAGGCTGGTTTGAAACTGAGCGGGGCGGCTACGCCTCCTTACACTACGACCCTATTGTGTCTATTGTGGCTCACACCTATTTAAAGTTCACCGTACAATCTACGCCTTTTGACGAAAGCGATGGTCATGATGGGTGGAACCTTGAAGTCAGTAGGTTCCAGTTGGGTGAATTGGAAGGTCTGAAACCTAGCTCTTTTCAGTACTTACTGCACAGGAACACAAAGTGTGATCCACTGTTTCATCCTCCACGTAGCAGAAACGACAGTCCGTTGTTTGTTCTAGACTTAGCTTAATCAAGTGGTTCCTCAGACAAGAATGCCTAGTCATCAGACCAACCAGAATGCAGAGATCGCTCCATTGTATGACGCTCCGGCGTCCTGACTAGAGGAGTATGGTTGAACGCCTTCAACTGTAGTAGCCTTGGTGCATCTCGCCAGTACAGGAGTGCTTTCCTCTCTGTCCAATCTGAGATGGTTTTCTTAGGAGGGCTTTTCGCAATGCCCGCGAACGGTTTTGAGAGTAGCAAATACTTTCCTTCCACCCCGCTCTGATGTGGAACTCAAACAAAATTTACTTTACTGCTTGTTTCAATTTCATTGAGGAGATGTATGTAGTTCCGTATGAGTCTTGAGTCAACTCGTTTGGAGCTCAGTGCTTTCAGGGCAGCCTGGCTATCTGAAAAGGCTTTTATAGATTTGTTTGTCAGGTACCTTCTGTTCAACTCCCTGACTCTCAACTCTATGGTTATCATTACTGCTTTGACGACTTTAGTATACCTCCCAAGGTTTACTGAGATTTCACATCTTGGATTGGTACCAGCTACTCCACATCCTCTCCCCAGTTATGACCTGGAGCCATCCGTGAATATCGCAAGATCGGAGGGTGCTATGTGACTTTCATTTCTCTGCCATTCGTTTCTTCCTGGGAAAAGGACGCTGTAGCGTGTTTGTGTTTCTCCGTGTGTACTTGGGGAACTATAGAACCATAGAGGCAGAGACCAATCCGAGTATCTGGTGTTTTGAGATTTCACTCATGATGCCCGTTGTGTCTGGTCCTAGTTCCATTTTATCCTATCTGCCAGTTGGTAGCAGTCTGAACATTTTAATTCGAGATGTGTAATTTTAATTTTTGACATCTAAAATGTACAAGAGCTATGGCAACGTCTCTACTTCTTCCAGAATTCTCTTCGCTGGCTAATTCATACGATGGCCACACAGCAGTAGGGCATCCTTGCCCATTGTCTTCTGACCTGCATCAGGTGTATCGATCCGAATACTGGTAGATCACGTGGAATCTGAAGTCCTGCAGAGTATTGTTGCCAAGAGATTGTACGATGTATGCATACACAGATGTGTGGTTTCTAGCCCCACCGGTGAGTGATCTTTTCATGAATTTTCTAACAAAATTAGGTTCAGTAAACTTCATTACAAATTAAAAGTCTATTAGTGAATATTTAAGTCTGAGTAGGTCTAATAGGCAATGCAGCTGATAAACCATTTTATCTCTATGTAAACCCCCTATCAACAGTCAAAAATTTAAAATATCCTCTTGAAGTCAGAACTACGTCACTGAACTTTATTTATGATTCACTTTAGGCCTTTAAGGAAATTATGATCGGGTTAACCCGATCACTTGGATTACTGATCCTAACGTTCAGAAAGTGATCTAGGATCAGTCAGGAATAAGGTCAGTTCACTCTTGTACGGTAAGAGATTGCGATCAGATGATTCAGATCAGTAGCTGTTTTTCTTAAGCATCTGTTTTTTATTTGTAAACCAAGTTTTTCGTTGTTTGATATCAGTTAAATTCATGGAATCATAAATCCCGCTTGACATAATTGACAGATAACTGATCGATCCGGATTCAGATTACTGTTTCCGTAAAGGCCCATTGTCAGATACCTTCTGTCATTTAAGTTGAAGGATCATGACCAAAAGTCTAAAAACCTTTCTTCTCTACAACCTCCAATGGCTGTAGCTAACAACTGAAGACCAACCTTCACTGTTTTAGCGTATGTCACTTATAGATTTAAGTGTTCCAGTGTTATCCTCAGAGACGTTAAAGTTACCAGTTTTATGACGTAATGGCAATCATTCAACAGTTGTTGTCCTCTTTGATCATTCAGGAGCTATACATCCCTCAGGCTGAGATGCTTGCGTATGTCTACGTGTCTATGGAGTTAATTTTTTAAGCATGAGACATTTTATATTGCCTGAACGATCAGCATTCATATAGATAGACGCATTTTCTATAGCCATGATAATATACTTAAATGGATTAGTGTCATAGATTATATGTGTACATTAGCGATTGTTCTGGATGCCATTAGAACGACGTTAAAGACGACCATACTTAGTTAGTCAGTTATAGTTAATATTGGAACGAAAGAAAGATAAAACAATTTTTTAGAAAGCACTATTGCATAGCATAAAACACAAATAGAGTCGCAGTAACGAAATACAATTTTTTAATGTATCACCAAAGGTCCTCTGTTCTACATCGAATGCAGTTTTCCAGGGATGGTAAAGATACTTTGTTCTCCTTATTTTTCTACTTGAGCTTAATCTACATATCTTGCAATTTTGAAAAACATCCTCAGCACGAGAAGCTACTCCACCTTCAATGTTCAAGATTCCCCTTATGTAGCATTTCATGTCCCTAGAAATGAGTGGATTGGCTTCTGTCTTCCTCATGTGTGGTTTGGTCAACCGTTTTGCAAACCTTTTTTGAAGCTTTAGGATCCATTTTGGTTTAAAACTTCTCAACGATCGTACTGACGTGTTTTCCGCCAGGCGACTCTTGAAACTCATTTTCGGTTAGTTATAGTTTCTAACCGTGTCTCTACCGTTATACTTAAGAAACTATTGGTAGGTACTACCAAATGAGACTACACGAAGCTATAATTGCGATATATTGTTAATAATAGATTTATTGTTAATCTTGAATCGCCAGATGTCTGTCGACAAGTCAATATTCAAGAGGGTCAGAGAGGCTTTAGCAGGATGTGATGAAACAGGAAAGACTTGGCAGCTGCGTCGCTCATACCCCAGACTATCCCGAGGGAGCGGCAGGTGCCAGCGACGCAACAGTGTGCACGAGTACGTGTGGGATAGGGAGATACGACCCTCCCCTTCCCTCAAGGGATCGGTTGGTTTTTGTTTTGCGTTCCGCCACTGATCGAGTGGACATACTACATTCGTTATGGTCGGTGCGTACTCACGCTAGCGTTGCAGGCCATCCCTGCAAATAGGGGGGTGGTGGGAGGTAATGGAGAGGGACTAAAGTTAAACGGGACAGTGATGAGACATAACAGCCAGTAATACAAACATATACACTCCTCCAGTTTTCAGTATTGTCGACTATTTTTTTTTTTCGTAGTGAGGGGGTTAGGGTTCAGTCGCCGCGCAGCTTTAAGGCTTATTGTGCTTCCCCAGCTGAAGGAATCACACCAAGTTCCATCTTAAGCTCTTTGCGAACTTTAAGATGCGTTAGACTATGCCCTCCTGTCTCCCATTCTGGCCTACATTCAGATATAAATTCTTCCTTTGACTCAAACAGGAGTCAAGGATGACACGCTTAGGAGTTTCCTCTGCCTCACTGCACTTCCTGCATAATGGATTTGCCACTTCAGTCCCCAGATTTTGCAGGGGTGCACTGAACGTCCATTGGCCAGTTATGAATCCAACCACCTTTGTAGTTTCTTCCTACTCAGTCTAAGAGTGTCTGCAGTATTAGAACACGAGGATTCCCTCAGCATCCGCGTAGACTGAACAATCCTCACCAATCAGTCCCAGCGCTTCTGGTGTTCATTTGATCCTGAACTAGTCACAGCGGTCCGAACCATGTCGCGTGATATACCATATGCTGGTTCTGGTCCGATGAGAGGAAGTTTTGCGCCTTCCTTGGCACATCTGTCGGCCCTCTCATTACCGCCCACTCCTATTTGACTAGGCACCAAAGATAATGTTACCTTTTTGGCCTTCGCCGGTGTCTTTATTGCTTTCTTTACGTATAATGATTACTCACCAAGGCCATCAGAGTCACCTGGCTGCCTGTGTTTACATATACCGGGTTATTCACGTTATTCGACACGGAGAAAGTTATGTTTTTTTAAATGGAACACCCCCGTATATTATTGCATATTCAGATTCCTTATTAAATTCTGGTGTGACTAAACGTGTCACATGCGGGATTCAAATCGAACGTTGAGGTGTAAATCACCATTTTCGGTATAAATAGATGTCAGAAAAAAATTGAATATCACAGAGATTATAAAACTTAGAAGGCTGTGACTTTTCCGTATTAATAAGCATGAAAGCATCAGCCTAGATTAGGCGCTCAAATTTGAACTATGTTTATGCTTGGAGAAATCAGTCGATTAATCAAGGAAACTTCGATCAGAGAAAACTTGATTTTTTCAAACGGGAATGCCTATTTTTTTTTATACGGCTGAATGTAGAATTTGATAACCTTTCTAATAATACCAATCTCTGGCAGTTTCTATTTAATTTCAAATCTTCAATCAAATCGGTGTTTTTCTATTTTCCAACATATAAGCAATCTAGCAGACCATAAAATATAAACAAGGACTTGTTCAGGTAGAAGAAAACAACTAACTTAGCAGAAAAATACACACGAACTAGACTAAAGGGACAAGATTATAAAAATTACTCACAACAAACAAACTCTAACCAGAATTAACGGCGGTAACATATCTTTGGTTAAAGAGAAGCTGGAGTACGACAGAAATGGATTTTTTTCACGGCCTACTAGCTACCGCAATGTACTAGAGATTGGTAATTTCCAAAACCATTAAAAATTTCAAATGTAATGAAAACTACTAGAGACTGTTGTAGGCAGTTTATTATTTTCATAATAAAATTTCAAATTTAATGATATAAAAAAGTATGCGATTCTGTCAAGTCAAAAGCACCTCTGACTGGAGTTCTAAAAATTATTGAGTACTTATTAGTAAGATAGCAGAAAATGAAGAATGAATTAAAATTTGTTCAAATTATAAAACATACTTAAATGGCAGAAAATTTAATTCTGATTTGTCAGTATTCCTTTTTTGCAATATCGCTAATAGGTGTTGAAAAAAGTAGAAGGGCTCCAGTCAGAGGTATCGTTCCTTTGACGCAAATTACTAGTTTTTTTTAGACCATTACATATGATTGATAATTGCGTGCTGGAGCAACAATCGCTGGTTGTTTTTGTTTCATTTCAGTATTTTCAGTTAAAATTTTTAACCTCTAGTAAATTGCGGTAGCCAGTAGACTGACAAAAATATCTATTACTGTCATGCTCCAGCTTCTCTTTGACCTTAGAGATGTTATCGCTGTTGTTTGTTTAACAGTCTCACCAAAGCTGACGCATTTTATGCTTAGTATAATACGGCGAAATCACAGCCTTGCAAATTTCATAATCTCTGCGATATTACATTTTTTACTGATATCTAACATAACCCTTTCACAGCAGCCGCGGTACTTTGATATTTAGGCCCTGCCTGCGCGGTATGCTCAGTTATAAAAAAAATCTACTTATACCGAAAATGGTGATTTACATGTAAACGGTGCAGCGCGCTGCACTTTTGTGAGCGCTTTAGATGTTGTGCTTTGATGAGCCTTTGGCCACCATACAATAGCACGATACACCATCGCATGTCTGATTACCCTGGTTTAAAGCCTGTTTTCGACTAACTTCACACAAGTTCTAGATAGTAACAAACATTTTTGAGGAAAACCATTCTTTCTAAATGATAAGATCTTATTGGACAACCCAGGATATATCAAGCCAGTGATTTTTCTTCCTGAATAAATGTTCAAATATCTGTCTTTATGTGACAGTAAATTTATGAATTTGTACAGCTAAGAAGCAAGGACTATGGCGGAAATGACGTACAGAAAATGATCAAGGTGCTTTTTCTGGCGTTTATGGATATAAAAAAATGTTTGTGTTCTACAAAACGCCCCCCGAGCTTTACACTCTCCAAATAAAAACATAAATCTGTCAAAATTCAGAAATGTAGCATTGCCTACTATGACCAAAGCGGTTAGCGAGAGTAGCCGGGTAGTAGAATTGCTACATATAGGCTGACAGACAGATCGACCGATAGATAGACATACCGACAGATAGATAAATCGTAGATGTACCTTCAGACGTTCAGAAATCGAAAATTTTAGCAACTGCAATTTCCTTGTTGCCCATGGAGTGAAAAGTGAAGCAGCAGCCCGCTCTCGGCGTGCTATATCTGCTGATTATACAGGGTAAGTCAAGCTCAACTCCTCGGACTCTTGTGACCAAACAATATCACTTTTCAGTAAATTAACATTATGGATGTATGTGGGTCGAGTTGGACTACATTTTAAAATATTTTCCGAAAACTGAAAAATAAGCGAGAAACAGAATTGAAAAGTAAATCTGGGCTTGTGTAACAAGATGTACCTAGTCTGTTTATGTTAAGTTTTCCGCTCCGATGTTTATCTTATCGATCAGGCATTGTACCTGTCAATTAGTGCGCTACTGACTTTCAGTTTATGGTAGCTAATTTTGAATTAGTAAATCCTAAAAGTTGTTTCATAGTAAGGTGCCACTTTTAGGATTTACCAATTCAAGATTAACAACGATAGACAAAAAGTGACTTCTGCACCATGTGACTGATTTGACGAAAATCCGAGCAAAAAACTAAACACAAACAGACTAGGTATGTCCTGATACACAAGCCCAGACATACCTTCGTTATTCTGTATCTCGCTTATTTTTCAGTTTCCTGAAAAAAGCTATTTGAAAAAGTTGTTTATTTGAACGACTTCAATACACAGTTAAGAAAAGTATCAACTTAGCGACTCACCCTGTATAATAGATAGAGAGGATAGAATCAAAAACAACGAATTGCAAATAAATATCAGACACTTTTTTCGTTTGAACTAAAAACAGACGATCGTTAACAGCAACGCTGACTAGTCTGGGCTGATATAAGTCTGTTTTCCTAAATGAGTATTTTAAGATATTCTCAAAGTATTTCCTTTGAGATAATGGCTATTAGTCATCCAGAAGTGCTGGCGCGCATTGTTTCCGTCTACCCAGGATAACATTTAAATTTGAGAGGCGCTCTTGCTAGAAAATAGAGAATAATTTAATAATCAGTTGAAGACTATTTGCGATCCATTTAGCAGACGTCAGCTTATTCGAAGCGAGGAACGTGTTTGCAATTTCATCGTTTTCGGATCCATCTTCCTAACTGACAATTAAATTAAAATTATTTCGGTATACTGTGCCTAGCGCCATCTGCGTCGGGGAAATTGCATTAGAGATTCGAGAATTATGTTTGCGCTTTGTCTATTAAAAGATCGGCGTCTCTCTTTGTAAGCTAGGCTCTTGCCGAGCTTTTAGGCTGGGCAGCAATTTTAAATCAGGTCACTTTGAATATGTTTTGATATCGATGGTACTATTTTACGTATGACTAATTACTCACCTCTCTAAAGGTAACTGCAAACTGGAAAAATATTGCTTATCGGACTTTAGACTACGCATAAGTAGGTTATTGTCAGCGCGCAGAACTTTGTCGCTATACCTGTCGTTGAAGTGGAGAAAAATACAGACATTATGATGTTACTGACAATAGCAGATTAACTACTGATCAAATCGATTTTTTCATATTCGATACGAGTTTCCGTAACTATGTTTTGACCTAAATTTTTACTCCTAAATTATAGCTTTTTATACCCAATGCGTACACTTTGAGTTTTTTTTTTTTTTATGGACAGCCTCCCGCAAAGGCTAAAAGCCTATGTCGCTGTAGACGCGCTGCGAGAGGATAAGTGTCGGTGCACGTTAGATTTGAAGCGCTGCAGGTTGTAGCCGGCGGGAAACAAATTCCCTGGCAGCTCGTTCCACAGCGTCGAAGTTCTCCAAAAGAAGGAATGCTGGAGGAGACTGGTTCGTGGAGTAGGGACCTCGACCTGGTAAGGGTGAGCTCGCAGAGCCTCTCTAGTGTTCCTCGTTCGGGCGGCCTTTGCTGTTATTACCTGGGAGAGCTCACTCGAACATCTTCCGTGATAGAATCTGTAGAACAGGGATAGGTCAGCCACCCTTCTTCGATGTTCCAGGCTATGGAGGTCTTTTGTGAGGTTAGGCGTATCGATTAGTCTAATTGCTCTCTTCTGGATGGTATCCAGAAGCTTTAGAGAGTGCTTGGGAGCGCATCCCCACACATGGGAGCAATACTCCAGCGGTGGTCGGATCTGTGCCTTGTAGAGCAGCAGCAGAGTTACCTAATAACTCAAAGTTTTGGACCAGATTGATACAGGGTGCTCGTTATGTATGGAATATAGTATATACAGGGTGTCCCACGACGATTAAGACAAGCAATAAATCAGAACTGGGCAGTAGTAGAGAATTATAATTTTAAAAGTGTAATATCTCTTCGTGATATTGTGTTATCCAATGAGCTATTTGTTTTTGCTCACGTGACGTCCGATTCAAAATTATTAATGGATCACCCTGTATATTTGTGCTTTTCTGTATTTCTCCTAATAAAACAATTCCAACAAACTAGCACACTTGGGGTGTAAAGTGATTCATTCAAGAGTTACAGGTACAGGTAAGGATTATGGAACTACGATTGATTATAGCATGTACTCCTACAGTTAAATTATTTTGTAGTGTTTCATAATGGTAGTACTACAATCCTTTATAAGTACCTGTAGCTCTTAAATTAATCACTCTAGACCCCCTGTGTGATAGTTTGTTGAAATTGTGTCGGTAGGAACACAGAAAGACACAAATATACACAGTGTTCCATTAATAATTTTGAATCGGACGTCACGTGACCAAAAACAAATACCTCATTGGGTAACACAATAATAAGAAAAGATATATTTGCTCTAATTTACACTCTCAAAACTATAATTCTCTACTACTGCCCAAGCTCCAACATATTGCTTGTCTTAATCGTCGTGGGACACCCTGTATATCTCAGTAAACAATGATTCTATATTTTTTTATATTAAAGGTTGTATTGTGTTTCTCATAATACGACATTATTCAGTTATTTTTGTTTCAGAAAAGACACTTGTGACGGTAAATAAAGATTACTTTTAATAGCAATATACCCTTCATTGGGTTCATTTAATAAAGATCTTTTGTCTCATTTCAATGACGCAACGTGTTAGTACCCAAATACAAGAAAATATTTGAAAATAAATTAAAAGCTTTATTAAGTTCACTACATCAATAACATGAACCTAGTATTTATCTACCAGTTTTCGGCAGATGCTATGTCCCTAAACAGTTTCAAAGTCTTGTTAACTACTGACTGGATGGCAAAATCTCGATATGGATGACATCCATGGAAAATTTCACATGCTCCTACTTGAGTTCATTTCCAATCCCAAATCCGACTATAATCAAAATTTCTATGCATTCAGATTCTGTCAAATGAACCATTTCTAATTTTATATGGCCAACTTATTAACATTGTCAGACGTATTGACATATGACGATAAGTTTATGTCACATTTTACTGGTTTTTACAGGTTTTAGATATCTAGATTAATGTTATTGGTGTAGTAAATTTAATAAAGTTTTCAATTTCTTTTAAAACATTTTCTTGCATTTGTGTATAGATATGTGTTTCACTATATTCCATACCACCCTGCATACTGTTCCCAATCTTAGATTTCTAACAAAACATTTTGAAGAGTCTTTGTATACTTGGATTGGACAGTATTGAGCTCTTTTTAGATCCCCGAAAAATGGTAAAAAAATGAAACTGGCCACATTTCAACACCCTTCGATCCAAATATTCATTTATATATTTATTTTATTTACTTACTTATTTATTTGTTACTGTTACACAGATTGTGAGCGCCTGTAGGTATTTTTTTTGGAATTTATCACTCTCTAAATAAATGTTATATGTTTGCCTAAACTACTCAATTTTATTAATACCCGCCATGCTAATGCCAATATAATGTTTTGGCCAGATGTGGATTCAAGTCATTATGATTTGCGTACGGGAAACTGGCTAGAACAACACGGAATAGCTTTTGTACCATGAAACGAAAACCCCCCCAATCTTCCTCAAGCAAGACCTATCGAAACCGAGATCGAAACTTTTTGGGCTCAACTGAGTGCCAATGTTTATAACAATGGCTGAGCAGCTCAAAACGAAGAGCAGTTAATAAGAGGAATAATGCTAGAAGTCAGAGAAATTTATTTAGGATCTGTCCAAAACCTAATGAAGAACATTAGGAGGAAATTGCGAGTTGTGGAAGCTTATGGCCCATTAGCAGTACTTTAACATAATTTTTATATTGAGAAATATTGTTGTTTTTTGTAGTTTTTGTTACAGTTCAAATATATTATTGTGAGATATTCCTTTAGTTTTTTAAACAACTTCTCAAAACTTTTGCAACATACGTTAGACTCAGGAAATCCGAGAGGCATTTTGACCACATTCACAGACACTAAAATCATCTCCACCAGTGCATTCTTAGTTGCCGGTTGTACCATTTTCGTTATTGTCTGATGTAGCACGACACATCTATGCTCCGCTCCGTTGTAAACTGGGTTTTTCTTATTGCTACGTACATCTATGCTCCGCATCATGTGTTTTTTCGTGGTTTGTCTCTGTTTTCATCTAATCGGGCGGGGACAGAATTAGCAATGAAGATTTCATTATCGATCAATATCTTGATATCCCTAAACACTTCGGTTAAGGTGAATACAAATTTGCTCGCCGCCAAACACGCGCCGTGTGTGCGCCGTGCGTTAGGTGTTCGTCGGGATTCTTCCGTTCGATGAACCTCTTGTGAACCCCACACAAAACTAGCGAACAAGCTGCGCGCAACGAATGCGCGGCGCACACCGGCGCCTGTTCGTGGCGCGCAGATTTGTAGCCACCTAAATATGTTATTGGAAAAATCACTGTTTTTGGCGAGTACTATATCATGCCCTTTGAAGTCCCAACGTAGCAAAACCCTGTATATATAAAATGTCTTGAAAGAGTTTTTGGATCAAACAGGCGTTAGTGATGTGGATTTTAAACGCTCGCACTACCACACTTCAAAAAAAAATTGGCCTCGTGGGCCACTAAGTTTTTATATATTTAATTCTTTACCGGAGAGATTTTGTTACTCATATGATAAACGATCGATATTTACGTAAAACTGTACTGTCACTCAACTCATGTCGTGCTCCTGGGTATTTTATAGACAATCTACAAAATCGTGAATCGTGTATCATCAAAATAAGTTTTGGAATTCTATTTGATGCGCGCGACCTCTAAGGTAACACGCCGTGTAAATGGTACTTAACTCCATGACAGTTAACGTGTTAACGAAGTAAAACGTTATTTATTTACGATTCAATACACAACTAGAACAATTATGGAAAAATAACAATTTCAGGGCATGTAATAAGTATTCTGGTCTGATTAGCGAAATTACAAATTATAGTTACATTTACATTTGTGACAAATTTTTTCATTGCCTCTAGGACTATGAAGACTGGGTGCCTTCCTTCTCCAGCATCAAGCACTAGCTCTGTTTACAGCATGGAACACAAAAGATTGCTCATTAGCTACGTTAGCTAGCTAGCTGTTCGTCAAAATGAAATGCCTGACAGATAACGGTATAATTTCCATTGTACTTAGAATCACATCACTAAATAATCATACCGACATAACGCCGTTCTTGCCTCACGTTGAAGGCAATGTCTAGAACAAAAAGTCTGGGAGGAGTGCATAGAGACTCGTTAATGATTGCCAAAGGCATGTCTAGTACGGGGTCATCATAAATCAAGGTCCTATATAGTCGTCTTGAGGTATCAGTCTACTAATAGAACGTGAAAATAATTTATTAGCCTCGATATTTGTATTTTGCTTTACCTATGAGAAAAGTTAATTACTGCGGATATATCAAACAGCGACTTTAAATTCTCTAAGGATAAAGTTCGTTTATTATAATAGTATTCTACATTCAAGTAGATAGATATATTTGTAGCCCAACTAGCGATATGTGATGGAAAAACTTGTATTTCGATTTGTAAAATTGATTTTTAAGTTTTCAGTAAGGACAAAGTTGAGTTGATATTTGTTTCCTTATTTGATTTTAAAAGCTTATATGATTTTACTTCCCACACCGATAGGTGTAAAATTGAAAAAATTGTTGTATTCATAACATATACTGTCCATTGAACTGTGAAGGAAGGCCTAGCGACATAAACAACTTTTTTAAGTCCATCCGAACATTCCCTTACCAATTATAGAAACCAAATGAATCTTTTCTGACGTAAACATACGAGTGTTGAGTTAGATCATTCTATATTGTGCAACGAGGCAACTATTGAATTGAATTTGTGGTTCTTGGGTTTTTAGGCCGGCGTCGTTTAGCGTTAGGACTTGAAGTTTCGCCACCACAGTGGATGGCATCTTCAGAAGCTATTTCACTTCAGCCACTTCCAAAATACTGACGGCTGGTGGAACTGCACCTGTATTTATACCTGTTAACGGTGACGTGGCCCTACCAGAAAGCATATCCAGTTGACTTTTTGTATTTCTTCTTTCCTATTGAAATTATTATTATGTTTTTGTATCTCGATTGCTTCTGTAAGGAGTCTGACATAGTATGAAGTCGTTGCGGTTTCTTCAAACTTGATCCTATGGCCTCCCTCCTTAATCGCATGTTCGGCTACCGCTGATTTGTCCGTATGACCTAGTCGACAGCTAGCCTTATGTTCTGCAATTCTTGTGTTTGTCGATCGCTTCGTTGTTCCTATGTATTAAGTCCCCCTTGTGCATGGTATGCGATAAACCCCCGGTGCTGTGAGTGGGTCTCTTTTATCCTTTACCGTTCTCAAATGCTCCTGTAGCTTCCTTGTGCACTTGTAGATGGTTTCCTTCCGTAACATTTTTCCTATTCTGCCTGTTATTCTAGGCACATAGGCTAGAAAAGCTTTTGATATCGATTCAGGTTGTTGTCTTGCCCTATTTCTTCCCATTGTTCTTGTTATTTCCTTTTCTGTATAACTGTTTGCCTTAAAAGCGTTCTTTAAGTGTTTAGGTTCGGTGTCCAGTTCCTCTGGTGCGAACCTGATAATTTCTACTTTTTTTTGGGTGGGGATCAAATTGGGGTTGTGAGGGGTGGGAGGTTGAAAATTTCATTATATCCATAATAAGCTGTCTACTGACCTGTAAAAGAAAGACCTAGCGGCACAATGTACTTTTTTAGGTCCATCCGAACCTTTCTTTGCCTATTACAGGAACCAAAGGATTTTTTTCAGATGTAAAAATTTGAGTATTGCTTTAGATCGTTCTCTACTGTGAAATGTGGAAACTGTTGATTTGACTTCAATGAAATTTCGACACAGTATTGTTACCTTGGCGAGAATGAAAAGCGCTTCTGGTTTCTAGAAGTCGTTTCAGTGTCGGCGCAGCAATAATAAAAAAAATAGAAATATATAAAAAAGCTCAAACTTCGTTTTTTGGCATTTCAGGTGTACCTGATCAGTCTCGACTTTTTTCGGGTGGGGATGATATTGGAGTGTTTGTGGGCTGGGGGGTTGTAAAAGCGGGAAATTTTGTGTATTCATAATAGGCCGCCCATTGACCTGCGAAAGAAAGACGTAGTGGAATAACATACATTTTTTTTGTGGTCAGGCGAGCGATGATTTGGTTCCTACTATGGGAAAATAGTAAACTGGCATCACTGTAATGTGTGGGAAGTACTGAGTCAATTACCTTGACTTCATTTTCTTTATGAAGGAAAACCCTTAGACAAAGGATAACATCCGGGTGTTGCACAGCCACACTGTATATCGGAACAACGCATTCAACAGCGTATTTAAACTGAATAATTTTTAGTGTTTTTAAATAGCACTAAGCGTTAGTGATACAAACATATTCCTACGCAATGAGGCAGTTGGATGTCCATTAGTTTTACAATAACTGTTATTTGTGTATAAAAAAACACATCTAGCTCATGCAGGTTGAGGAAGCTCACATTGAAATTTGCCGACTTATATGACTGTGTACAGCAAACAAAGTTGTGGTCTTGCCGAATAGCTTGCATATATTATGACCATAATTATATGATTATCATTAACAAATCATCTGTTGTCCTTAGTTAACTATAAAAGGTTCAATAATTATACACGACGTAAATATAAATGTTGCAGGATCAAAAATGAAAGGCAAAACATAAATCTGGGTAATTTCCGTTGGCGGGTCTACCCATTTACATGTGAAGGGTGGTAAAGCGAAGGGTCGAATGATTTGGATTTTCTAAGCGAGTGGCCGTCATGCAAAGCTACAGAGATAAATTTTAGTAACTGCTTCTCAATTCAGGATTAGACCCTCTAATTTGTAACTGCCCGAAGCTATTTTCCGCTCATAAAAATTGAGATGGTCTTAAGTTGAGATCAACGACCAGCCTTGAGGTATCAGAGTTCAGACACTACGAAAAGTATTCATTTAGTAAATGATGAGGCTACTGTAGCATTTCTTTCGGAACTCCTATTTGTATCAGTCCGTACAAATGAATGAAATGAAAATTAAATCACCTAGCAGGTTTTGTCATTCTTTGTCTACTGACGTATGGGGTTTTTCGGAGTCTTCGTGAATTGGAATCGAATCTTCCGGTTCTTCTATCCCCTCTAGCTACAAGCACATGTATAAAGATGCTCCTTAATTAGGTGTGAGGAGTTTAGTAGTACTGACAAATACTAAATTGCAAAGAACACCGAGCACGAAATAATAGAAAGATAAAGCAATTTCTTGCAATTTATTGCTACATCTCATTTATTAAGGTATATAATACGATTCTTATGAAGTTTAACCTCTGGCACGTATTTGTTTGGGTTTTTGGTTAATTACAGGTTAACATGCTATCGAGATTATTATTGAAAATAGTCATTCAATAAAATTTTATCGTCTCAGGAACATTGGTTTCAAACCCCAAATACCACAAGGGTGTCATTATATACTATATTGCCCTTATGTCACTTTAACACTGGTGACATCGCTTCGACGGCATGGCATCCATATTTTCACATAAATACAGATTCGGGTCACCTCGCTATCAATGGTTGGATACGGATACTATCCTTGGCTGCATTGTCCTAGACGAGTTGACCTAGACTGAGTTATATTTTTATTAAGTCATCTCATGTTAAAATTTACCGAACAAAGTGGATGGCATACTCTACATATAGACCGTATAAAATAATTAAAACGTCATACAACTATAAAGTGTAATCTAAAACTCAATTTTGTCAACCGAAGCTGGTTCAGTAATAAATAAAAATTAAATATAAAATTGATCACCACTTCATTTTTCAATACTGCGAAATGTTTCGATGTACAACACCTTTTTCTAATAAACAAGGAATGGTACTCAAAGAATATTGTGAGGCAATATATATTCATACAGACAGGATAAATGAAAAGGGTTACAAGTAATTAACATAATAGGTTATTGGGAACTGAGGTATATGGCCGTTTGACCTTGAAAAAACCTAATGTATTAATTGAGTAAAGGGGACGTGTGGTAATGTCTATTTGACCATTAAGTGAATTAACATAATTAAAGAAAATATTTTTTACCTGTATTTTTTATTCGGCTTATTTTTAAGTCTCCTAAAAAGTTTGATTTTCTGCTTGTCGTTGCAACATGGAATATTCGTTCTTGGTTTTCCGTGAACAAATGTTTCGCATAATTTGAGTTGGTATTTTGATTTACAAATGATCTTTTCTGTTCGTTAACTCATTTCTGGAAAGTTCTTCCTGTCTGACCGACGGCGACGAAAACCTTAGAGCAGTCCATACATTCTAGTTGATACGTATGTCTCATATGTTATAATAAAGTCTTTATTATTATATTCACCTGATTTTGAATTTTTGTCTGTTTTTGATTTATTGTTTTTGATAGGGTTACCTAAGGTGTTGTTGCATTTGAATGAAATATCAAGATCTGATATTTTAAGCTTGTTTACAATAATGTCTGATGATTTTAAGCTCATGAGTAGTAT
Source organism: Callosobruchus maculatus (assembly GCA_951848785.1). Taxonomy (NCBI): domain Eukaryota; kingdom Metazoa; phylum Arthropoda; class Insecta; order Coleoptera; family Chrysomelidae; genus Callosobruchus; species Callosobruchus maculatus. Next base: position 2,036,031 of record CATOUR010000032.1, read on the forward strand.
TTCTTTTAATTTGAATCTGGGTAAATAGTCCAATCGTTACGTCATAAAAAGAGGCTTTTGACAGCAAAAGGAGGGAAAGAAATTAAATCTGGTGGGATGGTAGATATTGGTCCCATACCTCACGATGGGGGTGGGGGGTTAAAACCCTTCTTCGCGACGATTTTAGAAAAAATAGCGCCGTTTTGGTAAGTTATATCGAAAAAAGCTTCAAATGACTTATGGAGAGCATAAAATTCTGCATAATTTTGGTCTTTAAATTTTTCGTGTGCGACCAATAATTTCTATCCTACACTGCGTCAAAGTTAGGGGTTGATTTGTAGTTTTCACTAAAATCAGAATTTAAGGGCAGATTAAGGCAAAGAGTTCTATCAGAAGTCGTGTAACATTTTTGTTTCCCTAAAGGAATATCTTCTCATTTTTTTTATTATCTGCAGCTGCCTAAACTCACGCATTTAGTTTGAAAAAAATACGGCATTTAGAAACGCACCCCTACCTACTACCGATATGTGCTATTGCGAAAAATATCATATTTGTGCATACTTTCAGTGGAAATGATACTACCCTGGCATTTTGTTTCATTAAAATAAGATTTAATTTGAGACATCTGGGGGTTGCCGCTCGAAGGTGGCGGGGAGGGGAGTGAAAACTGTTTTGTAACGCTTTTTGACAAATAGCGCCATTTGCTCTAATTTACACCCCCAAAATTATAATTCTCTACTACTGCCCATTTCCGATATATTGCTTATCTTATTTACACCCACCAGCGGGGATGGGATATATCAGCCTCCTAAAAAAGAAAAGAAGTAGAAGTAATTTTCAAGATCAAACCTCAAGTTATCTACAACTCAATTAGATTAATATGTAAAAATCACATACATTAAATACGTACAAGTCGATAAACCTTCGCAAAAGTATCGACAGTCGAGATTTTACCATTCGCCTCTCTTGCAATTCGACCGCTGTCAATTAGTCTCTTGACTGGCTCCGTCTGTGGACAAATCGCTATCAGGAAACTGAAAAGAGCGACCTACGGCATGGGAACACAAAGCCCAATAATGAAAAAGTTAAAATTGCATCGGGAGCCAATTTAAGAAAATGCCTCACGTCTGGGAGTCACTTGAAAGTTTTTCATGAATGTTTGGAAGCGCTGTACCCGCTGCTGATCATTCAGCCTCAACTTCAATAATTAGAGTTTTTGGAAGTTCGCTTTGCGGTTCCAGGCCACCAACGGCGCCGCAAGTTTTTATTATTGAAACTCGAAGGTTGAAATATTGAATGAAGAGGCAAAAGTAGCGCTGACCCAATGTACAGGGTGGTGTACTAAGAATGGATGCCGGCAAAAATCAGAAAAAAGGCTCTTACTCAAAAAAATGTAGTCAAGTTGATTGACTCAGTATTCCCCACACATTCCGATGATACCAGTTTTATTATTTGCCCGAACTATTATGAATACAAAAAAACATCAGTTTTACCTCCCACCCCTCAACCATCTCAATTTCACTCCCGCCCCAAAAAAAGTAGAAAATGATCAGGAACCCCCAAAATGCGTAAGAATGTAGTTTGAGCTGTTTTCATATTTTTTGTTTTTTTTTATATTGTTGCGCGGCCTCTGAGACGATTTCTAAAAATCAGACGCATTTTCCATCTTTGCCAAAGTAGTAATACTGTGCTGAAATATCATTGACATCAAGTCAGTAGTTTCCACATTATAAAATCCAGAACGATCTAAAGCAATACTCGTATGTCATATACATCATCGGAAAATTCTCTTCTCCCTTGGTTCCTGTAGTAGACAAGGCAATGTTCGGACGGACCTACAAACCCCCTACCCCCAACCACCCCAAATTTCACCCCCATCCAAAAAAAGTAGAAAATGATCAGGAACCCCTAAAACGTCTAAAGACGAAGTTTGAGGAATATTTGAAATTTTTCGTTTTTTGCTAATTACTCCGCCGCCCATACACTGATTTTCAAAATTGTAGCAACATTACCTTCCCACACCTATCGGTGTGGGAAGTAAAAATTGCAAATTTAGGTATATTATAACCACCACCATCATACGGAATTGACCATTACCGATTTTTTGTTGTTAAGATTTGTTTTGCTCTATCTTGTCAGATGTAGTGGTGGGGAATGTCCGAAAAGTTTTTATTTGAGTGGCAGTAACTTCTGTATAAGTCAACGGAACTAGACAAGCCATAGGTCTTGTTTGAAAATGCTATTATTACCTAAGAATCTGCTACACAAAAATCATCAAAGTTGATCTTTACTTAGGCGCTAGAGGGCAATATTAGACACCACAACAGTTATTATTATTACAAAAGTTTTGAATGGCATGCTGCCTCTTTTTAACATAGATGGTTGTAAAAAAAGCTGTAGGACACCGAGGGGGCCGTCACATGGTTCATATAAGACTTCCGGTTCAGGTCGCAAGTAGCACTTTTTGACCGAAAATAATTTGTTTTAATGAGAATACCCATTTTTATCGTGGATATCGATCAAAACTATCAAATTATGTACTTTTTGTTCTTATCAGTTCTTCCACTTAGCCCCCATTTTAGCCATGAAATGGGCACTAAAGTAGGTGAAACATTACCTAGCGAGATATACCACGTTTGGAATCGATTATATCGAACAATGTTTCAGACAAAAGTTGTAGGACACTGACGGGACCCTTGCACACAGAAAAATCTATTGTTTTGTCAAAGACTTACGCTTGGATTCCATGGGACGTTACACTCAGCATTCCTCAAATACAGCGAAGTTTTCTCCAATGGGAGGTATATAGTTGTAGCGAATTATATCGTATTGTCGATTCAACTACAAGATGTCATTGGACTCCAATGAATGATTCCATCGCAGCCTGTCGTTGAATCGAATCTGTGTTTGGTAATTGATTCTAAACTACTTTCTTTTCCTTGGACCAACAGATTTTATTGCGAAGACAGCTGGTTGATACATCTGGATGTTTTATGGTGTAATTTTGTGTGAAGTTATAAGGAGCATGATATAAGAATTAGACATAGGCCTGCACCAGTCGTTGCATTATTACCTGAAATATAACTGTCTGACTAATCTAAATATCTACATTCAAATGTCGGTGTTAGCTCTTCTGAGCCCCGATTTCTCAGTAGGTCCTCCATTTAATATATAACAAAATGGACACATTTAAATCACACAATTGCTGATGCAATACGCAAAACCACGAGATGACACAACACGGCTAACACCGAAACAACGCAATGGAACAACTTCGTCCATGTTGATAAGTTCGCGGCGATAGTAGCGCTGAGATCATCCCCCTGTTCTTTATTCTTACCTTTATTGAATCGGGACATCAGTCCCGCCGAATACTGATTATAGTTCAGCGAACGACAAGGGCCATTGACACAAAATTAATTTTTATCAGATGAATTATCACGAACTGCTGTTGCAGTAATAATTTTTGTACCTTGAATAGATTGTACGCTTTGCTTAAATGAAACATAGGGTAAATTTCGAAAACAAAAGGATGTTTTGATTGCATTATATGTCAATATTGGTATTAGAAGAATTATACATACACGAATATAAAATTATTTTGAATTTACTGGCGTACCTGTGATTACTTCGAATATAACGATTGAATTCTTTCAATGACATGGATTTGAAACAACTGTGAATATATTTAAAGTGATGAAAAAACATCCAAATACTAACAATTTATTGGAAACGCAACAGAATTTTTTTCATGCTGTGTGCATGGTACATAATACGACCTCAGGCTTATGTACCGTTTTTTGACCAGAAGGATTGTTTTGAAAAAGACCCATTTTTGCCATAAATATCGATGAAAAATGCCAAAATACATAACATTTTTCGTTATTACCAATTTTCTGGTTCAGTCCATATTTTGACTTTAAATTGGACACGGAACTTGGTTGGAATCGTTTATATGCGGCGTGAACTGGAAGTCGTAAGATGGACCGTGCAACGGCCCCCCCGGACTCTTACAACTTTTGTCTGAAACTTTGTTCGATATGATCGATTCCAACCATGGTAGGTGTTGTCGCACACCACCAAATTTTGGTGCCCATTGCGTTACCGAAATATGGGCCAAATCGGTAATTGGCCAGAACAAAAAGCGTTTGTGAGGAGAAATGCCCCACCCGGTATTATGGACAACCACACTTCTGCCTTTAAAATAAATACTTTCATCGTCCGAACCGGTATTTGACGTTCCATAGCCAGCTTTGCAATTATTTTGCAATTATTATAACGTGTATACAGGGTGTTCTATAACGAATGGAAAATACTTTAGGAGAAGGCTGTACAGGTCATTTCTAACAACAAAGTCAAGTTGATTGACTCAGTACTTCCACACATTACTAGTTTATATTTTTCCATTGCACGAAGCTATATACAGGGTGTTCTAAATGTTGGGACTTTCCTCTTTAGAAGCAACAACCCTTGAAACGGCAAAGCTAATGCACGGTGAATCAGCATCAGAACAGTAAAAAAAAATTTCAAGCAAGTACTCACTATTTGGTTGCTATGGAAGTTGTAAGTACAGTCCTATCGCAGGCGTGTTACAAGTAAAAGTACGATTTACGATGTCTTCTTCAATTTGGAGCATACGATGTTGTCGAGGTCTTCTAGCCATCACAATGTGGATTCTGACATCCTGTCTCTAGCTCTTTGCACAAGCCAGACAAATCGACGAAGTGCAGAGTGAGTACGGTTAGGGAAACGATCAACATACACTCGCGAAGCCGCAGCGGTATTTTGACCACACTCACCGTACATTAAAATCATGTCCACCAGTTCATTATTGTTATAAGCGTGCGCCATTGTTGTTGTTTTTAAAGTCCGATCATCAAGCACCCTCGAACACTATGCGACAGCAACGCGACGTATGACCCGAGTATGACGAACCGATTGTTTTCTCACAGGTACCGCAAACGCGTGACGCAGTTTTGTTGTGATATGACAATACATGGTCATCTCATTGCCCACAGCAGGGACGGACTTAGCATTGAGGATTTCTTCAGCGGTCAGTATCTTGTTTTCCCTAAATAATTCGTGTATATGTTACTGGGAAAAAAACACTCATTTTAGCGAGTACTATCCGCTGTATGAAAAAAAGTCCCAACTTATGAAACACCCTGTATAGTTGAGATCCCCTTGCAACCAAATCATCGCCCGCATGCTCGCAAAAAAGCATCCATCACAAAAACTCTTGTAAATAGTTTCTTGCATCTCTCTCCGTAGGAGCACATTATTCTGCAATTTTGAACTGGTCCTAATCACATGGCATGCTGATTTTCCGATACTTCGGCTCAATTCAACTGAGAAAAAAGTAGTAGATGATCGAGATCCTCAGAGTACTTAACAGCAGACTTATATTCTACCACTACAAATACAACAAAAGTTTCACAACCCCCACCCCCAAACTACCTTAATTTAACTCCTTCTAAAAAATGTAGAGAACGATAACAAACTCCCAAATCGCCCAAAACCGAAGTTTAAGTGGTTTTGACGTTTTTAGATTTTTTATTACTGCTCCGCCGCCACTGATCCTTGGTTTCCATAATAGGCAAGGCAACGTTCGGATGGAACTGAAACCATGTATTATGGCGTAAGGTCCTCCTTTAATAGGTCATAATGGACCGCTAATTAAAATATTTCAGTTTTACACTCCCCCCCTTCCCAAAAAAGTAGAAAATGATCAGGAACGCCTGAAATGCTTTAAAACGAAGTTTGACCTGCTTTATATTCTTAGTTTTTTTATTATTCCTGCGCCGCCACTGACATGATTTCTAAAAACCATCCGCATTTTCCATTCTCGCCATGGTAATAAAACTGTGTCAAAATTCCATTAAAATCAATTAAATAATTACTGTTATACAATATGGAATCATCTAAAGCAATACTTGTATATATACGTCAGAAGATTCTAAGTCGCTTGGTGTAATGATATGAAAGGCAATGTTCCAACCACCCCCATTTCATCCCCATCAAAAAAATGTATAAAATGATCAGAAACTCCTAAAACGCCTACAAACGAGGTTTGATGAGTAATTGAATGTTTTAGATTTCTGCTAATTACTCCGCCGCCTATAGACCGATTTTTAAAGTTGTAGCAGCATTACCTATTACGACGCCACAGCATATCTTCACCCAAATTTCATCACAATCCAAGTATCATAAAATGCCCAAAAATCGTATTATCTCAAAATCGAAAATTTTCGCGATCACAATACTCCTCACCTATCGGCCTGGGAAGCAAAAGTCATATAAAGTGAGGTCCAATTTTCAACTGTTTCAGGGATAAATTGATTTTAGCTATTTTCGTTAAAATGCGTACCTACAAACGAAAACCCTAATAAAACAAAATTTTATTGTTGAATTTTTAAATTACTAGTATTAGTCCTTAGAAAATATGCTATAACGACATTATCCACTAAAAGAATGTGATCATGTTTCAAACACTTCGCGAGATAGTGTCAAAATCATTATGCGTTGAAAAGTGACTACAAGAAACGTTACAAAAAATGAATTTATCTTAAAAGATCACCAAATGATTAACTGTGCATTTTACGATAAAGCATACCCATCTTTCTAGTTATCCATTAATATGACAAACTTTTTGTAAATGTGGTAAACATAAAACAAGTCGTAAAAGGAGGAAATAGGCTGAAACTATTAAGAGCTATGGCAACGTCCTTCTCTCACCGCATTCTTCGCATTCTTTTGGCTGTTCAATCTACGTTGGCCACACAATGATAGGATTGTACTCTAATGGCATAATGGATCTTCGAAAGCACAAAGCTTCAACAGACCGTTTGGCCAAAACTTGACATCGGATTTTTAATTTTTGTTATGGGTACTTGAATAATATGCTATTGCATCACGATTAGTGATCTCGCGAAGTGTCTGATACACAATCACTTTCTTTTAGTCGATAATGACGTGATAGCACATATTTTTTGGACGAATATCAAAAATTCCAAAATTCAACAATAAAATTTTGTTTTAATAGGATTTTTGTTTGGAGGTCTGCATTTTAATGAAAATATCTAAAAATCAATTTATCTGTGAACAGGCGAAAATCGGACCCAACTTTATATGACCCTCTTTGTTGGAAGTGAGCTGTACAGTTTACTACTAAAGTATTTTCCATTCGTCATAGAGCACCCTGTATAATTATATCGATTGGAAATGGATTGGTATCTATACCACTTCCAGCAGTAGTTTCGAAAGCATTACATTACATTTGTAAAGCGTCAGTTGACCGGTTGTAAAAAATAATTCACGCTGTTTGATTACAGATGTATTACCTGTTCAAAAGTAGTTCGGTGATCACTGGATAACTTTGTAGTAGATAAAATATTTATTTCACAGAAGCTTCGAGTACATTTATTAATCAGAACGAGCGCGTTTAACAACAAAGCATTTTTGAAAAATTGGTCTGATTATAGGGCATACATAACAGTTGCAATCCGGATTATACAAATTCTTTATTGATAAACAAACAGCGTTTTACCGGCTGCACCATCTACTGAAGCGCTATTTTGCGTATAACAACCAACAATCCCCATAAATATCAATCCGTAATTATATTATTTTGGATTAACTATATAAGCAGGCAAATAATTGGCGAAAATTTATTAGGTCATTAAATATTTCAGCCACAATATAGGAATATAGGAAATCAGCATTACGTATTATCATTAGCGTCGCTGTTGTCATTAAATTACGTGCAGCGTAATTTTGTACAATTCGTCGTAATAAGTTTTATTTATCCCGACTGGTCACGTACCCTTTTACAAAGTTTTGTGGTAACAGTCTAAAACGTGTTTGTAATACTGTTTTGATTTGGCGTGAATTTATTCAGAGCGGACAGACATGAATATTAGACCACTTATATATTCTAGATTGAGACAATGCCAGCTTCATAGTCAGCATAATAATTCATAATGGTATGGTGGCTTGTTCCCTCTGCATACCACACCCTTTCCACCTATTTTTTTTTGCGACAGTTTGTATTGTCATACCGATGGACGTCTAACAAAGTGTTCATTATGGTTCATTTCACTCTATTCTCTATTCCCGTCTTCATTCGGAAGAGTTACCATGCATGTCTAAGGGAGTAACTTTAAAATCATGTGATATGCCACCCAACCAGCATTAGAACGTTGCGCATACGTCGCATAAGACAAACTTAACGTCGGACCTGACGTCGTTTAGACGTCACGACGACCTGTATTTGTACCTAAATACAGATTCGGGTCGCTGCGACGTCGGAGTACGACTCGATAGGGAATGCGTCTACCAATTCCTACGTCGTCTACGTCTACGTTGGGTATTCTACACCTAAATTTAGTTGCTGCATACGGACGTTATTATGTGATTGGTTTTTCCTACAGCGATTGTTCTAAGTTATACTTAATAATAGTCAATGTATTTTACCTTATATTCTACATTGAAGAAAATGGATGATACTCTATCTTAGGCTACGGCCGGAGTGCATCCTTATTCAACTGATTTTTTTACACTGGCATATACGGCCGTCAATGATAGAAAAAACAAATCCGGCGGATTTAATGCAGATGGTCACAGTCATGTGCGTCAGTGCTGGACGGCGCAATTGTGACCGTCTTCGTTAGATTTGCCGTATTCGTTTTTTCCACCGTTGTGGCCGTATACGTCAATGTAAAAAATCGGTCGAATACGTATGCACTCTGACCGTAGCCTTATATGTTATAAGACAGACATTATACAACTACAAGTCCACCCCAAAGCACGAAAGATGAGGATAAATTTGTAACGGAAGCTAGTTTACTGAGAAATGTGAATGAGATACTCCAAAAAAAAAATGACTCCCTACAATATTCCAAAAAAAAAACCTCATTATAAATAAGTTAAGTGAAAGGGAAAATGCGTTCTTTATATAGTATTGCTTTTGTTATAAATATGCTTTGTTGATGTACTGTAATTACATATTACTAGCTTCTCTACACGGAATTCTTTATACTCCGATAGAATTCGGAAAATTAGTAATGTTTCTACAATGGCCGTCATCTGATAGCTCTTAAAGATGGCAGAATATACCTACTGTTTTACGTAACATGAAGGTAAGATGGACCAATTCGGACCAGGTCTCCAAATTTAATCGCCAAACACTCCATTCATAAGATGCGGTCCAATCACCGTTTCTATAATTTTTCACACAGTGAGCCTACGAAACTCCTACGGCAATTTTGTCGTTTCGGTCGCGTGTTGGCACCGGAAACCGAATAGCTGATTCGGGAATAAAACTTAATCCCAAATGAGACCTTTGAATTAAAATAGGGTGAATCCAAAATTTTCTGTTAAGTAATCTGTACCTCCTTCGACGATACCAATACAAAATTATAAATGTATTTTATTATTATATATTATTATTATTATTATATTATATTACAGTATTGAGTAGAGTACAAGTACTATAAACTCAAATATATACAAGAATAAGTCCTGAGTTCACCACGTAGGAAGGCAGGTTGTTCCTTGCGTCGAAAATGCGGTTGGACAGGAAACACTGACAAACTGAAGTGCGGAAAGCTTTTTTCTGCAACTTGAAGTTGTGGCCTCTGAAGTTGCTTTGCGACAGGCGGTATAGATGAGATAGGTCTACAGTGAACATGTTATTTATGACTTTATATGTTATAATGAGGTCGCCCCGCAGCCTTCTGGCAGCAAACGTTGATAGGTCAAATAACACACGACGTTCATCATAGCTTGGCCTTTACTTTAGGGAATCCGTGTCGCACGTCGTTGTACAACTTCTAGCAAGTTCTTGTCGCGCATGAAAACTATACAAAAATGAATCGAAAACGGGGGATAGGCTGAAAATCTGTTTCCAAGAGTTTTCTCTGTGAACATAATATCATTCGCCCCGATTCGTTAAAATTACCAAAACGATGATTTGACCACATTTTGTGAACGGGCTGTGAGGCAATTAAAGAGCGAGATACGACAGCCAACTGACGATGACGTAACAAATTTCGACGTCCTGCGCGGTGGGTAAATTTGTGGTGTTATCTCCGTACCCGAAATGTGACAACGTCCGGACGACGTCTTGGGTACGGTATTGAATCCGACGTTGTCTGTGGTGCTTTTTTGGTGAAAATGTCAAATCTTGCACTGTTTTATTATACATATATAGGTACTTTAATTCTACATACATTTAGAATATATCTAAATAATGATACCTGCTGGTGTTAAGGGTCTGAATATATCACTAAAACCAAACTCAACACTAGAGCGAAAACACTTTAGGTAGGTTATATTCACAGTCTTGGATGTACACGATTCATAACCATTAGGTTGCATTACCCGACGTCGCTGACCCGTTAACCAATTTATAGGTTATTTTTTTGAAACGATAAGGTTTAGGATCCTCAGCTCGTAGTCGATTTGGCTGACGTTGACAGTGACTTATTAATCCGTAACGGTCACTGAAACGTAAAGTCAGTTTGGGTCGGATAAACCAACGTGTATACGAAATCGGCAAATCAGAAGAAGGCTACGTATCGGCTTTTGACGTCGGCGGTTCGTCGTATAATAAATATACTAACTTAATTGTTTCTTTTCTTTAGTTTCTGCATAGTCTTGAATCCTAATTAAATGTAGTGCTTGATTTCATTGTTACAATATAGTAAGTTTTACAAGTTAACTACTGAGTATTTTGAGTGGGAGATAGAAATCCCAAACCTCGGCCCAAACAAAAACGTCAGTTTGTTCAGTCTGGAGGAACTGAAGAATGCAGCGAATAGATTGAAAGCCGAAAAGGCACCTGTTACGAATAATATAGCACTGGATGTTAAATATGTTAAATAGGCTGCTCAAGAGGCGAACCTTCCCTGAGATCTGGAAGAGAGCCAAGGTGATATTGCTCAATCAAGGCAGTAAACATCCTGGGCCCATATCGTTTCACAGAGCAATATGTCTATTGGATACTATAGGGAAGCTATTCGAGATAATGATTCGTCAAGGGCTACAGAATGAAATAGACGAAGGAGAAGGTCTGTCGGAGTACCAGTTCAGTTTTTTCAGTATCAGGTTTACCATTAACTCTCTCAAGACACTGATGGGAACAGTGGAAAAGTCCAAGGATGTATCGTGCATACTGGTTACCCTTAATGTCAGAAATGCTTTTAATACTGCCTCCTGGGACATTATACTGAGTGAACTGCGAAGACGCGCAATCTCGAAATGTCTTCATAAAATATCTCGGAGATAGGAGACGATATCTTCTTGCAAAGTAGATCTGGCAGTATCTACCAGAGCTCCACAAGGGTCGGTACATTCCTCACGATGGGATATTGAAGCTACCGCTACCCGGTACCATTAAAATGATAGGCTTCGCAAATGGCTTAGGATTTAGCTGTGATACTAGAAGGATATAGGACAAAGGGAAAGGTGTTGAACTTTCAGCTTGGAGGCAGGAGGATAGTCTTTAGTAAGTCAATTCAAGAGGCAGACGCTACAATAGAAATGCTGTCTAGACTGATGCCGAATGTTGGAGGACATAGCAGCAAGAAAAAGGGACTTCTGAATGAAACCGTTGAGTTAATTATTCTTTACGAAGCGCCAGTATGACAGAGGGTACTTCTGAGGGTAGCCAGTGCCTACCACACAGTATCTGGTGAGGCCTTGCAAGTGACGACAGGGACGTCGCCCTTGCACCTGCTGGCTGAAGAGTGAAGAGACATCTCCGTCTCACAAGGAGGCACAGAGACAACGAATCATAGAGAAGAGGCGGCAGATATGGTCTCAAACAAAAGCGGTTGCGCTGTGGACAAAGAAACTGTATCAGCAGCATGAAAATGAGTAAACTGCAAGCACAGGACTACCTGATATTTTCTAATGCAAACTGTGACAGCTCATGTCCCATTCCGTGTCTATCGGAAAAGGGTAGTGAGAGCTACCGATAACCAGTGCTGCCATTGCGGACAGCTAAACGGCGGAACGTATGCCCTTAGAGTATGAGAGGTGGCTCACGTACGGGCAAGAAGCCTGTATTCAGACCTACCGGAAGATCTGAATACAGATGGCATGGTGAGACTGACTATCTACCATAAAGTTTACTGGAAGACAATCCTCTGCATGATGAGGAAAATCATGAGCATCAAGGAAAACGAAGATAGAAGCTGTAATTAAAACCACAGGATTAACTAGCTTCGACCAACCCTACACTCATGTTTTCGTCGAAGGTTCTATGAGCGGTAAAAGGACTTGGAAGTAAGAAAAGAGGGAATGGGTTGTAACCGCTCGTGCTCGACACGAAACACAAAAAAACGCTACTGAGTGTTTTACTTTAAAACCCGTAACCGGTACAGTGGTGTCGAGGAGACCCTCATCAACCAATAGTTCATTTCAATACCCCCACCCCATCAAGTACCTTCACGTTTAAGTAACTTCGAGTGAACCAGCAGTTTGTCAATGCTTCAGTCATGTCGTAACATTTATGTGTTAGTTATTACATCCTAAAGTGTCGAGAGTGTCTCCGAGACCACCGCGTACCGCTCACGTCAGTTCTTTCTGACACTATAGCAGCTATGGATGCACAACCAGGCGCTTCTAAACGTGGTTGATATAATGAAAAGAACTTCGAAGACACAGTAATGCGACGCAGCCCATGGAAGTTATTACCCCATACATGAAAAGAAGATTAGAAAACTCCAGGCTGCCCAATAAAGAATCAGGCGCATAGTAGGACAAGAAGCTGAAGAAATTGAAAGAAGACGTATACAGAACCTAGAAGAACAAAATCAGATAAAAAAACTGTGCTATATTTTCCCTTCTAGCCTAAAATGGAAAACTCAGTAGGTATGTACTACGTTTTACATTTAATAACCTGTTTGTCTCGGATGTACACATAAAATATGCAAAGAGTGGAAACACCTATCATAAAACTATTATTATTTGTATTTTATATACATATTCTGTATACTAAATATAAATATTTCTGTTTTTACACAGTACAGTCATGAGAATTGAGAATTTTGTTGAGATTCTGTGATTTGCATTTCTATTGATAATGTAGAGTTTTAAAAATGTTCTTTTTTCAATCAAGTTGACATTTTTCCGCAAGTCTTCACTAGCTGAACAAAAGTTTTTCGCATTGTTTATCTTAGAGTGTTTAATAGTTGATGTAGAAGCTATAGCTTATTGAAAATCAAGCGAAAAGGCTTTGGAGTCTAGCAGACTCCCTCATACCGTTGATGGCCTAAAAATCGTATCGTACCGGTTGGGGTTTAAATGAACGGAAGTACTGTGTTACTAACGCTGCATTTTTATAACTTAAGCAGTAACCCAAAGATTTTATAATAGCAGCTAGGTCCGTAGTAGACCAAAATTGCTCAGTGTGTCTTTACTGGCATGATAAAATGCGCTATTCGTTAGTTCGTGTTTTTTAAGCTCACATTCCGTTCGATTTTATTTCTAGGTTATATTTAATCTAGGTCTTGGGGAAGGGCCATCGCTTAACTAGTTTTTGAATATTACTCTTTGTAGAAGACTGTAAGTTAAGTAGTTCGGAACTCTATAGGTTGGCATTTTTCTGCCAGCGCCTATAATATTATAACGCTTCACAGAAAAACTGAATAGGACTACCAAAAACTGTGTACCTATCTAAATTTTATTATCGATACTTAGATAATAATATTGCAAAGAGTTAAACTGCTATGATAACAGCTACACACATGAATAGTAGCAATGGTGCTCCCTGTTTAGAAAGCTTCGCGTAACACAATAGTAGTAAAGTTGTGATACCCTGAACTGTAATGTTCGGGGAAATAAAACACTCTGGACGATGGCTATTACAAGACAATCCAAATTAATCGTTCAATACAACTGACACGCATTAATATAAACAACAAAGTCAGTATTTTATATGGTTGCACTACAGTGCACTCCCCCAAGATTCGCAGTATATGTGGCGAGGTATTTTGTATTCGCTTCAGCACATGGCAACACTTATGGTCAAACCTTTAGCTGACCTACAATCATTTGCTCTCAACACCTATAGACAATTTAAAAAAACATGGCTGATATGACCGTATGAATAATGAAATTGTCGTACTGATCCAGGGCAGGTAAAGCTCTCTCTGGGAGGCACAAGTTAATACCACTAAGGCTGGTGGCACGAAAGCTTTAGGCGAACATGAAATAGAGTTTCTGCCTCGAATATCATCATCTATTCGAGGGACCAAGGGCCCAGGAATGATACAGCGTTCAACAGTATTATGATTTGTGGAAATCTACTCACATAAAGATACTAAAAGTGGAGAGTTAATAATGAGCATAAGATGCTAGTCCGTGTAACATCAGTCCATAGTGCTGCCTCCACTGAAGCTAGGCACTCCTCCAATTGGAGGAATTGATACTTTAAATGCTACGTAAGGACGATACAGAGAAAAGAGTATACAGTTTGTGTAAATTTTTGTGTCGAGTTGGACACAGTTTTACATTCTATTGAACGTTCTGCTTGTGCTCTCTCCTACGGATGCAAGAACTACCTAGAACTGACGCTCGGTAAAAAAAAAGGTAATAACTTATCATATATACATAAAACACTAAATCAATCGATTGTGACGAACATGATGCAAGACAACGTACACAACCACCATTGCAACGGTGGGCGTAATCTTTCCATCCAACTACCGACTATGGAAAAATGCAACAAACGCTATCTTGAGGTACAGCTGAGAGCACAGAGCATAACCAACGGACATTGAGGACTATGCTGAGACTTCGGACGTGATACGTATCTTTTAACTATAGTTTTGTTATTTGACGCCCTCCATTTAAGTTATTAACAATTGTCCAAGAGCTGGTTAAATCTTCCTCTGTTCACCCAATGTAAGTGAAATCTAATTGAACTATATACAGCTCATTATATACAAATTTCAAATTTGTGAAGTTAAAACTGTAGTTGTTAACTGATTTGCATAATTATATCCGACAAAACGGTGCTCGTAACGTCATTTAAAAAATAATACATTATTTGCCTAAAAATGTTGAAAAACAAAAACATTGACTACCTACTGGAAACAAGCTTATTACGAAGCAGGTGGCTTGCTATATTAGAAAAAAACCTGCAAGTTCCTGTTGGCTTTGATATCTTTCTGTTGCCATGTAGATGAACTATAAACAAAAGAATGAAATGCCAATTACAACTTTGACACATTGTATTTTGGCTATTACTTATAATTTGACTAGAATAAGTTTGGTGTGACCTTTTCTTCTTCTACGATATCCATCTTTTTCTCGGCACTCCAATATCTCTTCTTCCACAGCATTGATAAAATCTGGCTCTGGCTGGAATCCTACTTCCATGCATTCGTTCTACATATTCTTTCCATTTAGTTTTATTTTCTTTTGTTTTTTCGTTTATATCGAACATGTGCAATTCCGGTCGTATATCTCTGTTTCTTAATCTGTCTAATTTTGTGCAGCCTTTCACTTTTCATAGAAATTCCATTTCTTGTGTTTGTGTCCTATTTTCTTCTTTTTTTTGTTGCTGTCCATGTATCACTACCGTATAAGAGGGTTGGAACAGCTATCGTCTTGTAAAATTTCATTCAAGTATCTTACCTTGTTTTATTTTTTTAATGCTTTGCTGACAGTTCCGCAAATATTCGAGAATTCATTAACTTTTTTACTTCCCACACCGATAGGTGAGGGGAGTATTGTGATCGCGAAAATTTTCGATTTTGAGATAATACGTTTTTTGGGCGTTTTATGATGTGTACATAACGAAAATCCACGTCGCTCATTTCCGTCGGTCTGTCTGTCGGTCTGTCGGTCTGTCGGTCTGTCGGTCTGTCGGTCTGTCGGCCTGTCGGTCTGTCGGTCTGTCGGTCTGTCGGTCTGTCGGTCTGTCGGTCTGTCGGTCTGTCGGCCTGTCGGTCTGTCGGTCTGTCGGTCTGTCGGTCTGTCGGTCTGTCGGTCTGTCGGTCTGTCGGTCTGTCGGTCTGTCGGTCTGCCGGTCTGTCGGTCTGTCGGTCTGTCGGTCTGTCGGTCTGTCGGTCTGTCGGTCTGTCGGTCTGTCGGTCTGTCGGTCTGTCGGTCTGTCGGTCTGTCGGTCTGTCGGTCTGTCGGTCTGTCGGTCTGTCGGTCTGTCGGTCTGTCGGTCTGTCGGTCTGTCGGTCTGTCTGTCTGTCTGTCTGTCTGTCTGTCGCGTTCTTCTACCCTCGTAATCTCAGTAACCGCTGCATGGATTGTGATGAAATTTGGGCAGCGGTATGCTGTGGGGTCGTAGTAGGTAATGTTCCTATAATTTTGAAAATCGATGCATAGGCGGCGGAGTAATTAGCAAAAAACAAAAAAAATCAAATATTGCTGAAACTTCGTTTTTAGGCGTTTTAGGGGTCCCTGATCATTTTCTACGTTTTTTTGGGTAGGGGTGAAATTGGGGTGGTATGGGGGGTGGGGGGTTGTAAAATTGAAAAATTTGTTGCTTTCATAATAGACTGGCCACTGACCTGTGAAGGAAGACCTGGCGACATAAATAACTTTTTTAGGTCCATCCGAACATTGCCTTTGCCTATTACAGAAAGCAAAGGACTTAGAATTTTTTTTTGATGTAAACATACGAGAGTATTGCGTCAGATCGTTGTAACGAGGAAACTGTTGAATTGATTTTAATGAAATTTTGAAACGGCATTACCACCATGGCGAAGATGGAAAACGCGTATGGTTTTGATAAATCGTGCCAGTGGCGGCGCAGAAATAATAAAAAAACTAAAAATATAAAAACAGCTCAAACTTCGTTTTTAAGCGTTTTAGAGGTTCCTGATCATTTTCTGCGTTTTTTTGGGTGGGCTGTCCACTAACCTGTGAAGGAAGATCGAGCGACACAAATCACCTTTTTAGGTGCATCCGAACATTGCCTAGCCTATTACAGAGACTAAGGGACTTAGAATTTTCTGTATACTATACGAGAATTTATTGGTCTAAATCGTTTTGTATTTTGTAACTTGGACACTATTAAATTGATTCTAATGAAATTTTGACACAGTCTATTGTTACCGTGGTGAGAATGGAAAACGCGTATGTTTGTTAAAAATCTTGTCAGTGGCAGCGTAGCAATAATCAAAGAACGCGACAGGTAATGAAAGCAACTAAATTCGGTTTTTAGATGTTTTAGGGGTTCCTGATCATTTCCTACCAGTTTTTTGGGTGGGGGTGAAAGTGAGATGGTGGGGGGGGTGGGGGTTGTAAAACTGAGAAGTTTGTAGTATCCATAATAGGCTGTCCATTGACCTGTGAAGGAAAGACCTAGCGGTATAAGACAATTTTAGGGGGGGGGGGGTTGGCAATTATTTGGTTGCAAGGGATCTTAGACTAAAGCTTCATGCTATGCGAAAATAATAAACTGGTATCGGCGTAATGTGTGGGAAGTACAACTTGACTTCATTTTTTTCTATATCATTGATTTTATCATAAGATATATCACAGCCTAAATTTTTGAAGCCCTTTACCTGTTCCAGTACTTCATCGTTTACGACATTCTTTGTTCTAACTGGATATTTACCTGAGAAAGCTATGGTTTTAGTTTTGTTAGTCGATATTTTGATATCGTATCTTTGACAGATTTTTTGCGGGGTGTAGGCTTTTCTCTGTAAATCTATATCTGTATATAAATAAACTTTCAACCAAATAATGTGTAGTGTACCAACTTTTCGGGCGCTTTATACAGGAGGCAGTAGATCCAATAAACAAGCATCAGAAGACCAAAGTCTTATTTTCCCAATTCACCAGTTGTATAACAAGATGAGAATGTAGAAGCAAATCAAAAGTATAATTTTACAGTGTAACACGATTTACTGCGACAAATATCCTAGGGCAATAAAGATCTCTTGAACAAATGCAAATCTGTAAATTTATCTGCACAATATGTCATGAACCTCTAAAACATTTCGGAAACTATTCCGAGCAGAGCATTCAGAAAATCCGCGAGAGAATATACGGTCCACAATAAATTCCTTTTTATTTTCAATATGCAGGAACTCTCTGTGTAAGTAATAGTACACTGCAACTGCTTCTACTTTCCGAACCGCTGCAATTTTGCCATCCTGTGTTTTGCGGATGCAATTTTATTCGGAATCATTTTGAGCTCGTTGCCTTTGACTCGGCAACATACGTGATTAGACTACGAAACCAGGATGCGGTGGCTGTAACTGCAAAGGAGGACGTTTTAGTCGCATTAGCTGTTTTCATTCAAGGTGTTTCAACGTATTTTGTATTATAAGATGTTATTGTCTATTGGTCATTTTTCAAATATTTAAATCGGATACATGCAAATATAGATACCTCGATTTGTTTGATTTTATTCACTCTTGAGTTAGTAGATAGTTGATACATAAGAACAGCTTATTGCATCACAGGCATCCGTCATCACATGCGTCCGTCAAAATCCTCTGAAAATCATCAGTTTCTGTTGAAAATTATCCCAAAAGGACGGAATAAGGCCATAAAGGGTGGGCAAACAGTGAGTGAACGGAAGATTGTGGGCTTACTAAAACATATTTCAAAGAACTGGCAATGGATCATGTTAATCAAGTTTGAGGGCTATACGTTAAAATATTTTTACTTAAACTTTGATGTTTATTCAGAGCGATTGATATCAAGCTTGCCTTTTTCAACAATAAGTAGTGCATATTTAGGTCCTTGGCGAATTCTAGTGTAAGTTTATGCATCAAACATGGGACTCTATACGAACCGTTTAGGCGCAAATTAGCATTTTTTGTATAAGTAGATATCAGAAAAAATTTATAATTGCAGAGATTATAAAACTTGTAGGAAGAGCTTTGCGGCGTGACTAAGCACAAAATGTGCCATTTTAGGTTAGTCGATCAAATTTTAATTCTTTTTATACTTCGATAAATCAGTAGATTAATAATTATGGAAGTTCTCAATCACACGTAATATGATTTTTTCAAATGGAAATGCCTTATTTCTTGTTATGTGATCATACGTATGGTTAATAACCTTTCCGACAATATAAGATTGGCAATATCAGTCTTTTGTAGTTTTTATTCTACTTCAAACTGTCAGTCAAATTCCAACCTATAAGCAACACATCAGGCCATGAAAAATAAACAAAAACCTGTTCAGACGGAAGAAACCAAATAACTCAACAGAAAGCCGCAAACCAAATATAGTAACGAGGCAAAATTATAAAAATTCCTTACAACATATCAGCTCTAGCCAGAAACAACAGCGCCAGCGGTAACAACAATGCTTATTATTCACAGCCTAATGGAAAACTTACAAAATAGTTAAGTCAGAAGTAACGATTACCTCTGACTGGAACTCTTGAAATTCATCAGTTCTTATTAGCCAAATCACTGAAAATAAAAACTGAAGTGCAGTCTGCTTGAATCCATAACTTACGTGGCAAACAGATGAAATAAACATAATTGCAACCTGGCGGCCTGCTAGGTTGTTTAAACGAACATATAAAAAACTGATTTGACTGAAAATTTGAAAGAAAATCAAAACTAAAAAAAAATGAAATTGACAATCCTATATCGTTAGAAGTGTTATCAAATTGTACATTCAATGCTACAAAAAACAGGCATTTCCATTTGAAAAAATATAGCTACCTGTGATTGAAGTTTACTTAATCTACTGATTTCTCCAAGTACAAAAGGAATTAACTCAATTGTTTAGTGACCTACTGTATACTATCCAGGAAACAGATGGTTGGGTTTAGGTCAAGAAAAAGAGAAAGTCTATTTTACTGTTTTGCCGACGTTTCGGCCTTTATTAGGCCATCTTCAGGGCACTAAAAAAATTTTGCTTATAATTAAACAGACAAATCAGTCGTCTAAATGCAAAACCCGGCAAGTGCACGGTAACAAATTTTACAGAAATCAAGAAAAACAGATCAAAGTCTTATTACGAGCAAAAATAATACGAAATCGAGAGTATTATAATATACGATGTTTTAGGATGTTAAGTCCTAACGCCCCAAAATCTAGGACATATAGTTCTTCTAAAATCTTACTTTCAAATTTGGACACGTCGGGTTTTGCATGTTAGGAACTGTGACATGTCGTGTTTTGACTGCTATTTTTGTGGAATCGGATCAAAATAAGTGAAACACTTATCAATTTGGATTATTTTACTGAATATAAACGAATCTAATCAAACACTGTGCTCAACGACAGGAACTATATACATGAAGCTAGATATTAGAAAGGATACATTTCAAGGGTGACAAGGTTTAAACGTCAAAATCTAAATTTTCTGACAAACAAAATTCTTCAGAACTAGCAAATGCATTTTCACAATTAGCTTTGATCCTCTGCATTAACGTGGACCCAGCTTCTGTTTGAAGTAAGCTCTCCAAAATCCGCATCCAAAGCATTTTTCAAAAAACATGGTTATTTTTATCAATAATTTATCAATACAGCATAAGTTAATCTCATTCTCTCAGTAAACTGAAAAACACATGAATTCACCACAACGTATTTTCAGCGACTGGATAAAACAAAAACGCACAACGGTCAGAATACCTCGTGCGATCGACATGTGACTTGCTCCCGTTGTCCGTATTGGCTCCTGTGGACATGTCGGTGTTTGAAATAAAACACCGCTTGGACTTGTCGGTGTTTGCACCTAAGTCTAGTTTTCTCAGCCAAATATCTCATGTCTAATGTCGGGTTTTGTAAGCGAAAAATATAGAAAATGGTAGCGCTTCAAATAATGAACAAAAGGGTATATAAAACTCTATTTTGAAAATTTTGTGACTTGTTGGGTTTTGCATTTAGACGACTGAAATATACATTACAGTTATAAAAAATTGAATATATAAAATGACAATATACAATAACAATTTAAAAAGGAGGGTAATCATTGCTATTAAAAAAAACCTAATATACAATATACAAGAAACGGGGGTAGTACTTACACCAGTGATAGACTCCTTGAGTCAAATATGGTGAAAGTGTGCCTTTTCAATATCAGTGGATTCTAGGAAGCTGATACTTCCGCGTTATGAGTAGTATCAAAAGCTCGCAACGCTCATGTAACAGCAGCATTGTTGAACATTCCCCACAATCATGTGAAAGGTGTCCTAAATAAACGACATCAAAGCTCCAACTGTACTTGCGAGAAAATCTTCACCTCATTAGTAGTTACAAATTTTATTAGTGACTAGGTGATTTAACAGCTCAAGAAATTAAAAATGTAGTAATCATCATTTTTAAATAGACAATCTAATGGAATTTATATCAACCTGAATGTCAGCGACTCATCTGAATCAGATTCTGACTTGTGTTAATTTTTTTCCGAATTTTCCATTTGTATTCTTAAATAATATCGTTAGAATGTTTATGTCTATTAAATATTTAATAGGTAATCAGACTTGGTTTTCTCAATGTTAGTGCAGCCCTAGATAGTTTTGCCCTTAACATCCGGCACGCATCAGTGTGCGTTGTATAATATGTTTTTGGTCGCTAAAGGAGATCGACTTTGAGATCGACTTTTTGATAGATTATTGCCAGAAAGTTTACTGCCGGTTACATCTCGAACATTCTTACTATAACACGATCAATCCTTCAGCAAAATAATCTCACCATAGTTGAGACTGCTGTACAATATTAAGACCAACTCATGTCCAACCGTTTTTATTTAGAGATTCTAAACATCATGATATCGACAAAATAATATTCCTCATCCAAAAGTGGCAATCTAATCAGAGAGAAGTGTAGCAAGGTAAACGATACAAAATAACGGGCGAGTGTTTATTTTTATTTCTAGCGCACGCATGAAATCCCATCATTTGTCTTATTTGGAGGGAACCTTTTATTTCAATCAAAACATTAAATAGCTATTTTGAACGTTTCGTGGAATAAAACCGACTAATTTGCCCAACATTAGCCTTATCTTGATCGATGCTTAATTTTATTTAGTTTCTTCGATGCTATCTGCGATAAGCTGTAAATTACGGTCAATATTCGGTAGCGCCTACAGGGCGATGGTGTAGGTGTAGGTATATGCGATAGGCCAGTTAAATGTGGATAATTGAACATTATCCAGAAATACTTATGTGACCATTCCACGACTAATCAGATCGAGGCACGCTTTGAATATGAATTGACTTAGGCATATAAAAGATCCTTATCTCTTATGTGGACTAAGTCACCAATTTTGAAGAATCCATATTCCTTCAGTAATCCCTATGAGACGAAGGCATGCCAATTTGTCATAAAACCGGAATTTTGTACTAACCGCAACTTCATTTCATCTCTTTCTAGTAATGCTAATTCCAAACGCATAACTTTTTATATTTATCAACTTTGTTATCAATAAAAATTACACACCTACAGGCGACCTGGTTCTTGCTTTGTTTTGGTCCAAATAATAGTATATTGTCAATGACTGTATGACTGTAATAACTCACGCTTTGAAGTTTGCAGCACGAGCCGTAGGTGAGTGCCGTAAATCAACAAGTGAGTTATTACGATTACCGCGAGTTGAATACTATACCTTATCTACGACTGAACAATTAATAGTACTACCTAAATATATAATAATTACGGATTATTGACGGCTGTACACCGTCGAATTAGTCTTTGACGTCTCATGGCATGGCCAGCTATGCAGTTATCATAGCATGTATTGAATCACATGCGTTTCCAAGAGTTCGGCACTGGTATCCACTAGTGGAAAATAACTCACACTGTTTTTATAGGTAGTATAACCTGTTCAAAAGTAGTTTGGTAATCGCTGTATAACTTAATGCAAGTAGCTAAAATAAATTAATTGTTTGGGATGACTAAACTGTCATTTCAATCTTAAAACTCAATTATATATTAAGTTGCTGAACCAACGAGGCGTAAGTGTAAATCGTAGACTGAACCTAGAACAACCCAGAAGGTTATCTTGTATCTGTATCTGTAGAGTGGGGAGGGTGGATAGTTCCACTGCACTTAGGCCACAACTGGCACATTGTGCATTCCCCCAGGGAGTGTTTTCCTCAGATCATCGTCCAACCTGCCAATTTTAGAAATGTGGGTAAGTCTCTGGGGGACATCGCCCTTATATGAGCAGGTTAGGCCAAGGCTCGCCTAACGTATACTCTCTAATAGACGATAGTTATCTTCTCTACTCATATCTGACGTGGTCCACAGTTTCGTCTTCGCTTTCATACATTCTACATCTCATTGTGTCACTTAACCCCATAATGCGTAGGTGTTTCCTGAGTAGACAATGGCCAGTCATGAACCCTACTATGAGACGTAGCTTTGACCTGGTCATCGCTAAGTACTTCTTGGATATTGCCATGCCAGAACCTGCAAGAGTTTACAATCGTTTTACCATTTGTGGTTGTCGACATTCCAGAAAGGTCACATGGTCGTAAAATTCTTAGGTCAGCAGCTTTCCTAGCTAGACCATCCGCTATTGTTGTCTTTGTTGTTGCTGAGTCCTTTAACCCACCTCAGGACAATATGGTTGTTATTCGAAGGACGGGCTAAAGATTGGTGACATTCCATTGTTAGGCTTGATGTGATGTAAGGTCTTTTCAGAGTTAGGAGTTCTTTTCCACTGTCGGTGCAGATTATTACAGTCTTGCCAGATACACCTCTCCTGGTTAGTTCATTTGCAGCTATCGTTATGCCAGCCACTTTCATTTGGACGACACTGGCATTTTTATCCATAAACACTTTGTTCTTAGGTTCAGAGACCTCGAGTACACTCCACATCCAGTGCCTCCCCTTGTTTTGGAGCCGTCTGTGTATAAGCAAATTGCATTTGTCACATTTGGCTCAACATTCTGTTTAATTTCTATTTTTGTAGGGTTCATTAAAACTAATGCTGGTTCAATTGAGTCGCTGGTGACTTGAGGAAGGAATCATGATATCTGTCTATTAAACTGAAGTTCAAAGATGTCAATGCATCGCCTACAAGAAGTAGAAATAGACGTGTAATCTCTTCGCATACCTTTGCTATATACACATATCGTTTCTGATATAATGTTACCAAATTGTAAAACGTATTGCCTCTGAAATAGATAGATTACTCCATTTTACACTTTAAAAGGAAGTTCAAGTGCATGTTCTGACAAATATTATAACACTTTGATTGCTGGACACTTTTATTCCCGCTTTTTGTATGTACCTATCTTAAGAAACCAAACTAAATCATTATCTCGTCGTGAATATTACTTATTAATTTAAATTTGTTCGTTATAATTCACTACGATGCAATATTTTTTTGTATCAAATAAATTAATATTGTGTTAACAGTTCAACAATAAAGACGTATTACTATTATCCTCATTACTACAATTTGCAGATGAATTATTTTTATAGACCTTTTTACGCTATGTTCTTGAAATGGTACTTCCTTGAATGGAACGCAGTACAGCCTGACAAGTGTAACAAGAGCCGTGAGAAAAATGAAATAGACAAGGATAGCAAGAGACGAGAGGATATGAAATAACGTGTGTGTGTGAGACAGCGGCGAAATTCCCAAGTCTCTTGCTACACTTGTCAGGCTGTACCTTATTGTATCTATGGAAATACTCTTTTGAGGGAAAGACGTCTACCTATTTTGTGTAAGTTAACAAACATAGAGTGTTCTAAGCAACTAGAAGCTTTACTTCCTGACGCAATGTCTCAATACCTTGAAATAAAATACCTTAATTCTCTTATCAGCGCAAGTAGCTAACTTAACGGCAAATACAGCAGCTTGAGTATATGTATTACCCCTTTCTGTTATACACGTTTCAAAAAACACGCACATCAGCGTCACACGAAAGCAGTGAGGCTTGTTGAATACTCAGTCAATATTTCCGTGGTAATAAATATACTTTGAACAGCTACAGGGGTTGATCGTACTTCACTAGCTCATAACTAAAACCACGTATGTTGAAAGATAAACTGTAGACCAACGTTCTAGTCACCTCGCACCCTTTGTCAAGGTACAAAGTATTTGACAAAAAACTTGTATTTGTATGACGTTGATCCATTATCTTAATTATACAAGGTGTTTATTCAACATGCGGCAAAAATTTCAAGGGTAATTCTTCAATTCCATTTTATATTATTTTATGAATATTTTGTTCTGCGATTATTTTTCAAAAACCGCTTTAAAAGAGAAAAATTTGCGAAAGCAACGAAATTTTACTATCAAAAATCACATGATAAGTTGCTTAATCTAAATGTTCAAAATGATTCCCTTATATACAGGCAGGCAATCTCATCAGTGAATACCGTACTCTTTCAAACACACCAAGTTGGTTTTTGAATGGAATTACATCCAGAAATTATTGCCTGATTTCACAAGTGCTACAAATTTTCCATTAGAGTAGCGTAACCTTCAGCCTTATCACGTATCATGCAGACGACAAGCGACGGGATTAAATCGTACAATATCTGCTGTCAAGCATAAATAAATATTATGCAACGACGTCGTCGTGACGGACAACAACATATAACCTACAATTTTATTTTGACGGTCCTGTTGATGTCATGTCGGTGTTGCTTGGCATCTGCTCAGCGACCGCTGGTGCAAATTTTTACATAGTAAGGCTGCTTGACTTGTTAGTTTAACGGAAGGCAAGAGTGTCTGCGTTCCGACTGTGGAATCAGGGCAGTTGGTGGATCCTGGTAGGGGATACTCTGCTATCCTCTCGGAACTGCAGAGGGATGACCCTATCTTACGTATGGGGAGTGATATAACTTCTCCTACATAAATATTGCTTCGACTGCACATTTACAGTGAAGTATCCCACAAGTGAAGAATGGGAGCCAAGCGACAGGCGATCTTTTGAGGAGAGAGAGCCAGTCTGGTACACAGACGGCTCATCTATGGGCCAAAAACAAAGTTATTTTTCTCTCTCCCCCTCTTACGAAATGCACAACGATATTCAGAAGTATATGCGATTTTAGCCTGTGCCTCTCGTATTCGCAAAATTCAGGGGAGGCGGACCACTATTTGCTGTGACTGCCAGGAAGCATTAAAAACATTGAGTGTTTGTAGGTTTACATTGAAATTTACGTGTTGAAATACACAGATACGTTTACTACAGAAAGTATCCCGATTTTGTTACCTACAACTGAAAGATCTACCCATACCAAGTTCGGAAAGAAAAAGATGGAGACATCAGTGCGAGACTTAAACTGAAATGATATAAAGTTGGGTATATATGTGATTTTATATTTTGAAATACTTTTTACTATTACTATTTGAACGTTTTACTTTTTTTGATAATTATATGGCGCCTTTAATTGATTTAATTAAATTTTAGGTCTTAAATCATCCCACGTACAAGGCTCTACCTTTTGTGGGTTTTCCATATTTATTGACAGTTACATACTCTTGTCTTTTATGATATAAAGGTACAGATACACGTGCTCAAATCGAGCACATAAGCATGCTATTAATGAGCAGGTGCTATTTAGTAGCACGTACCTTGCTCAAAATAAGCATGCTAATTTCCAGCATGCTCAAGATTCGATGGTCGTGCGATTTTTGAGCATGGTACCTATAGCACGGCTGAGAAGGGGCATGCTTTTAGTATGTGTGGACAGGTCTGCTTATTGAGCATGCTTATATTGATCAGACGTTCGCTGGTGGTGAGCGACCCTATTTTTTTATCGTTAACTGGAATATACCTTGCTATTAATAAGCATGTGTATCCGAAGTGTGCTTTTAGCACGATCGAACAGAGCGTTTTCTAAAAGAGCATGCTAAACAAAATCAAATGTGTCAGTTTCACGAGGATGCCAATTTTGAGCAGGCTTAGTATGCATGCCACATGATCATGTTTACCTGTACTTTTACTTTATGTCAATAAATGTTACTCTTATGGGGCTTCTAAACGGGCAACACTTTTACTGCAATGTATGGCTGCAATAGTGTAGCCTACAACATTTTCGGCAACAACGGCCAGAGTGAGCAATATTTCTTGTATGGCCTGGCCATATGGCCACATATACTCGGCGTTGCCGATATATTGTTATGTGTTGCCGGAACATGGCCGGGCGATCGCTTGGCTAGCGAAAACATCGACAATATTGCTCTGTTTTGGTGTTTGTTTATTGTTGGTTCTGAAAATTTTGTTAGGAAAATTGCTAAAACTTTGACCAACGCCAACGAGACGATCATTGATTTCATCACTCAAATACACTTACATCCTGAATTATGGAAAGCAGAAATTGAGAATATATAACGATAGAAATGCCAAAAAAGATAAACCGGCTCTCCCAGAATTTCCATGACACGTGATATTTTCGTACTAAAAACATGTTCAAACAAAAACCGGGTGGTATTTTTGAAAGTTCTATATAGGGTCTATCATACCATGCATTCAAAACTTTTTTGTGTACTTCAACCCTAAAAAATTACCTTCAAACTTCTTTTTTAAAATAGCACCCCACAGTTTTTCGTTTAAATGATGTTATTATTTTATTTAATATTTTGTACTGCCTTTAATTTCATACACAAACCAGCTTTCTTTCGTAAAATCATAAGTATAAAATAAATAAAATAAGGATTTGTTTGAGGCGTAATGTTTTCATAATAAAAAAGGATAGAAGAGACATTATTTTCGAAAGCATGGCATCGTATGTGATTCAGTACCCTTAAAAAGCCATTTGGTTTTTTAATTCGTTTTTGCAAAAATATTAGGCGTGAAATAAATTCATTTATACATTATGCTTACATATTATGCTTATGGTTTTACGAAAATAATAAGTTTGCGTATAACATCAAAAGTTCCGTAAGATTTTAAATAAAATATCACTGATGTAGGAAAACATATTGGGAACAAAAAAGTTGAGGGTGTGTATTCGGGGATGACGTACAAAAAATATTATGAATGCATGGTATGGTAGACCCTATAGTATAGGGGTTTTATATGCATCTCCAGTTGCTTAAAACCGTAGAGTGATCGCCAGTCTTGTAGTAACAGGTCGTATTGCTTTTCGCATGCTGGTATCATTTCTTTATATTTATAGTTCAGTTGTCGTTGAAAGAAATTCAAAGTCACTCTTTGAGATTCTTGAAAAGTTCTTAAATGGCATATTATCAAGACTTATTTCTAAACTCAAGTTATCTAAAGTTTCACTCCTATTGGGGTAAGATCGATTTCACTGTCTTCTCTCTTTTTTATTAATTGTTTAGTTAAGCCACTGAGTCAGTATAATTTTATCAGCCATTGTTGCCCGACTGTATAGCCCATCTATGAACAAATTTTTGGGCCACACTATTGCAGAAAATATTGCCGGGGCCGGGGTATACACGTTATTCGACACGGAGTATTATGGCTAAAGTGTTTGATAAAAAAGAAAATTATAATTTCGGATGGATAGAGACCCATAAGTGTTACATTTTAAAAATATTTTGATGTTATACAGGGTGTCCCAAAAACACGAAATGTATCAAAGTTATGTTTTTTTAAATGGAACACCCCATATATTATTGCATATTCAGATTCCTTGGTGAATTCTAGTGCGACTTCATGTATCATACATGGACTTAGAGCGTACCGTTTAGGTGTAAATCACCATTTTCGGTATAAGTAGATATCAGGAAAAACTTGAATATCGCAGAGATTATAAAATTTGGAAGGCTGTGACTTTGCCGTATTACTAAGCATAAAATGCATCAGCTCTGATGAGACTGTCAAATTTAAATTACGTCTATGCTTGGAGAAATCGGTCGATTAATTAAGGAAACTTCGATCAGCGATAACTTGATTTTTTCAAATGGGAATGCCTGATACGGTTAAACGTAGAATTCTAACGATATAAGGTTGTGAATATCAATCTCTGATAGTTTTCATTTAATTTTAAATTTTCAAACACATCCGCGTTTTTCAATTTTCCTATCTATAAGCAACCTAGCAGACCATGAAATATAAACAAAAACCTGTTCAGGTAGAAGAAAACAACTAACTTAGCTGAAAAATACACACGAACTAGACTAAAGGGACAAGATTATAAAAACTAATCACAACAGACAAAGTCTAACCAGAACCAACGGCGGTAACATATCTTTGGTCAAAGCTGGAGTATGGCAGAAATTAATTTTTTCACGGCCTACTAGCTACTGCAATGTACTAGAGATTGGCAATTTCCAAAACCATTAAAAATTTTGAAAAAAAATAAAAACTACTAGAGAGTGTTGTAAGCAGTTCATTATTTTCATAATAAAATTTCACATTCAATGATATAAGAAAGTATGCAATTCTGTCAAAACCAAAGTTAAAAGTACCTCTGACTGGAGTTCTGAAAATTCTTCAGTACCTATTAGCAAGATCGCAGAAAATGAAGATTGAATTAAAATTTGTTCAAATTATAAAACATAACATAACTGGCAGAAAATTTAAATCTGATTTGTCAGTATTCCTCTTTTGCAATATTGGTAATAGATATTAAAAAATAGAAGGGCTCCAGTCAGAGGTATCGACTTCGACGCAAATTAGTACTTTTTTACATCATTACATATGATTGATAGTTGCGTGCTGGAGCAACAGTCGCTGGTTGTTTTTGTTTCATATCAGGGTTTTTAACAGTCTTGGAAATTTTTAACCTCCAGTAAATTGCGGTAGCCAGTAGACTGTAAGAAATATCTATTACTGCCATACTCCAGCTTCTCTTTGACCTTAGAGACGTTATAGCAGTTGTTTCTGGGAGAGTTGATTCGTTGTAAGGAATTTTTATAATCTTGTCCCTTTATAGTCTAGTTAGTGTCTATTTTTGAGCTAAGTTAGTTGTTTTCTTCTACCTGAATAGGTTTTTGTTTATATTTCATGGCCTGCTACGTTGCTTATAGGTAGGAAAGTTGAAAATCGCCGATTTGTTTGAAAATTTAAAATTAAATAAAAACTACCAGAGATTGATATTCACAACCTTATATCATTAGAAAGGTTATCAAATTCTACGTTTAACCGTATAAAAAAAATTAGGCATTCCCATTTGAAAAAATCAAGTTATCGCTGATCGAAGTTTCCTTAATTAATCGACCGATTTCTCCAAGCATAAGCGTAATTTTAATTTGACAGTGTCATCAAAGCTGACGCATTTTATGTTTAGTAATACGGCAAAGTCGCAGCCTTCCATATTTTATAATTTCTGCGATATTCAATTTTTCCCTGATATCTACTTATACCGAAAATGGTGATTTACACCTAAACGGTTCGCTTTAGGTCCCATGTATGATACATAAAGTCACACTAGAATTCACCAAGGAATCTGAATATGTAATAATATACGGGGTGTTCCATTTAAAAAAACATAACTTTGATACATTTCGTGTTTTTGGGACACCCTGTATAACATGAAAATATTTTTAAAATGTAGCCTTTATGGGTCTCTATCCATCCGAAATTATTATTTTCTTTTTTATCAAATACTTTAGCCATAATGCTCCGTGTCGAATAACGTGAATAACCCTGTATACTGCCGAGCCATATGCTGCAACAAAATGTCGTCATGGCCAGGATATAGTTACCAGAAATATAGCCAAATATTGCAGCAAAAGTATTGCCCGTTTAGAAGCCCCTTAACATCAAGATTCGTTCTGCAATGTAGAAATGTCTTGAATGACATTTCGGCAAGATATCAGCTGTCACTTATGTGGGTGCCGAGTCATGCTGGAGTTTGCGGTTATGAAACGGCGGACATGCTCGCTGCCTGGCAGCAGTTACCGTCAAAAGGAAAACAGAGATATGGTTACAAAATCACTTCTTAAGGGATGGAAAGGAATCTCTTGATTCTCCGTCCAGCTAGAGAACTTATTTTAGGGCCAATGGTCAAGGTGGGGCTGTTCTACCTCTCAGTGGACAGAAGCCGGCTAAAGTTGCTTGTGAGCCTGCTATCTGACAATTTTACTTTCAGACCTCACTTGTATGTAATAAGGGTGGCAAACGATTCGACCTATGCACGCTGTGCAGACTGTGATACAAGAGTATGGACTTGTGAGATGGCTAAATAACAACAACAAGATAACAGATCCACAGATCCCGTATGAAACCGGCTAGCCAAACTCCTTAAGGGTCTAGGGTATAGCGCGCCAAATGTAGAATCGAAGTAAAGACGTATTACCGTGTTAGCGAGGAGGTGTGGCCGCCTGTTCCCTTTCTCCAGTGTGTGTGCCTAAGACGAGGGGAGATAAGTCCAAAAATTTAAAGGTCAGGTCAAAGGATCCAAACGTAAGGTCCAAAGGTCACCATAAAAATTAATTTCGCATTTTCAAGCTCCTGACGTTACCTTTAAACCAACAGTGATGATTGAAAAAGCAGTTTGAAGAAGAAAGCTTGCGCTTTGTCAGCTATTTGGCCTTTTTTGATATCGCGTTTGGTTGTTAAGTTACAGGCATTTGAAGAATGTATGATTTTGCACTGCGAGTTTTTTTGCACGCTAAAAAACTTTTTTAGAAAATCGCAATTAGTTGTCATTCATTAAGGTCTTAACTATGACCTTCTGAAATACTGTGTATGTCAACGAATTCGAATAGGTAGAAGCAGTAAACAAGGGTTTTGTTTGGACCCACTATCTGAAGCATATTATAAATATTGTGTTTATCGTTGTGTTTATCAAGCAGCTTGATGCTCCTAGCAGGCAATTAGGCAGGTATAGTAAAGCCCAAAGATATACCATTTGTTTACAAAGTGAGGATCTCCGCAAAAAGTGCCGACACAGAAAGGAAACGGGGTCGGACTGGGCATTCGAATTCGTTGGAGTGGGCAACAACGAAAATGTTCATTACATCCAATAAAGTGCTCATATATCAGTTGGTTGAACAAGATGTTTGAAACTTTATTATCTGTTGATAAATATATGGTAGAGACATTTCAATATAACCGTATAAACCATATGGTAAATTATTCCTTTCTACACTCAATTTTAACGTTCGATTCGTTGTTTTAATTGTCCCCAAATTAATTCTATAGGACTGAAAATGCAAAACTAGGGAGGCAACCTTAAGACATCATGACCATACTTTCTAGCTATGCTTTCTATGACATATTGTTTATCAAACTGTTCAGTGTGGAGGACCAATAATTCAGTTTTTTTTGTAAGTTTCTTCAAAGTACAAATCCTGTTTTATGAGAAAAACTTGTATTTCCGCCTTCGATAACGTTGAATTCGGAATTTTGTACCTTTGTCTGGAGTGATAGCTTGCGCTGTCCATTACGATGACGCTAAATGGCTTTAAATTGGAAATAAGGGTATACTCAAACCATTGCTCAAATATTCCCGAGTCCATGTTTTTGTGGTAGTTTATATTGCAGTCTTCAATTTTCTTTCCACATAATTTGAGTGCGTTTTCGACCTAGCCGTCAGATGATCCGCAGTGTAAGATAACTATACGGGATCCTTTATTTGGTGGAACGCCTTTTAGCTAACACTTCTCTGTACCGTCGGTCCATCCCTTTTTAGCGGTATCATGGGTATCATAACAGGTCTCGTCAAGATAGTACACTGACCTTCCCTCGTTCCGGTATTGCCCTATCTTATGCAAGTAATCGTGCCGCCATCCCACAATCCTTGCACTTTCCATTATAGCCATTCGTTTGTTCACAGTTCTGTACCTAAACCCAATCTTCCTAATCCATCGCTAAAATATACTCCTTGGATATTGTTACCCCATTCTAGCCAATTGTCTTTGAACGGATTCGATTGTGGGTAGTTCATTAATTTTGTACTTTTCGTACACAATATTCCTCAATAATTTTGTTATCGTGGGATCTAGTTCTTTTGAAACACCAGCACCAAGCCTACGCTTCCTGTTTGGTCGCCCCTTTCTCAAAATTTCACATACTGTTGGATATGGAACGTGTGTTAGAATTGACGTCTTTTTGATCATACTCCCCTTATTTTCATTCTCTGGATCCTTCGTTAGTTCATTATCATTTAGTACTATTTGTTTTGCATCTGCGCTAAGATGTGACCTTTTGTGAGGTTTTAATTGGTCTACCTACACCTCCCTTTGTTCAAATTCATTATCAGTGTCCGTACTATAGTCACTACTTTCACCACCGTAATGACAAACCGCCGACGTAGCTTCACTGCTGCAGGGTAATCCACATCGCTGTGAAATCCCATTATCTTCCCAAGGCCGAAACATACTCTAGCTGTCACACTTCCGAAAAAAACGTCCGATTCAGACAGAAAAGTAACGCACAAAAGTAAAAGCAGATTGGCGTTGCTATCAATAACGGTAGCAATACCTGCCTAAATAATTTGACTAAGTCCGGTCCTCTTCATCGATCGAGTCGCTAATAATCCTGGAATGTGTCGGTCTTATCATAGTTCAGTCAAAATATACATCGTGAACGTCTTCCGACAGATTTACGTTCAAATACAACTTAGTGTTTCATTTTCACCATTCTAAAAGGTTACGTTTTGTTAGAAAATTGGTTAAAAGCACATTCCATGAATTGGTTACGAGTACGAAAGTAAAATAATGGTAACCATTGAATATTATCAAAACTGTATCTATTCCAAATGATGAACTGTACTAAGAGATGGTATGCAGTTTTTATATAGCGCAAAAGGTACACAAATGGTATATCTCTGGGCTCTACTTTAGACGATCGTACGCAAAAACGCAAAAAGCAAAGGATTATTTGGCCACGTTGCCAGATCGTCTCCGGGTAGCCCTATTGTATTTTCGTTAGCTGTGACAACTGACAATATATATTTTGCAGTCATTGCAGTAATAGTAAAGTTGAAAAAAGCGTGTGAGAAAAATCACAAAATAGACTTTTGCTCCAAAGGAAGATACTGATCAATGTGTTTGTTATTATATAGGGTGATACTTCTTTGTCAACTGTACATAGAAGTCGTTAAAATAAACAACTTTTTCAAATAACTTTTTTCCAAAAACTGAAAAATAAGCGAGTTACAGAATCGAAAAACGTAAGTCTTGATTGTGTAATGTGTATCAAGACGTACCTAGTCTGTTTGTATTTAATTTTTTGCTAGGATTTTTGTCGATTAGGCATTGTACCTTGTACGAGTACCTACCTCTCAGATAGTGCAGTAGTCATTTTTTGTTTATCGTTGTTAGTTTTAAATTGTTAAATCCTAAAAGAGGCACATAATTATGAAACAATTTTTAGGATTTACAAATTTAAAATCAACAACGATATACAAAAAAATTACTAATGCACTTTCTGACAGCTACCTAGATACGCAGATAGATAGATAATGTATTTATTCCAGTAGGTACAGGTACTGGAAAAGTCAAGACCATACAAACACGTGACAAAAATTATTCTAAACATGAGTCAAGCAACTTTCTACAAAATACGTTAAATTAAATCAAATAAATACAAGATAATACATAATATAGCTATGATTAAAGCTATGAGTACAAAAGTTCAATTATGGAATAGTAAGCATTTGTGGCCAATAGGTTGAATACCAATTTTTTAATTTGACTATCATGGACATTACGAATACTAAGATTCTAGTTTGTTATATACCTTTAGCCCCAGGTAATCAGGACTTTTTCTCTATATTTCTTAAACGTCTCTTTTGCAGCCTGAATACTCTTTCCATAGGTACGATGTCTAATCGATCTGACAAAAATCCGGGTAAAAACTAAACACAAACAGAATAGGTAGGTACGTCTTGATAAACAATCAAGGCTTTTTTTTTGTTATTTTGTATCTCGCTTTTTCAGTTTTCGGAAAAAAGTTATTTGAACAAGTTGTTTATTTTAATGACTTCTATACACAGCTCAAAAAAAGTATTAACTTAGGCCTCACCAGGTAAAAGATATTAAAAAAACGGTAATTATTCCGTGCAACCACAGAAGGTGCCCTATGAACAATTTAAGAATAATTATTGGGGCGGTGCGGTGGTTAAGTAATGTCGTATAAATGGTAAAGTTTCATTTTAGCGGAGACGGAAATGGTGGTCGAGAATCAAGTCAAATGACTCACGGTTTGACGTCCTTAGTCGAACGAAACCACTTCCAGACCGACGAAACGTTTTGGTGAAAAACTATGGCCTTTTGAAGTTTCATTCCCTAACCTAACTTAACTAAACCGGTTGAGCTGTAGAAATCAAAATGGATGGATATCGGCTCGGCTTGACGTCGTCTGAGTCGAACGTGCCCACTCCCAGATTGAGGAAACTTTCCGGTGCAAATATACGTGAATTTGAAATGTGGAAATTGCAATACCTTGCCCAACATTTTTATGGGATCGTTTCCTCAGACTGTAAGTAATCTAATTCTACCCAGGGCGTCAAGCCAAGCCATCGAGTTTGAATAGGTTAGAAGAAGTAAAACGATTTTGTTTGTCCGCACAATCTTAAAAGTAGTAATTCAGCCTTAATGGCAGCTTGATGATAGTGAAAGGTGGCACACTGGCTGCTGATGAACCCGTATACCCTGGACGTGCTAGCAGGTAAAGGACCCTAAAAATAAGGCGATGAATAGGGGAAGAATATAAATAGCAACTTTGTTTAGGTTGATCGTTGCGGGTCCATTGTTATAGTTTAGACTAAAATTTGGGTTTTAACGGTACATAATGTGTTAAAAGATTATTTTAAACAATTCCACAAAATTTAATTCCCGCGGATTTCTGTAAAAAATAACATCGTGTTTGTGAACACAGTAAAAAATAACAACTGGGTCTTGCCAATATACACATACCTGTTACAGCATGGGCTGAGCCGAGCCGATTAATAATTGACTAAACCCCAGTTAAACCATTTTAACCTCAACAATCCAACCCCTGAGGTTAAGTTAGGTTAGTTACTGAAACTTAAAAATACCAAAGTAGTTTTTCACTGGCCCGGGAGTGGCGTCCACACACAAACCAATCTCAACCCTATTTCTGTTTCCGCTAAATTATGTAAGTCAAGCCAACACTTCTGAAAAAACGTGACAACGTCGCATCAACGGAAACCCCAATTCCTAGATACCCCAACCAAAGCCCCAACCACGACCTTTTCCTTTTTTCACCCTTTATTTACCAGACGACAGGTAGCGGACTCGCTGAGTTCTATTGTTTGTTTTGGCTGAAGCGTGCAAACCTATCATCGGTAAGAAATGCCATTGACGTCTCAAAAGGGGTGTAGTTCATGGAGCGAGAGAATATTATATTCATGTATTTGCATTTTATTTCTGTTTCTATTCCAACTAATTCTCATGAACATGAACATTTTAGTTAACCGCGATTCATAAAATTGAGATTTGATATTTGATTAAATATTAAATATTTGATTGAATAAGAAACGTTTGAAGTTAATGTCACTTTAAATTTGTTTTTCCAGTTTTACGTAAAATGAATTATTAAAAAAATATTTATTTTGCGCTGTAAACAATTTATGCTAAATATGCTAAATTTTTAAAAATTGTAGAATTTAAATAAATTTGTTTTATACGTTTCTTGTCTTCAAACATTATTGTTTATTTGTGTACCAGACGGTTACCTGTTGCAGGTTCCCTTCTTCAAAATGTTTCGATCTGTAATGATAGTCTCGAAGTTGGGAAGATTGCGATACATAATGCTCATAAGTACCCGTTCCCCTATATTAAAGTTAATTTGTCTCTGTTTTTAAGGCCATAATAGGTAATGCAGCAAATTTATTACTGCACTGCCTGTTGCTCCAATGTGAGAGTCATACATTCCGAAGGTGAGATGCCTGGCAAAGGTGATAAAACCTCTCTTTTATATATTTACAGGGCCAAATTCTTTCAAATACCAAATCATAATCACTAAGTAGATGAGTTCTTCAAATTGTATTTTTTATAGGTCTGTTGTATTTAAGTTTATTTTCAACATTATCTGGTAATAGAAATATGTATATTGAAATATATTGAAAAAGTTCAGTTTAAGTTTTCATTTAATGCACTCCAATGTAAGTACTTAGTAGTTTCGTAGTTCCCTTTCTTCCATCATCAGAATACATCAAATGAATGGAGATGAAATAAACACCTTGTAACGTTACTATAGAACAACGAGAACATACTGCCTTGTTGGGAAATATTCAAACAATTAGTGGATCCGTATGGTACATAAATAGTCCAATAAATTTGGACTGGCTGCGATTGGTCGTAAATCCTATGCCACGAGTATTTAAGATCTGGCATCTTTCATTGTTTCCTATCACTCTGTAATAGTTTCTCTTTTCTATATCCTCAGCGTCATCGTCATTATCTTATAGTCACACCGTTATGTGCTTATCCCTTCAACGTATCTTGTTACTATTATTATTACATACAACAAAGAAGAAAAATGTGCAGCCCGGGCTACTGCCCGCCGAACTGCTCTTCCATCACACCCCGACCATCACTCCCTCATACATAATGTAACGTACGCCTATGTCTGCATAATAAAAGCTCTTTAAATCCAGCGGATTTCTGTCAATTTCTGTAAACAATAACATCGTCTTTGTAAACAAGTGGTAAATAATAACAACTTGATCTTGGGCACACTCACATGCCTGTTAGCGCATTGGCTTTGCTTCTTCTAGCCTATTCGAATTCGTTGGTGTATGTAGTTTCAAAAACAAGTGAGTTCTGTTTCAAATAGGAATCCGTGTTTTAACATGGCAAATACATATGTATAACTGTGTATACCCAGGCCCCTTAATTAGCGGACAAATGTTCATTTTGCAATTCTATCAATCCGTACAGTTTCTACCTGGCCATACTTTTTCCTTCGCAGCCCCTGTTGTATACACACAATCTCATAATTCTTTTATCGATACAGGTGGTCGATCGGTAACCACAACACTTGCGTATACGCTTTCCACGTTCTTTATTATATTTTTAAAAGCACGCACATCTGCGAGCACGAAAACGGTGTAGCTTGTTGAATGCTCAACCGCGTTTCGTGATAATGCCATTTATAAGGCGGCGCGTTTTCTGGGGACCACGCCAAGAAACCGAGACGGAAAAATTATATGGAGTGTCAACTTTCACAGCTATGCTGACGTTTCGCCTGAGCAAAAATACTGCTTAATTTAGACTTGCTTCATTTATATTCTGAATCATGCTCTGAACTGTAGGAATGCTGTATGGAGGTAAGAGATTGGTTAACTACATTGTAGTTGCAGGACGAACTAAAAAATAGCGTTGTCGGGTATTGGACTCCATTGGACTCGATTCTGACGCACTGTACGTTGAAAGATTGAATTTAGACTTTGTAAACATACGAAAAACCGGTGGCAGTACGACAGTTTATCAAGTTTGTCTCATTATCTTGATCAATATCGCCAGAATTGAATAATTTGAGGGTAAAGTTTAGGGTGAATATTCGATATAATGGTGATGGTGTGCACATCACTATTTTTAGAAATGGTGAATGAGTTAAATACATTTATCTCCAACATTCTCGTCAAGGTAGGATAATGATGATAACGAACAAATTAATTAGACTTTGTACATTTATCAGGAACCGGTGGCAATACAATAATTTGATAAGTTTGTCTCATTATGCTAAACTAAAAATAGAAAAATAAGGCCTGGTTTCACCGGTCCTTGATAAGTGTCAGATAGCCTGTCAGATAGGCCCATATAACTTGTATGGCGTTACCTGACAGATAGGCTATCTGACACTTATCGAGAACCGGTGAAACTGGCCCTAATACAGTTTAGAACAACTAGAAAACACGCTCTTATAGCACTAAAAAGTAGAAAATAATTCTTAATATAAGCTGAAGACAATAATTGACGAAAGATGCTAATATGATTGTGAAAAAAACCTGGATTGGTCGATATACGAAAGGTGTGGAATAAAGCCCCCCATGCTTCTTTCACGACAATACTAGCATTCTTCGTTTGTTGCTATTTTCACCTTGTATTAACAATTCGTTTCCAGTCTTTAGCGCTATGGAGGGGCGTATTTTTGAGTTTTTTGAAGTACATTTATCTTGGAGGAGTGCCATATTTTTATATTTTTCCTGTGACATTTTCATACCTATATCCTTTTATTTGTGTTTTTTTCCATTGGTTTTCATTTTTTAATGAGTTATTACTGACTAACAAACAGCAAAAAAAGTAACTAAAGACAGATGTTCAAATTCTATGCATTACGAATGGCCGTAGAGGTTGCGTATAGTAGGTAAGTTGTTGGGTCCTTAGCCACAGACCCTTAGGGCACAATCTCTTTCTATATTGTGGATGGCACTCATATTGAGTTCCGATTCTGTTGAAGCTTACCCAGTTTTTTTTCAGGGGAAACCATAACTAGGCCGCATTTACAACATTCGATGATATTGTTCTTAATACCTTTCTATCCATCTTGTACCCAGGGGTTTACTACTGAGGGCATGTTCTGTTAAAGTAAATGTCTGCAAGATCGTCATGGTCAAGCAAATAGACTTTAGTAACTTTGGTAATGTATTTGATCCCTATATAGGAGTGATGGAGGTATGTGGCTTAGTCCTGAAAACTGGTGGGAGGAGGTTTGATGGTCCCTGTTATAAGGATAGATAGATAGTCACTGGGTAATGTAACAGCAGTTCGGTATGTCGGACCTCGGGCTGCACGTTTTTGTGAAAAATGGAGTCAAGTTGATTGAATCAATACTTCCCACACATAACGGTGACGCCATTTTATTATTTCCCGTTGCATAAAGCTAAATTCTGAGATCCGCGGGGAGATCCCATTGCAACCAAGTCATCACCTGCTTTCCGCAAAAAAACATCCAACATAAAAACTGTCGTCAATAGTTTGCTTCATATCTCTCCATAGGAAGCCAGATGATGCAGCTTTTATGCTGCAAGCTTCAATTGTACGAATCGAAGTGATCAGGAAGTTCCAAGTCGCCTAGAAATGAAGTTTGAGAAGTTTTATATTTTTAGTTCTGCTGCGCTGCCCCGGATCCAATTTCTGAAAGCCATACGGGTTTTCAATCCACACCACGACAATAATACTCTGTCAAAATTTTACTAAAATCAATTCCTGGTTGCACAACACAGAACGATCTAAAATAATACTCGCATATGTATACATCAGAAAGTCCCTTGAGTCCCTTGGTCTCTATCGGTGTGGGAAGTAAAAGGATACAGACTTAGAATTATAAGAGGGCATGCATTTGTAGCACCTTGTATCAGAGTAATTATATGAGAATCGCGTTGATCCTATATTCAGAATCCTTATTTGTGATAGACACCCAGCCCAGAGTTTGGTGCGTTATCCGCATACAGCAAAGGCCAAAACGTTCATAATGATGGACAGTTGGATTATTCTGTTGTCTGCCCACGTACCTTCGTCCGATTTCCGCCATTGAAGTGCAACTGGCCGAGCGTCCGACCCGGTGTTTACGATATTGCGTTCCCATAAAGAAAACGTCGAATCAGAAGTGACCCGGATGTCCAGCACAATCCGAATGTCAGGGCGAGTGACCGTCGGACGTCAAATATACCGAAAGTCAATTAACTGGTGAATGAACGCATTTAAATCGAATATAATCGAAACCGATCGCTCAGTCTAGCGCTAAGCATTCGTTATGGGCTATCGAGGGCTTTGACAGGCAGCTGGTGCGAGACTATTTATTGATACAGGAGTTATGGTATAGTCCAAGGCTATTGGTCCTCGGAATTGAAACCAAAGGAATTGGACTAAGTATTGGGAGATAGGTTTGGCTTACTTCTAGCTGTTTGATTGACGGATAACATCAAATTCATAAAAGTATTCATTTCTGAGAAGACCTTATTGTAATCTTGTGAAAATTAGCCTTCTTGATATAGTCCAAGGGTCATCAGAATGGAAACCAAAGAAATTGACTTTAGAAGTATCGAGAGATCGGTTTGTTTATTATGGGCTGTTTGATTTACGAATATCACGAGTACATAAAAGTTGATATTTTGTAAAATTTTCTTCTTGCGACTTCATAATGCTTTGTGGCATATAAAAAATTGACGCGAATAGATTTGGTTATTGTTCAAGTTCATGTAACACTGGAATCTTTGGCGT
Source organism: Callosobruchus maculatus (assembly GCA_951848785.1). Classification (NCBI taxonomy): domain Eukaryota; kingdom Metazoa; phylum Arthropoda; class Insecta; order Coleoptera; family Chrysomelidae; genus Callosobruchus; species Callosobruchus maculatus. The sequence goes on from CATOUR010000032.1 coordinate 2,076,969, forward strand.
AGCATCAATAAAAATTACACAGCCCAACCAACTGTCCAACCAGTTTCATCAAACCCCCCACGTGTTCCTCTGTTTTAGCATCTTTGGCAGACGATTTGGACCAAATCTTCTTCTAGAGAAGTCAACATAGGGTATCCAGTTTTTAGTTCTGCACTTTCGAGGTCCTAACTACAAACTGCAAAAAGAAGCCTTCAGGACAACCGTGCGACAGCATTTTCTGTCAAACAGAATCTTTGAACACTGTAACAGTTTGCCAGACTATGTAGTGAACTCCGGGAGTGTGAACTGCTTTAAGAACAATTTAGATAGGACCCTTAGCTCTTAAGTTTTTTTTAATGTTGTACAGCGTACTTTTACTTTTTTCTTACAGTTTATGAGTTTATAGCCATTGTTAGCTCAACTCTCATTAAAATAGTAATAATAATAATATAGTATTTGTCAAAGGCTTATGTAATGTTTTCTGGACACACATTGGTAAACTACAAATGACCATCGTTATACCAGTGGTAACTCCTGAATTTTTGAATGGGAAGGCACACAAAGCTTTAAATAGACAAAATTATAAGAAAATTCTTACCTTCTTGAGGTTGCAGCTGCACCCATGTAAGTAAGAAGAGTTTTCGAATATCCAAAAATATTTATTTCTTAAAAGTACTTCCAGCTAGTATCACAAAAGGCTATTTCTTATGAGTTTTTCCTTTGTCACACTAATCACAACAGGTTATTTCTTAAAAGTAAGGTCCGCTCGACTATCCTTCAACTTTTCTATCTTCAGGATGTTTATTTTAGTGTAAAGAGGAAGGTATACCATTGATAGTGGAAAATAATATGAGCCAAATTGCCACGCTTTCATAAAATTGTCTATCACCAAATCGCAAAGTGGCTGCTGTATGCCCTGAATAGCTTCACGAATTCCATCTTTGAGTTCTTGAACCAACTCTGGCCTATTGGCGTGGACCTTATCATTCACCAGTTGCCACTCGTGATCACCTCTTCAAGAGATATCACGGCCCGGGAACTTTTTTAATAAAATATCGATGGTTTCGTGGCTTGTGTGGCACATAGTGCCGTCTTGTTGAAAGTAAACGTTATCCAGATCAATACCATCCAATTCCATACCGGACCATAAGCCGCACCAGACAGTTGCACGTTGAGGATGAGGAAGCTTTTCCACAACAACTCTTGGGTTTTACGAGCCCCAGATGCGACAATTCGGCTTGTCGACGTAGCCAGTGAGATTCAAATGGGCTTCATGGGTTCAGATAACTTTCATGCATTTCACGGACCCAATCAGCAAAGATACGGTGTTGTTAATGATCGGTCGGCTTGAGTTCTTGTGTTAACTGTATATTATAAGCCTATAGACCCAAGTCTTTATACAAAATACGGTGCAACGTCGGAAGTTTGTGGAATGCTCAATTCCAAAGAACGACGAGGAATGGACAAAACTGGTCTTTCTTCAACACTTTGGGCTACAGCAGCGATATTCTTGAAGGACGTGCACAATCTATATTCTTCGCATCACAACGTCACGGCATAGTAAACAACCAGCATAATATGTCTGAGGATTTCCTATATAAAAATGGTTCCCACAGAATTTGACCTTGGGATGATTTTACGGATGTGAAGTCTGGGTAGAGATGCGAAAATAAAAATATCGATACCGGTACCAGTTCGATATTTTTTGGCCAAGTATATGCCTGTACAAGCCAATGAAGGCGCGTTTGGTTGCTACAGAGAATACCGCTACAAAAGTAGCGATACCAGCTTGGAATCGCTCGAAACGTATCTAACATAAAAATACTCGATATTAGTGCAGAAGTATCGATACATTTTAAGTATCGAAGTATTGTTAGCCATCCAAAAGGGGGGATGCGCGTGTAATTGCCACCAACCTGAGACATTGTGCTGATTGTTTACAATGCAACGTCGTGTTCATAGTCAATACCTAAGAGTCCCTTAATACTTGAAGGTCCCTTAAGTAATTTTCCATGTTTCTACCGCTATTTGAGTGTCCCTTACGTAAGGCTCCCTTGAGTGATACTCAAATAACGAAATGTCAACATGACATTTCGTTGCAGTCAAGGCGCTTTTGTAGGTTAATTTTGGAGTACGGTGGTGCCAGTTTCCGTCACATCCGGAAAAATGTCCGGCACAAAACACGCTATACTAGCACAAAACAAAAATACATAACAGAAAACATCAAAATGCGTATGCATAGGCATAATAAATTGACTTTTATTTGAGATATGACAAGGAATCCCGCCGTCTCGTAGATGTTGTCTAGGAAACAGATATACAAGCAAAGCCATACTTGAGGGTCTCTTAAGTATCCCTTGAGTATTACTCAAGAGACGACTATGAATACGGCCTTCACTTGTCCCAACAGCTCGAATTCTTCCACCAATTTCTGTATTCCGCACCGACAAGGTGCGGTACGACGACCGAAAAGATGTTCTAGTTTTACGAGCCGTCACTGCCAAATTTTCACCATATTTATACTGAATTTTAATAATTTTAGTGCGTTGTTGAAGCGCGTATCGTTCCATTTTCCTTAATGGCGTCGGTTCTACTTGTCAAATGTTAAACAATTACAGCGTCAAAACTCACTTCTACTGAAATAGTGGGCTACTCAGTATAGGGCTGTTCCAAATTTCGTTTCTATTACCGTCCTAGAACCGTTTTCATAATGCTCCGTCCATTTGACAGTTCTAAAAAACGGTGATTGGTTGGTCCGCCAGCGTACCAACCAATCATCGATTCTAGAATCACAAAATGAGCAGGGCATGATGAAAACAGTTCTGGGACGGTAATAGCACCGTAATTTTGAACAGCCCTAATAACACCTCTTATTGCAAATGCCCTTCATTTTCGACTACATTCCTTTTTAAGTGTCCGGTTACCTATTGTGTATTTTAGGGACAGACTTGGTACAATGCGTTTTTGTGAAATGGTGACCGAAATTGTGTAAAACATGCTATAAAAATCAATAGATGGAAATGCTGGGCGTCAGCGGCCTACGGCAGTGGCGAAAAGTTGAAGAAAGTCGGCTTCTCTTTCTTATTTCTGAGCCCCCAGTCAAAGGTGGCGTTTATTGATTACGTTTTATCAGTCCCACTTGATAAAACAAAGGAAGCAAGATTTACAGATTAGCGAGTACAATCATCATTGGTCGATAAAAAAATTACGGAGATTTCCAAGCGGTGTAAAACAAGCAGTATACAGTATGGAAGGGCTACGCGACATTTGCATTTGGAATTCTGAGATTCAGTAATATTGCAGCTACAAATTCTACAAATCTTTAATGCATATATGAACGGGAATTACTAATATTCCAGAACATGTTCATATTTAGTTCTTTCGCTGTAACTAGTGGAACTGTCAAGTTCATCATGGCTTATTATTTGGAGTTTTGCACTTTTCACGGATGCGTTACTCTCCAACTATTTTCCAATTATAAGTCACAAGAACTGGAAATTAATGATACATTTAGGTTCGCTGGACGACAAAGGTATATGATATTGGTTAAAAGTATATCAAGTCAACGACTGTCAACACTAACTTTATAACAGTAACGTGAATTGTTAAGCCGATGAAAGATCATCCATCGACTTTTGTGCTAATTGAGTTATGATTACTGCGCATCGAGTCAATGACTGCTATGCATGGATCCAGATTTGCTGGTTATAACACAAGCAACTAGAATACACCAGGTTACGGTTGGTCACCATTAACATATATTGCATTCAGCGACATTACGAACTATTATAGCTGTTCGTAATATTAATGTCAGCTGTAATTGACCCACAACATTTTATGTCTTCAGCGTTACTGAAAATCTCCAGACTGACACGTACTCCATAAACGTAAAACGTCGGTGTCCGCGACAGTATACGAAAATCTCTCATGGCTGCGACGTTCTCAATTCTGTTCAACAAGAGAAAACTTTGAATTCGCAGGACTTACAACTTCGCGTTTAGTTTTGATAAGTTTTTAATACGGTACTGGAAGTTCGGGCAGTGATGTATCGTCTCCAAGATGCATATACATAAGTGGAATGGGGAACACGGATCTAACACCTACGAACTTTCCGAGTGTTTCCTAGTAGAACTGGAGATAGTATAACGGATTGTTTAGTTGTCCACAGTTTAAGTGAACGGCTGAGATACCTCTCTAGGACGACCATCTGTATGGACATTTGTGTGAAGAATTCAGGACACCACGACTGTTAATCTAATTTCTGAAACTTATCCTGTGGTTATCCCTCTATTGGATCTACAGGCTGTGCCATACGTCAGACAATATCATAGTTAGTATACTTGATCTCATTTCCGATTGATCAATAATGCTAAGCAAATGTTCTTTAAGATTTCAGAGTCACTGCTTATTAGGGTGTTAGTTCGGAAAAAAAAACAAATACTGCTTCCTGGCTCAGCTGTCAAATAACATAATTTATTTAAAAGAAGTGTTAAGTATCGTACTTTGATAGACGACGGGTAGACAACAATAGTAGTGTTGTTCGTTCATAATTATTTTTAGCATATATTAAGAACTTTTTTCTCGCTTTCAAGTTCAATTATTGAACTGTCAGTGGTTTTTGATACATGACAAAGCCTAAATTATATCCGTTCGTTTAATGTGGGTCAAAATCGAGTCTAAAGGAGTGAGTTACAGACATACAAACAAACATATACGTGAAGCTAATATAAAAGCATATAAAAAAAGGGCATGCCGAAAATCACGAGATATGATATGCGTTATATCAACGCACTGGCTGAAACCATTTAGAGTACTAAATCCTAAGGCAATGGAAGATGTTGGAGAAGACAATATAATAATAATAATAATAAGTTTATTTGCAGCCTAAGCTATAACAGTTACTAAAATAAGTTGAAGCATATTACAGTAAATAGCTGCAAACAGGACTGGTAGACAGTCTGCGACTGATCAAAGTACCAGCCCTACAGACTATAATACAAAAACTACTTAAATGGTGTTTACATATCCATATACAATTAAGACGTCTAAACATCTAAACAGAAATTTTAAACAAATATCAAATAAAATACCCAAGAGTTACCAATGTGTAAGTTGATATAGGTAAATATTTTAGGTTTGTTTATTTTGTTTATTATACAATCGACATATATGTGAAATACTCAGTGATTATAGCTGATCGATAAAAGGGCTGTGAGGTCAGGCCTCTACATCGAACAATTATGTTATGGACTTCACAACGGAAAGTAATTTTGTTGTAGAGATAAGGATATGAAAAGAACTGCAAAATGTTACGCTTCTTTAGGCATGGACTATATATTGCATCACAATAGTTAAATAAATACAGAACGTAAGCATCACAAAGTAACGTTTTTAGATTCGCAAAAAAAAATATGATGATAATAATACAATATGTTCAACGCTCTGTAACACCGGCTGGTAAATTTGACAATATGTTCTGAAAACCAATCCCAAGTGACTGGTAGAATTAGTACAAGTAATTTTCCTTCGCTTGTCCTCGATATAATTATACGTTGTAGTTTCCGTGAAATCTACTTGTCAGCACGATGTTCCTAAAAATAACAATAAACGAATAACCCCATCTCTATTTCATCCGCATACCCTAGACGCTACTGCTACCATCTCATTCCGTTTTTATCGTGCTTGTCGACACAACGTGTTCCGCCGTTTACAAACTGTTTAGGTGTTTCGCAATAAAAATATGTCGAAAAGGGCAGTGTGCGTGCTCCACATAAGGAAATCAAGAGGCATAGGAGGAAGCTACTACAAATCCAGTGTGAAAAGAATTATTAGGTTTGCCTATCGTCAGGCAGTTAATCCGAATCATCAGGTAGGCCTTAATGTTGTAGACAAATATACTCTTTTTAGGTACGGAGGAGTCATCTATAGTGTTAATGCAGCAACCTCCCGTAAACATATATGCATCACCGCGGTCGCAGTGTGGTGCATATTCATTCCCACTTAAGATAACGTTCGTTGTCTTTTTAGCATAAATAGAATCGTTCGATTCTATTTATATGTGGGTAGTAGAATTCATATGCATGGGAGCATAATATCTCCATATCTCCGAATCATCAGGTAGGCCTTAATGTTGTAGACAAATAGGTATACTCTTTTTAGGTACGGAGGAGTCATCTATAGTGTTAATGCAGCAACCTCCCGTAAACATATATGCATCACCGCGGTCGCAGTGTAGTGCATATTCATTCCCACTTAAGATAACGTTCGTTGTCTTTTTAGCATAAATAGAATCGTTCGATTCTATTTATATGTGGGGTAGTAGAATTCATATGCATTAGCATAATATCTCCAGAAACTCGTTCAAATAAGTAAAGTCGTTCGATTTTATTTATTTACGGCCTTGTATCGGCTCGGCATTTTTTGCTAAACAAAAACAGAATTAGCGTTCGTTAGTTCTGGGTAAAAGATCCAGTTGGGAGATGTGATGAAATAATTTCTTTGTTCATCTGTTGATCCTGTTTTTTTTCTGGATTAATGTGCGTTGGTCCAAAAAACAGTTACGCAGAAGGAAAACTTCGTAGGAAAGATAAGATTAGCATGCGTTAGTCTTTATTCCTTTTTTGGTAATAAGTAGTAAGCAGACGGCATATATTCTTCGAACAATCCTCGAAGCTGGTGGGTTCCTGTTCTAATCTCAGACTCATCGGCAGATCGGAAAAGGCAAAAAGTGTTCCACGGCTTGTTTAGACCAACGAGCATGGACGCTTCACGCCTCAAAGCCGGAACCGTTTTTTTTTTACTACTTCGGTTTCAAACCAAATTTTGAATATAAGGTAGGCAGCCAATACATAACGAAATATCATTTTGTTCGAGTAGTTTTTTGCAGAAATGGCTGACAAAGAATCAAAGAGAGGAAATTTTAGGAGAATATAAAGTACCGAGCAACAGTAAGGCATTACCTTCTCCTCAAATTAGTGGCGAAATTATTCACTGTATAAAAAAAAAAAGACAATGGTCATTATAGATTCCTAAATCACTTACAACAACAAATGGCTGTAGGGTTAGGTGCATAGGTGCAATCGCAAATGTTATAGAAGCATTAAGGTTTGTGCAGGAACAATTAAGCAACCTCATACTTCCAGCTGAAGCTCACAACTTATTTTGCTAAGGTGCATTATCCGTTCGTTACACCGTCAATTCAGTTCCTCGTCAGAATTCAGATTGTACCAAAGGTTGAAAACCTGCTAACTTAGCTAGCACTCAGCGGGCATACACAATCATCGTTACTGAAACTACAACCTCCCTCAACTCAAATTCAAGAGAAAGAGGAGAGAAGGGGGAGAGGAAGTCGGGTCATCCACCATCAGCATATTGTAAGAAAGAAGCCAGCTAATGCTGCGAACAAAGTCATACAAAGTGTATACATGCATGTACATATATATTACTTAAGCTGGCAACCTATCAAAATATTTGCAAAATTGGAAAACCAGAAAGTCTTAGTATGTGTAATATCCACTCTTTTTTTTGTAGAAAAGAAAAACTAGACCTGTTGTTTATACGTTTATTCGTACTAACACAACAACCGCCCATACATACTGACTGCGCGCTTAACGCTCGGACGCCAGCCGTCAAGTAGATAGTGCTTACTCACTACACTACAGATTGGAGTGATATCTATTCCTTTTCAATTTATGCCAATGCAAAATTCCGAACTTACTATGTAAGAATTTTGGATAACCTATTCCCTGAATACCAAAGTTAATTGATAAGTTATTCAAGATTGGAGGTAGCAAAATATGTTCTCCTACTCTAAAATTCACTTCATTTTAATTTATTTTTCATTCCAAAACCACAAGGAACATATAGATTTAAGTTGAATTTAATTAATAGATTCAGCCACGCCCCCCACTTCAAGTGAGGTTCATAGAACAGTCTTAAAATTATTAAATAAAGATGCATATCTTTCCAAAAGAGGCTCGAAATCCTTCGTTAAAAAGAATCGTGGAATATTTTTAAGGTTCAGATTCGACAATAAATTGTATTAATTCACTTGTCTTGCCTTTGACTTGAAGGTAGCTCTCTATATTTTCATCAAACTTCTCAAACCAGGGGCGGAAAGACTTACACTCAAAGGCGTATTGACCGTTTTTCTATTTAGACGATATCCTAGTAATAGGAAAGGATAAATTCCAATGTATGAAGAATACTCGGGAGAATACTGGAATAACCGTAATCCTATTAAAAGGTTAAGGTTTTTTGATAAAATTAGGATCTGCTACTACTTAAATCGGCTACAGGGCAGTTTTTGAGTTTTGAATGTGAGGCAGTAAATATGCAGATCTCACTGCAAAAACAAAAAAGACATTAAAAACTGATTTGCAGATTAAAAATAAGACTAAAAAACTAAACTTTTAATGGAAAGTTGGTTATTTCAGAAAAATTATTGCTAGAATTACAATGGTGATATACCTACAGAGATTGGAATTTGGCAAGATATTAAACCTAGATCTTCTTCTATGGACATTTTTTCGGATGCATCTCCAACAGGTGGGGGAGCCTCTTGTGGAGAAATTACTCGCCATGAGTTTTAGGATTGGTGCAAGCATATTAATTATCTAGAAATTAAGGCGGCATAATCAGGTCTTGCGATCGAAAAAAAAAACTAATATTCGTATACTATTAAGAGTTGATAACCAAACTGCCATTTCTTGTATAAACAAATCATGTAGTATTATTAAGTATCCACAGTTAAATGAAACCGTGAAAGCGCTTTGGCAATAGTGTGAGGAGTAAAGTATATTAGTAGTATAGGGTAGCTATACTTGTACTTGGAAAACAAAGAAGCTGATAAAGAATCGAGGTCGCTTTCTGTAGATACAGAGTATGTAATCAACAAGTTACATAGTTTCGAGCAAAAAAAAAAACTGATAATCCCGGAATAAACTCATTTGCAAAAAAAAAAGAAATAAATATAATTCAAAAATTTATGTCCGGTTTTCCGGACCCAGAATCCTTCTACTGACACATTTACAATAAATTGGGCTACACATACTACTTGGATGTTTTCCCCATATTCAATAGAGTTCTGAAAAGAGAGAATCTTCAAGAAAGGGCTTCAGGAATTGTCGTTAATCTAGATTGGACAACACAACCTTGGTATCTCCATTTTTTTTTCACTATAAAAAAAAAAAAGAATAATAATAAATAGTAATAACGTCATTTTTTAGCCTAATGAGTATGTATACTCAGTTCTCCTTTTTTAACAGAGTGATCCTCTGTACAAGCAGATTTTTCCTACTGGCAGGGAGATTGTACAGCGCTATTTTCAGACAGGTACCAGAAAACGTTATAGAAATGATGATGATAGCCTCTGTAATAGAGGGACCCCCGAAACAGTACTCAGCTTGTTTTCGGAAACTACTGGAAATTTTGTAATTACAAACAAGACCTTTTTTGTGTATAACTTTGAAGTATATCTAGGTTAATTTCACCGAGAGTGAAACTCCTCAGTTTTTAAATTCCTAATTCTAATCAGTTCTAGCGAAGAAAAGATAATATGTAGAATCTTTAGAGGAGTTTTTTTATAGACATCCATCAAGACCCAAACATGGCAGACCTGGAATCCAGATCTCTAACAGGGCAAATGTTATCCGTCACACAGGTTATCATTTGAAAATCTAACACATAAACATGTTATACGTGTGGCTCTGATACTGCTAGAAGAGTTTAAGTCAACTTTATCGTCGGTGGTTCAAACTTTAACATTAATGGAGTTTGAAAGCATACAGAAATTATCTGATAAAATTAAAAAAAAAAATCATATCAAAAACATCTAGATTGGGCAGATATCAACCGAATCTAATATTTTCTTATTTTAAAAATAAACCGGAATTGAATATCGCGTCTACTATAGAATTTTGCATGAAAAAGAGTACCATATCGCCAAAAAAAAAAAAAAAAACAACTCATGCTCACTCATGAAGAAGTATTCCATGCAGCTTGGTCACAGATCAGTATAAGTTGGTGTAAAAAAAAAAAAAAAAGAAAAACGAGATTTAGCTGGAATACATACATCAAACATTATTATAATTGTTCATCAAACTCTAATGACTTGTATTTGCATTTCATAATAGGTCCTTGGAAGATCCTAATAACTTTGCCGTGACAATTGTTAGTATGTTTATTATATGTGTGTGTATTATACATTTGTACACACGTGTATAATATATATATTTTTTTGTTTCGTTGCTGTGTGATTAATGCTGTGCAATTAATGTTGTTGGTATCAGAAATACATATGTAGGGTGTGTATGTTATTTACATTCATAGACTTATATTTGGTACATATATTTATGTACGAATTGATGTTTTCATTGTAAATTTATATTAAAAAGGATATATTTTTTTCCATATTGACCTCGGATGATCGGATGATATTCTATATACTAATATATTGAATTAATATATGTTGTTCAAAAAAAAAAAAAATCGCCCTCTTTTACTCTGAACCGCTACAACGTATAATTATATCGAGGACAAGCGAAGGAAAATTAATAGATTAATCGACTTACCTTAAGGAAGATTAATCCTAATTTTCCGAGCTTGTCCGAAGATATAATTACCCACCCGCCCTGTATCTCCCGTTGGTTAGGCGATTTTTTTCTCAATAGCACTTCAACGGAATGAGATGGTAGCAGTAGCGTCTAGGGTATGCGGATGAAATAGAGATGGGGTTATTCGTTTATTGTTATTTTTAGGAACATCGTGCTGACAAGTAGATTTCACGGAAACTACAACGTATAATTATATCTTCGGACAAGCTCGGAAAATTAGGATTAATCTTCCTTAAGGTAAGTCGATTAATCTATTAATTTTGTTGTCATATGGCACTTTAAAAATGTCGCCAAAATACGCTTTATGCTTTCCAGTTACTTACACTGGATTTCAAGGATCTATAGACAATTGGTATAAAATTCTCTCTTTAGCCAGATTACCGAGATCCTCATTCACAGACTCATTTGCAGCTTGCACCTCTGTATGATCGAAGGAAAATGTTAACTGTGTAACGTCAGCATAATAATTAAGCTAAAGTGACGTAAGCAACTAATTATATTTGCCGAGTAGATATAAAAAGTACCCAAAAGGTATCCAGGGACCCAGGCTTGAACCACGTGATTCACAGAAACTAATATCTCATCAAGAAATAACTTAAAAATATCTAATTGCTTCGTCAGTGCAACCAACATACTTGAAAATGGCAACCATTAAATGATCATTATTTGTACAATCCACCAATACAAGAGCTTTTGTATTCCCATTATGAATTTTTTTTAACAATGTAATCAGTTACATCAAGAAGTGCAATGGTGCAACCAAACCCCTTTCGAAAGCCAGACTGATACCGTGGTAAAATAGTGTATTTATGTATATGACAGATAAACTGAAATTAATTTTTTCTTCTAAAACTTTTTGAAGTAGTGGCTATTATAGGTCAATATATATTATGTTTTTGAATATCTAGACCAGAAACATCATGATTAGAGTTTGATTTGTTAAGACCTTTCACCATTTCTCAATAACAGAATACATAAGATATGTAAATGGACGCGATGCATCATCCACCATTTTTGAACTGCGAAAGATTTAAACATAACTACTATGTATAATAATTGATTTTTAAGTTCATATGTGTTTTCGGAAGGGATGTTCGGATATGTCTGTAAGGTATAGGAGGTCCATTCTTTAATATGAATCTATGGAAACTCTTTTACGCGTACGACAGTTTTTTAGAGTCCATCGTCCCTCCAGCCTCTTCGTCAATCCAATTTGATGTAGTAGTAGTAGTAGTATAGCGTTTATTGTAAATATAAAATAAATAAGCTACAATAAACAACAAGTGGCCCAAAAAAAGTTAAAAACTTGTGCTTGGGTATAAGTAATTATTATAAAATGGAAACAACAAATAAGGGTTAATTCAGGAATATTTATATTTAAATATTATGTATTCCATATATATCAGTAATAATAGGTATTGCATATGTCTACAAGTTGGTGAATTTTAATGCGCTTATTATTTACTATCCATTGTTTTAAACCATACTTGAATGAATTTAAAGGCACTAGACATTTTATGCTTTCTGGTATCTCATTGTATAGTCTTGGAGCAAGAAATGTATGACATCGTAATAAAGTATTTTTTCTTGCTTTTGGTACAACATTACATGCATATCTTATGTCATATTTATGTTCGTGTTTTGTCAAGTTTGATTTATTTTTATATTGGTAAATACCTAATGACATGAAAAATGTTTGGCAGATATCTAGAATTTTTGTTTTAGAAAATGACAAGTCACTAGGATATGTACATTTCACTTTATATAAAATTTTTATTAAACGTTTTTGTATAATTTCTATTGCTTTTATATTATTTTTACATGCTGCGCCCCACACCACAACACAATATCGTATATGACTATGAACAAGTGCTTCGTATACAATGATCATCTGTTCATAGGTAAGTATAGTGGAAAGGAGTTTAAATTTGCTTATAACGTAACGAATCTTTTTGACAACATATTCGGTATGCTCTTTCCATTTGATATGGCAATCTAGATATATTCCTAAGTACTTGATACTGGTGACCATTGATATAGGAGCTACCTGTTTACAACTGATTTGTAAGTTGGTGTATTTCGGTAAGCCGTTTGCGTATTATGCGAATGGAACAAAGTGAGTCTTGTTGAAATTGACTGTTAAAAGTCGACTACTAAACCAGTTGAACATTTTTTTAAAACCATTTTCAGCCTTTGATTTTAATATTTCCCAACTTTCAGCAGAAAATATAACAGCTGTATCGTCTGCAAAACTCACTATATCTCCGCTCACATCAACCGCAAATAGATCATTTATATATACGTTAAAGAATAATGGTCCCAGTACCGTTCCTTGAGGAACACCGCATGTTATAGGCACTGGAGAACTAGAGCATTTATTTATCATAACAGTTTGTGTTCTATTACTTAAATAACTTTTAATTAGATGATAGATTTGACCCCGTATACCATAATTTTGTAAAGTTTTCATGAGTATCATATGATCAACTGTGTCAAATGCTTTTGCTAGGTCAAAAAATACACATAATGTTGGAATATTTCTGTCTACATTTTTGCATAGTTTTCCTACTACATATGTCACCGCATCTTCAGTAGATTTATTTTTTTTGAAACCGAACTGTTTATCAGAAAATATGTTATATTTCTCTAAAAATTCTGTCAATTTGTTCTTTATTATATTTTCAAAAACCTTTGCCAAACAGGAGATAAGTGAGATAGGTCTATAATTGGATAAATCATATTCATCACCAGTTTTATGTACAGGCATCACAGTCGCAATTTTGAGTATAGATGGGAAAATACCCTTTTCCAGACAACAATTAATTATTCTAGTGAATGGCTCCGAAATCAGATGTGCTACGATTTTGAGTGTTTCAGCAGTTAAATTGTCTATTCCAGGTGTTTTGCCATTTTTCAGCAGCATTATTGATTTAATTACTTCTTGTTCAGTGATTTCTTGTACTACAATGAAACACCAAAAATGTTGGGGGCCCAAAAATATCAAAGGAGTCAAGAACGATTCTTTCACATTTCCGTTCATAAAGTAGCTAGCTTACCTTCTTTGACTTGACTTTGAGTTGACTCCCACAGAAAAATTAGCAATACCAACAGGTTTTTCAAATGTTATCGATACATAACCTTTTTACAGACTTCTCAAATCTTAAAAAACAGTAACATCTACTCAAACCGCTGGGTTAGTGTTCGCTCTACCCTGTATATTATTCGCAATCAGCATCCCATTTCAGGCTGCGTTCCCACTAGAGATGCGCGAGGATGTGTTACCAGGAATGTGTTTCGAGAGATGTCTACTAGTAATGTGTTGCGAGGGATGTCTACTAGGGACGTTGACTGAGACGCCAACACCGAGAAGATGCACGCCGCTCGCTGGCAATCTGGAGAGAGCACGCTAAACATCCTCGCAATAGCCATCCGCACTCCGTTTCACAGCTTCGCCACACATCTTCGCACTGATCATCTTCCTATAGCACATCTCTGGTGGAAACACGCACACCTTTCCACAGCTCCGCTACACATCCTCGCTGCGCTCATTTTCCTAGCCCATCTCAGGTGGAAATGCAACCTAAAACGAAAGCAAAGTATTTCCCGCTGGGTATTGTAAATCCATACGAGGCTAAAAGCACTCCTTAAACAAAAAGTAAGGTCTCACGGTCAAGACGGCAGGCTGAAGGTCGGTTTAGGGGTTTTGTGTTTAGTTTCAGTTATGGAAATCGATCGTAACGTGATTGATAGTACTTGTCGCTGATTCGATTTTCTGTCAATGCAAAACAGAAATATCTGACAGAAATTAACAAAATTATAAACTCCGTTTTTCCCGTCTAGATTCAGATTTATTTTCGGATTCCAAAGCTAATATCCTAATGGCATATCTTCGGAGCTAAAGAGAAGATATAATAAATGATTTGGTTCTGACAGATTAAGAAATGAGGTGATCTGTGTGTACTCTTCATCTGAATTTGTCAATCTCAATGCGTATCAAATTATTATAATTGCGAAAAAATCAGTTTGAGCCACATGTTTCCGCAACTTGTTAGACTAGCTAAGCTAGTTGTGATAACACCAGCTAGTAGCTTCAGTTGTTTTTTAAACAAAAACTCCAATTTTTCTATATGCGACGTTGCGATTTATATTAAGTCATCCCCAGGAAACAGAAAAACGAAGTTTTCATCGTTGGTATGACAATAATCATAAGAGTTTAACTAGATAAAAATACTGGAGTAATAAGACACTACCAACGGTTTTAAAATATAACGTCACAAAACACGCACAATAAAACCGAACTAAGATAAAACAAACAGGAACAGTCTTTGGTGTGCAGGCACATTACTGATTTTATTCTGTTCCTGTTTGTTTTATTTTAATTGGTTTTTATTGTGCGTGCTTTGTGACGTTATATTTTAAAACCGTTGGTAATGTCTTATTATTCCAGTATTTTTATCTAGTTAAACTCTTATGATTATTGTCACACCAACGATGAAAACTTCGTTTTTCTGTTGCCTGAGGATGACCTAATATAACTCGAAACGTCACATATAAAAAAATAGGGAGTTTTTGTTTGAATGACCTTATCCTACAAAAACAACTGGAGTTCATCACAGTAGGTCAAAATCCGTTTACAAACCACCTAGTAGCGCTTTGGCAGGACGATCTTTTTCCAGTTTGAAACGAATTTATACCTACTTGCGAAATACCCAGGACCAAGAGGGATTGAGTAAGTTAACGGTCGTTTCATTAGAAAAATAGCTTTTACAAGATCCAAGACGAAACATAAATGTTTATAATAATGTATTAAATTAGTTTTTCTTAAAAAGACCGCCGTATTGGTTTGATATATAAAAATAATACTTTTCAATATTTTCTGGCCTAACAGCTGACCGAATGGCATTTTTAAGTGCAATTGCCTATCACAGAAACACTCACAAAGGTGAGTAATATTTACCAGTTGCCTGCCCTATTGTAAATAGCGTTGGACGCCACTAGCTCCACAACATATCGGACCACAAAATTTATTTAAGATCAGTGCTGTATTGAGACTTTGCAGTTACGAAAACGGCGAAATCAATAATAATTCAAGGCAATAAGTGAGACATATTGTCGTCCTTTTTGGACTCTCTCTATCTCGAAATACAAAGATTTCACGATCCAAAGGTACAGAAAATAACTGTGAAAGCTATCGTGATTAAATGAATGAAGTTTTAAGGTAAGGAAATGTCTACCGGTTCATATTTTCTGGCAAAAGGTCACTCTTGTTTCTAGTATTGTGATTTCCATGTCACTCTGTATATATAAGTATACCTGTAAGTCTTCTGTAATGCAAAGTGATAGCGTGTTTACGTGTAGAGATATTCTCAGTCTAAAATACACACAACTGGAATTTTTATTAGAAAAGGATCCTGTTCAGGGATTGTCGAGTGTAAACAGTTCCCCAATAAAGCTTGCTCTAGTGCTAGCAAGTCGATGGGCGGCATCGATCTTCCTAGAGCTCCTAAATAAACATTTTAGCCAGAGAGTCTCGGAGAGTGGAGCAGGTATTTACTTGTTGCGCGAAGATCAAACTTACTCGAGAAAGTTTAGGCAAGTAATATGTCTCGAGAGCCCTGTTTGGTAGGAGATATTAACAACTCGAACAGCATTTATTCAATATTATAAGGTCGGTTCTTTTACTTTCCGCTGCAGACTCTTCAGAAAATTAGATGAGATACATATATGAGGTTGACGCTTTTAATCCATGATTCATCAGCCTTGATGTTTCATATTCGAAAGATCGGGATAAATATATTGCTTGCTAAGCTGAAAATGAACCAAAAATAAAGTGCAATGTGAAAGTAATAATTCACAACGGCGACCTTTAGATCGGTTGATGTTCTACATAATATTTTATTTTGTGTGACTGCGGAACATTATGGTGATTTGAATACATGAATGAGTGAAGACGATAGACTTTTGTGTTTAATAAGTGATTACTTGGCATACACGTATGTTATTTATCGAAACTCAAAGAGTTAAATATTGATAACTGATATTCAAATTTCAGTACCCAGAAAGAGTAAATATACAGTACTTACATTTTGGGAAAAAACTGTGGTAGGTAGAAATGGGTAGTAATCATATGTTTTACTGACGGAAAGATCAGAAAGTTTAGTCCTTTGTTTCATCTCGGAGCAAACTTTTATAATCTTCTAAATGTGGTGTGAATGAGATCTAACCTAATGCAGTCGTTGTCATTATCGATGTAAGATGAGTTGAGTTGATCGCTTGTCCAGTAGGTGACAGGTCGGGTAAATTTGGTGGCCGTAAAGATAAGTATTAGCTTAGGTTAGTCACTTTTAGCGACAAGACGCGATTTCGCTTGGAAAAAAACAACGACTGCAGTTTTATATAGAATACCATACTACACTTAGTAGTTTTTTTGTGTGGGATGCTACAGTACTTGGTAGCAAACCATCCCTAGCTTCTTTAAATAGAAGCAGGAACGCTCGGGCTTACGGTAATTACCTCTTAGTGCAAACTTAATTACCTTGTAATCAACAACTGCAAGATTCCATTTCACATTAAGATAATATTGAAACTCGCAGCTTCTAAGGTCACTTGATCTTCCACCTATTGGAGATGTATAGAAAATGAAACGCAAAAAGCCGAGTCGATCTTCGCAACTTGCACTGGAACAACTATGTAGAACAGAGGTTCCCAACCTGTACGCCGCGGCGCCCTGGTGCGCCGTAGAAAGTAAAGAGGGACGCCGTGAGTCGATCCTCTAAGTCTAAGGGCCGGTTTCTCAATGTCAAGTTAAATATTTATCTGGAAGTTAACGGTTATCTATCAGATAAATCGTTTAAACAATTGAAGATTGAACTTACGAATTGACGTAAATCTTATCTGACAGTTGTATCCATAGAAACGCTAACTGGCAGCTACCTATCTGACACTTTTAACTAGACATTGAGAAACCCCCTAGAGCACAAATATTTGTGGGTGCCTAAAAAGCAGCAATACCTATTCTGGCGCTCGCCGCATCTTGAAACTACTGGAGAAGATTACAACGTTCAGGAAGAAACTACAAGTTTGTATAAAAAAGACGAAATGAAGGCGGCGGTCAAGATTGCTTTCCACAATTGTATAAATATGAGGGATCCAATGAACTGGTTGTCTCACAAGACCTGATGGCCCTTTTCACGGAACACTTATGGAAGCTCACTGAATGGTTTTCGAAATACTTTGGAGATGATGATGTCGAAAAATTTGCGTGGATCCAAGTTCCCTTTCGTACCCAAGCGCCGCCAAAATTCTCCAAATCCGATTTGATGGAGTTTTGGTTATCGATTCAAAATGAATATGCAAACCTAACTTCAAAAACTTTAAGAATTTTTATTCCGTTTGCAACGTCATATTTATATGAAGCTGGATTTTCAGCCGTGGCTGTAATCAAGAACAAATATCGCTCAAGGACCAATGAGGAGCAAGAAATGAGAGTCGCAGTGTCGAACTTTATTCCCTGTTTTGAGGGGAAATGCGGAGATCACCAAGCTCAATCTTCGCATTCATTTGACTGTCGTATTTTATTTTTGTTTTTCTTGAGTCTTTCATTTTGTTTTCTGTTTCAATTCTGAATTCTTATAAATATAATAAAATAAACTTAATTTCCTAGTGAGGAAGTTTTAATTTTTGTGTTTACTGTTATTGTAGATACCTATTTGTTTCGACAGTATCTATTTAAAATAGCTGTGTAAGGGTAGGGCGCCGTGACAGAATATCAAACTTGAAAGTGCGCCGCGGGTTGAAAAAGATTAGGGACCCCTGACGTAGAAGGTTGAGTTATCCATTACCATACCTTAATTGCTATAAACTTGTTCTTATAATTTATAATTCGCTACTTCCAGTTATCACAACGGATCTTCCAACATTGACAAAATATAATCACATTAACTTGGCTTTATAACTTCAATGTCTCTCTCAGTCAGATCAAGCCACTGTTACTGATTATACATTCACAAATTACGTACGTTGATGAAGCACAGTACACAGTTTCTGATTCGTCTCTGAGGTAAGCGTGCCTGGAACATACAATAGCAAATGTTACTCAAACTGATGTGGAGCGCGATATAGTAGTTTTTTCTGATTGCGGTGACAATGACATACGCAATCAGACTGAGCACAAATCACTCCTGATGTTTGACAAAATCTAGTTGAATATAATCATGATTTGAACACAAAGCCGTACGTTGTAATTACGAGACTTTGTCAAATTATTGTATAATGGGGAGTGAAATCTACTTTTAAGTGGTGTGTTATCAAGATTATGCTGTGCTTGTATATAGTACAGATATTTATGTGTAGTGTAGACTGTACATGTTTGTTTATTCAATAAAGGTACACTTCTTCGATCAAATATTAATGCACGAATTATATACCATTGCAGTACACTGTACGTCAATAATTGCCTTGCAATTTTTAAATCATGATTACTATTAGTAGCTACTATTAGTATTTGAGTATTATTATACTATCTATAATATAGCATTAGCCTATAGCACAACTGAAAAATACCAATGCAACCGATATATAGAAAGTCTTTTTAAGTTTCTTGAGTTTCCCATTAGAGGTGAACGGTAGCTGAAGGTACTTTATGACACTTCGTTCTTATAGAGGGCTTGCCGATTTTGTTGAAGAAGGCACAATTCTGATACGACACTCATTTGTGCGAAGCCATTCAAAACCACTTGTAGGCTACAATTTTCAACGAAATCTAAAAACAAATAAATCAAATTTTTTGGTCAGTAATAACTTGATATATCTATTCAATTTGATACAAACAGCTCAATAGGAACAAAAAAAATCGTCGGCATTTTAGAAACAATGAAAATTCAAAGACCAAGCTTTCACACCAAAGTAAGTAACAAGCTTTAACTTAATAGTAATATACCTTTCTCTTGCAGGCCTCTCAGCTGATTGAACCTACTTGACGTAATAGTAGGCATGCACCTGGAAAGGAGCAAATTGGGAAATTTACGAAATTACTTGACTTCCCCTTTTTATTCTAATAGTCCAATTGAGTTTTCTTTGCCACGAGGAAGTGATCACTTAATAAACCATGATCAAGTGACAGATTTTTGAAATATGTTTTAGTAAGCCCACAATCTTCCGTCCCCGCACTATTGGCCCACCCTGTATCTGCTACATAACGTAATTTCCAGAAGTTCGAGTAGTTATGTCTTTGATATCGAATTTCGTCATACATACGTACCCAAGACAATGTAGCGCTTCTGCACCTGGGTGGATGCGTTCTGATGCTCGGTCCATGGCACTGGCGCGTCTGTCATCCCCACACGTGTCGATCGGCCATGTGGTGGATGCCTGTGGATTATAGTTCATAAATTTCAGTTAACCCTGGACCTTTATCTGATTTAATGATTACACGTAGACTTCTGGGCTTCAGAACCTTGTTATGTCCTCATATTACTACATACAGGGTGTTCATTTGAAAACTTCAAAACCACGAATTTATCGAAAACCAGTTATTAAAACAAAAAAAAAAAGAGAATCGTCCGCTTGTACCCTTCTCCTCCAGGGCAAAGATTACAGAATAAAATTCCGTAATCTTTGTCCAGGGTCACCCCATCAAAATATTTAAATGAAAAGTGGTAACGAGTAAGATATTATTCTATTACTACCCGTTGTAAAGGTATGTCGAATTCCTTTTTTTAAGGTTAATTTTTTGAAAGCGCCCAATTCGTTTTCGAGAAAATTAGAAAAATCTTTATGTATCTCAATTTGTTCAAATAAAAAAGAAAAACACAAAAAATACAACTTTTTGAGGAACATAATAAGTAGTAAGTGTTCAAAATGTTGCGTGTTATTGCCCAAATAATAATGATGTAGGCGATGCTTCAATTTCTGACGTACAGGTGCAAAAACAAGTTGTGAAATATCATGGCTGCTTTTGATGATGCTTTGACGAAGATCATCCAAGCATTCAGGTTCACTACTACACTAAACACTATAGATTTTAATTAATGCCTTCATAGAAAAAAGTTCAACGACGTCAAATCAGGATATCTAGAAGACCATTCTGTAGCCCTGTAACCCTCTTCGCCAGTTATCTGGAAACGCGTCGTCTAGGCAATGTGGAACAAGAAGAACATAGTGAGAAGGAGCACCGTCTTGCTAGAAATATATTTCAGCCTCATCAATCATCAAGTATAGGGATTCCGTCCTCTTTGATTTGGTTTTCAATGGTTTCAGTGAGAAGCAGGTTGATGGTGGTTCCCAATATACGCAAATAAATGTCTCTTAAATTTCCATTAACAAACAATGACTCCATCACTTTGTTTCTCAAAATGCCTGCTTATCATTATTTTTTGGGGTACTGGGTATAAACTTTTGGTTCTTGAGCTGTTCGGCCGGCGTCGACACGTTTCGCTGGTCAGACGGAAAAATCTGCAGTAGCCAAGCACGCACTCCAAGAAAGTGGGAACCACAAGGTGAAATTTGACCTCCTCTTATTACGCCAGATTTTATAGGGAGTCCATTGAAATCTATAAACATAGGAACAACTACAATAACAAAGAAGAAGCATATAAGCTCAACAGAATAAGGATACCCGCCTTAAGAGACGCAAAGATTCTGGGATGCGCAGGAGTTCTACAGGCATCGGAGGTGCACAGCGCAGCTGCCCCTACTCCTAATCTGGGGATTACAGGTGCCGGTCCCGTGACGCGGTCGCAGTCTCTCGGAACACGCCGAACAGGTGACATCAGCTTCTGAGGATACAGACCAGTCGTGTTGGCGAAATGTCAAGCAGCGAAGCGCGCCGACGCCAAGGCGGCGGAGCGTGCCGGCGCCGGCCGAACAGCCCAAGAACCAACAGTTCGTCGGATCATGGCCGCCCAAGTCTTACACGGTACTGAGTATGCCCTTTTCCAAAGCATGATGACTTTCATTGTTGCCATACCAGCAGTTATGCTTATTAACAAATTCAGTTAGATAAAATGTGCATTTATCACTCAGGCAGATATTCCTTACATGCTTGGTATTACCATTAATTGCTGTACTCATTTGTTCACAAAACTCAACTCGTCGAACAAAATCGCCTTCGGTTAACTGCTGCACTACTTTCATTTTGAATGGATAAAATTCATGGAGTTTCGTAACTGTATATATACAGCAATATAAAGTGTTAATTAGATCCGCAATTTTGCGTAATGAAGTATTAGGACTTGTGCCAAAATGGCCCAAAACCTTTTGAGTAAATTTCTAACAAGGTACAAAACATATCTATGCGAAGTTATTTTCCGCGAGTGTCTGGCGTTAAACGAGCACATTGATTTTGGGCACCACAAATTCAACAGAATCATTTTCATTGCTTTGGCAACTGTCCGTCAGGAATTTGAACATCGCTCATGGTCAATAATGGTCCACATATTGATCACTCACTGCAATAAAAAATAGTTTTTTGTGGGTTTTTGTTTCAACTTAAGGTACATAAAAATTTCTCTAAGTTTCGCAAAAAGAACCGACCGACTTTAAAAAATGAAACGTTAAAATAAAGAACTTCGAAACAAGCGATTACTCGATACCCTTTGTCATTAAACATTTTTAAGGAGACGACCCTGGTGGCAGCGGGTGCAAGGGAGAAGATAGTTTTTTGTTAAAAGGTTGTTTCCCTTGACAAAAATGTTGACGTATCTCGGCGTTTTTCTTTTAATTTGTGGTTTTCGATAAATCCGTAATGGGAATTTTTTAACTGAACACCCTGAATAATAATAAAATCAAGACTTGATTTGACAGCATTACCTCAAATATATACCACCACCAGACGAGCAAGACGCACGAACCCTTGCACGAACCACTCGAGCTACATTTCAGTTCTGATCCCATGAAATTGAAAACGGGGAAATTGATAACGCACGTCTCGAGACGTGGCCTTCCAATGCTTTGCATGAAAAGCCGAGTAGACGTGCGTCAGAAATGGCGTCGACCACATAGCCAGTCGGCCCGTGTGCGGAGACCCTTAATACCTGCATAAATATTCCGGATTCGAGACCTCCTGTTGTAAAAATGTAACACAGATCCATCACCCGAAATCATACAACAAAAAGGTATATCAAGAAATCGAAGGTCAGGTTTTGTCCTGCACAGAACATGATGGATGACCTCTCCGTAGCAGATCATGTATTTTTTTCTCAGTCGGACGCCTGAGCGTCTGTTCGCATTTGTCTCCCGCGAAAATTATCCCCGTCCTAAGCACACACATTTCTTACGGCTGGTGTGTCCCAGCTCTCTGCGATGTAGACGGGGCGAACTTTAGTATTCCGCACCGAAGGCGGTTAAATTCTCGACGGCAACGGCCATTTCTATTCTCTTCGCATTTCCACCGGCATTTGCCGGTGACGTGATTTGTGCCTCTCCATGTCACTTGATAGCACTCGCCGCGTCGCCCGCGAGGAGGTGCCATTGCGAACCCGTTTGCTCCCCTGCTTCTTCAGGTGAAGAGGCAATGAGCGTTTTGCTCTCCAGGCAGCAGCCAAGGAGAAATATTTGCAGGAAAGGAACGGGTTATTGGTGCTTGATGATTGCAATAAAAGCCCGCATGCAGCGAGATTTTTGTTTTATAACTGAGCAGACCGCGTAGGTAGAGCCCAAATACCAGAGTACCGCGGCTGCCGTGCAAAGGTTATGCTAGGGAAAATTCGTTGACGCGGGAATTAAATATGCCAAGATCCGCAGGCCCAATAAATACACCTCCTGGCAGTCCATTCCAAGCCTTGAACACCCTGGGAATGAATTTATGGTCATACCGCTGGATTCTTGATGTATGAAGAACCACCGTCTTGGTTGAAATGCACCTGTCGCGCTGGTGCATCTGATAGAATCGGTGAGCGCCGAGAGAATAGCTCAGAGGAGCAGACTCCGTTTAAATAATGGTAGAAGAGTGAGAAATCACCAACCGCACGCTGGTGAGAAAGTAGCTGGAGATGGCGCGTTTAAGCGTCGGGTCACCCATTAGTCGAATTGCCCTTCTCTGGACAGCATCAAGTATAGACAGGGTAATAGGAAAACAACAGCTCCCCAGACATAAGAACAGTACTCCAGGTCAGGTCTTATCTGGACTTTATACAGGGTGGGCCAATAGTGCGTGGACGGAGGATTGTGGGCTTACTAAAAAATATTTCAAAAATATGTCACTTGATTATGGTAGGGACTTTTGAGAGCTATAAAGTAGAAATATGTTCACCTAAATTTTGACGTTTATACAGGGTGATTCATATCAAACTTACATTTCTTTTAATGGAACCCCCTATATATTATTGCATATTTGGATTCCTTGGTTAATTATAGTGTGACTTTATGTATCGCACATGGAACTTTTAACGAACCGTTTATCAAATCACCATTTTTGGTACAAGTAGGTATCAGAAAAAAATTGAATGTCGCAGCAATTACAAACCTTAGAAGGCCGTGACTTTGCGGTACGACTAAGCATGAAATGCGTCACCTTAAATCAGACGGCTAAGTTTGAATTCTTTTTGCACTTGGAGAAATCAGTAGATTAATTAAGGAAACTTCAATCACAGATAACTTGATTTTTTCGAATGAGAATGCCTATTTTGGTTTAAAGAATCAAATGTAAAATTTGATTTCCTTTCTAACGATGTAGTATTCTCGATATCAGTTTTGGTTTTCATTTTATTTCAAATTTTCAGTCAAATCGGTGTTCTTCCTGCGTGCAAGCAACCTAGCAGGCCATGAAAAATAAACAAAAGCTCGTTGATATGGAAGAAACCAACTAACTTAGTAGAAAGATGCAAACTAACTAGATCAACGAGGCAAGATTGTGAAAATTCCTTACAACATATTAGCTCGAACCGGATACAATAGCCGCAAGATCTCTAATGTCAATGAGAAGCTGGGCTATGGCAGAAGTGTTTGTTTCTCACAGCCTACTAGCTATTGAGGTATACTAGAGCTTGGCAACCTTCCAAAACGATTAAAAACTTTGAAACAAAAGGAAAACTATAGGCGACTTTTGCTTACAGTCTAACATGTTTAGAATGAAATTTCACATTTAATAGGATGAAAAAATAGTCATTTCCGTTTAGTTAAGTCGAAAGTGAAGATATCTCCAACTGGAGCAGTCTGAAAATCTATTGAAATAATTGCTGGAATTTTTTAATTACGCTATGTTGTAATTTATGTTTGTTTCATGTAGTTCTCTGCAAACTAAACTATGTTTTACAATTCAGACTGCAATTCAAGTTTCATTTTTCGCGATTTTGCTGATAAGTAGAAGTACCTAACCTACTGAAGAATTTGAAGGGTTCCAGTCAGAGGTACCATTACTTTTGACTTACGGAAATAGCTCCTTTTTTATAGCATTAAATGTGAAAATTTATTCAAAAGACATAGATATTCTACTGACAGCAACAATCACTAGTAGTTTTCCTTTGATTAAATATTTTTTACTGACTTTGGAAATTGGCTAATAGCTAGTAGGCTGTGAAAAATGAGCGTTCTTGGTACCGCTATTGTTTCTGGTTAGAGCTAACATATTGTAAGGAATTTTCATAATCTTGCCTCGTTGCTCTAGTTAGTTTGCATCTTTCTACTAAGTTAGTTGGTTTCTTCCATATTAACGAGGTTTTGTTTATTTTCCATGGCCTGCTAGGTTGCTTGCATGCAGGAAAATTGAAAAACACCGATTGGACGGAACATTTGAAATAAAATGAAAACTAAAAAAGATTGATATCGAGAGTGCAATATCGTTAGAAATGTAATCAAATATTACATTTGATTCTTTAAACCAAAATAGGCATTCCCATTTGAAAAAATCAAGTTATCTGTGATTGAAGTTTCCTTAATTAATCTACTGATTTCTCCAAGTAAAAAAAGAACTTAATTTAAGCCGTCTGACCTAAGATGACGCATTTCATGCTTAGTCGTACCGCAAAGACGCGGCCTTCTATGTTTTATAATCGCTGCGATATTCAATTTCATTCTGAGAGCTACTTATACCAAAAATGGTGATTTGCGCCTAAACGATCCGTTTAAAGTTCCATGTGTGATATATGAGGTCACACTACAATTGACCAAGGAATCCAAATATGCAATAATATATAGGGGGTTCCATTAAAAAAAATGTAAGTTTGCTATGAATCACCCTGTATAAACGTCAAAATTTAAGTGAACATATTTTTATTTTATAGCTCTCAAAAGTCCCTACCATAATCAAGTGACAGATTTTTGAAATATTTTTCAGTAAGCCCACAATCCTCCGTCCACGCACTATTGGTCCACCCTGTATAGTGTGTGGAGGTTAGGTGGTGAGAAGTACTTGCTTACCCTGAATAGATACCTGAGCTTTTTACAGGCGGGTGTTGGAATTGATGCAACAGATTCGTATCAGATCAGATTTTCTGTAATGTTGCCTCCTAAGAGCTTGAATTAGTGTCTCCTTGCCAGAGCCTGTACATTAACCGGCTGCTGGCTTGTGGGAACTACTGTTTTGATAGCGTACAATATTGGGTCTTGCAAGTATTAAATGTTACCATATTCTTGAGCTCTCAAGTGGTAATTAGCCTCAAGATCCTTTGAAAGCTAAGCAGCCGCTGCAGCCTTCTGCGTTCCAGCTCGGCCACAGGGATTAGCCTATTGCTCATGATGCTTGCATGCAAAATGCTGTCATTCGCAAAAGCAGAAACAGTGTCAAAACCAATACCGATCTCCGTGGAACCCCCGCATTCGTTATTGGTTTAGTGGTGCTTGATGAGAGCAAGAAAGATTAAAGTCCTCATGCCGGGAGGCTCGGCGTGGTGAGACAAATGGCCACTCGATTTTGAGTGAATAGCTTGTCGGTTGGTACTTTTAAGCCTACCATGCGTTATGCACAGGCTGGGCATAGTTCGTGAGGTTCGGTCGTTCGTCCACATTTAAATGAACATTCTATCTCGACTTGTTCGTTGGAGTTGAATGCTCTAGTTTAGTCTGTACCTTTCGTTCTAGTCGCAGTTTCGCCGGTTTCCTTAAACTATCTCTTGGTTGTCTTGCAGGGAAGCAAGAAATAAGTACTTTGTTTAGCTGCTATGTAGCAAGTTTTATAATATATAGTAGGCTAGACCTCTAGTGCAGGTAACTATTGTGTTCATCCTTCATAATATTTAACTGCGTATCACGTCTCCTATCAACCGACGTCTTCTTCATAGCTTCATGGCACCCTCGGGCACTTATATAAATCGCATCGTGTCGTACTCGGGATAATCCCAGCTCTCGGTGGATCTACAACTCCCTTTTTGCCCCCGTGTCGCTGCTGCTCCTGTTGTTTTATCTCCGCCGTGCCGCGCCGCAGGTAACAGCACACCCACAGCATACACACCTACCAGCAGCGCGATTCGATAGAAATTACCCGGACTTTTTATCCAGTTGTTCACGACCTCTATATGATGACATCGCGCAGACTACTTCTACACAGAAAAAATACTGTTGCGTTTCCAATTAATTGTTAATATTTGGATGTTTTTCCATCGCTTTAAATATATTTACAGATGTTTCAAATCCATATCATTGAAGGAATTCAATCCTTACATTCAAAGTAATCACAGGTACGCCAATATAATCAAAATGACTTCATATTCGTTCTAACGATATGTATAATCCTCATGATACCAGTATTGACATATAATGCAATCAAAACATCCTTTTGTTTTCTAAATTTACCCTATGTTTCATTTAAGCAAAGCATACAATCTAATCGATGTACAAAAATTATTACTGCAACAGCAGTTCGTAATAATTCATCTGATAAAAATTAATTTTGTTTTAAAAGGTAACTGTTACGCGAACAATAACCCATGCTTTCAAAACATTGTCTATGCTGTTAAAGAAATTGGTGAGTAGTATTCGTAACAACAATATCATATATCAAATTCAATGGCCATTGTTGTTCGCTGAACTATAATCAATATTCGGCGAGACTGATGTCCCGATTCAATGAACGTAGAAAGAAAGAACAGGAGGATCATCTTAGTGTTATTATTGGCGCCAATCCGCCAACATGGACGAGGTTGTTTCGTTGTGTTGTTTTGGCGTTAGCCGTGTTGTGTCATCAAGTGTTTTTTGCTTTTTGCATCAACTATTGTGTGATTTAAATAAGTCCAGTTATATACTAAATGGAGGACCTACTGAGAAATTGGGGCTTAGAAGAGCTAACACCCACATTTGAATGTAGGTATTTAGATTAGTCAGACAGCTACATTTCAGGTGAAAATGCAACAACTGGTGCAGGCTCATGTCTAATTCCTATATCATGCTCCTTATAACTTCATACAAAATCACATTATTAAACATCCAAATGAATCAATCAGCTGTCCTCGCAATAAAAGGTGTTGGTCCAAAGAAAAGAAAGTAGTTTAGAATCAATTACCAAACACAAATTCGATTCAACGACAGGTCGCGATTGAATCATTCGTTGGAATCCGATGACAACTTGTAGTTGAATCGACAATACGATATAATTCGTTACCAACTATACACTTCCAATTAGATAAAAAATCGCTGTATTTGAGGAATGCTGAGTGTAATGTCCCATTGAATCCAAGCATAAGTCTTTGACAAAACGAGAGATTTTTCTGGGTGTACGTCTCCTCATAGGTGTTTCAGCAAAAGATTGGTTGGAAATAGTAGAATGCAAAGGTGTACTCAAATTTCGCTGGAATAATTTTAGCGCACTTTTGAAATTAGAGTAAATTTTAAAAGCAGTGCAGCAATTTCCTTCACTTGTATTTGGTAGTTTGCTCATTATCACTAAAACTGAAAAAAATATTAGTATTTTGAGAATTATTCATGGTTTTAGCCTTTTGAGTGTTTCCGATATAGCTGAAAGATACAGTGAGGAAAATATACTGAAAAAAAAACAACAAAGGAAGTAAAGTCACCCCTCCGTTAACTGTCGCCCCACCTATTGTTCCAAAAAGTGAAGAATTTCTTTGCGGTGTTTGTTGTTTGTTCTTTTCAAACTAAATTCAGCTGATGTTGATTTATTGTCTAAAAGTGGCTGTATTGTTGACAAAATCTGGAATTAGGTTTTCTCAGTATCAAATTTATTGTCGCTTGTAAATATCTCTCTTCCGTTAATGCATTTGATAAAGTCATAAAATTCGCTTGTAGCTGTAACGTCAGCTGGCGGAGCAATACTAGAATTAAGACGCCATTCGTGTGGATGATTTGTTGCTATTTTACTGTGTCCGGGAGACAATTATTATTAATGTAGGTAAAATTATATCTGTAAAGCATAATACTCGAGAGTCCAATCAAAACTATCACGAATATACATAATTTGTAATTTATGAAGAATAATCAGGACTTTCCAATAACGTATTTGAAGTTGGTTTACTCAGAATTGTCCTCGAAAGAAAATATTCTCCCCTCCGTTAACTTATGCTCCGTTAACTTTTGAGGTAACTGAGGGGGAGACTGCTCAACGGAGTGGATACAAATTTTTTTAAATAATTATGCAACTATAAGAAAACTATTTCATGCAGATATGATGAGAAAGTCATGATTAAAGCAGGCCATGATAGAAAAAGCAAAAAAGTTCAAATATCGACAGAGTGTATGCATGCGCTCCGTGAAAAACGTCAGTATTTTCTACAAAACCAATTTGGGAGCTAGACGACCTTTGAAATCCTATGAACTGTAGCCAAGTCAGCTGACCAAAAAGTATAACACAAAAAAATTATAATTTTCTTATCCTATTCTGAATTTGGTAGGAACGACCCAACTGTTAATTTACCGTGTCAGTTTTGAACTACAATTTACAAGGTAAATTCCGAGGTAAATTCATTTAGCTGATTGTCACAGTATATGAAAATGCCTTCGGTTCCGCTTTTTACTAGTTGATTGAAGTTTCTCTAAACATGATGAAAGGAATACGTGAAGAAATACAATGAATGTACACAGAATAAAACTACTCCACAATTATCCAGAATGAACTTGTGCTTTTGTTCGATTTCAAACCCAACTAGCAAAGACGCACTATAAGCCGCGAGTAAAAGGACTGTTCAGTTGTGAAGTTGTTGTGCTGTTGCTTCCTAAACACTAATTTGCTGCTTAAATGCTGTCCAAAATGCCATTCTGCTTCCAGCAGCATATTAGTCCTTTAACGAAGTGTTTAGAACGTTCTTGTAGCAACTTTGTACAAGATCTTATGCGATAAATTTGGAACTGTTGTATAAAAGCTTATTAAAGCATTTATATGCAACAAATCACCTGCCTGCATAAAATAGCTACGTAAGAGCTCTGTAAGAATGACATTCCAAGCTGTTCGGCTCCTTTTGTAGTAATTATACAACAAACCTTCATCTTGTTGCTTTAGCAGGCGAAATTTATATTCTAATCAGCACATTGGTTTCAGCAGTAGCTTTTATACAACTGTTGTTTATAGCTGTTAAAAGCTGTTTTTGGCAGCCATATTGGAGCGATTACCGAGCAGAAAATCTTAGCCCGGTATATTTTTGTTGTTTAATGTAGGTATCTAGAAACAACTATATAGCGTTCCAAGTTCTGATGAGGTTAAACGCATTTGTGAATTAATAGTTACAATGCTTGATTTTACGAAGTCGAAAAAAGTGAAAAGAATTGCCGCATTCCATATGAAAACGTAATTCAGAAAATAATACGCTCAAGCCTGCTAGTAGAAATTCCAGTCAAGGTCACAGCCACTGGCAAGAAGACTATAACTCCAAATAATGCACAGCGAGAACAAATAATTGGGTTGAAGATTTGGAGTCCATTGATCCATGTTTTCTATATATAAACTATATTTCATAAAAGCACTCCAACCACATAGCCCAACAGATTAGTACTGTAAGACATCCATGAAAACAATGCTACTCTATAACAGCATTATTTAAGTAAGTTAAAGGAGTAAATGTTGTATATCCGCTCTATATCTACTGCGAAGGGGGTGAAATCGCAACTCGGTGACATATGGCTCGACTCGTCGGTGATGCATCTAGCCTAAGTACATATGGCAGCCGACTGGCAGCTGTGAATTCAGAGCCCAAATTGCTGTATAATAACTGCCGATTACATCATTCTATCCCATAAGACAACAATCAATATGGACGATACTTTGACACTCATGAATATCATAACCAGCGGTCATATTGGTCAATTAATCAATCGATCAATGGATAATGCTCTAGAGGTTATTTAATTTTGTTTCAATAGTCGCAAACTATATATTTTCATATAAATGCGCTCAAATGTAGCAATTGTGATGATTCCAATGTAATAAAGACATAATATTGTAGTTTAAAATTGGAATTTAATATAGAGCAATGTTGAAAAATCCATCAAAAACCGAGCGCGTGAAAAATTTGTAATTATTTTATGCAAAATGCACAGTAAAATTTCGTGTGCAACTAAATCAAGCCCTCTGGATGCATGCTATCGAATTTGTTAAGGAAACTCTATTCAAGATATTAATGGCCGATATATCCACAAACAAGATGGATTCATAAGATATGACATGCCATTAGAAGCTAGAATAATTTGACTGTATAAAATATTTCTACTACCTACATTTATGCAATATTTAGAGAATCATTTAATTACATTAAAGTTGATTCATGCAACAAAACAATCGTATAGATGTTGTAAAAAAGAGGTTTTGTTGTCGCATTATTGATGTACCCAAGCACTATACAGCTCCTAAGGAGCTGTCACGTAGTAGTGAAGTAAGGATTCTTTAGCAGCTGCAAGAACGTTTACACAACTGTTGCTTAACAGTTGCAGGCAATCTTTATAGAACATCTTAAATGATTGAGCTGCTCTATATGTTGTGCCCATTTTGCCTGTATAACTGTTGTGAGAACGTTTTGCAAACGTTCTTGCAGCAAACGGTGCTGTGAAAGAAATGCTGTGTAAACGTTCTTTCAACTCTAAAAGAACAGAGAATTGTTAGTTGGGAAGCTTTATCGGAAATCATGCATGTTTTGGTGATTCTTAAATGAAAAGACCTCTCTAAATATCAATCAATTTGAAACTTCAATAAGTCTCTCGGAAATCCGTCAATCGTGAAGAATTAAATTTTGTAGCTCCCTAAAGTATAACAGAATAGAAAATAAAGTCTGATTTGCAACAATACTGAAACAGAGAATTCGTGAATTAGATGAAATATCGTAATTTTGATCATCGTCTCAAATAACAATTCTGGCAACATTTTTCAGAGTACTGCAGGTTTTTTACACAAAAAACAGACATACGATCACTGTTCTCAATCTTCAGGGGCATATGTTGCAAAACTTTCTAGTTTCAACTTTTTTTCCGTTGCCGTCAGTGCACCTTAAAAAGATATATATGGTGACACGAGGTCTATTAGACTCCATGACGTCAATATTTTGAAAATAGAAAATCTTCACGTCATGACTTGTTGTTCACAGACTACTAAGTGATAGGAAGGTACATAAAGTGGCCTGCCGCAGAAAAAATTGAGTACCGTAGCTGTGGCGGAGTCTCCTAGACTCAGTGTCACCAGTTAAGAGTTAAGAAAGATGGGAATCGCGGATGCGCGAATCTCCATTATTGTAGGGAGTGTCGCTGCTGGTACAAGCTTATGTTGAAGCATAGCTTCGCACGCCACGCTGCGTCGGCAATTAGTAGCCAGCTCGTCTCTCTTCTTATCATTTTCTTTTTTTTTGTTTTTCGTGAACGCTGCCTAGCTTTCAAATCGGGACGTGCTGCGTTTTGTTGATGCTCTTTCGCCACACCACATCGCCGGATACGATTGTCCTAAGGGATGCATGGGTGCGTTCTGTCGCTGGTGAAAATTACGGTGTCCTTTCTGTTTAGTATCCTCTAATCCAGTTAAATTGTACTTTATGGAAAGTAAAACCGAGCAGTCTTTTCTGCGGCATATTTAGCATAGGCTGGTGACATCGCAAGGTGATGTATTTTAAAATCAGTGAGATAGTATCGCTTAGGGCAACCATGTGCCAAAGCTTCCCCTTTTGATTAAGTGACAAATGTACGTATTTTGAAAGACTCCTTGATGTTCAAGATTTTACCATTCACTAATCCATAATTGATTCACTTAACATAAAAATCCAATCAACTTAATCTATTTGTTGTCCAAGTGCAGCAGCTGAATTGGCCTGATGGCTAGACATGAATATAATAATTATTGGGCATAGGTTGAACGGAGTGAAGCTATAACTGGATCGGAGAGAGCAAGAATTTGATAGATTCGTAAATGCAATGGACTAGTATCATGAATTTTTTGTTGTTGCATATGATAGAGTACGTCATGAAAAGCATCTCATTTTTTTCTCAGATTTTTTTGGGCACAGGAAAGTCGACAAAATAAGGAAAACATTTGAATTCTCCTAGGGCAGTGACGTCACTGCCCTAAGGCGAACAGCCAATCAAAAGACAGATATGTGTTCTGTGTTGCCGCATTCTGATGGCGCGCGAAATGTCGGAGCTGTACGCGGGCTGCCTCATCATCATCATATCTTCTGTTCCCGTCTGATACGTTTTGTGGTTTTAATATCCCGTGACCCGAAATTCCGAAAGCTAGGATAACGTTCCTGATCCGTTAATCCTGTCAATCGTCATTCGGTCATTGTCATTGTTATTTCCAGTTTTCATTGGGTTTTGGCTGTAATTTTCAACAATCTTTATTATTATTTGTTTGCGTTTATTTGTGCAGGATATTCTTTTATTCCATTTTACTGGAATTCAAGTTATTTTATCATAGTATAACCAACAAGTATGGGTAAAATCGATAGTGGATTTACAAACGCCGATTCAGATAACCTGCGAGTCGGAGCTGTTCTTGGCAATGCATGCTGATGATTCGCGCGGTTGGCACTGATTGGCTGAATTTGAATTCCTTTCTTTAAACATTAGAGTGGAATTACTAAAAAATGTAGAAAGTAACGAGGTGCAGCAGTACGTTTATTTTTGTATGCACTAAGCGGTTATAACAATTAAATCATTGTTCTTAACCTCGTGATACTAGTCCATTAGCAAGGTACGTCAGGCTGTTTCTCAAAACTTTATTAAAATCTTGCAGTTGTAGCTTCTTTCTAATCAAACCCCGTAATTTGAGCTTTCCTCAACTTCTTAGCCTCAGTACCATCTTGACTGATTTTTGTGATAAAAGCTTCCGCAATGTTTATATTAACCCTCAAGTACTGACGTGTCGTCTCTGAGGCTGTGAATTTAAATTTACGATAAATCTGTTATTAGGAATATTTTGCAATTCTATCTTCGGACGCTATTATCTGATAAAGATAAAGTTTCTTAAGTCTAATGACAGGAAATGATGAGGAAAAATTAAACTAAAATGAATTTCTCTCTCTCTCTCTCTCTCTCTCGCAAGACTCGTCTGGTGGATGACGTCAGTAGAAGCGTAATTAATTGTTGACGGATATCTGTTAGTGTTTTCCACTGAGCAGCACTCACTGCTCTCCTGACAAGTGCAATTCTATCATCTGCTCTGACAAAGTGCATATCAGTGCGGATCGGTGCAATTCCTGAGGGGAACGTACTCAAGCAGAACAGTGCATTTATAATGACAGCTGACCTTTGTTTTTTCTAAGGTCAATAGAGCTGTTTATTTAAGTTAGAAAGGTATAAAATGTCTGAGGATTATGAAAATTATGATGGCAAATGTGGTCTTACGGGGGAAGAATTGAGAGTCCCTGAATACTTCTATTAACTTGTAGCATGTAGTCCTTTCCACACGAAAATTACTTTTAAACTAAAAATGATTTTATTAAGTTTTAAATTTTTTTTATTAGAAAAAAAGTGTATACCTCTTTATCGCTGAATTTGTGTACTACAGTTTCCACAAATTTTATAGCTTTCGGCATTTTTTGCTTTTCCTTAAATAACATTGCAATTTCTTCTTCAGCATCACTACTCCCATAGCTTTCTAGTAATTCATTTAAAATTAGAAAATCTGACATTTTTGTAGCCATATTCGCCATATTTGCACTGGCACTACAGCACGAAATCCCGAGGCTTGTGCGAAAAAGTTGCCCTGAGTGCGCACTACACTCAGAGAATGCGGGTAGTGGAACATACTAAAAATCAAGCAGTGCAATAGAACTTTACCAGTGGAACACAACTATTTCACTCAGTTCAACGCAGTGCGGGAGAGTGCAGCCCAGTGGAAAACACTATTTGTTTAGGAAGCTTCGGATAAAATGGAGCCTATAGTACGTCCATTAAAAATGGTTCGTTGCAAAAAAGAAGTTGCAAAACTAATTAACTGAACCATTCACGAGGCGGAAAAATGCTAATCCACATATTTTCAAAGGTATAAAATGTTGTATAAGGTGTATTTTGAAAATTAAATGGCATGTTTCCTAGTGCCGAGAGATATGGCAACCTATCATTCGTATCTACTCTTCTTCAATGAATTAATTACTTAGATATCTTTTTATCTAATCTCCAGATGTGTTATCTCCATCGCTTTTCCTGATTACCTTTTATTCATGTTAAATTAGGTAGTACTAGTGAATTATCGTTTACTTATTTCATTGTGTATTTACATGATTTATTTTGGTCACTTGTTAATCTATTGGATTGCTATCTTACTAAATGTCAAGCTATCGCCCAGAATGATCATTTATTTTTTATCCCCTACACTATGTTGTTCAATAACACGGCTTCGTCAACACGCCTTTCCGGTGCCTTTGGCTGCCAATACACATATTTTCAAAGAAATAAAATGTTGTATAAGGCGTATTTTGAAAATTAAATGGCATGATTCCTAGTGCTGAGAGATGTGGTAGCCTATCATTCATATCTACTCTTCTTCAATGAATTGGTTACTTAGATATCTTTTTATCTAATCTCCAGATGTGTTATCTCGATCGCTTTTCCTGATTACCTTTTATTCATGTTAAATTAGGTAGTACTAGTGAATTATCGTTTACTTATTTCATTGTGTATTTACATGATCTATTTTGGCCACTTGTTAATCGATTGGATTACTATCTTATTAAATGTTAAGCTATCGAGAATGATCATTTATTTTTTATCCCCTACACTATGTTGTTCAATAACACGGCTTCGTCAACACGCCTTTCCGGTGTAAGTATACCGCGAAGCAAGAACAGCACGAAAAAATTCGCACTTGTGGTGTCGGTGCGACATCATTTATCATTTTTTGTCCGAGATTGGTATTGCGGTGGCAGAGGAAGGACGACCGATAACCCTCCGGGCTGGTAAAAACTTTTTCAACCCCCTCCCCGAGTCGACACGCACCGGATCTGTCGTGGGAGGACAGCGCTGCTCTGTGTTATTGTAATCGATGCGGCCACTGCTTGTGGCATACTTTTTGTCGTCCTGGCCCATATCTGGGACCGAATCTAATAACTGGAAGGAGTATTTGACTGCAGGAATTGGCTGTGGCCTGAAACGAGATCATAGCTAGTGGCAACAGAAAATTTATGTAAGTTGTATACACACGGCTATTCAAAATTATGGTATCACCTAAAATTTCGGTTAACTTCAAAATCCCATCACCGAATAACGTTACTCACTCCTTATACAGGGTGGCCAATCGGGTGACGTTATTAATTTTTTTTAGATAGCCCGTACCGAGATCTATCCAAAACTCCCCATGTATGCGTAGCAATTATTGATAGTTTTCGAGTTATGATTTATTTTTGGAAAATTTAGAGATTTTCCAACGTTTTCAAGAAATCGTCAAAAACAACAGCAAAATGCTTTTTAGTTTTAATTTTTCTGTAATTATAATCAGTATTAAGCCTGTTTTGATATCTAATAAAGAAAACCTGTACATCCGACCAATAATTAAGTACATCTTGGGCCCAAAGTTTGAAATGTTTCTAGTCAGGAGACCAAAGCGTTCAAAATAAAATTAAAAATACGTATGCCTGGTTCTGGAGCTCCAAAGCTAATCTTAAGGTCGCATTCGGTCCCCCAATTGTCGTTAGTTAAACTAATAGTTCACAGTAAAGATAAGATGTCGCTTGAAGGTCTATTTGGGTATTAAATTTCGTCACAGTAAGCCATGTCGATAGGTCAGCACGTCCAAACGTAATTCATATCGAAAAATTGCATGGGCGACATTGCATCCGGTCGGCAACGGGTCGGATTAGCATACATTAGTAATTTCAGTTTTATTATTTTGGCTATTGCGAGTATTTTGGCGATGAAAGGATTTTAGAAAGTAATGATGGGACGTAATTCTTATTTGCTATCGAACTTCGATAGCCTTAGATCGATGACCTTAGAAGAGTAGGCTAAACGTTTATGACTTCAGAATTTAGCACTCTACGAATAATTATGCGAAATAACTATCAGAATACTGAAGTTCTACCTCCGTTTATCTTTATGTTCTATTATATATCAGTCATTAAATACAAAGTATCGAGAACAAAAGCAGATGGGAAATCCGCATCTCTATCATTTGGATGTTTTAGAGAATGACACATGAACACCGATACTATAACCTAGAAAATCGTAATATAATATAATCTGTTTCCCAATCATTTTTCCAATATTTCAATCGTGGCGAACTTATTCTATACTAGCAAGTTGTTTAGAAAGCCCACAAAAAAAATAAGGTCGGCTTTTTCAAAATTCCAGCAGCTTTAAAGGATCAGGACGAAAAGTTGGTTTATCAACATTAAAAATGTTGGGTGATATCTTCGAAGCGAGGGAATGAGCATTATTATTTATCGTCGATGGTATAAACCATTCTTGCAAAATAGTAGAATTTGCTCACTTTATACTGGGTAAGTACCTTCGTTAAAAGTATGACTAGTTGATCATATAAGAATTAGTTATCTCCAAGACTATTTTTTGTAGTAAGAGGTCAATGTTTTACAGAAATTCAATTTTTAGGGCAGCCTGCAGAGATAACCAAGACTGGATAATGGATAATCAAACATAATATGGGATATGTTTGTTCTAAGACTAAAGATATACAAGATAGCGTAGACATCACAGAAGCATGCCATAGAAGTGGCTCAGAATGGTTTGTTAGTATTATAGTTTATTATTCCAGTTCATAGTTTATTAATCCAATAATTTTTTAGAGTGATGCTGATAAACTTTCTTCAGATATTGTCGACCCTATGGTTTAATAAACAGTTCAACACAGACGAGCCAGGAGGCCAAACAACAAGACGAGCAAATAATAGATGAATATATGTTTCTAACCAGCATAGGTAATAACATGTATTTTGAAATGTTGTTTATAATAAGTAAGCTACTTAGACCATTTGTTGTTGATTTTAGAATGGATTTGCAAAAGTCCTTGGTACATACAATCAAAAAGAAGTAGTGTAGGAATTTGTTCAATATAGACTAACCAGGAGATCAATTCAATAGAAGAGGAGCAAATAATAGTAGATGAATATGTGTTTCTAGAGTGCTATTTGAAAGGTGAAAATATGTATTTTGATCTGGGTTTATAATAAGAAAGCTACTTAGAAACATTGTTGATTTCAGAGTGGGCGAAAAGCGAGAGGAGGAAAATGTTGACAAGGGGTAGAAGTAAATACAGCATGCTGTAACAGAAAGCCTACAAGAGTGCTTGGATAGACAATCAAAAGAAGTAGTAGTAGGAGTAGTAGGAAATGGCTTAATAAACAGTCTAACACAGACTAGCCAGGAGGCCAAAGCACAAGTCGAGCAAATAATAGATGAATATATGTTTCTAACCGGCATAGGTAATAACATGTGTTTTGAAATGTTGTTTATAATAAGTAAGCTACTTAGACCATTTATTGTTGATTTTAGAATGGATTTGCAAGAGTCCTTGGTACATACAATCAAAAAGAAGTAGTGTAGGAATTTGTTCAATACAGACTAGCCAGGAGATCAATTCAAAAGAAGAGGAGCACATAATAGTAGATGAATATGTGTTTCTAGACTGCTATTTGAAAGGTGAAAATATGTATTTTGATCTGGGTTTATAATAAGAAAGCTACTTAGAAACATTGTTGATTTCAGAGTGGGCGAAAAGCGAGAGGAGGAAAATGTTGACAAGGGGTAGAAGTAAATACGGCATGCTGTAACAGAAAGCCTACAAGAGTGCTTGGCTAGACAATCAAAAGAAGTAGTAGTAGGAGTAGTAGGAAATGGTTTAATAAATAGTCTAACACAGACTAGCCAGGAGGCCAAACAACAAGACGAGCAAATAATAGATGAATGTATGTTTCTAACCGGCATAGGTAATAACATGTATTTTGAAATGTTGTTTATAATAAGTAAGCTACTGAGACCATTTATTGTTGATAAGGAAGCACTTTGAACTAACTAACTAAATTGATTTCAGAGTGGGCTAAAAGCGAGAGGAAGAGACGATGATGGAAAATTCTATGGTATTGGATACTATAGCATGTATATTATGTAATAAACTGAATTAGTACAAATATAGTCTTTCTTGTTACTTATCCTCTGCAAGAAATCTTATTCCACAGATTGTTTTATGATTTAATAATGAAAAATACTGATGTTTCCTAATTTGAAGATTGTCATTATTTTGAGTTTCACAAAGAAATTTTAAGGATGTTACTAATCCTCATACTTTTTATAGTGTTTATTCATTTTCTGTCAAGATTATTATAGAAAATTACTTTTCTCCTGACAAACTTAAAACAACATTCAAATATTTGACACAAAATATATACAACTGACTTTAGGTGTATGAAACGTACACACCTTTGTTTAGATTGGAGAAAATTTTCAATTGCTTCAGCAATAATCAGATTTTCTTAATGATGACATTTTCTGTCCACAACATAGAGGGTGCATATAATCTCAATCTAGATTCATATTGTATTGGGTAAAAAAGTCTTGATCTTCAAGTTAGATTCCATTATTGTCATTGGAATTGTTGTAATTTTATTTTTAACAAGCTAAGGGTTTATTTTCTGAATTGTTAGATGAAAACATATGTAAAAATGTTACTACACCTTTAAGATTCCAAAACTGTCCTCATGTAATTTAGTCTTTAGTCACTCCTGTTCAAAGACAGTACGCTAGATGGGACTTTATTTGGAAATAAGTTATCGAACACTTCAAAAACCCTAACGATGTTGAATATTGAATACACACAAGTCCCTGGGGTTGAAAGGTACATTTTGACACTTCAAAAATCCTAACGATGTTGAATATTGAATACACACAAGTCCCTGGGGTTGAAAGGTACATTTTGACATCAATAGAGAGAAAGAATTAGGAATTTTAAAAAGGCCACTGAACAGCCTTCAATAGTGATAGTTAATAAGAACGCAATTTCGTACTATTTCGGTTGAATAGAACATGTTTAGCACAGTGAAATAATAAAAAGCTCAACCTAGATTTAAAATTTTATTGCGATAAGTTTCTTTTACCTATACATCACATCCAGATAGTTTTTTGGTTATAGCAATTTAAATTATGACACAGAAGTAAAAAAAAATGATTAGAACACATAATTATTAGCTTCTGTAAATCCATTAAATATTCACACAACATACTATGTGACACTATATGCGATGCACCTAAAGTGTAATTTTTATAGGACCATTATTTTCAGAAATTTTGTGTACAAATAAACAATGAACATTGAACAACCACGACAAATATTAGGTTAGCTGTCAACACAGTGACAGATTGCAAACTGTCAATGTCGAATAGGTGGTCGAATACAATCAGGCAGAATAGCCAATATCGAAAAACGAAATTACCAGAAACAGGCCCGCCCCTACCAGAAAAATGCTGAACACATGGCCTAGTGACATTGTTGTATTGGTTGCATAAAATCACAGTCGTTGTGTTTTTTTGGGTATTTCAAGGAGAACTCAAAAAATACCAAAATTACTAGCAAAAATCAAATTCATATATCATCTGTGTAATATCGTTCATAGTTTGAAATAGATATAAATGTGTACAAAAGCATTTATAAAATTTTGCAAAAAATAACTTTTTTTAAAAAAATGTTTTTTATATGATATTACCACATCAAATAGAAGGTAGTGTCTTATTTATCATACTAAAATTTCACAACAATTGGTTTTGTCGTTTTCACACTGTCCTTGAAACCAGTTATTCGATCCGCAGAACGCGCCCTTAAAGAATTTGCAAGACATTACCATTTCGAAATAATGATGAAAAAGTAGCACTTATAGGGGCATTTTGCGCCGTACCGCGTAACAGTTAGAAGTAAAATGGTGATAATTCACGAATTTCCAAAATGATTTAAAAACTATTATTTTACTTTATTACAACATAATATTTACATATGTTATTAAAGAGCAAAAAACTCGTAACATCTAATAAACCCGATAATCTGATGTTTTAATGACTTTTAATTAAAAAACTAATACCCAAATTGCGATTGTTTATGTGTTTTTGCTATGTACTGTTGAACTTCTGCTAAATTAAGTTGTATGGAAAGTTAACAAAGGAAAGGAATAATAAAACAATAATTTGACTTTCAATTCCATGGCAGAATTACCTGGGAAGCGGTGTCGTAGCAGACGCCATCCCTTCCTTTCAGAGTAGCTTTTTGCGAGCTCATGTCGCGAAACGCAGTTGTGTTTTCATTAATTTTCCTTTTACATTCCTCTAATTATTATCTGAGCTCTTCCATGGTGTTGCTGTCACGAGCGTAAACAATTTTCTTGAAATAGAATTAGATGAAGAAATCAATGGGATTTAAGCCTGGACTACAAGGTGGGCCAACTTATCGGCCCAGCATGACCAATCAACCGGTTTGGGAAGGTTGTGTCCAAGTAGTTGCGCACTTCCCTAGCGTAGTGGCATGGAGCGCCGTCTTGTTGGAATATTACATTCCTTCATATCTCAAGGTTTAAGTCATCTAATGAGTCGGACAAGTTATTTTACAGGAAATCTAAATAGGTCGCTGGATCCAGCCTAGATGGCAGTTCGATGGGGCCTATTAGTTATCCATTCACTACTCTCGTACACAAGTTGACACTAAATCTGTTCTGAAAGTTCGACTGTCGTGCAATGTGAGGATTTTCCGTTGCCCAATAATGGTAATTGTGAATATTAAACAGTTCTGTCCTTGCAAACCGGGATTCATCGGTCCCCAAGATTTTGTTAAAGAAATCGGAATCTTCTCGAACACTTCGTGAAATGAGCTCGCAAAAAGCTAC
This sequence comes from Callosobruchus maculatus, assembly GCA_951848785.1. Classification (NCBI taxonomy): domain Eukaryota; kingdom Metazoa; phylum Arthropoda; class Insecta; order Coleoptera; family Chrysomelidae; genus Callosobruchus; species Callosobruchus maculatus. The sequence goes on from CATOUR010000032.1 coordinate 2,118,727, forward strand.
TCTAAAAAAAGGGATGGCGTATACTACGACAGCGCTTCCTAGGTAATTCTGCCATGGAACTGAAAGTCAGATTATTATTTTATTAGTCCTTTCCTTTGTTAACATTCCATACACCTTAATTTAGCAGAAGTTCAATTGTACATAGCGAAAACACGTCAAAAATCACAATTTGGCTATTAGGTTTTTTTATTAAAAGTCATTAAAACATCACTGATGATTGGGTTTATTAGTTGTTAGGGAGTCTTTTTTTCTATAATGTGGCATAATAAAGTAAAATAATAGTTTTTTTAAATCATTTTGAAAATTCGTGAACTATCACCTTTTTACATTTAACCGAGCATTTAACAGTCACGTATGGCGCAAGATCCCCCATAAGTGCTACTTTTTCATTATTACTTCGAAAGCGTAATGTCTTGGAAAGTTTCTAAATTGGTCTGGAGCTCCAGAACCAGGCATAAGTAATTTTAATTTTATTTTGAAAGTTTTGGTCTCTCAGTGATTTCAAACTTTGGGCCTAAAATGTACTTAATTATTGGTCGGGTGTACAGACTTTCGTTATTGGATATCAGAATAGGCTTAATATTGGGTATAATTACAGAAAGAATAAAAGCAAAAAAGCATATTTGTTTTTGTTTTCGACGATTTCTTGGAAACGCCGAAAAATCTCTAAATTTTCCAATAATAAATCATAACTCGAAAACTATCAATAATCGCTACACATACATGAGAGTGTTTTGGATAGGTCTCGGTACGGGCTTTCAAAAAAGAAATTAATAACGTCACCCGATTGGCCACCCTGTATAACAATTCTGCCAGCAAATGATGTCCAGAAAGCATCATTAATTTGATAAGAAGTGTACCTCCCCCATATTTTTATTTTGTTTGTTTTGTGTCAATGCATAGGGTAAGAGGTACAGCTTTTGATAGTAGTTGGCACATTTGTAACACGAGTATTAAGCAAACAAAGAAGCTACCCTGAAAAATGGATAATTATTTTCTCAAATCTGACAATATCGCCCCAACCTCCTGCAGTGAGCACTAGTCACCTGACTTTCATGCGACTCCTCCAATTTTGTTTATTACAATCATAACCTGGCAGTCCGTCCCTGCATGAGCATGGGCGATCAATCCTATAGCCGTGAACTCCCGCATTAGGACACGTCGCGTCACTCGACCGGTTTGCCGGATCAGATACGGAGTTATAACGTGTAGAAAGGCTATGAATATTACCGCCCTCGCCCAATCAGTCTAGCGACAGCAGTAGGCGGCAGTGGCGTTTTTCGGAAACCAATTGAATTTACATCTGGACGATATTCTATACTAAAATATGATTTAAAAAATACTACTGTGTACCTCGAAAACAATATAAAACGAAATCTTGGACGGTATGTTAGAAGTAGCACAACGAAATTTAAGAACAAATTACCAATGCAGATATTTTAGCAGTACAGAATATCTACATACTCTTGGAATCACCAACAGAGGAGAGGAGTGTCGACTTTGCCGCCAGTTTCAAGAGACTGCTTATTATTTAGTACGTTGAGAAGCATCCGCTCATTTTTTAATTTTACTGTGCACCCTCGGTCAAGGGAATCAAACGGAATCCCACCCTAAGTTCTTTGTGAACCTTGAGGTGCATTGGACTATGCTCTCTTGTTTTCTATCTTGGCCTACAGTCAGATAGGAGCTTCTACTTTCACATAAATATGGTCAACACCCTTATACAAGGTATATATATTTCAAGGGTGACCGCAGTTTGTATAACAGTAACAAATAAGGCAGGACAGGCAAAGATAACGTACTTAGCTGTTTCCTCTCGAAACCAGTGACATTACAAATCATTGTCAAATGGTACTTATTTACATAAAGGCAGTAAAGATGAACGATTTTGGTACTATTTAAGAGTTCTAGATAAGACTGCTTCAGGTTCAACAAAGTATGTAAAAACCGAACTATATTCATTATTAAATAATAAACAGTAAAAGTTAATTGGACAGGCCTATGATGGTGCAAATTTTATGAGAGGCAAAACTGGTGGAGTTCAATCAAAAATCAAGTAAACCGATATAAATGCCCATTTTGTGCACTGCTGCGCCCACCAATTAAATTTAATTATGCAGAAAGCTAGGGGCCATTGTACAAAAATTAATTTTTTTTGCAACGTTCTCAAATGTGACAAAAATATTACTTGCAAAGACGCTAACGGTATTTAAACCGCCCTCGAAGATCCCAAATTTGTGTTTTGGTTAACATTATTTCACAAAATTCTTCGGCACGTTTAATCAGTTCCAGAACAGAAACAAGGATAGTGAGCAACTTCTGAAAGATATAGAAGTTTTTGAAAAGCAATTTCATTCATTAGTGAGACTACAGATGAAATACGAAAAAAATGTTGAAGGTGAGTATGGTGCAGTTGACAATAAAAAACGAAAAAATACATACAAGAATACACTCTGCCACAATTATTATTGCTTCTGTACGTAGGTGACGCATAAAACAAAAGATATAAAGCCATTGGCATCATATCCTTGAAGTGCCAACAAGTCTACCTGTCAACCTACAGATGTATCTACTGTAACTTTTTGAATTTTACTCTGATTCTGACAATTTTCCATCATGTCACAGAATAACGTATTACCTTTAGCCGATGTGTCTTCACAGTCTTCCGTGTGAGGTAGTATGTGGCAAATAGCGAACGCTGATGCCAACTGTCCAAAACAAACACATAGTCTGTGTAAAATAGTACTTAATCTTTTTATACACAGATAAGAAGTATGAGCCAAGTAACCTGACATCGTTGGAGTCTGATGGCGTCCCATGGCGGTAAGTATCTGAGGTTATACTGTAAAGTAATTCTTGATTTCATAGTAAAGTAGTAATATGAAGACATTACAAGCTTTTGAGAGTCAGGAGTTCAACGTCTAATCATTATATACAGGGTGAGTTTTTAGTACCGGCTCGGTCGATAACTCCACTACTGTAGAAGATAGCGAAAAAAGTTGTACATAAAAGTTGTAGCCACGAATATGCTCCTTGCTCAGAAAATATTTAGATTTATACAGGGTGATCCATAACTACGTGGTGATGCAAACATGCATTTTTTTAAATGTAACACCCTATATATTATTCCATACTCAAATTCTGCTAATGATTTCCGTTCTTCCAATATAGGGTGTTGTTACATTGTACAGAGTATTTCAAAAGTTATGTCCATTTTTATATCCAAGTCGCTGTCAAATGAACGTACTGTATATCAAAAAGTGATAAATCAAAAATCATTTTTTTTTCACGGATGGATGAAAAATATCATCTAGTTTTAAAATCGGCTTTAAAAAAGAAGCCCGCGACGCATACTCGTATACAGCGTGACGTAGAATGCAAAATCTAGATTTTCTCTCTTTTTTTAAATGTAAATCCCAATAATTTATTATACCAAAGAATTGCTTTTAATATGCTTTTTCATCTTTGTATAGCACTTGTCATTGCTGCATTCATTAGTTTCTGAGATATTTCGATTTTTCTACAAATTTTAATTATACCTTCTATTTGTTAACTAAAATTTATTTATTTGGGAAAATACTATCAAATTTTATTTTTGCTTAACAAACAACTGAAATTTAAGGCTACAATAATACTTTAGTCGAAACACTGAATTAACGAGATATTATAGGTCAAGTGTGCATAATTAACAAGCAGATCTATCAGGTAGGCTATAAAATATTAAACGACACAGTCCAAATAAAACGATCCTTCAATCTTTCAAACGCATTAGTTTTAGAGTACCTCCGTTCTGGATATTGCTGGTCATAGTTGATATATTCTAGATCTAAATACAGTCAATGGGAAAATTAATTTTGAAAGCTGGTTTTCCACACAGCACGGAATTATTGATCAGGTTATGAAAACTGTCAATTTTTCAAAGCCTACCTGATAAATCTGTTTGATAATTATGCATCATGCCTACAAAATTGTTTCCTCAGCATACTTGACTTTATTATCTCCATCAAATACTATCATGACTTATAATTAAGTTGTTCGTTAAATAAACAAACAAATTCAATAGTACTTTCTTAAAATAAATAAATTTCGGTACACAAATAAAAACTATATTTTAAATTTACCGAGAAATCGAAATATCTCGGAAACTTATGGACGTAAGTACAATAAGTGCTATTCAAAGATGAAAGGGCATATTAAAAGCAATTCTTTGTTTAAAAAAAAAAAAGAGAAAATCTGGATTTTGCATTCTACAGCACCCTGTATACAAATATGCGTCGCGGGCTTTTGTTGGTCATAACTTCTGAAATAACCTATACAATGTTGTAATATCTTATATTGTAAGAGGGATCATTAGTAGAATCTAAATATGGGATAATAGATCTCGTTTAAAAAAATATGTTTTTGCATCACCACGTAGTTATGGATCACCCTGTATAAATCAGAATATTTTCCGAGCAAGGAGCATATCCGTGGCTACAACTTTTATTTACGACCTTTTTTGCTATCCTCTACAATAGTGGAGTTATCGACCTAGCCGGTACTAAAATCTCACCCTGTATATTATGTAAGATGAAGGTGTAGTGTAAACCGAAATTTATGAATTATTAGTCCAGCTGTCTATGACTATAAACGCGTCGATGACTTCGCTGATCGACCTATTTATGTATAGGTATATTTATTGCCAAATCAACTTATAAGCAAGTAACTAGAAAGAAATGTGCCATGGCTTGTTGATGTGTAAAGAAGCACAGCGGGTGCTAACTCAAATACGTGATCCTTAGAACTTGTGTCTTGCGTAAAAGTGTCTCAAAATCAGTACTTCACATTATTAGAAAATTTTCCATATGACCCCCACAAGTACATATGCATCATCACTTAGCACAACGAAAGCTACTGCCGCTATTCGTTTCGGATCGTTTTCGTTCCACATTATCAATGTTTGCGATGAACAGAATTTAAACACGAAACCCTTTACCACTATCAGCAATTCTTCGTCTATGTGAACACCATGTTTTCCGTACTAGCCACATGTCTCCTTTTATTAGAAACTCCATTAAAAGAGTAACCTTCTGTATGAAACATCGTTCGACGAAGTCATCAAAGAATGATTCTCTTTGTTAAATCTGGAAGAGTATTTACGCTCACCATCTTATTGAGCGAAACACATGTACTAGTATACTAAGTTTGACATCACAGAGTTGCACATAAAAGTGATTTTTGAGAAAAGTATTTAAGCATCTAATATGTTACATTTATTGATCAACATATCATCAATTTTTTGACAAACGCAGCTTTGCACTTGGTGGGCTCATTTTACAAAATGGGTTAGGTCTGGGTTGTGCTTGGGCTGCGTTCAATATGCCATTGTCCTAATGCGTGGGTCGGTTTTTACTGAACCGTTCCTTTCGCAGTCACCGGATTTCTGATGCACTCTACTGCACTAGCATCACTGAAATGCTGCTTTCTGTTTATATTCGAGATTACGGCTTTAGACCGATAATGGGCTCCTCAGTAGTTTTCTTTTTTCGTTCATCCTGTCACCCAGTAGACGAGCTTTTCTCTGTAAAACCGCAGTAGTCACTGACTATGAACATTTCATTGCCAGAGACGTACGAGGAATGGGAGGCAAATGGGCAGGCGACGAATAGGTAGATAGGTTCAAAAATGGGCAACTTGGTATTCGTGCTGTAGTTATCACAAAAAGTGTAAAAACATTCTGAAATTCTGTTTCTGGTGCACCTTTCTATATAGAACATACCAAAACCAGTGTTGATATATAAATTGGTAAATTATAAGCATTGATTCTACTATTTGTATGAGACTAACGTATGCTTAAGTTGTACCTTTCTAAAAGTACCTATCTGAAAAAAATTAAGGACATCAAAAACAACATAGCTATGTGATTTAAATAATAATAGTAATCTAATCTGATACAACAATTTTTATTACCTATCCAAACACTTTCTAAACTGTCTAGATCTAATAAATACCAAGAAGTTTTGTAAAGATTCCTATACTAAGAAAAGATAGAACCAAAAACGAAAGGTCACCATTACCAATACTATTACATAAAAGGTTGGATTAAGTAAGGGACTAAGCTACAGAAGAATTTTTACTCAAGATACTTATGGCAAAAGTGATTGGATTTCTGGTTATTATATCACCATTTTGTTCAAAAAACTTTGAACAGTATTGCAGAACATTTCCCGAGTACAAACTAACTTCTGCATATTCCTATATATTAACTCACACTTGATACTTTTCATGAGAAAGAAATTACAAAATTTGCGAATCGAAAAAGAACGGATAGACTTAATTTATAAGAAATATACTGTAATATCGCAACCAAGGTTATGTTTGAGTTCCGAAGCATTGCTTAATTTAGTGCACAATCTCTCAACACGGTGACAGGAAGTGTTAGATCTGTTTAAATTATTCATGATATTTTTGTATATTGAAATATTGCAGATTTTCTTCAAAGACAGTACAGTAAAGTAAAGACCTCCATAAAGACCTAAAATATTAGCTTGATGATTTCTCCCCCTCTCTTGGTGGATACACCACGGTATTCCAACAGAAATGTATGAGATTTAAGCTTGTTTTCTTTCGTATCCATGGAATTTGGGGGCTTGGGAGACAGATTACCATCTGTTCTGACAGGCAGGCCAAGCAGCAGTAAAAGCATTGAGTGCTTGTAGGCTTACATCAAGGCTCCGTCTGCAATGTAGAAAGGTCTAAGAAGACATTTCTGGAAAACATCAAGTGCCACTTATGTGGGTGCCGAGTTATTATTTCTAAATATCAGTGTTGTCGTTTCCACTGACATAGCAACTAAAAGGGGTGACAAATACCAACCGTTTTTACAATCATGAGTAAAATCTGACTGAGACACTCAAACAGCTGCTAAATGGGGCCGAAAACGCTACTTATTTCTACAATCGTGAGCAAAATCTGATTGAGACGCACAAAGAGCAGCTAAATGGGGCCCACCAGTTTCTACAATCATGAGTAAAATCTGATTGAGACACAGAAACAGCAGCTAAATGGGAACATGAATAATATCTCTGGTTCAGTTTCCTTTAAAGTGAAAAAAATATGGATTGGCCCTACCAGTACTTAAACATGAGTTGTGTGGTGAAACTCGAACCCGAATGAATTTGTGGTTCTTGGGTTTTCAGGCCTGCGTCGTTTACCATTGAGGCTTGACGTTTCGCCACTACGAGTGGATGCCATCTTCAGAAGCTATTTCGCTTTGACGACTTCCGAAACCCAGAGCTACAGCTGTTAGCAAATATTCAAATAAAACGTCAGATGTACATAGGTATTGTAGCATGTGAAAGTGAAAAACACGAATGTAACGCCTGTGCTGATTTGGCAACACATCAATTCGCAACACGTTCCTATAGATAGGGAGACTCATCTCGTCTTCATCATCTCTTGTATCCTCTTTTGATACGAAAAGGGACCATTTGTTGCTCCCCCTACTAACGAACTCCACACAAAGATAAACGCAGGGAATCTTCAGATTAGAAGGCCTTATATTTGTTAAAGGGTACGCTGCTTGTGTCGCTGTTGTCAAAATGGTAGAGTAAATGTTATGCTTGATAGTGTGAGCAATACATGTAAGAATGAAAAAAAAAATAGATATATCACGCTATTTGCTGAAGCTAAAGCTTGAGAAGTTATGAGTTAAAAAATTTAGTCAATTTGTTTGTATAAATCTTCCTACATATAGGGTGAGTCCTAAGTTGATACTTTTTGTTAGGTGTATACAGAAGTCGTTGAAATAAACAACCTTTTTAAATAACTTTTACCGAAAACTGAAAAATGAACTAGATACAGGATGAAAAAGATAAGTCTGGACTTGTGGATCAAGACGTACCTAGTCTGTTTATGTTTGGTTTTTTTCTCGGATTTTTGTCTTATTGATCAGGCATTGTACCTGTCAATTAGTGCACACAGCGCATAGCGGTTACTTAGGTTACACGGGTAAAAAAATAGCGGCGGACTGACATACAGTGACGGGGGGTAAGAGCAAAAGGCTGGCCTTTTAAAATTCAGATCTCTAAATATACAGATGTCTCCAAAACCGAGATAGGCTTTGAAGCTGGCGTCATCAGAACAAGGCAAAAAATGCTTTCAGCCAGAGAAGTCGCGCTAGAAAGTACTTTTTTGAACATTTATTGGTCAAAATACATTGTTCAGTTGGTGTCGGGAATAGTATCTAATCTACAACGCACGTACATATGTGACAAAAAGCATATCGGTCTCTATAGTATGTATAGTTATTTTTAATTGAATGTTAATATATAATATACTAAAATAACACAGTCAGTCTAACTAATAAATAAGTTGTGTTACAACTTTAGACAGTGCTTGATTTTTCGTAAGGAAGTATTATAATTTGATGTATTTTTTATAATGTCTGGTAAAAGATTAAATTTACTTATAAGTAGTGTCAAGCTATAGCTTGACTTAAGGGAGTCCAACATTGGTGCTTACATTGTGCTGGTATATATTATTTGATAATATACACAGTCTGATGTCTATGGTGTCTATGGCCATTTCTACTATAATTTAGAGCTATGCATCATTTGAACTTTCTATTCAGAATTTCTTAACGGATATACCTTCAGTTCCGTATATAGACACTGTGTAGAATTCAGCCACATATATGAAAATAAAATGTTCAAGATCTTATTTTGTAAAACTTGTAGTAAATTAAGGGCCGATTTTATCAACATGCATATTCTGACGAAGGGTTAGACCAATCAGAGCAGCCCATTCAAAAACATGCATCTGTCAAAGTTCTCTGAAAATTATTGATCTCTCTTGAAATTTACTTCAAAAAGGTGTAAAAAGACATGCTTTATATATAATCGACCATTATGAACCATCTAGTATCTTTTCCAGTCTGATTTTCCATCCTAAATGGGTGAAAAATTGCATATTGGTGTTTGACAGTCTCTCTGACGACTCGTTTAGCACAGCGAATCAGAAGCCAGGAAACCAGAACTTTTGATCACTGGTTTGATGAACAATTAATAATGAAGAGAAGGCATTCAATTACTGCATTATTTTGAAAAAAAAATGTTACTAACTATAATAATTTATAAATGCTTACAATACACCCTTGTATTATAGTAATAAGGGTTAAAAATAACATTTTGTTGCACCTCACAAAGCTAAACACATGATTTAACTATTTGCCGGCCCAGAAAAGTAGTACAATTTGATATAACTTTCATATGAACAATAATTACTGCACCATCCTGACAAAAACAAGATTGTTACTATCTATAATAATTATAAAAATAATTATAAATACCTGTGATATATAATACCTTTGTATTATAATAAAAAAGGATATATGGAGGTAGTTCACCAATTTCCGTTTTTCGTATTATATCTAACAGCCTACTTTTGTACCATCAATTTGGTTTGGTTTACCCAAAATAATATTTATGTTGAGAGGGTGTTGACATCTCAATAGGTAATCCGTGGATATGCAAAGCACTGCTGAAAACTTATACATAGGTATACGAGTAGCTGTAGCTGTTTTTAATTTGAAAAAATAACTACCTAAATAAAAAGAATATAGATCAATGTAAATTGTAAGTGTAAACAAATGAAAATGAAGACGTGAAAGCCACCTTGACCTTGCCACCACAAAACACATCTTGAAACCACAAAATAGGTAGAAAGGTAGGGGTAGGCACCTGTCTCAGACTCGGACCGCAAAACTAGAGATGGGATGTTATCGATATATACGGTAGAGAATCAGAGCGACAAGAATTGAACTAAATATAATCATGTAGTTAAATCATGACGGTATTATTTGTTATAAACAACAAATTCATATATCACAAAGTTGGTAATGAATATTCCAAAGAGAACCAAAGAATATACATACTGGTACTGAAGATCCCGTTACTTATTTACAGCTCCCACTTCGATAAAAAAATGTAACTAGTAGTTATGAGTGTATGAACTAAATAGCCCGATGTCGATGCTTTACAGATCAATTTTCCCTATCCGTCAAAAATAAGACTTGCTCAAGATACTACAGCTTATAACAAATATGATAGAAACTGGAAAAACAAAATATATGTGGGTCAAATAAAGCGATTTCGTATTTTAATCTTATATAACAATCCATAAAATTCAATTACATGAAAAAGTAGTTACAAAGTAGTATTATAGAGTAGGTGAGTAGGGCATAAATAGCTACTAATAAAAATAATATAATTATTCTGAAGCAAGTAAATAATGAAACCTGAAGAATAAAATTTAGAAAAACATCTCCATAATAATATTACTGAAGCAGCCATGCTTCCGCTATAGATATGGCATGACAAGTATATATTGGTTTCAAACACTTCACCTAACTAGATCGTTGCACAATAAAAAATACGAAAGAATAATCATGCTACCAATTAGGAACTTATTTCCCTAACCCATCACTACTGCCATCAGCTGTTTCTCGGTGATCGTGACGAGCGTCTCGCGACAGTAAAAGTTTGGCTGTATGGATCATGCGCACAAAAACTTTTACGTCAGGGAGAGGCAACGTTGCCATATTTGGTGCTACGCGTATATGCATAGATAAATACTGATCAACTGATCCATGGCCGTCTCTACTCAAGGCCGGAGCATGAAATATGGCAACACTGAATCTACGGGCCGTCATTTTGTTTGTTGTTAAGTCATTAGTCATGGCATTAGTGTAATCTTCCAGAGTGAAAAATAAGATTAGAAGGTGAATTTTAATGTTTCTAACCATTTACCTGCACAAACGAAACTATAAAGATAACAAGATGTCTGCAAAGTGTGTAGTACCAGGTAGCAATAGCAATTGGGGCTTCCAAAGGAGGACATAAACAGAAGTGGGTGAAAGGTATTCCTCATAAGGGCTGGTTATATTTATAAGAATAAAGACAATAATTACAAACATTTCAAAGGATAAGACCTATTTTAATCCACAATGTGGTACCTACAATCTTTTCTGGACCTCCCAAATATCACAGAAAAGGACAGTCAACAGAACTCATCTGGGCATGCATCTGGGCATACATTGATATTGAAAAGGAATCAAGACCAGCAAGAATGTCTTCACAGTGACCTAATAGTGAATTTTTCTAGCTCAAGTGACAATTTACAAAGTAAATTGAGTGTTCATTCAAGCGGAAGTGAAGTGGCAGCAGGAAACAGGTTGCTTTATTTTTATTTTGTAGTGTCTGACTATGATGAACCAGACATCAGATGTAAGTGGTATTAGTAGTAGTAGTTCTAAAAAGCATTTTTTTCTTAATTTATTAACCCAGATGAACTCTAATACATATAAAATGTAATAATTATTCTGAAACTATAGGCCCACTATTTGACAGCTAAGCCACGTTGCCACACCTAAGGCCCCGGCCTAGTGTAGAGTCGGCCATGACTGATCACAAAATCTCAGAGGATTGCAATGCCTCATTGTGCCGAACATTTCCAGATTTTAACATCGGTAGCTTTTTACTTTGCAAAGCAATATTACTTGATAATACTATGTATAGTGCCATTAATCCACAGTTAAATGCATAGTGGGTTTCTAGTAGGTACCTTACAAAATAATTAGGTACGATTTATTTCTACCACCCTGGTCACATTTCCAGTTGCATTACACCTCTCTAAGGTTTAAAAATGTTGCTTATTTGAATCTGAAAAAAAAGTGTGGGTCCAAGACTACAAATTATATGGGATTGACAAGAATGTGCAGAAATATGTATCTCCATTTCCAATAAAGTCTTTCTAGTTGTATTTATTGATTCACAATAAGAGTCACAGTCCTAGGTAACATGCTTTGTCTGCAAGTTATTTAGAGGATAGTGGATTATTATCCAACTATTACAATTAAACTTCATAAAAAACAAAATGGGTAAAATTGATTGAAACAATTATTCCTCCAGCTCAATTTCAACAGAATGATACTTGAGATGCAAATATAGATTTCTATAATTCGGAACAAATTCAAAGCAGCCATGATAAGAATATGCAGAATAATTATGGAGATCTGAATACGAATTTTGCTCCTCAGGGTGTTCTTTTTCTTCGATTTAATTTTTTTTAGCGGTAGCATTTTCGAGAGGCTATCTGTTATGCACTTTGCGAATATGAGCATACAAATTTTTCCTCTCCTGAAAGAAAGAGCGGCACTCTGTACAACGGATCCATTCCATGTTTGCTTAAATAGCGTAAATTCAAAGCAAAAATCACAACTGATAACTGATCACAACAAAACCAAAAAGGAAAGGCTTGGCTTGGGTTAGTTCACAATGGTGGTGAGATCAACCGTGGCTGTCGGTCAACACAGTCCACAGTGTTCACACATATACGAGGTACGGCAACATCGCAATATAAGGAGCAGCTGGGATGACGCGTTCTGCGCATGATCCACGCAGCCAAGCTTTTACTGTCGCGAGACACTCGTGTGATCGTGTACCACCACCACCACCACAGAACTACTAACACCGGCTCATAACGTTTTGTGGCGGCTCATAACGTTTTGTGGCGGCTCAGTGCTCGCAGTTGTGGCTCCCGGCGTTGCCTGATGTGCCATTTCAAGGGGTATCTGCTATTTTTAGCACCCAGCTCTTGCACTGAAATTTTTTGTCGCAACTACCTACCTATTAAATATTGTTTTCACACCTTCCACCTTTTTGAAACCAGCAAGTCTCATATGATCCCAAATTTGTCTGATTTTTTATTACACACTTGCTTCATTCGTTTGCTAACATTGAATATTTTCTCAAATGAAGTTGCTGTAAACGCACCAGCGGTATTGCTTAACACGTTTTGCAGTACTGCACTGTTGCTTTGCTTCATAGTAAGGCTTTTGTTTGCGCCCGAAAGAAAAATTACGTAGGTATGCCATTGTTTCGATTCCACAAAGTTGTTGAAGCTACATAATTCAAAAATGTACTAGAAAAATTCAGACCGAACGGATTCAGAATCGAAATAATAAAGTTCGTATATAGCTTCATTACAACAGTTGATTTGATTTGTATATAGCCGCAAGCGCACTTGTTTTAATAGTAATATTTTATGTGATTATTGTTGTGTTATACTTTGTCTGCATCTTGAATAAACACATTCAATAAAAACTGCTGTTGAGATGGTTGAGATAAAAAAATCTCTTGTTTTTATCTGCTCTGCACTGCTGCCGTTTTAGTTCATTTGTACTATTTCCAATTTCTAGTACATATTCGACGTCAAAAGTACAGTACATGAAGGCCGAATTCTAGTTCATTTTCTTCATTTCATACGTTGTAGCTTCTCAAATGGATGTATAATGCAAGCACGCACAGGTTTGAGAGTTTTTTTTTGTTTTTTTGCTCTTCACAAAATGATAGAGCGTACATCATGTGTTGTAAATTGCCAGTTCATAAAGAAATTTACGGGTCACGGGTTTTAGTACAATTTAGTACAATCTCGTATATTTTATTACTTTCAACCAGTACATTTCAGAAACGCAGCACTGTTGCTCTGTTCTACGAGTAAGATATTCATCCGGCAACACGGCACCGGCAACACGGCACCGCCAACTTGACAGTTGGTTTTATTTTATGCAGACAGAAATAGTGATGGGGAAAACCTACCAATTTCTATAATCAAGTGATCACTCGAGTTAAGTTCCAATCAATATGAACAGAAGGAACTTGTCAGTACTCAGTACTAGTAGTGAATATTTATGCGTGCCAAGTACGTAGGTAGCATCGAAAACACTTTTTTCTGGAGCAGCTCAACTCTCTAATTTAAGAAGTAAACAGAGACTATCACCTAAAAATCTGGTAATTATTTTTTTTACAAATTCTTTTCTGCGAGTTTCTATCATTTGATATTTTGGTCAAAGTTACCTAGTATCTGGAATGAGAGGTTTAATTTTTGTTAATAATGTATAATTTTTGTAATCCTCTTTCTGTGTATTTTTTATTTTATTCCAAGTTACCTTGTTTGTACAACGAGTTTTAATTTTTATTTATTATAGTATTTTATTTTGTTCAAATAACGCGAAAATATTATATCTCATTAATATCATTTTGAAATGTTCAGTTTGTGGTAAGTTTTCAATTATTATTCTATTTATGTTTACTGTTTTACCCTACCAATTATTTTTAATTTGAAGTTACTTGTTTGTGTGTGCAGTTTGTCGAAGAATTTTTGTTAATTAAAAAATATGGTTACGTTATTTTTTCCTCAACGACTCACAACTAAATTAAAATACAATTACATATATATTTATATTTAATTTGTTTCTTTGTTAATCCATATTTGTTAACTACGATTCTTACATCACTGTCTACTGTCTAGCAGATTCTGTTTCATTCGCTTGTCGCTCGACTGGGCGCGACAGCGACGGAACGATACTTGCCGTTGGTACAGAATTTAGTTCAGAATGAATAAAAATGTTTCAGTTTCACGTTTTGGTTGCTGCTTGCACTCGTAAATCACATCGTTCGCTGATTATCGAGTGACGTCGGTTAATCGGTTATCTCAATAATCGACTACTCCAGTACATTTTCACTCGAGTTATCCCATCACTAGACAGAAACCAAAGGAGAAAAAAGGTGGAAAAAAGAAAACAACTGTTTTGTGTTTGTGCGTTTGTGGTTATGGTAAACAAAACAATATGCAATGTGAATTTACTATAAATAGTGGTATTAATACTAATTTCATTATTAATTTTTCTAGACAAAAGTGTGGATAAAGCCAAATACCGTTCCTGGTTTTGACGGGAACAGACGATTACAGAAAATACACAGGAAATTGAATTATTTATGAATAAATCTAGACCTTACATGGAGGAAGGAATAATTTCATATAAACCTGAAATATAGGATGAATGATATCAGCAGCACCCATACCTACTTTGTGAATATTTCTATAAGATGGTCTATAACAAACATATGCATCGTAGTTGGAAGTTTCAAGTATGTATGTGTCTATAATCAATTTCTGACTGACTGAAGTAGTAACTAGTGAGGTGGTATTATTGATTATTAATCAAGGTGGCTGTGATGATACCACTTTTATGATTGTGTTACAAACCAGCGCAGTTCGCAATTAGTAATTATACAATAATTATAAAAGTAAACATGGAAAATCTGGCATTAATTTGCAAATCAATCGCTTTGCTCTGATTTTGTGGTATGATTTTGATACATGAATTTTAAAATATTTTTGACAAAAGTGTCATCCAGCTTTGACGTTTTGTTTCCAATATTGATAAAATACTATTGGATGATACTTATTAACTATAGACCTCAATGTCCAATAGAAAGTCTTCGTTAAACCTCAACCAATAGAATGCATTCGTTAGACTGTTCGTCAGAATATGCATATTGATAAAATCGGGCCTAAATCTAACCACGCCACAGGTGGCTTACATAATATGTAACATATATCTAAAGTGAGTCTGGATATATGCGTTATATACATTAAATTCACTTTGGTCCGTTTAGTAATTTCTACATTTACACAGCGCACCAATCATGGGTAATTCAGATGTTCCTCAGAATTCAAATTTTCATGCAATATAATATTCAGGGTGTGTTTTTAGTACCGGCTCGGTCGATAATTCCACTACTGTAGAAGATAGCGAAAATAGTTTTACATGAAAGTTGTAGGCACGGATATGCTCCTTACTTAGAAAGTATTTTGATTTATACAAGGTGATCCATAACTAGTGGTGATGAAAACATGCATTTTTTAATAAGACACCCTATATACTATTCCAAATTCAAATTCTACTACTGATTTCCGTTCTTCCAATATAGGATATTGTTACATTATACAGGGTACTTCAACAGTTATGACCATTTTTGTATCCAAATCACTGTCAAATGAACGTACCGTATACCAAAAAGTGATGAATCAAAAATCATTTTTTTAACACGGATCGATAAAAAATATCCTCTAGTTTTAAAGTCGGCTATAAGAAAAGCCCGCGACGTATATTCGTATACAGGGTGATGTAGAATGCAAAATCTAGATTTTTTCTCTTTTTTAAATGTAACCGCCAATATTTTATTATACCAAAGAATTGCTTTTAATATGCTCTTTCATCTTTGTATAGCACTTGTAATGGCTGAATTCATTAGTTTCTGAGATATTTCAATTTTTCTACAAATTTTAAATATACCTTCTATTTATTTACTAGAATTTATTTATTCTGAGGAAATACTATCAAATTTGATTTTTGCTTAACAACGAAAATATAAGGTCATAATAGTACTTGATCCAGTCAAAACACTGAACTAACGAGATATTATAGGTCGAGTGTGCTGAGGGATCAATTTTATAGACGTCATGCATCAAGTAGGCTATGAAACATTAAACGACACAGTCCAAATAAAATTATTCTTCAATCTTTCAAACGCATTAGTCTTAGAGTGCCTCCGTTCTGGATATTGTTGTTCATAGTTGATATATTCTGGAGGCAGGTAGGCAATTTCTCAAAGATTCTCCTAAATGCCCTCAAGGTTATGAAAACTGTCGATTTTTCACAGCCTACCTGATAAATCTGCTTGATGATTATACATCACGTCTACAAAATTGTTTCCTTAGCATACTTGGCTTGATTATCTCGATGATTTAGGGTTTTGACTTCATCAAATACTATCAGGACCTTATAATTTAGTTGTTCGTTAAATAAAACACAAATTCGATAGTACTTTCTCAAAATAAATAAATTTCAGTACACAAATAGAAGCTATACAGGGTGGCCAATCGGGTGACGATAATAATTTTTTTTTTGATAGCTCATACCGAGACCTATCCAGAACACCCCCATGTATATGTACCGATTATTGACAGTTTTCGAGTTATGATTTTTTTTTTGAAAATTTAGAGATTTTCCAGTTTTTCCAAGAAATCGTCAAAAACAAAAACAAGAATGCTTTTTGGCTTATATTTTTTTCTGCAATTATACTCAGTATTAAGCCTATTTTAATATCCAATAAGGAGAACCTGTACATCCGAACAATAATTAAGTACATTTTGGGCCCAAAGTTTGAAATCTCTGTTTTTAGTCAGGAAACTAAAACCTTCAAAATAAAATAAAAAATACTTATGCCTAGTTCTGGAGCTCCAATCTAATCTTAAAAACTCTGCAAGACATTGCACTTTCGAAATAATAATGAAAAAATAGCACTTATGGGGGCATTTTGCGCCGTACGTGACTGTTAAAGGTAAAAAGATGATAATTCACGAATTTCCAAAATGATTTAAAAAACTATTATTTTACTTTATTATGACAAATTAAAGAAAAAAAACTCATAATAACTAATAAACACGATAATCGTTGATGTTTTAATCACTTTTAATAAAAAAAAAGTAATTCCAGTGCTTGTTGCTGTGTACTATTGAACTTCTGCTAAATTAAGTTGTATGGAAAGTTAACAAAGGAAAGGAATAATAAAACAACAATCTGACTTTTAATTCCATGGTGGAATTACCCGGGAAGCGTTATCGTAGCATACGCCATCCCTTTTACTTCCCACACCGATGGATGAGGGGACGATTGTGATCGTGAAAATTTTCGATTTTGAGATAATACGTTTTTTGGGTGTTTTATAATGTCTACATAACGAAAATCCGCGTCATTCATTTCCGTCGTTCTGTCTGTCGGTCTGCCTGTCGGTCTGTCTGTCTGTACGCGTTCTTCTAGCCTCGTAATCTCAGTAACCGCTGCATGGACTGTGATGAAATTTGGGCAGCAATATGCTGTGGGGTCTCAGTAGGTAATGCTGCTATAATTTTGGAAATCGGTACATGGGCGGCGGAGTAATTAAAACAAACATTTCAAATATTCCTCAAACTTCGTTTTTAGGCGTTTTAGAGGTTCTTGATCATTTTCTGCGTTTTTTTGGGCGGGGGTGGAATTTGGGTGTTTGGGGGGGGGGGTGGGGGGTTGAAAAACTGAAAAACTTGATGTATTCATGATAGGCTGTCTACTGACCTGTCAAGGAAGACCTAGCGATATAAATCACCTTTTTACGTCCATCCGAACATTGCCTTGCCTATTACCGAAAATTAATTAACACAGCTGTGCTTCGCCGACATGAGCTCGCAAAAAGCTACTCTGAAAGAAAGGGATGGCGTATGCTACGACATCGCTTCCCAGGTAATTCTGCCATGAAATTGGTAGTCAGATTATTGTTTTATTATTCCTTTCCTTTGTTAACTTTTCATTACAACTTAATTTAGCAGAAGTTCAATAGTACATAGCAAAAACACTTCAAAAATCACAATTTGGGTATTAGTTTTTTTATTAAAACTCATCAAAACATCAATGTTTATCGGGTTTTTTAGTAACTACGAGTTTTCTTTCTTTAATTTGTAATAATAAAGCAAAATAATAGTTTTTTAAATCATTTTGGAAATTCGTGAATTATCACCTTTTTACGTTTAACACTCATGTACGGCTCAAAATGTCCCCAAAAGTGGTACTTTTTCATTATTATTTCGAAAGTGCAATGTCTTGCAAAGTTTTTAAAATGATTTTGAAGGTCGAGAACCAGGCATAAGTATTTTTAATTTTATTTTGAAGGTTTTGGTCTCCTGACTAAAGACAGAGATTTCAAACTTTGGCCCCAAAATGTACTTAATTATTGTTCGGATCTAGAGGTTCTCTTTATTGCATATTAAAATACGCTTATTACTGAGTATAACTGCAGAAAAAAATAAACGCCAAAAAGTATTCTTGTTTTTGTTTCTGACGATTTCTTGGAAAAACTGGAAAATTTCTAAGTTTTCAAAAAAAAAATCATAACTCGAAAACTATCAATAATCGTACACATACATGGGGGTGTTTTGGATAGGTCTCGGTATGGGCTATCTAAAAAAAAATTATTATCGTCACCCGATTGGCCACCCTGTATTTTAAGTTTACGGAAAAATCGAAATATCTCGGAAACTGATGGACGTAGGGACAACAGGTGCTATACAAAGATGAAAGAGCATATTAAAGGCAATTCTTTGGTATACGAAAATATTGGGGGTTATAAAAAAAAATAAAAAAATCTGGATTTTGCATTCTACATCACCCTGTATATGAATATGCGTCGCGGGTTTTTTCTATAGCCGATTTTAAAACCAGAGGGTATTTCTAATCTTTCCATGTAAAAAAAATAACTTTTGATTAATTACTTTGTGTTATAATATCTTATATTGTGATAAGAGAAATTATTAGTAGAATCTAAAAATGGGATAATATATAGGGTGTCTCATTTTAAAAAAATATATGTTTGCATCACCACGTAGTTATGGATCACCCTGTATAAATCAAAATATTTTCTGAGCGAGGAGCATATCCGTGGCTACAACTTTCATGTACAACTATTTTCGCTATCTTCTACAGTAGTGGAGTTATCGACCAAGCCGGTACTCAAAACTCACTCTGTATATTGAAGAAATATTACGATGAAATGGTCATCGGAAAAAAGTAAAAAAAAATCTGACTGACAAATAGATAGACAGACTAATCGAAATTTGTGACACGGACATGCAGTACGCAAAAAAAGTACTCATAAATTTGCCGAACAAGAAAAAAAATACGGAGATATATACCATTTCAAAATAATAATTAAATTTCAGTTGACAGTTTAAATCATTAAATTGTAAACCATAAAATACAAATTTACATTATACTTTTTTTTGTAATTTGCCAGACAATCCAAAATAGCTATCACATTCCATTCACATAAGGCACATACAACTTCGGTCTCGGTCTAATGCCAAATGAAAAGAGAAGAATGTAGAATCAAATGAAGGGTCAACCGGAACAACGCTCTATCCAACAAAAATGCTTAGTGGCAGGAAAAACGTTTCAAAAAGTTTTTCAAAAGTACGCCTACATATGTAGTTATCCATTTTAATAAGAGAACAGTAATAATACTAAGTTTTAGTACTCTAGAAAAATTGAAATAACATTTACAGCTATGCGAACCATTTTTCTGGAAAGTGGAAAATGTTCTACGATATATTGTTTGCAATAAAGTAATGATTTAATATCTTAACGTTATAGTCTAATATTCCTGGTACATACAAAACGTCCGCCTTCCGTCATTTGCGAGGCATCGTGCACCCCTTTACGCAAGCAAAGATTCAAGCAGGCCAGTGTTTAAGGGTAAGTAATGAGTTTGCATTGTGAGAGCAGAATACAGGATGTCGAGGTTCTTTGCATAGGACATACTGGAAGTTTCTAGTGGGAAAGTTTGTAGTTGCATCAGAGGAAGGCAACGGAAGTGCTGTTGGATGGGACAAGCAAGTCTAATTGAAGCAGCTCGTACCTCGGGATGAAATTATCACATTGCACATATGGCATTATACTCTATTATGAATTATACAGGTATTTGTTATATGACGAAATTATTCCTTGGTCTAATCTAAAAATATCTCTTATTTTGATACTTTTTGAAAACTCGCTTTGCTTGCACAATATAGGAAGAACAGGATTTTATATGTACTATACTGTGATATAATATACATACCTTTCTGATTTTAGATTCTACATCTATATAGATGTATAGATCGTGAACAAGTAACAAAAGATTCATTCTGAACAATAAATCTTCCACATTACAAAATACGTCAACAAATTTCCCCTAACATAACCTTTTTAAGGCAGTCGCAATCACATTAGTTTCTCATTTCTTGAGAAAAATCATAATTATTTCGATTTGTAAATATATTGACTGTAACAAACATTCGTTTCACAAATACTTTTAGATATACTGTTGCTACTGTTGCTATACTTATAATGCATTAGTATCAACTCAAAAGTCGTCAGTCGTCAGTACTTTAACAAAATTTCTTTGGTATATGAACATAAATTCCTCTGTCAATTCGCAAGGTGCTTCGTTAGTACGTACATATTTTAAATCGTAATGATAGAAACACCATAATATTCTTGTAACCCATGTAACCCTAAGCTTCATGCAAGACAGTAGCTGAAACACTGCTCTCTTTGAGCAGGAGTCAGCTTCGAATAACTACGGATCTTCTCACGGGACATTGTGGCCTGAAGAAACACCTGAATAGAATGGGACTCTACAATGGAGACCTCAACTTCAATCTATGTGGTAGAGAGAGTGAGTCAGCCTTACATGTGCTCTGTGGGTGCGAAGTGCTAGATCACAAGAGACAACAGCTCTTTGGGAAGCCCAAGCTAGAACCAATGGAGTACAGCTAAGCACCAGGACCAATAGGAAAACTGCATAAACTTATGCAGGGATCCTTTTTGCTGGAGTGGATACTGTAAATGGTAGTATTGACAGGGACAACATGGTCGGACGGCTCCTGGAAGAAAACCCATGTAACCCCCCCTTTAAGGTTATGATCGGAATATCTGATTCATATATTCATTAAATTTAATTCTTCTGATTGTTATTTCTGATATATTTAACAAGTAAATGTATTTACAAAGCTCAGTTAAATGTACACATTGCATGGTATTCAAACAACTTCCCTGGTAAATACTCTGCATTGCAGTCTGAAACTGGGCAAACGTTCCACACAGCATCTGTCATCTACAGCTAAGCTCCTGGGTCTTAGTACCAACTATACTGGGTTCTTTTAAATCATGTGCCCTGAACCATTGAGTTGGCCCTGCCTCTTTTTCTTTAAGAGATTATACCTTTTTTATGGTTAGCCTCCCGCAAAGGCAGGATAAGTGTCGGTGCACGTTAGATGTGGAACGCTGTAGGTTGTAGCCGTCGGAAAACAAATTCTCCGGCAGCTTATTCCGCAGCCTCGAAGTTATCCAAAAGAAGGAATGCTGGATCAGACTGGTTCGGGGAGTAGCGACCTCGACCTGGTAAGGATGAGCTCGCAGAGCCTCTGTAGTGTTCCTCATTCGGACGGCCTTTGGTGTTATTATTTGGAAAAGCTCACTGGAACATCTTCCAAGATAGAATCTGTAAAACAGGGACAGGTCAACTTCTTCGATACTCTAGACTCTGGAAGTCCTTTGTGAGGTTAGGCGTACCGATTAGTCTCATTGCTCTCTTCTGGATAGTGTCCAGAAGCTTTAGAGAGTGCTTCGGAGTGCATCCGCACACATGGGAGCAATTGTGCAACGATGGTCGGATCTGTGTTATGTAGAACAGCAGTAGTTTCTCTGGTGTATGTAGCTTCCAACAGCTGCAGACAAAGCTCCAAGCTTCTGAGATACTATTTTAGCAATAGTGACGATGTGGTCGGGCCAGGACATGTTATTGTTGATGTTGATCCCCAAAAGCTTGACGGAAGGTGACTCGACTATTGGGTGACCCTCCATTTCCACAGCGAGAAACAGGCCTCGCTGATTTGAAGAGCCTACAAAGAATAGGTGCATTTTAAGGACAATGGCTGAAATTTAGTCAGGCCCAGTAACTTTCTTCGTGTTTAGTTTTTGGAGGATGCTTTTTAGATCTCGATGTTGGAATTTTCCATCTGCCGTTCTCGAGTTCACGTTTATGGTGGTGGTCGGAGTACTGCCTAGGAAGTCTACAGTAGAATCAGCTACAAAGAGCTTTCCTAAGATGTCTGCCTTTTCTTTAGAAGTAGAAGCTATGGACTTGTCCTCTCTGGTCAAGTGTGGTATTGATGAATAGGAAAAGTTCTGTCTCACAACCTTAGCTACAGACCAGAATGTTCTGAATAAACTAGGTCATGAGAGGAGCTTGTTCTTAGTTTTTTGGTTACGTTCTCCTTGTTGCTGTCAATCACGCGTTTACAGTGATTTCTGGCTTCGATAAAACTGCGGTGGTTCTCGACATTTGGATGTTTTCCACCATATTGTGTAATGTTTGTTTTTAGAGGCTTACCGGTTCCCACATTACAAGCCACAGACCAAGCCATCATGCAAATGCCGAGAAAAGCAATAGATATAGGTAAAATGCACACGCGGACGAAAAATGTAAGAAACAGGTGACACTGAAGTACACTGAAAAAAACGTGGGTATTTTTACAAAACAATTACAAGCACTACTGAAGCGATTTTGCGATATCTTATTGTAAAACCCCAGTAAAGTTCAACAATAATAATATAGTTTTATGGGTTTACTAAATTTTTTAAAAATACTTGAGCATTTTACGAAAAAAGTACAAACATTTCAACTTTTCACAAAAAATTTGTGAAACTACAAAGCATTTTTATAAGACATAATTACAAGGCAATTATCATTTTACAAAATGTTCGTTTTTTTACAGTTTTCTTTTGTAAATGTATAATTATTTTAGAAAAAGACCTCAAAAATGTTAGTAAATAATTGATTTCTTCGGTTGGTATCAATGATAATTTGACTAAAACGCTTATATGGCCATTTGCCTTTAGTAAAGATTGCCGTTGAGCACTGGCAGGCGACAAGAATCAGCTTGAGTGAATAGAGAAACAGCGGACGGGTCGTTATTTGACGGATTTTGTTTTGGAAATGCTGGTATATAACGTGTAGTGGTGATATTTTTGTTTGAAGTTTGAAGTTTCATTGGATTAAATTAATACAAAGTACATTTAAACAAGCTAAGCAGCCATCTTGGAAATATTGTAGCCTGAGTGGCCCCATTGAATTTTGCAAAGTACTGAATTGACAAGAATGTGAAACCTATTTCCCTAGAAATTGATCAAGATGTGATTAATTCTTAATAAAATTTTCGAGTAATAATACTTTACTTTAAAAACACTATATTCTTCAATTTCAGATGGAGAAAGGAAATTTTCATTTACAATGAAAAAGCCGCGCTCATCAACACAAGTTCCTTTGAAGAAGCAATCAAATTACTATTTGTCGTATATCCTAATTTTAACCGAATTTATCAAAAAAATATATCAGTAACTTTGGAAATGCGTCAAACATATTTAACGAAAGCGCATCTTGACTCTAGGGCAAAGTAAAGTCACACTCCCTCTAAGAAAACAGTAATTTGTTTTATTAATAAACTGGCACGTTAACTAGCTGTTTGCCTGGCCAATAAGCTGATATATGCTTTTTTGCCAGCCGATAAGACTGAAACAGTTGATTTTTTATTTTGTGTTTATATAGAATTTGTTTATTACCTTATTTTCATACAAAAAATAAAAATATATTTATAATGACAGCCTTTTCATAAACCCAATTATAATAGGTTTTTTTTGTAAGACTTCAAAGTAATTTTATAAAATGAGGTAAATTACAAAATAGACTATTAAATAATTTGTAAAAGAAACTTATGATGGTTTTACAACATAATATAGTGATATTAAAGAAAATGATGTAAAATTACATATCTGCAATATGATTTTACAAAATATATATGTAAAAAACCAATGTGATATCCTTAAAATTGTGTAAAATCGCATAATAATTCTACAAATTATTATGTTATATCACAGACAAATGATGTGATATTACAAAAATGTTTTTTGCGAATTTATAATATTAAACGATAGCTATATGAAAGTACAGATCTGATTTGTAGTATTACTAACAAAATCGGTGGCACTAAATAACCAACTATTTTGTTAGTAATTTTACAAGTACATTTTTAGAGTGTACTTCAAAAATCAATACCAAGGGGTAAATGTAATTTCGCGCTCGCAAGGCGAGGGTCAAGGGATAATTTCCTAGGTTCTGAGCCGGCTGTGGGGTTGGCAGCAGGTACCATTAGAAGGAAAATACAAGTGTGGTTGCAAAATAAAGGTCTTATGAGAAGAATCTCTGGACGTCTCCGCCAAGTTACAAAACATATTTTAGACCCTCTCTCTGGGGCGGTTCTGTCTCTTACTGGAGAGAAGCCAGATAAGTTGACTTGTGGGACTACTATCTGACCATAACACCTTTAGATGTCACTTGTACATATGTGATGGGGTGTCAAACGACCCGAGGTGTATACGTTGGCGCTGTGGCGAAAAGAAGGGGCCCTCTGCACACATTCTATGTCACCGTGATGCTGTTGGGTACCACAAACAGACTATCTTATGTTCAAAGGTCTTTGAACCTAAAAACATAAGAAAGTCAGCACCCAAGGCCCAATCCAATGTGCGATGAGGGCTGGACTTGGTAACTAGGGTAAGGAGAGCTGCAGGAGGGTCCGCTTGTAGGCATATGCGCTCATTGATCTTGTTACGAGAAAGCCCTTTTTCCTTTTTTTATTCCGAACTCAACCAACATATGCCTAAAGTCAAGTTTCTGGATATTAGATCGATGCATACCTTTGCAGTCCTTTTTGGGGGAGGGAAGCTATGCGGTTTGTTTCACGGTATAACTCCACGTTCACGCTTTATTCAGACTCCGTTCCACAAACGCGCTGAGTAGATTTTAATCAGACGTTTGAATGTAACAGGTGAAATTTTCTCGCTAATTCTGCTTTTTTGTGAGCACCTGCTAGGCTTTCCATCGCGTCTGCCTGTAGGGTCGGCCAAGGATCTCCCATTCGCTAGATGATGAGTATTATAAGAAGATGGTTATTATAATAGGGTTTAAGGGAGACTATATACGGAAAGGTGCATTCATGCCTACCAAGCGGCGCCATACAAAAAGGGAGTTCAATGTTCATCTGCGTTTTTGCTTCACCAGTTTGGTTTGGACGTAGTTGATACAAGCAATCGTTGCTTAGGAGACGTTACATTCGTGGGTCGCTGCCACTTATGATCATTATTTGGTGATGTTTTCTCATATTTTAAAAGTATTAAAATGACAGACAACTTTAGTCACGAAAAAATTATTCATTCCATAAATCATTACGAATCCAAGCGGATATTATGGGATCCGTAGATCTTTAGTGGCATTATCTAACCCAAATAACGTGCCTGCCCTCTGTTATTCAGTTGTGACTCAATTCTGAAAAATTAAATGACAATGAACCTGGACTTCTACTTCGACTTCTACTTCAATCAACCGTTTGTTGTATCTGTTGTATATATGCAAGGTCATCTACTTGCACTCTCACCAGCTTGAAGCATGCAATTACGCATAATAGCCGAGCACAGAATAGGTGCAATGGAAATATCAGCATAGAAAACTAAATCCTTGTCGTTCCGTCCAGCAATCTTCTACCATCTACCTAATAACATAAGAACTTAAAACGTGGTATTGAACCTGTCAGTGAATGTTAGATATATTATCCAATCCACAATAACATGTACATCTATTTGCCAAAATTGTCGGTTTTTTCTCCCTTTCTCTCGACACATTGCCATTTCAACGTATGTTGTAACACATGTGACTTGTGGTTATACTTCGACTACCTGTTGCACGTATCTTTATTACTTACAAGCGTCTCAACCATCATCAACCAGGGTTGGGCGACGTCGACAATGTCACAGCATACTAAACAACCAACAGAATATCTCTGAGGATTTCCTATATAAAAATGGTTCCTACAGAATTTGACCTTGACGCCGCCATAATTGGTGAGAAGTCTAGGTAGGGATGCAAACTAAAGTATCGATACCGATACCAACTTGATATTTTTTGGTCAAGTACAGAGCTGTGCACGTCCATGAAGTCGCGTTTGGTCCATACTGAGAATTTTGTGCAATCAATTACACTCCTAAATAATTGATTATTTATTTTCAATATAGATGCATCTATAAAAGTATCGGTATCAGCTTGGAGTTGCTCAAAAAGTATCGATGAAAGAAATACTCGATATATTAATGTAAATTTTTGAATAATATTTTGTTTGTTTTTTTTATATTGTTATTCAAATAAAATAAAATAAAAAATATACTTGATACTGAATTCCAGATAAAAGCTTTAAAAAGCATTGTAAACTGGCATAAACTATCATCAATAGCCTTGTCTAAAATTTAGCTCAAAACATTTTTCTGCAATTATAGTACTTATTTCTGCAATGTTTAGCTGCGCACACATGTCAAAGGACAGTCTGTTTCTAAGAGGTGTGCGAGCATGTCCCTAGTTCGAGAACAATCCCTCAAGTTGGGCAGAATGTGCCAGAACTTTTGGTAACTCAAGCGCCAACCTTCCGTATACTGGGCACTCCATCTGGAAGTGGAACTATTGAAGTATTTTAATGATTTTATTGTAACCTCCAGTAAACTCTGTGTTAATTTTTAATAATGATAAGTCGCATTGAATGTATTCCATTCCTCTATACATCATCTTTCAACATTCACAATTCACAATCTAACACATTCAAAACAAGTATCCGTGGCAATAGTCGCGCGTCGATTCCCAACTCTTTCATCAAGTCGCGAATGAGAAATTATCTGGGAAATAATTGTAACAGTTTTCCAAAAAAATGTAAAAAAAGTAACAATTTGGAAGATCACTATAGTCAAAGATAAAATGTGTACATAAAATGTTTTACGTATTGAATTTATATAGATAAATTTAATGTTTGAAATTAGAGTGAATAATCTGCATCGATTACGGCACCTTTGATAACTGACAGTGAAACGTTGTGATTCCTCTTTCCAACTATCATCATACTTCTAATTTACATAATCAGTCCACGCACAAGCCTTACCTTTCGTCTCATATGTGCGTTTTTATATCAGAAGAGTAAAGATTATTATTAGTGGCAAACTAATCGGCTTCAGAGCATTTACTTAGTTACTGATTTGAAATATAGGCAGTTGAGTAATAACTAGTAATCTCCAGTGATCTGTTCTTCCGAACAAGATGCGCAAAACCATTTGCATATAAAACCGGTATCCAGAGCATTTTCCATTAGCATTGAGCTTTAAAAGAATCGATAACGAAAGAACTTCTTCTAATCTTGACCCATTTCCCCGTATGTGCTAGGATTATATTAGATATCTGTCTAGGAGAATAGCAGGTCTGTGGAATTGGCATGCGGACGATTCGATCAGTTGTGCGCTTTTCGCGCGCGGGCGCTACCAAACTGCTGATTACACAGCTTTACCGTCAAGATACCCGCAGTTCGGCTAAACGAAAAATAAATAGGTACACGGATTTGCCGCGGCCATTTATTTTTTTTAATTTCCTTGATTCCTTTTATGTCTATTACTCGCTCTGCGAGGGAGGAAAACAATGGAACGTAAATTTTGATGGAATGAGCATAGTTAATCTGGCTTGGGTGGATCGGTTGAAAAGGAGCAAGCTGAACGATCGAGCGTGGGATTATACGAAGAGGGGGCGATTACTTGTAAATGCTGTTTCAAAATTAAGTTTCCTGGATCTCGTCTAAAGCTTCCGACTATACATTTTCTGCTAGCTGCTTGATAGCGTGCAGAGGCACTACGAACCACGCATATATGGGCGGCACCGAACATGGACATAACGAGAACGGTCGCTGGGCATAAGTTTCTTGTAGTGGGTTCTAAAGCGGCCTACAGACGTTGATGCATGCTGCGATTCCTGAATCGACCCAAGGTTTCATGAAACTTGCATCAGTTGCATAAGTTCCTACTTGAATCGAAACCTGTTGCGATGCCTGAATCGACTTAATATTTTATGCACGTTTCACGCAACACAATAATGGTAGGGTGGAGTTATTTCTTTGCATCGACGCAATGCTATATACGCTGAAACACTTGAAACCTGCATCAGTGTCATCGACTCGGCGTCATGGCTCACCGACCAAAATGAGATTCCAGACTCTGCATCGCACAACTGATGCCACATACGTGTTTCAGTACTACACACGCTGCTACTTGGGACATGAAACGTAGAAGTCGATGCCTGCATCGCAGCACGCACCAACGTCTGTAGGCCGCTCAAGAAAGTAAACGGCTTGACTTCCGAATTAACAGAACGTGGCTGTATATCAACAAATGGGGCAAGAATATCCAATGGATGCAAAATAGGCATAAAAAATATACATTTCATGTACCTTTGTCGCGAACTTCCACATCCACGGTACATCCATTAAATGTACAAGCATTTAATGCGCATGCATAGTATATGAAAGATCAATGTGGAGGAATAAAAATAAACAAACATTATACTTTCATTATGTATTGTTATTAATTCAATTTCTAGTTACAATAATAGTACACGTCAAAATCGATTACTGTGATTGTCATGCCCTTACTGCTAAACGGCATGTCCGAAATCACAGAGAAATCAAGGGTGTAAAATCTTGTAGGTGGTTTGCTCCGCTTACGACTTAGCGTCAAACGCTGGATCCGAGTGTTATCAGTAGCCAGAAGATAAGTAACATTGCACAATATTTCACTCGATCAGGGATCAGGCACAACCAGTACCAGTACACACACGCTAACTACGGCTAAGGACGCGAACGGCGGAATGGCCAGGAAACAGCAATGGCGGCACTAGTTGTCGTTCGTGCAGGCATAAATTACTAGATGTGTATATTATACTTAGACCAACATCTTATATATATTCACATATGAATATACCTACGAGAATATACATAGTGTATTACACTAGTGTATATCATTTTTGACATGTACATTCAACGTCCTATGAATATTCAAAATACAGGTGTTGAAACTGGAATATCCGATGTATATTCTGTAGATGTACATATCCATATAGTGTTATGTGAGTTGTTGCCTCGTCAACTTTCAAATCGCGGTATTGGCTGGATTTTCACGAAACAAACTACTTTTCTTCAAAACTATGACAATAAACCTGAAATAGTCAACCAACACAAATTTGCTATTATTGATATTATTCCCACCTACTATTAATAATTGATTTAATAATCGGTGATTATTTCCCTATTCATGCGGTTATTTTTAGTTCCTTACAGGCTAGTTGCCGTCCAGTGTACATACACACGGCTTTATTAGTCGGGGAGGTAGCGTCAAATTTTCATTGTGATCATACTGAGAATTTGCCATTTCGTGAGGATTAGTTTTCCGTATTAAATACAGGGTGTTCCACGATGATTAAGACAAGCAATATATCAGAACTGGGCCGTAGTAGAGGATTATAATTTTGGGAGTGTAAATTAGAGCAAGTGTTGTATCTTTTCTTGTTAGTGTGTTACCCAATGCGGTATTTGTTTTTGGTCATGTGACGTCCGATTCAAAATTATTAATGGGACACCCTATATATTAATGCCTTTTTGTGTTCCCTCCGATGAAACACTTCCAACAAACCGCACACTTGGGGTCTAAAGTCATTATTTCAAGAGCTACAGGTACTTAAAGGATTGTACGGCTATAACATTGATTATAACATATACCCCTATGCTAGTATTCGTTTCATTTTTTGTCTTAACCGTAATGGTACAATCCTTTAAGTACCTGTAGCTCTTGAATTAATCACTTCAAACCCCAAGTGTGCTAGTTTATTGGAATTGTTTCATCGGGAGAAACTCAGAAAGGTGTCAATATACAGGGTGTCCCGTTAAAAAATTTGAATCGGAATTCAAACCATCATTGCTTCTAAGCTACTTTACTTAGGGCTAAGTTGTTAGCTTTATTTTTTAGGAAACGCCATGTACTATCGCTTAGAAATAAAAGAAATATGTTAACAGCTTACATTTTTCGAAAAAATTAAAGGTGTAAAAAAAACGCAAAAAATTATACATAATTATTTTCTTTTTACAATTTTTTTCGTTGATGTGAAACGAAATTTGGAAAATGTTTACCATTAGTTTATGGTCCACATGTTTCGCTATTGAACGAGACTTATTTTGGGTTTGTAGAACCTCTACCTTAGGTAGCTATGCCTAAATTAGTACAACACTCATCATCATCAATTAAACAAAAACAAAAATTAAACAAAAAATGGCTGACTTTATTACGGTGGGAGAAAAACTACTTTTGGGGGATAATTTGGCAATAAATATTTACGTATTTCATCCCCTTAAAGCCTCCGATACCTAAGACCGGACACATTGTATATTATCAGACTGGTTTCTCTGTATGTACGGTAAAAGCTCTCGTCTAACTAAAAAAGCCATGTATTTCTTTGCGCGGATGCGCCGTCCTCTAAATATGCTGTTTTAAACGTAAAACAAATTAAAAATGCGCCGCGATGCGCAACAACAGTATTTCACTGGGCCCATATTTTGAATTGGCCTTTAATTCTACCGTAATGTCACGACATTTTTATGGAGACCTCGGCATAGATTTAATTATGAGACCGTGGACGGTTTGTATGGAACTACGCGAGGTGCGTTTTTATGCCCGGGGGATAGCCAACCATGGCAGGGTCGGGTGGGTAGGTTGTGTGTCGTAGGGCGTCTAAGCGGATAAAACATCTCAAGCACTAAATGCTGTAGTTTCACCCTGTATAACAGGTATAGTTATCTAATGAACAGTAACATTAACGCATGATATAATGGTAAGCTATGTGGCAGTACAAGAACAAGAGGGATTGAGTACAGACTGATATAGATCTTAAAGAGAACTAATGAATGAAGGTGTATAATTCGGACGAAACGCACTGGTACGATGCTTACAATATACCTATTAGTCATGATATACCAACGACCAACGACACTGATAAAACTCATTCTCAACGTATTTTGTACTTCACTTTTTTGCTGAAGATAACGCATCACATCAATCTACCATTTGGAATGCAGAGCCATGGTAATTAGTTTTAGCACCCTGCCATGTAACTCATCACGATACTTGACAACCTGCGCTGCGACATACTTGAGGTGCCACCCGACAGATTGCCAAGAATCGTTGACACCGAGGTACCTACCATACAAGGTCGACCTAAGTGACAGGTCGGGATGGGCTCTAGGAGAACCTCAACATATGTCGAATGGTATCACCTGGTACACTGATGGCTCGAAAAATTCATCAGGTACAGGAGGGGGCAGATATGGTGGTAGGCCTGGGCGGAACGTAAGTATCCGTATAGGAAAAGTGGCTACTGTTCCAGAAATAGCCGCAATTATGGAATGCGGCAGAATATACATAGATAAAAGAAGCCGGGTGGCTCTGATAGCCTTGGCAAGTAATCGCTATACTTCAAAAATAGTGTGGGACTGCCATAATGCTGTAAAGGCAACTGGCGAAGATCAACAAGGTGACATTATCTTGAAAGGTGCAAAATTCCCCCTTATCGGGCCAGAACCAGCGTACCATACAACATGGTATGAATAGCTGTCACCAAATGGGTGTCAAATGAGCACTAGAAACGCTGCATAGGATGGGACTCTGTTTGATCCCTTTGACCCGGAGAGCTTAAAGCTTAAAGCTAAGCGGCAACTATTAGCGCTAGTAAACCACCTCACTACAAAAAAAAAATCAACCACTTGTAGAACGGAAAGCATATAGAGCAAATAATTACAAAGTTTTCTAAGGTATATCATTTATGCTTATTTTGTGGAAAATATTTTGATTAAGATATGATATAGTGTGGTGACGATGTTACCACTCGTTGCCACTAAGCTGCTTCATATTTCTACTGGATAACCTTAGATAAGGAAAGAGAGGGGATATCGCTCGCCGGTCTGATGCTATGTGAACAAGAAAAGCGTCAAAATTTTGGTGGAAAACAAACGGTTTGGTACAGTGGTATTTTTGTGATATTTAGCGTTTTTTAAGCCAATAATTGTCACGCTTATAAAAGCGACAGCAGTAGGAAAGAGCCAAGTATCACTTTTCACAGGTTAATTTGTAATCATATTACTTTTATGTAAATATCATGATATCTAGTTCAGAAATATGTATGTATCAAAAATATGATTTGAAATGTACCCCTAACATGCGAACCATAATATTTTAGAGCATGTAGGGTGTAAAAATTATACTCGAAATTATATTTCTGAGGCATTGTTTGGTTCAAATACACTTGGGCAATGGCGTATCTGTTACAGCTTATATCTTGAACAGGAATGTTATGACTTTTCTTTGAGTTGTAATATAGTCTAGAATATAGTATTCTTTCTTCCTGGACATGCTTCCCAAAGCTTTTTCCATCAAGCAGATCAAAAAGCATGTCTACTGAAAGAAGCAATACCCACCATATCTGAAGAATACTCAGACTGTATTATGTATTTTTTAATAAAGAATTGAATTACTACAAGCAGTATTTTTTCCTGGGTAAAAGTACAATCCTATCTTTCATCAGTCATACGCTGCAAATGAACAAGTTATTTTGAATACCATTATCCGTTTCTACATATTATTGGCCACAAGATATCGGTCGAATGAAAGTTCATGGTTACGGTAAATTGCCATACAAAATTCGTGTATAACAATATTTTAATTTATTTGAAAATAGATTATTTCTCAAATGTTGATCCCATTAGCTACGCCACTGGGGCTAACGGATTCGTCTTAGATAAGGAAAGAGAGGAGATTCCGCGCGCTATCCTACTGCTATATGAACTAGCTGTGACAGAAAACCAATAGCTACCAAAATTTTGGTGGAAAACAAACATTTTGGTACGGTGGCGTTTTTTGCGATATTTAGCGTTTTTAAAACCAATAATTGTGAAATATTGTGGTGTGCGTAATGGTAGGGTGTGCAGCTTACGGTTTTAAGAGTCACAGCAGAAGGAAGGAGCCAGAAATCACTTTTCACGGGTAAATTTGTGCTCGTATTTTTTGATGTATCCGAAATTTATGCAAATATCTCAATATCTAGTTCAGAGATATATATGTATGCGAAATATAATTTGAAATGTACCACTAACATGCGAATCATAATGTTTTTGAGCACGTAAAGTGTAAAAATTATATTTTTTAAGTGATTTTTTTGGTTCAGATACAATCAGTTTTCCAGTGAAGTATCTGCTATAATTTACATTTTGCAAGACAAGATATCGGTCAAATGGAAGATCACGGTTAAGTTTATGTTAATTACTCAAATTTGAACTGTGGATGGTGAAATTGGCCTCACAGAACTCGTGAATAATTTTAATAAATTTTATTTGAAAATAGATTATTTCTCCAAATAGCTTAACAATAATATTAATCCCATTAGCTATGGCACTGGGACTAGCGCTTTGGTACTTTTTGGGTAAGATGTCAACCGCGCGTTCCATCTTTAAGCTGAAAACAGATTTCGGAAGTTCTGTAAGGCGATGCGTAGGTAATTGCTAGTCAAATCAAATTAAATCAAATATTTTATTAACCCTTAACTGGTAACGTGCAGTCTGTGAGACTGCAAGCAATCTTAAATTCGACCCTACAACAAAACCTTACCGCATTTCTGGTAAATGACCTCATCTAAACTACCTGCCATTGGTATCCCTCTTATATCCCGTTTATCAATAAGTTTGCGTAAACAACATTCCAGATGTGCCTAGTTGTTAGTTCGATTCAGTCTGCGAGACGGAACGTTACTGTTTACGTTATAATTTTTCTCAACTGGTATTTGGTAGTCATGCCAGGTGCGTCATTTTTTACCAAAATATTTTTATAGGTGTATTGCTTTACTTATTACCAATCACAAAATATATAGATTTGAGTGTGGCCAAAGTTTTTTTTATTCTTTTTATTATCTTGGTGCTGCTAATTTGTGTTCTAGTTAATAATTGTCATAATTTTTTTTCTATACATCACATGTTCTGGTACTTTATACAAAATTATTATTAAAGGATATATACCCAACAAATCTTCATGCATTTTTTCCAAAAAATAATTAGGAGAGTTTGATTTTTTAAGCTTCAAAGAGGTTACAGTCTCGCAGCCTGCAGGTTACCAGCTATGCCCCAAACTTCCACGTTACCGGTTAAGGGTTAATCTTAGTAGCAATATAAAATTGTTTTAGGCACGTCGCACTTTAAATAATGCAACAGTTATTAGAAGAACACGAACAAATCATTTTTATAACAGCTTGTCACAATATTATCTTAAATGTAGTACAATAGCAATTTTTGTAGCGGTTTTGGAAAGCTCTTATCTGATTTGATAAATTCTTCGAAACTAGAAGATACTTTGCTTATTAGAAATTGCTTTACTTTATTTAAAGTTTCATTGTGTGGTATACGTTGATAGATAATAAACTATATTACTATACTGTTTGCAGGTTGAAGTCTAAATTTTAAAGGAAAAAATTAAAAAATACTGGACCAAAATAGCTTAGCCCGTTTCTACTATGAGCTAATCTGGGGAAGCTTATTGGAAGTTCGTGGTGTTTACGAATATTGTAGTTATTTTTGTCAATGACGAGTAAATAATCAAAAATATTTTCCTTCACATGCTTTATACAGTAGCATATAGCAGAATTAAAACTTTTTCATTCTACATGACTTAGACCAAAATATAGTTTCAATGCTTGTGTTTTAGCGTACCAGTAGCTTTCACATCGAGCACCGTGGTGTTGTCAGCCTAGAAATAATCGTAATAGCTGCAGAGGCAAGGGACTTAATGTACAAAAAGAGAGTAAAAGCCCAAAAACCATTCCCTGGACGCCACCAGCCTTTATAAGACATAATAATAACACTGTTCAAGAAAGCATTTTGAAAGTTTAAAATGTCAAACCAAATCACTTTTGAATTAACTAGTGCGACACATCATCCAAAGATTTTCA
This sequence comes from Callosobruchus maculatus, assembly GCA_951848785.1. Classification (NCBI taxonomy): domain Eukaryota; kingdom Metazoa; phylum Arthropoda; class Insecta; order Coleoptera; family Chrysomelidae; genus Callosobruchus; species Callosobruchus maculatus. The sequence goes on from CATOUR010000032.1 coordinate 2,154,129, forward strand.
AATATCCAGAAACAATAAGTCAATACCTTACTGCCTGGAATTTTGTGTTATGCTCAGACCGAAATCGAACTGAACTTCAGAAACCATGGTGCGATCTGAGGAGAAATTCTCTTAGTAAAATTTTATCACCTTTTCAGCAACCCTACATAAAGCAGACAGTTCACTGATGAGACGATAATCCTATAGAAATATCCATGTATAATTTTTCCATGGCGTTATAAGGGGTACTCAGTTCTGAGATATGCCTTAACTATTGCTGCAAGATGTGTGTCAGAGTATTAATGGGAACTTGTTCCTCTGCAGGCACCTTATGGAACTTGATGTATCTAATATAAACTATAAGGTTTAATGGTGTGCAATGAGGAATCATTGCTGATTCTACGAATCTACGATCTACGAAATGCGTAGAGCTTTCGGGAAGGAATCTTCAGAAGCGCTATCGCCACTGACGCCATTTTTACTGAATTCCGTTGAGGTCATCGGCGCATATCTTCAGCTGAGTCTTGGAGACATTGGCTCCAGGACCACATGCGTCTATGAATTGAGTTGTGCGTTTTTAACTTCATGGACAATATAATATTGCAGCTCTACATTTTGCCTGTTTAATTGTTGAGCTGGAGGAAACGATTTTTTTTGAACAGATTTGACAATCTAGAAAGTGGAAGTCCAATTGATACGAATACTACAAAAATACTATAGCACGCATATTTCATTTTATTGGAGAGATAGATATTGATAAAAATAAAACAATGCTGATGGATCGATAGATGAAATAAATAAGCCTATGTTTGCCTAATGCTCCACCATACGTACGTTGCTAATCTGTTCAAGTACAATGTATCTAGATAAACTCCTTTTAACCCGTAACCGGTGACGTCCCATTGCTGTTACACTCATGGTGACGTGGAGTCTTGGAGACTCTTCCCATATCATTGCATATATTATCAATCCAATACAATATTATCACGATCTGAGTGTGTTTCTCTCAAATTCTAAGCTATTCCGTTGAATTTGACGCAAAAATACTTAGATAATCTTCATAACGATCCATCTCTATTGCAAAGTCAGGATCAATATCATCAATGTCGCTATTATCAGAGTCATAGCTGTTATACCCACTCCCAAAAGGTCTCTTCAAAGTTAGGATGTGTTGCAGGAATACTCCGTGACGTAGTTGGACGAGCAGCCATTAAAGAGTTCTAAAGCACACAAGCAAAGCCCTGACCACATGATATACATAGTATAAACAACAGTCGCAATAATGGTGACGTGGAGTCTGCTAGACTCCGACACGTGGTTTACACGAGGTTTACACAACAATGGCTTCCTGTTAGATGACGTCACAAGCGATGCTGCCTGGTACGGTGATTGTAGAAAGCTACCTGACGTTGCGTTTGTCAAGGTCATCTGGTTTCGAAATTATAGCTATGTTCAACTTCGAAGGAGTCTCCCAGACTCCATGTCACCGGTTACGGGTTAAGCAGAGACATATTCTTGTTGTACCACATATCACGCACCCCTCGTAAAAGCCCATTTGGAACTTGAAATGGAGTTGGATGGGTTCGATCAGCCGTCAACTTCAAATCGAATTAACCTTAAAAGCTTAGCGTCGAGTATTTACATCGAAAAAGAAAAGATAAACTGTGTGTGTATACTCGACGTATATACGCGTTTCGACGTGTATGCTCTTTTGAACTTTCGACTTTTTCCGCCTGAAGCGGGTATTTATTTTCCTGCTGCTAGCTACGAGGGCTCACATAATACTATCTTCTGAGAATACGGAGATAGAGCAGACTCCTGTAATTTTTTGCAGAGGTTGCGTAGGCTACATGCTGTTTTTCGATGATTACATGGCACATTATGATTATGTTGTAAGACTACTGGAGTTAGTTATATGGCCCTTGTGTCGACGTTATAGTAACTTAGGTGTTATTTTTTAGGGTAAGGTCGACAACAAAATAAGAAATTCTTATTATTCTTTATCCGTACGACGTTTCGAGTAATATATAGTCGTCATCAGGCATCAGAATGTAGAAGTCTTCATCGTTACATGGCAGGAGTATCGCTAGATGCAGCTAAAAATACTGCCAACAGTAATAAAATTCAACGAAAATCTTTATACCACACAGACACATACAATAAAAATTTAATAAAAAAAGCGATGAAAAATTGGGACAGCATACATCTGCACTCCACAGAAGAAGATTGACGAATGATTGAGTGGACAAGGATTGTGATATACTTGAGGTAGGAATCATTTTCTTCATGCTTCCCCAAAGGCTGCGCTCGAGCCAGCAGTGTAATTATATGCCGGTAGGGGTATTTGCCCTAGGAGTTGTTATTTCTGTTGGTTCACATGATGGAATCACACCCACAACAGACTGCTTCTTTCTCTAGCTAGATCCGCAACTCCAAAGCAACCTACAACCAGAATTGACCATCCCATCGGTAGACCCAGCACTCGCTACCATATTGCCAAATTCAAACCATTGACGTCGGCAGGACCAAAGTAACTATGTTTTATATAATCACTTATGTAGATAATGTAAATAGAGGCTATTATAGCCATATTTCTCCCTGCCCTCCCATTTCCTTCTTCCTGTCTATGTCTATGTTCAAAGTTATTGCAATCATAATTATGCACAATCCTAGTTGACAATATTTTAAGTGATATGCATTATGTATAGACCGATCATATAGAATACAGAATCTTAAATTGAAAAACTTGTTCACTATTTTCATATCAGTCTCGTACCCGGCCTTAGCCAGGTCCATCTGAGATCTGAAAGATCGGAAAAGCGCTGTAGTAGACTAGGGATATCGTGCCTTACGCGACTTAGGACATGTTTCAAATAAGGATTGTGATATCGGTGATCGCACTTTAAGTAAGGTGGAAATTATTTTCTTCATGTTTCTCCAAAGGAAGTAGTCGAGCCAATACGGTAATTCAATTCCTGTAGAGGTACTTGTCCTCGGAGTAGTTATTCCTGTTGGTTCACTACTTTCACCAAAACAGCAGTTTAATATCCCACAAGTCACTGGCACTGTTTACGATGTACCTAGTGTATAATACGTATAGATATCCAGGCTTGTTTCCACAATGAAACTAAACATTTGCTATACATTATCATCCGCACCTAGTTTAATTACATACTAACAAAAATATAACAAGCAGCGGTAATCAAAGTAACGTAACCCAAGTATTTCTTGGTAGATTTAAGCCCATCATTCACCCACAATTACCCAAGCTGCGACATCGAAAATACTTGGAAGTTATGCGGCAACTTTCCTACGACTTTCCTGAGAGAATTGCCATTGTGCGCTAACCCTAATTCCTGTTACATTAATTATGAAAACGACACACTTCTCCAATGTGCAGATGACATTCCCGCGCGCAAAATTAATGATTTTAACCACTAACTCTCTCCTTAAGCCATGAGCGTGTAAACAGATGGAGCTGAGGTTTTAATACAATAGCAAATAAAACTTTTCGAAAACCGATTTCGACTAATAATGTGATTTTAATGTCGATATAATACATCAGACAATATCTACTTCTCCATAGTCCGTTTCTGCAGCTTTACCACCTCGGCTCTGCCCCTTGTGAGACGTAGATATATCTATTTTCTCTTCAGCCAGCAGATGCAAGTGTAGTGCCCCTTTACTACTTTGCAGTCTGTCCAGCTCCTGCTGATGTTTTTCTTTTTGAGTGCTCTGTGTCATACTGACGCTACTAGATGCCCCCATATTCGGCATTAGTCTAGAGAGCATTGCCATTCTAGCTTCTGCCTTCTGGGTTGACTTCTTAGTGTGGGCTAAGAAGCACCTCTCGTAGTCTCCCAAGTGTCTCACTGATTTACTGGGGACCACCTTTCTGCCTCTGAATTGAAAGTTTACGTCCTTCCTCTTTTTTCTATATCCTCGTAATATCACTGCCTCAGTCTTTTCTGTAGATTACCTACCACCTGCACTTCTGTTTATCCTCCTTGGGCTATAATATGCTACTAAAAACGAGTCAAAGGAAGACATCCTCGTATTGTAAGATCATGAACAAAGTACATGTGGCTATAGCTTTGCTTTTTCTAAGGAAAATTGTTTCTTTATAAATGAATTTGTACTTCTCGTTATGATGGATTCCACACCTACAGCTACGCCGAGCTTTGAATAGAACCCTCTTAGAGATATTTCAAGAAACATTTGGTTATAATGAATTTTTGGCTCCTGCTTTTTACACAATGGTTAAGACGTCCATCTCATTGAACCTCCAAATGAGCTGCAGGTTTGTTGAGTGTCACAAGTTCTGATGACAATACTTGAAAGATGCAGTTATGTACCTATGTATTTTTCTTTAAGCCAACTAGTGAGCCACTAGTTTTTCTAATAAATGTAAAATAATCTGTTTTAGTCTTCTCTCTGACATTTTATGTATATGTCTTTCCACCTCAGATTAATAAATACCATAAGCAACTTTTGTGACTTCATGTTATGTCAGTGAGGCGACAATGAGGTAATCCCGTGACCTGATGGAGCACCGTTGGGATTTTAAATTATTGTGTGATACTACATTGCTTTCAACGAAAGATATAAAGCAGCCAAAACATTAGTTTGTTAGTAAAGCATTAGAATCCACATTTATGTAGTTCAAATTGTGACGGGCATAAAACAAAGTTAATTTTGGAGGGAATGCCAGCAAAAAAGGTAGGAAAGAATTCATTTGAGTAAAACCAAACGGCGCTCTCACTGTGGAACCGGAAGAGATATTGACAAAACCGCATATTTATAAACATTAAAGACCTCAAACGAAATAAATGCAAATGATATCACCAATATAATAAGAAAATAAAACTCGTCTAGCTTGGGGATCAATCTCTGTACGTTTCGATTACAAAGCTTTCGCTTTTAGCTTTAAAACATTTTATTAACAAATATTTGTGTACAATGTGTATGTCTTATGTTATTCATGTATAACGTTTATGTGCAAATACTATTGTAACATCCTGTATATTACATTGCTTATTTGGATTTGTTAATGTTTCTTTCACAATGATTAGGTTAGATTTTTTTTTGATGTGTAAACGTCATCGAATCATCTGGAATTTTCTAGACGGACAGATCGGCATTCTCGAATGTCATCTGGGTGTCTGGAATCTTCTAGATGGTTCGATGAAGTATATAAGGCACCACGAGTAGCGTGGCAAAAGTCAGTTAAGTTGAGGTCTAGTTGAGATAAGGTTAAGAGATATTGTATTAAGTTCTGAAGTAAAACGGTGAAAGTTACGTCGAGTTTGATTCCCTGGGTGAAGAAAAAGAGGCCGTCGTGACAACTGGTGTCAGAAGTGGGATTATCCATCGAATCAAGCCAGGAAACGGAAAGAAGAAGTGAGTACAGCGTCAATTAATGCCAGTTACTAGAGCTATGGCCTCCGAAATGAGTGCATTGATGGCTATGATACAAGAAATGAAGGCAGATATGAGAAACAGCTTCGAAAAGAGTGAAGAAAAGTTGAAGCAGCACCAGGACGAGCAAGCAGCTGTTATGCAAGCGACCGCCATGAACCTGGAAGAAAAGTTAAAGCACCACCAAGAGGGTCAGGCAGCCGTTATGCAAGCAACTGTCGTGAACCTGGAAGAAAAGCTAAAGAACCACCAGGATGAGGCAGTCGTGAACCTGGAAGAAAAGCTAAAGAAACATCAAGACGAGGCAGTCGCAGATTTGAAGAGTGGACAGGAACTTGTGATGGCTAGGCTGGAGGAACAGAAGCAAGTGGTAAGCCAGGCGTTAGAGGATCAAGACCAACGTATTAGTGCAATAGAGACGGAGCTACAGCAGGTGAAAGATCAGGTCAAGGAAATGATCAGAGAGGAGCTGCGAGAAGTTAGTGCAGGTGAGCGTTGTTTAACAGCTGTACCACCCGCTTTTCCTGATAGACACAGTGGCGTAGTAGCAAAGCCCTATCCGTACAATGGCAAAACGTCCTGGGACATTTATTATATGCAATTTGAAAATATCGCACGTATGAATAACGGGTCAAATGAAGAGAAAGCTTGTGTGCTGACATCCATGCTAAGAGACTCTGCCGCAGCTATTTTGGAAAATCTCTGCGCATCAGACCTACGCGACTATGATAAGATAACATCTGCACTAAAGTTACGCTTTGGAGATGCACACTTAACAGAGCTGTTGCATGGCCAGTTGCATAACCGGACACAACAAGCAAAGGAAGATTTAACCACATTTGCATACGAAGTCCGAAGCTTAGCTAAACGAGCATTCGTCAGCAGTCCCATCGAGACACAGGAATACGTCGCTGCTCGCCAGTTTGTCGAAGGAATTGCAGACCTTGACGTCCAGAGAATCGTAAGACTATCCAGTCCCAGAACCTTACAAGACGCTTTGGTCAAGGCTCTAGAAAATGAAGCTGCCACAAAAGCTACGCGAATGACACGGAGGGTGCGCTCTTTAGAACAAGATGATGAAGTAGAAGTCAGGGCAACAGCGTTCACTCCAAGAAAAAGAGGTGGTACCTTCCAAAGAAACCCAGTTCGCACAAATCTAGAAGGACCTGAGAAGTTTACGTGCTGGAGATGTGGGCAGAAGGGGCACCTTCGAGTAGGCTGTCGCATGCAGGTGGCAGAGAAGTCAAGGGAGGCTAGTACTAATACTGATAATGAGTCGGAAAACTAGAGCCAGCCAGTTTTAGGGGGCAAAAACTGGCTGGCCATCATGACGAAATCCCCATGGTCATCGAAATTGAAGTTAATAAAATTGAGAAGAGTCCAGTAGTTGAAGGTTACATAGAAAATATACCATGCATGATGTTAGTCGATACCGGAGCAAATGTGACTATAATAAGCCCTAACATATACCAAGAAATTCGAAGGAAGTTGCCAAGCAGAACCACGCAAACGGATAGAATGTTGCTGAAGACCGCTAATGGAGACCGTATACCAGTACTGGGTGTTGAAGAATTAGAGATTCGCATTGGCAGTTTCGGTAAGGAGCATCCCATTTTAGTAGCTTCAGTCACAAATGATTGCATCCTTGGTGCTGAGTTTCTGCAGAGTTCTGGCTGCTTAATAAACTTCACTGGTAATACCTTAAGCATTGGGGATTCAGAAGAGATTTCATTTAGCTGCCGAGCTGTTCATCTAGAGGAAATGAACGTTATGGCACCAAGGAATTTTACAATTCCACCACAGAAAGAGATTGTTATACCCATATATGCACATAAGGCACTTGAACATTACCTTACCCCGTGCGTTTTTGAACCAGATCCTACGCTAGGTTGGAATAAACCTATTTTATTAGCAGGAACAATAAAGGATTCTTCAAATATGTTAATAAGGGCCGTGAATGTATCCAGGAATTCAATACAAATCAAGAAAGGTACGCCACTGGGTAGACTAGAACCAGTAGCATGGATACAGAGGCTAGATGGCGCGGAAGAAGAAGATGATAGTGACTTCACCCAAATCTCAGATAGTCTTCAAGATTTGTATGATAGAAGCTGTGAGCAGTTGCGACCCGAACAGCAGCGGAAGGTCCTGAAGCTACTAAGAGAATTTCATTCGATTTTCGCTAAAAATAATGATGACCTAGGGCGAACCCATCTGGTACGTCATAAAATTAATGTAGGAGATGCCCAGCCAGTCAAGCAGCCCCCAAGAAGAACTCCATTATCTAGGATTGATGAAGTACAGAATATGGTAAAAGATATGCAGAAACGAGGAGTAATCGAGCCATCATCTAGCCCTTGGGCCTCTCCGATAGTCCTTGTTAGGAAGAAGGACGGATCAACGAGGTTTTGTGTGGATTTCAGGCGGCTCAACGATTTGACCAAAAAGGATTCATACCCTTTACCAAGAATTAACGACACTTTGGATGCAGTTGGAAATTCTTCATGGTTCTCCACCTTGTACCTGCAAAGTGGGTACTGGCAGGTTGAAATGGATGAAAAAGATAAAGAGAAAACGGCATTTACATCGTGTGCTGGGCTATGGCAGTTTACAGTAATGCCTTTCGGTCTATGCAATGCACCCAGTACCTTCGAAAGATTAATGGATGTTGTACTACAAGGTTTATCTTGGAAGACAGCACTGATATATCTCGATGACGTTGTTGTGTTTGGAAAGGATTTTGAAGAAGAGTTACTCCGACTAAGATAAGTTTTCCAGCGGCTTAAGGAAGCGAACTTGAAGCTAAACCCTAAGAAATGCCATCTTTTCAAAAGGGAAGTAAAATACCTCGGACATCTGTTAACCAAAGACGGAATCCGGACGGATCCAGAGAAGGTGCAGGCTGTGAAGGAATGGAAAGTACCGTCCAACACTCATGAGGTACGAAGCTTTTTGGGACTGTGCAGTTATTATCGCAGATTTGTGAAAGATTTCTCTACCATCGCCAAACCATTATTTGCCTTAACTGAAAACGGTAATAAGTTTTATTGGGACTCCATCTGCCAAGAAGCCTTCGACGCATTGAAAAGGGCTTTGACCTCCTCACCGATACCAGCTCATCCTACAAGGGAAGGAACTTTCTACTTGGACACAGATGCTAGCCAATATGCTGTTGGAGCTGTCTTATCTCAAGAACAAGATGGCATCGAAAAGGTAATTGGATACTACAGTAAAACTTTGCACAAAGCGCAGAAAAACTGCTGTGTGACACGAAAAGAGTTGTACAGTGTGGTGAAAGGGATCGGAAATTTCCACCACTTATTGTACGGGAGAAGATTTGTCGTGAGAACCGATCATTCAGCTTTGCAGTGGTTAATGAAGTTCAAGAATCCAGAAGGCCAGCTTGCTCGATGGATTGAATACCTCCAAAGCTATGACTTTGAAATTCGTCATCGTCCAGGAAAGCAACACGGAAATGCCGATTCTATGTCACGCAGCACTGCTCGAAAGAAGAGAAACAACGAGAATTCGACATAAACACATTAAGAATAGAAGAATTTGAATTGGAAGGAACCAAGATTTCACTAGAAACCTTCAAGCAAGCTCAGTCACAAGACGCTGAGCTAGGGTTAGTTATTCATTCGCTATTAAATGGAAACAAGCCTAATCAACAGGAAATAAGTGCTATGAGTCCCGTCACTAAAGCCTACCTAGCACAATGGGACTCACTAAAGGTAAGGGGTAACCTCCTGTATCGAATCTGGTAGGATACTGATGGCAGACATGCTAAAGAAAAACTTGTAGTACCAAGGAAATTACGGAAAGCAATTATGGAACAACTACATGATAGTAGCGGTGGGGGTCACTTTGGCATCAGGAAGACCCTGGAAAGAATCAAGGAGAGATTTTACTGGGTTGGCTGTCGCGAAGATGTTGGTAATTACTGTTCCACGTGCGATGTCTGCAACTCAAGAAAAGGTCCAAGTATTCGTCAACGATCACGCATGCAGCAGTACAACGTTGGATCGCCGTTTGAGAGAATCGCCATAGAAATTTTGGGTCCTTTGCCGGAAACCAGCCTTGGGAACAAGTATCTGCTTGTTGTAATGGATTATTTCTCTAAATGGCCAGAAGCAGTTCCTGTGCCCAATCAAGAAGCAGGCACAGCGGCACAGGCTCTTTTAGAACACGTGGTGTCCAGATTCGGAGTTCCTAATGAACTACATTCAGACCAGGGACGAAGCTTTGAATCGGAAGTCTTCATACAGCTGATGAGAAAACTCGGAATTCGGAAGACTAGAACAGCTGCTCTTCATCCGCAGTCCGACGGTATGGTGGAACGCTTCAACAAGACAATCCTGGATTACCTATCAAAATTCGTTAACGAACATCAGTCTGATTGGGATACGAAGATTCCTCTGGGAATGTTGGCCTACAGATCAGCGGTGAACGAGTCAACTCGGTTGAGCCCAGCGAAGATAATTTTTGGTCGAGAACTGCGGCTGCCTCTGGACTTAGCTCTTGGTCCACCCCCAGAAACGGAACGCCGTCTTCCATGCGAATGGGTGAGCGAGCTTCAGGAAACGCTCTGGGATATCCATGAGTCTGCTAGAGGAAACATCCAGTCTGCCAGCGACAGAATGAAAGCCAGATCCGATCTGAAAGCAAATAGCCCAAAGTTCGTCGAAGGTGATCTGGTATGGTTCTACAATCCACGACGGAGAAGGGGTAGATGTCCGAAGCTACAACGCCATTGGGAGGGACCCTACGTGGTGATGAAGCGCCTTAACGACGTAGTCTACAGGATACGTATGGGTAGTGGAAAACCGAAGGTCGTCCATAGCGATCGCCCGTGGCCATACAAGGATCGAAGCGAACTGTTCGTCGAGGACGCCGAACGCTAAGGAGGGAAGAGTGTAACATCCTGTATATTACATTGCTTATTTGGATTTGTTAATGTTTCTTTCACAATGATTAGGTTAGATTTTTTTTTGATGTGTAAACGTTATCGAATCATCTGGAATTTTCTAGACTGACAGATAGGCATTCTCGAATGTCATCTGGGTGTCTGGAATCTTCTAGATGGTTCGATGAAGTATATAAGGCACCACGAGTAGCGTGGCAGAAGTCAGTTAAGTTGAGGTCTAGTTGAGATAATGTTAAGAGATATTGTATTAAGATCTGAAGTAAAACGGTGAAAGTTACGTCGAGTTTGATTCCCTGGGTGAAGAAAAAGAGGCCGTCGTGACACTATTTACAACATGTATCTCCTCCAACAAGAATAATGTTACTTGTTGCGACCCTGGAGGTGCCTGATGGTAAGCCGTAACATATTCAACAGGCATTTAACATTTTTGATCTTTTAGTACCCTCTCCTAGTATAAGGTACCTGTGTTAGATAATTCCAAATAGATTAAAACTCCCTAATTATTTACACTATTTATTCTATTTACAGTACAAACCATATTTACGATTCAATTTAAACAAATTCTTATAGAATAAGCAGCTTCCTAATAGCGCCGTCTAGGTGGCAAAGCAGAAACTTTACCATTGCAGCACGGAGTCTTTGCATTTCATTTCCTCACACTATATCATTAAGGGGCCTGGGTATACACAGTCATACATATGTATTTGACATGTTAAAACACGGATTCCCATTTCCAACAGAACTCACTTGTTTTTCATACTACATAGACAGTATTTCAGAAGATGATAGTTAAGACCTTAATGAATGACAACTATTTGCGATTTTCTCAAAAATAGTGTGCAAAAAAACTCGCAATGCAGAATCTACATTCTTCAAATATCTGTAATTTAATAACCAAACAAGATATTAAAAAAGGCCTAATAGGTGACAAAGCGCAAGCTTTCTTCTTTAACTTGCTTTTTGAATCATTGCTGTATGTTTAAACGTAATGTCAGGAGCTTTGAAATAAGAAATTTATTTTTATAGCGCCCTTTGGACCTTACCTTTGGACCTTATCTTTGTATTTTTCCAGATGGTATTTCAACCTTTTTACTGGAATACGGTGTGTTTACTTTGGACCTTACCTTTGGACCTTATCTTTGTATTTTTGGTCTTATCTCCCCTCATCTTAGACGTACACACTTTAGAAAGGGAACAGGCGGCCACGCCTCCTCGCTAACACGGGAATACGTCTTTTCTAGGGTTCTCAATTTCGCGCGCTAACACAGGGACGCATAATACCATTTTGTAATATTATTCATGATTTCAAATTGTACCAATAAAAAATAGCGATATTGACAAAACCGGATTTTTCCCGGACTAATTTTTCATGCCGATTCCGAATCTGTATTTAGTTTTTCTCTAGCACCCGTAATGTTGGCTCTTTTGTATACGGACATATGGACAGACAGCTCTTTAGTGAGAGCTAAAACTAATGATCGAACTTCGCTTTACTTATCTTATGCGTCTGAAGCATTATTTCCGAATAATCAAGATTCTTAAGTTACAAAATCCTCCAATTCCGAAGGGAGCCTGCGTCTGACTTTTATTAAACTCCAAGATTTCATTGACGATTGTACGGGACATCCTCAAGACACTAAGACGACTGAGACTCAGTGCAATCGTGGACGAAGGCTCGGCGTTCAACGCAAATCTGACGCAGGTTCCATCTGGAATGGAAAAACCTTCTAGTGATAACGGCTGTCTGTGGAAATTTCTTAACCAAGCTGAATATTCTCAAGAGTACCCTTTGTGGTAAATTTCTACCTACGTCAGTGCTTGTAACTTCACACCACTTGCCATTTTCTTTAGAAACTACTTAGTGATGGATTTTGGCTTGCGTAAGGGATTTCTCCACGAATGCCAACTCTGCGTTGTTAATATGTATATCCTTATGTGGTCATAAAGTTTTGGAATTCCTAGGGCAGCACTTTACACCCCTGTTTAGGGAAAATTGAGTGCCGAAATGCTAACTAAAGTTTTCTCAAGCATCTCGTCGTTTGGGCTGACAAGTGCGTTCTATTATGCTATAAAATTTACCTAACCTTGGACGTTTTAATGTTATATGTTCATGTAAACCAATAATGAACCAATTCAAATGAGTCATTTGTCACTTTCCAAGACGCATTTATACGACTTCGACCTAAATGTGGCCTTAAATCGACGTCCAATTAAGTGCAAATAGGGGTCGCAACTTGTTGAGGCGACCAACGACGTCGCTGTTATATCAAAATCGACGTTGCTTGCTGTTAGTCGGTATATACGACGAACCGCCGACGTCAAAATCCATTACGTAGCTTTCTGCTGATTTGCCAACGTCTTATGCACGTCAGTTTATCCGACCTAAACTGACGTTTCGTTCCAGTGACCTAATTTACGTTGCGGATTAATAAGTCACTACCAACGTCAGCCAAATCGACTATGAGTTGTGAATCGTATACCTTACCATTTACAAACATAACCTATAAATTTGTTAGCGGGTCGGCGACGTCGGGTAACGTAACCTAATGGTTGTGAATCGTGTACATCTACGACTGTGAACATAACCTACCAAAAGTGTTTTCGCTCTAGTGTTGAGTTCGTTTTAAGTGATACATTGAGACCACGCCTAACACCAGCAGGCATTATAATTTAGATATATTCTCACTGTATATAGAATTAAAACATATATAATAAACCAGTGCAAGGTTTTACATTTACATCAAAAAAGCACCACAGACAACGTCGGATTCAATCCCGTACCCAAGACGTCGCCCGAACGTTGTCACATTTGTCATACGGAGATAACACTACAAATTTACCCACTGCGCAGGACGTTGGAATTTGGTACGTCCGTTGGCTGTCGTGTCTCGTACTTTGGTCGCCTTTGATGACCAAATTTGGAGACTCGGTCCGAATTGGTTCATTTTTGGTTCATGTTACGTAAAACAGTATATTCTGCCATCTTTAACAGCTTTTCAGATGATGGCCATTGTAAAAACGTTATTAAACTTTCGAATTTTACCTGAATATAAAGAACTCTGAGTGAAGAAATTAGTAATATGTAATTAGAGAACAATAACAAAGCATATTTAAAACAAAAGCAATAATATATCAAAAACAAATTTTTGGTTCACTTAACGCTAATTAATAATTTATAATGACGTTGTCTTTTGGAATATTGGTAGGGAGTCATTTTTTTCGGGGTATCTCATTTACATTTCTCAGTAACCTAGCTTCCGTTGACAAATTTATATTCATCTTTCGTGCTTCGGAGTGCACTCATGGTTGTATAATATCTGTCTTATAACATATAATATAGCACATCATCCATTTTGTTCAACATAGAATATAAGGTAAAAGCCATTGACTATTATTATGTATAACTTAGGTCAATCGGTGTAGGAAAACGAATCACAGAATAATATCCGTATCTAGCAACTAAATTTAGGTGTAGAATACCCAACGTATGGACGACGTAGGCAACTGGGTAGAAACGTTCCCTATTAAGTCGTATCCCGACGTCGTAGCGACCCGAATCTGTATTCCCCATTTAGGTACAAATACAGGTCGACATGACGTCGAAACGACGTCGGGTCCGACGTTGAGTCTGTCTAATGCGACGTAATGACAACGTTGTAATGCTGCTTGGGATTATTACAGTAAATTATTCACCTTAATCAGATCACAGATTGTGGTAAAGGAAGTTTAGTATGCTTGTGGTCGCTGAAATCACACATCACACATTAGAACACATCACATACACATAATTATATTGTTTTGTTCTCAATATTTGTGTAATCTATGTAAAACTGTTGTTTTAAAGGCAATGAATAAAAACAAATAGGTGCGTCAATAACAAAAATTGTATAAATCTCCCTTTCAAAAGTCAAGTACGAAGTTATGTTCTAGTTACCTTGTTTCTTTCTAACTTCTCTAAAAATATTGAGTTCACTTCCGTGAAAGACAGCTGCTAGCCGAAAAGTATAGAAAAAGAAGGTTGAGGATAGTTTGGGAACCTACTTGATGCTGCTTCTACTCGAGTTACAGCAATATTGGATCCTCTTATGCGTTCACGTATTTTTCCTTCAAAGCGCCTTTTATTCTTTCACACATTTTTTCAATTACGTTTTAAAATGTTGTTTAGCAGTTTTTATAACACAATTATAGGGCAATCGAAAGAACTTAAAGAGCAAATCACTAAAAAGAAAATTGCCCATGCTCCGTTTAAAAAATCGGGTTCTCTCGATGACTACTCAACATTTTCCGCTTTAAGGGAATCCTGTAAAATTCTGCATAAAGATTGCCACTAGCGTTATGTTGAAAGGGCTGATGGTGATTTTTCTGATCATCCAATCCACACTACGTTAATTGCTTAAAACGAAGTAATCGGTAATGGATACCCTAAAACTATGTTCTTGGAAAATATAAACAGAGATACGGTTGGAGATACTGCTAAGTTATCTGCCACACATTTTTCAAATATCTATGCTGATGCTGTTTATCGTAGCAATTTCAAGGATCACTATTTCATTACCTGAAACTTTCGAAGCAACTATTAACCTCGAATGCAAGTTTTCTTGTGGTCCAGATGGTATTTCAACCTTTTTACTGGAATACGGTGTGTTTACTTTGAGTAAACCGCTTAAACTCTATTACTCAAATATTCAAAAATGGTGATAGGGCTGATGTTGAAAACCGTGTTTCAATATCTTCTGCTATTCCAAAACTTTTTGATTTATTTGGTCTGTAAAAAACTTAATCCGGAGTGCAAGCAATTAGTAGTACCAGAACAACATGGTTTCTCTCAGGGAACATCAACAGTAACAGTTTTGCTAACCTATGAGAATTATTTATCAAAATCCTTTGAAAACAGATAGCAAGTTGATTTATATTGTTATAGTTTTTGATAAAGCAAATCATGCGTTGTTAGTTGCAAAATTAGATTCGTTAGGCTTCGAAGAAATGCTTACAACCTGGATTTCAAGTTTCCTCAAAGGTCGCTGCCAATTTGTTAGAATTAATAATGTTTTGTCTAGTGAAATCAGCGTAACGTCAGGAGTTCCTCAAGGTTCTCACTGTGGACTATTGCTTTTCAACTTGCTTATAAATGACATTGGTATACACATTAAACGTTGTAGTTATGAGTATTTCTTATTTTCTGAGGATATGATAATTTTTAGTACTGTACCAGATATTACGGATTGTAAACTAATCTAAACTGATCTTGACAATATCAATGAGTGGTGTCAAACCAATGGGCTGTTCTCAACATCAATAAATGTCACACATATCTTTTTCTAGAAAATTTAATACCCTTCAATACGATTATGTACTTAATGATATAGGTTTAGTTAACGTTAGTTGGGTGTCCTCCTTAATTACAAACTTTGTTTCATAGAACACAATAACATAATTGTAAATAACGCATTGCAGAAACCTGGTTTCATCACAAGAAGTAGTGTAAATCTAGGAAACAATAGTTTCAACATTCTGGATGGTGCGCATGTTAGATCGATAATTGGATATGCATCTCTTTATCATCACGTGCATATTGGGCTCGATATTTTTTTTTATCTCTCGCTTCTTTTTTATGCCGACTCATGCTACTGATTACACTATGCACAACTCTCTCACACGGATGTGCAGAATCTTGAATAGCGTTAACCTTCACCCTTTTAGATTTGCGTTTAATAAGTTTAATAAAGAATAGATAGTTAGATACCTTTAGTTTGTACTTAGTTTAAGTAAGTATTGTTTGTTATAGGTATACCTTTAGGTTTTCGCCACTGGGTTAAACTTGAATGTATACAATAATTGTAAAATGGAGTTTCCGTTAAATAAATAAATAAGTAAATTTGACTCGTTCGTCAAAACGAATCTGTTAACTTTTATTGAGTATCGAAAAAAAGTCTCATAGTCATACCCAACGTATAAAACTACCAGTGTTCAAAATATATAAGGTCTATTATACTATGACCCAGTACACTTTGAGTAGTATTGAGGGCTTTCGTGTAAAGGGTTGCCTCGACAGGTAACTGAATTAATGCGAAGAAGGTCCCCTCTGCTGAAATATTGACGCCGGTCTTTTTCCTGATTAAAACTTTAATGTGGCTTCCTTAATTGAATCGAGAGCAGCATAGGAGCGATAAAATATTTAAGATCAATTAGCAATTTTAATGGCGTTGTCAAAGGGGTTCGGTGTTCCTGAATTGCTGGCATTCTTCACTCCCGGGCTTCAAATATAAAATATTTCGCTTAGACACTGTTTCAGTTATATGAATCAAGATGGCCGCCTATTGTTACAGAAGAGGTTCCATCGGTCAAGCAGATCAAAAAGTCAAATTTACAGATTCATTTTTCGGACGTCTAAAGTTTGACAATCACTTTAGTCAATGAGAGCAGCCCATTTCAGGATACGCTTCTGCCAAAATTCTCTGAAGATGATTTATATCTCTTGCGATTTGCCTTAAACAGGTGAAAAAAGACATGTTTAATATACAGGGCGGGCCAATAGTGCGTGGACGGAGGATTGTGGGCTTACTAAAAAATATTTCAAAAATCTGTCGCTTGATCATGGTAGGGACCCTTAAGGGCTATAATGTAAAAATATTTTCACTCAAATTTTGACGTTCATACAGGGTGATTCATATCAAACTTACATTTTTTTTAATGGAACCCTCTATACCGTGTGTCCCAGAATTCCCTTGACACGTGATATTTTCGTAACGAAAAACGGTTCAAGCAAGAACTGAGTGGTACTTTTGAAGGTACTATAGGGTCTATCATACCATGAATTCAAATTATTTTTTTGTACGTCAACCTCTAAAACTCACCCCCAACTTTTTTTTTCAAATAGCACCCCATAGGTTTTCCTATATAAATGATATCCCCATTTTATTTAAAATCTTGTGGTACCTTTAATTTTATATGCAAACTTATTTTTTCTGTAAAATCATAAGCATAAGAGAAATGAAATGATAATTTGTTTGACGCCTGATGTTTCTGTAACAAAAACGGATAAAAAAGAAAAGTAAGTGGGTTTTTCAAGGGTAGTGAATGACCTATCATTCCTTGCTTATGAATCATTTTTTTCTTACTTAAACCCCTGGAATCCACCCCTAGCTAGTTCTTTCAAATTTCAATCCACAACATTGCCTGGAAAGATAAATTCTTTACTTGAACTTAATTATCGTATAGTGCCTTACTTTTTATGCCCCTACTGCAATTTATCGTTAATTTTGGCGCCCGTGTGCGGGGCACACCCTGCACACGGGGTTGGCGCGGCCCGATGCAACCATAAAACTTTTTCACGTTTTTGCACTTAGTTTTGTTGTCACATTTTTTTTATTAGTTTACTCATGATAATAAAAAAATATTTTCCATACATGTGTTTTAATTAATTTATGCTTACGATTTCATGGATTAAACGAAAAAAATTAACCATAAATTGCAGTAGGGGCATAAAAAGTAAGGTACTACGATAATTAAATTCAAGTAAAGAATTCATTTTTCCAGGCAAAATTGTGGATTGAAATTTGAAAGAACAGGCTAGGGGTGGATTCGAGGGGTTTAAGTAAGAAAAAAATGGTTCATAACCAAGGAATGATAGGTCATTCACTACCCTTGAAAAACCTACTGACTTTTCTTTTTTGTCCTTCTTTATTACAAAAATATCAGGGGTCAAACAAATTATCATTTCATTTGTCTTATGCTTACGATTTTACGGAAAAAATAAGTTTACATTTAAAATTAAAGGTACCACAAGATTTTAAATAAAATGGGGATATCATTTATGTAGGAAAACCTATGGGGTGCTATTTGAAAAAAAAAGTTGGGGGTGAGTTTTAGGGGTTAACGTACAAAAAAAAATGTTTCGAATGCATGGTATGATAGACCCTATATTACCTTCAAAAGTACCACTCAGTTCTTGCTTGAACCGTTTTTCGTTACGAAAATATCACGTGTCAAGGAAATTTTGGGACACCCGGTATATTATTGCATATTTGGATTCTTTGATTAATTCTAGTGTGACTTTATGTATCACACATGGAACTTTAGACGAACCGTTTAGGCGCAAATCACCATTTTTGGTATAAGTAGGTATCATAAAAAAATTGGATATCGCAGCGATTATAAAACTTAGAAGGCCGTGACTTTGCGGTACGACTAAGCATGGAATGCGTCACCTTAGGTCAGAGGGCTAAATTTGAATTCTTTTTGCACTTGGAGAAATCAGTAGATTAATTAAGGAAACTTCAATCATAGATAACTTGATTTTTTCAAATGGGAATGCCTATTTTGGTTTAAAAAATCAAATGTAAAATTTAATTACCTTTCTAACAATATAGCATTCTCAATATCAATCTTTTTTGGTTTTCATTTTATTTCAAATTTTCTGTCAAATCGGCGTTTTTCAATTTTCCTGCCTGCAAGCAACCTAGCAGGCCATGAAAAATAAACAAAAGCTCGTTAATATGGAAGAAACCAACTAACTTAGTGGAAAGATGCAAACCAACTAGAGCAACGAGGCAAGATTATGCAAATTCCTTACAACATATTAGCTCTAACCAGAAACAACAGCGGTAACAAGAACGCTCATTTTTCACAGCCTATACTAGCTATTAGCGAATTTCCAAAGTCAGTAAAAAATATTTAATCAAAGAAAAACTACTACTGATTGTTGCTGGCAGTCTTTTGAATAAATTTTCACATTTAATGCTATAAAAAAGTTGCCATTTCCGTAAGACAAAAGTAATGATTCCTCTGACGGGAAAGGAACTTTGCGGAAAATTATATGAAATAAACACAATTACAACATAGCGTAACTAAAAAATTCTAGCATTATTTCAATACATATATTTAAATATTTTTCAGTAAGCCCACAATCCTCCGTCCACGCACTATCGGCCCACCCTGTATAAAGGCACCTTATGACCCATTTGGTGTCTTTCTGAATATGGTCTTTCAGTTTTCACCCCAAATTGGTGAAAATAGAATTTTGTAGTTTAACACACCCATTAACGGTTCGCTATGCTTAGACAATAGACAATCAGGTGGCACAAAGGCAGTATCATTTGATCGGTGGATTATTATTCTGTTGAATATTGATGACGAAAATTCAAATTACTGCGTTATTTTGACCAGATAAAAATATATCTGTCTATCTGTAATATCTGTGAGATGTTGTAGTAAAAGAAGGGGTGACGTTAGCATTGTGTTGTATCTCACAAAGTTTAACTGTAGGCCAATGACAGTGCACAAAAGCAGTAGCATTTAATCGATTTACTTTCGGTATAATAAAGTCAACGCTAATATGAAGGAAAATAGATTAATGAATTATTTTGATAAAACGCTACGGTTACTATCGATAACAATTATACATATCTGTGAGATACCTTCGTATTATGTTAAAATAATAATCTACAATTTATTTTCAAATATTATGAGGGAATGTTGATCTCTTGATATCTCAGTTTAGGTGACATTTTAAGCCCTACTGGAAATATGTAAAATAATTGTACATTACAGGTTAATTCATAATTGCTGTATCCCTAAAATAAAAACAGACATTTATTATTCACTGGCGGAACGATGTAAACGTCACACACCACAAACATCTGTTTTATGGTCTGTGGTCAACGAATTTGGTGCGTCGCGACTCCTGATTAGCCATGGTTGTCGTCGTCGGTATAGGGTTCCAATATACAATGGTATTCATCCTTCACTATTTTTTATATTCTTCGTATATTATGCATTAAATTTAGATGAGAAAATCTTGGGGTTGTGGCCAAAATTTTGAAAAAGGAGACTACGTCACAGCATAGAGGAGACTCTGGTGCTAACAGCCAAGCTTTCGGCAATGCTTATTGCCATCTTCAGGGCTTTAACGTTGAGGTTTGCCAATTTAAAAAACAGCAATTGCATTGAGTGCAAACGGCTTCTTAATGCAACTATAATAATCGTCACATTTTTTTCCCATAATGTTTTGTAAAAAAACTATGCTATCATGGCGTCTTCCACTAACAGGTCAGGAAACAAACAACATATAATTGTAAATTACAAACACACAGAAACGACCTTTACATGTTGAAATTTTAAACACATACATTAAATATATTGTGATGTGCTTCGATGTACATAAAATAGTCGAGTATGTAAATAACTATGATACCGCATTTGTCTTACACAACAACAAACTCAAATATCATAATATGTGTGATATTATATGCTGATAGTGGTACTAGAAATATCAGTTTACGACGGCGACGTCTAGGTTTGGAGAAGAATGTTTTAGCCAAAGACACTAGATCACAATCTACCAGACATTTTGCACCTGATGCTTTTCATAAAACTTATTTGATCTTCCTATTCATCACAAGAACATTTTTTTTTTCAAAAAACACAATTAATTCGCTACTTCTTGCTTCTTTCTTCACATAGCTAGTAGCCATGAGCATGCTGATATGGAGACTATCCTAGTTCAGTAGAACACCTACTGTTGTAGATCGTAAACGGGGTGTTTACGATCTTAATGCCGTTATGTAAAGTACGAATATTACACATCATTGTAATGCTTGTAGTATAAATATAATACGAATATCCCAAATTTGAAGTTTCAAAAAAAATCGCAACATTTTCTGATAACACAGAATATGCGGCAACAAGTCTAGACATAATAGCATTTGTTTACGTGAATATCTCCAAAAACACCTGACAGAAACCAGGGCGAGTACTGGGCAATGTTGTCGCATTGTGATTTTGCAGTAATACTTTTTTCATTTTTTTCTGTTTAACTATGCGTTAACTAGTGAAATGGTACTGGGGTTTCAGGTTCGAAATATCATGATCTATCGTTCTTCCAAATTAATGCACTAAGATCGTAAACACCCTGTATAATATGAGCAGTAGCACAACACAAACATTATTTTTTGAGAACCTAGCAGCTACTCCCTATCTATCAGACATTCTATACAGATCTTTGCCTAAGTAAAGCGGCTAGAATGTTGAACTTTTTGATTTTAACATTTACTAATGGCTGATCCTTACGACTGGAAACATAAGCTGCTATAAGACCCACTCTCCAATATTTCATACACACATTTTATAGAAACTATAGACCCTGAGCTTTTATACCACTTAAACTAATTTTTCCGATCTAAAACTTCTCATTTGCTGCCTCGCCGTGCAGATCTTTCGTTTGAGATTCATCTCGATTATAGTCTGCATCTACAGGGATATTCACGTTATTCGACACGGAGCATTATGGCTAAAGTATTTGATAAAAAAGAAAATAATAGTTTCGGATAGATAGAAACCCATATAGGCTACATTTTAAGAATATTTTCATGTCATACAGGGTATCCCTAAAACACGAAATGTATCAAAGTTATGTTTCTTAAATGAAACACCCGGTATATTATTGCATATTCAGATTCCTTTGTGAATTCTAGTGTTACTTTATATATCATACATGGAACTTAAAGCGAATCATTTCGGTGTAAATCACCATTTTCGGTATAAGTAGATATCAGGAAAAAATTGAATATCGCAGAGATTATAAAATCTGGAAGGCTGTGACTTTGCCGTATTACTAAGCATAAAATGCATCAGCTTTGATGAGACTGTCAAATTTATATGACGTTTACGCTTGCAGAAATCGGTCGATCAGCGGCAACTTGATTTTTCAAATGGGAATGCCTAATTTTTTTATACGGTGTTAAATGTGGAATTTGATAGCCTTTCCAATAATATAAGATTGTGAATATCAATCTCTGATAGTTTTTATTTAATTTCAAATTTTCAACCAAATCGGTGTTTTTCGATTTTCCAACATATAAGCAACCTAGCAGACCATAAAATATAAACAAAAATCTGTTCAGGTAGAAGAAAGCAACTAACTTAGCAAAAAATACACACGAACTGGACTAAAGGGACAAGCTTATAAAAATTACTCACAACAAACAAAGTTTCACCAGCGGTGGTAACATATCTTTGGTCAAAGAGAAGCTGGATTATGGCAGAAATGGATTTTTTCACGGCCTACTAAGCTACTGTAATGTACTAGAGATTGGCAATTTCCAAAACCATTAAAAATTTTGAAACGAAACGAAAACTTCTAGACAATGTTGTAGGCAGTTTATTATTTTCATAATAAAATTTCACATTTAATGATATAAAAAAGTATGCAATTCTGTCAAAATTCAAGTCAAAAGTACCTCCGACTGGAGTTCTGAAAATTCTTCAGCACCTATTAGCAAGATCGCAGAAAATCAAGAATGAATTAAAATTTGTTCAAATTATAATAAAACATAACATGAATGGCAGAAAATCTGATTTGTCCGTATTCCTTTTTGCGAAATTGCCAATAGATATTGAAAAATAGAAGGGCTGCAGTCAGAGGTATCGACTTCGACGCAAATTACTACTCTTTTACACCATTACATAATATGATTGTTTTTGTTTCATATCAGGGTTTTTAATTGTCTTGGAAATTTTTAACCTCTAGTAAATTGCGCTGACCAGTAGACTGTAAAAAATATGTGTAAGTACTCCAGCTTCTCTTTGACCTTAGAGATGTTATCGCGGTTGTTTCTCGGAGAGGTGATTTGTTGTAAGGAATTTTTATCATCTCTCCTTATTCTACTTCGGCCGTATCTTTTTTCTAAGTTACTTGTTTTCTTCCATCTGAATGGAACATGTTTATGTTATATTTCATGGCCAGCTACGTTGCTTATAGGTAGGAATATTGAAAAAGGCCGATTTGTTTGAAAATTTAAAATTACATGAAAACGACCAGAGATTGATACTCATAACCTTATATCATTAGAAAGGTTATCAAATTCTACGTTAAACCGTGTAAAAAAAATTAGGCATTCGTATTTGAAAAAATCAAGTTATCGCTGATCGAAGTTTCCTTAATTAATCAACCGATTTCTCCCAGCATAAACGTAATTTAAATTTGACAGTCTCATCAAAGCTGGCGCATTTTATGTTCAGTAATACGGCAAAGTCACAGCCTCCCAAATTTTATAATCTCTGCGATATTGAACTTTTTCCTGATATCTACTCATATCGATAATGGTGATTTACACCTAAACGGTTCGCTTTAAGTCCAATGTATGATACATAAAGTCACACTAAAATTCACCAAGGAATCTCCCACATAACAAAAGTATATAGAATGTACATACAATGGATATCAAATCAATGGATATGTATATCCACAAATGGAGCAAGAATTTCCAATGGATGACATCAAAAAAATATACATTGCATGTACGTTTGTCGCGAACTTTCACATCCATGGCATATCCATAGAATGTACATATGTATGTCTAATGTACATGCATAGTATATGTAACATAGACCAGGTATGAACATGTATATTTATAACATATACCATGTATATACTTACATACCAAAGAATATACAGTGTACATACAATGGATATGTATATCCACAAATGGAGCATGAACGTCTAATGGATGTAAAATAGACATAACAAAATTACATTTCATGTACGTTTGTCGCGAATTTACACATCCATGGTATATCCATTAAATGTACATTCATGTACTTTTAATGCACATGCATAGTGCATGAAAGTTCAATGTAGAGGCAGTAAGATAAACAAACTTTATGCTTTCATTATGTATTGTTATTAATTCAATATCTAGTTACAATACTAATACTTGGCAAAATCGATTACTGTGATCGTCATCTCTTTCCTGTTGAATGGCATGTCTAAAATCACAAAGAAAGCAATGTTATAAAATTTTGTAGGTGATTTGTTCCGCTTATGACTTACCGTCAAACACTGGATGTGAGTGTTATCAGTAGTGAGAAGATAAGTAAAATTGGACAATGTGGCACTCGATCAGGTAATCAGGCACAACCAGCACCAGCACACACGCGAACGAGTCTAACGACGGAATGACTAGACATCAGCAATGGCGGCACGTTGTACTTCGCGTAGGCGTAAACTACTAGATGTACAACATCTTATGTATATTCACATATGGATATACCTACATGAACATACATAGTATATTACGCTAGTGTATATTATTTTTCATATGTACACGTAACACGTAACGTCCTATGAATATTCAAAATATACATGGTCAAACTAGAATATCTAATGTATATTCCATGGTTGTACATATCCATACAGTGTTATGTGGGCTGCATATGCAATAATATACGGGGTGTTCCATTTAAAAAAACATAACTTTGATACATTTCGTGTTTTTGGGACACCCTGTATAACATGAACATATTTTTAAAATGTAGCCTTTTTGGGGCTCTATCCATCGGAAATCATTATTTTCTTTTTTATCAAATACTTTAGCCATAATGCTCCGTGTCGAATAACGTGAATAACCCTGTATATATGACCTATTATAGGTAAATCTTCCAACTCATCATGACATTCAGTAAATGTCATGTTTTTGTTACCTTGACCCATTCGAGTTTTGATTCATTCTTCAACTCCTGGCTCACTAGGTTTCATGCGATCCATAAACCTGCTCATAGTTAACTGCTAATATAAAAAAGAGAAAACTTCCGCATACGGAAGACGCATACGTCTGCAGTGCACAATCGCTAATGTGAGGTAGCAGAGACCTCTACAATACAATGCAATCTGACATTATTGTCGACAAACTGAAAAACAGCATCAAGACTTTGTCGAAAGGTACCTTGCACCCCACGACCCAGATGCCGTGCGTTGTTAAATTTCAGCACATAATGTGGTCAATGGGGTATATGATGGACCTTAGCCTTACAGATTAAAGGTTAATAACCCTCGCATTGTGTACGTGACAATATGTCACAGCAAATGTAAGTATAGGTCTCTCCAGCGTGCAAATGTCACAAGACCCTCCCATTCATGACCGCTTACTACTCGCAGGTGCGAGTCGTGTTTATAGGTAAGAATCATTACAGATCTGACTACAAACGCCATTTTATTACAACAACTATACCCTCGGCCTATCCATCAAATCCTGTCTTCTAGAAACGTATGGTGTGCATCCGTATACATAAAACATATGATTGACACTATTCATCTATCAACTGAATATAGTGCAGTTGCATTCTCTCATGCCAAGAGCATAACAGCAGACAACGCAAACAGTCTTCTCGGAAAATTCCCCTTCTAGATTTACTAGGCTTATCGAAAGTTTTTAATGTGACGTAATAGTATTTATTGTATGTACCTCACTACGCCAATGTATTTCAAAAGATACTGGATGTAATAGAGAAGATCCGCCTGCTATGTATAGGCACCGTACATTAACAAAGACAAGTAGGGTCACTCTAAGCTCTGCCCCCAATGTGGTCTGTCCAGCTGTGCTCTCGGATACCATGCAAGCTGGCGGATTCTGGCGCCCGGCGATCTCGAGCAGCAGCCGAACGCTAACAGCTGTGGTTTACAGGGTCAGTCCACCTAACACCACCTAACACGCGACACGGTGCACGGGATACCATCGGTCGGATCTACCGCGGTGCCTAAATAAGTAGTGTTTGTGTGTTATTGAGCGTTTTGCGCGTATTTCACAAAAAATGCCGGCGAGATGCTCTTTATATGGCCCCATTGTTTTTAATGCTTTAATTTTATTACTGACTTGATTCTTAAGTTTTTTAAGTTCACTTTCCAAATTCGTGTTTCCCGGTTCTTTAACTTTTTGTTTATAAATTTTGACTCGGTTTTCAATCATTTCGAGATTTCTTGATTTATCCAGTCGTTATTTTCACGTATCTTGTACGTCTTTTTGAATTCCGAATCTTTTTTACAAGACGTGATTAAGTCATTTAGTTCCTGAAATGATTGAACTTCTGTAGTTTGAATATTCTTTTCAAATTTTGAAATGAATCTTTTGTGATCTATTCTGTTTACTTCTTTCCTATATTTTGTCGCAAGTACTTTTATGTTTACACCTAAGGTTATTGACAACAAATTATGAATGATCAGACTGTTACTGTTACCTACTACTTGAATCGTACATTTCAAATTACTACATCACTCTGACAAAACATGATCTATGATACTCCGTGAGCTATTTGCCACCCCAGTAGCTGCATCTGCAGTTATTGTGTTGAATAGTTTAGTGAATAATGAATTACATATATTCTATCTATACTATAGAATTCATTTCTATTGACCCCCGTACCCAGACAGCACAATATATTCCTGGAACATTCTTATTTCATCCAAAATAGATTGAGAATATTCAGAACATTAACAGAATGTTCTATGGATGGTTTTATTGGTTTCATTCCCATGAGGATGTACGAGGAATATTACGTCATGATTATTCCATGAACGTGTCGATCAAAATATTCTGATAATACTCATACATTAATATTATCTAAAGAATAGTCTATGAATATGCCTTTTGGTATGATTCTTAATGTAGGCGTGGCACCGTTACAGGTTAGCTTAGGCTTGAGAACTTGAGAACTTTGATGTTAGCTTCATTCGTCATGGTGGCGGTGGCCGGTGGTGTTTGCTTGTGCTTGTGCATTTTTCTCCTGTGATAATTGGATAGTTATCTGTGTTCTGGAACATGATTTTCACTTGTTATTTAGTTTACAACTTCATCTAGGAGCGACTAGGGTGAGTGTAACTATTTTGTCTCTGTAAATTATCGACTTTGTAGCACCATGTGGTAGCAACTCTCTTGTTCAGAGTCTAATCTCTATATTCTAGTCTTACCTGTCGTAGGTACCCTAATTAATATATAATAACCACTAACAACACATTTGATATATTTGTGACTATGAATTTCCAGTGTTTATTCTACTAAATTTGATTAAAATACAACGAAAACATTTTGGTGAAAATCTAGCATTGTAGTTAATGAAGTGTATCTGAATGTACATCGTATGCTTTAGAATAAAACAGGTTTTTTTATTTTGCAGGATAATACAAGAGGACGATTCGGTGCAATGAAATGTGTGACGTCGACAATATCGCAGTCGGATTCCCTGTAGGTAATCGAGATCGCACAAAGGGAACCCCTCTGAATTCGAGGCGGGTCGGATTTGTGAGACTCGCATCAAAGTCGGCACGGCGAGTGACCCTACTTGTCTTTGTTAATGTACGGTGGTATAGGCAACAACCAAGAAATATATCACAGCGTTAGGTAAACAATCACAGTTAAGTCCTCAAATTGCTCCCAAAATCCTCCGTTCATCTTAATTAGAAGTACAGAGACAATGATAACTTCACACTATATTCTGCCGGCTATTTTCTACTGAAAGACATTCTGGTATTCTTCTTGGTTCACACAGCAGCATATCTCTCATACCATTCATCCCATAAATAGCTGACTAATAGAACAGTCTAGTTCGGCCAAAGCTTGCAAGTTTATCAAAGAGCTCCTTGATATTTAGCTTGCTCTTTCCCCTTCTTCTGGACAAATTTCTTTGAACAGGTCCAGAAAACTCAATAACGAATATAGTTTTTGTGGCAGTCAAAGGGTACTATACCGGGTTCATTATTAAACATAATAATTATGCTCGAACGTGGCAAACAAGTAGCTCCAGTAAATATGACATTTTCTCGTCTTCAAAACAGACTTCGTATCCCATGGAGCGTAGGGACTCATCTTTACCATCGGAGTACCTAA
Organism: Callosobruchus maculatus; assembly: GCA_951848785.1. Lineage (NCBI taxonomy): Eukaryota > Metazoa > Arthropoda > Insecta > Coleoptera > Chrysomelidae > Callosobruchus > Callosobruchus maculatus. The sequence goes on from CATOUR010000032.1 coordinate 2,182,107, forward strand.
GTTGATAGTGCAGCAATCATAGAACTGCGTAGTATTGGCGCATATGCTGACAGCTTTGGAATAAGCATCAGGAAGCTGTACCCAGTTTAAGTGGCCTCCAACTACACCAAGGCGGATGTGCCTGATGGATGAGGTTTTCGCTCTTCATCAAGCCTCAAAAGACATACACGCAACAAGATGAAGGCAGCTGCTGTATGTCTGGCGGAACTGCTGAAAAACAAAATTTCTTAATTTATTCTAAAGCTCCAGGAGAAGGTTAGCCTTAGGTCATTAGACTACATTTCTGGAAGCAGTCATAGTCTTGGACTACATCCCTGGCGTCTCCACGCATCAGCGAGTAGCCCAATAGCGTTGAACGCTCCTACATTATCATTACTACTATTTACATACAAGCTTACACACCACACGTATCCGTATCTCCGCTCACTTTTCCAAGCTGTTGTACTTCCCAAATTGCAATCTAGTTGCTGGCTGCCATTTTCGAACTACTCGCAGAGCTGACCAGAATAAACACGCTCATTTTCACGGGGGATATCGATCTCCACCATTGGAAGCAGGAACAAGGAAGAGAGGAATGGAGTATACTCGACTTTTTACGAGTCTCTACTTGTTGAGTCGGCAAAATCGTATGGTACGTGGAAATAATTTTGAAAAGATTGTGCTTGCTTCGATGTCATGGTTAAATATCTCAGGGCCACTAGAACTTTTATTAAAAAGAGGCAGCTAATTAGTTACATGGACGTGATCATAGTTACGAACTTTTCAGGCCAGAGTGCGTCATTGCTGCATGACTACGCAATCGCAATTGCTTTCCGAAATACTTTCAATCACAACTTACTAATTTTGCTATGAGACCATACCATTGAAAGATGGGTCTGACATGGCATAATGGGAAAATACAACCATTGAAAAAAATATCATCTACTATACCTTGTTACCACAATTGACGGCACCAATTCCATGCGGATATCTAACTGGTTTGGGCACTAGATGATGGATTAGACAGCTTATGCCTGATTTTAGTACAGTTTGCGAACCTGTTTTTTACTCATTTGGTGCCATCAATTGTAATAACAAGGTATACTTACTTATGCTTTGCAGCACATCCAGCTAATTCGAGCGAGGAAACTTTTACAGAGAATAACACCCTGTATAGGGCAAATCAAACAAGGGTTTCAGGGTAAACCAAACCCTATATAGGGCAAACCAAAAAAAGTTTAAAGGACAGGATTTCAGCCAATGAGTCATCATGTAAAGATAGGGATTCGACAGCCTTGGCATCTCACGATTTCGAATATAATCATCATTCCAAATTTGATCCTGCCACTATACTTTCTTACAACAAAATTAATAATAAGAAACGATTGATCAGCGAAACGATTTACATTTCCAAGCCGGATAAGGCTTCCATAAAAAAGATTGACACTCTCGATTTGAGTCAAATTTATTATATATTTATTAATTAATTACATTAAACTTGAACCAGAACAAAACAACATAATCATTTGTTTTTTCCTTTATCATTGAACCCCCTATATCCAGTAAATGATATGCAAGTTAAATATTCGTATATTTCAAACACTGGCTGCAGTTAAAATGATACAGCATCAGATACCTAAAATCAGGTGTGTTGACAACGGTATTTGGTTACTGTTTCTGGTTTTTGGCCATCCTCTGGATTGCTTTTGTTTCTGACCAAAAGTTATATGTTATCCGTTGTTGCTATAGAGGTGCAATCGATCGGTGACGATATATGCTCTACATTTTATTTTCAGTTTCACTTAATAATGTGTTTTTGCTTTTATGAACTACTGTGGACATTTTGGTTCTGTTTTACACTTAATTATTCTATAATGCATAGCTAGGAAACAACTTGACTGTAATAAAATTATATCACATTATTACAAATCAAAATTGAAGTATTTCTTCACGACCAAATATGCCAGATACTCGAATACATACAGGGTGTTCGTTTAAAAACGGCCCACTACAGATTTATCGACAACCACTGATTGAAAGAAAAATCGATGAGACACGTCAAAAGATTCGTCAAGGGGGACAACTTTTTAACCAAAGACTACTACTCTCCCTTGTACCCTCTGCCCTCCAGGGACATCTCCTCAAAAATTTGAATCATAAGTGATATCTAGTAATAGCTTGTATGTGAAAGTCCCTCATTTTGACGTTTAATTTATTAAAATTGGTTGAATTTGAATCGTTTCCGAGAAAATTAGAAAAGACTTTACGTATCTTAATTTGTCCATGCAGGAAACAAAAACAAACAAAAATATCACTTTTTATTGCAATAAGTGTTCAAAATGGTAGTAATGTAGGCAATGTCAAATTCATGACGAACAGTTGCAAAAACAGTGGGAATGATTCCAATGTATGGTGCCCAAAGTCATGTGCCGTTCCGCTAACTGCGCATAGGTATGTTTCGGACCTTGTTACATACAGCCTTAAGGCCTGTTGTCCGGTAACTCCCAAACGGGGACGAGGCACGGTCAGTATGTTTATTTCTTTTAAAAATTTTATTACTATCAAAATTGGATACATCACTGAATCATCTACTGTGCGATCCAGTGGTTATTTCAGAAACTCAAAATGTAGTTTTCAGTAGACTTCCGTCACTATTATCTGTGGAAATATTAGTAAAATATTGTTGCGGAGGCTATGTCCCTATAGGGCACCGATTGTTGTTTCTAGAAGTCATAGCATACTAAACTTGTCATAATAATTCTCTTATTGATACCTTCTGTTGGAAAAAAGTTAGGATGTTGAATTTTGCGGGGGCCTTCTAAGAATTTTGTCCTCTATCTCCTCTATCTTAAAAGAGGTACCATTTGAAAGTATGGTAATAATGCGAAACAACTGTTGTGAAGTCAAGTAGCGCCCTCTATTAACCACGGCAAAATTAACTTGGACAATTTTTATCCAACATGGCTTTAGGTAAGATGAGCTCTTCTCAATGAGACAAGTCTTGTTTAATTCCGTTAACCTAAATTAAAGTTATTGCCATTTAAACAGAAACTGTTTGACGCTCCCGCAACACTGCATTTCATAAGATAGACCACATACGATCAACAAAGAAATCACAAATATTCCACCTTTTGAGCGGTTGCTGGATATGAGTATCAAGAGCGCCAATGAACTGACAGTAAATCGCGAACGATGACGCGTTACGGTTCTCAAAACTATTGATAATATCCGTGTCGGCAATACTCTAGCTCCGACTTAATGCATTTTACGAGTTCACATGTCTGTTGAGACATTGTGACTATGGTGATGATGATGATCGAATAATATTTATTGCGTTATGTTATTAACGGTCACCAAGATACTACCGGTGTCCATTTTTTTGTTGACCACCAGGTACATTTTAATTACATATAACATCTAACAGTCCCTTATCACATAACTAGGAATGTACCAATTTGGTTGGAATGAAATAACATTATAGCATTGCCACATCGTAGTTACTCGTACATAGTTCAGAACTGGAAAACTCTTATCTGTTTTAATACCTTATTAGCATCGAGAATGACTGAGAAATACTCACTGACAACACTTGACATCACTTTTCAAAGTAAAATCTACTAGAATGAAAGGAGATATCTGACCTGTGGGCTCAACAGATTCTGCGGCAACTGTTGCGTCTACGTTAAACGTCAGTAGCAAGTGTATTATCCCCGACGTTATTCGCTACCTGGGGTATGTGTATGACATGAAGCTTGCGATAGCGAGGGGTAATTGACTTTGTACTTTGCATAAACTGTTCCAAACTTTTGACAGTTATAGGATTGGAATTTAATAAATATCTGCACTGACGGGGAGATATTGGATCAGTGGCTTCTAAAGTTGACTATGTCGACGCCCAAGGGCATATAAATAGGGCGAAAATTAGAATTTAGTTTGCGTCAGGGGTGGATGACTGTTCAGCTTAGCTTCACATGTACATGATTTCCGATATACGATTCGTATTCGTACTGAATCTCGCATGTACTCTATTATCACATGAATCCCACTTTTGTGTGCGAAATTTGGATACACATTTGGGGAATTTGTATCTTCATAGTTAGTACTTAGGTATGTCAGTAAAGAAGCCGAGGTGCTGTCAAGTCAAATTCATTCTACCAAATACCTCGATTTCTTTATATTATTCAACATACTATTCACTACTTTAGAATACCTGTTATGTACATGGTTCAATACTTAATCGATGCAGGATATCTTTGACTATTTGATTACTGTACTTAAATACCTCAAAGTTGAACCAAGTCTTCACCTAACAGAAATAGGTTCGCGAATACAATAAGTTCTCAGCCGTAGACCAATAATTTCAAGCAACAGTTTAAATGCATTACTTGATATTCCTAAATAACTAAAATATTTTTCTGTGTCAGGTAGCTTCATCTCATGCAACAAATTATAGTACGCTCCTCGTTTCTTCCTGTGTTTAATCCATTGCGGCATTGCGGAGTCCCTGTGACTCTTGTAGACATTGAGTGTCTATCTACCTCCATTTTTGTTTATCGGATGGCGCGCGTTGCTCAATACCTTCATATGGTGGGGGGTGAGGGGGACTTGCCGCCTGTTCAGTGTTGAGTTCAGTCTATGCTCATGTACAGGATGTCCCATTTTGGGCACTTTTACGGGGTATATCTGTTATTTTTGAAGATAGAGAAATGCTGTTTTCGCGACAGTGTGAGTAGATAGTGGGCTATGACTCATCTAATAAAAACAAAAAAGCCAATCTGTAAAAAATTTGCGAAACTGTCAGTTTTTATTTATATTTTTATTAAATACAGTTTTGTGTTTTCAGTGTTTTTATTTTAATTATTGTTAATCTTCTATAATAAGGGCAGCATAGATGCTCAGAGAGACAGCAACCGTTTCCAGATATATTTGCTCGTCAAAAAATAAATATAGTTAGGTACGGATCCTTTATTCAACCACGTTCTAAAACTTAGTTCAAGGAGAGTAGGGAGCAAAGGGAAACAAACGTATTAGGTTACATAGAAGCAACAACTTCATCATCTTGCGAGCACATACAAGAAGCTGTAGTATCAACTGCAGAAAGAATTCTGAAAAAAATACAATTACCATCCATACAAGTTCAAGATACATTAACATTTGCACAGGATCCAAGTTTGGGAATATTTAACCCCCATAACACAAAGGAGACCAATAGTTCTTTTAAATGCCATTAAAAGAATAAGAAATTGTGCCAGATTTGTATTCGAGAAAATTGTCTCCAACTTGAACCAACATCTCTAAAAGCTCCTCGATGTGTTTAGTTTTTATTTTGATTCAAATTCAAATTTAATAATGTGTTGATATTCTTCAGATATAATGTTGTTTGGTTTTAAGTAATGTAATAATGGACTAAGTAATATTGATTGAATATTATCGCAAATAGTAGTTAATAGCGTATAAAATACAATAAAATAATTGAGTTTAAAGGTATTGAGTATCTTGTATCTCAATAATTATTTACTTGGATATTGTTTTTAATAGATTAGTCATGGCCTACTGCTACAAATTAAGTAAAAATTGAAAAAATCAAATTTTGAGCGTAATTTTCAAAATAACTTAATACTAATATATGTTTCTGAAAAGCATGAATTATTTCCGATTGACTTTAAAAATAATATACAGGGTGTTTCATTTAAAAAATATATGTTTGCTCCATATCTGAAAAATGTTTAAATTAAGAAAAAATCAAGCTGTAGCACTGGATTCTACAGAAAAAATTCTATAAGACTCTTTTTAGACTTTTCAATGAGATAAAAGATAACGGAGTTGCGAGGATGGTCCCAAAATCGATAGTTTTCGATTTCACCCTGTATCTCAAAAACCAAGAGGGCCATGATCATTTTGTTGACAACATTTTTAGTTTCACAAAAAAGTAGCACACTGACGCGAAAACCGCAACTCTCTATCTTCAAAAATAACCGAGATACCCCGTAAAAGTGCCCAAAATGGGACACCCTGTACAGTCGAATATCAACGCATTACAGTCCGTGGAACTCCGCAACGCATTTAGTGTAACATTTTCATATTAGCGATTATGTCCGAAAATCCAAAAACAGTCAGAGCTACAGATCCCAACTTTGAGAAAGTTGTACAAAAATGGTTTGAAGAATGTGGCTCGGAGTTTTCAGACCAGGATGGTGATCCAGAGAGCAATATCACTATGGAACATGCTATTACAAGTGATCACGATACAGGAAGTGAGCTTGGAAGATACTGTTCCATTTGTGACCCAAAATTGAAAAGAAAAACAGATTATTTATGTGTTCAGTGCAAAAAACCAATTTGCTTGCAATGTTTAAAGAACATATGCTCCCAGTGCATTGAAGTATTGGGGAAGGAGTGAAAGTAACATTTTGTATATAGGAAGTTTTGGACTGTCGTTGATTTTTTATGTTTCAAAGTTTCAAGTGCTCCATGTATTCTTATTTCTTACTTAATATGCTGTTTGTATTGAAAAAAATAAAAGTTTTTTTTTTGTTAATGTCAATAAAAAAGGAGCACCATGTTGAGATTCCTGATAACAAAGCTGTTCTTTTGTTATTCCTGATTTTTCCCTTTAATATCCTATAATAAATGCAAATGTTTAATTACTTATATATTTTTTATTCATCGCAAAATGGAAACAAAGTTATTTCTACAACAACTCTAAAATAGTACTTTTTTCTTTTTTGGGTCCGGAGGACTCCGCAACGCGTTAAATGTAACCACCTCTGATCACGCCGGTTAAATCTAAGATCTTCTCTTTTTTACTTTTTTCTATAGTTTCGTACATAAAAAGGATAAAAGTAAAATATTTATTGGATTATGTAACGTTCTCAAATTCATGGAAATTGTCAGCTCTCAAATTAGATACGATATCGGGTATAAAGTTAAAATATTATCTACACGTCCGATCGTCGTATTAAAATTAGTACCGTCGGAGATAAGTTTGGCGCCACTTCGTTTTGAATATTTCAATCAACAGGAACAGGTCCAACATATACAAGGTAAATAAAATTGTACCGAGGGTAGAGCTTTGTAGAACTATTTGTGATTGCTCATTTAAATAACTTTTAAACCATTTGGTAGCATTCTTAGAAAATCTAAAGTGATGGAGCTTTTCGAGTAGTAAATCGTCATTTAGAGAATCAAATGCCTGGCTCAGGTCTAATAAGATTCATGTTGTGGCACACGATTTGTTTATAGCTTTAACATAATCATCAAAAATACCAACTCGTGTTCTTCTCAGCTAACTAGGATCACGATACTGTCTGTCATTTAATTGAATCAGGTGACACAAGGACTGAAATCCCAAGAAGGGACGACAGAGCGTCGCATTCGGAAAACACTGCCAAATCATATGGATACGTGGAAAAACATACGGCCCATAGTCAACCTATGAATTAGAAATATGGTCATGATTTAATTTCGTATAGGCAGATTTCTTTATTGTTACTAATTGAGGGCTTCAGATACAGATTTCTTTATTGTTACTAATTTAGGGCTTCAGATACAAAGACAAGGAATCCCAAACTATATTGACGTCTGTTACTTTAACATAATTGAGTATATCCTCATTCCATGGATACTTCTGTACGTCTAGAAAGTTAAATGTTTACCATGCCGATATAGGAAATTTCAGCTATAACCGGATAGATGTAATCTGGCCTTTGTCTGAACTACACAACATCATAAATTTCAACTTTAATCTCCATTGAGCAGAGGAAGAATCCATACTTGATTTATGAAGTTTTTTCTGGAAGCTGGAACGTGTAAAGAAAATTAAAGGAGATTTATAAGGGTTAGACCGAATGGAAAATTGCTTTCGGTGCTTGGGGTAAGCAAAAAAGATTAATTAAGATAATTGCACTATTGGTCGTGACGTTTCACCTCTCTCGGTTTTTTCAACTTTAAGGGGGCCAGTAGTTAAGAAACAATGAAAAAAGTTTGTCGTCTGCTAGCGAGGTGAAGTAAAAATGAGAAATGTCGGAAAGTTGATGAGAGGAAAATTACTTTGTCAGATCAAAAAAAAAAATAATTTCGAGTCTCCGGTTAGGGTTCAGACTTTTCTGCATCAGATTTAAATGTGGCTGCTCAACCTGCTAGAAATAAATGAATACAATCTATTTTTTGAGCAAACCATTTCGGTTCATCGAACTTCGTAATTAGTTTAGTGCGTTCTTTTATCAGCCTTCCAAAATCTCATTAATTTAAATAGGAATAGTTGGTTCCAATTTGATTTAGATGGTTAATTTATATGTATAATACAAACATTGAAATCGAAATACCGATCACGGGCCGAAGAGTGTGAATAAATGGTTCTGCGATTCCTTTAATATTTATTTGATCTCAGATTATGACATGTTGCGTATTCCATTTCGCAAGAAATACTCAAGTATGACTTTCTTTCAATACATCATAATGTACAAAGTTGAGAAATTTTATATGTATAATTAGATATAAAATGGGATTATTGTTAGGATTGGCAATAGTTATGGTTATTTTGAGAAATTGGGGCATTTTTAGATCACGAGAAATAACGATTTCGTGGTTACTGTTATTTAGAGCATGCGCAGTAATAGGAAATAGATAAGCGATGCCACCGTACATTAACAAAGACAAGTAGGGCCACTCGCCGTGCCAACTTTGATGTGTCTCACAAATGCGAGCCGCTTCGGTTTGAGAGGGGTTCCCTTCGTGCGATCTCGTTTTCTTACAGGGAATCCGACTGTGGTATATTGTCGACGTCAACAGTCGACGTTCACTTTACTTATACGGTGGTCAATAGAAATGAATTCTATAGTATATATAGAATATAATTTATTATTCAATAAACCATTCAACACAATAACTGCAGATGCAGCTACTGGGGTGGCAAATAGCTCAGGGAGTATTATAGATCACGTTTTGTCAGATAGAGTAAGTAACAGTAACAGTCTGATCATTGATAATTTGTTGTCAATAACCTTAAGTGTAAACATAAAAGTACTTGCGACAAAATATAGAAAAGAAGTAAACAGAATAGATCATAAAAAATTCATCTCAAAATTTGAAAAGAATATTCAAACTACAGAAGTTCAATGATTTCAGGAACTAATTGACTTAATCACTTCTTGTAAAAAAGATTCGAAATTCAAAAATACGTATAAGATACGTGAAAATAACGACTGGATAAATCAAGAAATTCTCGAAATGATTGAAAACTGAGTCAAATTTTATAATCAAAAAGTTAAAGAACCGGGAAGCACGAATTTGGAAAATGAGTTTAAAAAACTTAAGAATCAAGTCAATGATAAAATTAAAGTATTAAAAACAGATATTTTAAAAATCAATGGGAATGAGTAGGCACAAATATAAAAAACAATAGGGCCATATACAGAGCATGTCGCCAACATTTTTTTGTGAAATACGCGCATAACGCTCAATAACACACAAACACTACTTATTTAGGCACCCCGGTAGATCCTAACGATTGTATCCCATGCACCGCGTCGCGTGTTAGGTGGTGTTAGGAGGACTGATCCTATAAACCACAGCTGTTAGCGTTCGGCTACTGCTTGAGATCGCCGGGCGCCAGAATCCGCCAGCTTGCATAGTATCCGAAAGCACAGCTGGAAAGACCACATTGGGGGCGGAGCTTAGAGTGACCCTACTTGTCCCTGTTAATGTACGGTGGCGTTGCCAAATAACGATAACAAAGGTCGACCATTTTTACGTGCATGCTATCTCTTCTTGAAGAGTTTCTATGGTGGAAATGTTTGAAATCGCTACTTTAGCGGAAAATCGCAAAACCTTGCAACTCTGCGGAACGCGTATTCTAAAGGGTGGGTCAGTGGGGGTGGGGAATATTGTGTTCTCTCCTCAACCTTTAAAGCAATCAGCTTTCTGCCTCCGTTGCGTTTATATCGTTATTATACTGAGTGACTAACGTAAATTGACCAGAGAATGCGGTGATAGAGGCAAGGGCGTTGCCGTAACTCTTAATAATTTAATTTCCACCATTTATGTTTTGTTTTATTTTATATATAAAGCAAACGTTAAATAATTTATATTCAACTAATATCCTATTTATGTACTTCATAAAAGTTGTAACTACAACCCGCAACAGCAAATTTTATTCCCCACCTTAAAGACGGTCCAACATCGGGATTCGATAATAGCAGCAGACGATATTTAATGTTTCTACTATACTTATGTTTTCTATGTCTTTTTATTTCATGCAATTATTTATTAATTCTTATTATATAAACTAGATATTTATAAGGTCTCTATTTCAAAATATCAGTTAATCGTCTTACATGTCAATAATAGTTATCAGATATGTCGAAAGATAACACACAAACCATAATTGATAAAGCAACCTAACCTAACCGACGAACACTGTGCACTATGTCATTCTCTTTGTAGCTTTTTATGAAGAGAATGAAGCTGTGGCTTTGTAAAAGATCGTACTGATGGCAGTATGGTCTCTCGATTTCCGAAACAGTTTTAACTACCTTGACTAAAATAATTAATAATTAACTTAAACAGTCGCGTACCCTATTTTTTAATGTACATATTCCAAAAAAAAATTGTAAACAGCACTTATTTTTTATCTACCCTTAAAATGTCTTTGTGTAAAAAAACTAATCTGTCATAAGGGTCCATGTTAAAATTCTTATATTTAATCCTTAATAATAAGTTTAGAATTGTTACGGTCTAAACAAATTCAGACCCCTTAAAACCATGTATTTAACGTTTTTGTGGACAACTTCTTAAATGTTAAGCGAATAAGTATAATATCTTACCTGATTCATTGTATAGGTTGTATATTTCTAAATAGCTACAAAAAAGGTTGTAAGACTGAAGTACTGCAGATCACTTTATTGAATTGTAACGTACAATCCGTACAATACCTCTCATTTAAGCGTACCACATCTTATATTCTGTTGCACCTGTCGAACTTCTTCGTCCCAGTGAACGACCATCTATTGACTGTGTGTGACTGTGTTGACTTCACCTGAAATAGTAAACAACATATAATATCCTTAATTATAGGGGATTTTACATACATCATAGCAGTATAAGCTATATCTGGCCTTTGTTTTCAAAATTAGAAACCATTTGATTCAGACTTCTCATTGTTTACAATTTGTTGCTATCTGACAGATAAGAATGAGGGTAATGGGTACATGAAACATTAAAATGCCTATGTACAGTTGAAGGAAAGCTAACAGAGTTTTGCTACCTATCAATTGTCTGGAGAAGGAAGTGATGGGTTTATGGTCATTCCTCTCCATCTTCTTTTCCTGATAAGGTCAGACGACCACGCTTTACGCGGATATTTGGACAAGAAAAAGTAGCAGAACCGACGATTTAGCACATTGCATGGCTTTGCATTACCACATTGGTGGGATCTAGTTGAATCTGAAAGGTTCTCTACGAGGGAAATCTCCATAAGGCCACTCAACATCCAAGGTGGGTACCCTAACCTCAACACAGTCCTTTCTAACAGCTCTACTGCTTACCTGCTTCTAATGCTTGACTTTGTTTGCAGGCCTTTTCTTTTCCTTTTTTTCATTTCCTGCTTCTTCTTTTTCGCTTGAGTCCAATTACTGCTTCTGTTCTGCTATAACACTGCATTGCTGCTATATAGCTATCGTTTTCACCTGCCTGGTAGCCACCTAGTTGCAGGACTGGGTCTAAGGGCGACCTGTCTGCTTGCATGACTGCTTGAGCTATGCTGATAGACGTTTGACCATTGGGACTTCCACGCATCTAGCCCAGGACGCAACAGATAAAGGTGGGATAGTTAGCGTTAAGTTTCATAGATATTAAGTGCTGCAAGACTTTAGTCAGAGAACACCTGAAAGAAAGATATATTTATTAGTTATTGGTATAGTAACATCGTAAGCGACTACTTACCTTTTGTATTTGAGATCCGCCGCTTCAGGGTGAATGTAGCTTCACACTCCAAGGTCATAAGTATTCACTAAATACTGAATGTTTATATGCCCATATCTCTTCTACATTCTAACGATGGTGTAATAGCACTAAATTAAAGTTAAGAACCACATCCTGAGTTGTTTTATTTGGGGGTACAAGAAACCACCCAACGTTTCCTCACATCTATGGCATAGAGACGCTTCCCTCTACGTAAAAGAAAACTTATCAAAACTTTAGAAAGAATTAATTTCATCTACAAATAACTCCCGTGAAAGATCGTCCTTAATGTGCCTTACTTCTTATGAAAAAAAGTTTACAACCCTAGTCTCTCCTGCTTAATGAAGCCTAATATTAGACAACTCTCACATTATGAACAACTGAAATTCTTATAGGTACAACAAGTAGTAAGCTACTGGCAAGATTCCACCTGCTACCACCATATTCACTCCTCGGACAAAATAAGCGATTTTATTCTGGTCAGCTGCGCGAACAGTTCGAAACGACAACCAGCAGCTAGATTGTAATTTGAGGATCACAACACCTCGGGGGCGGGTGGCATCTGCGGGGGTGGTCGGCAGAGGCAGGGGGGGGGTGGAGGGTGGAGGGAGGCATAGCACCAGCCAGCGCAGGACGGCAGATCACGGCTGCACCACAGTATATCCAATACAGTAGCGCAACTCCCTAGAAATCATGCAGACATTTTGTCTCCGAAAAACAGGCCTCTCATATCCCCACGCCGGCTCCTCAGCACGAGCCGCGAGTATTGCCGTTTACGTCTTGAGCACAGGGTCGGCTTAGCAATTTATTGTCCATACGTGAAAATGTTTTGTACTGATTCTTCTAATTCATCATGGATTCTTTGCATATAAATGGGGTGTAAACATTTTTGTTTAGAAGCAAAACAAGAAATAGTCGGTGTATGAAAGAAAATTGTTAACTCCGAGAAAATAGGTGGCTTTATTGTTTGTGAGTAAATCAACAAAAATTCAACTTTATTTTATCTTATCTTACTTAACCTTAAACATTTGAATAAATATAAAAACTTTATAATATCTTATATGATTCAAATATGGCTATAAGTAAAGACGTAGCGTCCAAAATAACATTTATGTCTAGTTACCGCACAACCTTTAAATGTACCTTCATCAATCATCGTAGAGAAACGTTTAGGCACAAAAAAGTGGCAAACAGCAAAACCGATGAAGACCTGTTAGGTGTACATAAAAAAATAAAGATCAATAGGTTTATAACAACGATAAAATATACTAAACTGGTCGTTATTCATAAAAAAAATGGAAAACTGTTTTTTACCTAGATTACCAAGACTACCCTTTCTTCTGTATTTGTATATTACGTATCTGAATAGGCATATTCAAGAAAAGACTCCATGTTTATAGAGGAAAATGATCCATTTTTGAAACTAGCATGTTGATTCTTTTTATTGTGAACTCTCTATTTGAGCATCCATTAAAATGGACTTCACTTCCTGCTTAAAATTTCATAATGCCGGAATGCATCATCACATAAAAAAAAGGACTTCACTTCCTGCGTAAAATTTCATAATGTTGGAATGCATAATCACATTAATTTTGTCATTAATCGTGAAAGATCTTTTGAACGTTGTGGTGCTGTCAGGAAACAATGAGAAATTATTAGGAAAGCTAATAATAAGTGGCTGTATGTCACGCTTAAAATTTATCTTTGAGGTAAGAAGGGGACGTGATAGTAATTTTGTGTAAAAACTCAAAGATCTTAGAAAATAATGGGGTGTGACCGCAAAAGAGAAAGAGGTTGAGGAGCAGAACAACTGGAGGTTGGTAACCCGAGCGACACGTGTTTCTGCTAATTGGCTTCATCCGGCCCAAACGGATGTCATGTGCTCCCATCTAAATGAGGTCACATAACATAACACTTGGTTTTGGGTATAACCTGAGGAGTCAAGGATGGAAAAAACAAAGCCAGAAGGCAACGAGAAGAGCCAGCCAGCGCATTTCTGGCTTCGCCGAAAGATCTTTTTGTGATCCGCATGACTCAAAGATTGTATTTGTATAAGCTGGATTAATATTATTGGGTAATAAAGGAGCATATTAAACATTGGAGGAATCGCTTACCTGGCAGCATCTTGAGGAAACTTAAAAAAAACTTTAGTCACAGTTTTTGGAATTATTAATACAGCCTACAGCGGCGGTTATTTGACTCCACGCGTCCCGATATCCATATCAACGTCTCACCAAATGCCTTAAACCGGTTCTGTCAAACACACTACCTTCACTCTCATAGACTGAACACGACTCAGGCGATTGCCGTGCTAAACATCCTGCGAACGATGCGCGGGGTGCTATGCGCGAACCACCAAAATTCTGGAGAGTCGCGCTACTGTTATATTGGATATACTGTGGCTGCACCGGTGGAATACCCAAACAGCGTCTGACAGTAACGACGACATAAATTCTCCCTGGAGACGGCCCCCGGTTGAATTGCATTCTCCTTTTCGGCCGCGCAGATGGACAGGGGCGTGACAGTCGTGATTTTATTTGTCACGTATCAGCGAGGGTAGTAATGGAACTTCTGAAACCTATCCTGTGGTGGATGCTTGATGCTTTTTCTTCCTACCATCAATAGAATTCGATGTCCTTTCCATTCTAGTTAGAAATCTTCAGTCCAAAATGCTACACTGATTTATTATTAAAGCCACATCTGTGGCAATACTCATATATTTACACTTGTATTCGTATTCTCGGTAGTAACCAAAATTTTTGGGTTATTAAATGGGCCTATACCATGATCTCAAGTTGGTCAATCTGCAGTATTATTTTTGATGATAGATAGCACGTTTACTCTAACAGATCAGCAGAAAACTTGAGCTAAATGACAGTGACACTAAGGGCAGGTTGTACTGACGTCGGTTTAACTCAAGCTTCATTAAACCTGAGCTTAGCTAAGCTTAGGCTTAACGATGACATCTGCTGTACAATCGGTGATTTACTTAAACCTAGTTGATAATGAAGTTCACTACGGTTGACACTAATATAGTAATGAGTACTGTCATAATTGTCTAAAAGGTAACCTCTTCTGGTTTGTCACTGTGACGGTTTGTGCAAATTCGTGCTACGGCCGTTTCTGTATGTGTTCTTTTACTTGCTCTCATTGTTAAATTAGTCACACATATTTCCAAAAATATAACAAAATAAAGTGTCGAGCAATTTAAGAGTTCCTGCTTGACATACCATGTCATTTGTATCAGGTTAGGTTTACACCTCAGCTAAGTTCGGGGTAAGCTTCGGTTTGCGTAAACTCTAAGTGCCAGTTGTACAATGCATCATTAAGCTTTGGTTTAAGGTAAACCGATGTTAAACCACATCAGTTGCAAAACGTCCGTTGTAGGTACAATGCTAACTTAGCCCCCCTCCCCAAGCTTAACACGAGCTTACGTAAACCGAAACTTAACCCGACAAGATCCACGCAAGACCTTCCCGTCCGCCTCCGGCTCTCGCAAGGTATACCTGATAGAAGAAAATGTCAAATACAAAAGTTATTTGGTTACTTAAGACGCATATCACAAAATATTTTGAAATATATAGGGTGTTGCAGGAAAGTAGGAAGTAGGATCGTGATCAACTTGATTTTTTATATGGAACCATAACTTTTTTTTTATTTTTCTAGTTTCCGTGATCAATGTATATTTAGCCCTAAAATATTTTTGGCATCCGCTGCGACGTTGCCAAGTTATAATTTATTCTCTATTAATTTCCGGATTTGCAAGGTCGCAAGTAATACGTCCAAATTGATATACTGCTTTAACTTTTCTAAATAATACAGTGAGTTACTTGAATATGAAGTGAACATTATTTTGTACGTTAGCAGCATTGTGCATTTACAGGGCGTATTTGGCAGAATTTTAAATTACGGCAATTTGACGGTGTTTTACTTTGTTTTTTAAATGCAACACCCTGTATGTTTCATTTTGAATCGAATACCCTAGCTTACTTGGTAATATTTTTTCTCGCGTTTGCGACGTTGCCCAGTTATACATTATTTTTCTAAATTTTCAAACAAATATCTCCGATTTTTATTAATAGAACACACTGTATATTTTATTTAACATAGAAGTACTCCCTAGTAATGGTTTACGGCGCGAACAAGTTTTAACTGATGTTCCTAAAATAATAAAACCGTTTTACTTGCACATACTGTCTATTTCAAATACCAGGTCGGTCAGGAGGAAGGAACAGGAACGCTTAAATATGTTCAAAACTTGCACAGCTAGAACGAGAAAATCAATACCTGCAGGTTTTCGAACATGCAGAATTCAAAAGTTCCAACAGCAGTGTTGCCAGATTTACTAGTTTTACGTTACACGTTATAATCTTGTTATTTTAAATAGAACCCTCTACTTATTTTTATTGCAATGAATTGCACATGTCTAATTTAGTAAGATCTCACAATTCCAAAATTTTGTTTCTATTAATTACTGATATACGCCGCTTTTTCAGTTAACAGCCCGGAACGCTTAAATGTTTCCAAAACTGCCACAGCTGGATCGGTGAAAATCGGGTTTTGAACATACAGAATTCAAAAATGCTAATATCTTACCCGCGATTCTAGTTTGACTCCCACTTGCGGACGCTTCCTGTTTTAACAGCCAAATATTATTGGACAAGTCTGCATGGGATCCTAAGAATTGTTTTTTGAAATTTTAAACACGGTTACAAGTTATAGTATTATAAATGTGTATCAAACAATTCCAAGCCCTGGTATTAATTAAGGTAATATATAGTCCTTTATGAGACCAGATAATGTATTTCTATATTTCCCTCTCTCTGGCTCCAAATTCAATCCGTTCCGGGATAGAAGATTACGGTCAGGACCTCCTTGTCCTCGTATAATTTACTATTGATAATTGCCTATTTAAAGACTCAACTAAAACAGTTCAACACGAGATTCGATTATAATATTTTTGTCGTGGAACCTTTGTTGTGATGTCTACAAGCGAAATATGCAAACAAAATATGGAGCGTTTCCTGCTAAATGCAATATCATATTTTTAATTCGTAGAGTTGGGACAGCTTACTTGTATGTTAGGAGTAAGTATGTCATCGTAAAATCTTATTTGTAATTACAGTAAGACCTAGTGATTCTGTACAGGGTACAAATGGAAGTGGATGAGAGTGTTAATTCTCAAATTAATTGAGTACTTAACATAATTATAGCTTATTCATCTCGTTTTGACAACGTTGTTACCCAAGTTGTCAGGTTCAAATTAAATATAGAAAAGATGGGGATTCCGTCCCGAATTTAATAAATCTGTTAGTGCTTTGAGAATTGACTAGAGTGAGGTGATATGTGTACGAATAGTTTACATAAATGTAACATTTAGTGAATCATACTTGCGTTGAATAGATTCATAATAATTTACACCTGGTTTTACGATTTAATGTCGTTGAATATCATTTACGTCAAGTGACATGGATCAACTAGATTAATAGATATCGCCCTATAACTTGCATTCTCAGAACAAGGAGCACAACGTTTAGTAATACAAGAAAATAGTTGCACTCCATCCAACACTCAAAACATCAGCCTGGCACGGAATCGCAAACATATTGTGAATGTGAAGCAAAAAATAAGAAACATGCGTTTTTGGAGCAGTTACAGCGGTTAGTGGTCAGTAAATAAAACACCTCAAGGTTCTTGGGTAAACGATACACTTTGAAAGATCTAAGCAAGATTAAGAGGCTGTGCAATCATTGTTATCTAACTAAGCTTTTCTTAGCTAAGCTCCTGAATTAGTGATACTCAATAATTATTACAATGCATTCTATAAACATGTGTATCGTTGGGGTATGATAACTAACCATTTGTTATGAATGCCTGGTACTACCGAATTAGATAAAAGCAGTTCAGTGATATTAAAATGCCAGAGGCCAGTGAAAATTCCACTCAAATTAGCAAAACAGTTTGAAGCATATATTCATCAGCTGGCTTTATAATATGATGTACATGCGTTTTTGATGTTGAGAACTAGGTACTTCACTGCTCCGAATTAGTATCTTAAGCTTTTCCCGAAAAGCCGCCTCAAATGGTGCGACTCTATGCGAAATCGTGCTTCAGTTATTATAGACTATGTAGATGTTAACTGACTCGTAGGGTACGGAATTGAGCTAAGTTTTTTCCAGAAGGCTCATTACTGTCAACGAAATTACAGTCGCTAATTACTACCATAGGCAACGACGGAACAGTAATGCCTTGATACACCCGAAACTCACACCCAAGCTAAAAAATCCAACAACAATTATACCCTAATCTATCCTGGCAATCTTAATGTCGGTCATAAACCTCAGGATCCTCGCCACAAAAAGAACCCTTTAGCGTTTCCAGATAACAACCTAATTTCGGCTGGTCATTGTTCACCGTAATTTCTCCTTAATAATTAAAACAGCCCCCCATAAATTTTGCGACGGGGCGCTCACTTCTTTCTTTCCTAATTTATCCGGGAGAGTATATTTAGCGAAGAAGGCGGGCATTAAATTTTTCTCAGTGGCACAACAGGTAGCTATATAATAATTAATTTTGTTTCGGTGGCACAATGTGCTTCCCAGCGCCAGGGATGAAATGCTGCTGATGCTACACAGGCGTACATGAGCGATGCAAAGGGAGCTCTAGTTTTTGCCTCGTTAAAAATATATATTTTGAAACAATCCTTACAAGGTCTTCTATGGTCTGTAAGATGTTGTCTCTTGTGATATATTTAGCCGTCGTTAGCGGAGACACACCACATTCTTGGACCACTCGTACAACCCTATACAATTGAGGGGGTTTGAGCATCACATCAGGTGAATGTTTATTATGATGCAGAGTATTCCGCAAGTATGAATATCAGAATCCGAAAAGCGAACCGATGAGCCGCTATGAGTTGTACAAAAAATTCCAAAAACTAAGAGTATAGCTTTCTATTGTATATTGTTAAAAAATTATGTATTCAAAAGTTTGCAAAACATTTATCCCTGCTCAGACTTGTATCATACCTTGCTAGGCTACATCCATTCGTAGTACAATTCGTCTGATTTGTGCAGTAAAAAAATAACATAATATATTTCAAAGTCCCAGATGACTATAATTCCGTACAATTGGATTCGCATAGTCGATATTAAAATCTCCCAAACAAAATACATGTTGACCTGATGAATATGATGAATACGATAATTTTCATTCGGCAAGCAGATTAGTTAAGGTCGATTTTACTAGGGATCCTATCCTCTACAACGAGTTTTCTTTAAATATTTATCTTAATTTTTGAATTATATCGACAGTTCTATTTTAGGCAATACTGTTGGTAGGGGTTTGAAAATATATTTTGATTAATAAGATATAATTTTTATTCGGTAAACAGACCGGTGAAGTTCGACCTTATATGAGATCCTCTTCTATTACAAAGAGGTGGAGCCTAGAATTGACACAGCTTGCTCAAAATGAAATATTTATTCTCTAATGACAATCTGAACTTGAAATTGCAGCAGATTCAAAGAATAATTAAATATCATACCTAGGTCATTCCCTTAGAGGATAGGGATACAACACTCTGCAGATTATATGGAAGGTGAAGTCGAGGTTCTCAGAGGTATTGGAAGGAATCAGATGTCATGGCTGAATAATCACTTTTGAGATTATTTGATGATGACAACTTACTGTTATTCCATATTCCCGGAGGGTGCATACAAGTTGCCATTGTGACTGCCAACTTTAAAGCAATCTCATATGGCACCGATAGAACAAGAATGAGAATAAGAAAAAGAAGGGTTTCTTGTCACCGGCTAACAAGAATTGAATGTTAATACCGGAAAATTCATAACCTCAGAAATCCAGGTCTTTAACAATAAACAAAAGCTCAATGAATTATTAAAGCTTATGCATCTTTACAGACGACAGCGTTTGTCATCCGCGTCCACGATGTATTGCACGAGCTCTAAGGAGGAAACGTGAGCTTCTATCAACAGACAACTCAACTGCACAGATTAGAAAATGTCGTTAGTAGAACCAGCTCCACACATTGTGCTGAATGCACGAAAAGAATTGCTCAAACGGCCATGAAAATCGAAAAACTATCGTCGCGTCGCTGTCATGTCCTAAAAACAGGCTCCGACGAATATAGTGCAAGACATTTAGACTTACATGAAGGTTGGTCCAAAAAGCATAGCTGAGACAATGATCGTTCATAAACGGTTTGCTGCATACGCATGAACTATCTATGGGCGCACAGTATCCGTGAAAGGGTATGTAGAAGTACTATTTAACTTTAAGTATGTAGAGGTAGTTTATTGTGCAGATTAGTAATCAGATACATAATATGAGCCAAATTCTCATTTTTAAGCATATATAAAAATCGAGTAGAATATTATTGACATACTAGAAGATACTGAATCGTAATAAATTACCATATATGGCTTTAATTTCTAATTAGGTATACGTATATATTTCTGTAAGTCCGTATACCATATTTGCCTTTTGAGTATTATGTGCAAGATGGCGGTCGACACTGTTTCTATATAATATATTCTACATTTTCAATAGTCAGTGGTGCACTGCCCTTCTGTATCATGCCTCCACATGCCTCTTCCGTTGTCTAGTTAACAGAGTATTCATCTGCATGGTGTCACAAGTCACATGCCCACCATAGATTAAGAAATATGCACTCTAATTTTCAATAGATCAAAAAAAGCTCTCTATCCAGCCAGACACCTCAATAAGTAAAATGATTCTTATGAAAACTCCTTATCACTTTAAAGATATGACTTTTAAGTGCGTATACAGAAATTTTTTAATTCACTTTGTAGTGAGCAAAAAGTCACTGTTCAAATTGAGTGCCATATTTTGAAATATTTAACGTGATCAAGATGTCTGGTGGTGAAATTTAGAACCCAATGGCCAGATTATTTTAGCATGCATGTGTGCCAGCCCCAAAGGTACCTAAAGGCGTTCTAAGCATTCTGAATAGGTCACCTATGTAGAAATTTATATTGCAACTTATCTTCCATATATGACGATCCTGTTTTAAATAAAAAAGTTTCACATAAAACAATTTATTTGCTATATCATTTAACGCCGTATTAATATGTTTATTTTTGCATTTACTGTTAAAAATAAAGTCTATCTATCTATTCCTGTTTATTTCAAATTACTTCAGAGCCAACTAAAGAAATGGAAAAATACAGCAACACTACATATTATTATCATACCATGTCCGAACTTTATCGAAATTGTTGCAGCAGTTACTGAGTTGACAAAATTGCATGAATGCACGACACTCACCTCATCTTTGGTACAGGAAGAAGAATTTAGTTCTGCAGATATATCTTAAAAGACAATGTTCGGGTTGGTCTGTAAAGTGTAGTATGCAAGGTATTCTTTTCAGAATAGTAGATTGATCCCTATCCTTTATCAGCGTAGCTCGTCTGCAAAATGTGTTCGCTCTCCGAACATACTTAGAGAAGTCAACCGTTGAAAACAGGCAGGCTGCTATTGAGTCCAGAAACAAATACAATGAATACATCTGCCATGCAAAATGCCAATACGCTGCTAGAATAAAACAGAGGTTATGTGGCATCCCAATTCCAACCGTTTCTTCTGGACTCTCTTCTGAACATATATGGATGGAACAGTGGCAACAACTTCCAAGGACAAAGCCGTAATATTTGCCAAGACATTTACAGCAAATTCCACGATAAATGTCCCATATAGTTTCTCGGTACCGTCTACACCGAGGGTACCCCAAGCTATGCGTGAAATAACGTTCACATCAAAAATAGTTCGGAAGGTTCCGCAGTCACTTGACATTAATGGCACACCAATGGGCCCGATATGATCCCTTCTATTGTTGTGAAGAAGTGCGCACCGGAGCTCGCTCCCAAACTTACCTGCCTCTTTCGGATGTCTTACAACTCCGGCATCTTCCCAAAAAGACTGGGCCTGAGGATGTCAGACTACTCAGCGCCCACGTTAACACACTTCTTCTAACACAACCTTTTCAAAGCAGCCGCACTACTCTGGTATTTAACCCTGCCTACGCGATCTGCTCAGTTATACAGATAACACAAATATGACTACTTACTACAGCTTTACAGTGGCAAGTTAAAATATATTGTCAAAAATTCCAATCTTTTCACCACTGACATACATTGTCCGCTTGAAAATAGTATAGTAAATTTGTAAAGGGAGAACACTTCATACATAGTTAGAGCTAAGATGGTTAAAAGAATAACAAAAAAGCTAGTTACATATCTGCGACTAGGTTCTATATGGCAAAAATAAATAAATTTAGGATTTTTCATTGAACGGCATTCTAATAGTCTTGGATTAAAAGTGCTGCATCGCAACATGACACCATTGTTTAACTGACTGTATCAGTTATGTGACGGGACGCCGGGCCGCATTTCAGTTTTTCCATGCAGAGGAAGCGGGTTGTGACCAGCGAACCGAACCCTAAAGCACAACAAAAACCCTATATAGATAATAACTCATTTTTACTACTGGCGATTATCGAAGTTTCGCTGTGTTGCGTCCACAATAAAAACCATAGGAAATCCAATTTCGAACTGTGCCCGTACTTTTGTATACAGCGTCATTGTAATCGTCGGTCGCGGTTTGCTGTCGATGCTAACCTACAAAAAAACACATAAATGGTTTCGTATCATCCATACAGGGTTGTATATATACCCAACGTATGTTGTGCAAGGAAACACGGAAATGCAAAAAAGATACTAACGTTGATCGCTGTCTCACGGGGAAAAAAACAGGAGTACACACTTTGGTGACAGGTGGTTACTTTGAGACACCTCTTTGCCTGAGGTGACACGTGATGCTAGTAGGCATGCACATGATGTGCTGCCTCCTACGCGAAGCAATGTTGCAAACTAAGCAGAGTATCCGTGTCGAGATATACTAATCGAAAGTTTGTTGATGCGGGACTTGAAGAGGTAACCAATTTATTTGATGTTTCATTTAACGTCGTATTGTATTTCATTGTACTGTCCCTAAGTAATGATATGTATATGACAGCATTATGTGTGTATCCATATCTTCGCAGGCTCAATAAATATATTTTCTAGCAGTCCATTCCAGGTCCTGGATACACTGGACACAAAAATGCAGTCGTGCCGCTTGGTTATTGATGTATGCAGTACGACCGCCTTGGTAGTCCTGCGGGTGATTCTACTAGGCTCGGTCAGCGAGAAATTATAGAGGACAGCTTAGTGGAGTAGACTCAGTTTGAATACGGAAAGAAAAGTGAGAGGTCGTCAACCGCATGCCGGTGAGATATCGGCTAGAGGCGGTGCGTTAAGGAAGGAGCACCGATTATTCCAATTCCAATTCTTCCCTGGACTGCACGAAATATAGACAGTATAAGGGCAGAACCTCGCCAGATAATTATGTGAGCATCACCCGACGCCAGGTCTTGCCTGGATTTTATACAGCGCCAGCGTGAGAAGCTTGGAAGGTGAGAAGTATTTTCTGTTTCTTAATAGGTATCCGAATCATTTTTCAGCAACTGCCGCAATTGACAAAACGTGTTTGAGCCATATCATGTTTTTTGTAATACTGACTCTTAAAAGCTTGAATGAGTAACTTTTTGGCAGACCTCGATTGTTCAAGAGAGCCGCGTGCTCGCTTGGGCACCCTTTCTTTGATATCGTATACTACTCGGTCTTGGAAGCATAGCATTTTACCACATTTGTGAGTCCCTAAGCACTAATAGACTGCCGTTTTATGAACTAAACGAGTTGCAAAGGATCTACGCAACATGTATTAAATATCCTTTATGTTACTTGGCACATCAGCCAATAAGTGCTATTAATATCAGCCCTCAACTTATCTTGTAGGTCGTCCATCCTCAATAGTCATCCTCAGTTCAAGCATGGAACAAAGACAGAAGTAGTCGGAATCATTGTAGCTTAGGACGCGCCAAATAAATATGTATAGCGGATATGTTTTTGTTGTGATTAGTTTGCGCGCAGCAAGGGATAGGATGTTTTTAATGGTTAAGAAATAACAGATGCAGAGGTGGAGGTAGTTGCGTAATGACCTATATATTATCTACTTCAATCAATGGAAAACAAAGAAATTTAGTACATTTAAGCACCATTTAGGAATCAAAAACATTCTTCCGAGAGGGCTTCAATTACACACTATCGACGCAGTTTGTAGTTGTTTGTAGTGTGTTATTAGTTTTGAATCTATCTATCAAAAGTTATTAGCACGAAAGCTCAGCAGCAATTCAGAAGCGTTCGCCATAGTCCTCTAACTTATTGCAGAAAGAAATAATGTTCACTAATCCGGAATTTAGGTATAACACGCGTAAACAGTCGATCGAAATTACTTTGACCAAATATCTTTCTTTTTGAAAGTTGTCTTGTACTACCTATCTATAAAATAGAGGTCATAGATACCCACTATGAGAAACTCTAAGCCCCGGTTCACATCGGACGCGCCTCGCTTGGAGCATCACGCTTTGCTTAGCGCTACGCTATGCGCCCGATGTGAACGGCTGAATCTAAATGTATGGGTTGGTTCCCCTCGCTTTACGCTAGGCGGTAAGCGTAGGGCTATGCGCTCGATGTGAACGGCTGCATCTAAATGTACGGGTTGGTTTCCCCTCGCTTTACGCTAGGCGGTAAGCAAAGCGCGATGCTCCAAGCGAAGCGCATCCGATGTGAAAGGGGCTAATAATAACAGGACCTTGTTTTTGCGGGATCTGGTAGATCGATGGGTGGGGGGTATGTATTAAATAGCTACTAACTACGCTTGACCTACTTAGCCTGATAGCTAGCCCGACGGAAGTAAGTTTTGCTATGGTACAGCAGTTTTTTGGCGACATTTTCATTCGATGGAGCTTATGATAGCTATTATAGGAAAAGGGCAACTATACGTCGTAAAAAGCAACATTTAAATTTAATCGCAAACATTACGTCAAAATGATTGACTCAGTACACGTTACGGTGCCACCAGTTTATTATTTTCCCATAGCATAGTCTTATATCGCCCCCTTGCAAGCAAATCATCGCCCCCTCCCCGCCCCCCCCCCCCCGCCCGCAAAAAGAAGCGTATTATGCAGCTAGGTCTTTTTTTACACTCCAATGGGGAGCCTACTATAAATACAACATTTTTTTTTTAGTTTTACCGCCCCCACCCCTCAACCATCTTAATCTTACTCCCTCCCCAAAAAAAAAGAAAACGAACAAGAACCCCTAAAGTTAGGGAATATTTGGATTTTTTTGTTTTTGCTATTACTCCGCCGCCTATCCTGTAGCCGCTTACGACACCACAGCATATACGACCAGCCAAATTCCATCATAATCCATGCAGCGTTATTGAGATTATGAGGCTAAAAAAACGCCAATAGACCGACAGACAGACAGGCCGACGGAAGTGAGTGACCTGGACTTTCCTTATGAAGATATAATAAAACGTCCAAAAACCGCATTATCTAAAAATCGAAAATTTTAGCGATCACAATATACCCCTCATCTAATGGTCTGGGAAGTAAAAGACAATAACATAACAAAAATTTCAAGAATTTCTAAAATGACATCATTAGGATAGTGATAACTAACAAAACTGTATCATATAAATCGAAAATCGGTTTTACGAGATATGCAAATGCTCCTGTACAAACGGACAGCTTTTTGGAGAAACGAACCAACCCCCAAGAATGAGATTTTCTGTTGATCGCATAATATTGTAATATAAGTCATCCTAGTCCCATCTGTGAGCAATATAAGCAACCCAATGATTGAGTAAGGTAAACGATTGCTATAATTTTCATTTAGTAAGGAACGTTATTTTCGGTTTGATTCCTTTCTGCAAGAAAAAGTTTAAATATGGTGCCAATAGAATCCAGTAGTTTGAAAGGAAATTAAACTCACTTGTTAAGGTCACTTCATAGGAAAGAGAATCTCATGGTAAAGGTTATCTACCAAGCATGGCGATACTGGAGAGTTACTTAGAATAACAGAGGTTTGTACGTCAGACGTCAGGCTGGAGTTCAGAATGGGCAAAAGCCAGGTGTTCCCAGAAACGGAGGGTATCATGCTTGCGATACAGGACGATGTAATCGCGACATGAAGCTACAAAAAAAAATACGTAATTAAAGATCCATCTGTAACAGATGATAATTGCAGAAAATGTCATCAACAAAAAGAAACAATCGATCACATAACAAGTGGATGCAAAACTCTCGCCGGTACCCGAGTACACAGCCAGTCATAACTCTGCAGCGAAAGTCGTACGCCAAGCGCTATGCGCTACAAACAAACTACTAGAAATCAGATCCATACAATTACACTCCGACATCAGTACAGACTATACTGGGACGTTGAAATACATACAACCAGTAGAACAGATATAGTTTTTCAGTCAAAGGTCGACAAAGTTACCTATTTGATAGATATCGCTATCCCAACGAAATAAATATCCAAAACACCTACGCCGAGAAGATATCTCGGACCACGTCATGGAAGTAAAACGACTTTAGGAACAAAACAAAGTTACTATTATCCTTCTCATTCTGTTGATCTCAAGCCTTACACCAAACAAAATTACACAACACATGCAACAGTTAGGCCTTGACGAAAGGTCACACAAAGCGTTCCAAAAGTCTGTAATCCTGAAGATCTGTAATATTGTACACACATGAACATTTGTTGTTACCGCAATTATGCGGGAGGAACTTGGAAAGTAAGAATAGTAGTAATATAAAGACTTTATTTGTAATATTTTACAAAAAGGCGAAGCTTAACCAGCAAGCTATTCAAACTTAACTTATATGTGGTCAGGCCTGTATACATACGTTAAACTTAATCTTGAATTTGTAATAATTAACATTTTATAAGCAATACATTAGCTCCCTTTGAATATGGATGGACTCTAAACCGTATATTCATACGTATAAACGGATATAGGAATACCGAATGAACTGCTATAAGCCAACGCGCCGCACCGAGTGACGCCATCGCCTAGGGATCGCACTAGCAGCGGTGCCGCGAGCGCCATGTATTTGAGGTGAAATTATCCATGCTAAAAGTGAAGTTCTGCCTCTAATCAGCGTCCATCGGCTTACTAACGAGCTCCCTCCTCTACTACATTTAACGATGAGGCGAATTAATTACGCCATCAGGATACGGGATTATGTCGCGCCGGCCCGGCCGTCGACCGGCTCCGCACCGCACTCCACGAATATTCCGACGGCTTTACGGCCCCGCTTCCACACCCACCGGTTATTACTGGTCGAAAGTTTGTTTAATGTCTGTAATCGCGCCCTATGTCACTTCTAATCTACATACGACCATTCACTGTACACATCTACGTGGAGTCGAATAATATACTCGCTGCAGAATCGTGGGATTCATACCATAGAGATATACTACTTTGGCACATAAATGTTTTACTCTTCCCTCCTACCTATCTTAATCGTATCATAGAATTATGCATGACATCAATCATGTCATCCATTTCTATAATCCACATATGACCACTCAATGTACTCTTTTACGTGGAGACATAGGCAGTGCCAAGAGTTATCGATGGATCGGGGTTACGTTGCAACATTTGGACATCCTCAAGAGAGCAAAAAAGGTCCCTGTAATCATGTTGGTGCACGTTACTTACTATCAGCTGCCTATGATATAACATTGATACGTATTTTAAAAATGCGACAAAAATTGCTTCCATGGGAGGGTTCTGGGTAGATGATACTGGGGCCAGCGATATACTTACGACCCACCGTTTTCGACATTTGGTATTTGGCAACACTGAATCTAAACTAAAATAAACTAAAGAGTAATTATCATTTTTATATTGAGTCATCATCTTGATCAATAACGTCTGTAAAATATCAATAGGATACGACTACTCCATATATAAGCCTTTTAATTTGTGAATGTCTGACTTTTAAGTATTTTATTTATTTTTATGTATTTGTATTTTAATTTTTATGTATATGTATTTTCACTATGTACTTTTACTTACTTATTTGCTTTGTCAATAAGATTTTTTATATATCTTTGGCAATAAAGCATGTCAACCAACCAACCAACCACCTTGTTTTAATAATAATTTCGATAAAAAAGTTTTCCTGCTTTGTTAGTTTCTAAAAGCATGCTCCAATTTTGACGATACTGTCTGTATCGTGATATACTAGGAGTGTGAGAACCAGCTATACTTTTATTTTCTGTTAATTGGAATTAGTAAGTAGCCATGCGTGTTTGTCAAGTTTGGCATAATGTAGATTTAAATGTTTTGCATAAGACTTATTAACAGAGATGTATAGAGATTGTGCCTAAGTTTCCAGGAATGATTTTGTAACTTGGAACATAGATCTGTAAAAACTGCAGAATAGAGCCATCTAAAGTATTAAACACAAAGCAGTTCAAGATCATATACTTTTCGTTCCATTTTCCTAAAGTATAGTGCCATTTGTACTAGTCCTAGTAGTGTAAAAACATCTTTATAATGAGGAAAGCACATAAATGAAAACTGATAATACGTGACGTGATGTAGGAGTTAGAAAATAGCGGTTTTGCTTAAGGAATTGATTTGGTCGACAGGATATGGAATTATGTTGCCCCAGTCCAGCCGACGAATACTCTTTACGGCCGCACTTCCACACCCACCGGTTATTACTGCTCGGCCTACTACTCGGCCTTGTTTTATCAATAACTGTTGTCCTCTTTTTTGTTAGTTTCTAAAGGCTTGCTCCAACTTTGACGATACTATCTGTATCGTGATATACTAAGAGTGTGAGAACCAGCCACACTTTTATTTTCTTTTCATTGGAATTACAAGTAGCCATGCGTTTTTGTCAAGTTTGGCATAATGTAGATTTAAATATTTCGACATATTAACAGAGATGGTAATAGACAGGTATTGTGGCTAAATACTCAGGAATGGCTTTTCAACTTACAACATAGATCTGTAAAAACTGCAGAAGTACTAAACACAAAGCAGTTCAAGGTCATATATTTTTAGTTCAAATTACTTAGGCACAGTGTCATCTGTACTAGTCCTAGAGCAAAAACATCTTTGTAATGAGGAAAGCACATAGATGATGACTTATATTGCGTGACGTCATGTAGGAGGAAGCAAATAGCGGTTTTGCTTTAAGAATTGTTTAGGCCATATGGATTATGTCACCCCAGTCCAGCCGAGAAATACTCCGACGGCTTTACGGCCCCGCTTCCACACCCATCGGTTATTACTGGCCGAAAGTTTGTCACGTCTAATCTACCATTCACTGTACACATCTACGTGGGGTCAAATAATATACTCGCTGTAACATTAGCGTTTTTTGTATTTAATGATGAGTAAACGTGTTTTTAGAGTAGACACTAAAATAAATAATGCCTAAAGGTAGTCTTTGGAATATGTAGTTTATACTATTGCATTAAAAAATAAGGTTGATGATCGTTTGAATTAGTTATTAATTATTTTAGGCATGCTAGTCAAAACTGCTTCAGGGCGCCATATTGAAGTCTGGCAACAGCGCGGTCTTTAAAAAAACCCACAACATTCCCTCTCTTCACAAATAACCATAGTCACAGTGACGTAAGTGCACAGTGTTCGTCGGTTAGGTTAGGTTGCTTTGATGATATCGTTTGTGAGTTATTTTTTGATTTATCTGAGAACCGAGAGACGTGTAAGACGTCACTACTGAGTTCAGGGTGTTGATAAATTGATTAAGTAATTACAAAGTAGTCTAAATAATAACTAAAATAGAATAATTTTTTGAAATACTCACTTGTGGAACAGAGTCTATGCGAATCCCGTATAGTTGCACTTGACATATCGAAGGCCTTCGACAGAGCGTGGCGTGAGGGACTTCTTGTCAAGTTTGCTGCTTATGGACTATTACCTGGCCTGCACCAGTGGCTGAAAAGCTTTTTAAGAAACCGGTCTCTGTTTGTTGTAGCCAGAGGCTGTTCATCAGACATATTTTCAATAAACGCCGGTGTTCCTCAGGGATCTGTCCTACACCCTACACTGTTTCTGCTGTATATCAATGAGCTGCTGGAAATAACATCCAATTCAATCTGTAAGTTCGCAGACGACAGTACATTAATATCGTGCATGGAACCAGGCAAGCCATTGTTATCCCAGGAGACGTTATGTCGGCGACGGCAGCATGCCTCAGAGATCAATGTAGATATCAAAAAGATATTCGAGTGGGTATTAGTAATAAAGTACAGTTTAACGTACAGAAATCTCAGGCAACAGCATTAACAAAGAATTCTTACGTTGGCTTACCAGCTGTAGAAATGGAGGGTCACCCAATAGTCGAGTGACCTTCCGTCAAACTTTAGAAAATCATCATCAACAGTAACATGTCCTGGCAAGGCCATGTTGTCAGTATTGCTAAAACGGCATCCCAGAAGCTTGGAGTTTTGTTCCGCTGTAGGAATCTGTATTCACCAGAGCAACTACTGCTGCTCTACAAGATACAGATCCGACCATCGTTGGAGTATTGCTCCCATGTGTGGGTACGCGCTCCGAAGCACCCTCTAAAGCTTCTGGACACTATCCAGAAAAGAGAAATTAGACTAATCGATACGCCTAACATTACAAGGGACTTCTACAGCCTGTAAAATCGAAAAAGGGTGGCTGAACTGTTCCCGTTTTACAGATTCAATCACGGAAGATGTTAGAGTGAGCTCTCCTAGATAATAACGCCGTCCGAACGAGGAATACTGGAGAGGCTCTGCTCTCCTTACCAGATCGAGATCTCTACTTCCCTAACCAGTGTCCTCCAGCATTTCTTCCTTTGGTGAACTTCGACGATGTGGTATGAGCTGTCATTTGTTTCTCGAAGCTACAACTTCAAGCGTTTCAAATCTCGTCTCGCAGCGCTTCTACAGCACCATAGGTTCTCAGTCTTTGTGGGAGGTTAACCATAAAAAAGATCTATATAGTTTCAAAATTATCAGTATACTTTGTAGATAGATTTAGAATAAAATTCATTTAATCAATCATGTCATCCATTTCTATAAGCCACATACGACTTACTGTACTTGTTACGTCATACCTGTAGCTAGAAGTTATCCATGGAGGGGGCGGGGTACGTTGCAATAGCTGAACACCCTTAATAGGGCAAAAAAGTTATCTGATTCATGTCTGAGGGCCCAACACCAAAAAACCTGTGACAGCAACCCTAGAGGGTGGTACGCTATTCACTATTAGGTACCTCTGACATACTCTAAAACGGTAACAAAAATTGTCTCCATAGGAGGGTTCTGACCACCTGAACTTTCCACCCCCTTGGCTACACCCTTACGTGGGGTTTGTAAAAGCGTACCCTAATTGTGACAATACTATCCGTATCGTGATATACTAAGAGTGTGATAAACAGCTACACCTTCATTTTCTTTTAATTGGAATGACAAGTTTAAGATGCTACCAGAAAACAGCGGAAAAGGAACCGACTGTCAGCGGAGTTTGAACCCGTGGCCTATGGAATTCTAGTCCGATGCTCTGCCAGTTGAGCCATGGCGGTCATGCCAACCCAGCCAGCAAAGCGTCGACCAGGTGCGTCGGACACTCACCCAATGAGAAAGAAATAATGGTTTAGATTCAGGAATTGATTATGCCACTAGGATATGATATTATGCTGCCCCAGTTCAGCCGGATGGCTGCGCACCACACTCCACGAATATTCCGACAGATTTACTGCTCCCGGTTATTACTGGTCGAAAGTTTGTTTAATGCCTGTAATCGTCCCCTATGTCACTTTAATTTAGATACGACTACTCATTGCACATATCCAGGTGAAGTCGAATAATATACTCGTAGCATACAGAGGTTCTAGCTAGAAAATTAGCTATTTCCGGACAGAGCTAGCATCCTTCTCGTATTAAGTGCCGAGCTTTCGTCAGCGCTTGCTCCATCACGTAATTGCGAAAACTAAAAGTGTCTATTACTTTTTAGGACCAAAACTTCAGCTTTTGAAGAATTTTCTGGATACCCGTCGTATAGGAAAGCACTAGTTTCCAGCACATAAGGTAGTTAGGTTACAAACCCTCGCATTTTTTCTGTAGAATCCAGTGGTGTAGTTTGTTTTTTCTTACTCAAACAATTTTTCAGTTATGAAGCAACAAATGGAATAGCCTGTATATTATTCTTTACGTCAATCGGAAATAATTCAAGCTTTTCAAAAATATATATTAGTTTGAATTTTTTCTGAAAACTAAGCTCAAAATTTCATTTTTTACTTTATCTGTAGCAGTAAGCCATGACTAATCTATTAAAAACAATATCCAAGTAAACGTTTATTAAGATACAAAATACTCAATGCTTTTAAACTCAATTATTTAATTGTATTTTATATGCTATTAACTACTATTTGTGATAATGTTCATTAAATAGTACTTATTGTATTACATTACTTAAAACCAAACAACATTATATCTGAAGAATATCAACACACTATTAAATTTGAATCAAAATAAACACTAAAAACATGAAGGAGCTTTTAAAGATGTTGGTTCAAGTTGGAGACTATTTTCTCGAATGCAAATCTGGCACAATTTCTTATTCTTTTAATGGCTTTTAAAAGAACTATTGGTCTCCTTCGTGTTATGGCGGCTAAAAATTCCCGAACTTGGATCCTGTGCAAATGCTGAAGTATCTTAAACTTGTATGGATGGTAATTGTATTTTTTTAGAATTATTTCTGCAGTTTATTTTTGTACCCCTACAGCTTCTTCTTTGTGCTTACAAGATGATGAATGCGTTGCTTCCATGAAATCTAATACATTTGTTTCCCTTTGCCCCCTATTCTGCTTGAAATAAGTTTTAGGACGAGGTGAATAAGGGATCCGTAACTAACTATATTTATTTTTAGACAAGCAAATATATCTGAAAACGGTCGCTGTCTCTCTGGGTATCTAAGCTGCCATTATTATAGAAAATTTACAATAATTAAAATGAAAACACAGAAAGAACAAAGCTATATTTAATAAAAATATAATTAAAAGCTGACAGTCTCGCAAGTTTTTTACACATATGCTTTTTTGTTTTTAATAGATGAGTCATAGCCCACTATCTATTCAATATTACAATAACACAATATTCATCATTTTAATGAGACATTATTATTTAACAAAATGTATTTTGATTCTGTTTTTTTGAATTTGAGTAGGAAGTCTCTTGTAGAGTAATAGCTAATATGCTTAGATGCTTATTATTTATAGTTGATTAACCATGGCCTACTGCTACAAATAAAGTAAAAAAATGTAATAATCAAACTTTGAGTGTAAGTTTCGAAATCACTTAATACTAATATATATTTTTGGAAAGCTTGAGTTGTTTCCGATTGACTTTATAGATAAGATATCAAGACACTGGTAACAAAAGTCCTGCCCAACTTCGATTCACAGCTAATAAACCCTTGGGTATTACGTAACTGCCATCTGCGGCTAATAACCATAGCAGTTGATGCCGCGAAACAAAACAAGAAAAAAATATGCAGGGTGTTCCATTTAAAAAATATGTGTTTGCTTCATAACTGAAAAACAGTTAGAATGAGAAAAAATCAAACTACACAACTGAATTCTACAGAAAAAAATTATATGGTCCTTTTTTAAACTTTTCAATAAAATAAAAGACAACCGAGATACGAGGGTGGTCCCAAAATCGATAGTTTTCGATTTTACCCTGTATCTCAAAAACCAAGAGGGCCATGATAGTTTTGTTGACGGCACCTTTAGTTTCACAAAAAAGTACCACACTGTGGCGAAAACCGCATCTCTCTATCTTTTAAAATGACCGAGATGCCCCGTAAAAGTGCCCAAAATGGGACACCCTGTACATATTTGCGTCATTTTGTATTTGAGCATAAGTAGCATAAGAGGGCGGCTCATCCATCCTTCCCTCCTCTGCCCTCACTATTAGAAGGTGATCTGCCAAGATCACGCCACATACGGCACATTGGGCCCCTTGTACATCCCTCCAAGTATCCATCAGATCTCACAACACACTAATCAGTTATCCCCACCCAGTGAGAAAGGGGGTGTTGCAACTCAGCGAGAATCCCCTTAACTTGACATTGAATGAATCCATCCATTCGTAAGGCAGCTGGACAGTCGCACTGCATGTGCACAACAGTCTCAACTTTCTGTTCACAACCCTTGCCTTTTCGCTCCGACCCTGTGTGCAGGACATTTCGAATTCCGCGGTGTTCCCCATGCCACCTGTTTCGGTGATCGTCGGGCAGAAACAGTGAGCGGCAGCTGATGAATCGTCCAGTTTTACCGGCGTTGTCGCATGTCCGTTCGGCCACACGGTTCGTCCTACACCTTGTTGCGGTCGAATGCCTTGCCAGAGGTTGGACCGCTTTTCCATCCCTATTCTACTCCACCATTTCTCGGTTTGTTCACTGTCATTTTCCCCGCTCTGATTGAAAGTCTAGCTAAAAGAAGATCTTATTTACTATTGACTTCTTACCCAATAGCCCTGGAATGTTTATATTTAAAGTTATTCGCAAAACACTGGGGCCTTGTTTACGCTAATTGCCAAGTTGCTAACCGTACCCAGCCTACAGGTATATTGATGGAACCTGCACTGTAACCGGAACTTTACTTAAGAGCATATAAAATATGCTCATTTTGAAGCGTAATCGATTAGTATTTCACAGCTCGATGATGTTCTGTCCTCCAAATGCAGGGTCACAGGGTGTCTCACGACGATTAAGCATGGCCGCCTTTACTCACTAGGCCGGAGCATTGAAATATGGCAACACTGTTCGCGGGCCGAGCTTTTATTTGTTGTTGTCATTAGTGTATTCTTTCAGAGCAAAAAATATGGTTGGAAGGTGATTATTAATGTATTTTTAATTATTTACCTGAACAAACGAAACCATAAAGATAAAAAGATGCCTGCAAAGTACAATTGGGGCTTCCAAACAAGGACATACCAACATAACTTTCCAAAGTAACAACGAAGAGTGGAAGGTGATTTTTAATGGGTTTCTACTGATTTACCTGCACAAATGAAACTATAAAGATAAAAAGATACCTGCAAAGTGTGTAGTACCAGGTTGCAATAGCAATTGGGGCTTCCAAACAAGGACTTACCAACATAACCTTCCAGAGTAACAACAAAGGGTGGAAGGTGATTTTTAATGGATTTCTACTGATTTACCTGCACAAATGAAACTATAAAGATAAAAAGATGCCTGCAAAGTGTGTAGTACCAGGTTGCACTAGCAATTGTGCGTCCAATAAAGGACATAAACAGAAGTGGGTGAAAGGTATTCCTCGGAAGGGCTGGTTATATTTATAAGGATAAAGACAATAATTTACAAACATTTCAAAGGATAAGACCTATTTTAAACCACAATGTGGTACCTACAATGTTTTCAGGACCTCCCAAATATCACAGAAAAAGACAGTTAATAGAACTCATCTGGGCATGCCAACGAGGACATGCATCTGGGCATACCTACGAAGAGCTTTGATAGTGAAAGGGAATCAAAACCGGCAAGAATGGCTTCACAGTGACCTAATAGTGAATTTTTCTAGCTCAAGTGACAATTTACAAAGTAAACTGAGTGTTCATTTAAGTGGAAGTAAAAGTGGCATCAGGAAACAGGTTGCGTTTATTTTTATTTTGTAGTGTCTGACTACGAAGAACCAGACATCAGATGTAAGTGGTATTAGTAGTAGTAGTTCTAAAAAGTATTTTTCTTAATTTATTAACCGAGGTGGACTCTAATACATATAAAATGTAATAATTATTCTGAAACTATAACGCCACTATTTGACAGCTAAGCCACGTTGCCACATATAAGGCTCCGGCCTAGTGTAGAGTCGGCCATGGGTTAAGACAAGCAATATACAGGGTGGGCCAATAGTGCGTGGACGGAGGATTGTGGGCTTACTGAAAAATATTCCAAAAATCTGTCACTTGATCATGGTAGGGACCCTTGAGGGTTATTACGTAAAAATATTTTCACTAAAATTCTGACGTTTATACGGGGTGATTCATATCAAACTTATATTTTTTTGAATGGAACCCCCTATATATTATTGCATATTTGGATTTCTTGGTCAATTCTAGTGTGACTTTATATATCACACATGGAACTTTAAACGAACCGTTTAGGCGCAAATAACCATTTTTGGTATAAGTAGGTATCAGAAAAAAATTGAATATCGCAGCAATTATAAAACTTAGAGGGCTTTGACTTTGCAGTACGACTAAGCATGAAATCCATCACCTTATGTCAGACGGCTAAATTTGAATTCTTTTTGTTCTTGAAGAAATCAGAGGATAAATTAAGGAAACTTCGATCACAGATAACTTGATTTTTTCAAATGGGAGTGCCTATTTTGGTTTAAAGAATCAAATGTAAAATTTTATTACCTTTCTAACGATATAGCATTCTTGATATCAATCTTTTTTGGTTTTCATTTTATTTCAAATTTTCAGTCAAATCGGCGTTTTTCAATTTCCCTGCATGCAAGCAACCTAGCAGGCCATGAAAAATAAACAAAAGCTCCTTAATATGGAAGAAAGCAACTAAGTTAGTAGAAAGATGCAAACTAACCTGAGCAACGAGGCAAGATTATCAAAATTCCTTACAACATATTAGCTCTGACCAGAAACAATAGTGATTATTAGAACGCTCATTTTTCACAGCCTACTAGCTATTATCCAATTTCCAAAGTCAGTAAAAAAAAATTTAATCAAAGGAAAACTACTAGTGATTGTTGCTGGCAGTAGAATATCTATGTCTTCTGAATAAATTTTCACATTCAATGCTATGAAAAAGTAATCATTTCCATGAGTCAAAAGTAATGATACCTCTGACTGGAACCCTTCAAATTCTTCTTCTACTTATTAGAAAAATTGTGGAAAATGAAACTTGCTTTGCAGTCTGTTTGAATTGTAAAACATAATTTGGTTTGTAGAAAACTACATGAAATAATCGCAATTACAACATAGCGAAATTAAAAAATTCTAGCAATTATTTCAATAGAGGTTCAGAATGCTCCAGTTGGAGATATCTTCACTTTTGACATAACTAAACGGAAATGACTAATTTTTGTATCCCATTAAATGTGAAATTTCATTCTAAACATGTTAGACTGTAAGCAAAAATCGCTGGTAGTTTTCCTTTTGTTTCAAAATGTTTAATCGTTTTGGAAAGTTGTCAAGCTCTAGTAGATCTCAATATCTAGTAGGCTGTGAAAAACAAACACTTCTGTCATACCCCAGCTACTCATTGACATTAGATATCTTGCCGCTGCTGTATCCGGTTAGAGCTAATATGTTGTAAGAAATTTTCATAATCTTTCCTCGTTGCTCTAGTTAGTTTGCATCTTTCTACTAAGTTAGTTGGTTTCTTCCATATTAACGAGCTTTTGTTTATTTTTCATGGCCTGCTAGGTTGGTTGCACGCAGGAAAATGGAAAAACACCGATTTGACTAAAAATTTGAAATAAAATGAAAACCAAGAAAGATTGATATCAAGAACGCTATATCGTTAGAAAGGTAATCAAATTTTACATTTGGTTCTTTAAACCAAAATAGGCATTCCCATTTGAAAAAATCAAGTTATCTGTGATTGAAGTTTCCTTAATCAATCTGTCGATTTCTCCAAGTACAAAAAGAATTCAAATTTAGCCGTCTGACCTTAGGTGACGCATTTCATGCTTAGTCGAATCGCAAAGTCACGGCCTTCTAAGTTTTACAATCGCTGCGATATTCAATTTTTTTCTGATACCTACTTATACCAAAAATGGTGATTTGCGCCTAAATGGTTCGTTTAAAGTTCCATGTGTGATACACAAAGTCACACTAGAATTGGCCAAGGAATCCAAATATGCAATAATATATATGGGGTTCCATTCAAAAAAATGTAAGTTTGATATGAATCACCCTGTATAAACGTCAGAATTTAAGTGAGAATATTTTTAAGTTATCGCCCTCAAGGGTGCCTACCATGGTCAAGTGACAGATTTTTTAAATATTTTTCAGTAAGCCCACAATCCTCCGTCCACGCACTATTGGCCCACCCTGTATATCGGAACTGGGCAGTAGTAGCGAATTATAATTTTGGTGGTTTAAGTTAGAGCAAATATAGTATATTTTCTTATTACTGTGCCATCCAATGAGGTATTTGTTTTTGATCACGTGACGTCCGATTCAAATTTTTTAATGGGACACCCTGTATATTTGTGACTTTTTGTATTCCTTTCGGTCAAGCAATTTCAACAAACTAGCACACTTGGGGTCTAAAGTGATTAATTCGAGACCTACAGGTACTTAAAGGATGGTACCACTACTATTGATTATAACATGTACCCTTACAGTTACACATTACTTTGGTAGTGTTTCATAATGGTAATGGTACAATCCTTTAAGTTCCTCTAGCTCTTGAACCAATCACTTTAGATCACAAGTGTGCTAGTTTGTTGGAATTATTTGATCGGCAGGAATACAAAAAGTCACAAATATACAGGGTGTTCGATTAAAATTTTTGAATCAAACGTCACGTGACCAAAAACAAATATCTCATTGGGTGACACAATAATAACAAAAGATACTATATTTGCTCTAGTTTACACCTCCAAAATTATAATTCGCTACTACTGCCCAGTTCCGATATATTGCTCGACTTAATCATCGTGGGACACCGTGTATAAGATACTTTATATTATTATTATAACTAGCGCAATTGTCAAGTGAACGATGCACTATCTTAATGTTTGCTTCATGCTCCATATGGTATGAAATGGTAGCCCTGGTCATTGAATACTTGCAGGAATAGTAACTTAATCGTACGACGTGTGTAATGGGTTGCCACGGGATTAATAGCGGCATTTTCTTGTGTGTTGTTTTGCTGTGAGATTGACCTGTTTTATAGTTTTTGGCTGTATTTTCGAGGACAATTATTATAAATTATGGTGAGACAAAGGTACTGCGTGTGTAAAATGGAAGCAGGAAGAGCTGGAAGTGGAAAACTATCTTTTCACAGGTAGGTTTTGATGTTTGTTAGTCACTGGAGCGCCATTAGCGTTATTGTTTTACATATCTGCTTTTTTAATGACTCCAAATCGCAGATTTATATTTTTACCCTATCAATAATGTCTGAAAACATATATCAAAAAATGTACATATCTTTGTTTTCTGTAATCCACAGCTTGCGTCTGTTTACATAACTGATTGTACTTTCTCAAAGTGGAATGAATTCAAGAAAAAATCAGGGAGAATAACGTCGGTATGTTTGATATTAGGGAATCCCTAGCACAAACCTATTCTCACACTATTTTCGCCTATACCCATACATTATTTCAGAGATCACAGCGTCAATAGCTAACAGCTTGAACTTATATTTTAGAAAAAATAAACAAAATTTCGCTACTACCTGATTCAGCAACATTTTAATTTAATTTTGTGTAAACACAAGTGCTTTCTCTGTAGGTCATGAGTGTCTTACATTCCCTTTATAAAAAACGTTCTATTCTATTATGAGAGCCACGCCAAATTTAATAATCAAGAGTCGATTTACTCTTTATGTGTGTTTATTACTTTTAAGAAAACGATTTTCAATATTTCGCTTAAAAATTCTATGTTCGCTGTTTTGTCCATTATAACCCTATAATTGATGGCGTACTTCATGATACGCCTATGTCATTTGAAATCTATTTGTTGACCTTCAACACACGTCACAGAAATCCGGAGGTTGGGGTTGACCACATTTGCTAGTTTATGAATGAATGTTTTTGTTGCATGCCACCGAGATGTGTAAAAACAACAAATCAGTGATCTATGAATAGATTGCTAGGCCTATGGAAGTGAGACCTCAATGTTATTTACCTATTTACTTATCTGGATTGTGGATTTTCGCGCCTAGTATAGCTCCTTTACTGCCGATTAGCTTGAGCATGTTTCTAGGGCGACCGTTTTGTGTAACAGCTGATTATTTAGGGCCGGTTTTACAAATGCGGGCTTAGCACGAGCTTTATTAAGCCCAAACTTAGCTAAGCTCAGGCTTAAAGTCGATACCCGTTGTACAATCGTCGGCTTAGTTAAACCTGGTTGATAATGAAATTCACTACATTTGGCATCAATGAAGCAATACGTATTATGGAAAATTACCTCTTTTTGGTTAGGCACAGTTTGTGTCAAATTTCGGCAGCGACCGTTTCTGTCTCTGTTCTTTCATTTGCTCTCTTTGTTAAATTAGACATAAACCTTTCAAAAAATTTGACCTAATAAAGTGACAAGCGATTTGAAGGTTCATCCGCAGTTTAACGTCGGCTTACCTTAAGTCGAAGCTTAAGCTTGCATTGTACAACCGGCCCTTAAGGAGTTTAACACAAGCTTTGTTAAACCTAAGCTTAGCTAAGCCTAAGCTATGTCAAATATTTATACTCTAAGCTTAAGCTTAGCTAAGCTTAGGCTTAAAGTCGACATCCGTTGTACAATCGTCGGCTTAGTTAAGCATGGTTGATAATGAAATTCGCTTCAGTTGGCATCAATGAAGCAATACGTACTGACATAATAATCTGAAAAATTACCTTTTTTGGTTAGGCACTTGTGACAGTTTGTGCCAAATTTCGGCAACGACCGTTTCTGTCTCTGTTTTTCCATTTGCTCTCTTTGTTAAACTGACACAAATCTTTCAAAAAATATGACCTAATAAAGTGACAAGCAATTTGGAGGTTCTTCCTTGACATATCATTACACTTGTATCAGGTTAGGTTTAAACCTCAGCTAAGCTCGCGTTAAGCTTCGGCTTACATAGTTCGTGTTAAGCTTGGAGTGGGGGGCTAAGCCAGCATTGTACAACAAATGTTTTGCAACTGACATGGTTTTATTTTATTTATCGTATGGCTCAAAAACATGACAATAGTAAATATAGATTAAAAGAAAAACTATTATAACCACCTGGGGTGCAGACTAGCTCGCGTCCGTAGCAGGAAGCTACACGTGCACCCTGGGTAACGCTAAATGAGCTAGAGCGAACCTGGCAACCAGACTATTTTTTTTTTTGAGATTTCCTGGTTAAAACATGACGAACATAAGTGCTAAAAACTTACAGACTGACATGGTTTAACGTCGGCTTACCTTAAGCCGAAGTTTAAGCTTGCATTGTACAACCGGCCGTTGGCTGCGTAGTCAACTGCAATATAAAGTTACCGCTTTAAAATAGTCAGATCTCTAGTTACCGCAGTAGCTAGTATAACCGACAGCCTACCGCTTAAAGCAGATATTTCATATAGCAACAGCTCCTAAAGCAGTATTCTTAACATACAAATTGCGTGCTCATGCTATTAATAATGTGAATCATATAAGGACCGTATTCGCAGTTGCCACTTGTGTGTTGCTTAATACTTGAGAGTCCTCAAATGTAACAACTGACTTGAGAACAGTGTTGCCAACCAAGTTCGCTGAAAATTCAAAATTTTTATGTCGAAAATTCCCTAGAATTCCCTAGGTCAAAACTATGTCAAATATTTACACTCTAGACTAGATAATACGACAAAATAAAAATACAGTATTTTTGGATTATATGCTATACTTGTTTATTATCATAAACGAAAAACGTAAATGTATAGTAATCATGATATAAACTGATAAAATAAATACATATCTAAATACTAAGTGTCAAAAAAGTGGTTAACAAGAATCAAAGATTTTCCTTTTTCGTTAGACTAAAATGATTTTTATTTAGTGAAAAATGTGTGGTGCAATTAGGAAGACGAATTGAGAACCTTAGATACAGGTTACGTCAGCACATTAAGAGATATTTTTGTTAGGATAATAACATCTTGACCTTAACCCAAGGTACAAGTTCAATAAGTTTTGTTATTAGGGGCACTTAATATTAAAATTTGATAAAACTATGTTAATTGAACTTAACAGCTTGAGAAAGTTAAACATTCCCTAGATATTGGGTTTTCACCCCCTTTTCCCTTTTGCACCAAAAACTCCCTAGAACGAAATTGCCTAAGGTGGTATCACTGCTTGAGAAACATACAAGTATTGTCCTATCTGACTACGTCTGTCACGTCAAAATAATGTCGGCAAAAAACACAAAACACTGGCATAAAGCAAAAAGCAATGACAGCATACCAAACAGCAAAATATCTCAGGTTGGCAGCAACCATACGCTCATCCCGCCATTTTGGAATCTGTCAAAAAGGGCACATACGTCCGTCGGATATCATTAACGCAAGGTCCATGCCACGTCCATGCTCATATTTGCTGAGACAAAAGGTAAAGGCGCACGCTGGCGCTGTGAGATTTTGTATGCGCGGTGTTGACAGAATATGATCTTTAAAATGGATAAGCAATGTGCTGAAGTATGTGTGCTGCTAAATATTTCAGAAACTACTACTATAATTGCAGAAAAATTTTTTTAGATTTTTGAATGATCCCGCATGGTAACTACTATATAACCGAATAAAGTACGCACCCAAAAATTTGTGGACACTACTTTTACGGACTGGTTTTTTCTATGGTGACCCTTGCGCAAAGGCTGAAAGCCTATGGCGCTGTAGAAGCACTCACTACAAGAGGATAAGTGTCGGTGCACGTTAAGTTTGAAGCGCTGCTGGTTCTAGCCGTCAAGAAATAAATTCCTAGGCAGCTCATTCCACAGCATCGAAGTTCTTCAAAAGAAGGAATGCTAGAGGAGACTGGTTCGGGGAGTAGCAACGTCGATCTGGTAAGGATGCGTTCGCAGAGCCTCTCTAGTGTTCCTCGTTCAGACGGCCTTTGGTATTATTATCTGGGAGAGCTCACCCGAACATCTTCCGTGATAGAATCTGTAAAACAGGGACAGGTCAGCCACCCTTCTTCGATGTTTCAGACTGTGGAGGCCCATTGTGAGATTAGGCGTATCGATTAGCCCAATTGCTCTCTTCTGGATAGTGTCCAGAAGCTTTAAAGAGAGCTTGGAAGCGCATCCCCACCCATAGGAGTAATACCCAACGGTGGTCGGACCTGCGCCTTGTAGAGCAGCAGTAGTTGCTCTGGTGTATACAGCTTCCTACAGCGGAACAAAGCTCCAAGCTTCTGTGATGCCGTGTTAGCAATACTGACGACGTGGTCGTGCCAGGACATGTTATTGTTAATGTTGATCGCCAAAAGCTTGACGGAAGGTGAATCGACTATTGGGTGTTATTGTCTGAGTTGACACGATATTGAGAAGAGCCACAGGACTATAGTTGGTGGGATCGGTTCTTTTGCCTTTCTTATGAATGGGTTGTATGCAGCCAATCTCCTATGCAGCGGGAAACACGCCTCGCTGATACGATAGTTTGAAGGGCTTGCAAAGAATAGGCGCAAGTTCAGTGGCACAGCGTTTGAGGACAATGGCTGGAATTTGGTTAGGACCAGTAGCTTTCTTTGTGTTTAGTTTTTGGAGGATGCTTTTTACACCTCGATGTTGACATTTGACCTCTGCCATTCTCGAGTTCATGTTTATAGTGGTGGCCGGACCTCCTTGGAAGTCTACGGAAGAATTGGCTGCGAAAAGTCTCCCTAAAACGTCTGCCTTTTCTTTAGGAGTAGAAACGATGGACTTGTCCTCTCTGGTCAAGGGTAGTATTGACGAATAGGAAAAGTTCTGACTAACAGCCTTAGCTACAGACCAGAATGTTCTG
The DNA here is from genome assembly GCA_951848785.1 of Callosobruchus maculatus. Taxonomy (NCBI): domain Eukaryota; kingdom Metazoa; phylum Arthropoda; class Insecta; order Coleoptera; family Chrysomelidae; genus Callosobruchus; species Callosobruchus maculatus. The sequence continues at coordinate 2,225,704 of CATOUR010000032.1, forward strand.
GATAAACTAGGACATGAGAGGAGCTTGTTCTTAATGTTTTGGTTGTGTTCCTCATTGCTGCTGTCAATGACGCGTTTACAGTGATTTCTGGCATCGATAAAACTGCGGTGGTTCTCGGCATTTGGGATTTTCCTCCACTTTTTGTAATGTTGGTTTTTAGGAGTAGCTGCATCTCTGCTTCTGTTATTAGCCTGACGAGGAGTGGTAGCACAATTTTTTAAACTAACTTCGTTTAATGTTCCCCAAGGACCACCTGGCACCCGGAGATCCGAACGGCCAGGTATTTTACCTCCGGAATCTTTTGATCCTGGAAGAGCCATTGAGCATTTTTAATTTCTTAGAATTAACTGACTTTGTCATTTATGGGTAACCGGGAACATCGGCCCAGCGACGGAACATAAACCGTGAGGCCATTTGACGCCGCCTCTTTCCGGGAACCTCTTTCCAGTTTCCCGGAAATATTCCGATGTGGGGGTGATTGCACCGCGGGCGAAGCTAAGTGACTGCACTTTTCCCCCCTTTGGCTGATGGCGGAGCCAATTGTACACGATGAGCCGTCGTCTCTGGGCTAGGCCGACTGTGCAAGGTGCACCATCACCTCTGGGTGATGGAATCGCCACACCCCTGCGCCTATGGTTGCGACGACATAACTTATTTTATACAGCTCATCCGCCAGCACGCCTTTAAGCTAAATTTTATACAAGTCTATGTTTTTTAGTACCTAATTACTGAATAATGATACGGAGCTCACCGAAAGATGTAACCGTTCACATGGATGCTTGTCATTGTCAGTAGTATTTTTAGTCAAAATTAACTGAGAAGTGTTACTGACTAATCGAAAGCGTTTGACGCTACCATCTATCAAATCGGCTTCATCAAACGAATACACACCTTTCCTTTAACTTTTTTTACAGTACTACCGCCATCTATTATCCATTGGGTAAATATTCTATTCCCATTTTTTATTTATAAAGAAGGGAATATTGGGCTCTTGAGGTTATTCTTTATTTGTTTTAGTTTATTAGGTAGTTCAAGCCGTGGTTCGGTGACTAATGAAACTAGACTTCTTTCTGGGTCAATGACATTCGTTGTTGATTGCGTCTAGATATGCTATTAATAAAAAGTAACTATCGGTTCTATTTTAAAAAATCAAGTTCCACTACAGCTACTTAAAAAAAATATCTTAGATGTATAAAAACTAGTGGAAATACATCCAACTTGAAAAAGCATTTTTAGCAGCTTAATTTTTTTTCAATATTTAAATTTTCGATAAACCATGTTGTCGATACTGATACTTGAGAGAATCGATACTTTATAAGTATCAGGGAGTATCTATACTTGCCCAAAAAACACCGAATTGGTATGGGTATCGATAACTTCTGTTATTTTCGCATCCCTATCCTGACTTCTAATCCACAATGGCGTCATCAAGGTCAACTTCTGTAGAACCATTTATATACGGCAAATCCTCAGAGATATTCTGCTGATTGTTTAGTATGCGGTGCTCATATTTTGAATATGACAACATCGCCATGTTTTCCCTCTTCCTCGTGAGTGTCGACTATGAACTATGAACAAGAATACACTTGAGTGTTACTTGCGTAAGGTACTCTCAAGTGCACGCTTGAGAGACGACTATGCATGCGGCCCTAAGTATGAACATCATAGCTAACTACATTATAGATAAATACATATTTAACAGTCGTGACAGTTAAACATTTTTTTGCCCTTTTTATTCTGAAATAACTATAACCTTTGCACTATTGCTACTTAATAAGTAAGAGGGTAAATCAGCTTTAAAAACAAGTTTTCTGGATCTTAGAATTTTTTCATTAAACTCCAATTTTTAACAAAAACGCTGTTATCTTGGTCTATTGATCCCTATCAAATATCCTATCTAATGATAAAACTGAAATATTCTATCTTCGACGCAAGCTTCTCTACATTAACTCGTTACGTTGTAAGTGTAACCATATTACTGAGCTAGCCCTATCCCGATCTGTGGACTGACCAACAAGGTCCTGTATGATGGCCCTCACGCTAATCTGATCTGACAATACCGGTTGTAAATACTTTCGATTTTGAGACAATACGTCTTTTGGGTTTTTTATATTTACATAACGAAAATCCAATTACTAATTCATTCCAGTCGGTCTGTCTATCTGTTGGTGCCCTTCTAGCCCTTACTACCACAATTGATGTCACCATCGCAATGTCATGCAGATATCGAAGTGGTTTTGGCACTAGATGTTGGATTAGAGACTCTCATTCACAGCTTATGCGTACCCTGATATTAATACAATTTGCGAACCTGTAGTAGGTTTATTAGAAGGACACCTGACAATATTGTGTTTGCTCAGCTTGTGATAATTTGGTGCCATCAATTGTGACAACAAGATAGTAGGTAAGGCTGTAACACTGTAACACTGAAAAAGTCTCCATTGACCTGAGAAAAAAAGACCTAGCGACAAAATAAACTTTCTTAGGTTCGTCCGCCTATAACAGAAACAAAGGGACTTAAGGGAAGAGTGTTGCTTTGAATTATTTTGTATTATGTAACCTGGAAATTACTGAATTGATTTCAATAAAAAAGGTTGACACAGTACTACTAATGTGGTGAAGATGGAAAACGCATATGGTTTTTAGAAAACGTGTCAGGGGCGGCGTAGTAATATTCAAAAAGCTAAAATTATAAAAACAGATCAAACTTTCTTCTTAGACGATTTGGAGATTCCTGTCCGTCTTCCACATTTTTCTAGAGAAGGTACAACTATCGTAGATAAAAATAGGTTTTAAGATTTATACAAGAAAATTCTGAAATGTGCCTCATCACTAAACTGATAGTAATGAAATTTCTAAAATGCATCGTGGGCCGTGATATAGATCGATAAAGTCTATGGTTCTTGAAAATTGTGTTCGCGGCGCTAAATTTGTATCAACAAAGAAATAGTACAATATAAAAGACTCCGCTTTGGGGTACTCTAGGAATCTTTGAACACTTTTTACCTTTTTTTGGAGTGGTCAAAATAAGCCGAAATAGAATTGGACCTCAGATAGGGTGATTAGGAAACACTAGCAATTTTTTGTATGTATACAACACTTTTGATTGCCCTTCAAAAATTGATACAGGTAATATAATCTGTCTTTAAATATCAGACATGCCATATCGCCGCTCACAATAGGTAAAGGCGTATCTCGAAATTCGACTGATACGCCAATGCACATAAATTTGACCATGCTTCAAATTGTGAAGTCAAGGCAGTACGCAAATACGCACTGGCCCCGAATATTAAATGAAAACTGTAGGGCGTTACGTTTTGCGGGCGGAGCTTATGCTTCATGCTATGGGAAAATAATAAAATAGTACCACGGTGGGACGTAATGAGTCAATCAGCAATTGACATATGGGGAACTTGAAAACATATTCGACATTCAACAAGTGCACTTCAATGTGAAATCCACTTTGCGCTTCATGTTTCGGAACACCGTTTAACACCCTGTGCATAGCAACACCATAAAAGGCATACACCAGAAAATCGAGGTACTATTAAAGTAAGGAGATAAATTAAAATGGCAGTCGCAGCGCAAAGAAAGTGCCGCGATTTACGTGACCCGCGGTGAATCTAAATACTCTAGTCTGGATTCGCATCCCTGAAAACTCTTTGCATTAAAGAGATTTATGTGGGGCGGGATATTAAATTAATGGTGTGCATATGAGACGGAACGGAACGGGACGCGTTTTTTGATTCCGGCCCCATCAGCGACATTTTTACGACGCCATCCGTTAAGATTATCATATTTTTCCGATTTTAGATATTACACTCGACATGGAATTCACATCTGCACAAATTTGTCCAGTTTTTTTGCCGGTAATGCAGTCGAGGATTCCAGTACGCAGAAGCATTACTCACAATGAGTGCAACATAGCTCTACCTTTTTTATTATAAAAGGTCTAGGAAATCGGCTTGATCACAAAGACAGAAGCACTGGCACACCCGAAGGTGCAAAAGAGAGCCAGCATGAGTCCTCTGATTACATGTCCCACGGACGCAAATGCGTCCATTCGACATGCCACCACGGCTCGGCCAGCTAAAACCAATTCCCCCTCTCTTACCTCTGACCTATCTATCTTCATCTGCACCAGGCATCATCCTGAAATAGGAATATCTTCTTATCTTCATCCAGGGCCGAGGCTAGGCGTTAACCATGGAGGGGGTTCATGGTGACCTTAGGGGGGGTTCATGTATAAAAGGACATGTAATGTCTTAATTTGCTTAAAATCTGTATAGATTGTATCGCTGCTAATGCGTCATGAGCACCGGGGGATTGGTTAGTAGTAGAATAAATCACTAAGCTTGGAGAAAGCATCTTTGATTATCTTTATTTATACTGGGAATACTTATGGGAGGGGTTTGAACCCCCCAACCCCCCCCTTATATACGGCCCTGCCTTCATCTATTCTTGTGTTCGTTCTTCCCTCCTTTGCAGAGAGTATTTTGTCTCTGAGGTTAGCTCACCCTCCAGTCTTTGACTTGCCTCCTGTCTGTATAGCTCCCATCTGTCGCACAGAAACAGTACATACTCGACCGTGTTTTCCACATCGCAGTGCAGGCATCTCTCGTCCATCACCCGTCCTATCCTTTTCTTATACACTCAAAAATGTCCATGCCCTGACAGTGCCTGAGTTAGGAAATAGGACATCTGTCGATGACTGTTGTCCGCCCATTCTTTTATCGACGGTATTAGTCGTTTCGTCCACCGTATGACATCAGTGGTATCGTTTCATAGGCTTTGCCACTTACTTGCTGCCAGTCTTTTAGCTTCAGGGCGGCACATCGCATTGCCTGCTTGACCATGGCGGATCAGTTTCCCCTCTTTGGTCATCAAGTATAATGGTGGTATCGCCGTTATAACTTGCACGGCTCTTGCAGACACCGTGCGATAAGCACTGGTTGCCCTTAGCAGAGACTTGCTCTCCAAGCTGTCTAAGACCTTCTGACACCTTTTCCTTTTAGCGGCTTTACACCACACAGAAGCTCTCTATACGACGACCGACTGTACAACCTGGCACAGAAGTGCCCTTTTACTACTGGGCTCTCCGACATTTTGTAACAGTTCCAGTTAGCAGTCCAGTTCTATTTGAGTTTTGGTACTGGTGGTCCCACCTAGAGCTCAACCTACCTGCTTCCGTGTATGTTCATCCGGCGATTTATTAATCTTTGCGTCTGGTAGCGAGACGTTTTGTGGTCATACAGAGATGTTTTGTGGTGGTACAACTGATAGGTACGGCTAACCACCTGCTTCTTTTTGCGGACTGAACTTAGTGGGGTAAAGACGTTTTGATGTGCGTGCAATTCGGTGGAGTAATGGAGGACGAACAACCCCTAAGCTTCAAAGCTAGTTATGTAATGGGGCATCTGACACCCTAACCCAGACCGCCTGGTCTCCCATGTGAGGTCGTTTTCGTTTTTTAGAGTATGAAATTTCATTTCGTTGTCCGAGAGATTTTTTTTAAATGGGATTTTGTGGTAATACCCACTGTTAGTCGTAAGTGATGATTTGTAGTGTCGCTACAGCGATTTTTTTAATTATTTTCAGGGTTTTATGGTATACTACCGTATACTATAGTATTTTATGGTTTATGGTTCATGGTATTTTGAGGATAGGGCTATGGCTGTTTAAGTCGTTTTACGACGATGGTTTCCTAAGTTTGTTGTCACCTTACCAGGATGGCTAGGTGAATTTCATCGGGGAAATATTTTTGGGATGGTTGGGCACACATGCTCTCGTGAGAAGAACCTCCAGGTTCTCGGTTACTGCATGAAGTAACCAAGGTCAAGGTGAAGTGTTTAAAAAATGGTCTATATCTATATATAAACATTGTTACAACTTTTTGTAGCATGGAACATTGTTACAACTTTCTGTAACTCTTTAAGAACTGTCTAGACACCTTTTTTATAGTGATACTGTGTTTTGCCCTCGGTTTTGCCCCAAACCCTTCGGCTTTGAGAATGCAGTTTAACTTTTAAGAGACATTGAATCTATAATCTAAGTACAAACGTTATATAAGGCTACATATCATTTGTGTTTAAGGTTCATTGTACCCTTTATCTCATCGGGGTTTATATAGTTAGCTACATTTTAGTAATTCATAAAAGTCTACCGCTTATGTAAACACATTTCGAAATGGTTGAAGCGCAATTTTAACACTGGTGGTTGCACCCCTATTTACTAGTAACTTGATTTTACCATTTTATGCTTGGTCAGGTGATGCTGGCATACTAGGGCCAATTGTCTAATCATAGGTAGGCAGCCAGCACCAGTGTGAGACCTTATTTTGCATTTTTTATGCTGATATCCATCTTTAATAATATCACCTATATTTTGCCATTGAGCCAATCATCCCATTTATACACCTGTTTATTTTTTTATTTTACCATATACTCTTGTTTACCTATTAATTGTTTTATTGCCCTTCCCAAAGAAAACGTCACTGGTTCAGGATATATCGTTCATAACATTAACTGATTTTTTTACTTTTTGGTGCTTAACACTCATGTTACTTAAAGCTACCTTGTTTTCCTGCCTTACAGGGTGAGCCAAGTCTAAAGTAAATCCAATTTAAAGGTAGGTGGCGCCCTTTTGAATCATTTGACTCTGATATCTCCACAACTTTAACATCTTTCATAGTTACAGTAACACCAATCGGCCTACGAACCCAGCTCTCCTCCCAAAACCTGAGTGCCGTTCACATATGTGAAACGAACACGTTACAATTTGGCATCAGTCGCGACAGTATTGCCGTCTTCTTCTCAGCCTTTGTCACTACTCGTTTGAGGTGTTCTTCGTAACACCTCTTCGTTATCCATTGTGACTCCGAGGTATACATACTATGGACTGGCTTGTTGGGACCTGCACTCCATTTAGTTGGAAGACCACGTTAGCTCTCTTGCTCCTTGGCCTGTGCATTATAGTTGTTTCTGTTTTCTCAGGAGCCAACTCAAGCGCTTGATCGCACATCCACCTGTCAATCTTGCACAGCGATGCGTTGGCTTTATGAACTAGCCCTGCCTGTCTATTTGCCACGATAACAAGTACCAGATCATCGGCGTATGCTACCGAATTTACGCCGATGGGCAGCGAAAGCTTCAGCACCCCATCAGATCCTTGCGGCACCCCTGTTGTCCTAGAAATTTCGGTACAGGTAATGCAAAATGCAAATTGCAAATTGATCTGGTGTCTAGGTAGCTGCTTATAAGATTCCTTAGGAATTTTGAAACCTTCAGCTTTCCTAGTTCCTCCATAATCATGCTCCATGAGGCTGTATTACAAGCATTGCGAACATCATGCGTCACCAACGTACACCATTCCTTCTTAATTTCTCCCGCAATCCTCGTTACCGTTTCCAGGGCATCGATGGTGGACCTCCCCAAGCGAAAATCGAATTGGCATGGCGAGAGCCCTCCTGCCTTTTCGAACTCTTTCTCGAGCATCTGTTTTATCAGGATTTCGTATAGATTTCCGATGGTATCTATCAGCAGATCGACCTGTATGAAGAGGAAAGCTCTGGCGGTTTTCCGATCTTGCTAAGCAATACCACGTTTGCCCTTTTCCACGCCTTTGGTACGGTTTGTATACTGAGAAGGTAGTTGAATAGACCTGATAGCAGCTGTAGTGCTGTAGACGCTATTACCTTGATGGCCTCGGGAGGGACACCATATGGCCCAGGAGCTTTACCACTTTTCATCTTCCGCGCAGCCGCCTTAATCTCTTCCACCGTAAATATCTCCGGATTCTTTTCGGTGCTGTCCATCACCCAAGCTTGGGAAGAGTTCTCTCACTATCTCTACCCGTCTGTCTTATTTAGTAGACACGGTGACGATTGCTTAATCATCCTTTTGGTGACCAACTTGTACAACACAGCTTTACTTGTTTTGCAAAGAATGGAGAAGACCAGAAGCCGAAACACGCCGAACATGTAGCACTTCTGAGGATGCCAACCACTCGTGTTGGCGAAACGTCAAGCAGCGAAGCGCCCCGACACCAAGGCGGCAGAGCATATCGACGCCGGCCGAATGACCTAAGAACAAACAGTTTATCTATTGTTTATCTCAAGAACTACTACAACTAAAATTGAGGAGACTCGCAAAACCCAATTTTTATGAGTTTATTCGGCAACATTCTATAATATTGATTATACTGTACTGACAGTATCCGATGGCGTACAATATGATACAAAAACTATTACATACAAGTTACTATCTATTAGTGTATAGCATTATTCCATGACACTGTTCTTGCTTATGAATAAAACCGTATATTTATTCTGGAAGATAAACTTTCATCGGACTATCCGGCCACTTCTGTAGCGTTTGTCAAAGTACGAAATTTTTGACAAGAAATTAATTTTGATAATGCGGTTTTACTGATGGCCTAATAAAGCGCGATTGAATAGAGAAGGACCAAAAGATAAGTTCCAGACACTACTCTTACAACCTAGTAAGTAAGTAGTAACTAAAGTATTCAACTTTCCCACATCTTCTTGTGGATAGTCTATCTCATAAATAAAGCTATGGAAGGCTTTGGAAAATAGGAGACGGCATCTTTGTCCTTTCACTGTTATTGAAACGGATGAAGTCAATATAAACAAGTAGAATTATTGGCATTCGACCCAGTTCCCTCACTCCGTATGAGAAAAAACAATAAGCCTACAACATGATGTTTACAGTGGAATGTAGGGCAGTCAATCGGGTTTTCCTTTGTGTTGTATATTTCAGCCATTTTGCTCTTGATATTGGTGCTTTATGTTTAGAAGAGTCCAAATCCCATCCATAATAAATTGTAGTTTTTGATTTGATTTTCCCCATCTACCTATGATGTTTCAGATCATATGCCATATGTATAAAGCACAAAAACTGAAAATATCTGGAGCTGACAAATGGCAAAATATTTAAGATTACATGTATCTTCTCTTTTTGCAACTATTTTGTGGACACTTTAGTTGTATACAAGGAACTACAGATTGTTAGTTTGAAGAAATGCTCAAGAACATAAGAACTACATCTTTTCCAGCTGTAGTTTCTAAAGCGTCAAGTGATATTAAAAAAACCATCAAGTTAATTTTCCATCTCGTCAATTGTAAATTCAACCTGACAGGTGTAATTTATACCTGTCAGTTTGAATTTAATTGTAAATTCAAACCGGTGTAATTTATACACAGCATAGAAAACAACCAGCACAATAACTCAAGATGGCGGAAATTACACGCACATCCCCACTTTTGGAGGGGTTTTTTGTGGGGATGTTAACGGTACTTCGATACTTCTGCACTAATATCGAGTATTTTTGTCATCGATACTTTTTGAGGTATTCCAAGCTGGTATCGATACTTTTGTGTCGGTATCGAAAATAATTATATAATTATTGAGGGGTGTAATCAGTTGCACAAAATGCTGTGTACGAACCAAACGCGCCTATTTGGCTAGAAAATATCGAGTTGGTACCGGTATCGATATTTTCATTTTCGCATCTCTACCCAAACTTGACAGCCGTAAAATCATTCAAAAACACTCCCAAGGTCAAATTTTCTGGGAACCATTTTTATATAGGAAATCCTCAGAGATATTATGCTGATTGTTTTCTATGCTGTGATTTATACCTGTCAGTTTGAATTTACCAGTGACGAGTTGGAAAATTAACTTGACTGTTTTGAATTATCATTTGACGTTTTAGAAACTACAGCTGGAAGAGGTGTGTGAGTATTATTACTTATATTTGTAGTTGCACTTTACTGAACTGAAGTCCCTCAGATTATCTGGAGGTACCTTATGCATCATTTAGTTAAATTCTAGACACCAGTGTTTTACTTTTCTATGGTTTTGAGTTTCGTTAACCTTGTGTTCCACCAACAGCCATCAATAATAATGATATTGATTATAACATAGGTATCCGTTTTGAGTAAAGAGCGTTTCAGACAGGTATGCACCTTCTTTAGCTTAACCATCACCCTCAAATAACATACAGAAGAAGCAAAACCAAATCTTTTACAAACTCAAGCCCATTTTCACAAAATGTGTATAAAATAATGCTCAAATATATTCAGAGCGCTATGTAGGTCTCCAAATATTTTCTCTGAATACTTAGTTGCAGTTCTGGACAGGGCACACAGTATATCTTCCAGATTGAGCGCTTCGTCCTGTTTGGCATTCGGTCAAATAAAGTCAAAGGCTAGCTTGTGGGAAAATGAAGCACGTAAACAGATTTACCTAAAATCTGCAGAAACCTGCTGTTATGAAACATTTTTAAAATCTTAAAATCATTCGTGTTCAGTTTTTCCCGAAATAATTTCATAATCAAAATGTATGTACTAGTAGGGTGAGGAGGACTAGCTTCCTATAATTTCTCACGTGATGTAGATGTTGTTTCATGGTAATGCAAAAATTGGGTGACATTAGCCCAAAAAACCATTATTGAGCTTTTTTCGATAAAATTACTTTTCTCTGATTATAAAAATTAGCATTAAAATAAACAAGGGGCCAAAATCAAGCAATGCTGTCAAAACAAATCAAATGCAACTATATTAATATGAAATATTAATACCTGATGCCAAATTTTTAGAAGACTCCAACAAAACTTGATGGCATGTATATGATGATGTTCCTGAAATAAGGTCATGCTGCTTGGGAAGCGATTTTACAGTTATGCTGCACAGAAAGAAAATATTAAACAGGTCACCGTCACTATTTCAGTCGTCTAAATGGCCAATCCAACAAGTTCACGGAAACAAATTTTGCACAAAACGAGGAAACCGAATATAGCCTCATTATGGATGAAAATACTACTAAAACGGGGGTATGATCATCTATGGTGGTTTAGGATGTTAGGTCTTAACTCCCTAAAATCTAGGACAGATAGTTTTTTCTGAAATATAGATTTTAGATTTGGACACGTCGGGTTTTGCATGTTAGCAACTGTGACAGGTCGAGTTTTGAGTGCTATTTTTGTGAAATTGGATTAAAGTAAGTGAAGCACTTTGGACTGTTTTAATGAATATAGAGAAAACTAAACAAATACTGAGCTCAATGACTGAAACTGTGAACATAATGTTAGATATTAAAGAGGATACATATTAATGCAAGTATAAGGTTTCAATCTCAAAACCAAATATTCTGACAATCAAAATTATTGAGAAGTAGCAGCAGTGTCTTTATGATTAACTCAGACGGGGTCGCAGTCTTCTTTGAAGCTGTATTGCCTCGTGATATAACAATATTTTGGTGACACGTGGTTCCTAAATTGATAAATAATTTATCAGGACAACATCAACCAATCGTAACCGAAAAAAAGTAACTTCACTGCACGGTATTCGCAACGAAAGGATAAAACATGCAACGGCCAGAACAACCTTCTGTGATCGACATGTGACTTGCTCCTGTTGATAGTTGTTGCTCCTGTGGACATGTCAGTCAACATCGCTTGGACTAGTCTGAGTTCGCAGCTAAGCCTGATCTTCTACACCAAATATATCGTGCCTAATGCCGGGTTTTGTGAGCAAATAATATAGAAAATGGTAGCGCTTAGATAGTGAAGAAAATGATATATAAAACTATATTTTCTAAAATGTGTGACATGTCGAGTTTTCCATTTAGACGACTGATTTGATGAGTTTAATATTGCTATCATCTATTAAGATGTGTCCAGTTGCGCAACTTTTAAAGAAGCTTGAGTTCCAGAATCATCCGAGTTACGCATCTATTGTGCCCTTGGAACAGATAAGCCATTTTCAGCGTTACAAGAGTAAGAGACAAAGTACGTAATTATGTAAATCCAGAGAAAAAACTTTCTGGGTCCCAGTGAAATAATCCTCCTGGATTAAGTGGCTGTCTACCGGATTATGAGTGTTACCGTGAACAAAAAGGAAATTGTAATAAAGACCTCAAGCTCATCGGGCATCCCTTTTTTCTTTGTCTCACCCTGCACGTTCTTCTGGGCCCATTTACATACAACAACCTGGTGGAGAAATGACAAAAGTTTGTAGTCTTTTGTGTCAACTTCTTATAATATCTATGTATCTGTGCCTTATCTTACTTGGTATGTGATAAACCAACGGAAAAAAACGGTCAAACCAAATATAGGCCATATTTTGCTATAGCTAATTAATAATTTTTGCTTTTGGTGCAATTAGCTAAATATAGAAGAGCTGTCAGGATACATAAATATAATTTAAAGAACGCTTCTGAAGAAAGTCGAGATAAAATTTTAAAATAATTTTTAGAATAAGCTTAAAACAATAATGAACAAATCTGCTGTGACTTTATGTATCAAATGAAAATGCACCTTTTTATATGGTTAAATATAAAATCTGTTAGCCTTTCTAACAATATGAGATTGTGAATATCAATCTCTTTTAGTTTTCATATTGATTCAAATTTTCACTTAAATCAGCATTTTTTCCATTTTTCTACCGGTAAGCAACCTAGTAGGTCATAAAATATAAACAAAAACCTGTTCAAATGAAAGAAAACTAACTTAGCAGAAAGATACAGACGAACTAGAGTAAAAAGACAAGATTATAGAAATTCCCTACAACAAACATGAAATCATATGAAAGCATTGATGCTATGCGTTTAGATTGAGTAATGTTAGCAGTGGATAGACTGCGTCATTACCGATGGATGATCACTTGGTGGTACTGGTAGTACTCAGACTTCGAGTATTATCCGATTGGTATGTACAGGGTGACCTAATAAGAATGGACGCCGGCAAGATCTCGAAAACCGTTAATCATATCGACTAAACAATATTATTAGGTAAATCGGCTGAGAGAAATCGCTGGAAATTATTTTAAAATTTCCCAAGTGGCCGCTAGGGGGCACAACTGTTACGATCAATCAGAAAAACGGCTTTTTCTCAAAAAATATGCAAGTAAAGGTATACTATAAATCCTACCATCATGTAGAAAGGACAATTTCTGATTCTTTTTGTTAATAGTTTTTTGCTCTATCTTGTAAGATGTAGTAGTGGGAAATGTCAAAAATGTTTTTATTCAAGTGGGATTAACTTTGGTATATGTTGACAGAATTGAGCAAGCTAGGTCGTTTTTGAAAGGGCTGTTGTTACCTAATAATCTGTTGTATAAATATTTTCCATGTTTATCTTGACTTAGTAGCTACAGGGCGGTATTTGACATCACAACAATTATTATGCATTATTACGAAAATTTTAAATAGTATGCTATATATATTTTAACACAAGTATATAGAGGATAAAATTTTAAAAAAGTCAGTGTAAGATCCAACTTCCTATCTATCTGCAAACTGGAAATATCAATAAAACAAGTATTATGACAAGTGCGCTCTGAGATTCAGAAACAATTGCTGCCCTATAGGAATATAGCCTTCGTCACATCGGTTTAGTAATCACTCTGTAGATAATACTCAAGTAAAACTACCAGAAATCATATTTTGACTTTCAGAAAATAACCACCAGGTGGCGTAGTCGCCAATAAGTGCTGTATTCAATTTTCATAATAATGGAACTTTTAAAAGAAACAAATAAAAATAAGTTACATTATAAAATTGATCGCATAGAGTTACATGAACTGAACAAGCGAACATAGTAAGAAAAAATCAATGTGAATATAGATTTTGAAAATTAAGGCTAACTAACAGGAAAATAAAGCAAAGTAACGTGGTATAACAACAAAGTTAACAGATAAAATACATAAACCTAACTCACACGCGTATACTAAACCTATTTTCAGTGTTGCTCTAAATGCTCAAACTGGCAGGTTTATCTACGCGTGAATGGATGCATAAGTGCATCTAAAACGATGGACGCCATTGAACATCTAAGGCAACACTGACAATAGGTATGGTATGCGCATGTTAATTAGGTTTTTGTATTTTTTGTTTGCTATCACTGTTGTTACACCATCTTATTTTGCTTTATTTTGCTGTTAATTGGTCTTAATTTTTATGATCTATTCACATTGATTTTTTCTTACCATCATTGCTTGTGGAGTTCATGTAACACTTTGTGATCAGCTCAAATTGACGTTTAATAAAAGAATATGATAATCAATTTTATACTGTAATTTCTTTTTGTTTGTTTCTTTTAACAGTTCCATTATTTTGAAAATTGAATATAGCACTTATTGGCGACTACTACACTACCTGTAGGTTACTTCGAAAAGTTAAAATATGATTTTTAGTAGTTCTGCTTGAGTATTATCTATAGAATGATTACTAAAACAATGTGACGAAGGATATATTCTTATAGGGAAGCAACTGTTTCTGAATTTCACAGCACACTTGTCATAATACTTGTTTTATTGATGTCTCCGGTACGAAAATAGCTAGGAAGTTAAATCTTGCACTGACTTTTTGAGAATTTTGTCCTCTATATATCTATGTTGAAAGACATCATACCATTTAGAATTTTCGTAATAATGCGTAATAATTGTTATGATGTCAAATACCACCCTCTAGCTACTAAGTCAAGATAAACTTGGAAAATTTTAATATAGCAGGTTATTAGGTAAGAAGAGCTCTTCCAAGCGAGACCTAGCTTGTTCAATTCCGTTAACTCATACGAAAGTTATGGCCATTAGAATGAAAACTTTTTTGACATTCCCCCACCACTACATCCTACAGGATAGAGCAAAAAACTATTAACGAAAAAGATCAGAAATTGTCCTGTCTACATGACGGTAGGATTTATAGTATACCTTTACTTGCATGTTTTTTGAGAAAAAGCCGTTTTTCTGATTGATCGTAACAGTTGCGCCCCCTAGCGGCCACTTGCGTAATTTGATAAATAATTTCCAGCGATTTCTCTTAGCCGATTCACCTAATAATATTTTTTGCTCGAAGTTATATGACCAACGGTTACCGAGATATTGCCGGCGTCCATTCTTATTAGGTCACCCTGTACATAAGCAGCAGGAGAGAGCATGTTGATCTTTTAACTTGATGATTTTTGAAGCTATCACGTCAGCCAAAACGCAGCGAAGTGGAGAGATTTGATGGATGGTGGCCGTAAATACAATTTCTGAGACGTATCCTGCAACCTGGTGACTACTGAATTGTTTGGCACAACTTTGACACAGCACTACAAGTACGATAGGAAATCGTACAGTTTCAAAAACTCTTGGCAGTGAACCTGGTGCCTACTGACTTGTTTGGCACAACTTTGACACAGCACTACTGCTACAATGGGAAATAGTACAGTTTCAAAAACTCTTGGCAGTGATAGTAAACTAATCATCAAAAGCGAGAAACTTTGAAATCGCTCTTTCTTTTGTAAAGATGTACTATTTCTTCGACGCTGTCAAAGTCGTAACTCTCGTGTACAGCCGATTTTTTTACTGCCATGATAAAAACATAAAAGTATATTGTTCCTGGCGGACCAGCTATCGAAAAACAAATAACATAACAAACATTTCAATATTATTTTAAGATGCTTTGAAGGAGCCTGATTATTCTCTGGCTCGTTTAATGATGCATACAGCTTTCTCGTTATCATCATAGAGTCCAAAGGGAAGGCTAGATTAAGGTATAGGCTGGGGAGGAAAAATACGATAGGTCTCAATGTGGTGTTTTCGAAACAACTGAGCAGAAATGTGTTTCAGTGCCATTTTTTATGTCTGAGCCATGGTCATATTTTTCCATAAAATCCATAAAACAGCATAGCAGGAGCATATTAACCTTTCAACTCGACTGAAGTTAAGAATAAACCATCAAATACTGTTAAGTAAATTATATCGCTATGGAGTCCCGAGTGTTCAATTACACTGGTTGAGCCCATTTCTGGTAAATAGAACGCAAATTGTGTATATCGGAATTGACCAGGAAGAAAGTTAAATTACATTGTAAGACAGTCTGGGCAAGCATTCAGCAGTGAAGTGCTTTAGGTCCTGCATTGTTTTTATTTTTCATCAATGAATTAGCATCCTACTTCCTGGATATATTCCCAGTATTGTTTACATTCATTATAAGTTCTAAAAGCTACAACGTCTTGAGCAATAAATCACCCATAGCGAGTGCAAAAATTCATAATTACTGTAAGAAATATGAACTCATCCTTAATACTGCGGAGACAGAAATGCTGTTATTTAACACTAAACCACCGGTAGATATAGCTTCTTAGTTTAGTGTAACAAGAATAGTATATTTCAAAACAACATAGTCAATATTCTTGGATTATATGTATACGGAACAACAGCTTTCCTGGAAGTATCAAATAGATCACATTTGTAAAAAGAATTCAACACAGCGATTCATTACCACAATTTTTTACTACTTTAGTTCAAATATCACAGTGCTAAGAATATATTACTTCGCTTATGTTCCATTGCTGTCAAGTTATTGTTTGTTATGTTGAGGAAATTGCTCAAGAGTGAACGATGTATTTTACTACAGCTAAAATTATAATACCATGTTAAAAGCCATCCTGTAAAATGATATTCACTGAAGCCAACATAATGACAGTTTATTCACTGTACATCTACAAAAGCCTGACTTACATCAAATGTAAAGCGTTCAATATCCAGCACCTTAGAGATGAAGTCATCTCAGAATAATTACGCCGTACGTGGTCAGAGTCGTTTGGGGTCCAGATATTACTGCTGTCAAATTATGTAACAATCGTTAAAAGGTATAGAACTGCAATCTGTTTTTAAAAACAAGATAGGATAGATGCTATTGAGGAAACTATTCTATTTCTTTGATGAACACTTCAACAACAATTTTCAAGTATGCTGATATTTCAAGTCTAAAGGAAATAAACATTATCATTATTCTGACTTGCTAAGCTCCTGTTGCATGATTGCGGTAGCAACAAGTGTTGCTGACGGGCCATGCCAAGTCAACACCTGAACTATTATATTGATCAGAATTTACGAAAGGTCGCACAATACTGCAGGTCTTCAGGATTATAGGCTTTTGGAATGCTTTGTGTAATTTTCCATCCAGGCCTGTTGCAGGTATGGTGTGAAAGCGTTTGGTGTAAGGTCTGAGACCGGCATAACGAGGGGAACTATAAGAACTTTTTTTTTGCATGGTCGTTTTGTTTCTATAGAAAGGTCAGTCTTTTTAGATATATTCAAAGCGTAATTGTTTTGAACATTCATATCATTAGGGATAGCAACATCTATTAAATAGTAACTGCCTTGGACTGAAAAACTATATCTGGTATATTGGCTGGGATAGTTTTGCCTGTGTGTTTTCAACATCCGAGTGTAGTTTGAATTGCTTGTTGCCAAGTACAGATTTCGGTGTATAATTATAATAAGATCTGAGTTTCCAATTAGTTTGTTCGTTGTGGCTAGTGCTTGGTGTATAATCTTGGGTGCAGAGTAATGTCTGGATGTGTACTCGGTTCCAGCGAGAGTTTTGCATGCGCATGTTATGTGATCTATTTTCTTTCTATTGGTGGCATTTTTTGCAATTATCGTTGGTTATGGATGGGTCTTCAATTATGCGTTTCTTGTAGTTTCTCGTGGGAATCACTTGGTCCTGAATAGCAATCATAAAGCAACTCGTCTTTGGAAAGAGCTGGTCATCCTGCAACCAGATGTGTGACTGTTTTTCATTTATGTGGTCTTGTGCAATACGGTGTCTATGTTTGCAGTGGAGTACTTTCTGCGACCAGGTATTTATTGTTTCTTGTTGGGATTCTATGAGATTGTGTGTTTCTGCAGCCTGGTCTGGGCAGGAGACGGTGAGTGGTGTATAGTTCTTGTCTACTATGACTATTGCTCTACGTACATTAATTTGTTTGTTTGCTTTGGGATTTTTTTTACAAAAAGCTGCAGCCCGGGATCCGACACACTAAGCTGCTGTTCCATTACCCAGTGATTACTCCTTACACCGTGAGGTGTGCAATCATTAAGTCTGCGAATCGTGCGTCCCAAGTAGACGTAGACACTAGTGATGCCTTCTACATTCAGGTGGCTAAGATATGCGTCGGTCAAAATCCAGCCCAGTGTATTAGTGTTACTGATTCGTCAAACTTTACTGGCCCATAATTTTATTAAAACCACATTTGTTGGAATATAGATCTTAAAGAGATTACTATGAAGTTGTCCGAAACGTTAGTAAATATACAGGGGTCCTACGACAAGCAATATATCGGAACTGAGCAACAGTAGAGGATTATAATTTTCGAAACATAAATTAGAGCAAATGTTGTGTCTTTTCTTGTTATTAATGTTAGCCAATGAGGTATTTGCTCTTGGTCACGTGACGTCCGATTCAAAATTATCAATGGGATACCCTGTATATTAGTGCATTTCTGTGTTCCTCCCGATAAAATAATTCCAACAAAATAGCACACTTGGGGTCTAAAGTTATTCATTTAGGAGCTACATCATCGTAGTCACAATGTCTTAACAGGCATGTTGTGAACTCGTAAAATGCATTTACTCATTTTACGAGTTTCTCTTGGGATATCTTTAAGATCTTTAATGTAGTAGTTCCCATTTGCTTTCTGCATCCTGATGCTGTTGACCAGATGGTATCTACTGGTTCATCCGCCTTTAGGGGCAATTTCTCACCCCAAGGACAAGAAGGTGTCCTGACTCTTCTCAACTCTTCTCAACTCGTCCACCCGAAGCTGTTGGTTGAGAAGAGGTTACTGCTTATACCGACAGTAGTTCGGCTCCTTTTAGTCGCCTTTTACGACACGCAGGATATACGATGGGAGATATTCTAACCCACCCGCACTCGGGGGTTACAGGCACTTGGATTGTACCACTACGATTGATTATAACTAGTACCCCTACAGTTAAATTATTGTCATTTCATTTTCTTAATGGTAATGATGCAATCTTTTAAGTACATGTAGCTCTTGAATTAATCACCTCAGACCCCAAGTGTGTTGGTTTGTTGGAATTGTGTTATGGGGAGAAATACAGAAAAGCACAGATATGCAGGGACTCCGATTAATAATTTTGAATCGGACGTCACGCAACCAAAAACAAATACCTCATAGGGTAACACAATAATAAAAAAAGAAGAGATACAACATTTGCTCCAATTTACACCCCCAAAATTATAGTTCTTTACTATTGCCCAGTTCCTATATATTGCTTGTGTTAGTCGTCATGGGACACCTTGTATATACTTCATATTTTAACATATATGGCAGTGCTAGTAAGTGAATGGCAGTGAATAAAGGAAATGGTAATTCTGTTGAAGTGTCCCGTGAAATCATAGTCTGCCTTAACACCATTGCGCTGTAAGTTCGACATAAGCCGGATCACGGTCTATCGGCATCGCAGTGATGCTTGGCGAGTCCCATTGGATCCTCGGGTGAGAACGCCAGGGGAAAGGGGGAGGACGCAGTCGTAAATGGAGTGCCCGGTAATACGCAATAAAATGTATACGGTAAATCGGATTCGTCGGTGTATATCGGGAAAGGGCAACGTAGGGAATAAAAGTAACCGCGCCAGGAACGCTGAATGCGCTCAGGGGTGGAAAAATGTCAGGATAAATTGGTTTTTCTTTTTTGCTGGCATATATTTCAGCGTTAAAAAGGATATTGTTAACTTTGAATAGTGAAGGCTACGGCTTGGTGCATTTCATCCCAGCCATGAACTTTATAGCCCCTATGTGTCAGAGCCGATAACGCGATCTGAAAATAGCTGTCTCCTGATGTAATCAAGGGTATGAATTTAAATCAAGTTTTATTTGTATGTAAGGAATATAAAGGTGGCGTTACAACTAAGCAGGGTATACATATAGAACGACAATCTACGTATACAGCCGTGGTCACGGCGCTCTGCAACTTTGTCGGTCTATATTCTATTAGGTGGCTGTTATTACTTTCGCAGATATGAATAAAAGACTTTTAAGGATTAGTGTTCTAACATTGCGGCCCTTATGGCATTTTTAACACACTTTTATTAGCTTGTGAGTTTGTAAATTTCCTTCGGATTAATAGGTTGGACCAAACATTGAACGCTCCACCTCTTCCGCGGAATCGATTTTGACGGCTTCTAATCCGTCGAACTAGCGGTAGTATACGCTGATTCATAGATGGTGTAGACACTTTACAGTTTGTTGACATCACACAGCGGCGACGAGAGCGTAAAAGGTGGGGCATCCAACTGTTTGGGGGTTAGTATTTTTGTGAAACTTATTCAAGAAAGTCGACAGTTTTAGTTATCGTTTTTGCATGGTAATGATTATTCTATGAATACTAATCAAGAATAATTACTACTCCTCTTCACAGAGTATTAATAAACACAGTTTGAAAAAGCTAAAAAAAATACGCTCCAGTGATAGTGTTAGCTAACAAATTAAAAATAAATATTGTTTAAAAAAGACGCTTTTAAAGAACGTCGGACCAAAAAGTTAAATCACTTTTAAAATACGCGTAAAACAACAATAAACCAAAAATACTAGTATTATTGTGAAAAAGCATCGGACGTAATATTTTTCGTTCATTATTGTTTTAAGCATTTTTTGAAATTATTTTGTCCGATGTTCATTAACAGAGTATTTTCTAGTTTCATGAACGATATCTATTTCTTCCATCCTTGTCTCCACAGATTACAGCTGAAACCAGGTATTACGGTTATGGTGTCATCTAAATTACTGCATTCGACAGCATATGATTGTTGCTGATGATGCAAGTTAGCAGACATACGTATCGCTGGCCGACAATCCTTTATTTTTTTCCTTCTCCACTTTTTCCTTTATTGCGAACATGCCTACGATTTTCAATCAATTCTTGCAGGTAAACCACATTTTTTTAGGGTTTGAAGTTCATGCCAAAGAACTGACGAATCTTTTCTAATCCTGCTCTTCTAAGATGAAGTCTTGATATATTATCATTATTATATGCAATAAAAAATCTGAGTTGGCAGGCTTTAGCGCCTTTCGGTACGTTTAATATCCGTTAAGTTATTATCTACTTCTCATTTTTTTCTTGTTTCCCAGATGACTCATACGTTGTCATACATTTCTGATATGGAAATAACTCGTTAAGGGAAGCATTATTTTCTACATTTTTCCTACGCACAGTGGTGAAAGCACGACTTTGAAGGGTTGTAGATGGAAGACAGGCATTTTTGTGGCTTTGTGCACATGGAGACTTTATTCTACGTATTGAGCATCATCATAAATTATATTAGCTTTCATAGCTGTGGTTCTTATGAGTGATACGTCACTTGGGATGAAAGATGTAGTTGCAACAGTTCAGCGGTAACTCAAAGCCACACCTCTTTCTTATTTTGTAACTGATTTTCTTCAAACAAATTTTGTTCGCTGGGATATGACTGTTACAAATCCTAGGTAATCAGCTGAAATTTCGAGTTTTCATTCTTTTCAATATAGATATATCATTAATGAACCTTTTTTGGTTAAGGGTTTGGCAGTGCAAAGGTAGAGTTTTGCCCACACTGACTGTAGCACGAATATCGTTGTGACTGTCGCATTCATTGATAGTAAAAGCTACACAAGCATGGGTGTACATATTCTGAAAATACAAAAGAACTTGTAGTTAAAACCAGTTACGTAATGCACATTATTTTTCAAGAAATAATACTGCTTTCCCACTAAATTTCAAAATATGGAATCCTTCAAAATTTTAATGATTACCATACAGCCAAACACCATTGTTTAGAAATCAAGAAGAGACGCCGTTATTCTAAATAT
Organism: Callosobruchus maculatus; assembly: GCA_951848785.1. NCBI lineage: Eukaryota > Metazoa > Arthropoda > Insecta > Coleoptera > Chrysomelidae > Callosobruchus > Callosobruchus maculatus. The sequence continues at coordinate 2,247,366 of CATOUR010000032.1, forward strand.
ATGAACTAAAGCCGGACCAGGAGTCAATTAAGCACCTAAACTGATTACCATTAATTAAAATCGGATCTGGGATCCTTTGTAAACTATAATGAGACTTTAGACATTGAAAGCTGTCACAATCAACTATCTTGGAGCTCTTGAGATGAAAAAGAAAGCAGTCTTGAATAGGGCAAATGGAGGTATACTACAACTTAATAATAATGAAGGCTAAGAGTAAGAAAACAAATCTCCTAGTTGAAAAACATCATGGACCCGACCTACATATCGCCTAAAAATTGTTTCGAGTGGTCAAAAAGATGGATCAGCTCGACATCGTGATTGCCAACACCAGGGAGACCTGGAAGGGCACAATAAGAAGAAGAAGTGTTCCTGAAATTTACAGTTTAGCAAGCACAAACACTTTTTTTGATTTAATTACAGTACAAATATTACAAAGAGGAATAGACTGTATGAAGGTTAGAGGTTCAACAACTCACGTTCTGCAACCGCCATCATTAAATTGCTTCGTTGTATGCCCTTCTTTGTAGACCACAGGCGAAGCCATTAGAGGATGGACACTACTTTGCATACCAACTATTTGCTGCCGTAAACTAACCGCTTGCACATGTTGAAGTAGTTAAGGCAACAGAAGTAGCGACAAAATAACGATTTAATATATAAAGCTAAGAGTCGAGCACAGAGGGGTCGAGCATGATAATGGGGATGGGTTATTGAAATCGTCCATACTAACTGACGGGTGAATTAAGACCAAAAGAAGAAGAAAGCAGTTGGATCTGTATACTGGACTACACAGTAGCGAGCAATTTAGTACTCTTAAAAAATTGCACACCATGCATTTTCCTATAAATGCTAGTGAAAATTGTATTCATTATGTGTCAGTTGTTGTCAACGCATTTAAAAGCTGACATGGTGGATATTCCGAAGCTTATTTTTTGACTATTTCCATAAAACACCGATTCTTACGGCGTATTTTGGTTCCACTGCATATTTAGCTAATCAAAACGCCCTTAGATCCTAGATCCTACTGTTGTGGCTAGAATTATTCTAGTATCAATGAAACATAATCGAGGACAACGAGGAACTGCAAGAATTGTTGGTAACAGATAATGCTCTATACAAAATGTGTATCAACGCTATCAAGATAGTGGCCTAATAACCAGATCAGGATTCGGTCGAAGAAGCATGAGCAGCCAAAGAGATGATTGGTCTTTGGGCCCGGACGTTTGCGGAATAGGACACGTTCTGCGGTTTGTCTGCGAGATCAACTTCAAGAGGTTAGAGATGTTGAGTTTAGCGAATGGACCATCAGAAGAAGGCTTCATGCTAATGGTGTATCTTGTCGAAGAATGGCTATAGGGCCACCATTGCACCGACGGCATTGAATTGCAAGATTGGCTTTTGCCCGAAATCACTTAGAGCAAGCTGCGGTTTTCGGATTAATTCCCTTTTTTTCCTAACTTTGTCAGACGGACGTCGAAGGGCATGGAAGAGATCCGGAGAAAGATATCCCGCAGTTTGTACTAACGAAAGACTTCCGCACGGTAGTGGGCCGATTATGGTTTGGGCGGGAGTCAGCTCATAATCAATATCTGGATGAGGTGACAATGAGACGGTTTGATTGGCCAGTCATCAGTCTAGGCATGAGTTCCATCGAACGTGTGTAGAAATAGATAGGACGACGGACAGGAAGGCAAACATCGGCTCCAAGAAGCACCCAAGTACTGAGAGAGTTGCTAATGGAGGAATGGAATAACATTGACTAGAATGTAATCTCGAATTCAATTCAAGGCATGCCTCGTCGACTACACGTAAAAGGAAGGAATACATCACGCTATTACTTGAGAGGTTTTCTCATTATTGTTGCTTGTGCATTAAGTTGAATAAATTGAATTTGCAAATTCATTCGACTTTAACTGACAGATAACAAATACGCCTGCTGGCATTTATCGGATAATGAAAGATTCACCGCGTACCAGACCGATGATTGTGAATCAACTTTTTCCCAAAATTATTTATAATTTCTTAAGTGATCTAAATTTGTTGCTCGTCAAAATACGCGCAGAAAAAAATACAGAAAAACATACAGTTGATAAATGGCCATCGCCAAATTTTTCAGTGCAAATGTTGAAATATGAAGTCAAAATGCGGTCAAATTTTTAGACATATGCCTTCTACCTTAAATAGTGGGGAGGGGTGATCATCGCTTGTGGATCAAGGACTAGAAAGCTAGAAAACTTATTCTGGGTGTTAGGGAATGGCTAGTGGACTATTAAACCGCAGAGTTCCTTACTAGATGTGGTTGCTGTCTAGAGTCCTAAGACAAGTACAGAAAAGGAAATCTGTACAACTAGAAGAAATTTATGCTCGATAACTGCTGACAGTTATGGTGAATATGTATGATAAGTAAACTATAGGCACGGAATATTTTGCAGAGTCTCACACTTTCCGCGGAAAAGGGCGATAGACTAATTTTGTCAATTCCGCCGACTCCACCAGAGAAGTGACATATAAACTTTGACATGACAGAAGACAGGAGAGAAGTCAAACATGCATCAGCAAAGGGGTGGATGCGACAAAGTATAAATAAAGCTGAAATGCGACCGTGTTCATTTGTTCAAGATAAACAAATCATCGGCCGGCCGATATTATCTCTAAATGGTCTGAAGAGGTTCAAAATAATTTGGGCGTTGACTTTGGTAATTTAGGTTGTTCGTCACATTGAAGCTAAGGTCCGAAATTGCCTAAAAAGTCTGTTTCACACGTGAAAGTACGTCAACTCCCAGGACTCTGTTTCGTCGAAATATCACTCTGGATACTAGCAAGTCGTATCACGTATTGTAGTCTTGTGATTTGTTTTGTGATTGTGCAATAGCCTAGATGAGTTTATCTCACAGAGCACTCAATTGTACTAATTGTATCGTTTTTATTGATATATTGATTTATTTTATTAATTTATTTGAGGACTTGTTTACTAGATAATTGACAAACTTTCATACACGCATTTATATCATTAGTGGTTCGATAATTCAATTGTTTAATGTCTGCTATAAGCAAACAAATAACATATTCTCGGAAAACGTTGCGAGGTGACCCTTCGTACTTAATTAGTTCAAACAACTGAATACCTTGCGGGTTGATACCTAGTACCTTAGTGAGACGGCTTCACAGTTGTCATGTGTACTGAAACCATGCGCTAAATGAATAAACAAATAGTCGTCATATGATAATTTTCTGCCCTAGTGGTTTGAGCTCTTGGAAATATATTTCCCGACTTAGCCCTTAATACCGACGAACCAAGAATTGCTCGAGTTTTGTTGAGTGCTTTTTGTGTAATTACTAACAATGAAACCGGTTGAGTTGTCGAGGTTAAAATGGGTGTTACTCGCATCGTACTTCGAACTCCGACCATCACCATAAACGTGAACTCAAAAATGGCAGAGGTCAAATTTCAACACCGAGAGGTGAAAGGTATCCTCCAAAAACTGAACATGAAGAAAGCTACCGGTCCTGACCAAATTCCAGTCATTCTTCATGGAAGATTGACTGCCTACAACCCATCCCCAAGAACGGCAAGAAACCGATCCAACTAACCATAAACCTGTTGCTCTTCTCAGCAACATGTCTAAGGCTATGGACACTATCATTAATACACAGCTCCTGAAATACCTGAACAACAATAATATCATAAACGATCGCCAATATGGCTTCCGTGAGTACAGGTTTACGGGAGACCTCCTGGCCCACGTCACTCACCTGTGGAAGAGAACAATTGAAAATAATGGCGAATCTCGAGTTGTTGCACTTGACATATCGAAAGCCTTCGACAGAGTGTGGCATGGGTGCCTTTTGGTCAGGCCTGCTGCTTATGGACTACAATCTGGCCTGCGCCAGTAGGTAAATAGCTTTTTGAACGGCCTATCTCTGTTTGTTGTAGTCAAAGGCTGTTCATCAGACGTATTTTCAATAAACGACAGTACATTAATACCGTGCATGGAACCAGGCAAGCGACTATCATCCTAGGCGGCGGTACGTCGCCGACAGCAGCCTGCCTCGCAGATCAACGTAGATATCAAAACAATTGTCTAGTGGGGATTAGTAAATAAAGTGCAGTTCAACGTGCTAAGAACTGAGGCAACAACACTTACTAAGAAGTCTCACGTTGGCTTACCAACTGTGGAAATGGAGGGTCACCTTCCGTCAAGCTTTTGGGGATCAACATGAACAATAGCATGTCCTGGCATGATCATGTCGTTAGTATTGCTAAAATGGTACCCCAGAAGCTTGGAGTTTTGTTCCGCTGTAGCAAGCTGTATACACCAGAGCAACTGCGGCTGCTCTATAAGGTACAGATCCGACCATCGCTGGAGTATTGCTCCGATGTGTGGGTATGCGCTCCGAAGTACTGTCTAAAGCTTCTGGACACTATCCATAAGAGAGCAATTAGACCAATCGATACGCCTAACCTCACAAAGGACCTCCATAGTCTGGAACATTAAGATGACGGAAGATGTGCGAGTGAGCTCTCCCAGATAATAGCACCGAAGGCCGTCCGAACGAGGAACACTAGAGAGGCTCTGCGAGCTCATCCTTACCAGGTCGAAGTCCCTATTCTATTCCCGAACCGGCCTCCTCCAGCGTTCCTTCTTTTGAAGAACTTCGATGCTGTGGAATGAGCCGGGGAATTTGTTTCCCGACGGCTACAACTTTCACATCTAACCTGCATCGACACTTATCCTCTCGCAGCGCTTCTACAGCACCATAAGCTTTCAACTTTTGCAGGAGGCTGATCATAAAAAAATCAGCTTGACGTCCTGAGTCGAATTCGGCGACCTCTAGATCAAGGTCATGCTCCGGAAAAAATCTACGCCACCTTGAAATTTGGAAATTTAAATACCTTGCCTAACACAACCAAATCAAATCTATTGAGTTAAACAGTATTTCAATCCACTCGACTTGATGTCCTGACTCTTGTTTTATCAACCGTAGACTGAAAAAACGTTAACCACGATTCTCAATACGAAATTAAGCCAAAAAAGATCTTCTGAGGCCTACCCGGACATGCTATGAAAAACCAAGAGGATCTGTTACTTAGAATTTTCGAAATATTTAAAATCAGCGACGTCTTGGGAGGCGGGCCCGCAAACACAATTCAACCTATAATTACCTAAATTTTAGATATCTATTATGTTTCACCAACAGCTTTAGCATTAAAAATTGAAAGTATCATAACTTTTTTAATTTCCATTTCCTAGTGTTGCACCTGGTGTCGAAGTACTTGTCAAGTACTTGATCGTATATTTCAAGGAAAAGTATCGAAACTTCGTCGTTCTTAGTTTAGGTTCCCTAAAGTGGCGCAGTTTTCCATCAGTGCAACTCCTCGGTCTGGGAGTGGTCTAATGCGGCTTAGCGCGTCAAGCCGAGTGGACTAACATTTGACTAAATCCATTTTGAGCTAAAATTCAACCGGTCGGGTTAAGTTAGGTTAGGTGCTGAGCTTTCAAAATGGCGATGTTTTCCACCGGCGTTATCTCGGTCTGGGAGTCGTCTCGTTTGACTTAGCATGTTAAACCGAGTCGATCGACACCACTCTCAACCCCAGCAACTGTGTTTTGGTTGATCGTTTCCTGTTTTTTGTTATAAATTTGAGTGAATCTTGGGTTTTAACAGTGCATAAGTGATAAAAGGCTATTTTTAACAATTCCACAAGATTTAAATTCTGCGGATCTTTGTAAAATATAACATCGTGTTTGTTGTGTTTGTTACATATGGTAAATAATAACAACGGGATCTTGCAAATACAGACATGCCTGTTAGAGCATTGGCGTCGCTTATTCTAACCTACAGTCCAGGTGGTTAAGGTTTTTTGACAGAAAAAGGTCGAACAGACATGAAATTTGGTAGGATATTAGACATTGGTCCCCTGAATCTGTACTTGAGTTTGCGACCTAGGGTGGTGTCCCATCGAAAGGTAGGGGGGGGGGGGGTGAGAAGGCGAAAACTGCTTCGCGACGAATTTCGAAAATAGGATCGTCTTGGTAACTGATATCCGAAAAAGTTTTAAATGATTTATAGAAAGAAGAAAATTCTACATAAATTTGGTTTCCAATTTTTTTGTGTGCGGCCAATAGTTTCCAAATTTAGGGGTTGGTTTGTGATTTTCACTATAATAAGAATTTCATCCCGGATTAGGTCGAAGAACTTTATCAAAAATTGTGTAGCTTTTTTGTTTCTTTTTCCTTACCCAAAAGAATGATATCTCATTTATTATCTGCAGCTGATGCCCAAACATTTATAAACGCATCGCTACATTCTCCCGATATGCGCTGTTGCGAAAAATATCCTATTTGTGCATGCATGGGGTGGGGGGGAGGGGAGAAACCAGCTTCGTGACGCTTTTCGATAAATAGCGTCGTTTTGATAAATGACATCGAAAAAAGTTTCAAACGATTTATGAAGAGCACACATTTCTGAATAATTTTGGTCTTTGAATTATTCGTGTGCGAAACTTCTTTCGACAGCATGTACCAAAGTCTACCATTCCACCAAATACCATTTCTTTCTGACCTTTTGCTCTCAAAATATTTTTGTAGGACTTGACGATTGGCCAGTATCGGCAGGAGGTAGGGATATGCTCCTAAATGTCATTTTTTATGCCCAAATGTATTACTTAGGCAGGTGCAGATAATAGGGATTGAGAAATGTTTTTCTATTAGGGGAAAAAGTGTTACAGAACTTCTTGAGAGTTTCTTCGGGTTAATGCGCGATAAAATTATGATTATAGTAAAAATCGCAAAATATCTCCTAACTTTGGGGCAAAAATGCAAGGACCGAAATTATGCAGAATGTTGTTCTCTCGGTAAATCGTTTGAAGCTTTTTCCGATATCACTTACCAGAATGACGCTATTTTTCGAAAATCGTCGCGGAGCAGAGTTCCCTCACGCCTCTTGATCGGGCACCCCCAAGGTCTCAAACTTAATTGCAGGTTCAGGGGTCCAATGTCTACCAGCCCACCAAATTTCATTTCATTCCGACCTTTTGCTGTCAAAAGCCTTTTTCACGACTTAATGATTGGACTACTATATGGGAATTCCTTGGACAGATTCAACTTGCCTTCGGTGTACTCACTGTTGTGCCTCATCACTATCTACAGGACCTTCGTTTGCCCGGAACTCCAACGACATTAATTTTCAAGTGGTGTGGTGCACGAAGGCCGTTACGTCTAAATTAAATGGCCAGGGTCGCAATTAGCATACAGCGACGAACGACAGGAATGCAGATACCGCGACAATCCCCTTAGTTTGTTTTTGCTCATGCGATCTGCACAGCTCAGCTCCTTCAGAGCTAACTACCCTTCCCAGTTCGGTCACGTCCGATAGCTTCTAGTCACAAGGGCTGCACATAGATTCGTGGATGATTCGTTAGAGAAACAGTGTGAATTCTGGAGGGGTTTCCAATTCCTTATTCCTTTCGATAAGCGCACATAGATAGCTATGGCTTCTACATCTCTAAGACACCTTTGAAATATAAATATCGTTCTTTTAGAAATGTTTGGATACTATTTTCTTGATTTTCACACTTTTGTGGCATCATCGAATCACTGGTGCCGAAACCCATGCTTTCAGATTTCAAACTGTCTTACAGATAAATAATATTGATGACTGAATGATTCTCCAAAATGGTATTGATACAGTTAACAGGTGGATGAGAAAATCTTGGGGTTGTGGCCAAAATTTCGAAAAAAGAGACTGGGTCACAGCATAGAGGAGACTCTGTTGTTAACAGCCAAGCTTTCGGCAATGCTTATTGGCATCTTCAGGGCTTTAACGTTGAGGTTTGCCAACTTAAGAACAGCAATTGCATTGAGTGCAACCGACTTCTTAATGCAGTTATAATAAACATTTTTAAAAACTATGCTATCATGGCGTCTTCCACTAACAGGTCAGGAAACAGTCAACATATAGTTGTAAATTACAAACACACAGAAACGACCTTTACATGTTAGAATTTAAACCCAAAGGTATTATTTTAAATTTTAGGGTTTAAACTTTAACACGTAAAGGTCGTTTCTGTGTGTTTGTAATTTACAATTATATGCTGTTTTCTAAACTGTTAGTGGAAGACGCCATGATGGCATAGTTTTTAAAAAAAATTTGGAAAAATTGTGACGATTATTATAGCTGCATTAAAAAGTCGTTTGCACTCAATGCAATTGCTGTTTTTAAATTGGCAAACCTCAACGTTAAAGCCCTGAGGATGGCAATAAGCATTGCCGAAAGCTTGGCTGTTAACACCAGAGTCTCCTCTATGCTGTAACCCAGTCTCTTTTTTCAAAATTTTGGCCCCAACCCCAAGATTTTCTTACCTAAATTAAGTTTTTTGGCCATAAGCTAGCTTCCTTCGTATTGTGTTAACAGGTGGTGTATGTGTATAAATTGGCGGACACAATTTCACCAAGGTGCTATGAAGTAAGATGTCTTGACGTACTCGTTGATTTCTGATATTTAGAGTACCACAGTCATCTAAATTTTCTCCTAGAGGTTTGAGGTGATCCAAAGTTTTGTAGTTAATTTAAAGCTAAGAGTAAATATCTGTTATAATTAGAAAATGATTATCAACCAAAGACAAAGGCATTGCAATAATACAAGAAGACTAGCTTTACAATTAATTGTAATGAAGTTTTGCTCAAGGCATCATTGCCTGTAAATTAGCTAGAAGACCAGACAGGTTCTGGTGTTAGGATTGCATAAATCAACCTTGTTCTTTTTGTCCAAAACCTAAATATTCATCACATTACTTCATTTTGAAAACACTTGGTGCTTAGATAGAAGTAACACGACACTTCGTTTCCATACTTAGGTGACTTATAAAACGCTTCTTGCAAATACTGCTAAAATAAGTCAAGAAAAAGTATTCAATTCTCTATGTCTGTCAGAAATACCCATAGATGTTACAAAAATTTTAACTAGCAAATGATAAATTTACGGAACAGTCGATCAACATTTATCAATACAATATAAAACAGGGATAATGTTAAAACACATATGCCTCTGTAAACAAATTCGAGTTTTTCCAATGTTTACTGGAGCGATATCCAATTAATTTTTGCATACGGTAGAAAAATACTGAGGCCACCACCACCATCTAAAAGAGAAATAAATCACCTATTATTAATCCCATGCTATTTAAATAAAATAAATGGGGCCAAAAACGATATATCTATAACCGTAGTAGGTTATTTTGTGCTATAACATATTAAGCGGAACGATTCCAGTGGCAGCTAAAAGATATTTGGTACTAAGGTTGCGATTCAACATAGTTTTGCTGTTCATCATGTAATGGACGAATAGTTCTGTTTCATCCTAAAAAAATATTCGATATGATTTAATGTACTGCCAAGCTTTGTGCAAATTATCAATGCAAATATCCCTTTTTTCTAGGTGTTCGGATTTAACTTGCGAGTAGTATATAAACGTGTAACATGTACCTTCAAATCATATTTGACCTATTTCTACATTTTTTTGAAAAAATATTTTGTTTAAGATTATCCAGGCAAAATAGTTTTAATTGAAATGCACTGTACATGTATTTAACAACAGCTACATAATAATGATTTAAACACCACGAACTCATTCTCAACGACACGTCAGATCTAATCCTCTTCAAACATACCTCTTCATATCTTAATCCCCTTATTTACAACTGCTTCTTTGTGCTCAAAATCAGACAGACACACAACAGCCTAACAGTAATACATGAAAAAATTCGCGATAATTTTTGACCCGGTGCAACGAATCTTCAAAGTGTTCGAATCGAAAATGCCATCGGATATAGTGTCCATAGTCGTATCAACGGGGGTTGGAGTAAGTGTGCTTGCTGGAATCCTATCTGGAGTTTGCTACATTATAGCACATGGAGTTCAAAAGAAACGGTTAGTATTATCTTTTGGGTTTAGATCGTGGTAAATGAAATTAATTATTTTTCAGTTTTGATGAGTTTCATCACATAGGACATAGGTCATCATCATAGTCACAATGTCTTAACAGACATGTTGTGAACTCGTAAAATGCATTAAGTCTGAGCTAGAGTATTGCCGACACGAATATTATCAATAGTTTTGAGAACTGTATCGTTCGCGATTTACTGTCAGTTCAGTGGCGCTCTTGATACTCATATTCAGCAACTGTTTTGTCGTATCGAGCCAACGTCTAGGGGAACGGCCACGGCACCGCCCATTCGGGGCATCATCCTAAACTACAAGTTTCTCCATATTATAGCTTCTGTGTATATGTCCGAAGAATGTAAGCGTTCTCGTCGACACAACAGAAGATAGTCTCTTTTGATTACCGATCTCATCCAGTATATAGAAACATTAGTTCGATGGGCGGTATAAGGAACTCTCAGCATTCTCCTCCACGTTCACATTTCAAAAGTATCTAAGCGAGCTCGATCTGCCTTTTTAGCAGTCCAAGTTTCCGAGGCATACAAACATGTGGAAAAAACAAGAGACTGAACCTGCGACATTTTGGTAGCTTTAGTTATGTTATGGCCACGCCATATTTTAGTAAGCTTCCTCATGGCCACACATGCCTGTTGAATGCGCCGTCGGATCTCATTTACGCAGCTACCCGAATGGTCGATCAAAGAACCGAGGTACACAAAACTTTGAACTACTTCACAACGGCCTACTGACTTTATTGCTCAATTATTATCATGCTCTCTATGTACGATCATAACCTTGGTCTTATTGGAAGCTTGGAAGTCTGAGCCAGTGAATATGATGATATTCTAAAGAGCTCCTAGGCTAGGAGATAAGAAAACAACATACAATTTACAATTTAGACGAATACTCTGCAGACGTAATAAATTGGATATAAATATTTTCCATTCTGATTTTCTGCTGTTTCAGATGCCTCTATTAGTGATGATTTTAATGTACAGGGTAAGTCGGGAGGAGCACACCAAACTCTAGAGGTGAACTATACCAACACAGTCTCGAACCAAATGCATTGAAAAACACCAATTTGATCAAAGTTTTGTATCAAATTAAAACTGTCAGAGAATGATATTCAAAACCTGATATTTTACATTAAACCATAAAAAGTTGGGCAATCCCGTTTTAAGAAATCGCTTTACTTAATTGATCTACCGATTTCTCCAGATAAAGATGTCCTTCAAGATCAAGGTAATATGTCATACTTTTATTATACACTCTGTATGCAAGCCATTATTTCCAGTATGTAGTCCAACTCATTCTACATACACCCACATAGTTATTTTCATAAAAATTGATATAGTTTGTTCACAAGATTCCGAGGCATTGAGCTTTACTCACCCTGTAGAGACCTGCAGACATCACTTTTGATGGCGAGCATGCGACTCTAAGCCCCCGTTCACATCGGACGCGCCTCGCATGGAGCATCGCGCTTTGCTTACCGCCTAGCATAAAGCGAGGGGAAACCAACCCATACATTTAGATGCAGCCGTTCACATCGAGCGCATAGCGTTACGCTTACCGCCTAGCGTAAAGCGAGGGGAACCAATCCATACGTTTAGATGCAGCCGTTCACATCGGGCGCATAGCGTAGCGCTAAGCAAAACGCGATGCTCCAAGCGAGGCGCGTCTGATGTGAACACGGGCTAAGTACTTTGAATTCATTTTGAGCCTTTTAGTCCTTTTTGCAATTAATTCATAGGTTTTTATTCGTAGACTAAGCGACGTTATGTCCGCTATGTCATTATATCCCACCTGATAACAAGACACACAGTGGCCACACGCAAATTTCACTTCACCAACACCGAACCATCAAGATGCGGATGCTGCGACAGTCAGTTAACAGGCAAGCATATAATTTTGGAGTGTAGAACAATCTACCGGACAACATGGAAGAAGCCCTCACACTTCACTCACAGCATTATAAAGTTCTTAAATTATAGACTACTATCTATTATATGATATAACTCTTGAACACTTGATCACCTAATGTGTTACAGTATCCATAAAATAATTGTTATGTTAGTTTTGTGCCGTCGGTCGCTAATAACCCTGAGCGGTTGATGCGGTTTTCTGTCTAAATAAAAAGCAATTATAGCCGTTTATAATAGCGTGCTGTTCGCACGTCTGTATTTCTGTGAATAAAAAAGCAAAGGAAGTACAACTCTCTACAATCTACCGAACAACGTGAAAGAAGCGCTCACACTCCAACCCTGACAGCATTGTAAAGTTCTTAAATCGTACAGACTACTATTATATGATATGACACTTGGACCTGTTTGCACCGGTTAGATTATTTAGGTGAACCTTAACTTTAAGTAGCGCTTAAACTATCAAATTCATTTGCATAGTCCCCAAAATATGTTTTAAGCTTTACTCAGAGTGAAATCTAACTAAGCCGAAGATTTTTTTGGTTTAAGGTGATACTTAATGATATAACCTGAAAAACTGACAGCTTCTAGCTTATTCCTTTTCAATATTCGCAAGGCAAAGAGTGGATGGAAGTGAATTTAATCATTTCAGGGATACCTAGGCAAATTAAATACCGACTGAATCATTTCAATTTGCTCGATTAATTCACTTGTTATCAAAGATTCAGAGTAACGAGGCAATGCATATTTTGGAGTTGATATCTATTTTTCTGTGTAATTTGGCTCCCTTTTCTTATCTTTGTCCTCCATTTTTTTTTAAATTATAAAATAATTTTTGGGAAGACAATACAGTTATTCAGCGGAGCGGAGCTGGACCTAAGACATACGTCAAACCATAAAAGCCAAATTTCAGAACTACAAATTAAAATTACTTGGAATTCCGCCGATGCCAAATTGTAAGCTCGCTTAGCTAAGACTACGTTAAAAGGAACCCCAACAAACCGCTTTAATCTAAGATTCAGATTAACTATATGTACACCTTAGCTAAACCGCAGATTTAAGATCTAATATCTTATATTATCCATAAAACAATTTATTGTTATGTAAGTTTGGTGCCGTCGGTCGCTAATAACCCTGCGTGGTTGAGATGTATTTATTTCTGTAAATAAAGGAGCAAATCAAGTACTCCTTCACTATAAACCATTAAGACTAAGGATCGCTGTTAACTTATTCTGGGGTTTACCGGAGTAAAGACAACCCGAGCTCCGATACCAGTCTAGTCTACTTTTTCTCTATTTTCTTATATTCCAATTGATATTCCTTCCGTGATTTTGTTTTATCAAGTAATCTAGCCCAGGTGCGCGCTTAATACTGGGAATCAAAGCAGCAATCCAGAAAATCGAGCACCATCCTGCATTTCTACTCGGTCAGGGTTTATTGCGTAGCATGATAACGGTGATGTTAGCTGAGGGATACATTAACTGAACGACTGTTCGGATAGTTTTCTGTTATATTCTACGCTACGACTGTGGACATAGTTGTTTTATCTCGAACAATGTTAAGCGTAATGCCAGGTTTCCATTAAATGGAATCACTTGCGACTAAGTTTTTCCTCATAAACGATAGTAGTAGCAGTTTGTTTAATAGAGCGCGAAAGTAAATGTTTTTCGAGACGAGGGGAAATATACATAGCCGAGATTAGACGCTCCATGAAGGATAAAAACTTTACTGCCTTGGTACATACAATGCTTCCTATACTGAGAAAAAGATGCACTTCGAGCCACGTTTGTAGTGTAGATAAGGCATTTATTTCGTCTTCAATTCTCGATGTCTAACAATACAGTGTTTGCTCAACATTATATAGGATTCATCAATAGATTATGTAAAGGCGTACTTTCACCACAAACAGAAATATGTAGTTATGCCACAATTTTTGGGAGTGTCGCCAGTCGATCATAATAATTATCAGCATCAAGCGATTTAAGTAGCATGCGATAGATAGATTGTCTATGCCAGAGTAACTCCGTTGCCTTCAGTAGATCAGTAGGTGCCAATTAAGCTAGTTTAAAATGGCAGATATAAAGATTGCAGCTGCGGCATATCTTGTATTCACCCAATATGAAAAAAACAAATGGAGTCAAGTTGATTGACTCAGTACTTCCCACACATAATGATGATACCCTTTTATTATTTCCCATTGCATGAAGCTATAGTCTGAAATCTCCTTGCAACTAAATCATCGCCCACCCGCCCGCAAAAACAACATCCAACACAAAAACCCTCGCAAATAGTTTTTTGCGTCTCCCTCTTTAGGAACTAGGACGCCACAGTTTTTTCTGCATGCTTCAACTGGACGATGCGAAACGATCAAGAGCCTCCACCCCGTCTAAAAACGAAGTTTGAGCTGATTTTATATTTTTGGTTTTTTGAATATTGCTGCGCCGCCACTGACACGGTTTTAAGTACCTGTAGCTCTTGAATCAATCACTTCAGACCTCAAGTTTGCAGTTTGTTGGAATTGTTTTATCGGAAGGAACACAAAAAGTCACAAATATACGGTGTCCCATTAAAAATTCTGAATCGGACGTCACGTCATCAAAAACAAATACCTCATTGGGTGACACAATAATAAGAAAAGATACTATATTTGCTCTTATTTACACCCCCAAAATTATAATTCGCTACTACTGCCCAGTTCCGATATATTGCTTGTCATCATCGTGGGACACCCTCGATGTCTAATGCACCGCGCCATAAGGCACATTTTTTCTGGGGGTCATCGTTTTTGTAATTTTACTGCAAATAAAGACTAAACTAAACTCAGATGACGGAACCCTTTTTAAAATGTTTGCCAGGAAAAGTTCAACTGACTTCCTATATTTATTAAATAAAGCATAGATCCTTGCATACAGGGTGTCCCACGACGATTAAGGCAAGCAATATATCGGAACTGGGCAGTAGTAGAGAATTATAATTTTGGGGGTGTAAATTAGAGCAAATCTTGTGTCTTTTCTTGTTATTGTGTTACCCAATGAGGTATTTGTTTTTAGTCACGTGACGTCAGATTCAAAATTATTATTGGGAGACGCTATATATAAATGCCTCTTTATGTTCCTCCCGCTGAAGCAATTCCAACAAACTAGCACACTTGGCATCTAAAGTCATTAATTCAAGAGCTACAGGTACTTAAAGGATTATACCACTACCATTGATTATAACATATACCCCTATGCTAGTGTTCGTTTCATTTCTTGTCTTAATGGTAATGGTACAATTATTTAAGTACCTGTAGTGTGCTAGTTTGTTCTAATTGTTTCAACGGATGGAACACAGGAATGCGTTAATATAAAAATTTTTGAATCCAACATCAGGTGACCAAAAAGGATAAGACAATAATAAGAAAAGATGCAACATTTGCTCTAATTTACTTCCTCAAAATTATAATTCTCTACTACTACCTAATTCCAATATATTGCTTGTCTTAACCGTTATGGGACAACCTGTATAAAAACAAGACACGATGCATATGCAAGCTCTGCAGATCGTCAAACACTTATAGATATTTCGCGAGGCCCTTAATACAGACCTCGATATTGCTACATACAAGGTGGTCTAACAGTACATCGATGTGAAGATATTGGGCTTACTGAAACATTGTGGTTTACATATGCCACTTAAGACATGTAGTTTAGAAGCAAATCACCATTTTTGGTATAAGTAGATAGCAAAAATAAATTTGTAATGCGCAGCATGAAATGCGCCAGCTTAGGAGAAGTCAATCACTCAAGGATACTTCAACCTATGATGATTTGATTATTTAATTTAAATAGAAATGCCTATTTCCTATACGATCAGATGTAAAATTTCACATCATTAAATTTAACCAAGTCAGCATAAAAATGCCTATTCTAACAGTTTCTGAGTACCGTACTAAATTTTCCGATATAAGGTGGCCTATATACGGTCAATAATGTTGTATTGCAGAATACTTGGGTACCTGTGGACGTTTAATATAACTACATAATGATTCGGTGTGACAGTATGTTAGTATTTCATGAAATAAAGTAAAATTTGGTGAAACCAACATCTAATATTGTTCGCAGAAGTACATGCAAAGAAGAAAAATGAGGTATAGAACAATAACTATACCAAATATATTTTTTGTGGGAAATATATATTCGTGTATATTCATCCTACCTTGTCCAAACCTGATCCTTGCGAAATTTCTCAGTGTGCAGTTTATAATTTATAAAAATAGTGTTTCTATTGAATATCGTGTGTAGCCCAAAGTCAGTGGCAAACTGCAGTTAATTCCATAATAAAATTTTAGTCAGCTGGCTCATGACGCGACCTCCATCCTTTAATAATACAGTGACAAAATATGGCCCAATAAAATGCCAGAAGGCATTTTTAAAGCAAAAAGTTTTAATGTCGTACAATATGTTGAATACTGTCTAAATACGTAAAAATCCAAACATTACTCAAAAATGCTGAGCGTGTATGGACTGCCTAAGTACGTACTGAGAGATAGTATTGACACTTGGAAATCTACGTTGGATGACCTTTCTGTGAAACGGTAAGTTTCCTATATTCTTCTCGCGAATCCAATAATTCTACATTGATTGCAGCGGTTTTGCGGAAACTTAGCGCGTATCTGTCTCGTCTCTGCCGTCGATGTTTTTATTCCAATCGTAAACCTCGTACACATCGATATGCTATCATGCTTGGTCGTAATACTAGTTCAATTTATTTGGGCAAGGACAAAGAAAATGGGGAAATACAAAGAGAATATTAAAAATTTGTGAACGTCCAAGAGGACTTGATTTACAGCGCCGCGCATTAGGCTCATAAAGTATCAGTCTCTACCAGAAAATTAAACGGATTCTCTTTTTATAAAAGCTTCTAGTCTGAGATAGCCCGGTCGTGGAAGTTTTTGGAAGAGCAAAATGCTGTATAGTATCAACTGTAGATACTGTAACGGAGATAAGAGAAGAGAAATTTATTGGTGTAGAGTACAGGTGACGATTTAAGGAAAGTGGTTTCCAGATGAAAATAGTGAATAAATAAGTTAGTTATATCGGTGGATAATTTTGCCCCACAGTCACTTATAAGGCTAGGGTCTTTTTGAGGCTACCTGAGAATAATAAGACAAAGAAAATATTCAAACTGTATCATCTTGATAAGAAGGTTACACCAAATCATATATTTGAGTGCACTGGATGGATAAACGATGATATAAAACTGAAATTAACTTAGGATGAGAGGACAAGCGTTGAAAAAAATGATGTCAATCTGCCTGACTTCTCACACATATTCGGTAATGACACAATTTTTGAGGCTGCCAAATTGCACACCCTTTCCCGCAACCCAATTTTACCCCCATGCTTATAAACACTATCTGCAGTAATTAATGTTATTGGAAAAATCTGCCTTCGAACTCTTGGTGTACGGTAAGGTAGGACTTCTTGGTTTGAGGAGCACTAGTGAGAATTGATTTTCGAAGTTGCAAGTACATTCAGAGGTTGTCAGCGAAAAGCATTACCCTGCACTACAGAGGTATACAATCGTTGAAATACTGAGGGTTCTATGCGTTCCTGATTTTATAAATTTATGTAGATGAATATTATTTGCGACGGTACACAAAAAAGATGTCTAGATACTAATCCAACAAGCTAATATCTTTCCAGGTTATTGCATTATAGAGTGTAAATAAATAATATAATGATTTATTCACCACTACTTGAGGTAAACAAATAGTAGAACCACAGAGTGTCATGAACCTTGTGCGTGGTAGTATGACTATAATACAACTAATTTATAAATAAAAAATACTGACATGATAAAGAGAGATATAGATAAAGTAATATACTGGTGTATATGCGTGCAATCTCAAAACTGTTATTTTTTAACGTGAACTAATGATATTTTTCAGTGTTTCTGTTTATTTATTTTTATTAATATATATACACACACATGTACACCCGCACACATACATACATACATGTGAATATACATACATATATACACATACACACATACATAGTGCTTTGCTGTCTAATGCCGAATCTGTTTAACGTTCACCATTTCGTGTGCTTGTAACCTTGGTAAATTCATAATCCACTGCTTACATTTTTTTTTAAAAGTTCTATGGAATTTATGGTTTTTAGTTCGTTAGGGATTAGATTATAACTTCGAGGGCCGAGATATTTAAATGACCTCTGAAGTACATTTTTATCAGGCTTGGGAACACAAGCAGAATTCTTATTGCGAGTATTGTATTCGTGTTGTACCGCGACCAGCGACGCTTTATGTCGATGCTGTGTTATCAAAATGTCGCAAAGGTACAATTGACGGATATCTAACATATTGGTGTCTTTGTAGAGTAGTGAGCTGGAATATAGCGTTGGCTTATTGAATGTAGTCTTCAAGATCATTTTCTGTAAAGTCTCCAGAGAATTTATATGAACTGCATTCGCAGCACCCCAAGCGATGATAGCGTACCTTATGTGGCTTTCTGCAAGTGCATGGTATAATGTTTTTAGTTGTGTCACCTCTAAAATGTTTGTTAAAAATTTTATTTTATACAACACCGTGCGGAGTTTTTTCACAAGATACTGTATGTGTACATCCCACTTGAGGTGGCAATCGATATACAGTCCAAGGTATTTGATGTTGTGTTGAGCGGTTACATCTATTTTTATGTCATTATGTGTAAAACAAAGGTGGTTATAAGGAGGTAAGTTTTTAGCATATGAAGTGAAGGGGACATAGTGGGTTTTTTTGAAATTTATGGTAAGTTTCCTATTATCGAACCATTTCTTAATAGTTAAAAAATCTTCTTGAACGGTTTCTTTCAATTCACTCCAACTGTTTGACTTATACAGAACTGCCGTGTCATCTGCAAAACTCACTATATCTCCCTGCACTATCTGCTTATAGAGATCGGCCAGGTAAATATTAAAAAGTACTGGGCCAAGTACGGTGCCCTGAGGAACACCATATTCAACCATTTTGTAGTTGCTATTCTTATCACCGATTCTTACGCACTGTAATCTGTTACTGAGATAGTTTTCCAGTAGGAGATACGGTGTTCCTCGAAAGCCGATATTTTCCAAAGTATTCAGTAGATGCGTGTGGCTGACAGTATCGAATGCCTTCGCCAAATCTATGAATAAACAAAGACTAGGCGAGCCCTCATCGATATACTCCGATATCTTAGTGACCAAGTAATTAATGGCATCTTGCGTAGACCTTCCCTCAATGAACCCAAACTGTTGCTTTGATAAAATTTTTTTTGATGTTAATTAAATAGCTGGTGATACGTTTTTTTAGGATTCTTTCAAAAACCTTCGCAATAACTGAAATTAATGATATGGGTCTATAGTTTGCCACATTTGTTGTTTGACCGCTCTTGTATATAGGTGTGATCACTGCAGTTTTGAGCTGACTTGGGTACTCCCCTGTTTCAAATATCATATTAATGATATACGAAAATGGCGCAGATATTTGATTAGCTATAATTTTCAAGGTCTCTGCTCTTATTCCATCCGCACCTGGCGCTTTTTTATTTTTCAAACTCAAGATGGTTTTAATTACCTCTTCTGGTGTTGTTGTATCCAGAAAAAAAGATCCAGATATCTTGCTTGCAATCATGGACGATTTTACAGTTTGTTCGTCCTGAATTCTTTCCGCCATATCTTTTCCTATATTTGTGAAAAAGTCGCAAAAATATTCGGCAATATCCTTAGGCTCATTCAGTATAGTTGCTTCGTTAATTTTTATCTGGTCTATCTCCTTTGTTTGTCCCCTTTTTTCAGTGAGTCTGTTTATAGCTTTCCAAATTGCGTTAGAATCTGAGCCCCCTTTTTTAATCTCAGTTTGATAATATTTCTTTTTTGTATCCTTTATCAGTTTATTAATTTCATTTTTTATTTTTCTGTATGCCTCAAGACTTACGGTAGTGGGGTTACTTTTTGTTTTTATATATAAAACATTCTTTTGGTTAGCCATTTTAATTATTTTTTCTGTTATCCACGGTGTTCTTTCCCGATTTTCATGAGCTGTTTTGATCCGATTTGTACTTTTTCGTATTGCATCTTGAATTTTACTTATAAAAAAATTTATAGCTAGTTCTGCAGAGCCACATGCGTAGATATCGAGCCATGTTTCTTTTTCTATTTCTGTCACTAATTTTTTGTTATCCACAAATTGTCTTATGTTTTTGCTTTCATTTTAACTTTTCCTTCTGTAAATGGTATCGCCTGGACAATGATGGGATAATGGTCTGTTAAATCATTTTCCAATATAAGTGATTTGTATTCGTAACGTGATTGTAAATCCTTTATGAAGATATGATCTATACAAGACTGAATCTGCCCTTGTACCCTGGTAAAGCCATTGATATAAGATTTAAAGCCGTACGTACTCATCACGTTCAAGTAGCTGTTTGTTATAGCATTGCTTTCTTGTATATTTATGTTCATGTCCCCGATAATAAAATGTGTCTCACAGTCATTCTGTCTATGTTGGTCTAGGTGCTGGGTCAGACTGTCAATGAATTTATTGGGGCAAGTCGATGGAGGCCGATACAATGCTGTTATTTTAATATTGGTCGTAGTATGTTTTAAGGTTATTACTAGTGCTTTAACTTCTGAAATATATGTTACTCCATATTGAAAAGATAATGAGTCACGCACATATACTAGAACCCCATCGTTCTGGTTTATGTCACCTTGATTGTACAACAAACGATATCCACATATTGTTAGTACGGAAGGATCATGAATTATCCATGACTCTGACAGCACAACAACATCAAATTCGGTCTTAGTACTTTTCAGCAAAATTTGGAGATGATCTATATTTTTTCGTGCACTTCTAATATTCATATGGAAGAGGTTGAATGTATTTTGTGTTGGATGAAAAATATCATTCAATTTTGACATATTATCGATAATCTCTGTTTTTTCAGCAGTTACATTAAAATTCAAAATATATAAATGTATATATGTGTATATATAAATGTACCGAACAATTGTTTAGTCTACAACACGTCATATTGGACAAAAGCAGTAATTTTTTTAAGCGAAAGTGAGTCCTTTATGAGCCCAAAATAATTCACTCCAGCTCATAATCCCAAACTTCTGAAAATATTAATTTTTTGGCTATAACTCCGACACCACAGAAGCAGGTTTCCAAAATATAATACACATGTACCTGCTTAAACCCCATAGCATATCACACAGCAAACCTTATCAATATCGATGCATCGGTTAGTAAGAGTGATTTGTTGGAAGAATGACTACATACAGACAATCCGGGAGACAAACATACTGTTAGGTGGACAAAAGAAGGATGGGAGTGAGTTACACATTTTCCTCGTGTAGACACGACGAAACGCCTAAAAAATAAATTACAAAATTACTTTCAGTCAGTTATGAGGCGTAGCTAAGATGCTACTCAAAATATATCACGAAAAAAAGTAGAAGGGGCAGCCAGCAATAAGCTTTGTTGTCTATGGCCTCGATAAACCCAGGAGTCATATATAGGCAACCTACCTCAGCACAGCTGTGTGATATGGTGGCTAGTTCAGTTAGTTTCCCCGCATTCATACTAAGGAAGTGGTATTTTATGGCACATAACGATAGAGTCATCATCGTACCGATCCTAAGCTGTTGTTGTCAATATACCTAGTTAAATTGTTTAATAGGTCAAAGCCACTCAGATACAGGTGTCTTGTACTCCAACGCTTTATTCACAATGTCGTCAGTTACTCTCACTAACCCCTTCATCCATGCCTTCCTTGTGATCCTCAACGTGGATGAAAAGGTTCCGCATATGACTGATCGCCAGTACAGAAAGCAACAGTTTCTATCATCAACTTTAACTGCACTATAAGGCGACATACATAGCATTCTAGGAAACGGTCGCCTTCTTTCAGTCTTTATAATTCATACCCAATAACATTTATGGATCTGGTTTCATTATTTAATCTTTCTAATGAACAGAAACTCCGACATGCAATGCTTGGATGCATAATAGCGAAAACTGTAATTATTGTTATCGGTGCAGCACACAGACGCGCTTAGTAGTTTTCTAGAGGGATTATCCGATTTTCTACCCGCGATATATTATGCTCTGATTATATCAGTTCGACAGTTTCATTAAGTTTTAGTTTTGCAGTTCTGCAACACGACCGAGAATACATTACTTGTCAGTTTGATATAGATTATGTCCTCAATGTTAAAGTACCTTTTCGATTTCGATATAACACTCTAAACTCTTCTCTCGTAATTAAAAAGCAATGCTTTACTAACTACGCGGTTCTCTGTGCGTGTTTTAATTGGTGTGTGTGTGTGTGTGTGTGCAGAGATTGGCTTGGATGCGAGTCCATCAGCCACAGATATTTGGAGGTTATAATTTATTTAAATTACGTATCCGACTGAATATAAGAAATTGCATATTATTTCATAAATTTTTTTGTTGTTTAGTGAAAGTAAGTATGTGATGTGAACGGGGAATTGTATATTTAATTCTGCTAATTTCCCATACAAGGCTTCAATTTCTGCTGAATTATTTTTACAATAAAAAAGTATGTGATTTATGTCACATAAAGAAGAACTATCGCAAGTACAAATTCCTGAGGGGATAATTTGTATCTTAGCCAAATGTGCTGGGAACCTCCCATGATTGCATTTTAGTCTAGTGATGGTAGCGGATGATTTTTTGGATATCGTATAATCAAAGATATAAGGGATTCCTAATGGTAACTCGGGGTGTATCAAATAATACTGATTTTTAGAACATTTTACTAATTCTTTCCACTGGTTTTGCCATTTGATATATATTTTATTTCTTAACACTCTATTTAGGTCTTGAGTAGTTGTTATTTCCTTATAATTACCATCCCGTGTAGACTCTCCAGCAAGTTGGTCTACAATCTCGTTGCCTTTTATGCCCGAGTGACCTTTTGCCCAGATGAATGTAACATCTTTGGTAGATGCTTTTTTAAGGATTGAGCACAACATGTTACTGGATTTGAGATTTAAAGGGGTGCTATTCAGTGCTGAAAGTACAGATTTGGAATCAGAAACAATTACTGCTTTATTAACGTTTTCTTTATGTATCCATTCCAAAGCTTGCTCAATTGCAAATGATTCTGCCGTAAATATAGAACAGTACTCAGGTAGTTTAAGTTTAAGCTTTTCATTTCTTGAGGGGATATAAACTGCACAACCGCACCTTCCATCTTTTTTTTTGGAGCCATCTGTATATATGACTATATTATCTGCAAAATTGTCCAGTATGGATTTCAAGAGGAGATTGTTGATTTGAGCCGATTCTGTGTAATTTGGTAAGAGAACTGCCGGTTTCTTAAACAATGTATTATGTTCTAGGTTATACGCAGGTAATTTATTACTGGTGTTGTAGAAGCTAGTTATATCTTTGGTTTCCAAAATTGCATCTGCTAGAGGAGGTGAGTTTTTAATTCGCCAATACTTGTTAGTGAGATTTTCCACGGATAGACCGAATAGTCCCATGATCAAGTCACTGTTAACAGACTTTAATTTTAAAACATGTTTAATTGCAAGCATCTCTCTCCGTCTTTGTAGTGAAAGTTCTTTACTTTCAGCGAGTAGGACGGGACATGGAGTGGATTTCATTGCACCGAGACCGATTCTAAGACTTTTGTACTGGATCCGATCACTGGTGAGTAGATGGGTCTTGCATGCAGACCCATAGAGAGTACATCCGTAATCCAATATGGATCGCACGTAGGAACGGTAAAACATTAGTGCAACTTTAGTATCAGCGCCCCACTTTCGGTTGGTCACACACTTGAGGACATTAATGCCCCTTTCACACCTACCTTTTATATATTGGACATGTTTTGACCATGTTAGCTTATTGTCTAATACTATGCCAAGATATTTATAATCCAAGACAAAAGGTATAACATGTCCTGCCAGGTTTAGTGTTTTAATTTGGAGCTGTTGCTTGTTCACATGACCAAAAGGGTTTGATGAAACATGAGGACCAGTAGTTAGTGTAGGGTTCGAATCCAGCTGTGACTCGCACCACGTAGTCGATAGATTAACTGACTTCGTCCTTACCGATCTGTCAAGTGGTTGTACTGGTTGTCGGGACAGGCTCTCCTTACTAGTGGTGCCGCACTATGCCAGTGGCGTCGTGCACTATCAGTAGCCTCTAAACACATATTTTTGAGCAGAGTATTGCTTTCTAAAAGGTGATGCTTGTAAAAAGGTATATATTCCTTTTCTAGGCTATGTACCCTTCTAGCAATGTAGCTCTCAGGCTTATTTGTACCTGGATATGTTCAATTCAATTTTACTTATCCTTTTGGAGACATATTGTAATATAGGATACGTCCAATGAAAACTAAATAATTATTTAAAAAAGACAATGATAAATCATACACGGCTTTGTATGTACAATGTACAATGTATGATAATTTCTCGATAGGATGCGGTAGACCTCAAATGGATACGTTTTCTACATGCCAAGTGCTAAAAATGAAAACTCCATAGTTAGGTGACCATGCTAAAAGAGAATCTCAAGCCGAGTTATATGTACACAAAAAGAGAGCCAAGATATTTCTCAACAAGGTATTCTGAAATACGACATAAATTATGTCAAATTTGAGTTAACTGTTTCGGTATAACAAAATTGAAAACGGATACCACAGACAGAACAAGTCTATCTAAATAACACTTCCAATAAACACAACAAAATATGCAATATTCAACAAGTCTTGATTATTATGAGCCATTTTAACAAAAAATCCCTCAACGGTCATAATAAGTATGGTACACTTCCTAATATAAAAATACCAGTGTAACGTAAATACATGTTTTCATACCTCCTATTGATTGTATTCTATCTGTTATACCCACCTGTTATACCTATACTTAAATTGCAGGAAAGATTTACTAGTTACATCGGTAGTTATTTGCACAGATTTCGAAAGTCATCATCCCAAAAATACAGGGTGGGCCAATAGTGCGTGGACGGAAGATTGTGGGCTTACTGAAACAGATTTCAGAAATCTGTCACCTGATCATGGTAGGGACCGTTGAGGGCTATAACTCAAAAATATTTTCACTTACATTTTGACGTTTATACAGGGTGATTCATATCAAACTTACATTTTTTTGAATGGAACCCCCTATATATTATTACACATTTTGGATTCTTTGGTGAATTCTAGTGTGACTCTGTGTATCATATATGGAACATTAAACGAACCGTTTAGGCGCAAATCACCATTTATGGTATAAGTAGGTATCAGAAAAAAATGGAATATCGCAGCGATTATAAAACTTAGAAGGCCCTGACTTTGCGGTACGACTGAGCATGAAATGCGTCACCTTAGGTCGGGCGGCTAAATTTGAATTCTTATCGTACTTGGAGAAATCAGTAAATTAATTAAGGAAACTTCAATCACAGATAACTTGATTTTTTCAATGGGAATGCCTATTTTGATTTAAAAAGTCAAATGTAGAATTTGATTACCCTTCTAACAGTATAGCATTCTCGATATCTATCTTTTTTGGTTTTCATTTTATTTCAAATTTTCAGCCAAACCGGTGTTTTTCAATTTCCCTGCGTGCAAGCAACCTAGTAGGCCATGAAAAATAAACAAAAGCGCATTAATATGGAAGAGACTACCTAACTTGGTAGAAAGATGCAAACTAACTAGAATAACGAGGCAAGATTACGAAAATTCCTTACAACATATTAGCTCTAACCAGAAACAATAGCGGTAACAAGAACGCTCATTTTTCACAGCCTACTAGCTATTCGCCAATTTCCAAAGTCGGTAAAAAAATCTTTAATCAAAGGAAAACTACTAGTGATTGTTGCTGGCAGTAGAATATCTATGTCTTATGAATAAATCTTCACATTTAGTGCCATAAAAAAGTAGCCATTTCCGTAATGTAATGGTACTTCTGACTGGAACCCTTCAAATTCTTCAGTAGGTACTTCTACTTATTAGCAAAATCGCGGAAAATGAAACTTGAATTGCAGTCTGTTTGAATTGTAAATAATTTAGTTTGTAGAAGACTACATGAAATAAACACAATGACAACATAACGTAATAAAAACATTCTAGCACTCAATTCAATAGATGTCCAGAATTCTTCGGTTAGAGATATCTTCACTTTTGACTTATCTAGACAGAAATGATAATTTTTTTTATCCCATTGAATGTGAAATTTCATTCCAAAGATGTTATACTGTAAGCAAAAGTCGCTGGTAGTATTCCTTTTGTTTCAAAATTTTTAATCGTTTTGGAAAGTTGTCAAGCTCTAGTAGACCTCACTAGCTAGCACACTTCTGTCACCTCCAGCTACTCATTGGCGTTAGATATCTTGCCGCTGTTGTATTCGGTTAGAGCTGATGTGCTGTAAGGAATTTTCATGTTCTTGCCTCGCTAGTCTAGTTCGTTTGCATCATTCTACTAGGTTAGTTGGTTTCTTCCATATTAACGGGCTTTTGTTTTTTATTTTTCATGGCCTGCTAGGCTGCAGGAAAATTGAAAAACAGCGATTTGACTGAAATTTTGAAATAAAATGGAAACAAAAAAAGATTGATATTGAGAATCCTACATCGTTAGGAAGGTAATCAAATTTTATGTTTGATTTTAAAAACCAAAATAGGCATTCCCATTTGAGGAAATCAAGTTATCTGCGATTGAAGTTTCCTTAATTAGTCTACCGATTTCTCCAACTATAAAGGGAATTAAAGTTTATCCGTCTAATCTAATGTGACGCATTTTATGCTTGATCACACCGCAAAGACACGGCCTTCTAAGTTTTATAATCCCTCCGATATTCAATTTTTTTCTGATACCTACTTATACCAAAAATGGTGATTTGCGCCTAAATGGTTCGTTTAACGTTCCACGTGTGATACATAAAGCTACACTACAATTGACCTGTATGAACGTCAAAATTTCAGTGAGATTACTTTTGTGTCATAGCCCTCAAGGTTCCCTACCATGATCAGGTAACAGGTTTCTAAAATATATTTCAGTAAGCCCACAATCTTCCGTCCACGCACTATTGGCCCACCCTGTATAATATAAAGCTAGGAAAACACATTACTTTTGATAAAAACATACACATTACTTTTGATAAAAACATGTTTGCATGCCAACCATAAAATACTTTGGGAACGTGTGTTCGCGAAAATTTTCGATTTTGAGATACGCTTTTTGGGCATCTTATGATGTCTACATAACGAAAATCCACGTAAATCATTCCGTCGGTCTGTCTGTCGGTCTGTCTGTCTGCCTGTTGGCGTTTTTCTAACCTCAGTAACCTCTGCATGGGTTGTGATGAAATTTGTATAGCGATATGATGTGGGGTCGTAGTGGGTAATGCTGGTATAATTTTGGAAATCGTTGCACGGGCGGCGGAGTAATTGACAAAAAACAAAAAATTTGAAATATTCCTCAAGTTTTGTTTTTGGGCGTTTTAGGGGTTCCTGATTATTTTCTACTTTTTTTGGGTGGGGGTGAATTTGGGGTGGTTTGGGGGGTGGAAAACTGAAAAATTTGTTGTACTTATTATGGGCTGTCCATTGACCTGAATGAGAGACCTAGCGGCATAATACACTTTTTTACGTCCATCCGGACATTACCTTGCTAATTAAATAGAAAACAAGTGACTCAGAATGTGTGATGTATAGATACGAGTGGGGGTGAAATTGGGGTGATTGGGAGGTGGGAGGTTGTAAAACTAAAAAAATTGCTGTATTCGTGATAGTTTGTCCATTGACCTATGGAAGAAAAACCTAGCGGCATATTCTTTTTTAAGTTCATCTGAACATTGGCTTGCCTATTACAGAAACCAAGCGACTTAGAATTTTGTGACGTATACATATACGAGTGTTGCTTAATTTCGTTATATGTATATTGCGTAAATTAGAATGTCCATTGACCTATGAAAAAAAGACCTAGCGGCATATTACAATTTCTTGGGTCCATCCGAACATTGCCTTGTTTATTACATAAACCAAACTTAGAATTTTGTGATGTATACGTGAGAGTATTGCTTCAGATGGTTCTATATTGCGCTGTATCATCATTACGAGTGGGAAGTACTGAGTCAATCAACTTGACTCCATTTTTTTATTCAATTATTCAGTTTTTTCTCTCCCGTAAAATTGTGTTTATTGGCTTATTTATGTCGTTTTTGAAACGACTGGTTCATATATAGCGCTATCAAATATTGAAATCAATATACACATTAAAATACCTATACAGGGTGAGTCGGGAGGAAATGTTAAAAAATACCACCTCTGAAGTCTGAATATTTTCTGCTTGAGCTACGAATCCCAATTGATTCATTTCCTTCTTCTTTAATATGTGCTGCAGTAGTGCAGTATGCCTAATTCGTACAGGGTGACCTAATAAGAATGGACGCCGGGAATATCTCGGTAACCGATAATCATATAGCTTCGAGCAGAAAATATTATTAGGTAAATCGGCTAAGAGAAATCGCTGGAAATTCTTTTCAAGTTCCGCAAGTAGCCGCTAGGGGGCGTAACTGTTACAATCAATCAGAAAAACGGCTTTTTCCAAAAATATATAAATATAAAGGTATATTATAAATTCTACCATCATGTGGACTGAATAATTTTCGACTCGTTTTGTTAATCTTTTTTTTTGCTATATCTTGTAAGCTATAGTGGTGGGGAATACCAAAGAAGTTTTTATTCGAATTGTCGTAAGTTAACGGAATTAAACAAGCTAGATCTCCTTTGAAAGACCTTTTCTTACCTAATAATCCGTGTGTGTGTGTAGATGGGAATGGCATTGGAATCTGAGTCCATTTGCCACAGAAGAGATTAATATTTTACCGATGTGATCTATATTTTTATGCCTGATCTTTTCAAAAATTTGATTACAGCCTGATAAACTAGCTTGTTCAATGTCGCGAGAATGACTGTGATATTTGTGGGAAGTTCTATTCCCAGGTCAATGAGGTCTTTCAAAAGTTCCTTCGAGTGCCTTTCATACAGTCTACAACAGGGGTTCCCAACTGGTGGTACGCGTACCACTGGTGGTACGCGGGAACGTTTCAGGTGGTACGCATGAGTGATGTGAGCAACATGCTATTAGTAGCTTCTGAATGCATAAGCAGTGAGCACGCAAATATGACTCAGCTGCTTGTCTCTGCAGGAGTGGAGGAGACTCTATCATCATTTTTGGAAGAAAGTGAAATATCTACAATGCCAGATGTGGTTGCAGATATCATTGTTCACTTGGAAGGCCTTGAAAAAAGTCTTAAGAAGTATTTCTTTGAAAATTATTCAAAAGTGGACTGGATCAGAAATCCTTTTTCGGGAACCTCACCAAATGAATTGGAACTAAAAGAAAGTTTTATCGATCTTACAGAAGATAGTTCCATGAAAGATTATTTTAAAGAGAAATCAATTAACTTCTGGATCGGATGTAAAACCGAGTACCCTTTGAACTTCCGGCAAGCTCTGCTATTTTTGATGCCATTTGTTACGAGTTACTTGTGTGAGAGTGGATTTTCTGAACTCTTGTACATAAAAAGTAAACATAGAAGCAGAATAAGTTGAAGATGACTTAAGAGTGAAGATAAGTTCCATTACTCCTAATGTTGATATTTTAATCACAAGCAAA
This sequence comes from Callosobruchus maculatus, assembly GCA_951848785.1. Lineage (NCBI taxonomy): Eukaryota > Metazoa > Arthropoda > Insecta > Coleoptera > Chrysomelidae > Callosobruchus > Callosobruchus maculatus. Next base: position 2,276,909 of record CATOUR010000032.1, read on the forward strand.
CAACAACAAGTTTCGACTATAAAAGTATAATTTGTATGATGATTCATTTTTTCTGAGTTTGCACTATTTTTTTATTTGTATGTTTTTAGTCCCAAATTACCATTTTAATCTTTTTGTTTCTCCTTTATTATAAGCATGTTATTATAAATAAACAAATATCCATTAAATAGGAAGTTTTTTCATGAATTTAATTAAAAAGCCTTTGAATACTTTTAGAAGTAAATATTACACGTATTTAGGTCTGGTGGTACGCCAAAATTTCACAAACAGTCAAGTGGTACGCAGGTGCAAAAAGGTTGGGAACCCCTGGTCTACAAGAAAAGAGTAGATGGTTCATATCACCAATTCTGGTGGAGTCACAAGGACATAGGGGTGATTCAGTGACACCTATGCGGTACAGATGGGAGGGAAGCAGCCATGATTGAGTTTAAGCCGTGAAATTGTTACTGACTGTTCTCTATTTGAATAGAAGCTATCGATGTGTGGTACGATATGAGGCAGTGAAGGGTGAATCAGAGTATAATGGTTTTGTGAAGTAGATACGAATTCAGCCCAGACCGTTTCCCATCTTCTTCTAATATTGCTTTTGATTTCAATTAACAGATCAGAGTACAATGGGACTTTTGTTATTATATTAAGTTTCGTAGCATCTTTAGCAGCTTGGTCAACTATGGTGTTACCTTCGACACCTGCATGTCCTTTGACCCACACAAAGTTAATATTTACATTTTTATTGTTGCATTCCCCAAGTAGCTCTCTAATATTACATATAATAGTATTATTTTTCCAATTCTTTCTGAACAGCCATCTACGGCTTTTAGTATGGCGAAAGCCTCAGCCGTAAAGAAGGAAGCCGCGTTAGGAATTCGGAATTTTTCCAACATACTTAATTTAGGAATATAGAAAGCGCTTCCTGTTCCTGCATCACTCTTTGATCCGTCTGTGAAAATAACTAAATCACTCATCAGGTCTCTCAGCACGGAATTTAGAACTAGGTTGTTAAATTGATGTGATTCATAATATTGTGGTGTGATAACCACAGGGTCTGTGAGAAAGATGTCGTATGCAGCAGTATATAGAGGAAGCATATTTCTAGGCATTATGTCAATGTCCAGTTGGCTCGTATCTGTGAAACCTTCTGCTAGCAGGGGCGAGTTCTTTTTCATCCAGAACTTGTTTACATAGTTCTCCGTATTAATACGAGAAATCTTATCCAGCAAAAATGAGTTAAAGGTTCTATACTTTAAAACTGCTTTTTCTGCGCCGTATTTTAAGCGGCGGTTCTTTTGATTCAGCCAGAATTACCTGACATGGGGACGATTTCATAGCACCAATGCATATTCGCAGGACTTGATATTGAATCCGATCTAATTTCAGCAAATGTGAATTTGCCGCGGAGCCGTATAGCGCACAACCATAGTCCAAGATAGATCGAACATATGTTTTGTAGAAAATTAGTGCTATTTTGGGATCAGCTCCCCATTTCTTCTTGGTGGTGCACTTTAAAATATTAATCCCTTTTTCGCACTTAGTCTTTATGTACTGGATATGTTTGCTCCATAGGAGCTTGCAGTCCAGTATTATACCTAAGTATTTGTAGTGCGTTGTAATGGGGATATTATAGCCACCTACATCGATGGCACCTGGAAGTGCAACTCTATGCCTTGTGAAGCACATTATTGCGGACTTCTCCGGTGCCAATTCAAATCCTACTTGTAGCAACCAATTCTCCACTTTATTTACCATACGCTCTAAAGTTTGTAAGCATTTTCCACAGGTACGGTGTGCTGTATACAGACATATGTCATCAGCGTACTGGATAATTCGAATTTCGTCGTCCCTCATATCATGCAATTCTGCAGTGTACAAATTAAATAATATCGGACTGAGAATTGAACCCTGAGGCAAGCCGTTATAAAGTATTCTTCGACCATGAAGCTCATTTTTGTGATCCCTAATATAAATAGTTCTATCTCTAAATAGTTCTATTATGCTAGTTGAAGATCTCACGGATATGCCTTTTGCTACTAGAGATTTAAGTAGTATCTGCAAGTCTACCGAGTCGTAAGCTCCTTTTAGATCCAAAAACCAGCAGAGAAGATAACCATTATTGGAAAAACATATTTGAATATCCAATACTAGCTGGCTCATAGCTTCCAAAGTTCCCTGCCCTCTTCTAAATCCGTACTGAGACTCTGGGAGCAATTTATTTGACTCGACATAATGTTCGAGTCTTAGTTTGATCATGCGTTCAAAAATTTTTACTACACATGACAAAAGTGATACAGGTCTATAAGAGTCAGGTACAGCTGAGTCCTTCCCAGGTTTTAGTATTAGACATATTACTACTGTTTTGAAGCCTTCAATAAAAATGTGTTTGGTCCACCAGTCGTTAAGGATTGCAAGGAGTAATTGTTTAGCAGATTGAGATAAGTTGAACAGTATTTTGTAGGTGAACTTATCAATACCTGGGGCTGTATTGGAGCAATTTGCCATGCAAATATCTAATTCTTGAAAAATGAAAGGTTTGTCGACATATGAGAGTGGTTGGGGGACGAAGCCCAATGAACTGCAGATATCTGGAGGGCGACTTGATGCTGCTAATGGTGCCAATTTGTCTAAAAGCTTTTCCACGAGATTTGGGGGTACTTGAGGACTACTTATCCTAGATTTTTTATTAATGGACTTTACGAATCTCCAAATATCGCTTATTGGAGTTCTTCTATTCAATTTGTCTAAAAAAGATTTCCAACTGCACCTTTGCTTGTCTTTAAAGATTCGCTTGGCCTGCGCAGAGAATTTTTTATACAAAATGTAATTCTCAAAGTTACCTTGTTGTCTGTAGTTAAATAGTGCTTGTCTACATGTTTCGTATGCTCTGGTGCAATTTTCATCCCACCATATGGGTTTGACTGAGGTTGGCGTGAAAGGTTTCTTAATAGGCATAGAAGAATCAGCAGCGACTGTAATAGCGTTCAACAGGTTAGTGAATTTTTCTTGATTTGGCGTCGTATAGGTTTGCTATATCATTCAGTGATTTGTTTAGTGGATCCTGAAACTTATCCCAGCTGCCACAAGCGTCATTCCATCTGCAGTAGGGGGAAATTTCAAAAGATTGATTATTGTTGAGAATAGTAAGGAGAATTGGGAAATGGTCTGAGCCCATTGATTCTGGTAGTACTTCCCACTCAGTGATATCTGCAATTTCCGAAGAAACTAGAGTTAGGTCAACCGCCGAAAACTGATTTACATTGCTTGGTATACTTATTCGAGTAGGATTACCATTATTATGACCAAACTCTTTATTTCTGTAGCCTCCACAAGGATACTTCCTTGAGAGTTATCATATGAATAACCCCAAAGGCCATGATGTGCGCTAAAGTCACCACAAAAAATTGTGGGTGTTTTGAACTCGTTGAATAAACTTTCCCAATCACCTAGGGTTGCACATATATCAGGGGGTTTATAGATAGATACTATGTTATACTTGAGGTGATTCAATGTCACGGCACAAGCCTCTATACTTGAATTGAAATTTTGGAGAATTTTGAATTCTTGAAATTCTATTGCTTGTTTTATAAAAATTGCAACGCCCCCCGTCCCGTTTGTTCTGCATTTTTTAATACAATTATATCCGCTCAACGAGAATACTTGTGACTCTTTTAGCCACGTTTCTGAAATAACTATTATATCAACATCATGATTGATTAAAAAATATTGCAAACTTGCTTTCTGAGCTACAATAGAACGAGCATTCCATTGTAAGATTTGAATACAATCTTTACTAACATTTGTTTGTGTGTCAGCCATAGCTGAGCTAAGTATCGCTGTCATCTTCATCATCATTTAATATTATGAGGTAACTTGTATCAGTTATTTTTCGAGTATTTAATATATCGTTATCAAGCATCGATGTTACATATTCTTTAATGTTTTGTTCATTGACACTGGTTCGGTTACTTATTACATGTGATATGAAATTTGCTATTTTGAGAATTAATTCTTCTCTATGTTGTCTGAAATCGTCGCTGTGTTATAGGTTTTGGTTCTGACTTTTGTGTCGATGTAGAGGGGGGAAGGGATTGAGAGGTATTGGTTTTTCTTTTTTTTGTTGGGGGAATTCTGACTTGGGTGTTATTTCTCTGTGGCTTTCTGATCGGGATAATAAATGGGGCCGATGGCGTAGGTAACTCGGGAAAATTTGTTTCATTATTCAGTATTGAGAATCTATTATTTGTTGTAATTTTTGAATACGATGGATTATTAACTATATGCTCTGCTTCTTTAAATGATATACCTTGACTGGCCATAACTTTTTTTATATTATGTTGTTTTTTGTGCACAGGGCAATTTCGTGATGTCGAGTTATGTTCTGAGCTACCGCAATGTATGCATAAAGTCCCCTCATTTTGACAGCTGTCTACGTTACAATCTATTTTACCGCAACTTTTACATCTAGGTTTGCCCTTACACTGCTTGCTAGTATGTCCGTAACGAAGACATTTGAAGCATTGTACAACCGGTTGTATGTATGGCTCTATTGAAAAATGAACTAGATTAATCTTTACGCTATCCGGATTTTGTTTCTGTCTCTGTCCGTACCCTTCTTTTCATCCGTACTACTTCAGTGATTTTTATATTAGACTCTGTCGACTTCATTAAATATTCTGTGCTAAAAAATGTATCAACAATCCTGAGAACTCCCTTTTTATGGTTGAAGAATTTCGGAATGTAAGCAATGAGATTGTTTTTTAATATCACCTCGTGATTAACAAGCGAGTTAGCGGCTAAATATGAATCCAAAATTACTTTAACCCTGTTTAATCCCAAAGATTTAATATCAACGATACTTTTCCTCAGCACATTATCGCTCTGTATAAAATGACCTACCCTAATTGGGAAGAGACGGCCTAAATTTTTATCTGTGTGTTCCATAACTACCATAAATGGGCCGGAGTCTGTTGCTGAGTATCTGTTGGAAAAATCGTATGGAATATTTTCTTGCGATATTGCATTGTTTTCTTTATCTTTACAAATTAATATCAAATGGAATGTTGGGCGGCGGCTCGCCGCCCGTAATCACGTCCATTCCCTTATTTGCTACCACTTATGTGTATATTTATGAACAATGAAAAATAAATATTACGAAAAATGTACTTATCCGTAAAAACTCGTCGCTTTTTGTCTTAGGGCAGATAAAACACACGAACTGTACTCTACGGGTGTCTGACTACGACTGTATCTAATAATCTGCTATATAAGAATTATCCAACTGTATCTTGACTTAGTAGCTACAGGGCGATATTTGATATAATAACAATTATTATGCATTATTATGAAAATTTTAAAGGTATGCTATCTGCCAGAATTATAAAGGACAGAATTCTTAAAAAGTCAGTGCAAGACTCAACTTCCTAGCCAGTTCCAAACCACAGATATCAATAAAACAAGTGTTTTGACAAGTGTGCTCTGAGTTTCAGAAAAATTGCTGCCCTATAGTAATATAGCCTTTATCATAACGTCTTAGTAATCACTCTATGGATAATACCCAAGTAAACCACTAGAGTTCATACGTTGACCTTCTGGAATAACCTACAGGTGGCAGGTGGCGTAGTAGGGCCCAGTAAGTGCTGTATAAATAAGTATAGGATTCTATTTAAAATAACAAAATTATGACGTGTAACGTAAAAGTGGTCAATCTGGCAACACTGCTGTAAGAATTTTTGAATTCTGCATGTTCAAAAACCTGCAGGTATTGATTCTCTCGTTCCAGCTGTGCAAGTTTTGAAGATATTTAAGCCTTCCTGTACCTTTTACTGACCTGGTATTCGAAATAGATAGTGTGTGCAAGGAAAACGGTTTTATTATTTTAGGAACACCAGTTAAACCCTGTTCACGCCATAAACCATTACTAGGGAGTACTTATGTATTAAATAAAATATACAGTGTGTTCTATAAATAAAAATCGAAAATACTTGTTTCAAAATTTGGAAAAATAATTAACTTGGCAACGTCGCAAACGCGAAAAAAATATTACAAGGCGAGATAGGGTATTAGTAGATATTTCGATTTAAAATAAAACATACAGGGTGTTACATTTGAAAAAAAACAAGGTAAAATGACCTTCAAATTGCCTGCCAAAAACACCCTGTGACGCACATTGCTGGTAACCCGGTAATACAATAATATTCATTTAATATTCAAGTACTCAAGTAACATTATTGAGAAAAGTTGAAGGAATATATCAGTTTGGACGTATTACTTGCAACATTGCAAATCCGGAAAATAATAGAAAATAAAGCTGTAACTTGGCAATGTCGCAACTGATCCCAAAAATATTTTAGGATTATATAGACATCGATAATGGAAACTATAAAAATTTTAAAAAAAGTTATGGTTCCGTATAAAAAAATCAAGTTGATCACTATCCTACTTCTCTGCAACACCCTATATATTTCAAAATATTTTTAGGATATGCGTCTTAAATAATCAAATAACCTTTGGTTTTGATATTTTTTTCTATCAGGTATAGCTTGCGAGATATCGAAGAATTATACCACTAAATGGACACCCTGTATAAATACTAACCTATCTTATACTGTAATTTAATTTTATTTGTTTCTTTAAAAACTTGCATTGTTATGAAAATTGAATGCGGCACCTATTGGCGACTACTGCGCCACCTGGTGGTTATTTCAGAAAGCCAAAATATGACTTCTAGTGGTTTTTCTTTAGTATTATCTATAGAATGATTACTGAAACGTTGTGACAAAGGCTATATCCCTATAGGGCAGCAATTGTTTCTGAAACTCGCAGCACAGTGTGTCATAATAATTGTTCCGGTACGAATTATAACTTTGGGGGTATAAATTAGAGAAAATATAGTATATTTTCTTATTATTGTGTCACGCAACGAGGTATACAGGGTTGGGATAAAGTATGGAACCAAGCAAATAACTTTGGAACGGAAAGAGTAATATTGCTGAAAAATTGCAGGCAAGTGTAGTGACGTCTAATGCATCCGAAGACATTATGTTAGCTATTAATGTACTTCTGGTTTAACCGGAAGTACCGTCAACTTTTTTGATTTAAATGGGACACCCTGTATATTTTTGCAGATTTTAATTCATCTCTTTTTTCCGAATACGTCCATAGTGGGTTTAGGATTTGTTTCTTAAAAAATTTGTCTCACAAATTCGTCCGTGGCGGTCTGCGGTCTTCCCGTTTGAGGTAATTTTTTTGTGTTTTTTTTTTTAGTCACCGTCAAACGTGTTATAGGACCCCTGTCGGAACGTTAATCATTAAAAGTTGACACACTTCTTTGTGAGTTCTCACGCGATCGCCAAAACCGACTTTGAATGACCGGCATTTTAAACACCTGAAATGATAAAGAAGCTTTATCTTTCCCGTTTTTACAGAAACTAATGCTAAACTCACTATGGACGTATTCGGAAAAAAAAGATGAATTAAAATCTGCAAAAATATACAGGGTGTCCCATTTAAATTAAAAAAGTTGAAACCGGAAGTACATTAATAGCTAACATAATGTCTTCGGATGCACTAAACGTCACTACACTTGCCTGCAAATTTTCAACAATATCTCTCTTTCCATTCCAAAGTTATTTGCTTGGTTCCATACTTTATCCCAACCCTGTATGTTTTTGGTCTCGTGACGTCCGATTCAAAATTTTTAATGGGACACCCTGTATGTTTGTAACTTTTTGTGTTCCCCTCGATAAGACTATTCCAACAAACTAGCACACTTGGGGTCTAAAGTGATACATGTTATAATCAATGGTAGTGTTGCACTCCTATAAGTACCTGTAGCTCTTGAACTAATCACTTTAGACCCCAAGTGTGCTAGTTTGTTGGAATAGCCTTATCGAGAGGAACACAAAAAGTCACAAACATACCCAGTCCCATTAAAATTTTTGGATCGGACGTCACGTGATCAAAAACGAATACCTCATTGGGTGACACAGTAATAAGAGAAGATACTATATTTGCTCTAATTTCAACCCCCAAAATTATAATTCGCTACTTCTGCCCAGTTCCGGAATATTGTTTGTCTTAATCGTCATGGGACACCCTGTATCTATGTTAAAAGAGATATAGTATACCATTTTAAAATTTTTGTAATAATGCGTAATAATTGTTATGATGTCAAATACCGCCCTGTAGCTACTAAGTCAAGATAAACTTCGATAGATTTTGTGTAACAGATTATTAGCTAATAACAGCTCTTTCAAACGAGACCTGGCCTGTTTAATTCCGCTGACCTATACCAAGGTTATGGCTATTTAAATGAAAACATTTTTGACATTCCTCCACCACTACATATTACAAGATAAAGCAAAAAATGATTAACAAAAAAAAATCGAAAATTTTCTAGTCTACATGATGGTAGAATTTATAGTATGCCTTTATTTGCATATTTTTTGAAAAAAAGCCGTTTTTCTGATTCTGATTGTAACAGTTAGACCCCCTAGCGGCTACTTGCAAAACTTGAAGATAATTTCCAACGATTTCTCTTAGCCCATTTACCTAATAATATTTTTTTGATCAAAGTTATATAATTATCGGTTACCAAGATATTCCCGGCGTCCATTCTTATTAGGCCGCCCTGTAGATTAGTATATCCCGTGTGTCCACTTTCATTTTGTACAATTTATTTTTAATCGAGCCCCAGAACAATAATGTAGATTGGTGTGAGATCTGGAGATCTTGTAGGCCAATTGACAGAATCTCCACGACTAATCCTCGACTTCCCTGAAAAACGTTCGACCAGTTGCAGGTGCAGGAGCTTCATTGTGCTGATAATGTCATCATCATAGCAACAATGTCTTAACAGACATGCTGTGAACTCGTAAAATGCATTAGGTCGGAGCTAGAGTATTGCCGACAAAAGTATTATCAATAGTTTTGAGAACTGTAGCTCGCCATCGTTCGAAATTTACTGTCAGTTCAGTGGCGCTCTTGATACTCATATCCAGCAACTGTTTCGTTGTATCCACCCAGCATATAGGGGAACGCCCACGGCACCGCCCACTCGGGGCGTGACCCTGAACTACAAGTTTTTCCATACTATCGCTTCTGTGAATATGTCCGAAGGATGTAAGCATTCTCGTCGACACAATGGAGGATAGCTTCTTTGGATTACCGAGCCCATCCAGTATGGAAACGTTTGTTCGATGGCCAGTATAAGGAACTTTCAGCACTCCCCTCCACGTCCATATTTCAAAAGCATCTATGCGAGCTCGATCTGCCTTTTTAACAGTCCAAGTTTCCGAGGCATACAAAAATATGGAGAACACAAGAGACTGAACCAGTGACATTTTGGTAGCTTTAGTGATGTTATGGTCACGCCACATTTTAGTTAGTTTTGTCATCGCCACACGTGCCTGTTGAATGCGCCGTCGAATCTCATTTTCATAGCTACCCGAATTGTCGATCAAAGAACCGAGTCACAAAAAACATTGAACTACTTCACAACGGCCTACTGACTTTATTTCTCGATGATTATCATGCTATCTATCTACGATCATAACTATGGTCTTGTTGCAGTTAATACAAGACCATATGCTGCACTGTGTTGTTCTAAGATGTTTAATAGAGCTACTAGTTCTTCTGCTGATAATATATCTGAATTTATTCTCATATGTACAGCAACACTGTCTAGCAGGCCTTGTATTTTTTGTAAACAATTGAAGCAGTTGTTTCTTGTGAGGTGATTCTTAAAAATGAAGGGGACTGTACCACACCACGACAGACGTTCAATTACTGTCACTGTATACTGAAACTTTATCAAAATGTCACAGATATCAAATGTCATTTCTAATTATGCTACGCCTTACGCCTTGAAAACAAGTGAGAAGCGGATAAGAACACATGAGTTTTTTTACTTTACTTTCACGCGTATAGTCAATGTACAAATTCGTGTTTTTCAATTCTCCTACCTATAAACAACCTAGCAGGCCATGAAGTATAAACAAAAATACGTTCTGATAAAAAAAACAACTAACTTAAAGGAAATATGTACAAGTTGTAACTGGTCTCCTATAGTACTGGCGGAAGAGAGATGCTGACTCTATAGAACTAGCGAGGCACTTACCCAACAAAGTGACAGAGGGAGAGAGAGGTGACGCTAAGCATGTGACCAGATAGTTGGAAAAACCATACCCACTTAGCAAGTTGGACAAGAACATTTGTACCAGACATCAGAAGTTAGATGAAATGCGAATGCCGGTTACTTTGGGAGCCATACTAAAAAAATAACATTACCAGCTTATGTGGTCATTGTGGGGCTGAAAATATCCCACAGCATACCATATTGATATGCGAGAGGTGGGCAGCATTGAGAACTGAACAGGATCATTTTGAAAACAACCTGAACGCGCAAAACCTTGTTGGACAAATGAATGCTATCAAATCTTATATTTGACTGTATAAAAGAAATGCGGCGTTCTCATTAAAAAAATCTGTTATCTGTGATCGAAGTATTTTTTTAATTGATCCGTCCAAATAGAAAAGTAATTGAAATTGGACCATTTAAGCTAAGCCCTATGCTATTCATGCTTAGTCATACAGCAAGGTCACAGCCATCTAAGTTTTATAGTCGCTGTGATATCCAACTTTTTTCTATATACTTCTAGTATGAAAAATGGTGTTTTGCACCTAAACGGTTCGGTTTTGAGTTCCATATTTGACATATAAAGTCACACAATGTTAGTGACCAAGAAATCTGGATATGCAATAACATACAGGATGTTCCATTTAAAAAAATGCAACCTGTGATATTTAACGCTTTTATTAGACACCCTGTATAAAAGTAATTTCTTTTATAACAAGAAAGAACGGAATACCAATGCTAAAAATCTTTCAATATTAGATTTAGGACTAAGGATCACAGCTTCATTAACCCAATTTTAACATGAGATGTAAAAAATATCAATAAATAAGAAGGTACGGGTACTCTATAAGAATCGGTTTCAAAAATACCGATAGAAAACACTGAATATACGTTCCTTATGTATCAATATATTGAACGTCCTATTCTTAGTACATCCATATTTCTTATAGATTCTCACAGACGCCGCTTTCTACCAGAAAAATTGCGTGTCATCGATGTGTGTTTCCATCGCAACATTCTTGACTGACAACCACTTAAGTCCATGAAAAATATCGTGCATCCACAGAGAGATGCTCTGGGCTGGATACTGCCATTATAAAGCATGAATATTTGCTGAACCTTCACTCAGAAGCAGGAGCATTGTCCGCCTGCAAAATGCGGCTTCACGATAAGAGTTTTATCACTAAGAAAGCAAGACCATCACATATACAGCGTGGGTGTTTGTAAAAGCTTTGTGTATATCTGATAGATAACCGCAGTACCATAATATTTAACTGATCTGTTATTTAGCTTATTTAAATTATTTCTAATCATTGCATTTAGAACCAAATGCGGATGAAAACATGAGCGGCTTGAGAAACGTTAAATCTAAATATCGCTTTTAATTTGTTATACGGCAAAAAGCGTTACTTATACAAGGTGTTCATTTGAAAAGTTCCCACCCTGGATTTCTCGAAAACCGCTGATAAAAAAATTAGACACGTCAAAAGATTTGTCAAGGGGGACAACTTTTTAACCAATAGCTACTTCACCGCCTTGTACACACTGTCCACCAGAATCATCTCCTTAAAAATTTTGAATGACGAGAGGTATCGAGTGATATCTAGTTTCAAAGGTATGTCGAAGTCCTTTAGTTTTACATTTGACTTTTTAAATCAGTCGATTCAATTTCAAAAAATCAGAATCTTAACTTGTTCAAATTGAATGCAAAAACACATGAACATATCACTTTTTATTGCAATAATTATTGAAATGTTGCCCGTTATTGGCCAATGGTATAGGCAATTTTCAGTTTGGGACAGTTTGGATGACTTTCGTCAACGCATTGTCGAAAGCTGCCATGACATCCCACAACATTTTTCTGAAACTGCCCGTCAGGAATTTGAAAATCGCCTATATAATGATTTGGCCAGTAACGGGCAACATATAATTGCTCCAATAACCAGCTATTTAAAGCGACGGTTTCCAAAGTTCGAATTGCCTTTGTGATTGCGCCAACCTCCAGAATGGGGATGGCACCTGAAGAAGAAGAGGATTAGCAACATTTGAACACTTATTGCAATTAAAAGCGATGTTTTCATGTGTTTTTGTATTCTATTTGAACATGTTAAGATACATGAGGATTCTAATTTTCTCGAAAATGAATCGACTGATCTTAAAAAATCAAATGTCAAAGTAAAGTGTTTCGACATAGAGTTGAAACAAAACATCACTCTATACCCCTTGTCATTCAATTTTTTTAAGGGGATGATTCTGGGGGACCGTGGGTACAAGGCGATGAAGTATCTTTCGGTTAAAAATTTGTCCCTCTTGACAAATCTTTAGGTGCCATCCCCATTCTGGAGGTTGGCAATCTGATCGAATTCTGATTCGAACTTTGGAAACCGCCGCTTTAAAGAGCTGGTTATTGGAGCAATTATAATGCTGCCTGTTATTGGCCAAATATTGATGTAGGCGGTTTTCAAATTCCTGACGGGCAGTTGCAGAAACAAGTTGTGGGATATCATGGCAGCTTTCGATAATGCGTTGACGAAGGTCATCCAAACTGTCCCAACCCCAAATTGCCTGTATCATTGTTTGGCCAATAATGGGCAACACTTCAATACTTATTGCAATAAACAGTGATATTTTCATGTGTTTTTGTGTTCTATTTGAACAAGTTAAGATACACAAAGATTCTAATTTTCTCGAAAATGAATCGACCGATTTTAAAAAATCAAACGTCAAAATAAAGTACTTGGACATAAATTTAAAACAAGGTATCGATACCCCTTCTCATTTAAAATTTTTAAGGGGATACTCCTGGGGGGGGAGAGGGTACAAGTGGATGAAGTAGCTTTTGGTTGAAAAGTTATACCCCTTGACAAATCTTTTGACGTGTGTCGGCGTTTTTTGTTTTAGTTGGCAGTATTCGAGAAATCCGGGGTGGGAGGTTTTCAAATGAACACCCTGTTTACAGCAAATTAGCTTTTGACGACTAAATTTATACTGACCTTATGTTACTTACCTGACCGTTCTTGTTTATCAGTTCTTCTTTCCATTGTTTGTGGTCTTTATACCAATATTTATGATTTCAAAGCATGCCATGCCTACTAGACATGTGAAGCATATGAGAGTAGGCGACAGAAAATATCTGCCTGTGCATTATCTGGTACTCGAAGGTAACGGCAAACCAAAGCAAATCGCTGTTAAACAGCAGCAAACTTCTTGGTGGAACGCCACGGCGCGTTCGCTTGGCCTGACCAGAAGAGCGCGCTTCTATGCCACCTGCATGTGAGAGTCGATGTGCGAGGGTTGTTCTATATCTCCGTCAATTCACCAGTACGCAGACAGCTGTTTCACGCTTATTAGCAATCATCAGTACGCCATAGGTCGATTGACGGAGATAGAGAGCATCAGAATTTTCATGTCTACCAGACATGCGGAGCATGTGAGAGTAGGCGACAGAAAAGATCTGCCTGTGCGCCATCTGGTACCCGAAGGTAACAATAAACCAAAGAAAATCGCTGCTAACCTTGGTGGAACGCCACGGCGCGTCCGCTTGGGCTGACCGGAAGAGCGCGCTTCTATGCCAACTGCATATGAGAGTCAATATACGAGCGAACAAAAGTGGAGGGTGAGTTTTATGGGTTGAAGTAAACAAAATATATTAAAAGTATGGTATTTTAGACCTTATGGTGCTTTATAAAATGCACTGTTTTCGTTTGAACTTTTTTTGTTACGAGAATGCCACGTGTCAAGGAAATTCAATACCCTGTGACCCGACACTTTGAACTGTCGGCCGTGACAACACTGTCAACAGTGAACAGATAATCGGCTAGTGATAACTAAAAATCCCCCAGAATTAATCTTGACACTTGCTTTGACAGCATACGTACAGGGCTGCACTCGGTGCTCGTACCGCTACTGACGAATAAATTGACGCTAAATAATATATAAACGAAAAAATGTATTTGTTTCGGTCAAGCATTTTTGCTGTGAATTTTTAGATAGTGAATCAATTTCTTGTTCACAAAAATATTCATTATTTTTGGCAATGAGATATAAAAATATTATTAAGCCGGTCCTTACTTGCAGGATTGCCAATTCAGGCCACAGCTAAAAAACTAAATCTAAGATGCACCTCTTCGTCAGGTGTTACCTATCAAATAATCGTCAAGCCAGTTCAAAGTATCAGGTAACAGGGTATATTATTAGAAATCGTCTTTTATTTATTTTGTCCTTGACGTGCTATTACGTCTTAAGGGGCCTGGATAGACACAGTTATAAATATTTGGCACGTAAAACATGGATTCCCATTTTGAGCAGAACTGTTTTTCAAACTACATACACAGTATTTCAGAAGGTGACAGTTAAGACCTTAATGAATGACATCTAAGAGCAATTTTTTGAAAAAAGTTTTTTAGTGTGCAAAAAAACTTGCAATGCAAAATCTTAGGTTCTTCCAATGTCTGTTATTTCAACAACCAAACACGATATCAAAAAAGGCCACCACAGTGACAAAGCGCAAGCTCTCTTCTTCAATTTGCTTTTTGCAACATTACTGTACGCCTAAAGGTAATGTTAGGAGCTTGGAAATGCGAAATTCTTTTTTATGGTCACCTTTTGACCTTACCTTTGGATCTTTCGACCTTACTTTTGGATTTTTGGACTTATCTCCCTTCATCTTAGACACAGATGCTGGAGAAAGGGCAAAGGCGGCCACGCCTCCTCGCCAGCACGGGGATACTTATTTTCTTGAATTCTCAATTTCACGCGCTATACCCCAGACCCCTAAGAACTGCAATACTCTATGCTCGCGAGACATTTCACGAAATACACGGTACTAATTTGAAATTTTACTCTATCCTAACAAATCCAGCGGATCAAAATTTACGATGTAAATGGTGTAAATGACTCCGTTCCTCAATTCGCATCTCTAGAGCCTGGAAGCAGGTACATACGCCAATGGTGCTGTTAGAACGACATTGCCAACTGTTGAACTCTAAAGCCCCGGAGCGTATACCTACTCTCCGAGATACGGTATCACGGCATTCACCGTTAGAAAAAGTTGATATAAGTTTCCTGGAACTTTGTAGTCGACCTCTAACTTTATAGCCCTTTCGAATAGAAATTGTATTTATTCCTGAAATGGCGCTGTTTTAACTTGGACCTGTTTCTGGTTGGTTCGCCAGTTTTGATTAGCTCCTTTATTATGATTCTTCCTTCCACTTCATCATGCATATCGTTCTAAATAAGTTTAGATTTGAAGAGTAATGTCAAGTTTGAGGATTAGTAATTCTTAAATTAAGGGCCAATTTTTTAGATTTGACCAATGAGAGCATCCCATTTCAAGACATACTTTTGTCAAAAGCTCTGAGAAGCATATATTTCTGTTCAAATTTACCTCTACACGGTGAAAAAAGCTTATGTTTTTTATAAGAGCACATCGCAAGACATTTAGTATCTTTCAGAGATCGATTTTGGACGAAAATAGCATTCTTTTGCATTTCAAAAAGTGCTACACACTGTTTAACTGTGTAAGCAATAGCACTACTATTTATTAGTAGATTAGTATTAGGTATGCTATATAATAATGGAAAAAATGAATTATTGCATTATTCTGATAAAACAGAAAGGTGATGCTATCCACTATAATCATAAATACCTGTAAGAATGTTTTTTATTGTAGTAAGAAAAGATATGTCAAAGCTCTAGAATTTCGATACAGTAATGAGTAATAAAGCTAAGCTCAATTTAATATTCAAAATTCATTATTGTCTTTTGTTCTTAAAACAATATTTACATAATATAAAGTATTACAACATACGTAGCACATTCGAGATCCTCTTGGTAATGAACACGAGTTACATTTAGTTTTTGCAAAGAATGCAGAATTTTTAGCTTTCAAGGGGCAGATTCAAAGATTAAGTCAAGATGATTGACTTAGTACTTCCCACATATTACGCTGATACCAGTTTATTATTTTCCCATAGCAGCTTTAGTCTGAGATTCCCTTGCTACCCAATCATCGCCTGCTCCCCCCCCCCCAATTGTTTTATGCCGTCTTATGCCTTTCCTTCACAAGTCAATAGATAGTCTATCATCAATACCACAAAATTTTCAATTTTACAACACCCCCCAGTTTCATCCCCGCACAAAAAAGGTAGAAAATGATCAGAACCCCCTAAAACATCCAAAAACCAAGTATGAGCTGTTCTCATAATTTTAGTTTTTTGATTACTGCTACGCTGCCACTGGCACGATTTCTAACAACCATACGCATTTTCCATCCTCACTACGGTACTAATTCTGTGTCAAAATTTCATTAGAGTCCATTTGACAGTTTCCACGTTACAAAATACAAAACGATCTTAATCAATAAATACTCAGTCGCATGTATACAGAAAAGTCTGAGTCCCTTAGATCCGGTAATAGACAAGGCAATGTTCGGATGAACCTAAAAAGGTGATTTATGACGCTATGTCTTCCTTCACAGGTCAGTGGACAGCCTATTATGAATACAACAAATCTTGCAGTTTTTCAATCCCCCATTTCCAAACACCCCAATTTGACCCCCACTCAAAAAAAACGCAAAAAATGATCAGGAACCTCTAAAAAGTTTAATAACGAAGTTTTGAGCTGTTTTCATATTTTAAGTTTTTTTTATTATATCCACGCCGCCACTGGTATGATTTATAAAAACTATAGGTACTTGCCATCCTCGCCATGGTATTAATACTGTGTCAGAATTTCATTAAAATCAATTCAACAGTTTCCTTGTTATACAATATAGAACAATATTGAACAATCTAAAAGCAAAAACTCGTATGTCTACACCAGAAAAAAAAGTAGAAAATCATCAGAAACCCCTAAAACGCCTAAAAACGAAGTTTGAGCAATATTTAATTTTGTTTGTTTTTTGCTAATTACTCCGCCGCCCATGCACCGATCTTTAAAATCATAGGAACATTACCTACTACGACCCCACAGCATATCGCTGCCCAAATTTCATCAGAATCCATGCGGTTACTGATGTTACGAGGCTAGAAAAAACGGCGGCAGACAGACAGACAGACAGAGTGAAGTCAGACAGACAACCCTCCCTCACCTATCGGTGTGGGAAGTAAAACCACACAGAAATCAAATTTAGAGAGGTACAATAAACCGATTTATTATTAGAGGATGACTAGATACTGGAGATTACGCACAGATATGTAGGTTGAACGAAAAACGAGGGGCTCTCCAGTATGACGTCTAATCATGCTAAAAGTTTTTGCTAAAGTTAAAAAAATGATTACTACTACCATTACTGAAGGTGTGACACGTTTTGTTAGAAACAGCGTCAGAGAAGCGCGTAAAAGTGTAAAAATATCTTGGATGTTTTAAGGGACCGCTTCAAACTAAGGTACCACTTTTCCAGCTGTAGTTTCTAAAGCATCAAGTTATAATTCAAAACGGTCAAGTTAATTTTCCATCTCATCATTTGATGAGTTGGAAAATTAACTTGACTGTTTGGAATTATCACTTGGCGCTTTAGAAACTACAGCTGGAAAAGGTGTAGTAATGTGTATCAACTGACGGCGTGACGGTATAGGCCCTATTAATGAAGCACCAAAAGCATAGTGAAATAGAAACTTGTTTTGCCAGCATGTTGAAATATAGTGTCTCTTCAGGCGATCCAACGAAAATACTTTGTCTCCTCAAAAATGACATACATTACAAGAATCCGTTTGCCTTATTTTTGTCGGTCCGTTTGCTTTTGATTTTAAGGATGAACACGATGCGGGTTAGAGATAATATTTGCCATATTCGATTTAAGACGTATTGGAGTTTCCAATTTTCCAGAAATGGGTGGAATTTGAGTACCAAGAGATGGAGGTACTTTAAAATTGTTTGTATGTATTAAACATTTTCCACTGTATCTGGTAAGATTGCTATAATTTGCACTGACAGCAGATAAGCACTTCTAACTCTGAAAAGACATCAGGAATGGCAATGGAATTCCACCAATCAACGACAGAAAGAATACTATATTGTCGTGAGGTAGGTTAAAGGGCATAACAACAACAAAGCCAACCATATGGCGGACGGTCTAGCCAGGAAGGCTGCTGACCAAATAATTTTAGAACCATGTAACCTTTCTGAAATAGTCGACAACCGCAATTGCGGAAATAGCCAAAAAACACTCCCATGCCCAAATGGTAAAACGATGGAAAGAACTACAAGAATCCCGATTTGCCAAGGAAACTCTTGTAGGTTTTGGCATGGCAACGTCCAAGAAATACAAGTCTTGCGTATGAATAATATGGTCTTAACACTGGCCTAATTATTTCAAAATCGTTATCCTTGCTTGTTCCGTAATATTTCGTAAGTTGGCTAATTCTTTGATGTTGGCAATTCTGCATGTCATTGTAATTGATAAACTAAAAACTAATAATTTTGTGGTTTTGTGCATTAATATTATGTGCTGCTGTGCTTGGAGTTGAACCATGGAAATGACGTGTGTTTACAGATCACCAAATGGTTTCTTGACTTTTCTTTTGTAATTCCCATTTTTATTCATTTTGCACGACTTATTTAGTTTGGATCCATTGTTATATAATTTTGTCGAAGCCTATCTAACAGAAACATACCTTAAGATGGCTTTATCGGTAATGTTTACTTACTTACTTAAAACCTGTCGATCTCACCATAGGCACCCCTAAAGCTAACAAGTTTGAAGGAAGACTTTAGTTGTGCCTATTTGACTTGGAAAATGGCTGCTTAATTGGGTATTTTCATTCAACTGTTCAGAACCATCAGGCTTTCTAGAAAGCTTTCTTAAAGCCAGTAAGTATTAAGACAGCTTTAACTCAATTTATATGAGACCACCATAAATCTTCCTTAAAACTTTTCAGTTTAAATGGACTATTGGTCCTATGAATTGGTTTTGTGGATACTCCTTATAACCTGTTTTTCGGATAATTTGATCTTGAGTGTATCTGGCCACAGTAAATGCAGCCATAAAACACAACTCTTATCAAGTACCACCTTCATCATCATAGTCACAATGTCTTAACAGACATGTTGTGAACTCGTAAGATGCATTTACACATTTTACGAGTTTCTCTTGGGATATCTTTTAAGATCTTTAATGCGGTAGTTTCCCATTTGCTTTCTGCATCCTCATGCCGTTGACCAGATGGTATCTACTGGTTCATCCGCCTTTAGGGGCAATTTATCACCCCAAGGACAAGAAGGTGTCCTGACTCTTCTCAACTCGTCCACCCAAAGCTGTTGGTTGAGAAGAGGTTACTGTTTATACCGCCAGTAGTTCGGTTCCTTTTAGTCGCAGGATATACGATGGGAGATATTCTAACCCGCCCCCACACGGGCAAAGTGCCACCTTAAATCATATTTAAAACCTCCATGAAGCTAATAGGCTGCTAAAAATGTTTCTTGGGTGTTCATTTGTTGACCCATCTCTGTTCCTTTAACTTTTTTAAGGAACTTTCTTGCACAGGGCGATCTGGCAATGAAATTGAGGATACTTAAAAACACCTTGTATAAGACGTGTACTGGATTCGGAATTTTCTTCTCCTTCGTACGTTGCAAGCAGCACGATCGAGCACGAATGGCAAGAATCGCTTCGCAATGAGAATCGTGATCGATTGTTCCATGACTGTTCCATTGTTCTGCTTCCGGCTTTTGATTATGCGGCCACCACCGCCGTTACAGTAATTAAAACGAGGAAAATAACCGATTTATTGTGAGCTGGGAAAAAGTTTGTTGGCGATTGACGGACGGATAGCATCACGGAAAATGGAATATTTTGATCGCGTCGAATTCGACACGAATCTTCACGTAAATTGAGCAGCATACTGCTCTTAACCTTTAGTATACACACTTATTTTTATGACAAAATTACCACACTGTGGTTTGACTGACCACAAACTCATCCTTCCAAACTTTTAAACTTAACTTACATAACTAGACAATTTATTTCATTCAGTTAATTCGTTACTCAAATATATTTTATTAACATAAAGTTAACAAAATAACAAAACTTTTGTGATTCTATTAATGTCTCTATAGCACCTTCTTCTATATTAGCAACTTCATATTTACATTTCGTACACACAAGTTGAGTCTTTATATTAGTCACAAATGGGATTGGCATATGGGGTCTCCAACAACGTCCTCCTATGCATTTTCAACTGGAATATTCCGAATTTCCGACTCTAGTCCTCTCCTAGGTCAGAAGGCGGTGAAAATCATTGACGGATATTTTTATATTTTTGTTTTTAGAAATATTCAACGAAACAACAAAACTGCGCACATGAAATATCTACCTTTAAATAATACTGTGGGGTCAATTAGAGCCAAAGCTAACTTCACGTGCTAACAGCTCCACAGCTCTGGACAAACTAACATATCGGACCCAATGCACAAGGTCTATATATCAAAGTAAACTAAATTTAGGTGGATGCGCCAAGACACACAATCCAAAATGAAAAAAAAAACAGTACAGGTTTAAAATAATGCAAGGGTCTCATAGACTCCAGTGTGGTAATTAAGAGTTGAATTGGGTGAATAAAAGCGTTGGTTAGATGTTGCCACATGCGCGAAAAATCTGTAGTAGCTATATCCGGTCGACCGGCGAGTATTCAATTTAAGAAAAACGATGAAGGCAGACACACATTGCTAGGAGACAGAAGATCATATTTGTCGTAGAAATTTAGGTCTGATGTGATCATCTTGGACCCCCAAGCCACTTAAAACTGGACTGGGGAAGATTACATCAAAAGTGTTGTGGGACTGTTTCAACACTCCGTTTACTATAGCTTCACGCTACGCTGTACTTCTTAGTTGCCAGCCCACGAAGCTATTGGTAGCAATGAGTGTGCAGCTGAAAATACCTAAACATTACTAAGTATTTGTTTTTCTTACTTCATATATAAAAGTATTAATAATAAAATATATAAAATATTTCAATATTAACACTCTATCTGGTTGGAATCAAAACAACTTTCCAGCGAGATCCATTTATTTTAGAGCTTCTAAAAGTAATTTACTGATTGCGAATCAACTCTAGCTTTTCAAGTAATGTTTATTTCCAGATATTGGGACATTTTTGGACCAACGTAATAACGAATTTAGTTGCTATCGTTATTTTGAGTATACATATAAGAGAAAGGTAAACAATGCCCAATACCGATAACAGAGGTCGACGAATTTTACTTGCTCGCACTCTCTGTCCTTGAAGAATCAGTCGCTTAGTCAAAGTATCAATTGCTGCTTTATGTGGCTAGCCCTTATTGTTGAGAGGAAAACCAATGAAATGGAAGTTAGAAATACCCAAATGTCGCCAACTCGCTGTGTGTTTTGCGCCATCAAAAGTCGCCAAACGCTCAGCTACTAGTTTTGGTCGCTAACTCAGTCCTGAAATCGCCACCTTTACGGAAAATCGCCACACCTGGTAACTATGCGGAACGCGTATTCTAAAGAATAGAAGTGGGTTAGTTGGGGGTAGAGGATATTGTGTTCTCTCTTCAACTTGTTAAACTGACGGGTCTAGGAGACGGATTACTATCTGCTCTGACAGTCAGGCAGCCACTGAGTGCTTGAAAAATAACGTCGGGACTGGTCCTGGAGTGCAGGAGGGCTCTTGACGATATCTCAGCTAAACACAAGGTATCACTGATGTGGGTACCTGGGCACGCTCGGGTAAAGGGTAAGGAAATGGCGGATCATCTGGCTAGGATGGAATCCGGCAACAGTTTTGTGGGCCCGGAACAAGCCTTAGGACTATCTGCAAACTTGATTAGGAAAACAACTGGAGAGTGGATCCAGTATCAACACTCTCTGAGATGGAACAACACCGCTGGTCATCTCCGTCAAGCTCGGGAACTATTAGCAGGGCCTGCAGAGAGAATAGGACGATTTTGTCTCTCTGTGGATAGGAGTAACTTGAGATTGCTAGTAGGACTATTAACGGGTCACAACACCTTCAGGCGTCACTTGTTCGTGATGAGGGTGGTCAACGACCCAACGTGCACGTGGTGTGGTGAAGAGGAAGAATCCTCGGCACACATCTTGTGTCGCTGTGAAACCCTGGGTTATCACAGGCAGACTATGCTGGGCTCAAGAACCTTGGAACCAATAGAGATAAAACGGATATGACCTAAGAATGTACTTGCCTTTGCCAAAAGGGCAGGTCTTAGGAACTAGCGCGGATAGAGGCGCAAAAGGGCCCATCGTGTGGCCTATGCACCAGCCACATTCCGTGCTGGATAGCCTCTGGTCCTTATTCATTCATTCAACTTGTTAAAGGCTATCGGCTATCTACGTCCGATGCGTTTATATCGGTATCCTAGACCCCAGCTTCCCAATCCTGTATATTGTTTCAAAATCATTATAATGTGTTTGACCATATCCTAGCGTTTTATTGCTATGTATTGGCAGTCAAACAAACGGAAAGTGCGTGTGAGTATTAGATGCTCCTTGTCATTCTGGATTCTGTGCGGTAATTCGTCATTAGTAACAGTGATCCAAAATATTTCGTGTCTAATTTGTCCGAATTATTTCGGGCGAGGAACATATGAACGACCGTAAAAATGGAATATTCCTGGGGACTGGCATTCCAGACCGCAAATCTGAATCGACGTATATGTATAGAGCAGACAGTTTTTTGTGTGAAAACATTCTAGTAGCTTAACAAGGACCGACTTCATGGTCTCATATTTTTTATAAACTCAGCAGAGGGATTTTATTTTCAGCATTTTCCTTGTATTTTATACTTTTTGCATAAGGAATTTGAAAAATGCTTTAGGGGTTTTGGAGCTTTTCCTCTAAATATTAAGCAATATAATATATGAAACGTAAGTTCATTTTGCACTTCATTTACCACTTAAACGTTACAATAATACTGTCTGACCAGTTGACCTTCTGTGTCCCAAGGCCTAGTGGGTTCAAGTCGGATACTGAGAGCATTATAATGGCTTGCCAAGGTGGTTATTTTTTAACATCTTGGCATACCGTAGTAGTGTTATGATGTAGGTGTTCCCGACATTCGTTCTAAAGCCTACGGACAGGCGTCAAATACGCTTATGCATCTCTTGTCGGCGTGTAAATTGGCCTAAAAACGTTGATGAATGCTGCGATTCCCAGGTCGACTCAAGGTTTCATGAAACTTTGCATAAGATTGCATAAGTTTCTACTCACATCGAAACCTGTTACGATGACTGAATCGACTTTATATTTTATGCACGTTCCATGCAACGCAAGAACGGTAGGGTCGAATTATTTGTAAAACTAGTGCCTTATTGTTTGCTTGACGAATAAATTGAGGTATGTTTTGCCAATCCAAAAGAAAGGAAACATCATTCAAATGAAAATTTATTGAAAGAGCTAAGACTAGATGACGTCACCGACGTCATGGTCACCGACCAGAATGAGATTTCAGACTCTGTACCACTGCAAGCTGCAACTGATGCCAAACACGTGATTCAGTAATACAAACGCTGCTACTTGGATCATGAAACTTAAGGGTCGATACCTGCATCGCAGCATGTATCAACATCTCTAGGCCGCTTAGTATGCTGGGACATCTTACGTCCATCGGCACAACGTGGCTCTACATGTGCGTTACTATCATTTAAGGCACTCACAAATGAGACACCGGTGCTGCCATATGCTCTAGGAGATATAGAGTCCGTCGCGTTGTGGAGAACGAGAGATGCCGGACTTACTGGAACTGCTCGTTAACCACGCTCACGACATAATCGTCCTCGATCACCAACAGAAGACGATGTTCGTTGAAGAGTTTTTTCGTCACCGACGTCTCTAAGTCTCTAAGGAGGAGGAACATCGAACTAAATATCAGGAGTTGCTCGCACAACTTCGCAGGTTCTAGCCTAGTTACACTGGGCGCGCTGGCGGTCAGTGTGGCGTGCGGTGGCTCACGATTCGCGTACCCAATGACTGCAGCCCTCATAGTATGAGGAGTAGTCATTGGATAATGAAGACAGCAACTCGATGTGTCGGAGTCCGTGCTGCACCTTTTCTGTTAAAAACAAAATAGATGCGTTATTGCAGACCCAATGCGTACAGTATAAGGAGTGAGGTTCAGCACATGCTACTCTTCTAGCTTATTGGTAGGTACTCAATCGCGGTATATACAAAATCTGCTTGGATCAGTTTGCGTCCCAAAAGCCATTACCAAGGAACATTTTTTTTGTACAGCATGTGCTCTCAAAAACACTACGACGGTAGGCAAAAGACTGTACATTAAATAATGTCTTAATGTGGTAGCCAATTTGCGGCATTCTTCTATGAAGAGATTGCCATAGCGGAAGTTTGCCCATGCGTGCTTTGAACAGGACCACATTCATAGGCATACAGGTTGTAGCACATTGTTCTCGATGTATGAAGAAATAACGCCTTGGGGTGAGATGCAGCAGCCTCGCGGGTTGCATCTATATATAAACAAATTTGACGAATAATAAACAGTACCAGAGAAACAAACGAAGAGAAATATACAGATGTAGTGCACCTAGTTTTTCATCTTGACGCATTTCTTGAAAATTATTTATCCTTTAGCAGGCATCTACTTGAAGCTAGCTCTATGTTACCTCCATAGACCTCGCAAGCCATTCACAGGTTGCTGCTTTGCTGTTTCCACACATGCCTGTGGTGGTCAACAAATAGACTTCAAGTGGCAAAGGCGTATTACGAAGAATGTCAGTTAGGGTTACAGTGAATAATACACTGAACGTATAATTGTTAAGAAAAGTACTGAAGGTAATCTTCTTGAAAATAATAAATACACATAATAGCAAATCGACTTTTCATTCGTTTGCGAAGCACTAATAAACACTGAAGATTTAGATTAATTCTTCCCATAAAGATGATAACATGCAAAACACGTTTCATTTCATGTTTGAGTGGCTGGACTGTCAGTCAGACAACAGTTAAATTCACAGAAAAAATGTTTTGTATAAAAATAACACTCAGAACCTCCAGTGAAAATTGCTTATTGAAGATAGGCTTCTCTAAATTTCAAGTCAAAGTCGGCAGCTAGCTATTGACGCTGTCGTATCTCAAATCCTGTTTGGGTATAGGTGAAAATAGCGTGAGAATATATTTACAGCAAACAAGGTTTACAAGGTTTGTGTTACATATTGCTTAATATCAAATATATCGACGTGAACTCTCTCAAAAATACTTACTTAAATTTATTACCAAATACTGCGATTTTTCCTTGCATTCGTTTCACGTTGGCGAAATGCAATCCATTACGAAAATAGAAGCAAGTAGTGGATTGCAGAAATCAAAAATACCTTTTTTTGATATACAAGGTGTCTCTCGACGATTAAGACAAGCAATATATCGGAACTGAGCAGTAGTAGCGAATTATAATTTTGGGGGTGTAAATAAGAGCAAATGTAGTATCTGTTCCTATTATTGTGTCACCCAGTGAGGAATTTGTTTTTAATCACGTGACGTCAGATCCAAAAATTATAATGGGATACCCTGTAACCCTATTTGTAACTTTTTGTGTTCCTCCCGCTAAAACAGTTTCAACAAACTAGCACACTTGGGGTCTAAAGTGATTCATTCAAGAGCTACAGGTATTTAAAGGACTGTACCACTACCATTGATTATAACATGTACCCCTACAGTTAAATTATCTTGGTAGTGTTTCATAATAGTCCTTTAAGTACCTGTAACACTTGAATAAATCAATGTAGACCCCATCAAGTGTGCTAATTTGTTGGAATTGTTTTATCGGGAGGAACACAAAAAGTCTCAAATGTACAGGGTGTACCATTAAAATTTTTGAATCGGACGTCACGTGACCAAAAACAAATACCTCATTGGGTGACACAATAATAAGAAAAGATACTATATTTGCTCTAATTTACACCCCCAAAATTATAATTCGCTACTACTGCCCAGTTCCGATATATTGCTTGTCTTAATCGTCCTGGGACACCCTGTATGTCTTCAGAGATTACTGACGTATATGATAGGCACAGTTGAGGGTGAAAAATATGAATTTGTGATTTTGAGTTAATTATAAAAGTACTTTAGATATAATATAGTAGTAATACTCTCCGATATTTCAATATGCCAAGAAACAATACTGGCATCCTTTGTGAATACGTCTTAATAATTTAACAGAGTAAAGCATTAAATTTTGTAAACATAACCTACCTATGAAAGGATAGCTTTCCACTTTCAGCTCTTCCTTCCTTCCTTCATTTTACGCACGCAGCACCTTTGTGTCACCATTATTTTATCATAATTGTCCCGAAAATACAGGCAAAAACTAAAAAATAAGCCAATCTCACTGCAAGACGACGCACAAGGAAATACAGCTACTAAACAGCCTGACGTCGTGACTTAGTTACTATTTCAGCAAGCTATCTATGAACAGCGTTTCCGTTTTGTGCCGTGTAGAGTATGGAGCAGACATTATGATGATGTATCGTTCACTTAATAATGCCGCTAGTTATAATAAAATAAAGTATCTCTATTTTTTGAACAAAGCATCACTCCGGTGTAAAATATCATTCGAGTTGCTTCAAAATGAGAATATCTACTCATCAATAAAATCCCGGTTATATTAGGGGCGCCATCAGTGTGTGTATCTGGGGGCTGTGATACCTTTAGCAACACGGCAATTAGCGTGAACAAGACCCAAGTGTTTTGCGAATAACCTTCGTAAATATTCCCGGTTTATTGAGTAAGACGTCAATAGTGTATATGTATACATAATGTTGTGGGTGGCAATATGAACGTGAAGCAATGCAGCGAGATGAACAACTCCACTACTGTTTTACCATAAACAGCCGTGTGAGCAGCGGAGTTATGGAAGAAGATGGCTGAAAGGAGCACGCTTCTTTCGAATATTGGTAAGAAAGTGAGAGGCAACCAATGCCATGCTAGTCAGAGAGGTGGCGCTTGAAGTTGAAGTCACCGATTAGTTGCAGTTTTTCCCAGCAACTTGTGGACTCAACATAATGCGTTCATGTGAGATCATGTTTTCTGTAATCCTGACTCGTACAAGCTTTCGAATGGATGGCTTTCTTAACAAAGCCTGATTATTGATTAGAAACAAATAGTCACTTGAGCACTAGTTTGATAGAGTACGATACTGGGTCATGAAAGCATTGAACTATGGCAATATTATACAGCCCTAAGCGATTTTGTTGCTTTGAAGTTGTTTCAAAAAGAAGAGGCTGCTGCTGCTAGCCTCCTGCATCCAAGTGGCATCAACAGGTCTTTAATTTTCGGATTCGTGTTCCTATGAGCATACCGTATTCGTTCTGTATGACACCATTTCCATTCGAACTCTATTCATTCAGTCATTTATATGTAACCGTTTTACAAATCATTGACACCCTTGCAGCTAGGTCACCTTGTATATAGTAATAAACATATTTACTAGCGAGAGTAGTTGACAGATAAGATCTGACTGTGCGCCATCTGGTACCCGAAGGTAACGGCAAACCAAATAAAGTCACTGCTAAACAGCAGCAGACTTTTTGGTGGAACGCCATGGCGCGCTTGCTTAGCCTGACCAGAAGAGCGCGCTTGTATGCCAACTGCATATGGGAGTCGATATACGAAGGACAGAGATATAGAGCAACCTTCGTATGTTTTGTAGCATTGGCTCTGAAACTGATCCTGGGGGAGCATTTATTATCGTTGGGACAGTTTCTTCTCATTTCAGGTGACTAAGAGCATCTCTAGTACTGCATCACACTTTCACGACAAAGCAGGTTCGAAATTCAAGGATTCCAGTTATCTCCAGAGATTTTTGCTCTTTTCTTCGCTATTCGAGTTGAATGAGGGAAAATATCAATATCCACTTCTCCCGGTCGTCTTCCTTATTAGAATTCGCCCTGTCGGCTGACGTCCCGTAACACCTTCCTCGTAATGTCCCATCACATTAATTCTACGATGGCTCGACGGCCTGATTGCCGCATAAACTGGAATTTCGTCTATAAATGCCTCTCCGTCCCACGAAATGTGCCTGCCTTTGGACCTAAAGGGATCATAGCTTTTTCAGCCACCTTCTCATCGGGGGAATTACGCCCATAGCAATTTGCGAAAAATCGATACGATGGAGCATTACTTCTTTAATTGCGGTGATACTGAGGATGGGCTCTTTATTACTTTGTTTACTGGGTGTTTTGCGATACATACAGCACAAAAATATTTGTCATCCATATTTGTCTGCTTATCTCTCTGTCTTTGTATCCATCTAATGTATTGTGTTGGTTCCCAAATAACACTATATGGATATGTATATCCAAAGAATGTGCATTAGATATTCCAGGTTAAACATATATATTTTGAATATCCATAGGACGTTAAATGTACATATGAAAAATGATATAAGCTATTGTAATATACTATGTATATTCATGTAGGTATATTCATGTGTGAATATACATAGGATGTTGGTCTAAGTATCATATATACATCTAGTAGTTTGCGCCTGCGCGGAGGACAACTAGTGCGCCATTGCTGATTTCTAGCCAATCCACCGTATGCGTCTTTAGTGGTAGTTAGCGTGTGTGTTCTCGTGCTGGTTGTGCCTCATTGCCTGACAAGAGTGTAATATTGTGCAATGTTACTTATCTCCTGGCTACTGCTAATAGTCGCTTCCAGCGTTTGACGGTAAGTCGTAAGCGGAACAAACCGCCTACAAAATTTTATAACCTTGATTTCTTTGTGATTTTAGACATGCCATTCAACAGGAAAGCGATGACAATCACAGTAATCGATTTTGCCAAGCATTACTATTGTAACTAGAAATCGAATTAATAACAATACATAATGAAAGTATAGGGTTTGTTTATGGCTATGTTTCATATAATGGGACAAATCGAACTCAAAAGAGGGAAAAAAATAAAAGTTATCCGATTTAAATTTTTAGAATATTTCCGGAAAGCTAAATGTTCATCTTGCCTTACATTTAACTAGCAATGCAAAATTATTAGAATATTTGCGTGTATTAACTTTTTTTCACGATAGATAACAAAAAACTGTCATTTCGGTAACGTCGAATAACTGACAAAAAAATCTTGAATACGACTACGTTTAACAGGTTAATACTTATAAAACGTATTTTAGAACCAGAGCTAAATTTTTTCTTTGTCAAAACAATTTAGTTTTTCAGTTACTAATGAGATATTTAAAATGATATTAGATAACTTTGGCCGCAGCTCTTATTTTAAAACTTTAATTTTTTGCTAATAGCTGAATAAATGCTCAGCTCAATACCTTATGAAAATATTTTATTAGAGGAAAGTAATGTTTTAACCAAAATGACAGTTAAATTAAAATAAAAAATTAAATACTGAAGAAAAATCCACTCTTTTAGAATGTTACCGAAATGATAAAATGTTACCGAAATGATTTTTGAAACTCAAAATTGGGGTTTCGTAGCAAATAGAACCATGTTACCAAAAATATATTTTATTTCATTAATTTCAATTTAAAAATATATGAAATAACGGTGCATACGTCAGAAAGCAAAATAATCGTATGTTTCCTATAACAACTTGCTCTATCTTTTCTAACTTTTTTTCGTCCTGTACTTTTCTGATCAGATTTTTTTTCTTAGATTGTTGCAACATCTCTGGTTTCATTCACATGTTTAGGTAAGTTGTCATTTACGACAGCATCGTCTTGATTTGATTCTACCTCAATGTCGCTTATGGGCGGGGAATTTTCTCCAAGGAGGTTTTCTGTTTTTTGCTGTAACCGTTCTCTTTTTCGATAACTTGAACTAGCTTCTCTCCATTTCTTGCGTATTTGTTTCTATTTTTTTGTAGACATTTTACTAATGTCTGGTGTTAGTCCTTTTCCTTTTATACCTTTCTCTATCCTTTCTTCTTTTTTCTATCAGCTGTTCTTCGGTCATCTTTGATCTGTATTTTGCAACCCTTTTTCTTAAGTCTTCCCTTCCTTGGTTAGTAGTTGGTTCAGAATTTGTTTTTTTCTTGCTAACAGATTTCTGTTGGACTTTAATCTTGAAACTATTATCCGCTTTATTATTATTCTGGAACGTAGCTTTATCAATTCCATTCTTAGTTGTCTTTAGCTTTTGATTTGATTTAGTCTCATTACTCTCTGGTTTGCTTATGATTATTTTGATACAACATATCTCTTTTTGCTCTTCACATGAAGGAGCATTGTTATTAGTTGCTGTTTTTTTTTTCGATAATCGCCTTTCAAAACTTGTTCAAAATCTTCCTTAGTTTTATTCTTGTGCTTTCGTTCTGCCTTTCGTTTTTCTTTTAGGGTTCGTTTTTTAACTAATTTGTTCTCGTATGCCTGTTTCCTGTACCTCTTCAGCTTCTTTTTCAGTTCATTAAGCTTCTCGGCATCATCCATTCTGTCCTGTATTATTAAAGAAGTAATTTCTCATTAGTCATTTCGGTAACCAACGAATCATTTCGGTAACAATATAGTGCTACTGTATTTGTTACCGAAATGACGTTACCGAAATGCCAAAATAAACTAAATTGCACACAGCGCCGTCTCTATCGAAAACTAGAAATACAAAATTTGAGGTTAGAACAACTACCTATATACCTAAACAAATAATTAGAAATATACTCATTAAAACCGTATTATAATTTATTTATTGGTGTTACCGAACTGACTACTAATAAGTGTACGCATCCAAAATTCGAAACAAAAGTATTAACTGGCAAAAAACTGTATGTTTCAAGCAAAAACTTACCACGCATCTAACGATAAACACTACCGCCCAACTGTTTGTGATAATGTGCACTCGATTTTAGCTCAATAATCAATGGTGCTCTATACACTTAACGATACCGAAATGACGGATATCTTACCGGACACGTTTAATTCGAAAATAGATGAAACAATTAGGAACAAATATCCACAGAAACGTTTAAAATAAAAATTATATGAGTGATACTCGACGCCTTGAGGGTTTGGTAAATAAACTTCGCAAATATTTCGTGATATTGAGCAATTAATTCGAAATTTCATAAAACGGACAGTTACCGAAATGACGTTTTTTCACTTTACAACTAATTAACTTATTATTCTACTCTATGTAAGGGTTATTGAGAAAAATGCGCGAAGAAGAATGTTTACCAATTGTTAAGAACAATCAAACAAAAAGGAATTCGAATTAGTTTTTGTAGCGCACCCTCGGACATGCAATTGTCCCATTATGTGAAACAGAGCCTTATCTTCCTACATCTACATTGAATTTTCATACACTATGCATGTGCATTAAAAGTACATGAATGTACATTTAGTGGATATACCATGGATGTGGAAATTCGCGACAAGCGTATGTAAATTTTTGTATGTCTATTTTACATCCACTAGACGTTCTAGTTCCATTTGTGGATACACATATCCACTGTATGTACACTGTATATACTTTGGTGTGTAAGCATATACATGGTATATGTTATGAATATACATGTTGATATCTGGTCTATGTTACATATACTATGCACGTACATTAGACGTATATATGTACATTCAGTTGATATGCCATGGATGTGAAAGTTCGCGACAAACGTACATGAAATGCATATTTTTTTGATGTCTATTTGACATCCACTGGACATTTTTGCTCCATTTGTGAATCTACATATCCATTGATTTGATATCCGTTGTATGTACACTGTATATACTTTTGTTATGTGGGCTCCTGTTCATATCCATCTGCCTGCTACCATTCACGTAACACTGCAATCTCAGTAATCGCTTTACCGATTTTGATGAAATTTTGAATCCTATATGCTGTAGGGTGATGGAAGGTAGTACTGCATTATTTTTGGACATCGGTTCAGTGGCGATGAGCAAAAATCGAATGTTTTTTTAATTACTCAAAACTTTGTTTAAGGACATTTTAAGGGCTCCTGATCGTTTTGCATTTTATTTTTTCGGAAGCTAGTGAAATTGGAGTGGTGGGCGGGTGATGGAGGGGGACCTCAAAAATTATTTAGTTTCTCCAAAAGACTGTCCACTACTGTAAGACAATGGCTGGGTCATATTCTCTATATCCTTCCGGGGGTTGTATTGGAAATTGAATTGAGAGTGTGATATGTAGGATCAATGGTGCTAAGACGAATTGTTTCACTGGTGGCGGCACCTCAGAACTTTTATAATTTCGTTTTTAGGCATTTAGGGGCTCCTTCGACTTTTGTCGGATGTTGCCTAACAAGTATGATGTTCGTGACATTTTACTGATCTATGCGAGTATCGCTTTTAGATATACGTACATACATAATGTGCGAATTTGATGATAATCCTGTAGCTTGTAAACTCCTTTGCTTAATAGCTGGAACCACTTCCTGCGTATCGATAAAGGTAATGCTATATAAAATTCAAAAATGGCGCATAAAAACCTATACTTCAACGCTCATTCACTTATACGCCATGGCCTTTTGCTTTCCTGCTGGCATAATTTGTAGTAGTGCTACTTGCACTAACAACTCTTGTCGAATATCAGGCAACATATATAGGTAGGTCTAGCAACGCTTGATACTTATTACAGAGTTTCGGCAAGTATAAGGGCAAGATGAGGGGGGAATGAGGGGAGTGTGAGAAATTCTGAAAAACTGGGAACTCCCTCATAATGTTTAGTATAACTAATAAAATAGGTTCAGCTGCTTGGGGACATTTCTTAATTCACTGTAACTTTCAATGTACTACGCCATATTATCTGCCTATCTATTTCCAAACCAAATGTTATCGTGGGTAATTCCTCGTGATATCGCTAGATTGTGCAGTGTCATTAGACACGGCTTTGGATGATCATCATCAACCATTTTTGCCTTTCGTTTTGCAGAGTTGCCATAACCCCATCTTTTGCTGTACTTTTACATATGCAATAGAATGAGACCAGATACCAAATCAGATGAAGAATATATATTGTCGTGTGGGAAAGAAATGATTGTATGTACTATGTGTCCCAAGTCAACTTAGTTATGAGCCCTGTTACGAGTGAAGGACAGATCTTCTTGGCCAGCGATAATAAATTTTAATGTAATGACAAAAAAAAAACAAGTTGTTGGGGAAGAATGCAGCGTTGGTTGCAAAGAAACATGTTATGGTAATGCAGGAGAAAGGCTCTAGCTATCCCATTTGTTCCTAACCAGAACTTGTTTACAGCACTTTGTTTTGATGAGCTGTAGCCGTACTACAATCCTTCAAAACTGGAGCAGAACTTGTACTGCTAGTAACAACTTGTATCCCAAACCGAGTGAATTTTCAAAACATATCAAGTGGTAGCAATGTAAGGAACATAGCTGCTCCATACCAAACAAAAAACCAACCTGAAAAGCACTACCCCTATTTCCAAGCAATTTGTGCTGGGCGTTGGTTTCTAGAATAAAAAATCCTTTACTTGTTCTGAAAATTAATTCAGTTTTAGCAAATTAATAAACCTAATTCATTTCTACGAATTAAAATAAACTGAAATAGGTTTAATTAGGATGTGAAGATGTTGGAATTTGGCAAATTCAAAAAAAAAGAACGTTGTACCATTGATACTGTTTCTATTTACAAATATTTATTTGACCCTTCCGTAGATTATAATAATAACTTCATGCAGTATTATTATTAGTATAGCGGGGACGAAAGCGTGTAGCTTTTGGCAAGCGCTCCTGCAGTGGATGGGATGATCGACGCTCAAAAAGAAGAAGAAAAGAGGTTCTCAATATGCAACACGGCATGACTCCTGCTACCATTTTTCATAAGCACAATCAAGATATCTTTTAGTAAAGATGAAGGTTTGGATATTTTCCACATTTTGGATTGACCTATGTTCTACTGAGCGGTTATTACCCGAAATATATTTTGGATAAAACTCTCATAATTGTTACCTTGCAGAACTTGAGAAATGACTGTAGTTGATGCCAATTTTTGTTTCTTATTGCCCTTAGGTAGCATTTCAAAAGATTTTCTTAATTTACATTCTTTTAGTCTTCTGTTTGTGTCTCTTAGGGACATCTTGCCAGTTTACACCTATCTGATATCTGCTTTTACATTTATTGAAGAGAACAGCAACAAGAATCTTAAACATAATGAAAGCAAAACATCACATGATACATTTTTGTTATATGTTATACCACCAATTCCAAGTATTATGCCGTTGGCCTTTGTGAAATTTATGTGCACAACACTTTTCCCAAAAATATTGGAAACACCGTCTAAAACGTTGAAGTTATTCTGTATAAAAGCAAAGGTCATAAATCGAAACGTACCTTCCAGAGCTCTTGAAATATCTCCCTAAGTCTTGTTATAGGGTGCAATGTGTATATATGTACATATACGCCAAACGCTACTCATCTTTAGAATTCTAAGCTCAGCAGCTTCAGTGTAAATGTTGTAGTATTCCAGAATACAACTAAACAGAAGAAGGTACAAAAGGAGATTGGTTCTATATAAGTTAATCATAGTATGTCATTATTTGAACCTTGGTCGTCCAGCACTTACTATAATGGCACCTTTTTGCCCAAAAATCAAATATTAAACAAAGAAAAAATACATCAACGATAATTTCGAACCCCTTCTACACCTTTCCAGCTGTAGCTTCTAAAGCGTCAAGTGATAATTCGGAATGGTCAAGTTCATTTTCCAGCTCGTCACTTGTAATTTCAAACTGTGAGGTGTAACTTATACATGTCAGTTTGAATTTACAATTGACGAGTTGGAAAATTAACTTGACCGTTTTGAATTATCACTTGACGCTTTAGAAACTACAGCTAGAAAAGTTGTATTAAGAAATTTATTTTTAATACGTAAAAGAGTACTTCCCTTTGTCCCGTAAGGAACAAAAAACTGTAGGTCTTACTGATCAGCAAATACGACTATTTTAGGAGCTGTAAAGTTATTTCAAAAGAAACACGTTTAAAAGTAAAAGTAGGCAAATATTGAGTTCCAAATCAGCAGGAATAGAAATATCCAGTGTCCATGCGATTTCTAACACTTATCATGTGGGTACTTTTAAGGTCAATGCTATTTAAACAATAGAATGAATCATAGTATCTGCCAACAGGGAACAAGATCTTAAATTCGTTAGAATGTTGAATTGACGTCTTACTACATTGGCGGCGTAGAAATCTGATTTGACTTTAAAATGTATATGACGCTTTTGAGTATTCATTTGATTATTTGAAACTACGACGGATGCATTAGAATTTGAAATCGACTATTTGAAAATAAATTTGAGGGTCAGAAAATTCATTAACCTGTTTGAAACTGCAATTGTTATTTTGTAAATTATGACTACTGAATGTTTGAAGCTACAATTGATGCTTCATAAACATAATAAACGTAATTTGATAATTTAGAAATTACTTCTGGCAAAGGTGTAGAGCAATTGGCGTGAAGTGACATTAAATGCTGATATATTTTGGCAAAGACTTCAGAATATACATCACACACTATTACACGGCGTTTATCAGTTTTAGTGGATGTAGCACGTAGGACCATAATCAGTCCGTTCTCCTAGACTATACAACGATAGAGCTCCTATTTTCAGCTGTCAGATTGTTTTCCAAGCTGTAAATTATTTTCTCATTTACACTGCACCATTCGCAAGATATAATTTGCCCTTTAGAATTGCCCGTCGAGTTGAATCGCTGATTCCGAATAGAGAGAATATCATTCGATTTAACTACAAAAGCGGCGGCGGAGTTCGCTCTTCGCTTTTGTTTCTGCTCGATCTTATCTGATTTACGGTGCAGTTGCAACTCGGCTTTCATTGTTATGTTTCTCTCTATTTTGGACTGCAGTGGGCCAGTTTTTTTGATCCTCAGTTAAAACTGCATTCATTCTGGTGGAGGAGCAGACCTTAAGAAGCCTACACACCCACAGCTCAATTATCACGCTTTTGCTCAGCATAATGGTTTTTGACATTTAGGGCCAGTTTCACTAGTCCCTGATACGTGCCAGATATATATTTTATATGGCGTTATCTGACAGATAGGCTATCTGAAACTGGTTCTTAGTCTTATTGATTTGACTATATTATACACTGCTGAACAAAGTACAAGGACACAGTGATGAAAAGACACTGAATTTTAAAATCAGTTCCAGGTTACTGTTTCAGTGGTAAAGTCATAGTGTGAAATATGTTTTGTAGTGAAGTCAGATGTCAAACTTATGCGCAGATTCCACTCAGGGGGCGCAAAATCTATTATGAGTGCTATGAGTATTGTTATTTACAAAACATTTTATATAAATGTTTATTCTACTAGCCATTATTTTCTAAACGAAATCAGATGGTTAAAAATGCTGCAAGTTGCTTAGCTACAGTTGGTGACATTTGCACATAGCATCTACGTATTAAAAGCCCGATAACCGCTCATTTATATGCAAAAACGTGAAGTTCTAGAGCTTTATCTTATTTCTTTTTCCTATACCGGGTTATTCACGTTATACGACACGGAGCACTATGGCTAAAGTATTTGATGGAAAAGAAAATAATAATTTCGGATGGATAGGGATCCGTTAAGGCTATATTTTAAAAATATTTTCCTGTTATACAGGGTTTCCCCAAAACACGAAACATATCAAAGTTATACTTTTTTAAACGGAACACCCTATATTTTATTGCATATTCAGATTCCCTGGAGAATTCAAGTGTGACTTTATGTATCGCACATGGGACTTAAAGTGAACCGTTTAGGTGTAAATCACCATTTTCTGTATAAGTAGATCTCAGAAAAAAATTGAATATCGCAGACATTATAAAGCTAAGAATGGATGGTGTAGGCAAATTATTATTCTCAGAATAAAAGTTCACATGCAATGATATAAGAAAGTATTCAGTTCTGTCAACTCAAAAGTAACGATACCTCTGACTGCAGTTCTGAAAATTTTTCAATGGAAAATCACAGAAAATGAAGAATGAATTAAAATTGGTTCAAATTATAAAATACAATACACCTGGCAAAAAATTTGAATCTGATTTGTCAGTATCCTTTTTTGCGATCTTACTAATAGATACTCAAAAAGTTTTTTTTTTGTTTTTTATAGAGGGGATTAGGAATCTTCATAGACACTCTGGGTTGGCTTTAAAACATCTAATACCTCAGAGCGAGACCCGATTCACCATAAAGGCGCCTACGGACTAAACCCTTCCCCCTCTCCCACTATATCACCTCATGGGGCCGCTTTCGCATTACTACATGAGGTGAGTGGTCAGTCATTCGGTCTGTTGTCTGTCTGCCTGTCCATCCATCTGTCACTCATAGTCATATTTGTTCGGCACCAAGGACTCCGCTTGCTTCATTTCTCGGCTTTTACGCTCCAATATGTCACGCGCCATCACAGCCACAGCGTTCCAGTTTTCCTCAGAAATCAGCATGTGGTCTACAATGTTTTCAGGACTAATGCTGAGCCCAAGCTGTGAACTACATTGCTCTCTGACTGATTCCCATCTGTGGCAGTAGAAGAAAGTATGTTCCACATCGTCACTTTTCCCACAATACCAACAGGCAGGATCATCCCATATTCCAAAACGACACAGATACTGTCTAAAGCAGCCATGCCCCGACAGCATCTGCGTGAGGTAGAAATCGACCTCCCCATGGCTTCTTGATGTCCAGACTTTAATGTTTTTGATAAGCCTTCTCGTCCACTGGGCCTTACTGGATGCGCTGAAGCGTTGTTGCCACCGATTTACTAGTTCGTCGTCTTCGCTATGCTTGTTAGACGCACCGTACGTCCTGCTTCTCATTTGGACTACTAGGTCTATTGGTGAAATACCCGCAATCACCTCCACAGCGTCCGCAGAGATGGTGTTGTATGCGCTGCTGACCCTTATCGCGATTCTGCGATTAACCGATTGCAGTCTGGTCCTATACTTATTTACCGCCATGGCCCCCTGCCACACCGATGCCCCATACAAAATCGTGGAGAATGCCACCGCGCTCAGCACCGCTCGTCTGCTTGCCCTGCATCCACCCACGTTTGGCATAATTCTTGCCAGTGCCGATAGGATATTCATTGCCTTGGCGGCCGTTCGGTTAACATGCTCTCCAAAAGTAAGCCTTTGGTCCAGCCAAACCCCCAGATATTTAATGGCTCGTTGTGGGTGTATATCTTGCCCTTCAACATTAAACGATATCGGGCTCAATTTTCGCCTCTTGGTTAATAGAACGGCTTCTGTTTTATCAGCAGCCAGTGTTAGTCCATTCTCCTTTAGCCAGTAGCTAACATTATCTATTGCCCAACTGGCTTTGAACATTAGGCTGTCTTCGTCTCTAGCCACCACCACCAGAGCCAGATCATCCGCATACGCAATTGCGGTTACCCCCTGTGGCATTTCTATTTCTAGCACGTCATTGTAAACTATGTTCCAGAGTACGGGGCCCAGAATTGATCCTTGCGGGACACCGTTGTCTATTTTCATAGTCACATTGCCATCAACTCTGACTCGACGTACTTGTAGATAACTACACAGAAGTTGAAGTATATGACCATCTGACACAATGCAACTGAGTTTTTCAATTATTTTCTGTCTGGGCGCCGCATTAAACGCATTTTTCACGTCCAATGTTATTAGTGCACAGAGCTGCCGCTGCCTGTTTATCACCTCGTCCGCTCCTGCTGCTATATTGACTATGGCCTGGATTGCATCTGTAGTAGCTCTGCCGGCTCTAAACCCATATTGCCTATCCGACAGTATTTTCTTCTCGTCTAGATCCCTCTGTAATCTTCCTAGTATCATGAGTTCTAATAACTTTCCCGCGGTGTCCAGCAAAGATATATTCCTGTATGAAGAAGGTAGCTCTTCTGGCTTGCCCTTCTTCAACAGCAACACTACGTTCGCTAGTTTCCAGATGCTGGGAAACTGTCCATCTGCTAGAGCCTTATTAGCCACCCTTAAAAATAGTTGCGGAGCTTCCTTCGCAAGTATTTTTATTATTTCCGAAGGGATACCGTCCGGCCCCGGCGCTTTCCGGTCTTTAAGTCTTGATACCGCCATTATTAACTCTTCCACTGTGAAATATACCACATCTGTACTCGGCTTTATCTCACAGGTAACTGGAGGGCAGCATGGGAACAAAGATTTCAGTATTTCTAGCTTCCTTTCCGTCGCGGTTCTGGTTTGGACCGCCTACGCCTAACCGCTTGACTACGATCTGATACCCTTTGCCCCATATATCGTTATCGACATCATTTATTAGCTGTTTCCAGCATTCCTGTTTGGAGGTCCTTATCAATCTACGTAAAGTTTTCCTCTTAGCCCGGTACTCTTCTTTCCTAAGCTCTCTCTCGGTGTCAGAAATGTTCTTTTTTGTGGAGCCTCTTTTAGCTCTCATACATTCTGCTCTTGCATTCGCGATGTCTCCTGTCCACCAATAAACTGCTCTTCGTTTCCGGGAAGTACATCTTCTCGGCATACAGGAGTCACAGCAGCTGGTCAAAAAGGCGATCAAGTCTTCTGCGGTTTGTACCTCTTCTGTCACATTATATTTTTGCAGCTCTGCAGATAACTTTTCAGAGTCAAGCTTGGCTAGATTCCATGCTTTCCTCGTTGGTCTGCTGCAGTTGTTCCACTGACCCTCTGTCTGGTATTTGAAGTTAATATATCTGTGGCAGCTCAGACTTTCCTGTTCTAATACAGCCCAGTCTGCAATGCGCATCACGGTCTTCTCGGTAGCCAGTGTTATGTCTATGATGGACTTAGCTTCACCCCTGCGGAAGGTGGGTTCATTTCCTCTGTTCATCACTGCCAAGTCGAGCTCAGCTAGCCAGGATGCAAGAAACTCTCCCCTTTGGTCTGTGTATGTCGTACCCCACTCGGGCGCTTTGGCGTTAAAATCACCGCATACTATCGTTTCTTTTTTAAAGCTACGTATTGCCTCCTTAAGGTTATATAAACCTAGTTTATATTCGGGTAGGCCGATGTTAGGTGAGAAATAGCAACTAAAAATAGTTATATCACCTAGGTCGACCCAGACGTAGCCATCACCCTTTCCTACGTTATTAATTGACACTTGGGAGGTCAGGACTCTAATTGCCGAATCGTTCTTTTTATCCACATACCACGATGGAGAGTTGACTATTTTCCTATTAGGCTCAGCTATGACTAATATGTCGATCTGTCTCTCTATAGCAGTCTGCATTAATATATCGTGAGCCTCTCTACCTCTATCTACGTTGACCTGTAGTATATTTAGGTAGCAAGTCATTATTGTCTAGTCGGTAGTCCTCCGCTACAGCCCTTTCTTCCAACCTGGTGCCCTTCTTTGTTGCATATAGGGCAGAATGGATTGTTTTTACACTGCCTCGCTATATGCCCTTCTGCGCCACAGCGGAGACAGAGCTTCGTCCTATCGGGTCCAGTACACTTTTCAGTGCTGTGCCCTTGCGCCCAACACTTACGGCACCTTACGTCGTCTCTTCTCGCACTAATATGGCAATGCACCAGACCGATGCGTAATTTCCCTTTGGCTATTAGCTTGTCTGCGAGTTGACAATTCGCTATTATTGTCGCATTTTGACAATCTCCTTCCGCTGGTCTCAGGGAGGATACCTTGCAGGTGGCCGCTTCTTCTCCTACGCACTTTTCTAGAGCTTTCATTATGTCTTGCTCTTTAACTTCATTGTCCATCCCTCTTATATGCAGCACCGTCCGCCTCGTCTTCCTGACGACCTGAAAGTCTTGACTTTGTCTGACAATAGCGCTTTGGAGCTCCTCGACTTTGCCTTTGTCCACTTCCAAGAGTAGATCACCCCCTTGGGTCTTGCGCATCCTGGATATCTCAACATCGACGTTGTCCAGGTCAATGTTGCTTTTAAGGCTCTTGACGAGGTCAGCATATGTTTGCCCGTTGGATTTAACAATCAATCCCTGCCGTGTCTTAGGTGCCCGTTTTTTCCCTTTGCTGGCTGCTTGGGTCGGACGAGTCTTGTCTTTCCTTTCATACTGTCTCTTATTTTCGCGCTTATATATGTATACCTCGGCCTTAGATTTGCTGAAAACGAATTCTAACGTTTTCAATAAGGTGCTTTCGCAGTGCGTAGGAATGTATGGCAGTGCCACCTTACTTCTGCCATACACCTCCATCTTCTCCTTAAGTTTACATATGGCTCGGTAGACCGTATTCATGTCTGCAAGTTCCAATGGTTCCTTTTCAGCTAACAAATACCAGACAAACCGCTCTTCCTTTACAATGTCTGTATTTGCTGGGACAGATATGGAGCTGATGAGGCAGGCCACATCTCCCAACTCTTTCTCCTGCGCTTGTAGGGCCTCTATACCCCCGAAACGTTCGCGATAACGTCTGGCAATTCCTTTTTCTAACTTGAGGTCGCTGCTGGTGATGATGGCCACATCTTCCCCCTTAGGAGCATTTAGGATATCGCCCTCTACAATGTGCACTTTCGAGAATGCTTCTTCGGGCCAATCCTCTTCCGCGATTTTCTGCAGTTCCTCAAAGGTATTACCCTCTTCAATAGCAGTCCTGATCTTCAGCAAATTGTCTCCCTCGCCCATCGTTTGACAAGATGCATCCTTCATATGTACTTCAGTCTGTGTCCCATCTTCTCTAACGCTGCCTGAAGTCTGCATACTAGCACTTGTATGTGCATCGACTTTTGGTTTGTCCTTATAGAGACGCTGCAACTTGAGCCATATCCTCATTATCTGTTCGCCTGTTTCTCTAATCTCCTTCTTTGTGTTCGTTCTCTGGCCAATATGTCCTTCCAGAGTGCGAGCTTTGGAAACCAGGGTCTGTATCATGTTCTCCACTTCATCCCGTTCTGTCGCCGCGGTATCGAAAAGTGCCTCTGCCCTTTTCCTCTTCGAAGGATTCTGGTCTTTGGTACCAGTATCATCCGGCCTTTGCCAGATTGCGTCCGACATAGATGCCGACCTCTCTCTTCCAGGTGGAGTCCGTTTGAGGCTCTCCCTCCTCTTGAATGGATCTATTTCCATGGTCTCTTTGGTGCCTTTAACTTCTTCGATATTCTCCATGACTTTTTGTTTACCAGCGCTTCGTGTGTCAAGGGGCGGGTCGATATAACTGGGAGCGGGTGTACCCTCGGACCGCAGTCGTACCCCAGTTCCCTGAGGCCCAGTCATCGCTTAGTCGGTCCCGGGATTCACGGACGGACCAACACTCGCCCGGAGCAATGTAAGATGCCGATTCTTACACCCATGACACACTTCCTGATCAAGGCCCGAAGTGGCTGGTCCCTGAACTATCTTCCATACCTCACCTCGGCAGAGCAAGCTCACATCAGCCCCAACGATATACCTGGGGCACTCCCAGTGGGTTGAAAGGTAGCCCGATCATTTCCTCGTCTAGTAATAGTGCTTTCCAGAATCAATTCCATGTCCATAGCCAAGTCGTCGTCCTCCGTCCTGCCCCCCCCCCTAGACGCAGTAGTCACCATGTGACTATCTGGGCCATTGTAGAATGGTGTCAGCCCATACGAAAATGACCCAGTGAAGACATAGCCGCATCCCTTCTATGTCTTGCCTACTTGGTCCACGAGTGCCGAAGCACAACTATGCGCGCGCATGCGCACATAGCCCCCCATCAGCCATAGGGACGCACCGGGTTGGAGTTAGGCTCTCCTAGGTTTGTCTGTCTTGCCCAGGGTGTGATAGGCCTCCTAGTAACACAAGGGGTTCAGAGGCCATCCCCGGGGAAGCTGAGACTCCCCTCCCGGAGATACTCGAAAAGTAAAAAAGATTCAGTTAGAGGTAACGTTACTTTGACGGATATTACTACCTTTTTTACAGCATTATATGTGAATGATGATTGCGTGCTGCAGCAACAGTTGCTGATATTTTGCCTTTCCCAATTACAGATTTTTTAATTATTTTTAAAATGTTTAACCTTTAGTACATTGCAGTAGGAGGTAGGCCGTAAAAAGTATCTATTTCTGTCATACTCCAGATTCTCTTTGACCATAGATATGTTACCATCGTTGTTTCTGTTTGGGGTAATTTGTTGTAAGGAATTCTTTTAATCTTGTCTCTTTACTCCAATTGGTCTGTATATTTCTTCTGAGTTACTTGTTTCCTCCCATCTGGACATGTTTTTGTTTATGTTTCGTGGCCTGCTAGGTTGCTTAGACATTGAAAAACACCGACTTGATTTTACATTTAATCGTATAAAAAAAATTTGGCATTTTTCTCTGTTACGCCACCGATTTCTCTAAGCACAAACTCAATTCAAATTTGGCCGTCCAGCTTAAGCTGACCCATTTCATGCTTAGTAATCTGACAAAGTAACA
This sequence comes from Callosobruchus maculatus, assembly GCA_951848785.1. NCBI lineage: Eukaryota > Metazoa > Arthropoda > Insecta > Coleoptera > Chrysomelidae > Callosobruchus > Callosobruchus maculatus. The sequence goes on from CATOUR010000032.1 coordinate 2,320,284, forward strand.
GCCTTCTGAATTTTGTAATCTCTGCGACATTCAATTTTTTTCTGACATCTACGTATACCAAAAATGGTGATTTACACCTAAACGGTTCGATGTGTAATACATAAAGTTATACAAGGATTCTCCAAGGAATCTGAATATGTAATAATATATTCAAAAAAATATAGCTTTAATACGTTTCGCGTTTTGATGACACCCTATATAACAGGCAAATATTTTTAAAATGTAGCCTTAATGTGTCCCTATCCATACAAAGTTATTATTTTATTTTTCATCAAATACTTTAGCCCGAATAACGTGAATAACCCTATATATATGTGTCCCGAACCTTCTACGAAAAACTCTTACCACGTAGTGATGAATGCTAGGAACCTATGGTTAACTGACTCCGACTTCTGGTTCTCTCCAGGTATTGTATTGTAATTGTATAAGTTACTACATGTCGTTACTGTTTCATCTGGCGCACCAAATCAATCATATAGCATTGTTTTGTAAAAAAATATTTTGTAAGTGCTTTTTTAACATTTATAGAGCAGAGTTTAGCATGCATGTGTATGTATTTCTCGCTTACACAGCAGAACAAGTGTGTAGTCAGCACAAAATTTCCATATCAAAATCCAGACGCTCCCCTATCAACAGCTATAAATATATCTGGTAACTGTTTCGGCTTTCGCTTTGCCGTATTCACTCCATCCACTCGCAGAAGAAATGACCACAATAACATCCCCATTGTTTATATAAAGGAGAAAAATGAACGCTAGCGCAAAAAATGCCAACCTCTGTCAATATCTGGAAGGACGCCAATGAGTCTAGGAACATAAAACGGGAGCATAGCCTGGCGCCCTCTACACAGAGCTGGACTTCATTTAAACTGTTTCAATATTAATTTATCCTCTGTGTTTTTTAAGAACCAGTGCACAGTCATTTCTTCAAAGAAGAGCTAAGGTCTGAAGCTGTAGATGAAACGTCCAGTTATTGCAATTTTCACAGGAATTATCCAGTAACAGCTTTTTTACTCAAAAATTCTACTTATCAGACTGTTACTGTTACTCTGCCAGTATGTTTGAATAGCGTAATAATATATATATAAGGCGGGGTTCCTACGTCCTTCGACGCATCCCGCATTTCGACCTCCATTTTTTCTTATCACCCCAGTCATCTTCTGTAATCGCTCTATCTATCATGGACTCTTCTACAGTATCTGCAGTAGTGAATACTCTTCCTGTTCGTCTTCTTATTTCCTCATTATATACATGTTCCAATCTTGATGTTCTACAAGCTCTACGTAAAAAATCCATTTCAACTGTTTCCAGTTTCTTTTTGTCTTCTTTGCCTAATTGCCAGCACTCACACCTATATGTCAAAATATGCTCTACAATGACATTGTATATTTTTGTATTGTTTTAATCTGATGTTTTTGGACCATAGTATTGGACTAAGTGTACGTATAGCCCTTTTCCCTTGTTTTACTCTGTTATAGATGTCTCTCTTTGTTGTTCCTTCTTCCGAAATTGTAGCTCCTAGAATACCAGTCAAAAAGAATTTTCTTTGAAAAAAAAAACAAAACATGAAAAACAAATGGGTTCTGAAACATTAGAGAGAAAATGTCCAATTAGCATTGTGTTTCAGTTAGCATAGGAAGTATTTACCTGAGAATCGTCTCTATTACAGTAAGTTCAGTTTCTGTATTATTTAAACACCATGATCGAACAACTGGAATATGTTTTTCATATAACATTCTATTAAAAATGCTGTGGATTCAGCGTTTCCTTCATTTTGAGCTTTCGTTGTTAGGTAGAGTTCATTTATTCATTACATCTCAAATACTATCTTCTCTTGATTTTCCTATTGTTTTTCCCTTATAATCGGTAAGCAAAGAATTGCCATCGGCAACATTTTGGACTTAAAGGTAATATATTTTTTTGACATTACGTGATTGCTTTTTTGCCCCTTTTGACATCGACTCCACATTCCAAAGCCTAGGTGAAATTTTTTTTCGGGGTTCGTCGTGATTAAAAAAGTTTTTTTAAGATGGGATATACAACAAATGAACAAGAAAATTAACGCAATATCGTTATAGTAGTACATCAAATCATCGGACATTATCATTAATTTCGCGCCAACGATGTTAGCCGTTAACTGAATTGAAGGTCCTACATCAATTTTCATGACCAGTACTATACGATTAGCTGTCACACATGGATCCATGTTTGATGTTTAACTGGAACAAAATCATTATCATAGCAATAGTGGAGGTTGTTTAATAATCGTACATCAGGGTTATAATCTCTTCATAGTTCATAGTTTAATGTGGCTTATTTTAGTGCTTCAATGCGTTGCATCTACGATAAACAATATGTAACAATAACTGATTCATAGAACTATTGTTTAACAAGTTCACGTTCACGTATCATCATGCAGGTGCATAATAAATTTTGCGCAAATACCGCAATATAATAAAAAAAAAACGTATAATCTCAAACTCAAGATTTTTGCCGATTACAATTAAATCTCTGCCTGCTGACAAGAGGACTGAGTCTGACCTTCACGAAAATACCCGAAGACTCATTCGAGTTATTCTATTTTAAAAACTGCGGTAGTTGCGATTTTTTAAGTTGAATATCAGTCACTGAAAATAAAAATGAAAACAGAATAGAATAAAGTTTTCCTTCAATGATTTTGGAAATGTTACCACTGCTCCTAATCCTTGTATAATTATGTCTCAGTATTGGATAAACAGTCTCAAGTAATTCCCACGGTGCATTATCACAATTGTTAGTTATTATCCTAGATCCGGCTCTGCTTTGCCCCTTCCACACTCCCATTTATGTCCTCGCTGTATATTTCAGGAAATGAAAGTCGCGAGAGTGCCTGTTTTGTTGCTTCGATCAACTTTCTTGTATTTCTGGCATTTTTGTTGACGACGCCAAACTTGTGCCGGGATACACTTTTTTAAAAGCAATTTGATTAGATAGCACTGAGGGAGTTTGAGTTTTCCCATTGTGAATTCTGCAGTGCACACGTACGCGATATTTTATCGTTTTAATAGTTTGATTTATTCGGCGCTATTTTGTTGGCATCGGTATGCTGGATTTAAATCATACAGCTTGGAACTGTTTACAGTGCAGTATGTCCAGTTGCAGTCGAATGTTAATCTTGTTATTCGTTGCGCCATTATCACTGTCGCAGGAAGCGTGCATACATTAGTTCCTCTTGAAAACAGTTTTTCTGTAGTGTGATATTAAAAATATGTTCAGTGTGAGTCAAGCACAACAACTTGAACCATTGTGACCAAACGATATATCTTTTTAGAAAAGTGACTTTCTATGTACAGTCAAAAGCGTGACATATCAAAGTTATGAATGCACTGTATATTATTGCATATTTAGATTCCTCGGTCAATTCTAATTTGACTTTATTTGTCACATTATGGGATTTTTGGTATTAGTAAATATCAGAAGAAAATTGAATATCGCTGCAATTGTAAGACCTAGAAGGCCATGAGTTTGCCACGAAATGCGTCAGCTCAGGTTAGACGGTAAAATTTATATTATTCTTGTACTTGGAGACATCGATAGACTAATTGAGGAAATTTAAATCACAGATAAGTTTATTTCTTTAAACGGGAATGCCGACGGTCGAGTGTACAATTGATTTGCCTTAGCTTCTGGACACTATCCAGAAGAGAGCAATTAGATTAATCGGTACGCCTAACCTCGCAAAGGACCTCCACAGCCTGAAACATCGAAGAAGGGTGGCTGACTTATCCCTGTTCTACAGATTCTATCACGGAAGATGTTCGAGTGAGCTCTCCCAGATAATAACACCATAGTCCGAATGATGAACACTAGAGAGGCTCTGCGAGCTTACCTTCGACCTTACCGGGTCGAGGTCCCTACTCCCCTAACCAGTCTCCTCCAGCATTCCTCCTTTCGGAGGAGTTCAACGCTGTGGAATGAGCTATCGGGGAATTTGTTTCACGACGGCTACAACCTGCAGCGTGCACCGACACTTATCCTCTCGCAGCGCTACTACAGCGCCGTAGGCTTTCAGCCTTTGCGGGAGGCTGACCATAAAAAAAATATAAATTTGTAAATATCATTCTCTGGTAGTTTTCATTTAATTTGAAATTTTCAATCAAATCTGTATTTCTCAAAGATGCAGACGCCAGCAAAGAGACAAAATTATAAAAATTCCTTACAACTAAACAACTCTCAGCAGAAACAGCGGTAATGCATTTAAGGTCAGTTTTCCCTTTATTTCCAAATCTTTAATGGTTTTAGAAACTGTAAATCTCTAGTACATTGCAGTATCTGGCAAGCTGAGGAACTATGTTCACCTCAGCAGGTGCCGAAAAACGAACAGCGTCTTCCGTTGGTGGTCGAGGAGGGTATCGGGCTTGTTTGCCTGTAGGTTCCAGTAAATCCGACACTTGTCATTCTCCCCAACGGACTCTAAATCCCCTAGAATGTCCCCACGTACGTCTTAAAGGCCTACAGGAAATGCATAAGTGTTTCTGGCATCTGCTGGCTACAACGGATATCGCTCGGGATATCGGGTATATCTACACCCATAACCCTAGTACGGTGTACTACGTTATACCAAAGAGTTAAAGACACCGTCTTGGCAACCCATTATAGAGCCCTCAAGTCTCTGACTTCAACCCATTGGATCTTGTGTGACCAGTAGACCCTCTCTTTCCTGAGCCATGCTCTTCTAGATGTTTGTAGAATATTCCATTTATTGGCTTTTCTTGTCTTGAAAGAAAGTTGACTTCGGCAGTTTTAGGCACGATTTTATCAACACATGCACTCTAACAAAGGCTTTGACCCATCAGATCAGCCCATTCAAGAACATGCATCTGTCAAAGTTCTTTGAAAATTATTGATTTCTCTTGAAGTTTATATAAAAAGGGTGAACAAAGACATGCTTTATATATAATGGACCATTATGAACCCTCTAGTATCTTTGCTAGTCTGGTTTTCCATCACAAATGGGTGAAAATTGCATTTTCTTGTATAACGAAATGTTTAACGAAAACTTGATCTAAACCAATCAGATTCCACCATCTGATCACTGGATTGTTGATGTTTAAAAAAATGATAATGAAGAGAAGCAATTCAATTACTGCATTATTATATAAATAAAATGTTACTAACTATAACAATTATTATGAATACCTGCAATATACCTTTGTATTATAGTAAAAATGGGTAAACAACATTTTGTTGCATTGTCCAAAGCTAAACACACTATTTTAACTGTTGGCCAATCACAGCTCACAGAAGTAGTAGATAAAATTTACGCAGTGCACTTTTATATGAATATGCTGATGTGAAGAAAATCTAATTATTATCTGCTGCCTAATTCTGATAAAACAAGAATGTTATTATCTACAATAATTATAAATACCTGCAAGATACCTTTGCATCATAGTAAAAAAGGATATATGGAGGTACTTCACCAACTTCATGTTTTTCCTATTATACCACCTTGTCAGGTTCTCTTTTTAATATAACTCCTACCTCAAATATTTTGAGAGGGTGTTGACCTGTTGATATTCCAGGGTAAACATTTGTATATTTGAAGCTCTACTGGAAACGCAGGTACATAATATAGCTGGTTTCAATGGCAAAAGACAACAATTTCACTATTTTGTAAAATACCAGAGCAGATAGAATAGCCTTGACTTGAAATTTGAAATCATATGGTCTTTGTTTTTATCTGTTACATCTGTTAGTGACGTTACATTAGTGTCTAGCGATGTGACAACAGAACTCGTTTCGCAATTGCTGCCAGTGGCGAGTAGCGCCAACGCTGTCACCGACGATAAATTAATAGCTGGCTTGCCGTGATCGAAATTCTGTATAACAATCAATTATTCAGTCACTATACTGAAGTTCTGCAGCCTGCATGAAGTTTGTGATTAACACACCTAGCTGCAAAACCAGAAGTATTTACCTTGTTTTAAAAAATAATGAGGTGATAAATCTATATGATTTTATTATACAAAAAGCGTGAGGTGTTCGGCATTAATTGTTATAGACATTTCATCATTTCATGGGTGACTATTAGTCGGTATTTGTTATACACAACATAAAATTGCCAATTGGTATATATATTAATTCGACATGGTTACTATTCAATCGCATTATTCGATATTTATGGAGTATCTATTTGTTGGACAACCGAATAAAAATGAATCGTTCAGCTTCCTTTTACAATCGGTCTTGAAGTCCGCGCCGTAGAAAGTAAATGAACGAATGCAAGGTTTGTCATCAGCTATCGAAAAGTGTGCGCTAGGTTGCATACTTGTGCATGTGATTAGTATGATATTTATTAGTACAATGGGAACTATCGAATAAAAACTATCGAAGGCTCGATAGTTACTATTCGTTCGAATTATTCGATGTTCTTGGAGTATTTATTCGTTTTAGGCATTCGAATAAAAATTAATAATAATTCAGTTTCTTTTGCAATTGGCTTTAAGATCTACACAACAGAGAATGAAGTTAGGCATAAGCTATCGATTTGTGTGCGCCCGAACACATACACAATGTTGGATATTAGTTGATTAACACCTTTGACTCTATACTTATATTTATGCATTTATAATATTATGACAGCATATACAAATTTACATTATTTCAATATACCTATTTCAGGGATCAGAGTAAGCTTTGGTCGAATAATAAAATATTCTGTTATTTGCGTATGTGTCGTGTTTCATCTATGCGAAAAGCGCTGCACTTCATACTTCAAGCAGAACTCATGTTGATGTTTTTTCAAAAATATAAGTTTTCAAAATCCTTAATTACCCTCTCAAATACGATATACGATACTTTTCAATAGTTGTTCAATAACGTCTGGCAATCGGGTATACGTCGATTCAGTCGCGCCTACAGCGTAAGTTGGTTGATTCAGCTGGTAGTCTAGTTAATGTTTTTATTCGAATTAATTCATTCGGTAGTTCCAACCATTCATTCAGTAGTTATTCGAAGACCTATTCCATATAAAAGTGCCCATCACTAAATTCTGTATCGGATTGACATTCTTTCACAGCGTTACCAGATCTCCTCTGTTTGAGGGTGATTTGTTATTTCAAGCCCCAAACTTTATACACTGAAATTTCCTGTCACAACTAGCTATTACATAATGCTTCTATTATACGATCTTACACCTTACACCCACAACACCCTTGAAAAAAAAATACTTTAGAACTTCAAAAAAGGTGCTCTGTAGACAAATCTCCCGTACTTCGAATTTTGCCTGTTTTTTTATTATACCTGATTTAGTCTTTTGCAAACTTTGAATATTCTTTCAAATGAATTCGCTGAAAAAGAGCCATTGGAATATTTTATTTACGTCTTGTTTAGCAGTTTTGCGCTGTGTATTTGCTTCACATCAACCCTTGTTGGTTTTGAGCTCGAAAGAAGCCTTTTGATTCCACAGAATTGTTGAAGCTACATAGGAGATTCGAAAATGTACCAAAAAATTTCAGAGCTAACAGTATCAGAAACCGAATAAAATTTTGAAAATAAATAAAAGTTTTTCAGCACAGTTAATTTTTATTTGTATATAGAATCAAGCTCACTTGTTTGATTGGTCATATTTTCTGTGTTTATATTTTGTCTGCTTTAGGAAGAAACCAAAAAACACATTCAAGAAAAACTACTGCCTTATTCTACTGAGAGTAAAAAGTAAAATATACATCTGGCAACGCAGGGCCAAGGCATCTTAACGTCCGCCTGCCAACGATTTTGACTTGACACCTTGACAGCAAAAAAAAACAGATGATGTGAAGTGAAAATACAAAACAAAGCAATTATTGTGAATTTACCAACGTATAGAAACTTTTTTGTGCTTTATTATCAGTTTTTCTAGAAACGAGTGTGGATTAAAGCCAAAAACCTTTCCTCGTTTTGACGCGTACAGAATTTTTTGATCGTCTTTGCGAACAGATTACATAAAATACCCAGGAGATGAATTACCTACCTATTATACTTATTCATTAGACCTTTGATGGAGGAACAATAATTTGATATAAAATGGAAATATCATATGATAAAGAACATCAGCTGTACCTTTACATCCGCTGTGAATATTTGTATGTGAAAGTCCATAAAGCCGACGCCACATATGCGGGTATTTGCCGAGTATCAATACTCGCCGTTTTTCAACCTTGCTCGCCGAATAGCGAGCACGTATCGTCCTACATGTGCGTAGTTGGCTATGTTTAGTTTCGAGAAGAAAGGGTATGGGAAAGCCCGAATATTCGTAGCAAACTGAAACTTATTTATTATTAAAATTTATCGACAGTAGAATCAACGTCATCATCGGCAAATTCCGACTATTCGCACAAACTGCTCCAGCCACACTAGTAGGCGTTTGCCGAATTGCGAATATTCGCTGTTCGTTATTCCCTAAATGCCGCATGTGTAGCGCCGGCTATGGCGCCGGCTGAATGCTCGGTGCTCGGCATATGGCGAATATTTAGGTAAAATCCTGCAGCCACATAGCCGAGTAGCAATTAATCGGGGTTCGTTGCTCGCCGATTACCGCATATATGGCGCCGGCTTAACAGACAAGTCTCCAGTAGATTGAGGTATCTTTTTTTAAAAGTATGTAGGTATGTATCTATGATCAACTTTTGATTGAGGTGGAATTATTCAATTCAATTTAGGTGGCTGTGATTGATACTATTTTTGTGATTGTGTCACAAACTAGTGCAATTGGAAATTAATGATTATACAATTATTATAAGATAAAAATGAAATATCTGGCACTTATTTACAAATCAATTGCTTTATTTTTATTTTCAACTATGATTTTGATGCATAAATTTTAAAATATTTTTGACAAAAGTGTCATCCAGCTTTGACATTTTGTTTCCAATATTGATAAAATACTATTGGATGATACTTACTAACTACAGACCTCAATGCCCAATAGAAAGAGTTCGTTAAACATCAAAGAATATAATCTGTCCGTTGGAGTGGAGCATATTGATAAAATAGGGCCTTAATGTGGGCTTTTCATAGTTTTGGAGCTACAACTGAATTTACATTGCATCCGCCCAAATTTCCAAGATAACTGAGACATTCCATACTTTAGACTCACTCTGTATATTAAACATACACGAATTACAGGTGATTTAGATAATACGTTTGTTCTACAGAAATCAGTATATAAAAGAAATTCACTACGGGATCCAATCCTCGGCACAGAGCAGTTTAATTTTGATATCAGGTATGGACAAGCGACTGTTTTTAACCAACTTAAGACTTTCACAGACTGGCGCGAACTATTCGTGTCTGTCGCGGATTCGCCTTAGTTTCGCGATAGCTGCGGTAAAGTAGAGCCCAGAGATATACCATTTGTGTACGTTTTGCGCTATATAAAAACTGCATACCACCTCTTAGTACAGTTCATCATTTGGAATAGATACAGTTTTGATAATATTCAATGGTTACCATTATTTTACTTTCGTACTCGTAACCAATTCATGGAATGTGCTTTTAACCAATTTTCTAACAAAACAGAACCTTTTAGAATGGTGAAAATGAAACACTAAGTTGTATTTGAACGTAAATCTGTCGGATGACGTTCACGATGTATATTTTGACTGAACTATGATAAGACCGACACATTCCAGGATTATGAGCGACTCGATCGATGAAGAGGACCGGACTTAGTCAAATTGTTTGGGCAGGTATTGCTACCGCTAGCAACGCCAATCTGCTTTTACTTTTGTGCGTCACTTTTCTGTCTGAATCGGACGTTTTCTTCTAAAGTGTGACAGCTAGAGTATGTTTCGGCCTTGGGAAGATAATGGGATTTCACAGCGATGTGAATTACCCTGCAGCAGTGAAGCTACGTCGGCCGTTTGTCATTACGGTGGTGAAAGTAGTGACTATAGTACGGACACTGATAATGAATTTGAACAAAGGGAGGTGGAGGTAGATCAATTAAAACCTCACAAAAGGTCACATCTTAGCGCAGATGCAAAACAAATAGTACTAAATGATAATGAACTAACGAACGATCCAGAGAATGAAAATAAGGGGAGTATGATCAAAAAGACGTCACTTCTAACACACGTTCCATATCCAACAGTATGTGAAATTTTGAGAAAGGGGCCACAAAAGAGGAAGCCTAGGTTTGATGCTGCTGTTTCAAAAGAACTAGATCCCACGATCACAAAATTATTGAGGAATATTGTGTACGAAAAGTACAAAACACAATCGAATCCGTTCAAAGACAATTGGCTAGAATGGGGTAACAGTATCCAAGGAGTACGTTGCAGCGATGGATTAGGAAGATTGGGTTTAGGTACAGAACTGTGAACAAACGAATGGCTATAATGGAAAGTGCAAGGATTGTGGGATGGCGGCACGATTACTTGCATAAGATAGAGCAATACCTTGACGAGACCTGGTATGATACCCATAATACCGCTAAAAAGGGATGGACCGACGGTACAAAGAAGTGTTAGCTAAAAGGCGTTCCACCAAATAAAGGATCCCGTATAGTTATCTTACACTGCGGATCATCTGACGGCTGGGTCGAAAACGCACTCAAAATTATGTGGAAAGAAAATTGAAGACTGCAATATAGACTACCACAAAAACATGGACTCGGGAATATTTGAGCAATGGTTTGAGTATAGCCTTATTTCCAATTTAAAGCTATTTAGCGTCACCGTAATGGACAACGCAAGCTATCACTCCAGACAAAGGTACAAAATTCCGAATTCAACGTTATCGAAGGCGGAAATACAAGATTTTCTCATAAAACAGGATTTGTACTTACTTACAAAAAAAAAGTGAATGATTGATCCTCCACACTGAACAGTTTGAGAAACAATATGTCATAGAAAGCATAGCTAAAAAGTATGGTCATGATGTCTTCAGGTTGCCTCCCTATTTTTGCATTTTCAGTCCTATAGAATTAATTTGGGGACAACTAAAACAACGAATCGAACGTTAAAATTGAGTGTAGAAAGGAATAATTTACCATATGGTTTATACGGTTATATTGAAATGTCTCTACCATATATTTATCAACAGATAATAAAGTTTCAAACATCTTGTTCAACCAACTGATGTATGAGCACTTTATTGGATGGAATGAACATTTTCGTTGTTGCCCACTCCAACGAATTCGAACGCCCAGTCCGACCCCGTTCCCTTTCTCTGTCGGCACTTTTTGCGGAGATCCTCACTTTGTAAACAAATGGTATATCTCTGGGCTTTACTATAGCTATAGTCGCTTACCTGTTCACACTCAGGCGTCACAACGCAGACGGTGTCGCAAAGAAAGTATTGTTAGAAAATATAATATAAAACACAGCAATGACACTTCTACTAGTTAAGACTGAGCCAAGGAGGACAGTAATAATTTCATTTTTCACCCATAACAAATCCACGGAACAAAACCATGTTTTTAGTTTGATTCCGTTTCGGTGGAGCTACTAACGCCTGAATTTTAAATATGGCTAGAAGGAGGTGGCAAGCAGTGAAGCGAAATATTCTTCAGTTGCAAAATATCCTTCCAATTTCAATTGGTGTTAGTTAAAGCGCCTCTCATGTAACAGTTTATTCTTTTAGCACGTTGTCACAATCTAAAAGAATTTGAAAATGGTGTTTTGTAATATTACCAAGAATAATATACCTATTTTTCTCATATACTTCATCCGCTTTTGAAAGCCTTTAGAATACCATGTGAGAGTTACATAATGCTGTTTCTGGTTTAATGTTATTTTATATTAAATTATAATAATAATAGTACAATAATCTAGACACTGCAGCAGTGATGTCATCAATATGTTCTTTAAATGTGAATAATTATACAATTTGGGATGATTACAAAGAGTGAATGAAATAACTTTATATTTGGAGGTATTCAATTTTAAGCAATTATTGTTAGTCAACCATTCATGGACTCAGGTTAACGAATTTTGAAGCATTACGCAATTATCAACGCGAGTAATTTTGTTAGAGTTTAAGATCATCTGCAAACATCAAGTGCAGCGCAATCTATTTGTGAAAAAAGGTCATTTGTGGAAATGGGAAAAAATAGTGGCCCTACATTTGAGCCTTGGGGCACACCTGATGTGGTAACACAGAATGCCGATCTGAAGCCGCTATATTCTATGAATCCTGTACGTCCAATCAAGTAACTTTGAAGAAGAAAGTGTGAAGGAGATGATAAGCCAACGGTTGATAATTCTGATAAAGGTAAAATATGATCAATTGTATCGAATGCTTATGTGGGTCTGTATATATATGATATGTACTTGACCTAGAGAATCCAGTATTTAGGCCGTGTATTGGGTAATGTGTATTAGGTTACCAACCCTAGATCATTTAGCCATAAACCCATGTTGACATTCACTAATTTGGTTTTTAACTGAACTATACACAGCCTCATATAATATAGTTTCAAGCACTTTACTAAAATTACATAAAATAGCTATGGGTCTGTGGTTAGAAATTAGTGTCACTTCATCACATTTATGAACTGGACAAATTCGTGTTGTTTTCCAAAGCTCTGGAAACATCATGGATTTTAAGATCATGTTAAACAAATTTGCTAGTGGCTATGGCTTAGCCAAAACAAATATATAGTCCTTCATTGAGAAGCTAGGGATGTTGTTGCAACCAGAAGTCATTCTACTTTTTTATTTTTCGAGGCTCTTATAACATCTAATACGGAAATGTGAGGAATTATTATATTTGTAACAAGGATCTCTCACTCAATGCTAAGAAGACTGAGGTATTGAAATTTCATAATTATCAAAATAAAATTTTGAATTATCCGGAGATTGTTTTGATAGCTCTGCATCAACTAAATTTCTTAATGTACCTTAACGAAATTCTCAGCTGGGCCAAGCATTGCGAAGAACTTGTACATAGGCTTGCATCCTGTGTGTTTATGTTCAGAAATATGCGCTCGGTTCTGATCTATAGCGATATGCTGAAGATATATTATTCAGCAGCAGAATCTACGTTATGGAATTTGCCTGTGGGGTAGTTCACCATCTGAAAGAAGTACCGTCATAGCACAGAAAAACGTGATAATGGCTCTATTCAATTTAGCACATGATACCCCTTGTACACAGAAGTTCTTACAGTATAAATTGGTAAGATTGTACACACTTTAGGTATTTGTATTTAACAAAGGATTTGACAAAGCTTTTCTATTGGATGTTATTTAGCAAAAGCTTTCTATTGGGTATTGCGGGCTAGGTTAATAAACATCGTCCAATAGTATTTTATCAATATTGAAAACAAAACGTCAAAGCTGGATGACTCTTTTCATCATATGGTAAGTTTTATCACAAAATCATTGTTGTAACAGTTGTATATTTGTTGCAACACAGGCGATGAATGAATCAAATTTTGTTAGACATTTTACTGACATATTGCAAAAGCTAAGTACCGGAGGTGGTGGAGAATTCAGTCAACGGAAGTGAAGTTTATCCGTCAATACCAATCGCCAATTGCTCTGATAGCGGTATCAACATGAAATTATTCCAAAAAAGTAAAATTATTCGCAATTTTTGTTGTACCAGTAAAACATCTAATAAAATTTGATTCAAAAACACATTTATGTCGATGGTACACAAAAATGTGTGTAATGTGAGTAAAAAGCATATCAATAAATATTTTGGTTAAAAAAAATAAAAAAAAGTAGTTGCACGGGCTGGGTCTCGAACCACCACCCACCAACACCACCCACGAACACAGGGAATCGTTGTCGAACGCTATACCGCTCGGCCACCCAGCATCTTGTAGAGTGAATCGCCTTAGCGGAACATATTTGGTTAGGTACTAAATTACTGGGATTTGTGATCTAATTTCAACCATTCAAAAAGATATTTATTTCGATCGCTGACTTCGTCTCTTGCTGCAAACTTCATTCATCGCATATGTTGCAACAAATATGCATTTCAGTTACAGCTGTTACAAGTATATTCACGAAGTACGTCACACGGGTTCGGGAGCCGTCGGCGTGTTTTCGGTTCTTGATTAAAAAACCCGTCATTATTTTGATATAACTTTTGAATTATTGCGAAAAAAAAAAGAAAACAAAAACAGTTCTGTTGTAAAACTTATATTTGATCTCTCCATGTAGGTATCACAACAAAAATTATTCAAAACCCTAATTTTTTGTCATCATTATCATTTAGCAGAAGAAAAAAGCCAGCGATCAAATGTACAGTTTTTGCGAAATCTGATTGGTTGAAATTAGCAATTGCTAAACCTTTTTTTAAAGAAGAAAATGCGATTTTTCACCTTTAGGATGGAAAATCAGACTAGAAAAGATACTAGATGGTTCATAATGGTCGATTGTATATAAAGCATGTCATTTTTAACCTTTTTGAGGTAAACCTCAAGAGAAGTCAATAGTTTTCAGAGTACTTTGACAGATGCATGTTCTTGAACGGGCTGCTCTGATTGGTCCAAGCCTTTGTTAAAATGCGCCTGTTGATGAAATTGGCCCTAAATTTAACAAAAATGCTGATTTCTACTCATACGATACTCGTATAAAAAATAAAATACACGTACCAGCTGCCAGTTACAAAGTTTGCAAGGTTTCTCCAGATTTCTTAGGGATCAAGATCTATAACAGCTTCCCCAATTACCTTCAAACAAGTGTGACCATACATCAGTTTAAAAAAAGATAAACAATTTTTATACGAACACTGTTTTCATTCGTTGGAAGAGTACCTTCAGCATAAGGGCATTAAGTACTGTGATATTTTCAATTTATTGTATCTGTATGTGTGTTACTATTAACGCAATACGACAGCATAGTAAAGAACCAGCATAATATTATCTCTGAGGATTTCCTATATAAAAATGGTTCCTACAAAATTTGACCTTGGGAGGATTTATGGATGATTTCACGGCTGTGAAGGCTGTTGGGTAGAGATGCGAAAATGAAAATATCGATACCGGTACCGACTCGATATTGCTTAGCCTCATAGGCGCGTTGGTTCGTACAGAGAATTTTGTGCAATTGATTACACCCCTCAATAGTTATATAATTATTTTCGATACAAAAGTAGCGATACCAGTTTGGAATCGCTCAAAAAGTATCCAAGATAAAAATAGTCGATATTAGTGCAGAAGTACAAGTATCCAAGTATCGTTACCATCCCTACAAAAAATCATCCAAAAGTGGGGATACGCGTGTAATTTCCGCCAACTTGAGTTATTGTGCTGGTTGTTTACTATACTGTGGTAATACTGTGTTTGACAGTTCCAATACACGTAGTCTCATGTCGTTTTGGAAATAAGAGATTTATAGATAATGTTATCGAATAATATTGAGTACTAGAATAATCACTAACAAGCATTTTCACCGATGACACTGCATTCACCGTACATAAAAATTGTCGACAATGCGTGCATTCTGCCAAGAAAATTTGAATAACCGGCTCTAGAATAACGAACGGAGGAACTAGGATAACGACGCTACGTTGCGGAGTCCCATTTTTTCCCATCGCGTCCCGTCGCTATCGTAGCTGGAATTCTACCCGCTATTTTTTCCAGTCGGATTGATATTTCTCGCATAACTTATTTCCCGAGGCAGACGAACGGTTCCTTGAATAGTTCTCCTTCTACACACCCCTAATTTATGTATTCGGGACTCCAAGACGAATGTATGCCTCGTTCTGTTGCGCCAATGATTTATATATTCATTTTGCGCTCATATATCAACGACACTTTTCTCTTTTTACCACGGACATTTCAACGAATTTGGATTATGTTTGGAAAGAGAAGCGAGGAAGATATATTTGATTTCTTTATAGTGATGAAGTTGTATGACTATACCACGAACAGAGTATATTAGGGGAAGAGGTGTGAGACTCAACCTAAAGCTTTGCTAGTTGCATGCTCATAAACTGCCTGAATAGCGTACTCAATCAGCGAATTCTGAATTTTCACTTTAGGTAATGAAGAAAATTTCATAACAATTTCAAATTCATATTAGTGCTGCGAAGGGTTGTAGATGTTGACCTAAAGTTTTTCTGCGCGTATGCGCACATGGGCGGTATTTCTCAAGCACCGGAATGTAAGTCAGCATCTCTACAAGCCGTCATTATTTGATTGTCTAAATTTTCAGTAGGATCACTTATATTTCTTCATCTGTATTGCAAGGAGAATAATACCACAAAAATTGGATGTTATTCACTTCTATTGGCACCGGGGGGAGGTTGGCCGCATTACTCTGTGTTTTTCGTGCCTAATGCCCGCAATGCACCTGCAATTTACTAGTTGCCCAATAAATGTCCATTAATTCCTACAATGCTTACAATTCTGCAGGTTTTTATCTCGATATAACTTATATGAAATCTCTTTAAGGTTATTCAAGTGACAAAATTAAGCAATGTAAGTAGTTTTGTTAATAATATGTGTATTTCTCTATTGAAGTACGAATCAAATACATGGAGCCTGAAACAAATTGACGACTTAAAAACAGAAAAGAAAACACGTTGCATTACAGATTTGTTTCACGAAAGTCCTATAATAATGTTCAAATTCAAGATAGCCATTTTTTGGGGACAGATGGTGCAAGGGGGTGAATTAGTTTTTAGTTAAAAGGTTGTTCCCCTTGACCAATCTTTTGTCACGTCTCAGCGTTTTTTCTTTTAATCAGTTGTTTTCGATAAATCCGTGGTGGAAGGTTTTCAAATGAACACCCTGCATAAGATCTTGCATAAAGGGGTGGAGTTAACTTACTTAACGCTTTAGCTTAACTGGGTCATAAATCAAACCACCTTCGTTGAATAAATATGCTTGTTATAATTTCACCGATATTATGACCAGATCCACAACTAAATTTGAAGTAGGTCGGGTGTGTAGAATTCATTAAAATTTATGATGGGAGAGGTACCAGTAGGCCGGATTTCAAAAGCGAAATTTGGTACGACATAAAAAATATATACATTTAATAATAACCAATAAGCTTTATTCATTGTACAACATAATTGTCCTATTTGTAACTCCTCCGACAAAATAGGCCCGTTTTCACAAATATTACCGTAATCAACGTGCGAGGTATCATTTCAAAGTTTAAAGTTACATCCCGTCTTATTTTCTAAAAGAGAGTGCTATGTTATCTCATCATTTTTCGGAGTAACCCCCACCACCCCCTCCATTAAGTCATATATTAATTTGCACCAAAGGCAGGCCAAAAGATAAAGAACGAAAACCTCTTTATGACAGTAAAGTTTAAAATTATTTGGATCATTTTTGTGACAGTTTCGGCCATGTTGAAGTTTGAAAGTTTACTACTTTTCATGAATTTTTATTCCGCCGTTGTGAAAACTTTGCGGCATGCGCAGGAGCGTTTCCCGCATAAGAAAACATGGTCTTTACTTTGGTAGCATTAAAATTTCAGGTATGACATTATTTTTTGAGTTACCCCCACCCTGACCCCTTTTTTGTCATCGCAGTGGGTTAAAAAACTAGATTTGACCAACCTTAATTGGTATATGTCCCCTCAAAATGAAAGTTTTGTTGCCGGTTGGACAATGATGGATGGAAAAAAGGTGGGAGGTGCACAAAAAAATGTAATACAACATATTTTGATAGCACCAGTTGAAAAAGAATGTGTCTTTATGTCTAAAACGATATATCACATGTTAATTTTTTCTGGAATAGAGACTACAAAAATTAAATAAATTGAAATTGATATACTCAAATGCCATTAACTGCTGTATTTGTGCACTGAATTGTTTGATATTAGGCATTTGTAAAAAACTTAAAGATGTCTATCCCAAAATTATATTACTATTTGACTGGATTCCTAAGGGTTAAAGAGAGTGGGGTCGCACAAAATAATTGTCTAAATAGGGGATGAACAACATACGACTTAAGTTGAGGAAGTTCCTAGAACTAGGTCTACCTCGTTCAACGTCTACATTTTTTTATTGTATTGCTTCTCATATAAAGCAATCTTGATTTACAACAAGAATGACGATAACCTATTCTTATGTCGCAATGGTTAGGTTAAGGTTTTTGAATTCACGAAGTCATCTTCTTCGAAGAAAAAATACTCCTAAGCTACGTTTTCTCGTAATATATTGTCAGTAAATCGCAACAACACTCAACGTTTACTGGTCTATCGCTATTCTGTTAAACACTCTACTGGTTGCACTTGATTATTCTCCGGGTCTGTCGCCAAATTTCGCTTTTTGATACGAGCCTACCAGAATTTAGAACAGCTTTTCTCCCGATTTTCCCTGACTACCTTGTATCACTGTGCTTGCAATAAAGTTACCTTTATTTTGATATAAAGTTCTTTGAGTACTTTCTTCAAACTGGTCCGTCAATGGAATATTAGTACACTAAAAATCGTACTTTCAACGAATGTGGTTCGATTTGCGAGTTTAAGGCAAATGATCTAAAAGACAACCGCATTGAGTAAACAGAGATTAAAAAAAAGTGTTTTTATTTTAATTATTTTAATTACTCATTATTTTACAGCTTGTAATTGTCTTAGTACTAACTGTTTGGACTTAAGATTTATGATAGCTAGTTTAATAAAACATAGGTATATTATATGCTATTTCCTCTAATATCTTCTATACGTCACCCGCAAATACAACTGTAGAAGCATGAACACTCGCAAACTCATCTGACTACCTACTGACAGCGGAGCAGTAGGGCACATCCTACTAAAAAATATACATTTCCTATTTTTTGTTTCAGTACAATTGGTCTAGGCTCAACCTCGGAAGGATCCGAACAGCGTTCGGTTCTAGCGACATCTACGTCCAAGATTCAAATTCTTGCAATGCCTACATAAATGCCCACAATGCCTGTTTAAATGCTCAAAAATCTTACAAAATTCCCCATAATGGCCCAGCGGTTCACCTCCTGATAGACACTTGTTGAGTATGCTCCAGGATTTCGAATGGTAATCTATACATCTCTACTGCTATAAACCCTTAAGGGACTAGGGTATAGCGCGGGAACTTGAGAATCCAATAAAATACGTATTCTCGTGTTAGCGCTTCTCAAGTATGTACCCCCGCGAAGACGATTTCGCATCGAGGGTAGCCGAGAGCGGCCGACCGGTGGCCTACCGATAGTGTGAAGGTACCTTCAAACTTATTGTAATCATTCAAAAAGCAGATCGAGGAAGAAAGCATGTGCTATGTCAGTTCGGTGGCGATGTTTTGATATCGTGTTTGGTTGCTAACTTACAGGCATTTGAAAAATGTATGATTTTGCATTGCAGTTTTTTTTACACAAAAAAACTTTTTTAAAAATATCGCTCTGAATTGTCCTTCACTAAGGTCTTAGCCAACAAATTCTAGAATTTGATGTATGTAGTTTGAAAAACAAGTGAGTTGTTCGTGTACCTGCGAATTCGCGTTTTACATGGCAAATACATGATGACATGATGTGTACCCAAGCCCCTTAAGGATCACTCTGTATAGGATACACTTCTTGACAAAAACTTTGATTACTCAACCAAGCAATCCCAACTCATCCCTAACCATTATCATAGGGTGGCCAGTTTTGGAAATGGATTATGCAAAACGGATCTTATTTCTGGTATCGTATCATTCCAAAAGGGTCTAGCTAAACATTAATGCAAACCGTCCGCCAGCCCGCCTACTCATTCAACTAATTGCCTAGTTATCAAACGCACATCCCGGTCTAATACCAGAATGAGCTACGATAAATTTACATAATATTCGACTCGCATTGTACTGATATTAATTGCTGTGGTAGGATTAGCAGTTAAAACTTATATCTATGCTAATTAACGAGAATGTTTATTTTGTCCAGTTCATTATACATCCCTCAGTGTAGACTTTAAAAACGTAGTTGCAATAGGATAATCATAGTAAAGAATTAAACTCAAATCCAAGTTGTAGTGCCCTACTATATGTATGTACTAAATTTCGAATAGTGTAACTCTGGCGTATCGCTTTACCCAAGCAATTGCAAGTTTCATCAGCTAGACTTGAGGAAGATAAAGTGAAAAAGAAAAAAAGTTCAGCCTAGGAGAAGGAGCCGTTGTTAACTTATACAGGGTGTCCCACGACGATTAAGACAAGTATTACATCGGAACTGGGCAATAGTAGTGAATTATAATTTTGGCAGTTTAAATTAAAGCAAATTTAGTATCTTTTCTTATTACTGTGTCACCCAACGAGGTATTTGTTCTTGATCACGTGACGTCCGATTCAAAATTTTTAAAAGAACACCCTGTATATTTGTGACTTTTTGTGTTCCTCCCGATAAAAAAATTCCAACAAACTAGCACACTTGGGGTCTAAAGTGATTAATTCAAGAGCTACAGGTACTTAAAGGATGGTACCAATATACCATTGATTATAACACGTACCCCTGGTAGTGTTTCATAATGCTAGCGGTACAATATACAGGCTGTCCCATTGAAAATTTTGAATCGGACGTCACGTGATCAAAAACAAATACCTCGTTGGGTGACACAGTAATAAGATACTATATTTGCTCTAACTTACACCCCCAAAATTATAATTCGCTACTACTGCCCAGTTCCGATATATTGCTTGTCTTAGTCGTCGTGGGACACCCTGTATCTTACAACAGGTACGCTGAAAAGATAGTTTTCTTTCATAATGTGACACGCGAAACTTTGAGCTTGAAACTACAATTATGTGTTCTGGAAACGAAACTGTTTACCTATGACTACCTTTTGAACTAAGAGCGATAAACGTAGGTGGCTGGAAAACCCAAAGCCAGAACCAATAGAATATAAACGCGCCATACAGATGCAGTGCTAGACAACCTTTATTAGACTAACGCCACAAACATATTGTTCTAATCAAAAAACAAGAGTCTTTGGAAACTTATAGTGTACCTTTTGTTTCAAAGAAAAAAGGACATAAGATTCTAGAATCATGCTTAGTTGAGTGGGGTCGCAGTTCGGAGGGTCGTTATTCAGCCTTATACTCGGTATACTGTGAAAAGAAAAATTAAAAATTGGAAAATAGGAAGGAATTGAGCATTAAAATAGTCACCTTTCAGCGTCTCTTGAATAACAAATTGCATCTATATGCCCACAAAGGCAAACTGATTAATAGTGCTTATTCAAATAGTATAAAAATCCCAAAAATGGTTGTAATCACTGCATATACATACATAGAATAAAAGTTACATAATATATTTAAAAACGTTAAAAAAATCTCTAAAGTTCTACAACATACGCTCTCAACATCTTTTTATAGCTTGTCAGTATCACAGGGTTCTTGATAATTGATGTAAGGGGGTTAGATTCACTCACAGGTTTATGAAATAATGATATTATGGTACTCTGTTTTTTAGTTTTACAAATGTTCAAATCTTTAGCATTTCTTGTGGCTTATGAGTGAATTTGGCCCCTGAGTACTACAAACTCCCTAAAGTATGTAGGTAACTCAGCTGAAAACCACCCCGACTGCATTAACACTATAGGGGTGTAACGGTTGCTTTTAAGGATTGTTCTCAAGCCTCTATTAAACAAAAATTGCAGAGACTGAAATAAGCCTGAAACGACCAAGTATAAAATATGGGTCAAAGTATTACGCTTATTCTTGAAAATAGTGGTACATGCTTACATTATTATTTTATTATTATTATTACAACAAAATTTCGAAATTGTCTTATTAATGTACCCAAAATAGGCTTCAGAAAAGGTGTAAGATCCATAATAAACGCAAAATATTTTATTTGATTTACCCATTCTATATATTCATTTATTCATTTTAATCTAAAATTTCTGATATTTAAAGCATTTGTTTTATGACAAGTAGAAGCTACCATTACTTCCGTTTTCATGACATTATTATCTGGACTCGTACACCTTCCGTGACAGAATCTGTATAACAGGGACAGGTCAGCAACCCTTATTCGATGCTCCAGGCTGTGGAGATCTTTT
This sequence comes from Callosobruchus maculatus, assembly GCA_951848785.1. NCBI lineage: Eukaryota > Metazoa > Arthropoda > Insecta > Coleoptera > Chrysomelidae > Callosobruchus > Callosobruchus maculatus. Next base: position 2,342,214 of record CATOUR010000032.1, read on the forward strand.
GTGAGGTTGGGCGTATCGATTAGTCTAATTGCTCTCTTCTGGATAGTGTCCAGAAGCTTTAGAGAGTGCTTCTGAGCGCATCCCCACATATAGAAGTGATACTTCAACAATGGTCTGATCTGTGTCCTATAGAGCAGCAGTAGGTGCTCTCGTGGGATGCCGTTTTGGCAATGCTGACGATGTGGTCGTGCCAGGACATGGTATTGTTGATATTGATCCCCAAAAGCTTGACGGAGGGTGACTCGACTATTAGGTGTCCCTCCACTTCGACATTTGGTAGGCCAACGTGGGACTTCTTTGTCAGTGTTGTTTACTGAGTTTTCTGTATGTTAAACTGTACTTTATTCACTAATCCCAACTATCTAGGTACGTTGATCTGTGAGGCATGTTGCTGTCGCCAACGTACCGTCTTCTGAGATGATATTGGCTTGCCTCGTTCCATGAATGGTATTAATGTGCTGTCGTCTGCGAAGCTGTAGTTGTATTGGATGTTATTTTTAGCAGCTCGCTGATGTAGAGCAGCAACAGTGTAAGTGATAGGACAGATCCCTGAAGAACACCGGAGTTCATTGAAAATACGCCTGATGAGCAGCCTTCGACTACAACAAACAGAGATCGGTCGTTCAAAAAGCTGTTTCGGTACTTGCGCAGGCTAGGTAGTAGCCCATGAGCAGCAAGCTTGACCAGAAGTCCATCATGCCACACTCTATCGAAAGCTTTCGATATAGCAAGTGCAACAACATGGGATTCGCCATGATTTTCAATTGCTTTGTTCCTCAAGTGGGTGACGTAAGCTAGGGGGGTCGCCAGTAGACCTTTGCTTACGGAAGCTATACTAGCGATCATTTATGATGTTATTGTTGTCCATGTATTTCAGAAGCAGTGTTGATGACAGTCTCCATAACCTTAGACATGATGTTGAGAAGAGCCACAAGAGCCACAGATCTATAATTGAGGGGATCGGAGATCGGGATCGCCTTTCTTAGGAATGGGTTGTACGTAGCCAATCTTCCATGCAGGGAGAAACACGCCTCGCTGTATGTGTATGTAAACTTGTAATTCTTAGCGTACCAGTTCAACTACTGCACTATTACCGATATGTTGCCCACACTACTGCATTTATTTTGATAGATATTACAGTAAAGTATACAGCATACGGTACCATTTATTCGGTCTGCCTGCTATGCCGAAAGCAGAGTGTACCTAATCAGATTAGACTTCTTCGTCCCGTTTAATTCTGTGTTAACTCTTACATCAAAACATGCAAGCATAATCACATATACATAGATATAGTTCCTCTAAAATGCAGCCCGGATGAATGTATACAGCTGAAACCGTCAGAGTTAGCTAGGAGCATGAATCAAAAACCCTTCATCTCCTGGATTAAATACCTCACTCCGTCCGGACTTCAGGCAGCTATATTAAAATTCATTTATTCGTCGCCCACTAGGAGATTCTGTGGCTTCGTACGCGTTTCCATGTTGTATATTTCAATTTTGGAAGAATACATGCATATTCTGATACTCTAAGCAGATCTAGTGAACAGATTTGTCTGGATTAAATAGTATTTAAAAGAGAATGTAAAGAAGTAGGACTCATTATTAATACCGAAAAAACCAAGTTCATGGTTATAACTAAAAACCCAAACAATAACCCTACTCTCACTTGGAATGGAAAACAAATAGAACGGGTGCAGAAATACAGATATCTCATAAATGCTCAAATGGATCCAGACGAAGAAATTAAGATCAGAATAGAAATGGCTCGAAAGGCATTTATCAAATACTCCTCAATGTTTACAAACAGAAATGTACACCTCCACCTCAGAATAAGATTTATGGAATGCTATGTGTGGTGATTATTGTTATACGGAGTGGAAACTTGGACATTGAAAGTTCAAATGATCAAAAAACTTGAGGCATTTGAGATGTGGCTCTATAGACGCATCCTGAGGATACCCTGAACTGACAGAATCACCAACGAAGAAGTTCTAAGACGTACTGGTCGCAAAAGAAAGCTGTTGACAATCATTAAGATAAGAAAAATATCATACATAGGTCACATCTTACGCAACGATACATATATACTGCTACAAAACATTACGCAAGGCAGAGTGGAGGGGAAGAAAGATATTGGCAGAAAGAAAAAATCCTGGCTTCGAAACATATGAGAATGGATCAATCTCAACGTCGAAGAACTGTTTCATGTTGCAAGAGACAGAGACGCATTTAGAAACGTGGTCGCCAACCTTCAATGAGAAGTCGTGTCGTGTTAGTTTAAGGTTGCAATGTTATGTGTTTGGTGCAAATAACTAGAATTATTTAACGCTTTCTATGCTGAAAGTGGTGAACCAACAGAAACAACTACTTCGAGGCCCAATACCCCTACCGGCATCGAATTACACCATGGGCTCGAGTGCTTCCTTTGGAGAGACGTCAAGGAAGTGATTTCGACCTAACCTAAAGTGAGCTCAAGGATATTACAATAGTTGTCTGAAACATGTCCTGAATCAGGCACGACGTCCCTGATCTACGCTACGGTAGTGCTTTCATATCAGAGTGATACCGAGTTTTAGCCTGGTCCACCTGACGAGATACTAAACATCGAAACAGCGCGGTCGATGACAAGCGACATCGTACCGGATGCGATTCAGGACATGTTCCAAACAAGGATGATAATATCCTTGGGCTCACTTGGAATAAGGTGGTAATTAATCACTTTCTTGGTTTTTATACTGTTTTGGTATATGCTGATCCGTTTTCAAATAATTGGTCTACTAACCTAGTATTAAGCTAGCAGATTTCGAGTATACTCATTTAAAAAGAATCATTTAATAAGTTACATGTGGAATTATGACTGATTAATTTATTTGAGTTAGGTTATGGTACACTACACTTCACATCGATATCTAAGCTGTTTGTAGGTTAGCCCACTTAGCAGCTCTGGAAGTTCTTTGCCATACTTACAGAGTCATGAATGTATTCTCATGCAAACAAAACTGGCTATTTATGATCATATAATTTGTTTCAGAAAACTGAAAACTAAGCGAGATCCAAAATAAAAAATGTAAATCTAGGCTTGTGTATCAAGACCTACCTACCCCAATCTGTTTATGTTTCTGAATTTTTGTTTTGTCTGTTAGGCATCGCACCTGTCAGATGATGCAGTAGTCAATTTCTGTTTAAATTTATTAATTTTAAATTGGCAATTCCTAAAAGCGACAAATTATTACAAACGCAAATTTTAGAATTTACCAAACTAAACTGAAAGTGACTAGTACACTAACTGACAGGTACAGTGCCCGATGATAAGCAAAAATTTCGAGCAAAAAACTGAACATGTACAGGGTTATTCACGTTACTCGTCACGGAGCATTATCGCTAAAGTATTTGATAAAAAAGAGAATAATAATTTCCGATGGATGGAAACCCATAAAGGCTACATTTTAAAAATATTTTCATGTTATACAGGGTGTCCCAAAAACACGAAATGTATCAAAGCTAGGTTTTTTTTTTAAATGGAACGCCCCGTTTTTTATTGCATATTCAGATTCCCTGGTGAATTCCAGTGTGACTTTGTGTATCATACATGGGACTCAAAGCGAACCCTTTAGGTGTTAATTACCATTTTCGGTATAAGTAGATATCAGGAAAGAATTGAATATCGCAGACATTATAAAATTTGAAAAGCTGTGACATTGCCGCCTTACTAAGCATAAAATGCGTCAGCTTTGATGAGACTGTCAAATTTAAATTACGTTTATGCTTGGAGAAGTCGGTCGATTAATTAAGGAAACTTCGATCAGCGATAACTTGATTTTTTCAAACGGGAATGCCTAATTCTTTTTATACGGTTAAACGTAGAATTTGATAGCCTTTCTAATGATATAAGGTTGTGAATATCAGTCTCTAGTAGTTTTCATTTAATTTTAAATTTTCACATCGGTGTTTTTCAATTTTCCTACCTATAAGCAACGTAGCAGGCCATGAAATATAAACAAAAATCTGCTGAGGCAGAAGAAAACAACTAAGCAGAAAAATACACACGAACTAGACTAAAGGGACAAGATTATAAAAATTACTCTAACCAGAAACAACAACGGTAACATCTCTAAGGCCAAAGAGAAGCTGGAGTATGGCAGCAATAGATTTTTTTACAGTCTACTGGCTACCGTAATTTACTAGAGGTTACAAATTTCCAAGACAATTATTTAATTGTATTTTATACGCTATCAACTACTATTTGTGATAATGTTCAGTAAATATTACTTATTGTATTAGATTACTTAAAACCATACATTATATCTGAAGAATATCGACACACTATCAAATTTGAACTTGATTCAAAATAAAAACTAAAAACATCGACGAGCTTTTACAGATGTTGGTTCAAGCTGGAGACTATGTTCTCGTATGCAAATATGGCAGAATTTCTTATTCTTTTAATGGCATTTAAAAGAATTATTAGTCTCCTTCGTGTTATGGCGACTAAAGTTCCTAAACTTAGATCCTGTGCAAATGTTAAACTTGCATGGATGACAATTGTATTTTTTTAGAATTATTTCTGCACTTGTTTTTTGTACAAAAACTGCTTCTTCTTTGTGCTTACAAGATGATGAATGCGTTGCTTCTATGTAACCTAATACGTTTGTTTCCCTTTGCTTCCTATTCTATTCTCCTTGAAATAAGTTTTAGGACGTGTTGAATAAAGGATCCGTACCTACTATATTAAATTTATCTTTAGACTAGCAAATATATCTGAAAATGGTTGCTGTCTCTCTGGGTATCTAAGCTGCCATTATTATAGAAAATTGACAATAATTAAAATGAAAACACAAAGAACAAAGCTATATTTAATAAAAATATTATTAAAAGCTGACAGTCTCGCAAGTTTTTGGCAGATTTGCTTTTTTGTTTTTAATAGATGAGGCATAGCCCTCTATATCTACTCAATATTATAATGATACAATATTCATCATTTTAATGAGACATTATTATTCAAAAAAAAATTATTTTGATTCTGTTTTTTCGAATTTGAGTAGGAAGTATCTTGTAAAGTAATAACAGCTTAGATGCTTATTATTTATAGTTGATTAACTATGGCCTACTGCTACAAATTAAGTAAAAATTGGAAAATTCAAATTTTGAGCGTAAATTTCAAAATGACTTGATACTAATATATATTTTTGAGAAGCTTGAATTATTCTCGATTGATTTTGAAAATAATATACAGAATTTAAAAAAATACATGTTTGCTTCATAACTGAAAAAAGGTTAGAAGAAGAAAAAATCAACCTACACCACTGGATTCTACAGAAAAAAATTATATAAGACTCTGACCACTGGATTCTACAGACAAAAATTATATAAGACTCTTTTTTTAAACTTTGCAATAAAGCAAAAGACAACCGAGATACGAGGGTGGTCCCAAAATCGATAATTTTCGATTTCACCCTGTATCTCAAAAACCAAGAGGGCCATGGTAATCTTGTTGACCGCACCTTTAGTTTGACAAAAAAAGTAGCACACTGCCGCGAAAACCGCAACTCTCTGTCTACTAAAATAACCGAGATACCCCGTAAAAGTGCTCAAAATGGGACACCCGGTACTACCAAGGTATGCACACATTCTTAATGCGACTATCCCTTTTTTCCAGGTGTTCGGATTTCACTTGCGAGTAGTATATTTGTGTAAAGGCTGACGTCATTTCTTTCTAGCTTAAAGGCCCGGTCAAAGAAAGAGAGTTCTAGAACGCAGAGTTACGTCGTTCTCTAACGCCGCTTTACAGCGTTCCGTTGTTTGTACCAAACAGGTCTGATTGACGGGTTGATACTGGAATAATACAATACAACGGAACGCTGTAACGCCGCGTTATAGAACGCCTCCTGTTTGACCAGTCTTATCACGTAAAAATTTGCGACAGCGTTGCTGAGCAGATGTCAAGCAACAGCGACACGACAGCAACAGGACTGTCAAAATTGTAGGTTATATGTTGCTGTCTGTCACGATGACGTCGTTGCATAATACACAATTTAGGTTTGACAGCAGACATTGTGCGATTTTCGCCTGTCGCTTGGCGTCTGCAAGATTCGTGTGATAAGGCTGCCCGGGCCTTTAGAGTTGAGCTGGATCTGCTCTGCTGTACTATATTTTACACATCTCTGCAAACATAGTAATTTGCTGAACCTGTCTCATGCCCCTCGTAGAGTCAGTCTGATTCTTTTCAACCTATTTCGCGGCAATTACATGCGCAGTCAATTATTCAGACAGACGGAAAAATTCAAGCGGGGAAACTCGCAGGTGGTTTTACCGCTGTTGCATACGTTAGAAACACCATGTATCAATAATGTAGCAGGTTATGCGAAGGGCGATCCTCCCGTCCTCCGTAGGCTCGCAGCCGTTGGGAAACGAGGTTAGCGCACATGGTTGGCGTATGTGTGTAATTTGCTCGCTTATAATTTAATTGAGGTGAAACAGCCCTGGCGCTATTGTTTTGTCGTAACAAACAATTTTATGAGGATGGAATGATAACAAGTGTAGAACAAAGGTGTAGATGCTTTTGCAGACAATAGCGGTGAAGTCAAAACGTCGTGGCAAGCATAGGGGATAGACTAGGATGCAAGTATCACCGTATAAGGGTGTAATTGACTCTGATAGTCGACATTGCACACGCAATGGGTCAAGTAGATGTCATATATACACATCTACATAGAGCTTTTAATACCACTGATTATTTTTTAATTTTACCAAGGCTTTCTTCAGTTGGTCTATCACCTCTTTTACTCTCTCTTCTACAAAGTAACTTGATTGGACGTACACAATTCAAACAGTACAGTAGCACAGCATAAAGGGTAAAGCAGCACCGTAACTCTTCAAATTGATGCGAGAAACATGCACAAACTTTTTTGGCTACTTCCCGATGCGTTCCCGATGCAGAGCGATAGGCCAGTCTCAGTATACGCTTTGCCGTTGACGAGTGTATATCGTGATTTCCAGGGCCGTATTGAGTTGTTTTGTTGTGCGTTTGTCGGTGCTATGGATGTGATGGAACGAGGAATGCATCGTTGTTTAGCTGTGCTCTGTACAAATACGTCAAGAAACTGTAAATTCAGCTTTTTTGCGTTTCCGTCAGACGTTGAAAGGTATGTATAAGAATTGCTTTAGTAAAAATGATGTACCTATCTATTATTGTTTTATCCAATATTAGTTGTTAGATTGTTTACTATGCTCATTAATTGTGTATAAAAAGAAACGTTGTCAGAGCTTAAACATACGCTTAGATTACAAAATAATGTTACACATTTGTAAGTTTTGTTTTATATTTAACAATATACACATACGGATATTTTATTGATATTAAAATGCTGGGTTAGGGTTATTCGTCCATCAAAAGCATATAATATTTTATTAACTAACGATCCATCATTAATGATCCCTTTCCTGTCACTTTTTCGCCAGCCTTTTGTCCTACAATTTCATTATTTGCCGATTACATAATTCGAAAAGAGGCATTCCGAAAATATATTCATACCCTGCACAATGGGGTTTTTCCGTGCTATTATAATCCGAACAGATTATTTCTGCCCAATCTTTTCATAGTTGTCTTTTAAACGAAATGCCGATCATTGCTCTGTAGCGTGCATATAATTATCACTATGGGATTTTTAGGGATATAATATTCTCGCTCAGGTCCTGTACCAATCGCTTCTCTAACGCGACTTAAACGCGACGGTCGAAGTGAGACCCGAAAGATTCAAGGTCATCAAAACGTCCTGAAAAATTTGGCTTGAGTTTCGCTGCTGGTTCACCCTTTATGCTGTGACAGTAGTTTGAGGCCAGTAGTATGCGCTACTAGATCAGGTGTGCCCCAAGACTGAAATTTTAGAACCCCTATTGTTTTTCATTTTCATTAATGACCTTTTTTCACAAATAGATTGTATCCACTTGATTTTTGCGGTTGATCTTCAACTCTTTAACAAAATGACCCACAAAATTCATAAACGGTTGACTGACAATTCCTTAAGGTTAAGTATCCCTAAATGTAAAGTTAACTCATTCACTCGAAAGTAATAACTCCAAATTGTATAATTATTCTGTAAATGACTAATCACTAGTAAGGCTTGATACAAAAAAGATCCAGGTGTCCACATTGACGTTAAATTCACGTTTAGAAAACATACTGATCAAATCACTGCTGTAGAGTCTACATTGTTGGGATATTGTGTACGGAGTGTACGGTTTTTGCCGATGTTGAAACTAAAATTATTTTATATTAGTTTCGTTAGAAGTAAGTAATTTTGTAACGTAGTGTCGGGGCCAGTCTACCAAAATTCCATACAAGCCATGGAAGCTGTTCGAAGGAAATTCCTCAAATATTTATATAACAGAAGTCACGGTCTCACGCTCATTACCCAGTTAGAGGATTTAGTCAATCGGTTTTACTTAAAGCGTATGATATGAAGCTGCTGGTAAACAAACGTATTTTAACATGGCTTTCCTTTCTGTATAGGTTGGGTTACAAAATAGTCAATTGTCCATACCTGATAGTAAAACTAAGCTTCTCTGTGGCAGGGATTAAGTCCCGTAATTATTTTTTTTCTATACTGATTTCTGTAGAACAAACGTATTTTCAAAATCACCTGTAATTTAGTATGTGTTTAATATAAAATAAGGTATGTCAGTTTTGTGACAGTCATTTTGACAGCCTTTGGTCTCTTTTGTATTAGGATGCGTGCGCTAGTTGATTCCGATATATTTATACTGTTTATTTTGTTTTAGTTTAGTTTCTTATTTTGTTTTGTAGTATCATCTGTTATTGGGCGTAAACTTGTTGATGATAAGAAAATAAATACAAACGTAGAGGAACTGTTTTAGAGGATAATCTTTATCCCCTATCGTAAATATTATTACTGTACAGCTATCAACTCCAGTAGCTGACTAGGTAGCTTACTATATGACCGGAGGAAAATTATTTTATGCTTACTGCCCTTCTAGTAGGCAAAACATAAACCCATTGTAGTTAATGTTTGAATTAATCAGTTTCGAAGTCCAAATACGACTAGATATGAGTACCGTAGTACATGTGACTGAGCAAAGGCATGATTATGACTAAAGTCGTAATGACATTGGCGTGATTCAGACCACGTGAGGTCATGTGGACCTTTTGCATTTCATATTTATATTATGGTGCTTTACACAACGTAAGTATAATAAGTCAAATTTTCTTTGTTTCTTTTGTAGTGTAATTATTTTTTTACAAATTTGTTTGTTTTATATTCTTTTAGGTGTTAACTGATAAACATTTTTCAAGTTACACAAGGTACACGTACGTCCAAGCGGTGATTAATGACCTCAGGTAGGAAGTCATCGTGATTTAAATCGTTTGCCCTCAGAACGCACTCTCATGTAAAGTAGTGGGTGCCTTGGTTGTTTGAGTCATTGTCATTTTTACCCTTGTTTAGAGAGCAAGTCTACTCAGCTACCATGCTGGAATTTAGTTCTGTTGATTCTGTCTGTGGAAGACTCACATCAGGTGTGCACTGTATTAGATGATACTGGACCTACCAATCACAGGAAATCAAATTCTTGCAGCAACGTGTTCAAGAAATTCATCAGTCAGGAAGTGTCAGTTAGTCATCTGTTGATGGTGAAACAGAAATGGTTTAAAAACGTACAGGTAATGTCAATCTTTGATTTTGGGCGCTAGCTAAAATTACAATACTGTCTAAGTATGACACTACTGAGATACTGGATTCTCATTAATGAACGTTTAGCTGTAACAAAACTACAAAATAGTGGCGTGAAAGGGTCGAATGTGGCCTTAGTGCTGCGATCTTGGTAAATCACTTTCATTCAGGAACTCAGAAGCTTCAAAACAAGCCGAGATTCTTACTCAGGCCGAATATGATCATTCAAGACTTCCATTATGACTTGCTGCTCTTGAAATCTGTTACTGGAGTTATTTTTTGTCATTTGATAGAGGTTATGTAGATGGTCAAAAAATTAGTAGAGTTTATCTTTAAGCAGATGTGTTTTTAACTGTATTCTGTTGAATGGGGATGTATTAGAAAGAAGCCATTTGACAAAATTCAAAAAAATTACACAAATAAGATTTCAAAGGAAATGAAAGTATGTCTTAATTTCATCTTCTGTTATTGTCTTTACATATATCATTCCATAGTGTATCAATTTCTCTACTCGATGCTATATTGAAAAAGTATTTTGTTTATGACTCTAATATTAGTACGCGTGATGTCACATTATAGCAAACGAATAGAATAAACCTAGATACGTTGTCCAGAAACCCTCTTCACAATTTTACTATAATAGCTCTTTGCTTGTTAAACTGATTATACGTTGAGGCATTTATTATTATCATACCTACATCTACCAATTTCTCAGTAAAAGTTATAAAACATTCAGATTGAGTGGTTAAATGCAAATTTCAGGTGCGGCATGTAAAGCGACTTGAACGATTACAGGTCTGAAAGATTTATGAGACTTTTATTAGAATCTAAAACAAAAATAATTGATAATAGAATATTTATGGTGATCGCTTATAGTACTAAGGTTGATAACATCGGTTTTGTTTGAACTCATCTACGTGGATGGAGTCATATAAAAGGAAAGTCGTTGGAAGATACGTCAAAGAAGATACTCCCTAACCTTTGGTTCCATGAACAGCTAAATAATTGGGGTTCCACCAATAGATAAAGAAAGTGAGAGTACTGCCAAGAAATTTTAATTTGAGTTAATATGGTTTATGTCATATCCATCAGGGAGAAACATTGCAATCTTTTCTGTTCAATCTATCCGATTGTATCTGTCTCTCTTACTTCCTTCCTTCTTACTTCATCCCAGTAAACTCATATACGTTGTTTAAACGTAATTTAAACGTGTAAACGGTTGAGAATACGTTTTTCTTTAGACTAATAACGGTTTGATTTTGGTGTCAATATATACCATTATACGAAGGCGTCATAACAACGTTTAATTAAATACACAATTCTACGGCGACCTATTTTCACGTTAAAATAATCTTGTGTACTCCATAAGTAATATGTGAAGAAAAAGATGTACTCAGACGTTAAAATAATGTACTGATTCATACTCGTTCTGAAATTCATAGAGTTTCAACGTTGAAGTAACGTTAGTCTGAATCATTTCATTTATCATATGAGCAACTGTTTTACAAGAGTCCCATTTTTAGATTAGAAGCAAAGTCTAGTCAAGCGTCAAAACGACAAAAAGATTATACTATTATTTTGCTAATCTTCTATAAAGTATATAAACCGTTATGATAATAGATGAAAATAGCGTGCATTGCTTGTTCAGATACAAGTTTTCCTGAACGGAGCAATTTGATTGGTCCGAAAGAGCCAGTGTCACTTCCAGGCTGTGCGTGAATGTCATGCCATCGATGCTGGTGGCGGCCATTTTCACCTGTGTTGTTGTAGAGTACATCCACATGATTAACTACTTTGCTGAGATGAAAATGCGAATGTACCTAATGTCAAAATTCTGCTGTAGACCTCAGATGCATATGATCTTGTTACAACTGATTTCTCTTCTCAATTCATGGAGTACATAATTATAACTGTTTCAAAACAGCAATGCAATTATCATGCTTTATGATTATTATTTGAGTTTTTCTTTCATTCTATTTCATACTGTTGAGCAAATAAAACAGTATTGGTTTATTCTACGTTCTATTTTCACGCATCTGTAATGATTCAGTTTAACCTAAAATTGAAACTATGATTTCCAAATGGTTAATAATGCCGGATATTTGTAGCCTGTAATCAAAAATGGATAGGTAGCTAGGATTGTTCTAGGTTTAATGAGAATGTTTTACTTTTAGATAATTGTAAATTATAACAGGTTTTAAAATTATCTCGAAACGTCAAGTAGAAAGAAAAGTAAAAACCGAGGTATTTTGATGAAACAAAAATTTACGTTGCGTTTTATATATTCTCTTTATAAGCGCCCTTATAGTTGCGTATAAATTTTATTTTAAGCTGGTTATATTCTTTTGATAAGCAGCTTTCTAATTTGATGTATTCGCTTATTAGTGAGAGTTCAATAAACACGTTAAAAGACATACATTTGTTGAGTTTTATCTATGGCATCCTCCAAAATTATAAGCACTATTAATAACAATTCAAGTACAACCTAAAAATAATGTTGTAATTAAGGCAAAAACAGTATCTTATTCACGTCGCGAATACACAACTATTAAACGTTTTTGAAAAGGAGTAAAAATTGAACATCTTTAAACGTTCACTGGTCGCTTTTTTAAAACCGGAATGAAACGTATATTTATACGTAACTTGTAGCGTTAGAAACCGCGACATTTTATAGTTGATTGTACGTAAAAAGGTAACGTTAAGTTAAAATGGAAATGTGCCACGGATTAAACAACCTTGAGCTAACGTTTGAGTGCTGGGATTATAATCCTTTATTCGTTACTCTACTCCTAATTTTTGCTATGCGTTGCCAAATAGTCTGGATTTATCGTTTGACTGAACTCAGAAGGAGAATCGTCGAATAAACCCATACTTGATAAAACAATGTAACTTAACGACCAATCAATCTATAATACGGGTTCCATTACCAGCGTATCTGGCTCCATAACAGGAAATTCATCGTGGAGACGACCGCAGGAATGACGCTCCAGCAATTAATGCTCCTTTATTGGTGAAATTTATAGCCGCTCTGGAAAATAAACAAATTGATAGATTGAGTTTAAAATGAAAAATGTCTTGCGGTGGAAAATGGTTGCGGCAGAGCCGTGTCGGAAGTGTTGATGATTATATTATAAACGGGTCGGTGTACATTTCATTATCGATGTTCTCTAACGAACACGACGTTAAAATATCCTGGACTGTTTTGAATTACGTCAAACTGTTGGCAGAGAAGAACGTCACTCGATAAAGTAAAATTTATTATTTACAAGTTCGGTAGGTATCCACATGGTTTTGAAATGTGGACGTGGAGGAGAATGCTGAGAGTTTCTTACACCGCCCATCGAACTAACGTTTCCATACTGGATGAGCTCGGTAATCCAAAGAGACTATCCTCCATTGTGTCGACGAGAATGCTTACGTTCTTCGGACATATTCACAGAAGGGATAATATGGAGAAACTTATAGTTCAAGGTCACGCCCCTACACGCTGGGTGGACAACGAAACAGAAAGAGCGCCACTGAACTGACAGTAAATCGCGAACGATGGCGAGTTACAGTCTCAGAACTATTGATAATATTCGTGTCGGCAATACTCTAGCTCCGACTTAATGCATTTTACGAGTTCACAACATGTCTGTGAAGACATTGTGACTATGACCATGAGGTATCAACATAGAGATGGGTGGGTCGTCAGAACGCGCGGTGGATATATAAAGAAAAGATGGAGGAGGGGTTAAATATGATATTTTTTCTTCACAAAATAAATGGGTACAGCTCTGAAAATTTGCAATACAAACGGAAATATTATAAAAAAGTAAGGAAAAAATTGTCAGAAGTGTGTAGACGAAAAGTAAAGAGCCGTCAGAGGGCGCTTAAAAAGTTTCGACAAACTTTGCAACAGTTATGTCACTATGAATAAATACCAGAGACTTTTAGAACATTGCATATTATTCTACACAGGAGCTTGTAGACCTTTCATGTAGACATGTTTATGATATAACTTCAAATAAACTCTACTCCATTCTACTATAATATACGTACCACTGGTTCTCCTGCTACTACTACATAAAGAGAAAGAAGTTTTTGCTTTAATTTGGTCCCTTACTAAAAATTAGTACACATTGTCATGTTCGTTTCACAGCTGTTTTATACCCCTGCACTACCTTTTTGATCCCGCACAGCTGTTGTATCAACAATAGCCGATGTCTGTTCAAGTACTTTAAACTAGTGAAATGGATTTGGGAAATCGCACCGATAAAATCCTGCGAGTAATTTTTTATGCACTTTCTTATTACCATCAATCTTACTTGTACTATCAGAATTCGCCAAACACTCGCAGGTCGCTATAGAAAAACCGATGTCATTTTGCGACTACACGTTCCCATCTATGTCTTGCATTTGCCTGGAAGCTCAACCCCTCATATGTTTATTGACGCCGTAAAATGAGACCTATGCCGCGTTCAGAATGAAAGTAAATTTTATTTGATGCGTGGTTGAGCGTTATATGGAGCAATGGAGGGGATTGCTTGGATCCACTCTGTTCCTGTCGCAGCTGATAACGGAATTGAATAGGGAAAAAATGGGAATGACACTGTGCATATCTAAGTCTGGATGATATTCCTACTTTTGGAGGGTATTTCAGGATTGGTGTCAAATAGCCTGTCACTGGTATATCAACTTATATTTAACGCATAGCAATATTTTGACACAGGAAAAAATAATCCACTTACTATATAGGAGCGACCACACTCTTTGGATTACAGCTTTGGCCAAGGCTGTGTATCCTTGAAGAGAACTTAGGGTCGGTTTCTCAATGTTCAGTTAAATACCTCATCTGGAAGTTAACATTTAGCTGTTGGATGAATTGTTTACACAATCGAAGGTTGAATTTTATCTTACAGTTAAAACCTTGTTACTAGAAGTTATTTCGACTGACAATAATACCAACATTAACAACCTACAGTTAAAATGATAACATAAGGCATTTACGGAGACAGTGATCTGGATCCGGATCGATCAGTATCAGCTCAATCAGCTGTTCAGTGACATCTATGATTACGTGGATTGAACGAACATCGAACAACGAAAACGTTGGTTAGTAAAAACAGCTACTGATCTCAATAACCCGACCGTGATCACTTACCGTATAAGAGTGGACTGACTCTATTTCTGACTGATTCTAGATCACTTTCCGAACGTCAGGATCAGTGATCCTTGTGAGCGGGTTGACTCAATCATAGTTTTCGTAAAAGCACATAGAGATAAATGCACAAAACATAGTGAGTATGATTTAGGCCCACGAAGGGGTGTAAACTAACTCGCGTCCGTGGCAGAATACCACACGTGCACCCTGGGTAACGCTAAATGAGTTAGAGCGATCTTTGGCAGCCAGATTATATCGTTAGATCTCCTGGCTTTACTTTACATGGATTCCCGCAACGGTCCTTCTCAGGACCCATTAACAAAAAATCTCGGAGAGATTGTTAGAATTTTTCAACTTAACGTTGAAGGTCTTAGCAGAGCTAAGTGTGATTACATATCAAAGCTCTTGCTAGACAATAATATAGACTTGGCCATAATCCAGGAAACTCACATAGAAAACGAGGAGCAACAACGCCAAAGAGGCAAAATTCATGGATATGATCTACTTGGAGTCACCTATCATCGTTCGTACGGTCTTGCAACCTATGTCCGGAGTGACATCGACAACGCTAAGCTCGTTTCCAGCACAACTTCAAACATCGAACAGATAACAACAAAAATAGGAGACATCGCCATAGTCAATGTGTATAAGCCACCGCAGCAATCTTGGCCTGATAATACACTAGAGGTACATCAACACCCTGTGGTATACGCCGGCGATTTCAATAGTCACCACACTACCTGGAAATACCGGAGCACAGACGAAAATGGAGAACGCCTGTTAGACTGGGCTGATTCCAATAATTTCAACCTAATTTTTGACGTCAAAGAGCGTAAAACCTTTAGATCAGCTGCATGGAACACCGAGTCAAATCCAGACCTGTGCTTCGCATCAGTTGACTCTCAAAATCGTCAAATACCAGTTTCAAGGAAAGTTCTGGACGATTTTCCACACAGTCAACATCGTCCGATTATCCTCGAAGTTGGAACCCAAATTCCAATCATCCGCTCTACACCAAGACCGAGGTGGAATTTTGGAAAAGCCCAATGGGACAAATTTGCTGCGCAGCTGGACTCAGCCGTTCGATGGATCCTGCCAAAAAGTAGCAGCTACGACAGATTCATTAAAGCTGTTATAACAACAGCTAAAAGGTGCATCCCCCGAGGTTTCCGAAGAGAATATGTTCCGGGATGGAACGATGACATAGAGAGGCTTTATCAAGAGTTTGAGAACAGCGGAGATTCTGAGATAGCTGATGAACTCCTTCACTCTCTAGACGCAGAACGCTGCAAAAAATGGGAACAAGCAGCCAGTAACATGAACTTCAAAAAGTCAAGTAGGAAAGCTTGGAGCCTTCTTAGGAAACTAGGGAGCTCTAACCCACCCACACGCCAAAATAATGAAGTATCGGCTGACCAAATCGCAGCACGAGTTGTAGCGCTCTCTAAGGTCCCAACTAATAGACAGCACTGTAAAGATGTTAAGAAACAACTGAAAGAACGTCGTCAAGCAACATTAGCTCACCCTGTATACTCGACGCCATTCACTGTTGAAGAAGTAAATAACGCCTTGGAAAACACTAAGCCTGGCAAAGCCCCTGGATTTGATGGAATCCACCCTGAGTTTCGCAAAAACTCTGGGAAACATACCAGAATGTGGCTGAGCAAATTTTTCAGTGACATCTTACAAACAGGAAGCATACCAATGAAGCTTAAAAAATCAAAAGTTGTTGCAGTGCCGAAACCATACAAACCAAAGAATCTACCTGAGAGCTATCGGCCTATATCCCTACTGAGTTCATGTTATAAACTTCTTGAAAGGATGATACTAAACCGGATAGGTCCAACAATACTGGATTTTTTTATTTATCGTATGGCTCAAAAACATGACGGTAGTAAATATAGATTAAAAGAAAAACTATTATAACCTATACTAAAATAAAATATATACAGCTACAAACTAAGATACATAGTCTTTGGTATTTACAGGTTGATGTCAAGTTCTTTCAACCACTTCAGCGCCAACGGTGTGGCTGTGAAGAACTCTTCTCGCGATCCCTGAAACGCACGCAGTTCACATTCGCTCGTAATATGGTTTATAGTTTGGCGGGGCGCGCCACAGTCACATAAGGGAGTATGCACATAGCCCCACTTGTAAAGGGAGTCGGCACATCTGCCGTGGCCTGTTCGGACTCTATTAAGTCTTACCCACTCTTTCCGGGGTAGTTCTGATCCTGGAAGTAAGGCTGCCCCCATAAATGCGCATCGCGAGTGGTGTTCCGCAAAACCTTCCCACTGAGAGCGCCATTGGTTTAAGGAACAATACTGGAACATATTCCCATTGAACAGGCTGGTTTTAGGCCACACCGTAGCTGCACGGATCAGGTACTCAGCCTAACAACCCACATTGAGGCTGGGTTTCAGAAACGGCTGAAAACTACAGTAGTGTACGTCGACTTGACTTCAGCATACGACACAGTTTGGAGGGAAGGCCTTCTTTTCAAACTCCTGAAAGTAGTACCGTGTGGCCGAATAACGTCGCTATTAAACAACATGCTTTGCGATAGGCCCTTCCAAGTAATAACGGGTGACAGTAGAAGTAAAATGAGGCACCTAAATAATGGTTTACCCCAGGGCTCAGTTCTTGCTCCAGTCTTATTCAACCTATACGGACATTAGAAAATTTGGAAAAATGTAGGAAAACTTGACAACTACGAAGGGTGTGTAGTGTTAGCGATTTGTTTGTTATTGTTGTCATGTATGACGTTGCTGTCAAAAATACCGTTTAAGTGTTAGGTGTTTAAACGTCAAGGAATCATCTGGAAATTTCGAGCCCGTCAAGTGTGCGTCGTATAAATAATGATAAATGCGTATACAGAGTGTTAATTATTGATAGACCGTATTTCAAAGGCATATTTATGACTCAAATTCAAATAAAAAAAGCTCATACAGGGTGTCCGTGTAGTCAACCGACAACGCTTGACAGGTGATAGACCCCACATTTCTATGGACACTGAAATAGGAACATGAAGCCTTACAATGCTTTATTTTCAAGATGCAGGGTGTCAAAATGTTTTCTTTTATTTTCGCTTTTCCCAATTCTTTCGCAGTAAAATGGCACAACGATATAAACTTACGTATCGGGGGTTTTTAAGGTGAAAAATCCAAATTCAACCATAGTTTTGCTATCATGAATAGAGAGCGCCACGCAAGGAACATTGAACGGATTTAAATTATTAAAACCTCTTTCCGGTTTGCTGCATCAATGCACCTATCAAAAAAGTCCCCAATATGTTTTACATGAAGAAGGTATGATTTGTTTGAGTCTCTAGAGGTAACTGTTTTCAAGGTAATCTTCATTGAAATTTCCAATGCGACTGAATTGTAAATTGCGATCGAAAGAATTATCGGTATTTCCGCACGAATAAATATCATGCTTAGGCTCATAATTTTAAATACCATTTACGAAGTATTCTCAAATTTCAATACCACCTGTGTTAAAAATTAGATATATTTGAAACATGTCTTTTGATCTACATAATATTAATTCGGGCCAGAAAACCGATAATTCTTTTGATCACATTTTACAAGTAATTGGGCTGCCTTGGATATTATAATAAAGGTTATTTCGAAAAAGGTTACCTCTACCTTTTTTTCGTAACACATATTGACGAAACGATGTTTTTAATATTCAGGTTGATGCTCCTAAACTGAAAAAAGTTTTGTTAAGTTAAAAGAGTTTGATGTGCCGTAGGTGACACCCTCTATTCATGCACGTTGTGCCATTTTATTGCGGGATAAGTGAGAAAAAAAAACAAAATAAAAGGAAATATTGACACCCTGTATCTTGAAAATTAAGCATATTAAGGCTTCATGTCCCTATCTCAATGTCGATAATAATGTGAGGTCACCTTGAATAAACAATGGATCGACATGTAGCTTGAATATTCTGGATTTCAAGATACAGGGTGTGAAAGATAGGAAATAACATTGTATTTTTATCAATGACTCACACCCGTATGCACCGTTTGGCGATTCTAATCCTAGTTCCCTAATCGCGTTTTGCCAATCTTTGGCATGTAGCCATGCACCGTCAAGAGAGTAACTAATCCAGATTGGAGATACGGCAAGATTGTGTTCGCAAGATTGTTTTGACAGTGATAGTGTCAAAATTGTCAGTTTTCGGTGCATAGGAGACAAGTAGTCTAATCCAGCTTTACGTAACTAATCGTGCAAATGACTTACGGTGCATACGGGTGTTAAAGATTAATGAGCCATTTTTTTTGTATCTGTAGTCTTTCACTGCATTAAGAATCTAAGTCACCACTGACTAGAAGATAATTATTCTTTCCAGTGGCGTGTCGGCGGGCAGTCCCACGAGAATATTAGCAAAAAGATGTGCGCCTCTAACTTTGAAAAAATTAAATGCTGTTCAGATTAAATAGATAAAAATACCTTTTCTTTTCTTTCAATGTCGCTTCGTATCTCACTTTGTTTTGGAACAAATAAATAAAAACCACTTCATTGTGGTTTTTCCAAAACAAAGTGGGATACGAAGAGACATCAAAAGACAAAGAGAAGTTGGATTTTCATCTGTTTCGTCTGAAAAACAATATTTATTTTTTTTTGAGATCAGTGGCATACATTCTATATTTTCGAAACTTTGACACCATGTATCTTGAAGGCCAGACTGCACTACATGTTTAAGTGAACTTTTCTACTTGAATTTGGGTCGGAAATACGTTCAGAGAAAAAACTTAAAATTGATTAAAAATACAGGGGAATACAAAAGCGAAGACGTCTTGATTCCACGCATCCCTTTGATTTTAAACAACATGCCATTCGACTTTAAGCGGTTGCAGTTTTCAGTGCGGCTTGTATTTGCATGACGATAACTAAATAGCAAGGACAGTCGTTGAACGTTTGTGGGATCAATCTTTGTTTTCCATCACATGGTCATGTAGCCTATTCCGTGTTCGTCATTATTTATTTATGGGCCCGTAATCGAAACAAAACATGTTGGATATCAAAAAGTATTTCAATGATCACTATGCTCTTCAGATAGGTAACTATTGTTTATTGCAGATTTAAGTTCAATTTCAATATTCATAGCTAAGACAGGACAGCGTCCGTCGGGTCAGCTAGTTATGAATAGAATTCCCTATTCAATTGCAGCAATTAAACAGTTTAATTGTGACGTATTTTGATGCAAAATTTAATTGCGGTGTTTAAAATTTTAATCGTAGCGATTGAGGTTTTCTCTCAGTGTAATGACTCATAATCTCAGTGTAACTGTCGTAATAGAAAATATGATTATAATGCTGTGAGCCTTTCTTTCGAGTCGAGTAATTTTGTTGTTCAGGGCATCATCAAAACCAGTGCATAACGTGAAAAGCAGTATCGATGATCCTTATTTCATTTATATATGTATGTATGCTCATTTAAAAAGCTCCCACCACGAATTTATCGAAAACCACTAATTAAAAGGAAAAATGCCGTGACACGTCAAAATATTTGGCAAGACGAACAGCTTTTTAACCAAAAGTAACTCATCCGCTTGTACCCTCTGCCCCCGAGGGTCAACCGCTTAAAATTTTTAAATGACAAGAGGCATCGAGTGATATCTGTGACGTTTGTTTTTTTAAAATTGGTCGATTCGTTTTCGAGAAAATTAGAAAAACCTTTATGAATGTTAATTTGTTCAAATAGAAAACGAAAACCCACGAACACGAAACACACGAAAATGTCACTTTCCACTTTACGTTATTGCGGACGATGCTTAAATTCCTGACGGACAATTGCAAAAACATCAGCTTTGAGTTTGTTTTCAACGGTTTGTCGATAACCTTTATTCTGACGTTAGACTTTCTAAAATCCTTCGATTCGTTTTCGAGAAAATTAGAAAAACCTTTATGTATGTTAATGTGTTCAAATATAAAACAAAAGCACACGAAAATATCACTTTCCATTGCAATAAGCATGCGATGTTTAAATTCCTGACGGACAATTGCAAAAACTTGTTGTGGGTTATCATCATAGCTGTTTTCGATGATGCATTGACGAAGGTCATTCAAACTTCCTGAACTTAACATAATAGATTTTAAATGGCCCCATAGCAAAAAGTATAACAGCGTCAAATTGGGAGATCTAGTAGGCCATTCTATAGACCCTCTTCGCCCTATCCATGTTTTTGGAAACACGTCTGGCCATTACCGAACCGGAAGAACACAGTGGCAACGAGTGCCATCTTACTGGAAATAGATGTCAGCCTCATCAAGTATAGGGTTTCCACTTCGACTTGGTTTTCAATGGCTTCAATGACAAGCGGATTAACAGTATTCCCATTATTTATAATATCTCATTTAAATGTGCATTAATGAAAAATGGGGATCCCTCAAACGGTGAAATCGAAAAATACGGCCGAGCTAAATTTGGAGGTCGTCTTGTCGAATCGTAATATCAACGGCATATCGACAGCATCGATCATCACCGGTCACTTTCAAGTGTTTGAGAGGGATTCGCCAGTCAAGAGGTACCATCACCGGAGACAAGAGGAGACTAGGGCGAAGAAGTCCACTGGCACCCGCCTGGCCAGAAGAATATCACGCCGCTTGGACCTGAGGTCAACCGTAAAGAGAACCAAGAGAAGATGCAACTTTTGGGCGACTTCAACTGCCGAAACGCTCAGAGGGTCAACATCCGGACGTTGGAAAGCTGATCCATCGAGGACGCCACCCGACTGCCGATGCTAGGAAGAGAAGACGGACCAGGAATGACGATCATTCATATTTTCGCTATGTAAGTCCCTATCTTTTTCTTACCCGTCTCTTGGTGTGCACAGAAAACTGAATATTTTAATATTCAATTTTATTATTATTATCGGTTGATATTTATATACGCAATTAGAACTTAATTTTATATTTTACAATACATATACATTTTCTAATTTAATGCTTGGTGATACGACGGGTACAGGCTACCACTCAGAATCAGACTCAGATATACAACCACCCTTTAGAGGTTGTGATCGCAATATGGCTGAAGCAACAGGTACTGAGATAATGCTTGCGAGAGATATGGTCCCCAAGTATCATGGTGGATCAAAAGATTTATTAGATTTTATTAATAAAGGAGACCAATTTATTGATTTGCTAAAGAAACCAGACGTAAATTGTGTTTTCAATAAGTTGCTGTTACATTAATTGGTGGGTTTGGCGACAAACGTAACGAGTCTTCCTTAGCTCAAGAACTAGCACGAATGTATCAGTATCCCAAAGAAAGTTATCAAAATTATTTCGACAGAATTAACGCCCAATTGCAAAAAGTTTTGCAACATATTAAGCTTCATGACCAGCCACAGGAATTTATAATAAAATCTAAAATGTAGGGTGAACAAGTTTTAAACAGGTTTATTAACGGATTAAGCGATCCATATAGAACAATTTTCGAAACGTGTGAAGTAAATAGCCTGCAGGATGCTTTATTCAAGTGTCAGCATGTAGAAAATTTCAGGTACGAAAGTTCTGTTACCAACTTTTTAAGAAACAAAAATGTTTCAAATCAGATAGCTACCGACAATCATTGTTGTCGTTAGATCCGCAGCGGTGAATAAACAGATATTTTTTAAAAACTCTTGTTCGCCATTGGCAAACATGTACATGTGCACTTTGTTTCTCAAAATGCCTGCCCATAGCCCCATACATTAATTTTTTTGGGGTACTGGGTATGCCCTTCTCCAAAAGCATGAAGCATTGCTCTACAGCTATGCTTATTAACAAATCCGGTTATATAAAATGTACTTTCATCAGTGAGGCAGATATTCTTTACATGAATAGTATTACACCACTAATCACTATAGTCATTTGTTAACAAAACTCGCTAATAGAAATCACCAAATTAGACAGAATTTGAAAAAGAACTTAACAGCAGTCATATAGGGTGTTCAATTTGAAATAAAAAGTTGGCATTGATCCAGGCACAACGGGCCACCCTGTATATATAAAATTAAAATAAAGTTAAAGTACAACTCACGACAAACAACTTTTGTATTTAACTTCTTGTTCTATCTCATACAGCTTCTGAGATAAGATAGTGGGTTATCTTATGTACCCTATACAGCATGCTGTAGACTTCTTCTTTTTTAAAGAGGAACTGATATCCGAAAGTGATACTGTACAAGGTAGAATTTGAAAAAATGCCGCTTCGGTACACGACTTCATGACCTACCCTGAAAAATTTTTGGATTTAGCAGGGCGGTAGATTTTTTCAGGCTTTTCTCCATAAGTTGTACGTTTTATCCAGTAACTGATCTTTAATAAATTTCATCTCTGCGGCTTATTTGTCATATTGTTAACCCGATAACTCTGAAGATGTTTTTAATTTGTGCTTGTTACGTTACATACTGTTTTTGCTTAGAATTGAAGGAAAACTTTAAATATCTAATGATAAACCGGAAGTTCTACTTAAAAAAAAATACAAAGACGCATTACATCTTCTCCTTATATCTTTAATATTTCACCAAAATAGTATACCGTTTCAATGCTTTTCTTGTCTTGTACAAGAAGTAAGCATATACTGCTTATTTCAGATATTCACTGATCTAGCCACGATATTCGCCTAAAATTCCTGTACTGGAATACGCAAATTACCCTTGTCCCTGCCGATTACAATTCGAATGCCTGGCACCTAAAAATTCAGACGGCTTCGCTAGCGGAAAGGTTTTGTGTATAGGAGATTTAAATTCCTCGTACCTTCAATACCCACCTAGCGCTCCAGTCAAAATTCAATATTGAACATGGACTTGTTGGTAAATATCTTGCGGAAAGACCTGTTGCCACTTGGAATTCTTGGAGGGTTTCCACGGCGAACATCACGTAGTCATTTTATTGGCGCCATCTTTGCTAGGCGCACAGTGCCGAGCAACCGGTTGGCTGCCAGATATGGCGAATAAAGGGCATTACGTGGTTGCCACGCATACGTAGAAATGTTCAATTACAGAAACATAAATTCCAGAATATGATATATAGTCTTTGTTTCCCGTGATTGTCTCCGTGTTCCATTGTGTTTCACTGGCCCCCTAATAAAAACCACATATTCTTGAGGTATGATACCGCCACATAGCTGAGTAGGTAGTCAAAATCAGGTATGAAACTTCAATTTGATGAAATACTAGCTATTGGAATCTCGCAAAAAGTTATATAATAAGTAATATAATAAATTATTTCTACTTATATTTTTCCCTAATAATTTTTCACAAAGCAACGCTTTATTTTGTACAACAATAACCTTCTTTTAGATACAGCTACACTGGTCACTACACATATCTAACGACCTTACAACTATGTGATCTTAGCACTGCGTATTCTTACCGACTTACGTGCTCTTACTCTACTTAGGCATACATTTTGATAAAAGGTTGATGTTGAATGATATTTGACAGCTGTTCGAAAAGGCTTTTTTTCAATTAACTGTAATTCTAAACTCTAATAAAGTGTTGTATTTACATTGTTGACAAACCAAAATGAGAGCTAGCAATACATCAGCGGCTCAGAACCAAGGTACTGTCTATCTTACGGATAAATAATGTAACGTATAGACTGCAATGCCAAAATTAGACAATACAGCATTCATTCGAATTATCACTTGAGAATAGAAAAACTAACGAGAAGCGACAGCTGATGGCGGTACATTTGATCTTCCTTTGATGTCGAAGATGCCATTTTGGGTGATTATAAGCGAGTAATAATTGTAAAACAGCACATTTAATGCATGCGGATATAGGATTGAAATTATGCTATCGCCTATAGACAGTTTTATTATTTTCAGATGCAACAATAAACCATAAGAAAACCTGGAAAAAACTTGCGGCCACTCTTTTGTTTGGAATTCCTCATTGCTCAATATCTGGCCGTTTCCTTTATCTTTTTAACCAATTGATAGATTTCAAATTCACATTTTCACACATAATATAGAGAAAGAGTAAATTATGAGTTGTTTAAAGTATGAGCGGCAGCTACCAATTTCAAAATAACAGCCAGGGACAATTTTTATACCTTTTTTCTAGAAAAGCCTACTCATCCTTAATATCATCCTTAAAACTATCCGTTATGGAAGAAAAGGCATATACTCAATGAGAAACGCATGTTAAGACAAGACAATTTTTTCAAAAACTACATCATTATGAAAAACAAATTGGTGTTCTATAATGATTATTTTAAAATTTTTAAAATGACTACATTGTTAATCTTAGCATATTAACATCTCGCCTAGGAATTCTTCTCAGACCATTTTTTGACAAATTCCCGTAAATCTATTGACATAAGCTAGCAAATTGATATTGGATTTGGCATAAACTCAATTTTGGTTAGACATCAATGGGGGTTGAATCGCGTTATCCAGGTACTCACTACATTATCTCTGTACTACCTTCTTGTTGTCGCAAAGCATTAGCATCGAAGTGATTCCTACTATCTTTAAGTGTTGCGGATGATCACCATCGTGATTGAAGGTGATATAAGCAGTTTGCGAGCTCCAACATTTGTAGGTATTTAAGCTCATTTAAATTTTCATCTAATAATATTAGACCAATCGCCTCTTCATATCAAATTTCCGCCCAAATATGTGTGCTTGAGAAAACTGGGTAACTCCCGTCCGAAAAAACTAGGTTTTGTTCACACAAGTATCGACAGTTCTGGATACTCACTCAACCATTTAAACAGAAAGTGCTTCTATATCAAAACAAATATGGCCCAAATTGTCCAAATTTGCTGTCTCCATGTGATATTATTTCACTGAATACAAATACAGTTACAGTACTTTATTTAGTTTCATTTGTAGTGTTGTTTTTAAAAAATGCTTTAATAGTGAAACTGAAAACCACTGCATACATCCCTTTTCAAAAGTATAGTATCAGTACCTACCTACTACAAAATGACAGCATATTGCTGCTTCAAGTGGTGGGTGTCGACGGATTCGACACCATGTCGTTGGCGCTGTGTATCGGCTATATCACTGGGAACCGTGTATATTTGGCAACGCGTTGGCCTAGAATGCCGGAGATGCTGGTTCGAATCTAGCCGGCACCCTTCATTTTTCCAATTTTTCTGTCAACCATATGATTGGTATTATCTCCCTCTTGCGGAGTAAGCCAGCACCTTCCATTCAATGAAATCCTGGCCGACTGAGAAGTCGTACTTCAGTAAGAAGAGAGCTGTCGTGCAAATAGCGGTGGGAGATTCACCCTCACCCAACAGCCGACTAGATCTTTCTGGATGACTGAAATACATGGTTTGCAGAGAGATGCGGGGGAGTGGTGGGTGTCGACGGATTCGGCACCATGTCGTTGGCGCTGTGTATTGGCTATGTCACTGGGAACCGTGGTATAGTTGATTACGCGACAGCCTAGAATGCCGGAGACGCTGGCGCTGGTTTGAATTCAGCCGGTACGCTTCATTTTTCCGTTTCTTCTGTGAACCATATGATTAAAAAGATACATGCTAGGTCTTCGAGCAGCCTTTTGACTAGTAATGGTAGTGATTGAGAGGCGAAGCCGAATTAGCTTGGATTCTTTTTGCCGACCATACGCCAACACTTCAAGCACTAAAAACTGTGCATCCTAATAGTCCTTGTCGGACTTACCAGATCACTTAACGAAGGTCAGTATGTCTGAGCGTTGAGGTTGCGATACAAAACACATCTACCCAAGAAGTGAAACGCTGTTCCGTCCTACTCCTAGCATCTACCACTCTCAGGAGTAACAAATGTCTGCTCTGCAGACAATTGCCACTACCAAAAGGTTGAGCCTCTCTATGCCTTTATATAAAAGCAATAGCGTGGTGCCCTTATCTGGGCCCGCTGTGACTCGTTTAGCTTGGCTACAGTCATCCCTCTTTAACCAGGCTTCCGCCACTTCCTTGTGAACCTACGAATCCAGGGAAGTACTGACCTGGCGCCTGCTAATTCCAAGCATCTGTTCCCCTTTCGTTATCTGGTACACCAGAAGACCATCCGAAGACCCATAACAGGGTCACCTTCTTAAGGCGTGCTAGTCTCTGAAGGGCGCCAGAGCATTCCTGAGCCATAGCTGATCTAATCTTAGGGGCTGTCAAAGCACTGCTTTCAAGCTTACTATAATGTCTCAAACACTGTTTGACTTCCGTGGAGCATGCCACTATCAATATTGCATACAACTCGGCCGGGAAAACCATGGTACAGGTCCCGAGCACAAAGCTTCACTACTCTTTCCTACCAGGTAGAAGACTAAGGCCCGATTTTATCAACATGCACATTTTAACAAAGACTTTGACCAATCAGAGCAGCCCTTTCAAGAACATGCATCTGTCAAAGTACTCTGAAAATTACTCATTTCTCTTGAAGTCCACCTCAAAAAAGGTCAAAATGACATAATTTATATACAATCGACCATTGTGAACCATCTAGTACCTTTTTAAGTCTGATTTTCCATCCTAAATGGGTGAAAAATTGCATTTTTTTGTTTAACAAAAAGTTTAACAATTCTTAATCTTAATCTCAACCAATCAGAATCCAGAGAAGCCGTACATTTGATCACTAGTTTCTTGGTGTATCAAGTGATATGATGACAAGAAATTCACCCACTTCATTATTTGGATAAAACAATAATTTACTATCGATAGTAATTATGAATACCTGAAATAGGTATATCCTTGTTCTATAGTAAAAAGAGGTAAAAATAGCATTTTGTTACATTTCAAAAGTTACAGCTATTTCCCAAACGTGTATGTGCATTACTGGTTGCCTATCCAGAACCGCAGAACGCCAAAGCTTGCCATTTCATAGCCAAGTATAACCCTATTCTATATACAATGTGTACGTTGCACCTGTGAATATTTCTAAAAGAATGTCTACAGTAAATGAAAGATTGATTCTTCATAAACGTATGTATTTTCATATAATCCATCTGACTGACGGACGTGGGATTTGTAATTATTAAATAGGGTAGGTAGTTGCTGTGATTGATATAGGTACCTAATACTTTTATCACAAATTATCGCAGTTTGCAGTTAGTAATTATACAATAATTATAATGTAAACATGGAAAAAGTGGCATTAATTTGCAAATCAATCGCTTTGTTCTGATATCCTGCTATGATTTTGATCCATGAATTTCTTAAATATCTTTGACAAAAGTGTCAACCAGCTTTGACGTGTTGTTTTCAATATTGATAAAGTAATATTGGAGTAATTAACATAGCCCTCAATACCCAATAACATCCAATAAAAAAGCTTCGTCAAAGTCTTGTTAAATATGCATGTTGATAAAATCGGGCCTTAATTTACTGAGTGTAGTACATTTTGGCTATTGAGTAACTCTGACAACGTGACAACGTTGCAAGGAACTGCGCCAGCGGAATTGCAGAAAATAAACGCCTATTTTTACCCCCTCAAATAGCAGCGGACTTTATTTTTATGTTCGGCCGTTATTACACAAATTGGACTTTACAACACGTAGAAATCTCCAAATTTGTTCTTGGATAAAGCTGGGAATACTTATGTGTACGAATGGTTATGGGGTGTGTTCGGACAGAATGACGACCACCTTTTTATTTCTGGGTTATTACGTCAGAGAAATATAGTTCGGATTTAGGAGGGAAGTTCGTGGAAATATTACTTATATAGTGTGGACCGGGTGATAAGGGCGAGTGAGTTAGTTGAGCTGTCTGTAGGTCTTTTTAAATGGAGGTTTTGCTGAGTTTGCTTCTTAAGGCAGTAGCTTTTTTATTACTCATGTACAGTGTGCTCCAAAAAGTAGTGTCAAGAGGAAGTCTAGAAGTAGAGCAATCCTAGTGGTATAATCATTCCAGTTGAGGTTTACTTTTCGTCTCTTAATAGAAAACAATTTTCTTTTGTAATTTGCATGATATGGCAACCGACCTAAAACGGCACAAAATGTTCTTAATTCTGTATAGTGATTCTACTAATTAAGTGTGAAAGCATTCAAAACATATACCCTACAATTGATTTTAATTTTGTCGTCTTACTTCTCATATCATCCCCGTGTGGGGGCGGATTAGAATATCTCCCATC
Organism: Callosobruchus maculatus; assembly: GCA_951848785.1. NCBI lineage: Eukaryota > Metazoa > Arthropoda > Insecta > Coleoptera > Chrysomelidae > Callosobruchus > Callosobruchus maculatus. The sequence goes on from CATOUR010000032.1 coordinate 2,371,105, forward strand.
GTATATCCTGGGTGTCGTAGAAGGCGACTAAAAGGAACACCAAACTACTGTCGGTATAAACAGTAACCTCTTCTCAACCAACAGCTTTGGGCGGACGAGTTGAGAAGAATCAGGACACCTTCTTGTCCTTGGGGTGAGAAATTGCCCCTAAAGGCGGATGAACCAGTAGGCACCATCTGGTCAACGGCATGAGGATGCGGAAAGCAAATGGGAAACTACTGCATTAAAGATCTTAAAGATGTCCCAAGAGAAACTCGTAAAATGAGTAAATGCATTTTACGAGTTCACAGCATGTCTGTTAAGACATTGTGACTTCACATATCATAGCCAAAATCTTATGCCCGCATTTCATTTAACACAGCGTATTCGTGTAGCGAAATAGCTGCATTTACTCAAATATTTGATGTATTTGCAAATGTCACTAATATATCCCTCCAATCATCGTCGATCGGCATCGTCGGCATAAATATTAATATTATAGAGTGATTAAAAATCTATTTGCATTATTGTGTATAAATAAGGCAAATATCTCAAATAAGTTGTCCGCACATCATCGTTTTTTGGCAAATCAACCAAATACACTACGGCAAGTGAAGTGCCGGCATTGAATAACGATTTCTGACGATAATGACGTGAAAAATCGAACTTTAGGCTCAAATTTCTCGTAAACTGCCCATCAGAAACGGGTGATATGAAAAATATACGGCGTATCCCATTTAAATTAAAAAAGTTGATGGTACTTCCAGTTAAACCGGAAGTCCATTAATAGCTAACATAATGTCTTCGGATGCACTAGACGTCACTACACTTGCCTGCAAATTTTCAGCAATATCACTCTTTCCGTTCCGAAGTTATTTGCTTGATTCCATACTTTATCCCAACCCTGTATGATTTAAGTCTATTCAATTTTACATTCGATCGTATAAAAAAATTAGGCATTCCCATTTGAAAAAATCAACTTATCTATGGTTGAAATATCCTTGATTAATCAACCGATTTCTTCAAGCTCAAAAATAATGCAAATTTTATTCAAGCTGACACATTTCATGCTTAGTCAAGTGGCAAAGTCACAGCCTTTTAAGTTTTATGGTCGTTGCGATATTCAATTTTTTTGTGATATACCAAAAATGGAGACATGCTGTTCATTTTAAGTCCCATGCATGATACATAAAGACACTCTAAAATTGACCCAGGAATATAAATGCAATAAATACAGACACGTGTTCGAATTAGTCCACAGTAACCTTCAGAAACTAGACGCAAATGGAACCTTGGAAATTACAAACAGGTCAGGTAACGTAATGAATAAAGATAAAAGCTTTAGCTTTCTAGAGATTGAACTGTTGGTTCCTGGGCTGTTCGGCCGGCGTGGACGCGCTCTGCCGCCTTGGCGTCGGCGCGCTTTGATGCTTGACGTTTCGCCAACACGAGTGGTCGGCATCCTCAGAAGCTAATGTCACCTGTTCGGCGGGTTCCGAGAGACTGAAACCACGTCACAGAGCCGGCACCCATATTCCCCGGATTAGGAGTGGGGGCACAACCCTTATTGTCGCTTCTCAGGAAGAACTAGTAGTTCTATTAAACATTTTAGACCAATACAGTGCAGCATATTATTATGGCCTTGGCATCAACTACAACAGGACCAAGGTTATGACCGTAGATAGAGAGCATGATAATCATCGAGAAATAAAGTCAATAGGCCGTTGTGAAGTAGTTCAAAGCTTTCTGTACCTCGGCTCTTTGATCGACAATTCGGGTAGCTATGAAAATGAGATTCGACGGCGTATTCAACAGGCACGTGTGGCCATGACAGAGCTTACTAAAATATGGCGTGACCATAACATCACTAAAGCTACCAAAATGTCGCTGGTTCAGTCTCTTGTGTTCTTCATATTTTTGTATGCCTCGGAAACTTGGACTGTTAAAACGGCAGATCGAGCTCGCATAGATGCTTTTGAAATGTGGACGTGGAGGAGAATGCTTAGAGTTCTTTATACCGCCTATCGAACTAATGTTTCCATACTGGTTGAGCTCGGTAATCCAAAGAGACTACCCTCCATTGTGTCGGCGAGAATGCTTACATTCTTTGGACATATTCACAGACGAGATAATATGGAGAAACTTGTAGTTCAGGGTCACGCCCCGAGTGGGGGGCGCCGTGGCCGTTCCCCTACACGCTGGATGGATACGACGAAACAGTTGCTTGATATGAGTATTAAGAGCGCCACTGAACTGACAGTAAATCTCGAATGATCACAAGCTACAGTTTTCGAAACTATTGATAATATTCGTGTCGGCAATACTCTAGCTCCAACTTAATGCATTTTACGAGTTCGCAACATGTCTGTTAAGAAATTGTGACTATGATGACGAGGAGTGGGGCGCCTACGCTGTGCACCGCCGATGAGCTTATATGATTCTTCTTTGTTGTTGAAGTTGTTCTTATGTTTATAAATCTCAATGGACTCCCTATATAATCTGGCACAATAAGAGGAGGTCGTAGTCAGAACCTTTGTCTCGTCAAACTTTATCTTGTGGTTACCGCTTTCTTTGAATGCATGCTTGGCTACTGCAGATTTTTCCGTCTGACCTAATTTGAAAATTGGAAATTCTGATTATATTAGACCTTCGCCACGAATTCTAGCATCCTGACGTTAATGTAATGACGATAAGCATTGATGACCTGTAACTGGTAAGCTACTAATCTTTATGAATTTACGATAAGTTCATTTCCATCAGAAATCTCCTCCGTCAGAAGATGACAAAGGTTTTGCCTTCAACCGTTCTACATGATTCATGGCAACCCTAACTAGACCCTGCTCTCCCCTAGTTCGCCAAGATTACGCCCGTATATCGAGAATCCACCACAACCACCACCGATATCGCATCTCAATTCATTGGTTTCAGCGTTTTAACAGGTTTATCGCCATCTCTATTGCCTTAGACCTGTCTCACTTTTCATCCTTATCAACGAGGTATAAAGAAAAATGGTGGGCACTTATCGAGGCTTCTTAATCGATTTGAAATTAACAGGTGATGGTTAATGGAACATTACAGCGATTTGTTGAGTGGCCTGGATAAACACATCTATACCTACATATGCATTTGCCATTTAAAACACGTGTATGTAGAACAGAACTCACTTACTTGTTTTCCAAACGATACACATAGATAGAATTTTAGAAGGTGATAGCTAAGATCTTAATGGAGGGCAACACAGAGCGATTTTTTCAAAAAAGTTTTTTGGTGTGTCTTTAAATGTCCGTAATTTAAAAACCAAACACGATATCAAAACAAGGCACCTGTGTTGCCCTAGCAAAAGCTTTATTCTTCAATTTGATTGTTAAACCATTAAAACGTCAGGAGCTTCTACATGCGGAATGTATTTTTATTGCGACTTTTGGACCTAGGGACTTACCTCCCCTCATTTTTTTCCAGGATTCTCAAGTTCGCGTGCTATACCCTAGACCCTTCAGAAGGGCTAGGAATGTGCATCGATATTGTATTGGTAGTGAGTAAGATATTGAGTAAAATGACATAGATGGTACATATTCTGTATGATTTTCTAACTTCTGAGTGAGTGATGGTATATTCTGTATAATTTTCTAACTTCTGTGTGAAAAGCGAATATGTTTCAATACAAACAAATACAGAAATACGTCCTTGTATGCAAGTATTGGGATCGTGAAGATTTTCTGTTGCGATAGCATGGAACATCTTTATTTGAAAGACCTTTTATTTTAGTTCACATAAATGTGTACAACTCGCTGCCAGAGGAGTTCAAAATCCATAACATAAACAAACTCAGTTATAAGGTAAAGCGGTTGTTATTTGAGAAGCAGTAAGATAACTGACAGTTTTTTTATTATACAGGGTGGGCCAATAGTGCGTGGACGGAGGATTGTGGGCTTACTAAAAAATATTTCAAAAATCTGTCACTTGACCAAGGTAGGGACCCTTGAGGGCTATAACGTAAAAATATTTTCACTTAAATTTTGACGTTTATACAGGGTGATTCATATCAAACTTACATTTTTTTGAATGGAACCCCGTATATATTATTGCATATTTGGATTCCCTGGTCAATTCTAGTGTGACTTTGTGTATCACACATGGAACTTTAAACGAACCGTTTAGGCGCAAATCACCATTTTTGGTATAAGTAGGTATCAGAAAAAAATTGAATATCGCAGCGATTATAAAACTTGGAAGGCTTTGACTTTGCGGTACGACTAAGCATAAAATGCGTCACCTTAGGTCAGACGGCTAAATTTGAATTCTTTTTGTACTTCGAGAAATCAGAGGATAAATTAAGGAAACTTCAATCACAGATAACTTGATTTTTTCAAATGGGAATGCCTATTTTGGTTTAAAGAATCAAATGTAAAATTTGATTACCTTTCTAACGATATAGCATTCTTGAAATCAATATCTTTTGGTTTTCATTTTATTTCAAATTTTCAGTCAAATCGGTGTTTTTCAACTTTCCTGCATGCAAGCAACCTAGCAGGCCATGAAAAATATACAAAAGCTCGTTAATATGGAAGAAAGCAACTAACTTAGTAGAAAAATGCAAACTAACTAGAGCTGCGAGGCAAGATTACGAAAATTCCTTACAACGTATTAGCTCTAACCAGAAACAATAGCGGTAACAAGAACGCTCATTTTTCACAGCCTACTAGCTATTAGCTAATTTCCAAAGTCAGTAAAACAAATATCTAATCAAAGGAAAACTACTAGTGATTGTTGCTGGCAGTAGAATATCTATGTCTTCTGAATAAATTTGAATAAATTTTCACATTTAATGCTATAAAAAAGTAGCCATTTCCGTAAGTCAAAAGTAATGATACCTCTGACTGGAACCCTTCAAATTCTTCAGTAGGTACTTCTACTTATTAGCAAAATCGCGGAAAATGAATTGCAGTCTGTTTGAATTGTAAAACATAAGTTAGTTTGCAAAAAACTACATAAAATAATCACAATTACAACATAGCGTAATTAGAAAATTCTAGCAATTATTTCAATAGATGTTCAGAATGCTCCAGTTGGAGATATCTTTACTTTTGACTTAACTAAACGGAAATGAATATTTTTTATCCCATTAAATGTGAAATTTCATTCTAAACATGTTAGACTGTAAGCAAAGATCGCTGACAGTTTTCCTTTTGTTTCAAAATTTTTAATCGTTTTGGAAAGTTGTCAAGCTCTAGTAGACCTCAATAGCTAGTAGGCTGTGAAAAACAAACGCTTCTGTCATACCCCAGCTACCCATTGACATTAGATATCTTGCCGCTGTGGTTTCCGGTTAGAGCTGATGTGTTGTAAGGAATTTTCATGTTCTTGCCTCGCTACTCGAGTTCGTTTGCATCTTTCTACTAAGTTAGTTGTTTTCTTCCATATTAACGAGCTTTTGTTTATTTTTCATGGCCTACTAGGTTGCTTGCATGCAGGAAAATTGAAAAACACCGATTTGACTGAAAATTTGAAATAAAATGAAAACCAAAAAAGATTGATATCAAGAATGCTATATCTTTAGAAAGGTAATTCAATTTTACATTTGATCCTTAAAACCAAAATAGGCATTCCCATTTGAAAAAATCAAGTTATCTGTGATTGAAGTTTCCTTAATTAATCTACTGATTTCTCCAAGTACAAAAAGAATTCAAATGTAGCCGCCTGTCCTTAGGTGGTGCATTTCATGCTTAGTCGTACCGCAAAGTCACGGCCTTCTAAGTTTTATAATCGCTGCGATATTCAATTTTTTTCTGATACCTACTTATACCAAAAATGGTGATTTGCGCCTAAACGGTTCGTTTAAAGTTCCATGTATGATACATAAAGTCACATTAGAATTGACCAGGGAATCCAAATATGTAATAATATATAGGGGGTTCCATTCAAAAAAATGTAAGTTTGATATGAATCACCCTGTATAAACGTCAAAATTTGAGTGAAAATATTTTTACGTTATAGCCCTCAAGGGTCCCAACCATTATCAAGTGACAGATTTTTGAAATATTTTTTAGTAAGCCCACAATCCTCCGTCCACGCACTATTGGCCCACCCTGTATTGTTTCACTGTTTGATCATATAGTTGCTTTCGGTTCATGTAATTATGTGAAACTGTTTTCAGTAGTAGTTTATATGTAGTGTAAATCAGTAGTCCTTACAGCGTTAAGATAAAGCCTTTGTGTTTCATGCATGTTTTTTTTTCTTCAGGCTAAGATCATAAGTTATAGTTACCTCGGTGTTGACATAAACACTTGGTTTAATCTTAGTTTTCTTTGGACATTGGCCCTATGCTGGTTAAGCAGAATAGCGGCAAGCTAGACTTCGCCATTGTTCTAACTTGTTTATTTGTGCTTCGCGCTATCTTTAAACAGACCTCAACCACATGTATCTCTGCCTATCTATATATCTGTCTGTCTGTCTATTGGAGTTTTTGCATTAGGGAATCTCAGTACTTGCTGTTGATTTTGGTGGAGCATAAGTAGGTAGTGTTGCACTGGTTCTGAAAATCGTGACAAGACCCGTATAATAATTAGCAAACAATAAAATAAAAATTATCAGAGTCAATACAAAGTTCCTGTTTAGGTATTTTCGTGTTTTCGATAAGTTTTGAAAATGTTACTAGTAGGGAATTTGAAGTTTTGTGTCCAATGCAAAGACAACTACACACTTTCAATATCACGGCCAAAAAATACAAAATGGTAATTCCAGCGGGGAAAACAAAATGCATGGTCACCAGTAGAGAACAACGTAGATGCAAACTGGAAGTGGAAGGTAAAATTATTGAACAAGTGATGACATTTAACTAGGTACTTGGGCATTGACATAACCAGTGATAGGAACTTGATTACAGAAGTTAAGAGACAGGCGACAAAAGCAGGTTAGTCGATGTCTAAGGGAGAAACTGTATGGAAGAACAAGAATGTCTACAGAAAGCAAGATTAAAGTATATAAAACAACGATACGACCAATTCTAACATATGCGGCGGAAACACATGCAGGCACAAAGAGAACAAAATAAATGTTCAATAGCATAGAAATGAAAACACTAAGATCAATTATGGGAATAACTCTCAGGGACAGACAAACAAATAAAAACATACGAAACAATGCAACATTAACAGAATCAATAAATGGATAAAAACGCGGAAGAAAGAATGGGACGAACATGTAAATAGAATGACCCCAACAAATTCTCTCACCAAAACAAAAAAATATGTTAGTGTCTTATCAAACTGACTCAAGTAGTCAGTGTGTTGGGATTTGTATATATATGCTCTTAGGCCCGATTTCACCATAATATTTAATATGATAAGTGATGGTTTGTTTAATGAATGAATATCCAAACCTAGAATTTTCAACTTTATAAGAATTATGCAGTGGCGCCTGTGAACCAGTTGCTGTGTACCTTCAGAGATTTTGCAACCTGACTCTACCAAATGAGAATTATTGGTGATTCCAGTGGTATGAGCATATTTTTAGATCTAGAAATAGATATTTTATTTTTAATTTTTGTTTTATACGTACACAATGAATCAGAGAATAAAACAATGTTAACAGTAATGCTTTTCATTCACAATAGTTAGCACCTCAAAGTCAAAAATGCATCACTTTTGCGTTAGTGCATTTGCTCTGCTGCATTTTTGCGTACCTTCGCCTTCAATATTTTCCAGGTATTTATCAGGTCGTTCAGCAACCCTTGACGCAGAGGATAAAATATTGAATTCGGCTCGAGTGTTGTACGAAACCTTATTTTACTTTTGGATGTAAACATCGTCGGTTCTTTTAAGCAGCGTTGACAGCTAAGGTCCTTGGCTGCATATGCCACTTTTTCCAATTATATGTTGTAGTATACATATGTTAATCTGTTTTAGGAAGCTAAATAGGGTCCTGACATTTGAGAGAGAAGTTGATAATATCTGGTTCAGTTCGGAATTCATTTGTAGTCTTACTTTAAGGGAGCTGTATAGCGGACAGTCTGAGAGTAAGTGTTCTACAGGCAGTACTTCGCCACAGTTTGTACATATCGGAGTGGCGCCTCTTGTAAGGAGGTGGGAGTGGGTAAGGTTGGGCGTCCTATGCGAAGTCTACAGAGGGTTTCATTATTATTATTAAAGTATGAACTATAGGTTCTTGGGCTGTTCGGCCGGCGTGGACACGCTCCAAATAAGCCAGGCAACGTTCAGATAGACCTAGAAAAGTGGATTATGCCGCTAGGTTTTTCATTCACGAGTCAGTGGACAGCCCATTATAAATACAACAAATTTTTCAACCCACCAAAGTCATCCCCACTCAAAAAAAAAAGAAAATGATCAGGAACCCCAAAAATACCTACAAAGTTTGAGAAATATTTGAAAATTTTGGTTTTTTGCTAATTACTCCACCCCCGTACAATGATTTCCAAAATTATAGGATCATTACCTACTACGACCCCACAGCATATCGCTGCCCAAATATCATTACAATCCCTGCAGCGGTTACTGAGATGGCGACGTTAGAAAAACGCCAACAGACAGACAGACCGACAGACAGACAGATAGACTGACAAACAGACAGACCGACAGACAGACCGACGGAAATGAGTGATGTGGATTTTCGTTATGTAGACATCATAAAACGCCCAAAATACGTCATCTCAAAATCGAGAATGTTCGCGATCGCAATGCACCTATCGGTGTGGGAAGTAATAAAAAACAAAAAAGTAAACAAAACAAAAACAAAAATGTTTTGCTTTTTCTTGTTTTTTGTGAGTATTATAACCACACGTTAAATAATGAAGTAATTTCAAAGTGAAAAGCTTCGCGACCACAGTACTTCTGTCACATACGGTGTCGGCAATAAAATTCAACACTGGAATGAATATTATAAGCTGATAACATTTATTTCAGCTATAAATCTGCACGTGACACTAAACTTCACCTCTATCCCTCCAGTAAACAAGGAAAAACAAGCAGCACCTTTTGCTGTTGCTTAATGCATCAGATTGCAGTTTATTTTATCCACGGTGGCTGGTGGCGCGTGAATATTTTACTGGCGTTAAACCTTGGAGGTGTTAAACCTATATCAAACGAAACTTTACGCCCGTGTCTCGCGTACCGTTTCCAAAGCCAGCCGTGACATTTTCCCTGAATTATTAATTCAGTGAAATTTTACGCCGATTCCCCGGTTGCTCGCCTCCGAATGCACATCGATGTGACGTGGGATGCGCTCCGTCGAGGATGATGCTTCACAGACTTTGCGGGATTTGGATTTGCCGAGGTTCATCTTCCGAGGAGTTTTGGAGGAATTTGATTTACTGCCGGCCTTTATAATTCTGACGCAGTTTTTAAAGGTTCGCTTGTTTTGAAAACTAATTATATTTGGCTCGTACTATCTTTAGGAGTGAATTGTATCTCCATATGCATCAACGAAACTTTTCTGCATTCGTTTCGTGGGTGTGCGTGACTTTGGCCACAACTTTTAATGTGGCCGCCCATTCTTATCACAACCATTAAACTACGGGGGCTGCTCTATACCTCCGTCAATCCGCCAGTACGCAGACAGCTGTTTCACGCTTATTAGCGATCATCAGTGCACCATAGGTCGATTGACGGAAATAGAGAGCATCAATTTTTCCATGTTTACCAAACATGTGAGACATGTGAGAGCAGACAGAAAGAATTCTGCCGGTGCGCCATCTGGTACCCGAAGGTAACGGCAAACCAAGGAAACCGCTGCTGAACAGCAGTAGACTTCCTGGTGGGACGCCAAGGCACGTCCGCTTGGCCACCAGAGAGCGCGGGTTCTATACGCCGCTGCGTATGAAAGCCGATATACGAGGGCTGCTCTATACCTCCGTCAATCCACCAGTACGCAGACAGCTGTTTCACGCTTATTAGCGCCATAGGTCGATTGACGGAAATAGAGAGCATCAATTTTTCCATGTTTACCAAACATGTGAAACATGTGAGAGCAGACAGAAAGAATTCTGCCGGTGCGCCATCTGGTATCCGAAGGTAACGGCAAACCAAGGAAACTGTTGCTGAACAGCAGTAGACTTCCTGGTAGGACGCCAAGGCGCGTCCGCTTGGCCACCAGAGAGCGCGGGTTCTATACGCCGCTGCGTATGAAAGCCGATATACGAGGGCTGCTCTATACCTCCGTCAATCCACCAGTACGCAGACAGCTGTTTCACGCTTATTAGCGCCATAGGTCGATTGACGGAAATAGAGAGCATCAATTTTTCCATGTTTACCAAACATGTGAAACATGTGAGAGCAGACAGAAAGAATTCTGCCGGTGCGTCATCTGGTACCCGAAGGTAACGGCAAACCAAGGAAAACGCTGCTGAACAGCAATAGACTTCCTGGTGGGACGCCAAGGCACGTCCGCCTGGCCACCAGAGAGCGCGGGTTCTATACGCCGCTGCGTATGAAAGCCAATATACGAGGGCCATTAAACTGTTTGGTTATACCAGCATGGCTGTACAATTATTTTTAATGATCAAATGTTCATTTAAAATCAAATATATCTTTCTGAAATGTATATGAAATACTTGCAATGATTCTCTAGAAGTATTTGTTAACATAGCTATAGGTAAGCTTTTCTATCAGAATGTAGTAACATGGCATGCGTCCTATAAAACGAATTGGCTTACGGATTTATAATTTTCTGCATCTACCTTAATAACCATTGTACCAATTTATCTATCATCTTAACGAAAATTGTAAGGTTCGTGTGGGCAACCATCTATCATTTACTTAGCTTCAAGAAAGTGATATCCTGCAAGGGTCAACGCTCAATTGCACTCTCTTTCTTATTGCCATCAATATCGTCCCCAAAAGTATAAACCACAACAATGACTGCTGCCTATATGTTGATGATTTGTGTATAGTTGTACCAGGTAAGACCATAGCAAATGTCAGACAGCTACTCCAACCAGTCATCGATAATATCTACTTATTTGCAAGGAACGAGACCTAGGGCTCTTGAAGGGGACTTAGGAAATCTCACTGGCATCCACTTCTCTCTTTGAATAGTGAACCTATACTCAGTAAAATTCCTAGACCTCATACTTGACAACAAACTAAATCGGAGAATGCATATACAAAATATGATTGTAAAGTGCAAACAGTTCCTTAATATTGTTACTACCCACTAGGAAGCAGATGCAGACGTGCTTCTGAAAATTCATCAGAGCCTGATATCATGTTGGAATTCTATGGCTGCGTGGTATACGCTTCGGCTAGACCGTTCCTATTGAGACGCCTAGATACTGTTCACAATTTGGAGTTACGGTACTGTGCATTTCGAACCTCCCCTAGTATGAGCTTATGCTGTAAGTCTGGTCTAGAGCCACTTAATATTTGTCGATCCTAACTTTCATTCTCCTATGCAAGCAGGATGAGAGCTCAGCCAAATCACCGAAAATTTTACATTTCTTTTAGGTATCTGTGACAGCCACCCTATAGGCCCGCAATCCGAAGACCTCTATGTGTTAAGCTCCACGAGACAGCGGATGACATCAGGTTTAGTCAAGCTTATTCAATTGTTCAGTCTGAGGTTCCTCCATGGTGCCTTCCCATAGTTGAAATTAATACGAAACTCACCATGCTGTCGAAGCATAACACATTATCTGCACAATTCAGAGCTCAGTTCCCAACATTTTAAATTAATGTCCTGGAGCAGAAATACTTTATATGAAATGATTCAAAACAGAACTAGGTGTGGTATCTTCCTTTGTGTCAGGAAGCAATGCATATACACGGGCCTTGCCACCTACCTCATCCGTATTTTCAGCAGAAGAATATGTGGCAAGCTCTGAGGTTTTGTGAGATTACAGTCGATACTAGTATTAGAACAGAGACTATTGATAGATACAGTCATAAAAAGACAGTGTCAGAGCCAGTGGGAAAGAATAGACACCCATCTATCTAAAATAAAACCAAAGATTCGATGCTGGACGTCACCCACCCCACTATCCCGTAATGAGCGAATGAAACTTGGACATACTGCAACAAAACGTGCTCACCTCTTTTTTGGTCAAGATCCCCGTGTGAAACATGCAATACTGCTATTACAGTCTGCCATATTCTTCTTGAATACCAATGATATAGTACACCCCGTAGACAGTTTGGTCAACTTGACACAACGCTCGACCGCAGAATTACACTGTCCTTGTGCTTGTGTATCTGACACCCATAGAATTATATTGGAAAGTTTGGATCTTAAACTTTTGCGCTACTTACCTCAACATTACTAACCACCAAGTAGTCGATGCCGCTAAACTCACAAAAAAATGTATAGTGACATAATTATTATATCGTTATACAAGGTGATTCAGGCTCAGCGCCTCAGACTATTTTGACTAAACAATAATATCTCTTTTCAGAAAAATGACAATGAGGGTATATGTATGTCGAGTTCGATTGCATTTTGAAAATAATGAGTTTTATCAAATATAAAATTTGATAGCCTCACTAATGACATACGGTTGTGAATATCAATCTCTGGTGGTTACCATTTATATTCAATCAAATCGGCGCTTTTAATTTTCCTACCTATAAGCATCTTAGCAAGCTACAGAACTACAGTACCGGGTCAAGATTACAAAAATTCCTCTCAACATAATAGCTAGAGTCAAAAACAACAGCGATAACATATTATCTGTCAAAGAAAAGCTGAAGTACGACAGCAACAGATTATAGAGGTTGAAAATTCTTAAAACCGTTAAAGATTTGGGAATGAAAGGAAAATTACCAGCACTTGTTGCTAGCAGTTCAATATCTTCAAAATTGAATGTCGCGTTTAATAGTAGAAAAACCAGCCATTTCCGTCAAGTTCAAAGAAAATATCTCTGATAGAAGTACTAAAAGTTCTTCAGTACGTATTCGCAAGATCAGAGAAAATGAAGACTAAATTAAACATGTTCGAATTATGAAACCTATGTAATTTACCTGGCAAAAAATTAAAATCTCATGTGCCAGTTTTGCATTTTTGCGATCGTGCTAGTAGTTGGATACTGAACAATCTAAAGGACTCCAGTCAGAGGATTCGTTACATTTGACTTGACGGAAATCACTACTTCATTATATATTAAATTCCAACTCGGCATACATACACTCACATAGCTATTTTCCTAAAAGAGATATCATTTATCTACAAGAGCCCTAGACGTTGAGATTGACTCCCCCTTTATAATATTATTATATTATACCATTACAAAATAAGCAAAATGGTGCAACCTGGGCTCCTATACACCCGACTGCTGTTCCACTACCCAGTGCGAGTTGAGCAACCTTTATAGCCTACCATGCCTGGTCTAGATCTAACAAAATATCAGCTTCTTTATACATTTTTATTTTTAGGTTTGCCTATTTTTTATTTTGAGGTTAGTGAAAAATATAGAAATTGTTCGATGCTTAATAAGTGAGAACAAGTACCTTTCTTATCGTCTTATTTCCTGTCTGTGGTGAGTGTCCTCGAGAGAGCAATTAAAGACGTCCTTGCTGGCTGGCACACAAGAAATCCACAGCGCATTAATCAAGTAATCGTGATTAATGACGTATTAAGTAGTGGCTATGAGGTAATGCCTGAAGGAGCATAGGCGGGACGCCACCTACAGGTTCTGTTTTATATCCTGGAAGAAGAGCTATTTGCTATGTTCGCACTAGTATGCATAAGATTACATATTGGGCATACACGTTTGGCATTGTCCTAGTTACCTACCAGGGAACAACCTTCTGTTTGCTTTAGCCGAATGACCGAATGAAGCGGAAAAATAGTTGTACCAAATGACAGCTGATTTCATTGAAACTACACCTCTTCCAGCTGTAGTTTCTAAAGGATCAAATAACATTTCTAAAACGTTCGAACCTATTCGAGTTCGTTGGTGGCTACAGAGTACTGGTCTATCTAACAAAGTATAACATTACACATACGAAAACTCATAAAAGCAGTACCCGATCATAGCAATATACAATTTGTGAAATCGTAAGATGAAATGGCTATGACTGTCGCAGCTGCTACATTAAAAAAATTTATGTTCATTTAGTACATCCTCACGAAGGGTGTTTGACCATATCAGCTTATTGGAGTAGAGCAATGATAATACTGACTGGAGCTTCTTTTACTCTGGTTATGGGCGACAAAATGATTTCTCGCAATAAAGGGATAGTTGGGTTGCAACTAGTCACACCTTACCATCTTCCTGTTCACATTTCTTCTAACCAGGTAAATCGCTGAACATCATATCATAAAGGTTCTTAGCCAATAGCGTCAAGTCATAGTATAAATGGTGCAGTCACAATACTAGTTACAAAGCAAAGGTATTAGCTGGGCAGGCTGGGTACAAAAATGTAGTTTTTGGTTACTTCTTCATGACTGATAAATTCCGCTGATTGATAGTCCTATATCACTTTCATGAAATAAAATGTAAGTACCCAAAAATGAGTTTACTTAAAGATCTGATTTTACTTCCGTTCCACATACTTTGTCATATTTGTAGCAGCTCTCAATAAAGAACTATTTTTACGTCCTTTCCATATAAATCCATTGAAAACATGAAGAGAATTGTTATCCTCATTAGTAAGGCCTTCGTCATTTGCTTGTTTATTTGTATTTGTCGTATGGTACACTCTACATCGTACATAATATATAAACTGTCACTCTTTTGTAATTTAATTTGAATTTTATACCTTAATTAATGAGCAATTGATACACTAATTAGAATTTGACGTCCAAACCCTGCATACAGGGTGAGGCCTAGGTTGATATTTTTTTGACTGTGTATAGAAGTCGCTCAAATAAACAACATTTTTAAATAACTTTTTTCAGAAAACTGCAGAATAGGCTAGACACAGAATAAAAAAGTGTATCTGGGCTTGTGTATCAAGACGTACCAAGTCTGTTGATGTTTAGTTTTTTGCTTGGTTTTTTGTCAAATCGATTAAGCGTTGTAGCTGTCAAATAGCGTGTAGTCACTTCTTGTTTATTGTTGTTAATTTTTAATAAATAAATCCTGAAAGTAACAAATTACTATGAACACAACTTTTAGGATTTAACAATATAGAACTAACCACGATAAACTGAAATTGACTAGTGCACTAATTGACAGGTACACTGCTTGATCGATAAGACAAAAATCCGAGAAGAAACTTAAACAGACTAGAAAATTATTTGAAAATGTTGTTTATTTTAAACAATACTATAAACACTTTAAAAAAGTATGTATGTATGTTTATCAAGTAAATGATATTATTTGTAAAGGATTTTGACCTACTGTGATGAACTTCAGTTACTTTCTGTAAGATAAGGTCATTCAAACAAAAACTCATTTATCTATTTGCGTCGTTTTGACTGATATTAAGTTGCCTGAGGATGACTTAATATAGATCGAAATGTCGCAAACATAAAAATAAGGAGTTTTTGTTTGAATGACCTTATACTGCAAAAAGCTCGACAAAAAGTGACTGAAAAATGATCTTATCTTTTACCCTTCTTAAAGGGGATTATACTGTGATTTATTGTAATGTTGGTTTCTAATTCTGTTACATGTTTTCCAGGCAACGATTCAAGCGAAGCAGTTCTTCAGGTATACATATCAATAGATGGATGCCTGGAACAAAGCCTATTTGTATTATAATTTCTGCGGATATGAATTGATTGACGACTAGGGCTAGTTTGCATCAGTAGCAAAACTACGCATGTATCATCCTATATAAAAGAGGAGAAATTTTTTTTCTAATTAATGTAAGTTGCAGATTGATGGTTAACTTATGACATGAAGTATACTGTCATAGAGCCTCTTAGTTGGTAAGAGATTTCATAATTTGTAATAAAATTTGTATTAGTAGTTGTGTCCCCAGAATGGCGAAGTTACCCTTCCAGTAATATTCAACAAGCTACAGGAACACGACAGAGAACTTTCAATGGTGTAGTACCAGAAATCCGATTTTTGCCATAAAATACTCATCTTAGGCTCTCTGACAATCCATCAATGTTTACAGTTTCTATTTTATAACACAAATATACAACACTTCTTACCGTATGACTTATTTGGAAAAATTAACTCCACTCTAAAGAACCGTGGTTACGGCTATGTGAAAGACCTAGGCCATCTTAAATGCGGGGATATCAAGCACGATGGGTGTCGCCTGGTGACAGTCCGTATTTAATCAAGTAACCGCCGATGATCGCATCAGTCACTGTCCTACAGGACCACCGTTGGGGAATCCGCCATCAGACAATGTTGCCAGAGGACAAGTGTGATTTTGGTGTATCTCCAGCTTAACTCAATTTTGGTTAGATGTATGGGAAGTTTTTCAGATGTGATTGATAGGACTAGTAACTTGGCTCCACCATAAATAGGTTGACAACCAACCTCCTAAATGCAAATAAAAATAGCATGGTTAATTAAACGTAAGTTCGACAAGAAGCTTTCTAAGACGTAGGCTTATAGTGTTTTCAGTGTTAGTTCCATGGGGTTGGCACATAGGGTCAAAGTTGGCATACTTCCCTGGCGTTGCCTCTCCATCACTACTACTACAACAACTACTAATTAAAGATTTCTAGGATTTTCGCAGATTTACAAGTGTGTTATTTGATGCCTCTGGTTTTTTATTATAGAGGGTTTAAGAAACTCAGCTTGATCGCAAGGACAAAAATACTTGCCCAACGTCGAACGAGCTTGAGTCCTCTGATGTCACGTCCAACGGACGCAAACGTGTCCATCCGACATGCCACCACGGCCTGACCGGCCATCGGTCCTTCGTCGAACGACATCACAACATGAGTGTAGGGCACGATGATGACTTAGAACTTACCTAGCCTGTGTATATACTCAACCTCGAAAGAAGGAAAGGGATTAGCGGACTGGTATCGATGTCATAGGTTGGTAGGTTATGTGAATTGTTACCTATAAGCATGGATTTTCAGGTGTTACGCAGAGAGACACCACAGTCCTGATTTAGACTATTTTTCAGAATTTCAGTGGGTTCTATAAGTATATGGTCGTGGACTACTATCAAATACTTACGCTTGGATTCAATGAGACGTTACACTCAGCATTCCTCAAATACAGCGACGTTTTATCCAATGGGAAGTGTATAGTTGGTGATGAATTATATCGGATTGTCGATTCAACTACAAGATGTCATTGGATTCCAATGAATGATTCAATGGCAGCCTGTCGTTGAATCGAATCTGTGATTGGTAATTGACTCTAAACTACTTTCGTTTCCTAGAGCCAACAGATTTTATTGCGAGGACAGCTGATCGATTCGTTTGGATGTTTAATGGTGTGATTTTGTACGAAGTTATAAGGAGCATGATATAAGAATTAGACATAAGCGTGCACCAGTTGTGGCATATTTACCTGAAATATAACTGTCTGACTAATCAAAATGCTCACATTCAAATGTGAGTGTTAGCTCTTCTAAGCCCCAATTTCTCAGTAGGTCCTCCATTTAATATATAACTGGACACATTTAAGTCACACAATTGCTGATGCAATAAGTAAAAGCACGAGATGACACAACACGGCTAACACCGTAACAACATAATGAAACACAATGAAACAACCTCATCCATGCTGGCGGGTTGACGTCGATAATAACACTAAGATGATCCCCCTGTTATTTTTTTACGTTCATGGAATCGGGACACCAGTCCCGCCTAATACTGGCTAATACTGGTTATAGTTCAGCGAACAACAAGGGCCACTGAATTCGATATATGATGTTGTAGTTACGAATACTACTTGCCAATTTCATTAACAGCATAGACAATGTTTTGAAAGCATGGGTTGTTGTTCACGTAATAGTTACCTCTTGAAACAAAATTAATTTTTATCAGATGAATTATCACGAACTGCTGTTGCAGTAACAATTTTTGTACATCGAATAGATTGTATGCTTTAATTAAATGAAACATAGGGTAAATTTCGAAAACAAAAGGATGTTTTGATTGCATTATATGTCAATACTGGTATTACAAGGATTATACATATCGTTAGAATGAATATAAAATTATTTTGAATTTATTAGCGTACCTGTGGTTAGTTCGAATATAAGGATTGAAATCCTTTCAATGACATGTATTTGAAACAACAACTGTAAATATATTTAAAGCGATGGAAAAACATCCAGAAACTAACAATTAATTTGAAACGCAACAGTATTTTTTTCTGTGTACCAGCCAGTCAACTATCAAAACTTGCCTTCTTACCTTATAATATATCCACAATGTGACTAAATACCTGGAATTCTTAATAAACGCAACACTGGATTTTCAACCATGCATTAACGTCTTCAGTATTAGATCAAATTCCTCTAGCTTCGAAAAATGTGCAAATCACCGCGTTCTTTGGGAGAATATATTATATTGGTGAGAGATGTAGGAACGTAGTAAGCCGGTAAAAGGAACATGTATGGCAAGTGCTAAGGGTAGTGGCCGATAACTAGAGACCACGAACTATCGAACGAGGTGTGGCAACGCCACTGAAAAGACGTTAATCCTTATCAGGCGCTCACTTCATTGGACGGGTCACCTAGGTCCAACCGTGCTGCAGATTAAACCTTTTTCTATAAATCAGTCTGTGGATGCGACGAAGTGATTTCGGGTGAAAAAAGAATTATAACAGGTCGTAGGTCGGGACCACCGCAATCACGCGTGTAATAGTATATTTTTCGATTTAAGAAGTGTTGATTAGCTACTACGAAATAAAAGTGAGGAGATTGTTTTATATCAGGACTGCAACCACTAATTCTAAGCTTTCGTTTTACTATAATTATGAACTTATTTTAAGGGTGTTGCAACGGGACCGCAAAATTTGAATTGCCATTACTGTAACAAAGTAACAACGTTCGTAAAGAGCATCCAATATGCGATCAACAGAAAGTTCGTAATTCATATGCTCTGAAAAATATGATCTAAAACTTTAAGAGTACTGGTCTCAGCTGGAGACACGATACGAGCTTGTGGAGGCGACGATTCGTCATCATCATCATCATCATAGTCACAATGTCTTAACAGGCATGTTGTGAACTCGTAAAATGCATAAGTCGGAGCTAGAGTATTGCCGACACGAATATTATCAACAGTTTTGAAAACTGGATCTCGCAATTATTCGCGATTTACTGTTAGCTCAGTGGCGCTCTTGATACCCATATCCAGCAACTGTTTCTTCATATCCACCCAGCGTGTAGGGGAACGGCCGCAGCGTCGCCAACTCGGGGCATGACCCTGAACTACGTTCAGTTCCTCCATATTGTCGCTTCTGTGTGTCCGAAGAATGTAAGCATTCTCATCGACACAATGGAGGATAGTCTCTTTGCATTATCGAGCTCATCCAGTATGGAAACGTTATTTCGACGGGCGGTGTAAGGGACTCTCAGCATTGTCCTTCACGTCCACATTTCAAAAGCATCTATGCTAGCTCAATCTGCCTTTCTAACAGTCCAAGTTTCCGAGGCACACAGAAATATGGAAAACACGAGAGATTGAACCAGTGGCATTTTGGTAGCTTTAGTGATGTTATAGTCACGCCATATTTTAGTAAGCTTTGTCATGGCCACACGTGCCTGTTGAATGTGCCGTCGAAACTCATTTTCACGATTCGTCAAAATGTACAAGAATTGGGAATTATGATAGCCACTCTTCAACATATCCTCACTATAATATTTGCATCTACCTGCCTATTAAGCACAACTGAATCAACAACGTTTGTGAATGGACCTTGCACAGCGAAAGCTGTTCACACGATTGGATCAAATAAAAGCGAATGTCAATTTGGCGAATAAAATAATTTTCAGTATGGGACCCATTTTGATGTTGCTGGCTTCGGCGTTGCAGGCTTGTATAAATTATAAATGTAACTGTAAAATAATAATGTATAAATTTTTCATCAGCAAGCATTGCATCCACCCCGCCATGCAATACTCCGCGGTACTTAATAACCTCGGTGCGACAGATTTGACACTGAGATCCCGCACAAGATCAACCTGAGTGACAGATCGGAATGGGTACTAGGACATATTTTGAATGGTATCACTTGGTTCAAGAATTAATCGGATAATCAGAGTGTAACATAGGTATCCTCTCAGGTAAACTGATTAGTTTTTCATGCAGAAATAGACGCAATTATGGAATGCGGCAGAATATGCATAGATAGAGCATACAGTGAAAAGACTTTCTATGTAAACACAGAAAGCCGAGCGGCTCTGATGGCCTTGACAAGTAACTACTACATTTCTAAAATAGTGTGGGACTGCCATACTACCCTAAAGACACTGGCGAAGACCAACAACGTACTATTATTTTGAGTGCCTAATCACATAGGACAGTTGGGAATGAGAGGGCCGATAGGTGCGCCAAGGAAGGTGTAGAACCCCTTCGTCAGGCCAGAACCAGCATGTAGTATATGATAAAACATGGCGCGGACAGCTGTCGCCAGATGGGTGACAAATGAGCACTAGAAGCACTGGGATGCTGAGAGCATCCTTGTATTCTAGATTGAGTAGGAGGAACTACAAAAGTTGGTTGGATTTAGGACTGGTCATTGTACGTTCAGTGCTTATATAAAAAGTTGGGGATCCATGTGGCAAATCCTATATGCAGGAACTGCGGTGATGAGGTAGAGGAAACAACACAGCATGTTATCTTCGATAACGCTGCCTTGAGTGAAGTCAGGAACTTCTATCTGAATATAGGTCAGAGGGAAGGCAGTACAGTATAGTCCCGTGCATCTCAAAGTTCTCAAAGGAATTAGGGTGGGACTCTCTCCAATTCCTTTGGCCGGGGGTGCACGATAAGCCTTACGGCTAATCAGCAACTATTAGAGTGACTGAAGCTTAATCCTCTCACTACTAAGAGAAAAATCCATCCAAAATGTGTCACTTTTTGGCGTATAATGTGGTCTGGAAGAACAGCCTATTTTTTTTAAGATGAGGAAGGCAAAATATTAGGAAATGAATGACATAGCGTGCTGGGAGAGTCAAACACTTTTTTTTATCCGTAAAGGGCTCACTCTTACTTTAAAAACGTAACTTCGTTGAAATTCTATACTTTACAGGTCTATCTGACCATTGCTTTTGAAGATGCAGCTGTTATTTCTTTTTGTTAAATATTGCACCTCGTAATACAAGAGCCTATGCCGTGGAAAGTACTGCCATGCTTGGACTATTAAGACGGAGATTGAAAAATTGATCAGCTTCTGAAAATCGCGCCAGGAGTGGCCAACCAGCCACCAAAAAATAAAGGAACCAGAAAATACTCAATGAATCTTTTACTTTTTTTAAAGGGGTTATGTGGGAAGAGCACAGTATTTGTTACTACCATGGTGGAGACAAAACCAGAGTATTGTTTTTGCAAATCATGCCAGAGCACCAAAAAGATAATAGTTGGCATATGCCTGAAGGAGAATATATGAAGAAAAATAGGTTCAAATTTGATATTCTCGAAGCAAATAACGGACAAATGTGCCTCATCTGTACTGTTGTGCATTAAGCAACATATGAAGTTTCAAATTAAGTATGCTGCTCTTCTGTCGCTTGATCCGTGGACAAATCTTTCAGGAAAACTTGTTTTCCCGTCCTTTTTTTATGGTCGGCCTCCCGCAAAGGCTTAAAGCCTATGGTGCTGTAGAAGCGCTGCGAGAGGATGACTATCGGTTCACGTTAGATTTGAAATGCTGCAGGTTGTAGCCGTCGGGAAACAAATTCCCGGCAGCTGATTCCACAGCGTCGAAGTTCTCCAAAAGAAGGAATGCTGGAGGAGACTAGTTCGGGGAGCTAGGTATGCAGGTACAGTATATCGTGTTTCGTTGAAAATAGTGCAGGTCTACACAATTTTATGAAACCAGTGCATAGAAACCTATAGCTCTACACTTATCTACCTATTCGGCGTCACGTTATTTTGCTGGCTGATTGCGCTTCAGAGCATGTTTATAATTTGGAAAAGCCCAGTCCAGTGATGTTCCTCGAATTACGAAGTCTATTGTATATCGTTTCGGTTGAACGATTGTACAACGGATATCGACTTCAAGCCTGGGATTAGCTAAGCTCAGGTTTAACAAAGCTTCGTTAAACCCGCATTTGTACAACCGGCCCTTAAGGTCAAGATCTTATAAGACTCACTAAGAAGGTATATAAAATGTTATCTGTAATATTATATTTATGTATGAGTATGAGTATGTTATGTAATGTACTATGTAAATTTGTTTGTTATAAAATATTTATTTACCATTTAGTTAGATCATGTAGACATGAGTAATAATAAGTAGTGCATAGCCCACGCACAAGGTTATGTCTTTTGTGGATATACTATATTTATTGATATATTTGTTTATGCTTACTCTATATAACATGTATGTGCATGTCAATAATAATTATTATTATATTATTATATCATGCCATTGTTCTTGTTATTACTGAGAATATGTGCAAGGCACTGAGTTAAGTACGTACCTTATACCAATGGTTTAAATAAAATTTTAGGACTTTAACTTTCCCGCACCACCAAAATCATGCCGCCACTAGCAAGTGATTTTCATTCACCTCTCTCGCTTGTAAAACATATGGGACGCAAGAACATAACCGTTTCCACCATGCTACGACCTATTTCTACAGATTTATGTCGAGCATATATGCCAAGGCTCGACCAAAAAACACAGTGCATATTGTGAAATAATGTTTAGTACTGCGAGAAATTTTGCAATAACTTTGATATATGTATGTGGCTTGCAGACCTGGAATTGAACGGCTTCGTTTATACAGGATCATTGCGGAGATAGAAGAGATCATTTTGCAACAGACATGCAGTAACACTTCCCCTTCAGAGTCGTTACGCTGTATTCATAAAATGCGATAGTATTAGTCATTTTCATGGTTGTGTAGCAGTGCCCTAAGGAATATAAATAAAATAGGGTATCTACTAAAGTATGATTAGATATGGAGTTTAAATTTTACTTCTGATCCTTGCTATAACCTGCTGTAACTATTAGTACATTCGAAATTCCCAAGGCGGCTAAAGGCGGGTTCTCACGATTCAGTTTCGCTGAATCAGTGTGACTGATTCAGTGATACTGAACAGACAATGAACGTGTGAACACCTTTTCAGTGAAACTGATCAGTGGGTTTGTGCTTTCAGTCAAACTGAAAGCCAGTCCTACTTTTCATTCAGTTTGACTGAATCAGTATTGAAAGATGAATGCAAACGTTACTTTTATACTAAATACATAGATTAAACTGATTCATGAATACTGAACAGCGAATATTTGGGCAGGCATACCTCAGTGTATCACAGTTAAGGGCTCGTTTGAGCGCAACTCGAATTGGTGATTGGTGTCAGTCGACGCGGATTGATGTCCTGAGTCGAACGACACCACTTTCAGACTGAGGAAACGCTTTGGTGAAAATCTACAGCTTCTTAAAGATTTGAAACTAACGTAAATTAATCAAAACGGTTGAATTATTGAAGCTGAAATGGGTGCTAAAAGACTCGGCTTGACGTCCTGAGTCAAACCAGAGTACTCCCAGAGTGAGGAAAGATTCTAGTGAAAATCTGCGCTATTTTGAAATTCGCAAATTTCAACACCTTACCTAACATAAAGTAACCAAATCGGTCGAAGTAAAAAGGTGTGTCAAGCGACTCGGCTTGATGTCTCGACTCGAACTGTATCAAATGTGGACTGAATAAACGTTTATTTTGATTCTCAATTCGAAATGAACCAAAAGAAGGTCTGCGGAGGGCCTACCCCAGCAAGCTATGAAAAAAGACGGAACTGGTGACAACCCAACCTGGGAAAACTTTTGCTGTATTCAGAATATTCAGTGACTTTTGGGGGGCCGGTCCCCGAAAATACTTATTAAGGCTAGCAACTTTTTTATAACGCTCTTTTCGTTTTGAAACATTTAATGATCTTATGGGATATGAAGTAGTCAATGTACTCATATATCGCAGATATTATGGTTGTTTGCTCATGTTGGGTATATAAGGCCACTATTAGAGGTCAAAATTTAATATGAGTCTGTCTGGATGATGTGCTAAAATATATTGGGCATGAAAAAATCCATTTGGCAAGTGTATAGACTGTGTACTGTCTGCTGATACTACGCCAAAGGATCTGGTGATGTATTACAACAAATGTCTTTATGATCTACAGTAAATACTTAATTTAAGTGTAGAAGGTAAATTCAGCTTTCCCATGTCCTTCATGAAATACTACATAATGCTCGAATGCCAATGGAAACGGGCATGTAATTTGTTCAGCTGTCCAGTACGATTGTATGTACGACCGAATTCACGCCAACTCAACCATATTCGGTTGCACCAACAATATTTTGTCTAATAATGCACTTTATGTGGTGGCAATATTTTCACCATTAAAATTTCCCACATCTCATTTTTGCGTGTGTTGAAAACACGCTGAGCTTGCCAACGTCCCGTTCGATAAAACGGCAAAATGTACTGACGCAATCGTATTTTATATGCATACTTTGCAGGTTTCCAAACAATTTTTAAACAAATATTTAGTGTAAACTTGCAGCCAATTGCAATTGGGCACCTCGTTACATTTTGGGTATTTGTAAAGCGTAGCACATAGTACACACAGACGTACAGAGGTTCCGAAACCTCATAATGCGCAATTTGTATGAGAGCACTATGTGACCGTTAAATAGTATGTCTAGTTCCCTCATTCCATAATAAGTTTCACTAAATTCAGCTTGACCATCAACGAACCTACTTTTTGATTTATATAAAAACCAAACCAATTAGTGATAAAGCAATAAAGCTCAGGTAGTACCTGGAGTAGCTAGAATGTATAAGTATACTTAGTATATGTATTTTAGAAAAATTTCATTCCTATCATCCAAAACTAAAATTTACTTAAGAAATAGAAGAAAACAACAAAATAAATTTCTTAAATTTAACAATACACCACAATAATAACAAAATGAATACTGCTTGGTATACAAAAGGAACATTGTCCGAAAGATATCTTACCTACTACTCTCAACACCCAATCAGCCAAAAAAAATCTGTTATCACTGGCCTTGCTGACAGAGCCATAAAACTGTCTGACCAACAATACAAAGAAACAGCAATTAACAAAGCAAAAAACATTCTTAAACAAAACTGTCCCCCCCCCAATTCAATAAACTCCATTTTCAAATCCAGAATCCATGCTTCTTACAATACTTTCAATAAAAACAAAAATAATAATAACACAAAGCTAAAATATCTTACAATTCCATATATACCAAATCTTTCGGAAAATATACAAAAAGTTTTGAAAACTCATAATATCCCTACCAGTTATAAAGCCCAGAACCTTCTACAAAAAAGTTTCAGTAAACTAAAAACAAAAACAGAAAAAAATAAAATGACACATGTAGTATATAAAATTCCCTGTAATAACTGTAATAGTTCCTATATCGGCCAAACATCCCAACTTTTAGAAAATAGAATCAAAGGACATAAGTGTGATAAAAAAAATAAAACAGCATTATCCAAACATGAACTAACACATAAACACAACTTTAATTACAACGAAACTCAAATATTACAAACTGAACAACATACATATAAAAGAGAAGTGCACGAAATGATCTACATTAAGAAAAACGCAAATAGCATTAATGATAAAAGAGACATTAAAAATCTCAGTTCAATATATTACAACATCTTATAACAACTCAAAAATCTGTTATTCCAAACAAACTCATAATCTAAATATTTCACAGTTTTAAATTTAGACATTTCACAGGCCAGTGCTGTTGTCAGCCTGCGCCCCCAGTTTTATTAACATGTTTTCTATGTAGTCCGATTTTCCTCAAAAAAAAAATTTTGCTAGGTACAGGGTGTCCCACGACGATTAAGACAAGCAATATATCTGAACTGGGCAGTAGTAGCGAATTATAGTTTTAGGGGTGCAAATTAGATCAAATATAGTATCTTTTCCTATTATTGTGTCCCCAATAAGGTATTTATTTTTGGTCACGTGACGTCCGATTCAAAATTTTTAATGGGACACCCTGTGTGTGATTTTTTGTGTTCCACCCAATAAAACAATTCTAACAAACTAGCACACTTGGGATCTAAAGTGATTAATTCAAGAGCTACAGGTACTTAAAGGACTGTACCACTACCATTATGAAAGAGGCAAAATAATACAACTGCAGGGGTACATGTTATAATCGACGGTAGTGGTACCATACTTTAAGTACCTCTAGCTCCTGAATTAATCAGTTTAGACCCAAAGTGTGCTTATTTGTTGGAATTAGTTTATCGGGAGGAACACAAAAAGTCACAAATATGCAGGGTGTCCCATTAAACATTTTGAATCGGACGTCACGTGACCAAAAACAGATACCTTATTGGGTAACGCAATAATAAGAAAAGATACTACACTTGCTTTAATTTACACCCCCAAAATTATAATTTTCTACTACTGCCCAGTTCCGATATATTGCTTGTCTTAGTCGTCGTGGGACACCCCGTATATACAATTGATCGCCAAAATTTTTATAATTAATTTTATATTATCACTGTAGTTTTGAAGAAATATATGACTGAAGAAGACCACAAAGTGGTCGAAACGTTTCAACCACTTTGAGATAGACTCTTTTCTCTCCTTGTGTTGCCTTTTGGAACCTCATCATACTTTGCTTCAGCAAACGTTTACCCGTTTACCCGATAGTGACCTTCACATGAAATAAACTAGGGGGTTGAATAGAATTATTACATTCTATGATGCTGGTGTCTGGTGGCAGAAATGTTTGCAACGGACAGCCAGAACCAAGCTGGCGGCTGTGCAACGCGTTGGCTTCTTGGCTATTATTGGAACCATATCTACCGGGTTATTCACGTTATTCGACACGGAGTATTATGGCTAAAGGATTTGATGAAAAAGAAAATAATAATCGTTAGGGACCCATTAAGGCTACATTTAAAAAATATTTTCGTGTCATACAGGGTGTAGTTATGTTTTCTTTTAAATACAACACCCTATATGTTATTGCATATTCAAATTCCTTGGTGAATTCTAATGTGACCTTATGTATCGCACATGAGACCTAAAGCGAACCGTTTAAATATAAATCAGTATTTGCGGTATAAGTAGATGGCAGAAAAAAATTGAATATCTCAAAGGTTATAAAATTTAGAAGGCTGTGACTTTGCTGTATTATTAAGCATGAAATGCGTCACCTCAGGTTAGATGGCCAAATTTGAATTACGTTTGTGCTTGGAGCAATCGGTCGATTAATTAAAGAAACTTCGATCAGGGAAGAGACTTGATTTTTTCAAATGGGAATGCCTAATTTTTTTTATACGATTAAATGTAAAAGTTGATAGCACTTCTAATAATATAAGGCTGTCAGTATCAGTTTCTGATCGTTTTCATTCAAATTCAAATTTTCAATCAAATCGGCGTTGTTTCATTTTCCTACCTATAATCAACCTAGCAGGCCATGAAGTATAAACAAAAACGTTCAGACGAGACAAAACAAGTAACTTAGAATTAAGGGTGCAGACGAATTAGAGTAAAGGAACAAGATTATAAGAATTCCTTACGACAAATCAACTCTAATAACCAGAAACAACGGCGGTAACATATCTAAGATCAAAGAGAAGCTGGAGTATGACAGAAATAGATATTTTTCACAGCCTACTGGCTACTGCAATGTGCTGCAGATTAAAAATTCACAAAAGAATTAAAAACACTGAAGTCAATGAAAAACTAGAAGCGATTGTTGTCCCAGCATGCAATTATCAATCACATGTGATGGTATAAAAAATTAGTAATTTGCGTCAAAGTAACGATACCTCTGACTGGAACCCTTCTACTTTTTTACCTCTCTATTAGTAAGATCGCAAGAAAGGAATACTCACAATCAGATTTAAATTGTCTGCCAGGTAAATTATGCTTTATAATTTGAACAAATTTTAATTCATTCTTCATTTTCTGCGATCTTGCTAATAGGTACTGAAGAATTTACAAACCTCCAGCCAGAGGTATCGTTACTTTTGTTTTCGCAGATTTGAATATTTTTTTAAACCATTAAACGTGAAATTTTATTTTGAAGATAATAATGAGCTGCCTACAACAATCGTTAGTAGTTTTCTTTTAATTTCAATCTTTTTAATTTTGGAAATTGACATGCTCTAGTACATTGCCGTAACCAGTAAGCCGTGAAATAACATTTCTGTCATACTCCAGCTTCTCTTTGACCTTAAATATGTGATCGCGGTTGGTTTTGCTTAGAGTTGTAAATAATTTTCTTGTCTCTTTAGTCCATGTCATCTGTATTTTTCTGGTAAGTCAGTTGATTTCTTCTACGGAACAGGTTTTTTTTTATATTTCACGGTCTGCTAAGTGGCTTATACGTAGAAAAATTAAAAACACTGACTTAGTTGAAAATTTGGAATCAAATAAAAACTACCGGAGACTGATATTCACAATTTCATATCATTAAAAAGGCTATCAAATTCTACATTTAATCGTACAAAAAGATTATGTATTCCCATTCGAAAAAATCAAGCTGTCTCTGACTGATGTTTCCTCAAATAATCGAACGATTTCTCCAAGCACAAGCGTAACTGAAATTTGACCCTCCAACCTAAGCAGACGCATTTCATGCTAATTAACATGCCAAAGTCACAGCCTTCTAAATTTTCTAATCTGTGAGGTATTAAATTTTTCCCGACATCTACTTATACCGAAAATGGTGATTTACACCTAAACGGTTCGCTTTAAGTCCCATGTGTGATACATAGAGTCACACTAGAATTCATCAAGAAATCTGAATATGCGATAATATGTAGGGTATTCTATTTAAAAAAGAAACATAACTTTGACATGTTTCGTGTTTTTAGGACACCCTGTAAAACATGAAAATATTTTAGAAATGTGGCCATAATGGGTCCCTATCCATCTGGAATTATTATTTTCTTTTTCATCTGATATTTTAGCCATAATGCTCTGTGTCGAATAACGTG
Organism: Callosobruchus maculatus; assembly: GCA_951848785.1. Taxonomy (NCBI): domain Eukaryota; kingdom Metazoa; phylum Arthropoda; class Insecta; order Coleoptera; family Chrysomelidae; genus Callosobruchus; species Callosobruchus maculatus. The sequence continues at coordinate 2,400,091 of CATOUR010000032.1, forward strand.
AATAGCCCGGTATACTACACCAACATTGTCCATGAAAACCCTGCTAAACTTAACCCCTCTGCACATTGAGGTGCTCGAATGGTCGTCTACAGATTGATATCAACTGGCAGATAGGTCAAAAAGGAACTAAGGCTAGACGTTATGAGCATTACTATACTTGGAATGGTCTAGGACTCAAAGGTTCGCCCAGAGCATACGGGAAGATCCTACAACGTCCTTTTCCTAGGAAGGGAGGAATGGAGTAGCAATGACAGTTTCATACCACCCCCCGATCTTGCGCTTTTCACGAACGGCTCCAAGTCATAAATGGGCGCGGGATCGGAGTATAAAGTTGGAATATCAGTAAATCTTGGTAGGTATACCACAATCTTCTAAGCAGAGACAATAGCGGAAGAGTTGGGGTCAGGTGGCTGAAAAAATAACCCTTGACGAACAAATCTGTAAAAACCTTCTCAGATACCTATGCTGTCCTGAGCACCAAACGGGTTGAATCAAGACTCATACGGAACTGTACAGATCTCAACAATGAGCTTGGAATAACAAACAAAGTAAGTTTGGTTAGACTCGCTAGAGAAGGAATTGAATCTGCGTTCATTTGTGGACATTGCGAAGAGCACTACGGGCATTGTGGAAAGCACTACTAGAAAAATTATCTCAGAATGGCTAGAGAGGAAAGCACTCCTGTACTGGCGAGATACACCAGGGCTGCCACACTAGAAGACGTTCGTACCATACTCCTCTAGTCGAGCTTCCCGAGGATCCTAGGATGGAGCAAGAATGATCTACGCATTCTGGTTGGTCTGTTGACAGGACCTTGTCGTCGGTAAAACCACGTGATGATAATAGGTCTGGATCAAACGTCGGACTGTCGTTTCTGCTATGTGGACGACGTAATAGTGGAGCGCATATTGTGCTCCAGCCCAGTACTGGAAAGACCTAAGTTTCAGACTTTCAGATTCACCCATCTACAGAAAGTTCAGGGAAGTTTTGCTCGATACAACCATCGCCTTCGTTAGTAAGTGTGGATTGTATGATGAATTCTAAGTAAGTGTAATCTACAGTAGACACACTATGGGAGCTGTGGAAGAAGGTATCATCGCTCCAATTACTATCAGCTTTAGCTATTCTAGACAAAAAATCTATTATTGCTTGAAAATGCAAAAATGACATTATTTCGGGCATCATTATATCATGAGCACTTCGAGTATACCTGAAAGCTAGTTAGTAGGAATATATGTAGGTATTAGGTAAGTGGCTGTTGTTCGTAATCTTGATGTAATGGAATTTCATCTAAACACCTTCTGATATTCCTACCTCCACTTCTGTTACTTGTAATCTTAAGGGACTGTCATAAATAAATGACCCTAGTGATAGCCCATACTTATACTGCCATTTGATCTGTCTCAGGACTTTTTATTCCCACACAGAGATGAGGGGAGTATCCTGTATTCTTGCAATCTGGGTAACTGCGACATGGATTTTAATTAATCCTGTAGTGAGATACAATATAAAATCACAGTAAAATAGATGCAATGGTGACGAAGTCATCAGAAGAAAGCAAAAACCTTGAAAACGCGACAAACCCTTAAAACCATGCGGCATCGTGTCAGCAGAGACGGACTAGTCATCAAGAAACAATGGCACAAAAAATACTCAAACTTTGTTTTCAGTTTTCAGATGTTTCCGATATTATTTTCTATCCAGATAACATTTGCTGCATAATACTGTTACGTTAACGTCATGTGATACCAAGAAAGTAGGGGCTAGTTTACTTCATACATCAGAAGAAGGAAAATATGCGAAAATTTGTTGTTTAGTAAAATATACTGAACCTTGTACCCTAAAAATACACATATGATGCTATATATACGGTATTGTTATGTAGAAAAATCTTTGCAAAATGCAAACAAAATACTAATCTGAATATTTGTTCCCCTAAAGCCGAATTGTACGTACAAATTTAATAACCAGATGGACTTTCGGTGTATTTTTGAAAAATACAGTCCCGCGTAAGAACCTGTACTTAAACATTTATTTGCTTTCCGATGTCTCGGTATTTTCCCGATTGACGTCGCTTCCTAACGTATTTATTATTTCTGATAACACCGTTGAAAAAACTCTCAAGTCTTGTTTGTTCAAGAAAAGGGTACCACCGTATAAGTCATGTGATTCCCGCTTCCCGCATCACCACCTTTATCACTAGGTTGGGATAGCTGAACATCCTTGGAAGGAGCATCCTTGGAACAACGATTCCGATCCTTCCATTACAGAATCCAGAAGCTCAACATGTTTATTAACTCGAATGTCTGTGAAGTACTTGGTCAAGCCACCTTATGTCAGCTTTAGATTTTTAACACTATGGTTGGTGAACCTAGTGCTCCTATCTATTATTCCGCTTTCCGCGTTAACTGGCCACCAGTATGCATGCGACGTGATAATCGCGAGTGACGTTAAAAATTTGCGAGTGCATTATAAATTTAATTACATTACACAAAAGGCGAAGCCGAAAACGTCCATTCAAAGCCACAATGCAGCAAATAAACATCATATAATATCATAGGCATGAATGGTCTCGAATGCGACGCCCTATTCAGAATTACTCATTAATATTTCACAGAAGCCGCTCGGTGCACACGCGGTTCAAATCCTAACGAGAAGTTCAGCGACGAACTTGTTTACCAGTCGTGTTTGCACATTCAAAAAATATTAAACACCACAGCGAGGCCATAATACAAAACATTCTGCATTTTTGTTGAGCAATTTTGGAAATTAGAGATAAATTGTGAATTCTGCATTTTGTCTGAATCATGGAGGAGCATGCGGCCACGTAGAGACTTTTTTCAGTTGTTAGCTTATCAGCCGCCAGACAGTGTGGTTTGAGTTACAGTATACGTGAAATAATAAGCTACATCTGGGTTTTATGTTCAAGCTTACATCCCCATGTGGATTTCTCAATTTAAATTCGAAAATCTCGAAAAGATCGGCAGCCAGGGGGCCTCACGATTTCCAGATCGGTACTCCGGCGCTCTTGTCAGCTGAGCTACGGCCGCCACGTCAACTCAACCTCTCGCGCCCACAGGCGTATACAAGGGGGGAGTAACAGTGTAATTACCCCCCCCCCAAGATTTTCGAAAAAAAAGCTCGACTCAGCTTTGACTTATTTATTTAAGCAATTGTCGCACTGAAAAAAATCTTTTTTTGCAGCAACTAAATTACAAAAGGGTTTGTTTTGCATTATTACAGTGATGCATATCTAATATATTTCCATTGTTACATAATCAGTTGAATAGAGAGTTTTTGGACGTCCGTTTCCTGACGTTATTGCACGTTATCGGCTATTTGTGGCATGCGCAATTCTCCCAAAATAACCGAATCGGTGAATAACCGATAAAGTTTACGGTACGATACGATTACGTGCGGTATTGACAGGTCTAAACCACTATGCGGCAATGAGAAAAGAACCGTGATGGTTTTGATAGCAAAAATACTTATTTTGTAGTTTATCATTGTACAAAAGGATCAAGTTTTCTTCTGTCAATTTTATTTGACAGTATTATCCAATAAAAGCTACAAAGTTAGGCGTCTCCGGCAACAGCGTGTGATCATCACGGGACTGAACCACGGTAGTGAAATCTGAACTGTCATGCTTCGGGGATCCTTCAGAACCTATTTTTTATTTTACTTGTGATGTGATCTATTTTCTGCTTGTGGTGTTTACTTGTCGCATGTAACATTTCTTGGACATTACCGACCAACTCGATCATAATGTGAGGTTAAGTTAGAATCACATAGGTCCAATAATTGTTAATGTCAATTGTCGAATAACGCAACGATACACGTCGTTATTCAAAACACGCTGTGCATGCTCAGAATAATATTTTACAGATAGCGTCGTCCCAATTTTTAGTGGCTCACACAAAAGTTTACCTAACTGATTAATTACCTGTTTTGGAAATTGCACCGACTAGAAAAGTTAAAACACTAATTAAAAAAATAGAGTACGTATTGTGGCATTAGGGTACCCGTACCTGACTGGTGAGTGTTCATGATCGTTTAATTTTGTATGTATAAATGTTCACGGATGATGTACGTATTACATATTATTTGTATTCCGTAAAATCAAAATTGATTAATGCATCAATAGATTTTTCATTTCATCTACCTAAAATACCTAATATTCCGCTGTTTCGCTTGCTGTTTAATATAAACATTTTCCGTTTCTCTTGCATCAACATCTGTCACGAAGGTATTACAAAAAATAGTGAAAGCTCACACAATTTCATGCCCCGCTACCCCCCCAAGAGGTCTGGATACGCCCCTGCTCGCGCCATCTTCTGGTACCACATACGGCTCATATTTAGAGGTTGCGCGCGTTCGAGTCCCTACTTTTTCCGGATTTAAGCTACACATTGTCATATCCAATCAAGTAGCTTAATGTATCGTGACCAGTCAATGCTTGCATAATATCACGAAGAATTGCACACTCAAGTAGCGTTATGTTAAAATAGTCTGCTTCCCAAGAAAAATTAACCTATAACAGTCGAATGTTAGGTATACTTGTATAATGTTCAGAAACTAAGAATGTCTTTAAGCGTTAAACTCATTGACGAGAATTAACCAAAATGTATCTAATTGGTGTACTAACAGTCATGTGACAAAAAGGTTCAAACAACTGGTAAAGAATTACAAGAAATACACCTAATTAAATTGCGATAACACAAAACATTCTACATTTTGGCAAAGCAATTTTATTACTTATTATTCATTCCTTTTTTATTACTAACTTGCAGCAGTTCCCACATATTAGTATTTCTCAACTTTAACTAGGTCTTCCTTCACAGGTCAGTGGATAGTATATTATAAATGCAACAAGTGTTACAACCCCCCACCCCCAACCACCCCAAATTTCAGCTCACCCAAAAAAATAGTAGAACATGATCAGGAACAGCTAAAGTTTGAGGATTATTTGAAATTTTTTGTTTTTTGCTAATTACTCCGCCGCCCATGCACCGATTTCCAAAATTATAGCAGCATTACCTACTACGAACACACATCATATTGATGCACAAATTTCATATCAATCCATGCAGCGGTTACTGAGATTACGAGGACAGAAGAACGCGTACAGATATACCGACAGACAGACCGACAGACAGACGGAAATGAGTGACGTGGATTTTCGTTATGTAGACATCATAAAACGCCCAAAAAACGTATTATCTCAAAACCGAAAATTTTCGCGATCACAATACTCCCCTCACCTATCGGTGTGGGAAGTAAAAGGGACAGTTATGGACTCAAACTGCCTTAAAAATTACAGCACGATCCAGTTTCTACACTATATGGATATTGAGTATTTAGTATTAATAATAATGGCGAGGAAAGCCAAGCAAGAGGGCTTTTGACTTTTTTGCCGACTATAAAGAACCATCTGTAAAAATCTTCATGTCATCCTTGTCGAATTTACTAGACATACTGACATCAAGGTCATTATATGCACTCAACTGGTGATTGCACATTGTCTGCTCACAAGCTAAACTGAAGGTTTTTGTTATTCCCAGCATCGGAAGCAGATGGGGCATTTTATCAGATACTTGCATTGCCCAGCCGGCAATGACCTATGAAAAGCTCCCACCAAAAACTTCGGCGATTCTCAGAATTTTTTAAAAGCCACAGTATATGGCGCTTGTTCGGATTCCATAGGAACCTATTTAGTTGACTGCAGTCATCTTGAGCTAACCAAGCGTTCGCCAGTCCATTGTTAGCCCATTCGCCCAGGCCAACATTGACCTAGCACCTACTTATGACCTAGATAGGCTCGGGGCTATTGGAGGAGCTTTTAGCCCCTATCCTGGTCTCTCGTTGTGCTCAGTACAACAATGTGACCTCGAAGCTACGAGATCACATTCTTGTGGCGCGCGAATTTCTGAAGAGCAGCGGAGCATACCAGGAGCTGATCAAGTCCTCTTTTTCAAATTATTCACTCCCATTTAAATATTCTATGTCTGATTGATTCTGCCGATTCCTGCAAGTAGAAAAAAAATAAAATTTCGCCTTATAACCCAAGACGACGCATTGCATGCTTATTCGTAACGTCAAGTTCGCTGCGATATTCAGCTTTATGACATCCACTTATACCAATGATAGTGATGTGCGCCAAAACAGTTCAGAATATAGTTTTAAAGCCAGTTAAAGTACATCAAAGTTAAACAAGAATTTTTTTTATTTTTTTAGTGATTTTAGTGCATTTCCAAAACTTTAGATCTCATTTTCTCAAACGGTTTACATGTCATTCCTTTTTGCATATCCGCGCCCAAACATTTAGTCCTAGCTCTCTGTGTTCTCATTTATACCTCATGGTGGCAAGAAGTAAGAAATCACTCTTTGTGTTTACTCCGTTTATTACCTGAGTATGATGTAGATATTATTACTACAACCATTTTTTAATTAGATATGTAGCATCAAGAAGGGTAGGAGAAAAAATGTAGCAAAAAATTAATTTCAAGTGCCTCATGTGTCAAATTTTGATATGAATGAACCCGTATTACACCAAAATTTAAGTTAAAGCATTATGAGGTTGCAGTCTTCAAGGCTCCCTACCATGACAAATTTCTGAAGTATGTCTACGCACTGTGGGCCCAACCTGCACTGCTCATGAGCTTATCAGAAGTATCATGATTGTAGGTTCTACAAGTCCATCCCATTGCATCTCATGCCATACCACGACTGTTATTCAGTTATTAATACAAGTTACGCGGAAGAACTAGCTGACGTATCATTAATATGAGAAGATCCAGACGCTCCGCTACCGAGGATATAAATACTCATTTAATGTAAAATTTATTCATTCTTGTTTTGTTGTTGCTACTGTACATTTCAATAAAAGTCTTCTTAAAGAAGCTTTTCCTTGTTCTGGAATCGTAACTCACATCAGTGCTTTGAGCGCAGTTATTGGGAACTACAATATAGGCAATATAATCTAATTTATGCTCGTCACGTATTGATATATATAATTTCAAACTACGAGATGCCTTTATCCTAGGCCTTGTAATATTAGGCAATTACTCGTAGTAGGCCCTAGATTAGAATAGCGGCACTCAATAGATGTTCCTCTTGCATCCGTAAGAAATTCAGGACGATGCTTACGTATTCCCGACACGAGTTGCTAAAACATATAGCATCAATACTGGCAATTCTGCTTATCTACTTAATCCATATAATCCTTGTCAGAAAGGTAATTGGGCCAATTGTCTTGATCGGCGTGGTCCCCCATTCTCAAAAGTATTTACTCACTGCTTTCCGTATTATTAAATTACTCCTGGCAGACATGTTACTTGTATATGTCCGACATACAATTCGTCATTGTTCGTCAGAGTGATCCGATGGACTTTCGCTCTTAGCTACAATCGTGTCGGTCGATCGGTCCATGTCTAGTTACCCAGAGACCAAAACCAGGGAGAACTAGGGGAAGTAAAAGGAAAGGAAGGAAGGAAGGAGAAGAGAAAAGAGGAGGAAGTTCGTCGGTATATTGGGATATAATTTGACATAGTCGATAGAGTTCGAAAATTTTTGGGCTTAAACCAAAAGAGAATAATTTTGAGGTTCCATGCCTAAATGGGAAAGCATTCAGTTGTCTTCAAAATTGCACGATTTGATTTTGATCACAATGCGAGCCTTAGCCTTGTCTGGTTGCTAACTTGCTCGATTCTGTAGTTCACGCAGCAGAGGGTTGCTGTTCGATTCGGCTTGACTATAACGTCGTTGCGGTTGCTGTTTAATGTAATCCCTCAAGTAAGGGATGTCAAGGTCTTTGTGAAGAATTTCGCTAGAAACATACCATGGCGTTGGTGATTGTCCGCAATGTCCTACTCTGCAGGACCTGCAGGCTTCGTATGTGCGTTTTGGCGAGAAAATACCAAGCCGCACATACGTAAGTAATTTCTGGTCTAAGAGTCATCTTATAAAGTAAAATTTAATTCACCATACTCAATTATGAAGTACACAAGGTGGAGTTGACGAAACGTAATTTCCGATTTTGTTTTTAACGCTTCAGTGTGTTTCTGCCACGTTATGCCCTTATCGAGGCTAATTCCTAAGTACTTGGATGAATTTTTCCATGAAATCCTAGCAGAGTTCACTGAGACCTCTAACGGGGCACCACGATGTTTTTTCGTACAATATATAGCCTGCGCTTTCGAATGATTAATTTTGATAATCCAACGATCCGCCCAAAATAACGCTTGATCCATCGCAAGCTGCAACTCATCGCAGAGTAGATTTCCAGTCCGCGACTGAGCTACAATTGCAGTGTCGTCAGCATAGAACTAGTCTTTGCAGTTGCGGGGACAAGGAACGTCGTGTATAAGAAAAGAATAAAGAATTGGCGCAAGAACCTAACCCTAAAGGTATTGTTGTATTTTGATTATAAATTTCCGTCCTTCTAGAAAATATTTTAAAAGTCTTCCGCTGGTTATACGCTCCACCAGCCCAACTGCCAGCAACTTCTTGCTATGCTCAGACCGAAACCCAAGTTGAATGTTAGGAATCATATTGTGATCAGACGAGCAATCCTCGAGAAGGTGCAGATAGCAGACTAATGGGACGATAATCTTGCGGAAAAATGGAACCTACCTTCTTTAGAATCATGATGATACCAGCAACTTTCCATGCCTTTGGAAAGAACTGAGTTCTGAGAATTGCGCTAGTCACTTATTTGTGATCTGGTTCTCTCCAGGTGCTTTACGCACATTTAGGTCTTTAATATGACCATGAATATCTGCTGGTGTGCAATGAGAAATCACTTGTGATTCTTCGGGTGTCCGACATATTCGTCTCTTAACGGCCTTCAAAAGTACTCAGCCATCAGTAAAATGTCCGAGTAACCCTATACGTGAGACGTTCGAGAATATGGGTATCCAAGAAACATTTTTAGTTTTATCGAAACCTACAGTAGGCTGATACAGCTCAGTATTTCGTACCCTTTTAAAACAAACTTGCTACAAGAACTTCATTAAGGCAATGATATAACCTTCACACAGTCAGGAGGGCCCACACTTAAGAGAGCTGTAACTGCTTTCGATGAAGCTAGCCTTAAAACCACAAGTACTTGAGCAAGTCTGTGTTAAGTCTCCGATAAATACTCATTCTTCTGTTCTTAAAGCTTTGTTAAATCCTTTAGGCTTCAAGACATCATAACTTGAGGCCACGAAATAACTATTCTATCTTAAGACTGCTTCCCTGTAGATATTTTGCTAGACAAGATGACATATAAAGATGAGTCGGTTTTATGTACATTTCATCAGTTCTTTGTCATGAAAACGGGAAGCCTTTTTATCTAAACATTTACAACATGGAGGTATATACAGGGTGAGTTTTTAATGCCGGCTCGGTCGATAACTCCACTACTGTAGAAGATAGCGGTAAAAGTTGTAGCCACGAACATGCTCCTTGCAGAGAAAATATTTTGATTTGTACAGGGTGATCCATAACGACGTGGTGATGCAAACATGCATTTTTTTGAATGAGACACCCTATATATTAATCCATATTCAAACTCTGATTTCCATTCTTCCAGTGCAAGGTATTGTTACATTATAGAGGGTATTTCAAAAGTTATGTCCATTTCTATCTCCAAATCGCTATCTAATGAACGTACTGTATATCAAAAGGTGATGAATCAAAAATAATTTTTTTACACGGATGGATAAAAAATATCATTTAGTTTTAAAATCGGCTACAAAAAAAAGCCCGCGACGCATAGTCGTATACAGGGTGATGTAGAATGCAAAATCCGGATTTTCTTCCTGTATACGAATATGCGTCGCGGGCTTTTTTTATAGCCGATTTTAAAACTAGATGACATTTTTTATCCATCCGTGTAAAAAAAATTATTTTTGATTCATCACTTTTTGATATACAGTGCGTTCATTTGACAGTGATTTGGATATAGAAATGACCATAGCTTTTGAAATACCCTATATAATGTAACAATACCCTATATGGGGGGTGGGTTGGCCCAGTGGTTAGGGTCGAGGACTCGTGACCGGAAGGTCCCGGGTTCGATTCTCGTTAGAGGCGGAAATTTATTTCTGGTTTTTTCAACCAAAATAAATATCCATAAAAAAAAAGCTCAGCGAGAATCCCCACCTGAGCATTCACTGTTGGCTTCTAATTAACAGTGCTGTTCCTAAGTGGCGCCGGGAAACAGTAACAAAGCCTACACAGAACACGAGGCTAATGACCAAAGTAGTCGATGCCGATGACACAGAAGTAAAAAAAAAAAATACCCTATATTGGAAGAAACGAAATCATTAGTAGAATTTGAATATAGAATAATAAATAGGGTATCTCATTAAAAAAAATGCATGTTCTCATTACCACGTAGTTATGGGTCAACCTGTGTAAATCCAAATATTTTCTCAGCAAGGAGCATATCCGTGGCTACAACTTTTATATACAACTTTTCTTATCTTCTCGACCGAGCCGGTACTAAAAACTCACCCCTGTATACCATCTACTACTATTTTATACATAAATTCAGAATTTTCTCTATTACTACAATGAGAAAAATAAAATGAATCACAGTTTATTGATGAAACTTTATAAGATAGCCCTAAAAATGAGAGCCTTCCAAATATATCACAATTCTGATGAAAATCTTAATTAAAAAATATTCAATTCTTTTAGGTTAAAATATAAAGTCGCCTATATATTAGTTTCAAAATACAAGGGTTTACTTGCCAATATATGTTCTGCCGATATGCACGCTAGGAATTGTACTATTATCAAATACAATTACGTATAAAAAATAATGGCGGTAATCAGTAACTCTAAAAATATGGCGCAATAGACGCCCATTTCCAGAGTATTCTTAAAACCACTTTAAAACTCACAAGTCCATCATTAGGATAATATGGTCTTGTTGTTTAAAATAGCTAACCTCAAAATATATTTCTTATTCCGTAATATATCGTAAGTAGGTTAGCCTGTTGATGTTGGCAATTCTGTGTGACATTACAATTGACAAACTAAAAATTAATCATTTTGTGGTTTCGTTCATTAATAATTATGTGCTGCTGAGCTTGGAGTTGAGCCTTTGAAATTGTTTGAAATGGCGTTGGTATTTCTTATCACCAAATATTTTTTTAATTTGCTTTTGAAATGCCCATGTTTATTTATTTTGAACCACTTATTAAGTTTGGCTCCCTTGTTATGTTTTAATTTTATCCAAGCCTATCTTACAAACACATGTCTATCCTATCATAAGCATCCTTAGAGCCAATAAGTTTGAAGGAAGATTTTAGTTGTGCCTATTTGATTTGGAAAACATATAGTTCTAAGGCGGCTTTATTGAGTATTTTCCCTCAACTGTTTAAAACCATTAGGCTTTCTTGAAGGCTTTTTTAAAGTCGGTAAGTCTTAAGACGGTCATAAGGAAAAAATAGCTTCAACAGAATTTATATGAGACCACCATAAAGCTTCATTAAAACTTCACAGTTTAAATTGACTATTGGCCGTATGGAATAGGTTTTATGGTTACTCTTTATAACCTATTCATAGGATAATTTGATTCTGAGTGCATTTGGCCATAGTCAATGCAGTCATAAAACACAACTCTAATCAAATGTCACCTTAAAACCTATTTAAAACCTCCATGAAGCCAATAGGCTGCTGAAATATTTCTTGGGTAGCGATTTCGGATAATCCAGCTGGTGTGTCTCACGTATAAGAACCTCGTTTATGAATTGTTACTCATCCTGGCTCCTGGTAAGAAGTGGTTCTTACCTTTGCTTGCTAGTAATAACAAACAGTTGCGTTAATAAATAATTGATTCCTCAGACTATAAACGTGTTTGTTCCTATGGCACGCAACGATGAAGAGCAGCACTGTTCTGTTCCTTGTTACTCATTATTATTTTTGTACATTTGGAAAATTAGGAATCGAGCTGAAGCAGTGGGTGAAAATAAAAATCGAACATAAAATTTTTGCCACCGCTACGGTGCGGCGGCGGCTTCGGTTTCAATCCTGATACTTCCGACAAGTCGAATTTTTCCAGTTAATCTAAGCTGTAATGACCAAAAATGCTGTAATTTTCCAGCTAGAAGTGTAGCAAGTAGTCAATTCGCCCACTCAACCTTGGAGTTAGGCGTCGACGCTTCGACTTTCATTGTCGATATTGACGAGTCTACAATGGAATGAATCACAGCATAGTAAACAACCAGCATAATATCTCTGAGGATTCCCTATATAAAAATGGTTGTTGGTTATAGAAATGTTGTCCATTTCTTGTTCAAGATAGAACAGATAGAATGGATACCAAGCCAAGCTTAATATTTAGCATAGCGGAATAGAATAAATATTTCAGTTTAAGATGATTATTAATGTTTCTGTTCACGTTTCTCAATTTCAATATATGGTGAATGCGCCTCGATAATTGCATCAAAATTTGCCTCCTTCACCATTTTGACTGAGATTCTTATGACTAATAAATAAAATTAACATACAACCTGACAAGTGTAACAAGAGCCGTGAGAGATATGAAATAGACAAGGATAGCAAGAGACGAGAGGATATGAAATAACGTGTGCGTGTGAGACATTGGCGAAATTCCCAAGTCTCTTGCTACACTTGTTAGGTTGTACTTGCAGTGCACAAACTGTTGCCTGAATACTTCACCTATCAGTATAAGAGTAACTTCATTATATCATAGGATACTAACTTTATCAGCTATAATAAACTTGAGAAATATTTGAAAATTATTTTGTATCTTTATCAAGCTTCACTCTCTTGCGAAAAATGCACATTTATCCATATGACCATAATTCTACGTAATAACGGTCTGCGTAATGTAGTTTATGTCATGGCGGTGATTTTAAAGATTTTTTTGGTGAAAGCGTGTTACACTCTCGATATTTCAATTCTTTTTTTTCCACTTTAGCTGCATCAGCCAATTGGCTATTAGTAGGGGTGTGGGTGTATTATATTTGGTTAATTAAGTTTATGGTATACAAAAAGTGCATAAGATTGTGAATATTACAATTTGTTCCAATGTCCTTTAGGGTTTTTCCGGTTGTTTGGTACTGGTGTCTTTGTTGTTAGAAAACTGGACTATTACATGTTTCACAGTTATCACAGCTTGGCATGCGGAACATACTGGTTGAGGCTCTCCAGCGATGAGATGACCGTGGGTGAGTCTGGTATAGCCTAGACGGAGTCGGGTTATTATAATTTGGAATTCTTTGTTATCTGTGACTGTTTGCCACTCTCCCAGTTTCTGTTTCAGCCCGCGAAGTTTGGAAGGTTTGCTCTCCCACACACTATTCCATTGCTCCACTGTTTTCTGTTTTATATGTAGTTTTAAGTCCGATGCTGGTACTTGAAGCTTGCTTATGGTACCAGTCATTGCTATTGCCTTTGCGCTTGTATCAGCTGCCTCATTCCCTGCTATGCCCACGTGTGATGGCGCCCATGTGGGTACTATGTGACTATCATTGCTGATAAGCATCGATGTGGTTTCTTGTATTGCTCTTGCTATAGGATTTTTTGTATATAATTTCGTGATGAGATGTAGTGAGCTGAGTGAATCAATTATGAGAAGCCAATTTTGGATAGGATTACTTTCAATATGTTTAACTGCTTCTAGGGTTGCATATAATTCTCCTGTTAGAATGGTAGCTGCATCTGGGATCTTCAGAGATACTGCGTTACTTTGAGTTACGAAGGCTGTTCCACAGTTTGGTCCTTGTTTTGAGGCATTGGTAGATATCTGTCTATGATTTGGATATCTATTGAGTATTTCGTAGAATTTTTGTACGATTGCTTCATTTGGGGTGTTTTGTTTCTTCAAGAGTATTTGTGACTGGTAAGGAAAGGGTCCACGGAGGAACGTTTGATACTTGTGCCGTACATGGATTTGGTAGTTGAGAAAGTTGGAGGCCTGTTAGGTGCGTATGAACCCTGGAATGTATTGTTGCTGAGTGGGTTGGGCTTCTGTTTCGTTCAGTTCTGCTTGCAATTCCATTAGCATACAAATTCAATACCATATGCAGTACGGTGAATAGTTACGCACTCTTCCTAGCTTTGTCAAATGTCAAGTGACACTCCATCTTCTGCTACAAAAATGACACCATAATTAGAGTTAAATGAACAGCAGAGTCCTTCATTACATTTTTCTGGCAAGTAAAACAATAAAGGGTAGCTTGTTGTAGGACTCCTGACGAAGTTATATCAGAGTTCATTCGATTATAAAAATGCGGACAGTCAATTTTATTGGATAGTTGCTTAAACAAAAATAAGAGAGCAAAGCGTTAAGTCTGGTGTGCAGAGGATCGACGCTAGACAAAGACAACGGAGCATTATAGCAAAAACCGCTATCGGGGTAGCATCCGTTGCACTTGAAAAATATATACGTCAAAGCCTGTCGCTGGACTGTTTCTCAATAAGATCTATATTATTTTAGATCGGTGACCAAAGTAACGTTGCGTATTCCAACATACTCTCCTAAGAAAGGCAAAGTACAGAAGCTAGAAACATTTGCAAAATTCATTCCAATTTATAAAACAAAAGCCTAATTATTTAGAAGCCAAAATAGCTATCTGATTTATGTGCCCGTTGAAAGATAGCTTTTGATCAAAAATAACACCCGGACGCTTGATGCTTGAATATTATTCAAGCTGTATGCCATTAATGTTATATTGGTCAAACTGTATCATGTTAATATTTTGGTACGTCTTAAAATTTTAGATGCATTGATTGACAGGGTCTGCTACACCAGTCGTGTACCAAATCAGGATTCTATTGGAGTAGTTATAATCATCAACTGTTTCAACCCAATCAACATCGAATACTTTAAGATCAGCATATAATAAATGCATGCACTGGAGTTCACTTGACAAATATTAAGAAAAGTAACGGACACAGGTTCGATCTCTGCGGAACCCCAGTTATAGTTTCACACTTAATCCGACATATACTCCCCATGTTCGACAACAGATTTCTATGATAGAAATGTGACTGGAAAGCCAACAACAAGGAATCCATTATAATAATAATAATAATAAAACGTCTTTATTAAATTTAATTAACTTACAGTAGCGGGCGAAGTTTAGCTCACAGCTATTCTTCCACTTAACCCTAAATTTATTTTAAAATACGGTATTCCAACCTAATATATGTCTTCAACATATACAGGTTGCTTACCTATTACAGGAATGTAGCAAGAGCAATGATACAGAAAAAAAATATATAAATACATTCAGCAATTGAAACTTTTTATCTTAGTGATGGGGACTAAATACTAGAATCTAGATGATAGCAAAAGTTGTTTTACAGAATTTTTAAACTTATTCAGGGTCATGTCTTTGTATAAATCTGGCAATAAGTTATATAACTTGACAGTATTGTAGGTGAAGCAACGAGTAAAAAGAGCTGTTCGATGCTGAGGCATGTCAAGTAGTTTATTATACCTGAGCAACCGTTCCCTCATGGATTGTCTAAAAAGAATTTTTTTGAAAAGATATTCAGGAATACTTGTCAATATTAAATTATGAATAAATGTTAACATATAATATTTATAACAGTTTTTTAAATTCAACCATTTTAGGCTTGAGAAACAAGGTGAAACATGATCATATTTTCTTAAACCATATATAAGACGACAACATGTATTTTGTATTAGTTGGAGCCTCCTGGCTGACACTTGATCTAAATACGGATAAAAGACAATAAGTCCATAATTGATTTTTGAAAGTACTAAACATTCACACAAATTCTTTTTCAGGCTGTAATTGAGAACACGCTTATTAGCAAATAAAATTTTTAAAACGACAAAACAACTTTTCACCAGTTTCGATACATGTTCACGGAAACGTAACTCCTTATCAATAACAACACCCAGATCATTTACTGAATCTTCATAGACTAACTGACACCTTTCAATGAGTACTGTAGTCTTACTCTTTATATGCAAGGTTTTGTTTTTGGGTGCAAACAGAATAGCTTTTGATTTGGAAGGATTTAGTGTTAAGGAGCTACGTTTAGAAAATGCAACGATTGAACTTAAATCTCTATTTAATTCATCAATAGCAGCCTCACAATCTTCAGGATCAAAGGTTTTATAAATTTGTGTATCGTCTGCAAAGAGCATCACCTCTGATGAATGGATCATTTTACAAATATCTGATACGTAGATCAGGAACAGTAGAGGGCCCAGGATCGAGCCCTGGGGGACACCTGATATCACATTTTTGAATGCAGAGTTTGTATTGTCCAAACATACTCTTTGTTTCCGATTCATGAGATAGCTATTGAAAAACTTTATTGAATTGTCTGAAAATCCAATAAATTTGCACTTTCTCTTCGCTGACAAGATAGTGCAAAATTTCTCAATTCGGTGTATGTTTTCCAGTTGTTTTCTGACCGGTTCTGCTTGTACTTTGATAAGGCTTCATCTCGTTGTTTAAAAATAGCTCTCAGATTTGGAGTCAACCATGGTGCAAAGGGTTTACTCATCCTGACTGATCGCAGTGGCGCATGTGTATCAAACAGTGCTAGTATATGATCGTTAAGGAATGTTACTTTGTCCTCGATGTTTTTGAAATAGAGAATATCGCTCCAGTTCACACGCAACAAATCTGTCATAAAATTTTCATGATTAAATTTCTTAAAATCCCGAAAAGTTAAAAATTTTTGTGGACTACGCGTCTTCTCAAAGTGTGTTTCACAGTATACCAGTCTATGATCCGTAAAGACGTCTGCGTTTAGTGTACCGATGTTAGTGCACCGCTCTGGAAAAGTTGTAAATATGGGGTCAAGCAAAGTTTCAGTAGATGAGGTGATTCTAGTTGGCTCGTCAATTATTTGTTTGAAAGAATATGCTTCAAAGCAAAGAGTAATTTTGTTGTTGATATTGAACATGTTCACAGTAACATCACCTAATACCAGTATATTATCGTAAACTACAGATAAATGTGATAAAAGAGTGTCCAAGGCTTCAACTGCCAAAGGAAGATTGCTCTTAGGAGGCCTGTACAGTATGCCCAAAGCAACTGTGGAAGATCTCAATTGAAGTTTTAGCCACAACTGTTCGATTACTGATGCATCATCGTCAATATAGTTAGTTATAATAATATGCTCACACTTTATTTCGTTCCTAATATACACACCGATGCCGCCACCTCTACCGTCCCTATCTTTTCTGTAAAATGAGTAACCATCAAGAGACACAATATCTGAAGGAACCATTCCAGTGAGCCAGGTTTCAGTGAGAGCAAAAACATCAAAACCTTTTTCTTTAATAAGAACTGATAAGTCAGTAAACGAAGGCACAACAGATCGAATATTGACATGACCAAACTTTACTGAGCTTACCTTAACCATAATCAATCCTACTTTGTGAACCTACTTCTCCGAGTTTAGCTAACAGCAAATATGCAGGATCAGTTTGCGACTGTCAGTCTCCCACTCATGAACCCATGCTTATAACAAAATACAACGTTTCCGAATAACGTATTTTTGCCGTACTTTAAGTGAGATTATCAGTCGACTATATTACTATTTCACTGCTCTGTCCTATTACAAAGACTTGTGAAGCCACTTGCTTGAAATCAATAATCTAGGAGCCAAATAGAAAGGTCTGTGATAACGATCTCTATCTCTGAACGGCACGCCAAGATGGATATTGAACTGAAGCGCTTTCATTACTTTTTTTAATCGTTTCTGCTACTTTTTTCATTATTCCTTCCATTACTTTACACTGGAAAATACTCCAATTCGAGGCTTTCGTGTTTCGTTTTCACCGGTTACAGATTTCTCTTTTCTCACATTGAAGGTTGCGTCTTTTTTATGGTCGAACATCCATAAATTCGTTCCAATTGAATTTTTTACCTGGAGAACGATAATTATTATTTGAAACAAGGATTTTCTCTTAGAAGATGTTTTGTTGCAGAGAATAGTTGAGGAAAATGTATTTATGTTAGAAATCATTATACAATGTATCGGAGGTGTATTAGCACGGGTAGCAGATAATTTTTGCTAGAAACTTGACATTCTTTGGACAGCAGAAACATTTGTTGTCCTTATTATAACAGAGCTTCTAAATAAATTTGACATTTGTATGTAACCAGTTATATATCTTGTCATTTATAAACTTGACTATAAAATAACATCTCTACGACCAACAGGAACAAAGATTTTTTGTTTCTGAAATCATATCTCGGCTGCTATAGACGTTTGCAGTTAAAATTATCACCACAGCATAATAAACAACCAGCACAATAACTCAAGTTGGTGGAAATTACACGCGCATCCCCACATTTGGATGATTTTTTGTAGGGATGGTAACGGTACTTCGATACTTTTGCACTAATATCGAGTATTTTTGTCATCGATACTTTTTGAGGCATTCCAAGCTGGTATCGATACTTTTGTATAGGTATCGAAAATAATTATATAATTATTGCGGGGTGTAATCAGTTGCACAAAATGCTCCGTACGAACCAAACGCGCCTATGAGGCTAAAAAATATCGAGTTAGTACCGGTATCCATATTTTCATTTTCGCATCTCTACCCAAACTTCACAGCCGTGAAATCATCCATAAACCCTCCCAAGGTCAAATTTTGTAGCAACCATTTTTATATAGGAAATCCTCAGAGATATTATGCTGGTTGTTTATTATGCTGTGTTATCACAGATCAGATGCGGTTCATAGATTTATGAATTATGTAATGATGATGACAATTCTGTGGCTTGGATGAACAAGGGCCTATGTGCAAATTTTCGTGAAATGGGGTTTTGGACTCAACCCCATAAATAGAATGCGCCCTTTCCGATGGAATAGGTCCCAAGTCAAAAGGCATTTTCGTTAGGGATTACATAGTATGTAAAAGGGCCTAAGTATGGACACTTCAGTGTGTATAAAGTCCTATGTATACCTTAGGTTTTTTTATCACGGTCTTATCTACACTAATTAAACACTTTGCATGTCGTAAATGGACCTATCTTGTAACACAGATCCACTAAATGGAGCCTATATGGACTTGAGCCTTTATGCTTTTTATGCTTTTTGCTCCACTTTGAGGCCTAACTAAAAGTCAGCATAAATGACACAAGAAACATGAGACCTATGTCTCTTCGGCCGTTTTTAGCTTGCAGATAAAAAGGTTTAAAGCGCCTAAGTGTGACATAGATATACAATGTGTTGGACCATCATGTCGACAAACTTTGAGGTATGAAAATACAATTAAAGTTATCGAGACAAAATGCGAAAAAAAAGGGGTCACCAAACTGAAAAAAAAATTTTTGAAATGCACTTATTTGGGTTACTTAAAAATAATTTGAAAAAAAGCCGTATTGGTGCCTATTTATTAAGACATTTTAATATTTAGCAGGATGTTTCCTATCTTACTACATGCAATTCATGTATGTAGCACTAAAATTTTCGACAGAACAGGCCTTTTTGTACTATGACTTCTGTATCATAGCGCCATGTATTCACGCAGTTGTAACGCCATATCTTCATTATATATCGAGCGATTCACGACTTATTGGACTCATTTTATAGAGGAATGACTGGGTATATCAACTAAGTTAAAAAATACAATATTTTACAATTTCTAAGGCTAAAAAATTCACCAAACGGAAATTTTTTTTTTTGTAATGCACTTGTTTTGGTTACTTGCAAATAATTTGCCACAGCCACATTAGTGCCTATTTATAAACACAGTTTAATGTTTATCAGGATGTTTTCTGTCTAGCGACACGCAATTTGTTTATGTAGCACTAAAATCATCGACGAAATAGCCTTTTTTATTACGACTAATTTTGAAATAAACGAGAATTTGGTATGCACTTCGTTACAGATTATTACTTGTAATTTACATGAACATTAATGTGATTATTTAGAATTTAAATTAATCACCGAAATTTTCTTAAATGTCCGCCATATTCATTTAGGCACGCTTGACTTCTGAAACTAACGCTCTCGGTTACTCGACGCTAAGCAACGCTCCAGTCTGTTTTCTTTGATTTCCAAGTGATTCCAACATATCTCATTTCAATGAGTTGCCTTTCAGTCATTTGGCTAAATACTAAATAGATAATACTAAAAATAAAAGAAAATAAAATTTGTTCATGTAAATTGCATTTAAGTAATAATCTGTACAGTCCAATAAAGACGACGTGCATACCAAATTCTGGTTTATTTAAAAATTAGTCGTAATAAAAAAGCCTATTTCGTCGATGATTTTAGTGCTACATAAACAAATTTCATGTCGTTAGACAGGAAACATCCTGATAAACATTAAATTGTGTTTATAAATAGGCACTAATATGGTTTTTTTCCAAATTATTTGCAAGTAACCAAAACAAGTGCATTACAACAGTTTTTTTAAGTTTGGTGGACTTTCTTAGCCTTATAAATTGTCAGATATTATTTTTTTGCCTTAGCTGATATGCCCAGTCATTCCCCTATTCCCCTACAACTGCGTGAACACATGGCGCTGTGATATAGAAGTTATAATACAAAAAGGCCTATTCTGTCGAAAATTTTAGTGCTACATACACGAATTGCATGTGGTAAGACAGGAAACATCCTGCTAAATATTAAAATGTCTTAATAAATAGGCACTAACACGCGCTTTTTTCAAATTATTTGTAAGTAACCAAAATAAATATATAAAATTTTTTTTTTCAGTTTGGTGAATTTTTTTAGCCTTAGAAATTGTCAGTTATTATCTTTTTTTGCTTTAGTTGATATGCCCAGTCATTCTCCTATAAAATGAGTCCAAAATTTCGTGAATCGGTCGACAAATAATCAAGCTATGGCGCTACAACTGCGCGAACCCATGGAGTCGTGATACAGAAATTGAAAATGCAATAAAAAATTAATTAAATGGTTGACCCCTTTTTTTCGCATTTTTTCTCGATAACTTAAATTGTATTTTCATACTTCAAAGTTTGTCGACATGATCGTGGAACACATTGTATAATTGGTTTTAAATGTAGGTCCTAACTACTACTTAGGCACTTGAAAGGACAGTTAAGCACCAACGTCCTATAGTATAGAAAAACCACATGATGCATACCCACTTCCATCACCTAAAAAGAAACTTGAAGGTATTAGAAGCTTGTTGTGTTACATATATCCGAACAGTCAACTATTTTATTTGAATTTAAAAGCTGACAGTAGCAGTGATGACGAAGACGCTTGTCCTACTGTGTTAGACTATGATGAGTAGCCTGTACTTCTGAGACACAATCTCGCATACATCTGTGTATCTGCTAATGATTTTTTTTTTCATTAGAGTAATGAATATTTTCTTTTTTCTATATTAGTATACATTACCACTGTTTGCAGATGATGTATTTTTTAATAAAATAGTTTTTAACACAGAAAAGCTTAAATTTGTCACCCATACTACTGTAATTAAACATATCGAGGAAAACTTCGACGAGGTAAAAAGGGCCTAACTAATGCTTTACACGAGAGCAGGCTCAAGGTAACAATTTTCTGGTCCTAAGTGTGTCAATTATTGTATTATAGACAAGGCCTATATTAACTTGAAACCAATCTGCTGGGACCTAACTAACAAAAATCTTCTAATGACGTTTATTAAACCAAATAGTTTCATTTCTTACGGATAGTAGGACCTTCAGTACAACGTTTATAAAAATATCATGTCATTAGGTTAAGAAACGTCAATAAAAAACTTTGATTTTTTTCACGATCTTCCTCAATTTGCTCAAAACCTGTTTAATGTAGATAGGCCTTGTTCATGCAAGCCAGAGAAGTATGCTTATGCAACTATAATCCTTCAACGTGGAAGTATTTTTACATGTACAGTGGTGCTAATATCATATCAAGCTGTTTCGGTTTTTGAATCGAAACTTGGATGTTGGAGCGTGCTGCAAAAAGATGCAATAGTTCTGGTTTTAGTCGTTTTATACAACGTAGGACCTTCTTTTTTTCTTTGTTCTAAGGTTTCTTGTCGAGATATTAATGTCTCGCTCATTTTCACTGTTTCGGAAAATCTGGAAGATCTGGGAAAAAATATCCCTTTTATCATGTAAACCGTTTAGTAACAGAAATCTGGATACATTCTAATTTATTATGTAAATGTTGCTATATAGATTTTAAGTAAGTGATTTATTTTACCATTCAAATTGTATAATTGTTGTTGCTTATATTATTTTTAAGTAAATGAAAATATAATGCACATAACTTCCATCTCTCTTTAAGATTAGTGTTTATACTCATGTTTGCTTATTTTTTGAATGTGATAATGTTTGCATTGTTCTTTTCTATTATAATTTATAATTTTGCTTTCACTTCAACTGTTTTGACAAAGGTAGGTTAGCTTGATAGCAGATTCCAGTTAGATTACATTCAATGACTTATACATATATGAATATGTTCACAGTAAATTATTACATTAGAAATATTGGACATTGATGTATAGTATAGTAACTATAAACAATTATTCTACATAAAAACATTTATTGATTATTCAGTCAGTTGGAATTGAATTTTTTGTAACTAGTATCCAACAAGAATCTGAAACCAAATTAATTCAGCTTTGTCAAGAAAATTATGTTGAAAACACAATTTGACTAATAATAGAGAGGAACAACGCAAACATTCAAAGGAAAACCAAAACATGAGTGCAATCACTAATCTTAACGAATGATAAACATTGTGTGCATTATATTTACATTTACCTAAAAATAATAAATCAGATACAACAACTATACGATTGTAAAATTAAATATAAAACATTTGAATTGTAACCTATGAATAGCTTACTTAACATCTAAATAGCAACATTGACATGGTTAAAATGTATCAAGATTTCGGAGCTGTGGGACTTACGGTCGTGGGAGATCCGATCAAGGCTGAAAGCAGTGGGACTTGCGGTCGTAAGGTGCAGGCGTTTTTATTATACGTATAAGCGGAGGCAGTGGGAGATGCGGTTGACGAAAAATTGTACAAATCCATATGGTCATTAATCCTTGTGCTATTTATGGATGAATTGAAAGAGAAAATAGTATTTTCAGTTTCAGCATTTTATACCAAGGAACAGAAAAAATTCCACTCTGCATTTATTGCAAGGTAGGAATTTTGTTTAGTTTTCTGACAAGTACTACCTGCTAGATTTTTTATGTTTTTTAAAATTCTTTATTCAAGCTTTATTCTATATTAATAATAGAAACAACAGACAAAAATCTTATAACATTTCCGTCTCGCTCTAGCTACTTGCTTGTATTTCTGTCATCCTGTTGAACACATGTTTCCTTTTTCACTTTACTTCTTCCAAGTTTGGTTGGGAAGCTATCTCTAGTTTTCATTCTGCCACGACAGCAAAAACTTCTTTCTTTGAGACAAACCCATGTAACGATATCTTTACTTTTCCGATATTCGCGATACATGTACCCATTATGTATTGCACAAGGTTTTCCTTTACTTGTAGAAATAACTTGAATTTTATTCTCCATGACTTTTGCTTTGGTATCTATATAACTCCACTTGTCAAACAACAACCGCAACTGATATATCTGCTCAGGTATGAACTCGTTAAAGTGTAATTAAAACAGTATACCCGTATACTTTGACCGGATCTCGTACTCGATCTAGGTAAGAAAAAAGAAGGTGATCGCATCTCCCACTAACTGCATCTCGGAATAACCGGAAATCGCACGACACCAAGATTTAATAATAATAATAATAATAATAATAATAATAATAATAATAAATCGTCTTTCCGCGAGGGGTTGCTAGATCCCCTTAGTGGCGCCTCCCCAAGGTGGCGGATAGGGGAACGCCTCCCAGATATGGGTGGTACCGGGGAAATCAAATACCCGGGGCGGACCAAAACTAGCACGGAGGAATAGCGTCTGCATCCAGAGGATCGGCTATTCCTCAATAACTAGGACACGACGGACCTCCATGTAAGGAGCGGTACTCCGACAGCGTCTGACTCCATGTTAGGGGCGGCTGATAACACACCCGCAGGAAGCCACCCAACATCAGTAGGCTATCCGGTGCGTGGCGACACCGCAGGGTATACCGAAGCCCAAGGATGTAATCCAGCCGGCAACCTTCACAGGTGCATCCTCAGGAGGCAATTTGGACGGCTGCCTCCGGAAATGTCGTCTGGGGGCCCTAAGGCCAACCACCTGACGGGCCCTATCTTCGGGTTCGACCACCCCGCAAGAAAAGCACCCACACCGAGCCGGTTTCGGAAGCCGGCGTTGGGCAAGGTGGCGGTGCTCCGAATCGCCCTGTTGACGACCCCCGCAATGACATGGACCGTTTTAGGTGGACGACGGAGCTCAAGGATGACCTGCTGAGCTGCTACGAGAGCAGTAGCCCGCGCCGTAGGGGATACATGTCCCGCATGTATGAGAGGTGGTGTGAAATGCACCCAGAGCATAGCACGCTTACCTCTCAGAATCTGCGAGATTATGTATCGTACCTCCGGAGGCAGGGATATGTTCGTGCTCCAGCTCAGCCTGCCCCTTCGGCGGACGGAAGGCCTGTTAACCAGGCTGAAAGTTCGCCGGTAAGGCCCGCTGAGAGGGAAATCGACCAAGTCGTCTCACCTGGGGATTTCAGAGACCGAAGGGCCTTACATAACAACGGAAGGTCCTTGAAGCTGGCAGATTTAAAGAGAGAGGATGAGGTTGTTGGTGAACGTCTATCGGAGGCCTCTGACATTTGGAGCATCAATTGCGAAATTTACGCTGCGGCTCTGAGGCTAGCTAGACAGGGGAGAGTGAGAGACTCTCCTGTTGAGAGAGCACAGAGACGGGTGCGCCAAATGGAAGCGAAAATCCAGTTGGCTCGCCAGGAAGCATCCCGTATCCAGTGTGTGATGGAATATAGAGCGGCTGGGAAGCCTTTTACGCGCCGAGTGCGCCAGATAGCCTACGGGTTGAGGCGCGACCATCATACACTCAGTCAAGCGGTACTGGTTGTTGTCAAGCAACACTGTCTTGACAGGATACGGATGCTAATCGCTGCGAAGCGATCGTTGGTGGCGCGGGCGAGAGGTCTGGAGCAGAACAGAATGTTCTACGAAAGACCTTCTCGCCTTTTCCAACAGCCGCCTCCAGCCATAGAGCAGCCGCCAACTGCTGATCGCGTGGAGGCCTTTTGGAGGGACATTTACGAACAACCCAAACCTCTCTCAGCAGACACTCCGGCCTTGGCGCAGTTCGAGTCCGTTTGTAGGAGGACTCCTAACTTGAATGTACTGCGTCACCCGATAAACACGGAAGAAATTCTTGACGCCTTACGAGGCGCAAAGAATTTCGCAGCTCCTGGCCCGGATGGCATAAACACCTACTGGTGGAAAAAATTCCCCAGTTGCCACCGGCATTTAGCTAGAGTTTTTAACTCGTGGCTAAATCAGGAGCAGCCAATTCCGGCTTGGTTTGTCGAGGGTCGAACCGTGCTTCTCCCGAAGACCGGAGATTTGTCTGATCCCAAAAACTACAGGCCAATAACATGTCTGAACGCGTGTTACAAGCTCTTCACCAGAATCTTGTACATGCGTATTCTTCAAGCTGTGAATCCTGTATTTCTCGACGTGTATGAACAGAGAGGGTCAAAGAAAGGAGTAGCTGGCTGCAAGGAGAACCTGTTGATTGACCGATGTGTCACGCAGGACTCTGTGCAGTACAAGCGAAACCTTTCTATGGCCTGGATTGACTATCGCAAGGCATTCGACAGCACGTCTCATGACCTCATTGTGCGGCTGTTGGAATGTCTTTCGGTGGATAATCAGATAGTGGGATGCATCAAACAACTGATGCCACTCTGGAAGACCCGGTTTACCATAACATCAGGTGAAACTCGGGTTCAGACAGAGTTGGTGTCATTGAAAAGAGGTGTCTTCCAAGGAGACTCCTTGAGTCCCTTGCTCTTTTGCATCTCACTTTTGCCTCTGTCCATAGCGCTGAGAAATACTAAAGGATACAGCTGTGGCACGCCCAATAACCGGAGGCACAAGGTCACCCATCTGTTTTATATGGATGACCTAAAACTTTATGCCTCCGGCCAACGCGAACTACAACAATCGCTGAGGGTGGTGCAGGAGTACAGTCATGCTATCGGAATGGAGTTCGGGACAGACAAATGTGCATTGGTTCATCTCAAGAAAGGACGAAGCGGAGATAGTGGAGATGAGGAACAGCTCGTTGATGGGAGCATCTTGCGACAACTGCATGCCGGAGATACTTATACCTACCTTGGAGTGGCGCAGCGTCATGTCCAAGAGGCAGCATTGGTTAAAGAGTGTCTCCGCCGCAAGTATTTGCACCGACTCCGGCAGATCTGGTCGTCAGAACTGTCCGGCAAGAACAAAGTCGCTGCCACAAACATGCTTGCGGTCCCATTGTTATTATACACCTTTGGTGCTATACACTGGAAAGTGAACGAGCTGAAGGAAATCGACACGAAGACCCGCAAAAGGATGAATATGGAGAGAAGCCTGCATCCTAAGTCCTCTGTCCCGCGAATATACCTCCCGCGACACCTGGGAGGGCGTGGACTATTGAGTTTGGAGCGTTTGCACAACAGAGTAGTACTGGCCACTGCCTGCTATGTAACGAACAGCACCGATCCCCTGATCCGCTTTGTGCGAGAGCACGAGAATGCGGGAAAAGGAGCCTTTCTTTTTAGCGCAGCGAAACGAGCAGCCGAGGAGCTCAGCCTCACACTCGACTTCAAGCGGAGGTGTCAGCAGTCCATTACGGAACTTGCTCCCGCAGAATTAAAATCCCACCTTAAAACTGCCGAAGTCAACTTCCTTTTAAGACTTCATAAAGATAAGCCAATGCATGGAATCTTCTACAAACATCTGGAAGAGCATGGCTTGTCTGAGCAGTTGACCTTCTCTTTCCTAAGGTCTAGTGGGTTGAAGTCGGAGACTGAGGGCTTTATAATGGCTTGCCAAGACGGTGTCTTCAACACCTTGGTGTACCGTAAAAGGGTTATGGGTCTAGATGTACCCGACACCCTTTGTAGAGCTTGCCGACAGGCGCCAGAGACGCTTATGCATCTCTTGTCGGCGTGTAAGACGTACGCTGGGACGGCTTACGTCCATCGGCACAACGCGGCTCTACGAGTGCTCTACTATCATTTGAGGCACTCATACGGTATCGATGAGACACCGGTGCTGCCATACGCTCCAGGGGATATAGAGTCCGTTGTGGAGAACGAGAGATGCCGGATTTACTGGAACTACTCGTTCCCCACGCTCGAGCTTGTACAGGCAAACAAGCCCGACATAGTCCTTCTCGACCACCAACAGAAGACGATGCTCGTTATTGAGTTTTCGGCGCCTGCCGAGGTGAACATCGTCTCTAAGGAGGAGGAAAAGCGGACCAAATATCAGGAGTTGCTCGGACAACTTCGCAGGCTCTGGCCAGACTACACTGTAAGTCTGCTGGTTATGGTCATTGGATCCCTAGGGGGAATGAGGAATACGCTGCTCTCTGCACTGCGCAAAATACCGGTGTGCCGTGCGGCGGCGCACATCTTAGCCGCCAGAATGCAGAAGGCAGTCATCCTTGGGTCCCTTCGTCTACTTAGGGCGCACGATTCGCGGACCCAGTAATTGCTCACCTCACGGTGTGAGGAGTAGTCATTGGGTAATGGAACAGCAGCCCGGTGTGTCGGAGCCCGGGCTGCACTTTTTTGTTTTAAACATATAATAAATCGTCTTTTATTCGTTCAATTGCTACATTAAATTTAACATCGAAATGATGGCGAAGTCTAGCAAGTCGCTATTCAACTTAACCATCAAAAGGTAAAGAAAAAAGAAAATATAATCTAATCCAAACACAGACATTTTTGGGAAGAGTACAGAATTATAAATTGTATGCATATATACATACATTATAAAAACATTTGCATGCGGAATTTCCCAAAGTAGTGAAAATAAGCCAGACTATATCGACGAAATATTCCAGAATAAAGACAAAATAAGGGTTTGTCTTTGTCTAACACCAGAGATATTCAAAACCGAAACAGCTCAATATGATATCCCCTCCACTGCGCCACCGCGTACTTGTAAAAGTACATTCAATTTGAAGGGCTATAGTTTCATAAATAATTCACAAATCTATGAACCACATTACAAAATATTGTTCTTTGTTTATTGTCAGTTGTTTTACAACTGACACTTTGACCACAGTGTCTCTTCAAGGAGAGAGAGAGCAGATAAGGAAAATTGATCGACCTTCGTTATTGTTATTTGACATCATTTGCCTATTTCTTATTACTGAGCATGCTGAAAATAATAACAGCGACGAAATTTGTTATTTCTGGTGTTCAAAAAATGCTCGAACGCCTCAAAATAAACGTTATTGTAAAAGCTGAACCTGATTCGCAATTAGCAAATGACCCTTAGAGGTTTTAAAATAAATCGATCTCACTGGGAAGTTGTTTGAATTCCAATCAGATGGACAGACTGAAATATTTTTTATTGAAGTAAAAATACCTAACCTAACTCATTGCCGCCAATTCCTTCTGGCTTGGTACCTAACTGAGATGTACGGCGTTCAAGCTAGTAAGTGAGAGTGATGAAACAGTTCCATGCCAGTTTTGAGGTAATCTCCTCTAGGACTCCAAGTCTGAGTGGATCACAATCGTCCTTAGTTTTTGCGATAAATATGACCTTATCGTAAAGTAATTTAAGTTTGACATATTTTTGCAGTTCCGTAGGTCAGAGGTCTCATTCATCAACAGAACGTGTCAAATAGGGCGTTTCAGTTGTGACATATTTTCACATTCACAATTTTCATCCATTTTCAAAAGCTGGCTACAAGCATACTTATAACCTGGCAACATTCGATACTCGCTTTAAGTCAGACATCAGCGCGCTTTACCGAAACTACTTTCTACTGCACCTGGCTGTGAATGTAGTGGGAATGTAGGATGTATGAGGGGTTAGGTGTTTTTTTTAACTGTTGCCTTATGTACCTTCTTCGTTAGTTACATTGCAGATTTCGCACTCCAGTTGCAACTTTGTCACTGGTGTATATGTGAAACTATTTCTCAAAAAACAAAAACTGGTAATCAGTCAATAATCCTGTTAACTTTGTAATTTAATAATGCTACATCTGTAAGCTACTGGCTACACTTTGCAGAACAAATCAGAGTCGAGTTCAGTAAAATATAAGTGTAATAATAGTTTGCATTCAGGCAGAGAGCTGTTAGAGGCTCATTTACTGAAACGTCGTTAAATAACTTTCTTCTAGTGAAATCTTCTGTTGATCGAACAACATTATTCATTGAGCGTTTTGAGTTGCAACGCTCACTAGCGAACTGATTTTAATGATGCTAGCTTGTCACAAACAAGCTTCAAACTATGCTTCGATGGCTCATCGCGAAGCTCTATGCCTTCACGTCATAATAATGGATGCAGACGCTATTCAGAAACATAAGACAGTTTATGCTTAGCCAGCTAAACCACCGGCGACTAGAGGTATCAAAAATTCAAAGGACAAGGCTGGCTCTGATAGTGGCTCTCTTGTCAGTAGTTACCCAGAAATGTGCAACGAAGACGTGTACTCTCAGATCTCTCTCCTGCACTTGGTCGACCCCGTTTCCTTTTCCTCTAGACTTTCTTAAAATTCAAACAAGCGCACCGACATAACTTATTCAAAATTCAAATGAATAATACTCTTGCTGTCGTTGCATGTACATCCGTATAGAGGGTGGCAATTGATAGAGCTGTTTTACCAGAAGTGTTGTGATCACACACGTTATAAAGTCCAGTTAGGTAATGAAAAATTATGCCTTATGAAAAATCTATACAGAAACAGCGATTGAGCAGAAGTAACTCTAAATAACCAGAGATCGCATATGATTTTGTATTATAGGGACAACACTATCATATTTATGTTTTCCTGGTCTGTATGACCACCAGCCTTTACATTTTCCAGTATTTTCCAACGGGGATCGTTTTTGCATTCACGCGCTTCATTGGCCCTTCATTAAAATGATATAATATAAACTCTTTACTGCAGTTTCCGCCACTCCTTTAGCTTTTATCAAAATACGAAAAGGTTGAAGAATCATTTGGGTCCGCCTCAAAACATGTGGTTTCAATTATGAGTCACTCAAGCGCTATGAGTCAGAAGCGCAACACAGAATGTTTCTGAAACTCCGGTAATATTTACGCCAAAGTTTCCTAATATATCTAGTCAATTCACTGAATTATGATTCAAATGCTAAGTTGCCCCACTGTGACAGGATATGCACAGACATATAATCTTAAACAGAGAAAGCACTCTGCCGACCTCATAGGCTGAAAAGCTATTCCATTTGCATCGTTTCCTCGAAGTGTAAGACCTTTCGGATTTGTTGTACTTACTAAGACCCCTGACTGAGTTGGCAGTTATGTGTGATTCTGTAGAACTGGTACTGTAACTTTCAGTTTCTCGTAAGTCGCCGAACATGTAACAGCCTCTGAGGATGCCATCCACTCATCGTGGCGAAACGTCAAGCAACGAAGTGTGCCAACGCCAAGGTGGCAGAGTTTATGAAGTTACAGTCTTCGTGTCTTAGACTGATGCACTCCAAAACGCGACCATGTAATGGAGCATCTTTGTAGTTGTGCTGAGGAAGCGACCCGGTTCTATCCTGTTGTTTTGTATTGCTTTCTGTCCGTTTGGTTGTTTTCTGTTGCTTTTGGTCGTTTTCTGATGTCTCTGGCTTTTTTATGCTTGTTTTCTGTTGGCGGAAAATTGCTATCAGTCACAATTGACTGCTGTCAACACTGTTGAACAAGACAGATCAACAGGTGTCTGCCAAGGTCATCTAAGGGATGATAGAAATAAAGGGGTGCCATGTAAAATATGATGTAAATCTACCATTATTAAGACCGAAACAACTTCTAATGGACTTTTTCTTTTCTTTTTTTTTTATGGTCGGCCTCCCGCAAAGGCTGAAAGCCTATGGCGCTGTAGAAGCGCTGCAAGAGTTTCTGGGAATGCAAGAAGGACTGTGCAGCTACAGCGAAGATAGTCTGCAAGTGTCACCAAAACATAAACTTATGCCTAAGAACTATTTTCTATATTGGTAAAAAATTACATATGAGCTACAGATTTACAGACCATTTTAATCACATTGTCCTTGTGAACTACTATCAACGGTTTTTGATGCGAACTGTCCGAGTACCATAGCCGTTGAAATTTATATCATTATCATTGTAAAATCGCCAAAAGTTGTAGTACTCAGATGCACCTAAGTGTAATAAAATCATATTGATCCGTACACCGTGTTGTTCGTTTATGTGCAAATAATCGACGAGAAAAAACAACGCGCCGATTCGAAAGCGTCTCCGAGAAGATTCCTATTCTTTCGAATATCGGTGGTAATCTGCACTCCTGTTGCGTGCAGATTCAGTCGTCCTCTGATGTAAATACCGTGACAAGGTCGACCGTATTGTAAAACTCCCATACCCCAAATGCATAAAAATCGTGCAAACCGTTTCCGAGATAATTGAGGCATGGTGCCGGGAAACAGTAACAAAGCCTACACAGAACACGAGGATCATGACCAAACCAGTCGATGCCGATGACAAAGAAGTAAAGAAAAATTGAGGGGTTCCATACTTAACACTCACTCTGTATTTTACTCTGAGCAGCAGATTCAACCAACTTCACTGTAATTTGGTGTAATGCTCATTTTATTCCTAATTGACATGGATTGTATCCATATGTATATTTGTATTTTTTCTACCCTTGTTTGTGATGTGATACTGCATTTACTTATCGCCTTCTTTTTAAATAATGTTTATCTCATTCCAGTGAATGGATTTTATCTGTTGAATATTGTATGAATAAAGAAATAAATAGATAAAGCTATGTGAACGAATAAAACTTTAACTGCTAGGACTAGGATTTGAAACAGCAAGTTTAATCAGCACATGTATCTTACGATATTGCCGATATACAGTTATGAGGAGGCTCTTTAGCGAAGATTATTGGTATGTCAGTGTCATGGTCAAATATAGTTTACTAAGATTTTACTAGTATAATGATAATTAGTTCATGCTTGAAACCTTGACTAAGTGTCCTAAAATAAATAATAATTATCGTCAATCGCATACAATTTCAGCGGAAAGTCAATATATTTTGTTTTTTTTTTGTTATGTGTAATATAGGTATGTTTAGAGCACCGTACATTAACAAAGACAAGTAGGGTCACTCTAAACAGCTGTGGTTTACAGTGCATGTCCACCTAACACCACCTAACATGCCACGGTGCACGGGATACAATCGGTCGGGTCTACCGGGGTGCCTAAATAGGTAGTGTTTGTTTGTTATTGAGCGTTTTGCGCGTATTTCACAAAAAATGCCGGCGACATGCTCTATATATGGCTGCAATAGCAACCAAGGCATTAACAATATTAGCAAAATGATCATTAAGATGATTTACAATTTCTAATTTATTGTGTATTTCCTGTTGGTCCTTCATCATACAATCAATCTGCGTTTTACTTGATTTATTATTGACAAGCCTATTTACAAAGCCCCATTGTTCTTTTATATTTGTGCCTACTAATTCCCATTGATTTTTAAAATGTCTGTTTTTAACAGTTTAGTTTTATTATTGACTTGATTCTTAAGTTTTTTAAATTAATTTTCCAAATTCGTGTTTCCCGGTTCTTTAACCTTTGTTTATAAATTTTGACTCGGTTTTCAATCATTTCGAGAATTTATCGATTTATCCAGTCGTTATTTTCACGTATCTTATACGTCTGAGCTGATTTTTTTATGATCTATTCTGTTTACTTCTTTTTATGTTTACACTTAAGGTTATTGACAACAAATTGTGAATGATCAGACTGTTACTGTTACTTACTACTTGAATCGTACATTTCAAATTACTACATCTCTCTGACAAAACATGATCTATAATACTCCTTGAGCTATTTGCCACCCCAGTAGCTGCATCAGCAGTTATTGTGTTGAATGATTTATTGAATAATAAATTATATTCTATCTATACTATAGAATTCATTTCTATTGACCCCCGTATAAGTAAAGTGAACGTCGACCGTTGACGTCGGATTCCCTATAACTCACATCAAAGTCGGCAGGGCGAGTGACCCTACTTGTCTTTGTTAATGTACTATGGTTTAGAGTAATTATGCAGATGAAAGATATGAACTGAAAATATTATAGGTACAGTGCTGCAAGTAAGTATTGCAAATCTCGTAACTAAGAGGTTGATGATGAGAAATGCTATTTAGAAATTTTGAACGTAACTGATTCTTACCAATAATCAGTACTCTCATAATTATTAACTTTAATTAATATTTGGATACCTATTTTTACATCATTGTGCTTCTTTTACAAGCCGTTGCAATGTTTCCGCTAATACTCTGTAGTTAACAATGTTCTGGTACGTTACGGGTATATAGCTGATGGTGTACCTATAGAGATAACCATGTATCGAGTGACCAACCCGCAGAACAAGCACCCTCAAGTATGTCAATAATGGTGACAGTGACTGGATGAATGGCCTGCATTCGACGAAAGTAACTAATCTAAACCCTCATCATATAAGACTATCCACCCTGTATAGGTGCGGCGTGTAAGCAACATAAAAATAAAAGCAGGACCGTGAGCCGTAGTTTGGTCGTAGTTTGGTTTTGCCGCAGCATCGCATTATACAAACATAATATAGAAGCTCATATTCAACTCTGTTTGTGGGTTGGCCAACTTTTCAGATGGAAATGGAAAAATTCCCAAGTTATTTATTTCGCATGCCATTATTATATAAACATCAGTCGGCATCGGCGTATTGCAGAAAGTTCAAGAGCTGATCCAGGAACTCGAATCGATTAGGGGATCTGCAGGACGAATGCAGGCAGGCTGTACACATTGACGATAACCAATTTCTTTTAGAAGGTCGGATGAACAGTCTTGAACAAATCAATAGTATTTTAATTATCATGAATCAAATACAAATTCAATGGACGCAGCTGTTTCATGTAGACGTGTAGCGAAATAGTATAGTAAGTGGTTATAATGAACATACAGATTGAGCAACCCTTATTATTCAAATACAAGAGTTAAACTGCTTCCTTTTGCTTCAAGAGAGATCTTGAAATCGTATTTTGTAATTGTGAGAGTTTCTTGTTGTTCCAGTGTTATTTTGATGCTTTTATTCAAACTTTTTTTGTCTAATAGATAATTGCCCTATCTAGTTTTCGATGATTTTTGTGAGAGGTGCGACACTGTTTCGATTTTCACACTATGTTTCCTGTGTACATTTTTTTTGCTGGCAGTATACGTTGCTTCTTCTACTTTTCGTTACCAAAAGACAATCCTAAGGATGTTTACGAAAAACCTCACTGGTATCGCCAAAAATAGTAAATGAATCGAAATGTTGTAGAGCTAAAAAATGTAGGTAAAAATGTAATAATATGTAGAATATATCACGTGGACAAGGCTGGAGAAATTAAGCTCTAGTCGAGATGTTCTATCGTTTAGTGTCGTGTGCATATTTTATGCTAAACCAGTAGATATGGGAGTAGTAAGTAGACTAGAGTTATATAGAATAAAAAGCCTATGTGACACCATTTAGAACTGACTTAGGAGACAAAACACTTCCTAAAGTATTTGGCTTAACCCAGATTTTCGAGATTTATCTCTTTCAGTAACATATGAGATGACTCAAAAGTAAGCAGTTGCGCTACGTTTCATCTGTATTATGAAAGTGACTAAGACATAAAAACCGTTGGTCCGTTATGAGCCGTTTTGGCATTTTTGGCCACAAAAGTATTATATTATGACATGAAAATGTCAGCAGATGAAACTAAAACTATGGCTTTATCAGGCAAATATTCAGTTGGGACAAAGATTGTTGTAAATGATGGAGCATCATCAAATACTTAAGCTGCGATATATCTTATGACAGAAGTCAAGACATAGAAGAAAAAAGAAAGAAGAAAACAATTTCGAATATTTGCGGAATAAGTAGAACATTGAAAAATAAAGCAAGGAAACATACTCAAATTAAATTTTACAAGACGATAGCTATTCCAAATGCCTTATATGGTAGTGAAACATGAACAACAGGAAAAGAAGAAAATAGGATACAAATACAAAAAATGAAATTTCTAAAAAGAGTGAAAGGTTGCACTAAATTAGACAGACTAGGGCCGGTTTCACAGATCCCTGATAAGTGTCAGCCTATCTGCCAAATAAAGCCATATATATAAGGTCTGTTTTTACAGCAATCACAAACTAGTCGTCGTCAATTTGATTGGCCAATACTAATCAGAAATAGTTTGACAACTGCAATGGGAATACTGATTGGCTCTGACTGATTTGTGATTATCTGTAAAAACAGACCTATTGTATAGCGTTATCTGACAGATAGGCTACCTCACACTTATAAGGGACCCGTCAAATGATTGAAATTAAACATCTTCAACATAAGTGAAGAAATTAAAGAAAATAAAACCAAATGGAAAGAAATGTGGAACGAATGCACAAAAATAGGATTCCCACCAGAGCCAGATTTTATCAATGCTCTGGAAGTACAGACATCGACCGAGAAGAAGATGGGCATCTTAACAGGCAGTGCCTAAAACTCGAAGTGAAGAATAAGAAGAAAAAGAATAAGTATGGTTATGATTATATAAGTTATCCTCTGGAAAGCATACTGACTAAAATCCTGTCCCAAATCTGTCATTACCTCCCTGTCGGTGCACCTGCACTTTTTGGCAGTATTGTATAGGACCACCTATAGTCAAAAATTTTCAGGGCGACGGATAGGAAGAGAGGGACCTATCTGGTGGCCAACGCAAAGTCCCGATCTAACCTCATTGGATTTTTTCTTCTGCGGTTATATGAAGTCGTTGGTGTATGCAGCTCATGTAGTTACTCAAGAGGAATTATAAAGAAGAGTGATGGTAACCTTTCTGTACATACAGCAAGTTTCGCATATCTTTCAATGAGTGCGCGATCAATAATTTGAAGGATCAGTTATTCATGTAACGACGTGGGTGGCCGTCACTTTGAATATTTATTCTAACGTCCTTCGTTCTCTGTAATAACATATACTAAGGTATTAACGTTTCTTAGTCAGGAAGGTAGACAAACGTTTTTGTTTTAAACCTTGAATGACTCTGTAGCCAAAACGGCTCATTTTGGACTAGGGGTCTTTATGAATCATTCCTTAAAATTTCCTTACGTTTGGCACCACCTTTTTGGAACACCCTGAAGAAATCAAAACTGTCGGTATAACTTCTTAGCCAGTGCAGACCATATAGATCAATCTGAATATATCTTATAGTTTATTACCAAAAGAGCTGAATATATATTATTAATAATGATTGTCGCATTAGATAGAAATATATGTGAAACGATAGATAGATGTAAAATAGTCATAAAACCTCCACAGTAATATCCAATCTGGGGTGTCACGTATTTACGCAACCTCCGCAATTTTTCTGCGATTTGTTTTAGGTCGTGGTAGGGCTATAAAGCATATATCGTGATTTTATTTGTACATAAGAATACATACAAATTTTATGATCGAATGGTTTAGTCCCTTGTCCTTTCGCATATTTCACAGAGTTGACATTTGCATGTTATGGATATTTGGTTACCTACTGCCGGATAGAAGACTACTACTAAGTCTGATACTCATTTTACACTAGCGATTTCCTCAAAGATTGGTCTACGGATTTCATTCGTGAAATTCAAGCTGATTGCTCTGTATATGACAAACTTCATGGATTTCCTAATAACGTCTGGTATTAGCCACATTTTTTGTACCGATATTTTTTGACAATCAATTTTATTCCTTACGAATGATGTCGATAAGGTCAAAAAAGGTATAACCTATTTCTTGATTATTTATCAAAAATTGGATCCTAGCCGCGCAGTAAACAGTGTAAACTAACATCAACCTTAGATTAGGTATTTACAGCCACAGTTCAACGTACGGCAGAATTCAACAGAAAGTTAATGCATGTTTTCATTTCGTCAAAAAATTGTGCAACTGCTTTATGTCAAATTTCTGTTTTGATCTGATAAAACTTATCCAAAAAGCTAATCTCTGGAGGAAATCCATGGATTCAATCTTAGTGTAGAAGTGCAATGAAGTAACGATAATATGTGTTTTGATCTGATCAAACTTATCCAAAAAACTAAACTGTAAAAAATGTAAAAAGATAAGAATAATAAGAATAAAAAAATACTAGCGTAGGTCGAAGCGGCGAATGACCATTGCAGTTGACGCCGCCTACAAAAAAAAATAACTGCTTTATTTATAATAATATTTAAAAGTGGATCTAGGAGAATTCCCCGACAACAGTTCATCGACGGAAAATTCCCCGACAACAATTCATCGACAAGAAAATTTATCGACAAGAAAATTTCCCGACAAGAAAATTCCCCGACAAACATTTCATCGAATGGACAATTCCCCGACAATAGCAAACTTAACATTTTATCTCAAATATTATTATATAGTTATTTAAAATGAACATTTTAGTTATATTATTGCAGGTAGGCCAAGGGATTACCGCCCGAAATTACGCCCACCGTTATCTCTATTGTTATTTATTTCTTAGTAGGAAGTGATAAGCAGGTCAACTTGTTCTGAGAAACCCAAATTAGTAATAAATTACCTAAGGGTTGAAAATTAATTTTTCGCAGTGTATCCTAAGGAAAATTCAGACTGAAGGTCTAATCAAGAAGTACGAAACTGAGCCGGAATTCGCCTTAAAAATGAAGTTTCTGTCAGCCTTGGCATTTGTACCTACAACAGATGTAGTCGAGGCGTTTGAAATCCTCTGCGATGAAAATATGCTACCAGAAGATGCCCAGCCAATTCTAGATTATTTTGAAGACACGTGGATTGGTCGACCACAAAGACGTCAACATCGCCGCTCACCACGTTTTTCCCATAGCATGTGGAATTGTTTCAATACTGTTGTTGAAGGACTGCCAAAAACGAACAATTCGATAGAAGGATGGCATCGAGCGTTTGAAGCGCAGATCTCAGCAGACCATCCCAACATATGGAAGTTCGTGAAAGCTATACAACGAGAGCAAAGTTTGCATGAGCTTCAAATAGAGCAATATGTTGGAGGCGCTGCAGGTCCCCCTGCTCGTAAAAAATATCGCAATTGTGCTAAAAGAATAGAAATTCTTATAAGCCACTATGGCGAAGAACCACTTTGTACTTACTTGCGCGGCATAGCCCACAATCTAAGTTATTAAAAGGAAATATTTTTAAATGTATAAAACACCTTTCAAAAAATAAAAAAAAAACTAAAAAATGCAAAAAAATAAAAAAAACTAAAAAATGCAAAAACACAAAAAAAAACTAAAAAATGCAAAAAAATAAAAAAAAAAACTGTTAAACACGCCAGCATTCTGCTGCTCGTCCTAAGCCGAGATAAAGTGTGAAGGGAAGTTTGTTCTTGTCGGGGAATTTTCTATTCGATGAATTGTTTATCGAGGAATTTTCCAGTCGTTGAATTTTCTTGTCGATAAATTTTCTTGTCGATGAATTGTTGTCGGGGAATTTTCCGTCGATGAACTGTTGTCGGGGAATTTTCCGGTTCCCTTTAAAAGTGTATGGCACTGAAAATGTAAGGTCAAAAAGAACTTGAAATTTGAATTCTGAAAAATCAACAATATGTCACAAAAACCTTGAGATAGAAAACAATTAATCACTTATACAAATATGTGGATTGTACGGTTTAAATTTTTTGTTTAAAAAATTCTTCCTTTTTAAGTATTCCACGAGGTAGAGCGCATTAAGTGCTAAGGGACACTTTTTCCAAAAAAATTGTGGGGTGGTAATGATGTAGGATGTACACTTACTTAGATTAATAAAACACCCTCACATAACTAAATTCAAATCCAATTATTTTTTTATTCTGGCTAAATTTTGTATTCTGTTACTGGACCATACATTAGGTTAAGCCAGACAGATGTAGAAATTATTTCTCTGAATTCGTTTCCTATATATTTGAACCTGCTTTTTGACAGTACAACCTTTCGCCAAATAATTCCCGGTATTCTTTTCTTGCTTGAGATACGTTGTTACTATGTTTATGAAACAAACGTATAATTTCAAGTTTTATTGTGATTATAATAATACAACGGCATTCTTTACAATAAAACTGGAAGTTATTTGTAGACAAAGCGATGCTTTTTGTATCGGCAAAATGTCAGAATGACGCAAGTCATTACCTCATTCAATAATTGTTTCTCGATCGCTATGGCTAGAGTGGATTGAGGTTTGCTTCCACATTTCAGAAACTTTGAAGCTGAGTATTTTAAAAAACCCTCCAAAATAAGATGAACGAATTTCATTATTTTTTCTTTATTTTTCGTATCAAACTCTAAATCGCAAAATAAAACTATAAAACATTCATATCTAAACTTATATTCTATCTCTTCAAATAAAAAAAAGATAAGAGGGCGAAGTATGAGGAAACACCTGGTACAGGTATATGAAATGAAAAACATACTAACATGTCAGCTACGTCCTTGGAATAACTGCTGGTAACCCAATATAGCCGTCTTGTATATATCAAGAACTGGACATTACTGCCCAGTTGCACCAACTTTCACTTAAGGAACGATTAACAAAGGAAACCTCAACATTTAATGTGACCTTAAAGTTCCAATCGTTACTTACTTAGTTAAGTACTTGTTATATGTGGCAACGCTGGTTCTGTCACGCCTATTTTGTGTTTTGTCACTCCTATTTTGTGTATTGTGTTCGCGTTCAGCATTACTTCTTGTCAAATTCTGTGGTTTCTTGGGTTGGATTGGAGGTTGAAGTTTAAAGTATTGAAGTTAACCTTAAACCTTACCGTTTTTGTACATTGGAGTACATATTTCAAAAAAAAAAGAAAAATGAGTGAATGCCAACAAGATATAGATGCCACAGTATTTTTGCCTAAAGCCTAAACCTTTTGAAAAAGCTTAATTCATCTAGCTCCTCAAAGTAATTTGGCCTGTGGTAAATACGCCTAGGAATTCCATACTCCACACTCCACGATATTGACAACTTCCGTATCATCATCCAAAAAATCGAAATCTTTCATAATCACGATAATAAGACAGCACCAGATCACAATGATGCGATAATTAAATGCAAAAAGCAGTTAAGTCGTGTTTAAGTCGCTAAAATCGAGCACTTTATAAAGGACGGTTTAAGGAGACTTTGAGTATTCCTTAAATGTTGGTGCAATGAAATATTCTACATAAGCATGATTTGTGGATGCTTAACATTTAAGGCTTCCTTAGAAGAGTTGACGCAAAGGGGCA
The DNA here is from genome assembly GCA_951848785.1 of Callosobruchus maculatus. Taxonomy (NCBI): domain Eukaryota; kingdom Metazoa; phylum Arthropoda; class Insecta; order Coleoptera; family Chrysomelidae; genus Callosobruchus; species Callosobruchus maculatus. The sequence goes on from CATOUR010000032.1 coordinate 2,440,416, forward strand.
TACGTCTTTCCAAGGCTATCCTAAGCTTGTGATGGATTGGAAATTCTTCCCTATGTTTCTATTCACTTCAGAGGATTGTCTCCAACCTAAACTTGGCAGAGTTGTCGTAGACCCTTAAAATATTAAACTTTAGGATTCGCCTTTGCGAGTGCTTGGATATACAGAACAATTCTGGATTGAGAACTTTACCGATAATGACAACTCCTCCGCCTATGGAAGTATTAAGGTATCGTAGTTCTATTATGAGGAATGCTCTGTCAATCGTAATCATAACATAAAGCATGTTTGACTCTAAGAACTTCTCTACGTTGCTATCATTGTATTTCTCCGTATCCCGAGCAGGTTCCCGAAATTGTTCCGTTGAAGCCAAATGAATGCCGATCTATTCGTTTGAGAGAAGGGAGTCGTTATTTGTTTTGGTTGCGAATCCCGAGAACAAAAGGTGGTATTTTCATCTCTTTTTGATGCTCTCTGTAGCATTCGATTGTCTGTTGGAATTGCCTCAAATTGCTTTTCCGACTGTTTTCATAATGAAGCAGACAGCAAGTCAGTGCTGGCGGAATGACTCTCTAAGGGAATACGCTTAGAATATATTTAGGGTAGTGAGGAAGCGATTTCAGCGGAAAGATTATTCACTGTAAGACAACTGACGTGCTTAGCGGCCAAATGAGTATCATTTCCCACCCAATAATGACGTTCACGTTATTATGCTTAGTCTATATTTAGTTGAATGTAACGCTGAGCTGCAAATACTACTACTCGCTTTAGTAAGTTAGATAAAAAAAAGGAAATTCCATTTGTACCGAATTTTTATTTCTTCATTGTAACCCGAGTTGTAACCATATACTATTAATAATCTACGGCCAGCAAGCAAAGTCATATTTATAAGCGTTGTATAAGTATCTATAAAATAAAAACTGAGAAAACTAATTTACTCTATACAAGGATTTCAAACCCTAATATACAATACCTATAGAACCAAAAGGGGCCCATTTTTATACAAGGTTTTTACAGTATAAGGCCTGCAAGGTGAAGCTATCTGATCCTTATACAATACGTCTAGACACCTTCCAATATATTTATATAACTGTCGTATAAATGCCCTCTTGAACTGCGTTATACAACAATTTAACCAACATGGTAGTTGTTTCAACAGGCACTAAAGAATTACTATAGGGATGTTGTTTATACCTCTTGTATAGTAGTAAATAAATTAAATTAAGAAGATGGAAATCAGTTACTTGATATAATAGTTCTATAATATCGAATATGTAAACAATATGATTGCAAAAGTGACGTTTATAGAGCTTCTATGTTGTGCATGAAAGTACAATATATAGGAAGGTGAATATTTAAAATGGGGATGTCATATTATTATAGGGGTTGTTGGATTTTGAACACTATGTATACACATAATATTGTTCAAAGAAAGAAGAAGGGTGCGTGTTTGAAAAATTGTCAAGTGGACAAGCGAAAAAGTAAAAAATGTCAGATAGCACTTTTTCACAGATATAAGTTATTTTTATTAGCAAATAACTCAGGTCCACACTATCTGGCATTTGCAAACAATCGCCATTGTATGTACGTGTTTTGAAAGAAGCGACAATAAAGGGAAGTTAAGTGGTCTACTTCTTTCATGATCCTTCGAGCAACCCCCCTGAACAAGGGCTTTGGACAGACAAGGTATAACAAGGTATAACCCCCGAAACCCCCACAGGGGAAATGTGTTGATCGTATTATTATGGGTATGCTGCATACTAGGTCAATATATGCGCTTCAAGTTTTTCTGATATATATTCTTTTGCAGCAAAACATTCTAGCACCTTCAATCCAATACAAATTTATTATATTTCCAAGCAAGTTTAATAAAAAAATTATTTTATGTTTCGTACTTCTACGATCATTTAATAAATAAATTATAAAATAAACACAGGTAAGCTTAATGCTTAATTAATACAGATACTTGCAGTATTTTATTAAATAATGACTCTTCGCTGCACAATGTGTGTGTTGCTATATGCTTATTGCTTTTTTTGTTCATTTTGTGAGCGTCTAGTTGAGTAAATGTTGAGAAAATCCATCCTTACGATTTTTGCAGTGCTGCCAGCTCTCAAGCAGATTTTTTAATCTATAATTAGTCTAAAATCTACAAATGATGTAGTCAATTTTTAATTTGTAAAAGTTGAAGATATCATGAAGAACAGCTAGAAAAGGCATTTGACTCTAAAAATGTGGGAAATGATCAGAGACCCCAGATAGCCTAAAAACCAAGTCTGAGCTGTTTTTATATTTTAAGTATTTGATTACTGCTGCGCCGCTACTGCTACGATTTCTAAAAGCCATGCGCGTTTTCTATCCCCGAGACGGTGGTAATACTGTGTCAAAATTTCACTAGAGCTCATGGTGAATACAAAAAAAATTCAATTCCACCCACACCCAAAATAGTAGAATATGATCAGAAACCCCTAAAAAGCCTAAAAGCGAAGTTACAGGAATATTTAATTTTCTTTTTATTTGCTTATTACTCCGCACTCTCCATGCACCGACTTTCAGTTATAACAACTTTACCTACTACGGCCCCACAGCATATCGCTACCCAAATTTCATCATAACACGGGTTCTGAGTCAACGAGGCTAGGAAAACGCCAACAGACAGACGGACAGACCGAAAGACAGACAGAGGCAGGCAGGTAGACAGACAGACAGACGGACCAGCGGAAAAGAGTGACGTGAATTTTCGTTATGTAGATATGAAAAAGTAAAGATGAGAACAGTTGCCTGCTTCCACATTTTACAAAGAAACGGTCATTTTGTTCATCTGTTAGACGAAGAAGGGCTTTTTAGGAAAATTTTGAAGTCAAACGATGTGTGTATTTAAAGCCACGAATTTTGTAACGCTTTCGTGTTAAGTAACAGGCAAAGGTCGTTGTGCATGTTGTATTTTTACACCTATATGTTGTTTGTTGCTGATCTGCTTGTTGTGGAGACACCGAGATTATCAAAAAAATTTTGAAAGCTGTGTGACAATTTTGTACTAGAACTGGCATTTTAAATCTTTGACTGAATGCAGTGCTACTTTTCATCAGCAAACCTCAACGTTGTGAGTATATTTTTAAAGTTAATTATAATATTTTTAAACTCATTTTCATTTTTGTCTTTCTCTTATAACTATTGCAGAAAGCCCTGAAGATGGCAATAAACATTGTCGAAAGCTTGGCAGTTAACACCAGAGTCTCCTTCATGCAGCAGCCCACAGTTTCCTTTCAAAATTTAGGCCACAACCCCAAGATTTTCGCATTCTCTAGCTTCTCGGCCATAAGGTGCTCTGGTATGATATCAAAAAGCGCATTCGATTACAAGAATTGAATATTTTCGTGATTACAATGCTCTCCTCACCTGTCGGTGTGGGAAGTAAAAACCTGTCTTGTACTATATTTTCCAATAATGATGTTTCTACGATTCATTTATTGTACTATTATTTTAATATATCTACAACAGTTATGTGTGCGAAACTGACCAGATTAGTTACCCCAATTCGGATAGACGAAAACATGACTAATTAACCCGGGGACGTCACGTAACAAAAACCGGGTTAAATAATGGGCACTCCAGCATCGTGAAAAACCCACACGGCAGCGAAAACAAAGCCTGGCGAGAAAATAATTAAAAGGGAAAATTCGCCAACGTGGCCTGTGCCTTGCCGTCGCGGTTTACTCAACAACAAAGGAGCCACTTGTGGTGCGAGGAAGGAATCACCGGCTCACTCCTCTCCAAGCTTTGTGCTGAGTAATAAGTATCGTCTTAGCGACATATACGGGGAATGGGAACAGTCCACTGGAAAGGGAAGGAAGTACGGAGTTGAAATCCATGCAGGTAAACATCGACTGAAAACACCTATATACAGTTATGTCCCAGAAGGTTATAAGAACATACTAATGAAGCGCGAGTTAATATAATGCGTCATTAAAGTCAGTATTATCAAAGTTTACGGAATACATATTAAGTTGGATCACTCCGCAAAAATATCAAAACAGCCTGCCCCTTGCCCCGTCTCCCCGGTCCACCGGTAGCGGTTTACCGACGTCAGCCGAGAGATACGGGGCGGCGCAAAGTAGTGGTTAACGTGTGTAACGCGAAGTGTCTCAAAAATATCGGATTTTGTTATCTCGGATTTGTTTGCAGGAAATGGATAATATTTTCAGAAGTTTGATTTTATCAATTAAATTTATTAACGGATGGAAAATGACAATCAGATCCATCCTTATTTTGTGGAAAACCTTGAAATATAAAGGATATAAAAACATGTTTCATTACGATTAGGACACGCAATAGGTCGGAACTGGGCAGTAGTAGAGAATTATGTATCCAATGAGGTATTTGTTTTTGGTCACGTGACGTCCGATTCAAAATTATTAATGGGACACCCTGTACATTTGTGCCTTTCTGTGTTTCACCCGATAAAACAATTCTAACAAACCAGCACACGTCTAAAGTGATTAATTCGAGGCCTACAGGTACTTAAAGGATTGTATCACGCTAAAAGCGTATAGTGAGACAAGATATTCATTCGGTGGTCTTACCATACCACCTAGAGACATTCTGAATGATATTTTAGAGCTCGGAAATATTTTTATTGGTAACTTTAACAATTTAGTTTCTACAGTAGCAATTGGAATGACACTGAAAAGCAAAATGTCAATAATATTTATTCACATCCATGTAAAGCATTTCCACATCATTATCTTTTAAAATTGTACATACGAGTTCCTATATATTATACCATAAATTTTATAAGCTGTGGTCTCAAAAATATGCCAAATAAACAAAACATTAAGGTAAAAATACTTCAGCACCTTTGAACCAATTTTTACGTATCTACGAAATAGCTACAATATGTGAAATCATTTGAGATTCATTAGTAATAGTCTTACTTTACTTTAGTTACCCAGTGTATTAGCAAAATAAACGTTATATTTGTATTTGTATGTCTAAATCGGCTGTCAATACATAGTCTTTCAATGACCCTCGTATATACGTAAAACCCTGGCGTTAGCAAGTCCCCGCTAAAAGACCCTCGTACTTGGACAAAAACCAACGCAAAAACTAACTGGCGCGCGCGGCCGCGGCATCGCTTTGATGTGAGATCTTCAAAGTGCCGACGGAGAGTGATCCAACTTATATTTATTCCGTAAACTTTGGTATTATGTAACATGATGACACAATACTATATTGTTAACGGTGATAACGGTAGTAACTCACTTAGGTAGTTGAAGTTTGCTGACTTGAGAATGTAACCTTAGTTTGAACTATCTCACTACTTGCAAAACGAATAAAGCTATCATTGTCGATACTCGCCAATGCATGGAAGTCAGGTTCTTACTAGAAGAATAATAGATGGCTTCTTCAAAAAAAAAAAATGAGATAGGGCATAGTTAAAATTGGGCCTGGAAGCCTTAATGTAATCATTTTGCTTGGAGCTTTACTGGGTTGCTAAAGGACTGGTAACAGCGCTCTTTATTATTTTTCTGAGGATGAAGATCCATCTAAGATTAGCCCAGTATTGGCCGATGTTGATGGTCATATTGATCGTTTCCAAAACAATGATTTTTTTCCGCAAATAAATCAATAAAATTGTTTCAATAACTAGGTATATAACCTCAGATGTTTTGTTGGGTTGCGAGTATTTAATTTACAGGTATATTGCTTGACATAGATAAATACATAATGATTACACCAGTAACGTAAAAGCAATATTGTAGAGCAGCGAGCTGAGCCAATACGAATTTAGCATTTTATTTAAAATATTGGCTGAAACAGCAATTTCTAAGACTGGCGTAACATTGACCAGCAATATTATATAAACTACTAAATTGTTATGCCAATGTCCTTTTTTACAATATTATATTTCCTCTGTAAATACAACAGTGTACCAACATTTACCTCCAATATTTTACCTATCAACAAAGCTACAATATAGTGCCAATATTTAAAGGTCAGTATCACAAAATAACATACTGGTTCAATCTAAGGCAGTGAGGAAAAACAAATATTGCAATTGCAGTACTGATAGCTTGGAAATGCATATGATTAAATAGACGCTGTAACAAGTACAAATGTCGCTATGAAACCACAGCATAGTAAACAAACAGCAGAATATCTCTGAGGATTTCCTATATAAAAATCGTTTCCACAAAATTTGACCTTGCGATGATTTTACGGGTGTGAAGTCTGGGTAGAGATGGGAAAATAAAAACCGGTACCAATTCGATATTTTTTAGCCAAGTATAGAGCTGTACACGCCAATGGAGGCGCGTTTGGTTTGTAATTATTATCGATACTGCTACATAAGTAGCGATACCAGCTTGGAATCGCTCAACAAGTAACTAAGATAAAAATACTCGATATTAGTGCAGAAGTATCGATACATTTCAAGTGTCGAAGTATCGTCAGCATCCCTACAAATAATCATCCAAAAGGGGAGATGCGCGTGTAATTGCCGCCAACCTGAGACATTGTGCTGTTTACTATGCTGTGATGAAACGTCAAACGCTAAATCGAACAGTGGCAGTATTTATTTAAGTGGCAGAGAAGTGGGGTTCATTTGTCAATATTGTGTAATTATTATGTATTTGAATCTTTTCGTGGATTCAGTGGTAGGTAAAGTATAGTATTCAACTCCCGGTAATGTTAATACTTCACTACAATTATGGAGAATTTAACCTCACTTCTGTAAAATAAATACACACGTTGTTTGTTTATAGATAGTATTACATGTTCAAAACTAGTTTGATAGTCGTTGTGTAACATAGTGGGAGTAGATAAAGTATAGTATTAATTTCACTTGTTGATTTCAACTTCAACTGCGTGAGTTATTACATTCATTACCGCCCATTGAACAATATACTATTAATGAGTATAAACGCTTTGCGAAGAAAAGTTATAGAATACCCAGATTGAGACGCAAGCCAGGACGAGATCCTATATAGGGGTTGAAGTGAAAAAATAATGTTTTCAAACCATGGTATGATTGACTCTATAGTACTTTCAAATATACCACTCAGGTTTCGTTTGAACTTCTTCTTCGTTACGAGAGTATTACGTATCAAGAGATTCTGAGAGACCTTGTTTACAGTGTTTAGTATTTTATTTGTTTATTGGTATAAAATCTAAATAATAGAAAAAGATAATAGAAAATGTATTGATGTCTTGCCGCGAAATAAATAATCACCGAGATAATCACGAAGTCGTCACTTAAATACTGACTTTTTGCTTTAAAGTATTCCTCGGTGACTGTAGGCAACTAAAATTAAGCATCAATAACTGCATCATAGTTTATTAGGATGCCTGCGATCAATATTATACAAGGTGGTCCAATACGCGCGCGGTGGTGCTGAAATTAAATTTTGTTTGTCTTTTGTTTAGGCACATGTGGTTCTATCTTTGATGGTTTTCAAGATATTTATGACTTACTTGTTATTATTTATGGCGCGTATGCATTGGAAATGTCGTAGATGGCGTGGCTCGCAGAAAAAACAATTGGCTGGAAACCTTTCACCCAAAGCGTTTTGGCCGCTAATACTAAAATGTGCAGGCGCTTCACCAAACTGTAACCGCATTTTTCTTAATGTGGTAAAATTTCCAGCAGGTTTTCCAAGTTTTCATTTAGAAAATTTTGGAAAACATTCTATTAAGCGGTTTCCAATAATACCTACCACCCCAAAGATTTAGAGTTCATACTGGTTGTCAACAGACCTTTCAAAATTTGGATTTACGTCGGCGAAAAAAAATTATGTCAGTTTACATTCCGCATCTTTCTGTCATAATTAGTTTCCGAAATATTAGCATTTTGTGTAAATACTACAAAAATAAAATTTTGTAAATATTGCTGAATAACTTCGAAAATAGGCTTCTCAGACATAAGCTGTGGTTAACAAACTGGACCTAAAAATGAATGCTGAATTCAAAACCGTTATAATATACAGGGTGTTCTATTTAAAATATGAAAGGTGATACCTCGGGTGATACCTGCTTCCGGTATATCCGGATGTCCTACATCTTTGAAATTATTTTCCACAAGTATAGATCATTTGAAAACAAACTTTTTTTAATTCAATCCATTTTCTTCTAATTCAAACTGGTTACGATTGGTATTTACCATTTAAAATAATTTTGTATATTCGAATCTCCCGCGTTTTGACTTGCGAGTTTGAAGTCTGACGGTTGACGCGGAAGAAGGGAGAGAAAAGTGAAGCCAGTCGGGTCTGTTCTCTGTTCACTGAGACGGTGAACCGTGGTCGATTTTTCGTGAATATAGCTATATAGCATCGAAATTCCCGTCTAAAATGGCCGAAGAAGTAACATCCCATTGAGTACAACGCGTTCAAGTACCCAGCTGGGGAAGACATCCGACGCCAGCCAACAAGGGGTGAGTCAACCGATGCATGATTAACTCGTGAGTCATTTGCGGGTATTTGCCAATTTAGTTGGTCCTTCACAATTGGCTACAATTACTTTATTGATCGAATTGTAACCATTTTTTGGCCCTCCGAGCACGGATAAATAAATCGCGCTATAGTAAAATAGTCTACGTAAAATCTAAATTGGTACGTATCCTTGACAAAAAACGGAGTTTTTTTGTGACATCGGAATTTGTTAGTGTTGCGCGCTGTTTGTAAAAATTGGTTATATTCGAAAACAAGCAACTTTTGGTGTATTGTGTTGGTAATACATATCTGGGGAGTTTTCTGGGCATTTGAAATTGACATTTTGCGAATTGCGTGAGCGCAAAAGTTGTTTTGATTCAGTTGGTTACATTCGGTTGGGGGTTCGAAAACCGGCGTTTCGACAATTGGTGTAGTCGACGGAGATTTCGAAAAAGAATAACAACTGAAAATTTTGTGATTTGTGTGTGGTTGCCGTATTGTTTGTGTAAAGAAGTTGTGTTTACTAGCAGATTGATTCTAAATTTGATTATTTTGGTCTTGTGTTTACATTGAATCGTTACCTGATACCTGAACATGCCTAATGCAAATGTTGTGAAGTTGCAACGGCAACGCGCGCTAGTTTTAAAATCTATTAAAAATGTTCTTGAGGCGGCCAAGAAGGCTCGTGATAATGGCGAGTATCGGACGGAGTTTTTTCTCAGGTATGGAGAGCTGGATGGGTATGTAACGAGGTTTGAGAATTTGCAATATGAAATAATAGCCTTGGTAGATGAGTCTGCCGTAGAGGAGGAGGAAGCAGTTCATACAATGTTTGATGATATGAGATATTCAATAAGGGGCATTCATAAAGATCTTTCTGATGAGATGATGGCTCGTAGTGAGCATGAAACGTCTGCAGTGGTCGTAAGAGAAAATTGTTTGAGGCTTCCCAAAATTGAAATACCGAAGTTTGATGGTGACCTTACAAGGTGGCCTACGTTCATCGACTTATTCAATACTCTTATTCATAGAAATAATTCGCTGTCAAAAATAGAAAAGTTTCAGTTCTTGATTTCTTATTTAGAAAAAGAGGCAGGTCTAATAGTAAGGAATGTGCCCATTACTGAGGATAATTATGAAATAGCCTATAATGCATTAATGAGTCGATATCAGAATGAACGTGTTTTATTGAGCAATTATTGGTTTTCAATTTATAATGCTTCTCCCTCTAGGCATGATTCTGCAGTTGAACTTCGAAAATTGTTGTCAATATTTTCTGAAAATTTGGTGGCTTTAGAGATGAGTAACTTGAACCTATGGGATTTTACCAAATTCAATTTATTGTTGCAGAAATTACCTTCTTCCCTTAAAACGCGATTTGAACTAGAACATAATGGGAATAATGTTCCGGGGTTTGACATGCTTTTTGGATTTGTTGAGAAAACCTGTCGAGCTCTGGAAAATACATCCCTTACTTCCGCATATCAAGGGAGTAATGTGTCTAATGCTAGTGGTGGGTTTAGAAAGAATAATAGTCCTGCTAATCCCAAGGGAAGGCAGACACTTAGTTTTTCGACTGGCACATTAACACAGGAAAAGTGTAATTTTTGCAAGGGTTCACCACATTCGTTGATCAAATGTGATAGATTCTTGCAGGCAGAATGTCGTAAGAGGCATGCCTTTGTCAAGCGGACTAGAATGTGTTTTAATTGTTTGGGAGCTACTCATCTAGTAAATAAATGTAAATCAAAAGAACTTTGTGGGGTTTGTGGTGGAAAACACCATGTACTATTGCATTTTCCGGACACTAAAGTGACAGATTGTGATGTCAGTGGTAGTACCTCTAATGAATCTGAGAGTCATGTTCAAGTCATGGCAAGTAAGTTGTCTGTGCAGCCTAGAATGTTGCTTGCTACTGCACTAGTCTCAATATTGGATTCTGAGGGTAGATCCACCAAATGTCGTGTTTTGTTAGATTCTGCTAGTCAAGCCAATTTTATTAGTGAATCTTGTGTGAGAAGGTTGAATCTTACTCGTAAGGAGTATTCAACCCCTGTTGTTGGCATTAATGGAATGTCATCGAATGTGAGTTCGGGAAAAGTCTCTTGTGTTATCTTTCCCTACAGCAAACCGTATCCTAGCTTCAATTTGGAAGCTATTGTGATACCTCAGATTTGTGAGAAGGTACCTCAAATTCCTGCTGTTGTTCAGAAGTGGAAGTATTTAGAAAATCTTTGCCTCGCAGAGCCTTTGGCTGCACATGATGAAATGGAAATTGATCTGCTTCTAGGGGTAGAAGTATTTGGTGAGATCTTACGTTCCGGTTATGTGAGAGGACAGAATGGTGGGCCACATGCTATTAACACCGTATTTGGGTGGGTGTTAATGGGCAAGTTGGGTGGTGTTTCCACTAATAGTGTGCTGAATTTTCTAACTTCTGTGGGGGAATTGGATTGTACATTGAAAAAGTTTTGGGAAATTGAAAGTATCCCTAAGTGTGTCGCATTGTCTGAAGAGGAACAGCAGGCTGAGGAATTCTTTACGTCATCTTGTTGGCGTATGGACTCAGGAAGATATGTGGTGAAGCTTCCCTTTTCTGAATTCCCCCCAGTTCTGGGTGATTCCTATTCACAGGCTTTACATAGATTTAAGCTGTTGGAAGGACGTTTTCGTCGTGATTCCGTCTTACATGAAGCATATTGTGATTTTATGGCTGACTATTTGGAGCAAGGCCACATGTCTGAAGTTGGGAACCAAGTGGGGTCTAATAGTGAGTATTACATTCCTCATCATGCGGTGGTGAAAAGGAATGCGAATGGTGAAATAAAGCTTCGGACTGTCTTTGATGCTTCAGCTAAAACTACCAATGGAAAGTCCTTGAATGATGTTCTTCTAGCAGGTCCCAAGTTACAAAATGATATCGTCTCAATATTGTTATCTTTCAGGTTGTATTTGTATGTGTTTACCGCGGATATACGGCAAATGTATCGACAGATTTTAGTTGAGGAGTCTCACACTAGTTATCAAACTATTTTGTGGAGACCTAACGGTGACGAGCCTATAAGGAAATATCAGTTGAAGACCGTTACCTATGGAGTAACGTCTAGTCCTTTTCTAGCGATTAGGACGTTGCTGCAACTGTGTAGGGATGAGGGTGAAAGGTTTCCGTTAGCTGTAAATATTTTGGAGAATTTCTGTTATGTTGATGACGCCATTGGAGTAGCAAACTCCAAGGAAATTGCCTTGGATACTCAAAACCAGTTGATTGAATTATTGGCGTTGGGAAAGTTTGAACTGAGGAAATGGGCAAGTAATTGTTCTGAAGTACTTGCTCAGGTACCTGAGGTTCATCAGCAGCCACTTGTATTTGATAAGGATTCTCTTGGAATAAAAGTGTTGGGTTTGCAGTGGTGTCCCACTACGGATTGTTTTTCTTATTCTGTACATCCTCAGATACGGTCCTGTACAAAGAGGAATATTTTGTCAGAAATAGCAAGACTGTATGATCCTCTAGGATTCTTAGCTCCAGTAATCATTGTTCCCAAGCAAATACTTCAGCAATTGTGGGCTTTAGGGATAGGTTGGGATGATGAGCCACCGCTGGAAGTTGCAAACCAGTGGAAAACTTTTGTGGCTGAGTTACCTGAGCTATCTTCGTTGAAAATTCCTAGACATATACTTCATATAGAGGCAAAGTTTACAGAAATTCATGCTTTTTGCGATGCTTCGGAGAAGTCGTATGCAGCTGTAGTTTATCTGAGACAGGTTTCCACGGAGAACAGTATTTCTGTACATTTGGTGTGTGCCAAAACTCGAGTGGCGCCTTTGAAAAGACTGTCGATTCCACGACTGGAATTGTGTGCAGCCTTATTAGCCGCAGAGCTGATTGATTGTGTATCCCATATAATGGTAACACAGAAAATAGATAATGTTTGTGCTTGGACGGATTCGAAGGTAGTTGTGACGTGGGTCAAATCTTCTCCGCATAGGTGGCGGAGCTTTGTAGCCAATCGTGTAGCTATAATCCAGGAGAAGGTAGCTCCTGATTCATGGTATCATGTGGTTGGGAAAGAGAATCCTAGTGACTGTGCTTCTAGGGGGACTTTTCCTCGGCAATTTCTAGAACAACCCTTGTGGTGGGAGGGGCCAACTTGGCTTAAGCTTCCTCGGGATGATTGGCCTGTAACTTGTGTAGGTGAGCCTTCCTGTACAGATGTACAAGAAGAAGCAAAGGTTGTTTGTATTACTATTCACGGCTCTAGTATTGTTTCAGAATTGTTGAATAGATATTCTTCCTTACGCAAAATTGAGCGTGTTGTTGCTTATTGTTTGAGATTTCGTAAAAATTGTTTGTGTCGAAAAAGGGGTTACCCGCGTGAGATAGGTAATTTATCCGAGGCTGAATTGTATGAGGCTATGGTGGTTCTGGTCAAAGACGTGCAAAGAGTTGAATTGGATAATGAACTGCGGAAAGTTCGTCGAGCGGAGGTCTGTCCCAAAGCTATACAGAAGTTAGCTCCTTTCATTGATTCCCAGGGTGTCCTGAGGGTGGGCGGTCGCTTGAGACAGTCTAGTCTAAGCTATGATCGGAAGCATCCAATTCTGCTCCCTAGGAAGCATCGATTGACTTATCTCATTATCCAAAGTGTGCACAATAGGAGTTGTCATCCTGGACCACAAACTTTGCATTATCTGTTAAGGCAGAGATATTGGATACTATCTGCCAAACGGGCTATAGCTTCAGTGTTATCTCGTTGCATAAAATGCTTTAGAGTTAAGCCTCCTCCAGTGGTCCCCATAATGAGTGATTTACCTTCCGTTAGAATTTCGGAAGTCAAACCTTTTTCCCATAGTGGCGTAGACCTTTTTGGTCCTTTGAGGATGTCTTTAGGTAAAAGACGAGGCATTAGTTCTCAAAAGGTGTATGTGTGTCTTTTCGTGTGTATGGCTACTAAAGCAATACATTTAGAAGTTGTGTCAGATCTAACTAGTGAAGCTGTTCTTGCAGCACTTAGGCGTTTTATAGGGCGGCGAGGACGTTGCAGTGATATTTATAGTGATCAAGGTACGAATTTTGTTGGTGCTTATAAAACTTTACAGTTATTGGGTGCTAAAGCTTCTGAAGCTTTGCAAATTAAGTGGCATTTTAATCCTCCAGCTAGTCCTTCCTTTGGAGGTATATGGGAGTCCGGAGTGAAATCTGTGAAAACTCACTTGCGGCGGGTGATAGGTGCGCAAGTGTTGACTTATGAGGAATTGAGCACCACTTTAATCCAAATTGAGGCAATGTTAAATTCGAGACCCTTGTGTAGTTTGAGTTCTGATCCTAACGATGTAGGCAGCTTGACTCCGGGTCATTTCTTGACATTAGAGCCCCTGAATGCTCCGCCTGACGAAGATTTGTTGTGTGTGAAACATAGTCGGTTGAACAGGTGGCAGTTAGTGCAACAGATGCAGCAACATTTTTGGCGGCGCTGGCATATGGAGTACCTCCACACCCTTCAGCAACGACATAAGTGGAATACACCACATAATCCTCCCTCGGTCGGCCAGTTGGTTCTTCTCAAGGATGAAAATACCCGTCCTTTACAGTGGCCATTAGGCAGGATTATTAAGTTATATCCCGGTACGGGAAACATTTCGAGAGTCGCCCAAGTTAAGACGAGTAGAGGGCTGTTAGACCGTCCTTTATTGAAACTGTGCCCTTTGCCGGCACAATAGGCCATGATTTGCTTGTATATGATAATTTTTTTTTTTTTTCGTGTTGTGTTATGGGTGGGATAATTCCACTAATTTTCTTTTGTGGGTAATATAGGAATTACTATGATTGGAAAAAATATTTTTTTTTTTATATTTTTTGGTGGGCGGAAAATGGTTACGATTGGTATTTACCATTTAAAATAATTTTGTATATTCGAATCTCCCGCGTTTTGACTTGCGAGTTTGAAGTCTGACGGTTGACGCGGAAGAAGGGAGAGAAAAGTGAAGCCAGTCGGGTCTGTTCTCTGTTCACTGAGACGGTGAACCGTGGTCGATTTTTCGTGAATATAGCTATATAGCATCGAAATTCCCGTCTAAAATGGCCGAAGAAGTAACATCCCATTGAGTACAACGCGTTCAAGTACCCAGCTGGGGAAGACATCCGACGCCAGCCAACAAGGGGTGAGTCAACCGATGCATGATTAACTCGTGAGTCATTTGCGGGTATTTGCCAATTTAGTTGGTCCTTCACAATTGGCTACAATTACTTTATTGATCGAATTGTAACCACAAACAGTAAGGCCGCTAGAGAGTACCGCGCGCTTATTGGACCACCCTGTATATGATGCTACTTAGAGAATATAACCGATAGTGTAATTATACAAAACAGTCAGAGAAATGCTGAAACATAGGGTATGCGGTGAGAGGCAAAAATGGGAAAACTTTTGGAGTGTAAGAACCTGCTGAGATATTGACATAAAGATTATTAAGGAGCCGTTCTCGTTCCTTCTTTGGTAGAACAGCAAGAATTCTGCACCAGTGAGCGTGTGAAATCGCTAGATAGGAAGCGGCCGCGTATTTTCCGTGCCTCAGCTCCGCGAATTACGTGCCGCCGAGACTTTTCGCCAAAATAACGGAACTTAAATGTTGCATAAATAATTTCAAAGGAAGCAGAACAAATTAATGGAATATAAATATTTTCCGTGAAAAGCTACATGAGAATTTATAGTCATGGAACTAAAGACTAAAGCTGTTGGAGTAGCTGAATTAGTGCTTGTAACACCACTATACTTGGTTGCTGAAGATCGAATTTCGTGAATTAAGGCCACCATTTGTACTAAAAATCACAGCCACGGCCAGTTTTTATGTTAACAAGTGAAGTATGTTTCATTTTCTTTTTGAATTTTCTGAATAATAAACGATTGTTTTAAAATTGAGTGCTTTAAAGGAAGTCTAACTCAAAGTCGTAAACCTTACGATAGTCCAGTGTTAGTAGGTTTTTGAAATAGTCCATTCTGGGTTAACTAACGGAAAGTGAACCTAAAATTGTATTGTATTGACCTTCTTCTTACTATGAATTCATCTTGGGCGCTAGGTGAATTTGGTAAATCTCAATGTGAAAGCCTTCGGAAGACGTCTTAGATGTGGAACTTACCACTATTTTATTATGTATGATGCTTCGTTTCTGTACCTAACAGAAAGATGCCTAACCATTTTCTGCCGCCTTTAGGTATAGATTTGTAGAATAGGTTTATAATCATAGATGGGTGCGACTCACGGTTCGTATATTGCATTGGCTTACATCGCCACCAGAAAAACCATTTTGTGTACTACCTTTAACCTATAAAGCAATTACCAAAATACTTTTGGACAGTTAACACTACACATAAACAAACAGCGTGAAATTTTTTTCATAACTCGCGCTCCAGCCGTGAGTTATGAACAACGGCCACTAGATACCAGTACCGATGTGTGGGAAGCGCAATTGATTAAATACACGCTATAGTAACCGCAAAGGTTGTAACGGTTCACCCGTTTTCAAAATTATTTTTATATTATTTACTTGGCTACCATATACAAATAGTTTACAACTTCCATTTTTAGCAACTGCTTCCTCTACTAGTACATTTTTATAACTATTTTGCTTCTCACCTCTACCTTTTTCCCATCTCTACTTCCTTCAGCTGAAAATATTACTTTATTATACATACTGCGCAAGTGCGCCAAATTTTGGGAAAATCTAATGAGTGGGGGGGGTATGCTCTCTCTCTACCGACGTTAGCTTCTAGATGAAATGTAATGGTTTATTCCTTTTGCTTTCTGAACTCAAACAGTAAAGACAGTAAAGACATATAGAGTAGCTACGTCTCTCTAAGATAATTTTTGTGTCTGTGCCATTATGTGATAGCCAATGTAAGGGATTCATATCCCCAATACAAAATCAACGATTTGATTGCTATGGTTTCGCATATTTTTAGTGCTTTTGCTTTTTATTTTACAGCTATGTGTAGGAATGTGGTTTTTCCGATTCACATATTTTTTTTCCATGAACATGTGATGGCGAGCATTTTAATCTTTAAATATCAAGTCAATCATACACTGCATATTTATCAATTATCTAACAAAAGAGTCGCTGAACGTTATTCTTTGTTTCTAGACATATATTTTTGTGTTACGATGCCTTATCTTGTGTGTATTTAATGTTTCACATTTTTTTTATGACATTCCTTACGTAAAAATACCTAGCACTCAGATTTGCTAATTGAAAAGATCTGTTGGACATTTATGTAATTTTATTTTACGAGGCCTGAGGAAAAGGTTGTAAATTTTTGAGCATACATTTTTATGCATTTTTTTTATTTATCACTATATATCTGAAAAGATCCGGTGGGACTGTGACATTTATGATTTTTTCTTAACTATTGTTCTATCTATTCGCTCTTGTATATATCTATATATTTTTTTTTAATCTTTACCATGTGAACTTTTGAAAGTTATCTGCTTTTTGGCTTTTTAGTATGCCCATGCTACTTCATAAATTTGTTTCTGAAGTATATGAATGCAATTTATCAAAATGTAAGAACGCATGAAGGTCCATGCTTCAGAAACAGATCGTGAAGTCCTGTAAGGTTCTCCACAAGGTGCTAATAACTCATTCACAGGAAAACCACCCTTTTTCGGGGTGCCACCATCAAGACCTTTTTTCTCGGGGTGCCACCATCAAAACCACCTTCTTTCTCGGGGTGCCACCATCAAGACCTTTTTTTCTCGGGGTGCCACCATCAAGACCACTTTCTTCAGGGTGCCACCAAGGAAAACCACACTTCTTTGGAAGGGTACCACAACTCTTCCATGCCACCATCATGAACACTTTTTCGGGGTGACACCACCTGAACTCCTTCTGAAGAAGCCAGCCCTTTGGAGCACCACCTTCTCTTCGGAAGGGCACCACGAGGACTTCCCTCCGAAGATGAGTAATTGTTAAAAAAAAATAGATAGAATGTACTGCATTCATATATCTGAAATAAATCTTTATTAAACCATTGTTGTCCTATTTTTCATTTCTTCTACCCTTGTCTCATGCGAACCAATTGAGCTGCTGGTTGCTATGAACACTTTTATCGTTACAAGGTGGCCATGCGATGAGACGTCAAATGCTAATACGATGGTGCATAGTATTTATTTACTATTATGTATTTAAGTCGGCCTATTAATTATTAATCGGTCATAGATAAAGTATAGTATTCAACTCGCGGTAACGATAATAACTAACTTATTGATTTCTGAAAACTTCAAGTGCGCGAATTATTACCATCATCGTTCAACAATATACTGTTATCTACTCCTGTTTTTGAGAGAGGGAGGGAGAGAGAGAGAGAGGGAGAAATGGTCTTCAACCAGTTTTTATATAATCTCTTTGAAGCCCAAGGTCTTTTAAGCGGCCTGGAAATCCGAGAGGATCACAAAGGTCTTAGATTCTACAATAAATGTGACCGTGACCACAGGCTAATCATAGGATAATTTCACCCACAAAATATGTTATACTGGGCGTTTCGGTTTTGACACTCACAATCGCGAAGTCGCCACTTTGACGATTTTCATCCGTGAATACCAAAGATTGGAGATCTCTGGCGATTTTCATGCTAAAAGGTGGCATACATAATTATTTTTCTTTATTTATGTTATTGGCCCTGATCTGAGATCAACTGGCCAGTTCTATTTTGGATGGACATTTATTTTTTCTTAATAAATATGGACATTGTTTTATATTAGTTATAGTTGAAATTTATAGTGTTATTTTTAGTTTTTGTGTCCAAAAGTTATATAACAGTTTGTATGCACAGTTGTTATCACTAGCTAGTATAGAGATCATATTAGCAGGTAACGGAATATAGTTTGACAATCTGTGATACAGGTCTGTTACCTCATTACTGATCAATTGGCATTCTGACATACAGTGTTGAGCAGTACCAATCTCTCCACATCTGCAGTGTGGGTCATCGTCTAACCCAATTCTAGTTTTGTGTTGAGGGCTTAAGCAGTGACCACACCTCAATCTGCGTGCGCACAAGTGGTCTATTCGCTGCTCTCTTAAACCAGGGCTCTGTTCTTGTGGTCTGCTGGATCTGTTTGTATATCGTTCTTGACGGATTTCTATGGTAGTGTTCGCTCCACTTTTCTCTCAGGTTCTTGTTTAACTTACTGTTCAAGTCACTGTAGGGAATTTTGAAATCTGTCATCAGGATTCCATGTGTAGTCGCCATCTTTGCTAGTATGTCGACTGTGTCGTTTTGAGGTATACCTGTATGTATACATGCGATACTCGCTTAGAGTTAGCGGGCGAACGCAACAGAGCGCCGATCCTCGACCTCCGACCATAGCATCGTACCCTAGCTCCGCTCATCAAAAAAATAAACACACAGTATATTAAATCTGTGTGGTCACAATGGAGCGCCCATCGTACCAGAGTTAATTGGAGCTTAGTGGGTGGACACAACGGATGCTATGCTCGAGGATTGAGGGTCAATGGTCCCTGTTGTGTCCAAAGCCTAAGGTGTCAATATGGAAAAATGTGGAAAACGCCCGTCTTTCTGCGCCTAGCTGTGAATGTAGTGGAAATATGTATAGGATGTACAGGAGCTAAGTGTCTCTTTGTATATAATGGCTTTGTCCGTATGTAATTTCTCTGTTAGTTGCTTTGGAAATCTCGCACTCCAGTTTAAGCTTTACCAACCGCGTATAGACTAACATCAAGCGCACCGTCAATTTTGATATAGGAGTTCCGTTTAGTTACGTCACCAGATTATGATCTAAATCACAGCATAGCCAACAACCAGCACAATATCTCTGAGGATTTCTTATATAAAAATGGTTCCCACAAAATTTGACCTTGGGATGATTTATGGATGATTTTACGGCTGTGAAGTTCGAGTAGAGATGCGAAAATGAAAAAATCGATACCGGTACGAACTCGATACTTTTTAGCCAAAGAGGCGCGTTTGGTTCGTACAGAGAATTTTGCGCAATTACTTACACCCCTCAATAATTATATAATTATTTTCGATACCGATACCCCTACAAAAGTATCGATACTAGCTTGGAATCGCTCAAAAAGTATCTAATATTAAAATACTCGATATTAGTATCGAAGTATCGTTAGCATCCCTACAAAAAAATCATCCAAAAGTGGGGACGCGCGTGTAGTTGCCGCCAACCTGAGTTATTGTGCTGGTTGTTTACTATGCTGTGATCTTAGTTTCCACGTAGTTCACTTCATTTAGTGTGAAGTTAGATATATGTTTATTGGGTGAGACTTTCGGTACCTTCAAAATATACATATCTGTAAGGAAGCGAGATTGTTGCCTGGTCACGGGTGGTAAAAATGTAAATAAACGGGTAGATCAAAAATAGAAGTTCTCGATGGTGTTTGCCAGCTTCAGGGACCTGACTTACGGTGTGCATTTAGACCCCCGTATACTCAGCGATTCAGTAAACAAACAAAATTACTGAATTATATAAATGGATGTTTACAACCACCAACGAAGTAGCATTAGAGTGGAGTTGATAGCACTTGTTGGACGAAATGATTCATTTATTTCTGCCGTCTCACGAATGGCCGGTAATTCTCAAATCGTTACCGTAATGGGGGAGAAGATTGTTTTTCGTCTCGGGGTTAGGGTGAATGCGAAACTCAGGTCATTTTTCTCAAAGCATTGGTAATGTTTATCACCGGGTGGAAGTTCGGTACGTTAGGTGTATATTTAGATTTTCCAGAATAATGTGTCATCAACTTTATATCTGTAGACACCTGTTGAGGACCAATAGAGGGGAAAGGTACGTTGTTAAAACCCTCCTTAAATATTGACTCCCACATACACAGCATTTTATGATGATAATAAAAAGTAGTATTTAGGGCCAGTCACCGTTCACGCGAAGGTCAGAAAACTTAAGGTATACGATAGGTTATTGCAAGGTATGTCACAAAGGTATTTGGGGATATCTCAAAGATTATGAGGTATCAAGAAGTAGTAGCCGCAGCTATGGAGAGGCTGAGGAGGACTTGTCTGAGGCAAGTAGGCACCACCTCCCCCCCTGCTAAACCATCCCGACTTTTTATCAAAGGCTAGTATGTCGGCCCAGCTTAGAAAGGGTAATTGCTCTGGCTTGAGTCTATCGGATCCAAATATCTCGTATCTCAGCCTACCTAGAAGCTCATATTCCGCAAGGAAGTGGTAGACCGTTCCATCGGCCACTCCACAGTCCATACATATCCAATTCCTAATAGTGATAGATGTCGATTGAGCTTGCAGTGCCCCGTCAGAACACTCATGAGGTTTCTGATTGCCCATCTGCATACTGATCTGGATCTTCAGCCCGGCTCTACTCTGTGCTCTTTCTCGCCTCCTCGTTGCATACAGCAAAGATACTTGTGTATAGTACTTCATATTCTTCTGCTCCCAAAATCGTGGTGTTCATGCCTAGAGGGTAAGTCTCATGTACTCGATTTTTGCTCCTGAGGCATGTCCACTATAGCTAGATGGCAGCTGTCCATGCAGCATACTAATGTCCCTCCTAGAAACTGAATCTCCCCTCATTTCCACTCTTCGATACAGGGAATGGTCAGATTGGGAGCTTTATCCAACCTTGATAGATGGTTTGCCTTGACAACCCTGTAGGCAGAGATAAGCGATGCTTCCTCCGCCAGCTTGGCTATTTTTGCGCTATGAATTTCAGCACTTAAGGTTACCAGACCACCGACTCGTACGATGACGTGTCAAGCTTACATCTTTGGAATTGACAATGACCCATATGTTGTTGCAATGTCAGATTCTGTTAAAAAATGAGTTGTAACTTACTGCCTATTTGTTATACCCAAATATTATGATTTTTGGGTTAATCTTATTTATTTTTTTCTGTTTCATATTAGACTAAAATTTCGTCCAAAAAATAATGACTGAAAAAAATGAACTTAACTGAATTGAATTTTAATCATAGAGTTTACATCGAAAATAGAGTTTTACATGGCGTTCAAAATGAGTCACGTGATTTAGGATTTTTTGAAGCGCTTATGTGTTAGCTTCGAGTAAGCACAACGTACACTATATTTCCATCAGATTTAATTTTCAACTGTGTAGGTCAGTGTGGAACGAAGGCCAGGTGCTGAATCTCACACAGCATATAGAGATGGTTTCGAAAGGAGAGAAAAAATGGGGGCGGTGTTCATGGACCTTCCGGCGGAATAATTTGATACCATTAACCACAAAATCCTCCTGGAAAAATCTTCAGGATGACACGAAATTACCACCTAACAGAGGTCCTCAGATCACTGCTGTACAACAGGAGATTCTACGTGGAGCTAAAGGGCCAAAGGGGTCGAAGGAGGAACCAGAAGTATGGTCTCACTCAGGGTAGCATGCTGATGCCTCTACTATTCAATTTGTACACAATCGATCAACCTTTTGGCCCTTTTACAAATAGTTTTATCTACTGCGATGACGTACCGATTTCGTGCCAATCCCACAACGAGAGAGATTGAGGAGATTGAAGAAAGGCTAATAAAGTCCCTAGCAAGAATGACCGAATACTAAAAGTTGAACCAGCTACGCTCAGACTCAGATAAAGTCCAAACCTGCCAATCCATATTGATAACCGGCAAGCGAACAGGGAACTGCAAATAGAATGGAATTCGATCAAGCTACAGTTTCATAGACTATCAGAAGGCATTTGATAATGTGCGACAACTCCCAGTACTAAAGAACATTGGCCTAGATGAAAAAGATATACGCCGCATTCAGAATCTATATTGGAATCAAGAAGCTGAACTCAAAGTTAACAACACGCTACATACTGATTACGTGGAAATAATGAAAGGAGTTAGGCAAGGTTGTATTCTTTCCCCTATCCTGTTTAATATTTATGCTGAAAGAATTTTCCAACAAGCACTTGAAAACGAAACAAGAGGCATAAAGATAAACGGAACACCTATTAATAATCTCAGGTATGCTCATGATACTGCGATTATAGCGGATATTGGATCTGCAAATACTAGTCAATAACATTAACAGAGTTGGGAAGGAATACGGATTGAATATCAATGGTTCAAAAACAAAATTAATGGTAGTAAGTCGCCAGAATAGAGGTAATGAAAGCCTTTCAATCGACAACCAGCAAATCCAAAGATTTGAGAAATCCACTTTAAACGCAAAATGCGATTGTGATGAAGAAATAAAGATTCTGTGGTCAGAAATACTTTCATAAAGTTTAATACATACCTCCTTCGCCGAGAAGTACCTCTGAGCTTAAGATTGCGTGTACTTAAGTGCTACATTTGGCCTATAGTAACATATGGGTCAGAAAGCTGGTCAATGCAAGTAAGATCAATGAATCGTATAGAAGCATTCGAAATGTGGACTTTAAGAAAACTTCTAAGAATACCCTGGATGGACCATGTCACCAACGAAGAAGTTCTACGAAGAGCAAATGAAGAAAGACTGCTGCTGCACATTATCAAAAACAGAAAAGTAGCTTACTTGGGACATATATTGGGAGGCTCCAAATACAAAATCCCGAAAGAAATCTTAATGGACAAAATAGAAGGAGGAAGAGAGCCAGGACGAAAACAACATTCTTGGCTCAGAGATATCAGAAACTGGTGCGGTATCAGAAAATCGAGAGAAGATACCTTACACATTATCTAACATGATGAACAGTGACTCGCCTACACGCTGCATTGCGCACGGCACCTAAAGAAGAAGAAGGCAGCACTGCCAAAACCTGGTTTATCTGGGTGTTACCTTAGACAGGACTCTCTCTTATGAAAAACACGTACAAAAGACTACAGCAAAAGTAAATATGAGGAACAGTGTTATTTGCAAGCTGGTTAACTCCCAATCGTTAGCCCATCCTGGCGTATTGCGAACGACAATCCTTGCCATGTAGTTTGTTCCAGCCGAATACGCATACCCCGTATGCCCTGGATTGACTCATGCTAACAAGCTAGATCCTACCCTGAAGCCACGTATAGGACAATCACAGACCGTCTAAAACCTACCAATCTGGACCACCTAATTTATGTTAGCGCGAATAGCCCCTCACAAATCAGGCACAAAGTCTCATGTATGTCACAATGAAGTAGAGAGTCATTAGATAAAAGACACGCTCTATATGGGCACAAGCCCCCAGTATTCAGACTTACATCCAGAAAGAATTTAATTATGTCCACAAACCTACTGACAGACTCCAAATCAGTAACCAAGGACTATGGACTATAGAAGCCACGGCTAACACAGAACCACATACCAACTTGGGACACAACTGAAAGCGTCCCTGCGGGACCACAACTGGAATGCAGGACCTGGAAATGTCTCAACAGGATTAGATGCCAAATGGGCAGGTCTGAGGATAACCTAGTGAGATGGCGATACGCCAAGGACGATATATGCGCCTGCAGGGAGAATCAGATGATGGAGCACCTCCTATCTTGCTCATCCTAGAAAACCTCTTGCTCATGACCTATGGGAAACGAACGACATGGCAGTGCAGTGTGTCAGATACTGGAAAGATATGTCATGAGCAAATATAGACAATAATTGCTGACCTGTATACGTTTGTGCTCATCACATATGTATAGAATGTGTTTTTTTCTTCCCCTAATTACTAATTAACTAATACTAATATATGTAAGTATTTAAAAATAGAAAAGCTGAGAAAATAATAATATTAAATTAAAAAAATGATATAAATGATATAAAACTGACACGATTAGATAAATAAGTCATACCATATCTAATGGTCTTACAAAAATCATAACGGCCTAAGAAGTCCTCTGCACAAAGGTTCCTTGAATATAATTTTTATAGAGATAAAATGGATCCAATAAAAGGAGAGTTTCTACATTACTCAATAAGGCAAAGCACTGGCAATATGTATCACCTGGTTAGCTGTGTATTTAGATTTTCCAGAACACGTGTCATCTAAACTTAGATTTATATTTCAGAACCGTACAGTATGGAGGTATGCAGTTCATATCCTCCACAGGGAAAGACGAAAATCGATCTTGGTATACTTCAGAATACTCGTGTATAAAGAAAGAATGAATTTTGACACCCACAGTAATAGCTGTATGACTTTATGGGGTTATGGTTTCCTAGAGATGGGTTGACGCTATAGGGTCAGAATATATTTGTGTGCCCTATTTGTGGTTCATATTTTATATATAAGATAAATATATATAACCATGATACGGTATTGTCTGTCATAAACAATAAATTCATGTATCACAAAGTTTGTAATGAATACTCCGAAGAGAAGTAAAGATTACATACGGGTACTGAATATCCCGTTACTTATGTACAGCTCTCACTTCAGTTACAGAATTTATTTAGTAGTGGTGAGTGTATGTGCTAAATAACCCGATGTCGATGTTTCATGGACCAATTCTCCTTATCAGTAACAAAAAGAAGACTCGCTCAAGATACTACGGCTCATAGCAAATATGATAAATACTGGAAACACATATGTTGCTCACATAAATTAATTTCGTATTTTAATCTTAGATAACATTACAGAAAATTTGATTACATGGGAAGTAGTTACAATAGAGGGTGGGCCAATAGTGAGTGGACGGAAGATTGTGGGCTTAATAAAACCAATTTTAAAAATCTGTCACTTGAACGTGGTAGGAACCCTTGAGGGCTGTAACAATAAATTTTTTCACTTGAATTTTCACGTTTATACCGGATGATTAATATCATTTTTTTGAATGGAACTCCCTATATATTATTGCATATTTTTTGGATTCCTTTTTGAATTCTAGTGTGACTTTATGCATCATACATAGAACTCTAAACAAACCGTTTAGGCTCAAATTACCCTTTTTGGTATAAGTAGGTATCAGAAAAAAATTGAATATCGCAGTGATTATAAAACCTATAAGGCCGCGACTTTGCGGTACGACTACGCATGAAACGCGTCACCTTAGGTCAGACGGTTGAACTTGAATTCTTTTTGTAGTTGGAGGGATCAGTAGATTAATTAAGGAAAATTCAATCTTGAATTTTTTCAAATGGGAATTCCTATTATGGTTTATAGAATCAATTATAAAGTTGGGTTACCCCTTTATTGATAAAGGATTCTCAATATCAGTCTTTTTTGGTTTTCATTTTATTTCAGATTTTCAGTCAAATCACTATTTTTCAATTTTCCTGCGTGTAAGCAACCTAGCAGGCCATGAAAAACAAACAAAAGCCCGTTAAGATGGAAGAAACCAACTAACTCAGTAGAAATATGCACACAAATTAGAGTAAATAGGCAAGATTATGAAAATTCATTACAACAACGGTTAGCTCTAATCGAAGACAACAGCGGTGAGATGTCTAATGTCAATGAAAAGCTGGAGTACGACAGAAGTGTTTTTTTCACAGCCTACTAGCTATTTGAGGTCTACTAGAGCCTGAAAACTTTCCAAAAACGATTAAAAATTTTGCAGCAAAAGGAAAACTACCAGCGATTTTTGCTCACAGTCTAATGCCTTCAGAACTAAACTTCACATTTAATGGGAGAAAAAATTTCCATTCTGTTAAGTCAAAAGTAAAGACACCTCTAACTGGAGCATTCTGGGCATCCATTGAAATGGTTGATAGAATTTTGTATTACTCCATGTTGTAATTGTGTTTATTTTATGTATTCTTCTACAAACTAAGTTATGTTTTATAATTCAAGCGGACTGCAATTCAGGTTTCACTTTCTGTGATTTTGCTGATAAGTAGAAGTACCTACCGAAGCATTTGAAGGGCTCTAGTCAGAAGCATCATTGATTTTGACTTACGGAAATGACTACATTTTTATCCCATTGAATGTGAAAATGTTCAGAAGACATGGATATTCTACTGCCTGCAACAATAGCTGGTAGTTTTCCTTTAACTAAAAATGCTTTTGCTGACTTTGGAAATTGGCCAATAGCTAGTAGGCTCTAAAAAATGAGCGTTCCTGTTACCACTACTGCTTCTGGTTAGAGCTAATGTGTTGTAAGGAATTTTTGTAATTTTGCTTCGTTAGTCTAGTTCGTTTGCATCTTTCTACTAAGTTAGTTGATTTCTTCCATGTTAACGGGATTTTGTTTATTTTTCATGGCCTGCTAGGTTACTTATACGTAACAAAATTGATAAACGCCTATTTGACTTATAAATTTAAATAAAATTTAATGAAAACTAAAAAAGTAATTGAGAATCCTGTAACGTTAGAAAGGTAATCAAATTTTGCATTTAGTACTATAATCGAAGATGGGCATTCCCTCCTTAGAAAAATCAAGTTATCTGTTACTGAAGTTTCCTTAATTAATCTACTGATTTCTCCAAGTACAAAAAGAATTTAAATTTAGCCGCCTCACCTAAGGTGACGTACGCCATACTTATAGGGTTTTCGACTTAATGCCCTATCACTGCACTCATTGGAATTGAGTGTCAAAATTATGTTCGCCTTAGATTTGAGTGCAAAACTAGTGTGGTTTTTTGTTTTCGACTTATCGGCTTAATTGCACTTGGGTGCAAATTATCGCCACGGACTCTCTGAGCTCGTGGAGATTTCAGTGCATTTTTGACGTCTATAAAATATTAATTATAACCTACTTTATTTGTCAGAGAATATAATTTTTTGAATTAAGAACTGGGTAGCGGGGTAGTATACATAGTAGCATGAAAGGCGCGGAAAGTGTAGTTGGAAGATCTGCGAATATAATCTTCGGATGATGAGGAAATTGAAGCACATCTAGTTAAATTATTGCAAGCAACGGCTGCGGGTGTCTCAAAAATATGAATACTTGTTAAGGATGTTATTCATAAACTGACGGAAGAAGAGATACAACAAGATATACATAAGTATTTACCGATATAGATAGATATTCATTTTTAGTGCAAAAGCCATATTGCACAAAATGCTGTTAGTTTTTATGTCGATAAATAGAATAAATGATTGAATAAGGCGGTTTCAAACGACTCAAATTCCAAAACCACCACAGAATGAAATTGAGCTCTCGGGATGCAAAATGACATCGAACTGTCATCAGTTGGCTGACGGAACAGTTACTTGAATTGCACGGAAATTTGGTGTATGTTCGACTTACCCGTTCAGATTTATTGCACTTCTGGGCACCAGACGAGCTTTCAATGTGCACTGTATTGCAATCGTGGTCAAAATCAGGGCAGTAAGTCGAAAACGCTATTAGTCGTACTGCAAAGCCACGGCCTTCTAGGTTTTATAATCGCTGCGATATTCAATTTTTTTCTGATACCTACTTATGCCACCTAAACGGTTCGTTTAAAGTTCCATGTATGATAAAATAAAGTCACACTCGAATTCACGAAAGAATCCGAATATTCAATAATGTAGAGAGGGTTCCAGGCTTCTAGGTTTTATAATCGCTGCGATATTCAATTTTTTTCTGATACCTACTTATGCCACCTAAACGGTTCGTTTAAAGTTCCATGTATGATAAAATAAAGTCACACTGGAATTCACGAAAGAATCCGAATATTCAATAATGTATAGAGGGTTCCATTAAAAAAATACAGGTTTGATATGAATCACCCTGTATAAACGTCAAAATTTAAGTAAACATAGTTTTACGTTAAAGCCCTGGAGGGTCCCTACCATGGTCAGGTGACAGATTTCTGCATTTTTTTTTTAGTAAGCCCACAATCTTCCGTCCACTCACTATTGGCCCGCCCTATATAGTTCATACTATAGACTAGATGAGTAGGGCATATATAATCACTAATAAAACTTATTAATCTGCAGCAGGTAACCAATGAAAAAAAATTAAATTTAGAAAAACACCTACATAATAGCATTTCTACCGCAGCCAGTGCTTCCACTATGGTTATGGCAAGTATAATATGCTACCTTCAAACACTGCATTTAACAAGGTTGTTGCACAATAATACGGAAGAGTTGGCCACCAATACCAATTAGATCAATTATGATCTACTTGTGTGGCATCGCATCTTCATATACAGGGTTACTGGTAACTCGACCACTTTCCTGGAGGAAGTGATAGAGGGACTCAAATGCGATAGATTTAACCTCCCATATGTAATTCCGAAAACCTATAGTTTTCGAGATAATTAACATTTAATGCTTTTCAACGATATGTCCAAATTTCCACACTACATCCCAAATTTAGAAAAAACCCTGCTGTCGATTTTAGTAATCTCCAATTTAGTTTTTTACTGACATATGCGCAAATCTAATTTAGTATTTAAATGTGTAAGAATACCAAACAGTTTCAAACTACATACAATTATTTAAAAGATAAAGAACAAAATTTTTACATTCACCGTGAAAGAAAATTGTCTAGCTCAAAAAAAGATACACAACCAGTCAAACAAATTATTTTAAAAACTTTCTTATCTGATGGCCTATTCCAAGGACGAGAATGACAGTACAACGACAAGTAACTATTTAACAAAATTTATTAACATGATACAGAATCATCAAAAACATGATATTCCAGCATGATGGTTGTCCAGCACATTACCGTATCACAATTCGGCAGTTGTTGGACAACACATACCCGAACAAATGGATAGGGAGGGGTGAACCCATCCCATGGCCTGCGCGGAACCCAGATCTGACACCTCTTGATTTTTACGTCTGGGGTCACATGAAGTCATTAGTTTACGAGACTTCAGTTAATACTGGTGACGAACTAAGGCAAAAAATTATCAATGCGGCGGAGGAGATGAAACGAACTTTTTCAACACGAGTTACAGAAACCGAAGTGACGAAGCGGATCCGTACTTGTATCCGAAATCACACATTGAGCAAGATCTCTAGAAACTTTGAGTGGATTTAATTTGTTGTACTTGGATAATATCATCGACCGCATTTGCAAACATTCTAGTATGTAATTGAGCTATCAATAATGATTGTACTGTCATTCGTTCTTTTTGAATAGGTGATTTTTATTCACTGCTGTTTATAATCTTTCGGAAAAGGTTATTAGGTAGGAAAGTTTTTTTAGCGATTTGTTCAGCCGTTTGTATAATTTTTTTTGAGCTAGATAATTTTCTTTCACGATGAATGTAAAATTTTTGTTGATTTTTTTTTAAATATTTGTATTTAGGAACTATTTTGAAGCATTTTAATACTAAGTTAGTTTTGTGTCTGTGTTAGCTAAATACTAAAATAAAAATTATCAGAACCAACAACAGGTTTTTTTCTTAGTTTAGGATCTAGTGTGGAAATTTGGACATTTGGTTGAAAAACATTAAATGTTAATTATCTCGAAAACTATCGATCTTCGGAATTACGTATGGGGGGTTAAATCTATTACATTTGAGTCCCTCTATCACCTCTTGCAGTAAAGTGGTCGAGTTACCAGTAACCCTGTATATTCCACAGAACAGACCTATTCTGGGTTTTGACATTGTAGACGCGCGTTTGTGGGCTGACTGCAGAAGACCTAACGACGGGTTTCGTCTATGTCACATCGTTACCAGAAATCTCCTGTTTCAACGCAGATCGGTTATATTTAGCTCCGAGCTCTTTACACTGAAATTTCTGTCGCGAACTACCTATTGCGCTTCTTCATTATATGCCTTTACAGCTTACAGCCACAACCTGGAGGGAAGCAAACCTCAGGACTACCGTAAAAAACGTGCTTTTGGAACAAATCTCTCATGAGTCCAATTTTGATTTTTTATTATGCTTGCACTGTTGGTTTGCTTCATAGCCAGGCTTGTCTGTGCTGGACAAAAAATTACATAGCTATGCCATTCTTTCGATTTTTTTTGTGTTATACTTTGTCTGCTTTTGGAAAAAAGATAATTCGATAGAAACTACTGTTGAGAATCTCTGGTTTCTATCGGCCCTATCCTACGAGTAAAGTATCCATCTGGCAACACGGCACGGCTAACTTGAAGGTGATTTTGTGCTTGACCAGACAGAAATGAAAAGAGAAATATTAACAATCAAATAATAATAATTAGAATTTACCAATTTGTGAGAAACTTTTTCATATTATCAATTTAATTATTAGTTTTTCTAGGCACAAGTGTGGATAACGCCAAAAACCGTTCCTCGTTTTGACGAGAACAAAATATAATTACAGAAAATACACAGAAAACTTAATTATTTATTGATTAGACCTTGAATGGAGGAAGGAATAATTTTATATAAAGTGGAAATATAGGATAGACACAAACTGGATCTTTACATCCTCTGTATATATTTCTGTATAAAGGCCTATAACAAACATGCTTGAAGCATCTTCATAAAGGTATATTTGCATCTGTAATCAATGTCTGGCTGACAGGTGGTATTTTTAGTTATTAGTTTTTAATTTGGGAGGCTGTGGTTGATACTACTTTTATGATTGTGTCACAAACTATCGTACGTAATTAGTAATTATACGGTATTTATAAGGTAAAAATTAGAAATTCTGCATTAATTTATATACCAATCACTTTGTGTTGATTTACTGCTATGACTTAATATATAAATTTTTGACAAAACTGTCATCCAGCTTTGATGTTTTGTTTTAAATATGGATAAAATACTATTGGATGATACTTATTAACTATAGTTGTCAATACTCCATACCATAGAATCTACTCATCAGTTATTACTACTATGATAAGGTAAAATTAGTTTAGTTAGTTTTCAAATATGTTTGTGGAAAATGTACAATCTATAGAAGTTTGGACACAACACAAGATTTTTCTTAGGTGTCCTTATTATGAACCGATGTTATGTCTATGTTATGTTAAATACTGAAATAAATACAAAAATACAAAAAAAATACAAAAATACTCAATAGAAAGGTTTCGTCAAACATCGTCCAATATAAAAGCTTCGTCAGAATGAGCATGTTGATAAAATCGAACCTAAGGTTTGCTGGGGCCATTCTGTTAAAAGACAGTGCTCGTGAAAGTTAACAAGGGACGTAGGCAATTAAACTTTTCGACGTGTACAGGTCTGCTATTGAATTTACCAGAAGATTGACAATTGTCGGACTCCAGGACTCGGCTATGGAATTGGATATGATTCATTTAGCGCTCCTCCCATGTGCGACGCCAATCGATATCCTAAATTTTTTATTATTTTCTGTCGGCTTTATGGCCAGATTATAGCTGGCGATAAACAACGGTCCACGAAACTTTTTTACTACAAACTTGCAACGATTGCAACTGTTGAGAGCTGAATAAATCGTGTAGCAATGATGGATCTAACTGCTATTCAAGCACTCAAGATCTGGAGATCCGTTCTGTCCTTTTTCCTATTTTGATAATACTGCTGTGTCTCTTTGATGCCAAGGAAGAGTTGATTTAAAACCTAATATTGACATTCTTATTGAACAAACTGTTCGATGCTGAACTGAAGTTTTGAGATCTTCTCGGGATATACATATGTATGAATGCCAACAAATATTATGAATAAGTGCTTCTAGCATACTATTGATTACCTTAGTATATCTTAGCGTCAAGACAACTAACCAAAGTCTGCAGCGGAGTTTCTATACCTCCTACTCCTGAATTTTTCTATAGCTACAGAACAGATAGCTGAAGGTACTTCTTCTGGAGACTGGCAATCATTAACACAATTCGAACTTTGGAAACCGCCGCTCTAAATAGGTAGTTATTGGATCAATTATACCAATCCCTCAGCTTTTCAGCCACGAATGTCTTTTCCTTCTTATCGTTCTTACACCTGCGATTTTTTCTTCTATTATTACTTGAAGTAGATATTTCTCCCCTCTCATAACGTGTCCCAGGTACTGTAATTTTCTACTCTGTACGGCCAGCAATAATTCTCTTTGTCTTTTCATTCTTATTAATACTTTTTTGTTTGTAACTTTGTTCACCCATGATATTCTCAGAATTCGACGATAGATTCACATTTCAAAACCTTGGGTATTTACTTTTTTCATTGTCCACGTTTCCATCCCATAGTACACGTAGCAGCTCACAGGACGCGTTTCCAATTCCAGTCTTAGCACTTTTTTCATTTCCATATATTTCTGGCGTTCTCTGTGCGTATTCTTATTTCAACACAGTAATCACTGTTCTTATCTATACATGTTCCCAGATAAGTATATTGCTTCACACGTTTAACCGCTAGATCGTGAGTGTACAGATTTTCTATGTTTTAAATATTAGCATGAACTTTGTTTTATTTATGTTTAATGACAGCCCATATGTTTCACTACTTTCCACCACTTCATTTAACAGAGCCTGTAAGTATTCTAGTGTTTCTGCCAACAAAACTGTGTCATAAGCATATCGTACATTTGAGAGCAGACGACAGAAAGGTTCTGCCGGTGCGTCATCTGGTACCGGAAGGTAACGGCAACCCAAAGAGAATCGCCGCTAAATAGCAGCAGACTTCTTGGTGGAACGCCACGGCGCGTCCGCTTGGTCACCAGAGAGCGCGGTTCTATATGCTGCTGCATATGAAAGTCGATGTACGAGGGTTGCTCTATATCTCCGTCAATCCACCAGTACGCAGACAGCTGTTTCACGCTTATTAGCGATCATCAGTGCGCCATACGTCGATTGACGGAAATAGAGAGCATCATGTCTACCAGACATGTGAAGCATGTGAGAGCAGGCGACAGAAAGGTTCTGCCTCGTATATCGTACATTGTTTATTGGTATTCCATTGATTTGGATACCAATTGTATGGCGATCTTCTATTTCTTCAGAGGCCCTGCTGATTAAATCTTCCGAGTATAGATAAAATAGGGTCGGCAAAATCACACATCCCTGCCTGACTCCTCTTTATTTCAATATCGTTCGATATGTTGTGCTCTACTCTTATCTTGGCATTTTGGTTGGCTCCAGACGTAATGCATTTTCTGTAGGTATACTCGTGGTTTTTTATAGAAATCCGGGTTTGTTGCATAGATTTGATGTTGTTAGGTTTGATACCTACTGTACAGCTTGAAGTTCACCACATTTGTTAGTGGAGACATTGACATACAACCCCAAAATAATTTGACTTCCGGTTATACTTTCACGCAGTACAATCCTGATTCTTATGGACAAAAGAAAACAACAAGCATTCACTGACGTACTCAGAACTCTGACGCTTCTATTGCTACTTTTTCAGTTACTTTGTCTTTGATAGTTGACGATTCTTGGGTCACAGTAGTTGCAGTAATCATGATTATAGTGTTAAAGAGAACTGTGTCTCGAGGTTTATGATAAGTATCTATCCTCCATAATCTTGCCACCCAGGATAGCCAGTACTTTACACAGACTTATCTAACTCCTTAGTCTAGGGGTCGCAGCTTTCTTCGCCTCTGGTGCAGAAAATCACAAAACAAAAGTTGTGATCTTTCGCATAATTATAATTTTGGTTGGACCCATACTCAGCATAATTTCTCCAAAGGGCCCTCGGTCTTGCTAGTTTCTGTTCATTAATCAGCTATCGTCCGTTTAATTCAATAATTTCAGAGAACTTTTTGAAAGAATGCTCCCAGTAGACTGCATTCAGATCGAGGCACATCCTTTTTAGGTCCTTCAGTATTCTAAAAGATTATGTTTTCTGCAATGTTGGCTCCTTCTACTCCTACTAATAAGGCATGAACCAAGAAAACCTATCACTAGAACAAGAACACAACTGATCGAGTATCATGCAATGTGTCAAATACAAGATACAAATTAAACTGGAGGATACGGCATGAAGAAGGTTTAGCTGGAATAATTACTGTCTATATTTTTAGGATTTTATCCTATTCAATGTGAACACATTTTTGTCTGTGCTGTGCGGGAATTAGTTTTAGTAAGATCCCTTATTTTGTGTAACTTACTTTGAGTGTGATTTATGCTTTTCTTGAAAAAAAAAATTAACCCAATACCTAAAGTCATAGAATTAGGCAACGAGTACTTTTTTTTTGCTTCTATATGTACGCATTTTTATGAAAACAGTGGTAACTGAGACAAATGTCTTGATTCGTCCATGAAAATCGTTTGTCCAACGTAGAAGTAGTTCCTTGGTTTCTGTAATAAGCAAGGTAATGCTCGGATGGACCTAAAAAGTATATTATGCGGCTGGGTGTTTCTTTCACAGGCCAATGGAGAGCCCATTATGAATACAACAAATTTTTCAACTTTGCAGTCTCCCGCCCCCCAACCACCCCAACTTCACAACTACCCAAAAAAGCAAAAAATTAACAGACACCTCTAAAAGCCCAAAAGCGAAGTTTCAGAAAGATTTGGAATTTTTAGTTTGTTTGCTTTTTCGCGACCCATGCACCGATTTTCAAAATTATAGCAGCATTACCTACTCCACATCATATCACCACCCAAATTTTCACAATCCATCGGGTGCTAAAATTATGACGGCAAACAGATATACTGACAGACAGTATATATTTCTTACATATTATATGTATACAGGTTATTTATTTGAAAACTACCCAACCCAGATTTCTCGAAAACCGCCTACTATAAGAAAAGACGCCGGGACACACCAAAAGATTTGTCAATGGGGACATTTTTTTAACCAAAAACTATTTCTCACTTGTACCCTCTTCCCCCCAGGACCATCCCCTTAAAAAAATTAAATGACAAGGGGTATCGAGTAATACCTCGTTTTAAAGTTATATCGAAGTACTTTGTTTTGACGTTTGATTTTGCAAAATCGGTAGATTGGTTTTCAAGAAGGTTAGAATATTTATGTATCTTAAATTGTTCAAATATAATACAAAAACACATGTGAATATCATTTTTTATTGCAATAAGTGTTCAAATGTTGCCCGTTTTTGGCCAAACAGTGATATAAGCGATTTTCAAGTTCCTGACGGGCAGTTGCAAAAACATGCTATGGGATATCGTGGAAGCTTTTGATAATGCGTTGACGAAGGTCATCCAGGCTGCCCGTCAGGAATTTGAAAATTGTCGATATTATTGTTTGGCCAATAACAGGCAGCATTTGA
This sequence comes from Callosobruchus maculatus, assembly GCA_951848785.1. Taxonomy (NCBI): domain Eukaryota; kingdom Metazoa; phylum Arthropoda; class Insecta; order Coleoptera; family Chrysomelidae; genus Callosobruchus; species Callosobruchus maculatus. The sequence goes on from CATOUR010000032.1 coordinate 2,475,756, forward strand.
ATACTTATTGCAATTAAAAGTGATATTTTCGTATGTTTCTGCATTCTATTTGAACAAGTTAAGTTACATAAAGATTCTATTTTCTCGAAAACGAATCGACCGCTTTTAAAAAAATGTAGTCAAGTTGATTGACTTAGTACTTTCCACACATTCCGATGATACCAGTTTTATTATTTTCCCACAGCATGAAACTATAGTCTAGATGCGCCTGCAATCAAATCATCGCTCGCCCGACCGCAAAAGAAGTATTTTATTCTACTAGGTGCTTCTTTCACAGGTCAATGGACAATATATCACGAATACAACAAAATTTTTGAGCTTTACAAGTCCCCACCCCCGAACCACCCCAATTTCACCCCCAACCAAAAAAAAATTTAAAATGATCAGGAATCCCTAAAACGTCTAAGACGAAGGTTGAGGTGTTTTTTATATTTTTAGTTTTTTTATTATTGCCGCGCCGCCACTGAAATGATTTCTAAAAGCGTGCTTTCCATACTCGTCGCGGTAATAAATCTGTGTCAAAATGTCATTAAAGTTAATTCAGAAGTTTCCACGCAACACAATACAAAACGATCCAAAGTAATACTCGTATGTATTTTATATGTATCAGAAAGTTCAAGTCCCTTGGTTCCTGTAATACACAAGGCAATGTTCGGATGGACCTAAAAAGTGTATTATACCGCTAGGTCTTTCTCTCTCAGTAGACAGCCTATTATGAGTACAACAAACTTTTCAGCTTTACAACCCCCCCACCCCCAACCACTCCAATTTCACCCCCACCCAAAAAAAATCAGAAAATGATCAGGAACCCTAACACCCCTAAAAACGAAGTTTGAGGCATATTTGAAATTTTTCGTTTTTTGCTAATTACTCCACCGCCCATGCACCGATTTTCGAAATTCTAGCAACATTACCTACTATGACCCTACACCATATCACTACCCAAATTTCATCAAAATCTATGCAGCGGTTACTGAGATTAGGAGGCTAGAAGAACACCAATAGACAGACAGACCGACAGACAGACAGACAGACCAACAGACAGACCAACAGACAGACCAAAATCGAAAACTTTCGCGATCACAATACTCCCTTCACCTATCGGTGTGGGAAGTAAAATCAAACGTAAAAATAAAAAGAACTTGGATATGCCTCTGAAACAAGGTATTACTCAATACCTTTGTTATTTAAAATGTTTAAGGGGATGATGTTGTGAGTGGTATAGTTTTTGGTTAGAAATTTGTCCCCATTTGACAAATCTTTTGACGCGTCTCGGCGTTTTTTCTTTTCATCAGCGATTTTCGATAAATCAGGGGTGGGAAGTTTTCATGAAGTATATTACATAATACCAAAAGCGTATTGTCTCAAAATTTACAATTTTCGCGATAACGATACTCCTCTCACCCATAGGCGTGGTAAGTAAAATCCGACGTTCTATGTACAAGGTCTTCCTGCAGACTAGTTTCACCCTCCGCCAAAATATTCTCGACCTGTCGCTGTCGCACATCATCCCTTTCGTCGTAAACTTCTCCCCGGTTCTCATCCCCTGCCAAAAATAATGATGTCATTCCGTTCTTTTCGGCTGATTAAACCTTCAAAAAAGTGATCTTGATAAACAAGTAACATAACAGCGGAGCGCTGCCAGTGGGGCCTTAAAACCCGCAAAAACGTGCAATAATTCCCTGGGCGCAATAACGAGGCGCGCCGCAACGCTCCGGCCCCAAGTCCTGGCTTTTGTGCTGCGCAAACTTGAACAAATAAGATAACTTTCAGCTCCACAGCTTTGTATTCAGCTATGTCATACTCGTATTATAGAGGATGTGATACGTTCGCGTTACTATACAATAGGTTCAGTTATACGGTGCGCCTAAAAGATGTCGAGTAAACGGATAAAGCTTTTGTTTACTTATTCAAATTTGCATATGGTATCGTAATAAGCTGTTGGATGGATTATAAAAACTGTGGAATAATAAGTAAAGTAATGGAGAACGAACGCATAGAGCAATTCCATGATGACGTGGGGTGCTGTCATGATCAGCTGATATTGGACCAATATTGCTTGTTTTCGTATACGGCCATGTAAACTTGAGGACTTTTATTTGGGTTTTTCACAGTTTTCTGGACATTTCTACCACAGTTATTGTTGTGTTGTGTTTTTCAAGGAATTTACGAGATAATGCATGATGAAAACTTGAGTGCATATTGAAAACAGCAAACAGAAAAACGTTATACGCCAATTATAGTTTCCACATTCACTAGGGCGAGAGTTGTTAAAGTCATACTGCACCTTTGTTACTTGATACTCGAAGTAAATGGATTGAAATTTTATTTGTGAAGCAGTGCATTGCAGTGGCCCGCTTTGGTGGATTTTGGGTGCGCCAATAATTATGGATCCTGTTATACAGAAGTGGCTATAGACATCAGGGTGATAACATCTATGTATATTCAGTCGGCTTATGGCGAGTAAAAATATAGAAAATTGGATATTTCCAAAAGTGCAGAGGTCAACTAGGCATACCTTTATTATACGTTCAATCCATGTTAAAGTGAAGCAAAAACGTCCATTTGAAGGTAATAATTGCTAGTTTTATATAGAACCACACATATTATGTATATATAGGCAAGTTCAAGGAATGGATCAATTAACACATTAATCTTTTGACATTACCTAAAAATTGAGTTTCAGGAACAGGCGGTATATGTAATTATGCAACAAAGAAAAATATGTGTATTATGACTATTCACCCCTCTATTAAAATAATTTGTGCACTACTTCAAAATGCTTGCTTTTTGTCATTATAGGTGTGGAAGTTAATCTTCAGCTTCCCCAGTATTCGAGACAGAAGAGGCAGACCTCTACCAGGAGGCGAAGAATGTTATGGATTCAGGACCTCCATTGTGATGACTTTCAATAAAGTAGATCCTGGCATATTCCGCATACTGTATTGTATATATACCAACAGCACCAGTAAATGCTTGTATTACCTGTCTATATATCTTTTAATCAATGGTGGAGGAGAATGAATGATGAGCAAGTTAAGAAAGTGTATTTTAAATGACATGATTAATTTCTATCTTATCAAACGGTGACTACCTAAGCAGTTATGGATGACTGTAAAATTGCACACACACACACACACACACCAGAAGCTGGAGGATTATTACTTGAATATTACTTTGAATTTTCATACATTTTTATTATATATATTTCCTTCGAGGTATTAGGGCTTCTTCTGAACAGTATACGATTCAGTGTATCATAAAGGGTGATGAGTGAAACACCATTCAGTGATGTGCTGCTGCAGTCCGTCTCAGTCACACAGTATGGGCCAATCTTATCGAATTTATGCCTATAAAGAAACTTTAGGATTTGCTCAGTTCCTTAACGTAGTTATACTTCCATGACATCCTAAAATAAACAATATTTTTAACAAAAATGTAAAATAGAAGAAAGTTAACCGATGAGTGATGAAAATGCACTAAACAAAGTGCAAGTAAGACACACACACACACTTGCCCTCTAATATTTTCAATAATGGTTACTACTGTGACAGCTATTCAGATATTATGCATCTTGTTAAATACAAAATAACAGACACAGCTCGATGTATTTTCTCTATCTGGTGAAGACTAGATGACAAAGATGCAGTATAACTATAACAACTGTCGTCCTGGTAAATGTGACAACTGTAATTTGCGAATAAATGTTTTTTGTTTGCTGTTTTCAATATGGATTCAAGTTTTCATCATGCATTGTCTCATAAATTACATCATTTTGATTGACAGATGTGCTTACCTGCCAAAAAAGGTTCCTTGAAAAATACAACACAATAACGTATATGGTAAAAATGTCAAAAAAAATGTAAAAAACGCCAATAAAGGTCCTCAATTTTACATGGCGGTATATGGCAAACAAGCCATGTTTGTCCAATATCAACTGATCAAGACAATTGAGGTTATGGTCTTGGAATTGCCCTATACATTTAGACATAATATGTCGCCATAAAATATTAATATATCCTTCTGTAATGTGATTTTGTGTCTCGCATTCACACTAACCCAATCTGTAAACTGTCTAGATCCATCGTCGTTGATTCTGATCCTGTTCCTGTTAGGTCCATCTTAAGTCTTCCGGAGAAGATTAAAAGCGTCGTTCTGGTTCCGCTGCGAACTGTCCTATAACGCTAGAACTATACTTAGCAAGCGTATTATGTTGTATATTTCTCTAAAACGTAATTTTGGGAAGACTTTATACGACTCCGATGATGTCGCCACACGATGAGCGAAGAATATTTGCAACATAATTAGATTCTTATAATCGACTGTTTCAAGCCCTCTTTTGAAAGACATCCTAAAGAATTTGGTGACGGCATTCCGCACACTTCAAATATCCGACATGAATATAGGATGGCACTTTTTGGGATACCACAATACTGTTGGTTCCACCCTTTCGTCCGAAACTCAATTCGGAGCCTCTTGTGAAACAAGAAACGACGCATATTTGCACACAGAGCTTACACTCCAGATAATAACCTGATATTGTGTAATAGTAATTATATAGTTTTCTAGCTTAGACGGTTGAAAAAATGAAGGAATATATTGTAGTATATTGATTATGACAACAGTGTAAGTTTAAACGACTTTCTCTTAAGATACAACTTGTAATGCTCCGTGAAATGTTTATTGGACTATATGAAAGTTGGTGTTTAATGGTGTAAGCTCGGGTGTAAGTGAGTGTTTATTAAAGATTAAACATATGATTTTCTAACTCAATGTTTTAAATTATTATTTATATACAGGGTGTTACTTACTGATAGGCCGTAATTCCAAGGGCGTACTTCTGAATACAATATGTGTTTAAAGAGACTGGTTTACAAGACACAGGGTGTTAAAGTTTGGAAAATAAAAATGTTTTTTTATTAACGTCTGAAAGATAATTGATTCGATTTTGTTGCAATTTGACACTGCTATTCACTTCAGTAGGGTGCCAAATGAGCACAGACAAGGAAATAGTTATGACTTCCTGTGGCTTATTGGTAAGGCAGTTCCACAAATAATATAAAGAGAAAAATATATGCCAGTGAATAAAAATAAATATAGTTTTTCAGATCAAACACATGTACACACATTTTTTTGTCTTTTGATTTCTTTTCGTATCTCAATTTGTTTTGATGGGAAAATTAAAAACCACTTCATAGCCCATCGAAAAAATATAACAACAAAATCAAGTAACCTAACTTTAACTGTTTCTAGGGAAAATTGTTAGGTTGTAATATCTATGATAGTCCGTAACAGTTAGGCCCGATTTTGTCAACACAAGCATTTTAACAAAGGCTTTGAACAATCAGAGCAGCCCATCCAAGAACACGCATCTGTCAAAGTTCTCTGAAAATTATTGATTTCTCTTGAAATTTACTCCAAAAAGGTGGAAAAAATGCATGATTTATATATGTATAACCATTATGAACTCTCTAGAACCTTCTCAGCTCTGATTTTCCATCCTAAATGGGTGAAAACTTGCATTTTCCTGTTTAAAAAAGAGTTTAGTAATTGCTAATCTCAACCAATCAGATTCCACAAAACCGATATATTTGATCACTGGATTGTTGGTCTATCAAATTATAATGGTGACAAGAAATTCAAATTACTGCATTATTTTGACAAAACAATAATTTACAATCGATAATAATTATAAATACCTGCAATATACATTTGTATTATAGTAAAAAATGAAGTCAAGTTGATTGACTCAGTACTTCCCACACATTCCGCTGATACCAGTTTATTATTTTCCTATAGCTAAAAGCTTTAGTCTAAGATCCCTTGCAACCAAATAATTGCCAACCCCCCCCCCCTAAAATTGTCTTATGCCGCTAGGTCTTTCCTTCACAGCTCAATGGACAACCTATTATCGATACTACAAACTTCTCAGTTTTACAACCTCCGCCCCCACCCCCCCCCCCCCAACCACCTCACTTTCACCCCCACCCAAAAAACTGGTAGGAAATGATCAGGAACCCCTAAAACATCTAAAAACCGAATTTGAGTTGCTTTCATACCTGTCGCGTTCTTTGATTATTGCTACGCTGCCACTGACAAGATTTTTAACAAACATACGCGTTTTCCATTCTCACCACGGTAACCGGTAACAATATACTGGGTCAAAATTTCATTAGAATCAATTTAATAGTGTCCACGTTACAAAATTACAAAACGATTTAGACCAATAAATTCTCGTATAGTATACAGAAAATTCTAAGTCCCTTAGTTTCTGTAATAAGCTAGGCAACGTTCGGATGCACCTAAAAAGGTGATTTGTGTCGCTAGATCTTCCTTCACAGGTTAGTGGACAGCCTATTATGAGTACAAGAATTTTTTTTGATTTTTCAACCCCCAACCCCCCAACCGCCCCAATTTCACCCCCACCCAAAAAAACGCAGAAAATGATCAGGAACCTCTAAAACGCTTAAAAACGAAGTTTGAGCTGTTTTTATATTTTTAGTTTTTTTATTATTTCTGCGCCGCCACTGGCACGATTTATCAAAACCATACGCGTTTTCCATCTTCGCCATGGTAGTAATGCCGTTTCAAAATTTCATTAAAATCAATTCAACAGTTTCCTCGTTACAACGATCTGACGCAATACTCTCGTATGTTTACATCAAAAAAAATTCTATGTCCTTTGCTTTCTGTAATAGGCAAAAGCAATGTTCGGATGGACCTAAAAAAGTTATTTATATCGCCAGGTCTTCCTTCACAGGTCAGTGGACAGTCTATTATGAAACCAACAAATTTTTCAATTTTACAACCCCCCACCCCCCAACCACCCCAATTTCACCCCCACCCAAAAAAAAGTAGAAAATGATCAGGGACCCCTAAAACGCCTAAAAACGAAGTTTCAGCAATATTTAATTTTTTTTGTTTTTTGCTAATTACTCCGCCGCCTATGCACCGATTTTCAAAATTATAGGAACATTACCTACTACCACCCAACAGCATACCGCTGCCCAAATTTCATCACAATCCATGCAGCGGTTACTGAGATTACGAGGGTAGAAAAACGCGACAGACAGACAGACAGACAGACCGACAGACAGACCGACAGACAGACCGACAGACAGACAGACAGACAGACAGACAGACAGACCGACAGACAGACCGACGGAAATGAGTGACGTGGATTTTCGTTATGTACACATCATAAAACGCCCAAAAAACGTATTATCTCAAAATCGAAAATTTTCGCGATCACAATACTCCCCTCACCTATCGGTGTGGGAAGTAAAAGGGGTAAACATAACATTTTATTGCATTTCGCAAATAGACACATACGATCTAACAAGTGTGCATTACTGGTTGCCTATCCTTCCTAACCTTAACAGTAAAGCTTGCGATCTGGCAAAAGTATAACGTATCATCACAGCATAGTAAACAACCAGCATAATATCTCTGAGGATTTCCCATATAAAAATGGTTCCCACAGAATTGGACCTTGGGATCATTTTACGGATGTGAAGTTTGGGTAGGGATGCGGAAATAAAAATATCGATACCGTTACCAACTCGATATCTTTTAGCCAAATAGGTGCGTTTGGTTCGTACAGAGCATTTTGGGCAATGGATTACAGCCCTCAATAATCATACAATTATTTTCAATACCGATATAAAAGCATCGATACCAACTTGGAATACCTCAGAAAGTATCGATGACAAAAATACTCGATATTAGTGCAGAAACGTCGAAGTTAGCATCCCTACAAAAAATCATCCAAAAGGGAGGATGCGCGTGAAATTACCGCCAACCTGAGATATTGCTGGTTGTTTACTATGCTGCGGTATAACCTTATTTTTTCTAAACTAGAAACCTTTTGTATAGTCAGAAAGTGAATGAGGTGCTTTATGTAAATGCGTTTCTACGCTACGGTGCCTTTTACGTAGTGCCTTTACAATCTTTACATCCTCTGTGAATATTTCTATAAGAAGGTCTATAACAAACATGTATCCAGTCTATAATCAATCTGACTGCAATTGCAATTGGTAATTATACCATAATTCTAAGATAAATATTAAAAATCTAGCATTAATTTACAAATCAATCACTTTGTTTTGATTTTCTGCTATGATTTTGATCCACGAATTCTAAAATATTTTTGATAAAAGTGTCATCCAGCTTTCACGTCTTGTTTCCAATATTGGTAAAATACTATTGGATGATACTTATCAACATAGCCCTGAATACCCAGTAGAAAGCCTCTGCTAAGCAATATCCAATAGAAAAGCTTTGTCAACGTCTTTGTTAAATATGTATGTTAATAAAATCGGGCCTTAGACTAGTTATTAACTTTGACACCTTGGATCTTGATCTTTTGGTCACATGGAGTGGTTGTAGCAGATAACAGTTGTTTAATGTTGAGATTTCCGCCAAATTAAGGCTTTTGAATTTTGAGAATTTCTTCATCAAAGATTATGTCATAAAAGGAGCTGATTTAGCCAGGAATTGAGTTATTAGTAGCAAAAATCCAGGAAGATAAGTCGTTCTTTTGCGGTTTTGAAAACATAGCTCTTTTAGTCGTCTGTTAGAGCTGTAGCTTTGTAGATCTGTAGATCTATAAATCGAAACAAATATTCCTTAGCGAATAGAAAAAAATCATTATGAAATTTTATTCTAAAGTCTATTATTGCCAGAGAGAATAAAAAAATCATATAAGTTGATCAAAATTAAAAAGATACGATATAATAAAAAAATTCTGACCCTGAGCGTTTTATCCATAAGTAGTTTGCTGTACCAGTAACATGGGTCATCATCACAGTCTTAACAGACATGTTGTGAACTCGTAAAATGTACTCATTTGTTCTCATGTACTCATTTTACGAGTTTCTCTTGGGATATCTTTAAGATCTTTAAGGCAGTAGTTTCCCATTTGCTTTCTGCATGTAACATGGGTAGCACAGTATAAATCAGACAGCATAGGCTTTCAGAAATATCCAGATAGAATACAAATTATCGATATGTCGCACGTAAAACAACGTATAATCATATAAATTGAACGCACAGTACTATGCGCTTTTCGTTTAAGATATAAGAGGTTTTGCATACAATACAATTACGTCCTCAGGTGACCATAGAGTCATAGCTGGCATCAAATTGGCTTGACACTGCCCACTTGTGTGCTATAACTTCGTGTTGTCTCCTAAACAGGAACATGTTTTCCTATCGAGTTTATTCGTCAGCATTACATTGGTTGACTACACCACTGCCTGTCGGAGAGAGATAAAGGGTAAACACGGAAAAGTGACGGATAACATCAAGGAGGGACAGAGAGCGAGTTATTTTTCTTATCTGCAGGGTAACTTGTAGGAGTAATTTTGGGCTGTTGCTGGGGAAGCGGAAAGCGGTTTGCCGACCGGGAAGAGAAGAGATTACGATGTTTCGGTATTGTTTAAGATTGGCTAAAAGATAAACTGGTGGAACTTTTTGGCCTACAGGCTACATCGGTCTGAATGAGATATTTTTCCGGAACAGTCAATACAGCAGAAATTGGTATGGAAGAATCATAATTTCATACTGGAACAACCAGCTCTTTCACCGAAATTTGATTGAACGTGCATATTCGCGTCCTATACAATTTGCACTACAACATTTCCAGCTGTAGTTTCTAAATCGTCAAGTGACAATAAAAAACAGTCAAGTTAATTTTCCAACTCGTCAATTGTAAATTCAAACTGACAGGTATAAACTACACCAAACAGTTTGAAATTATAAGTGACGAGTTGGAAAATTAACTTGACCGTTTTGAATTATCACTTGACACTTTAGAAACCACAGCTGGAAAAGATGTAGTGCCACCATCTGTACACTACTGAGAACTTGCAGATACTCGTAATAGAGGAAAACATGGAAGGTAACTGATCTGGAGGTGAAGATTGCCAAAGTGAAGTGAAAAAAATATTTACCAATCTACACCTTTTCCAGCTGTAGTTTCTAAAGCTTCAAGTAATAATAATAATTGTATATTCAAACTGACAGGTATAAATTACACCTGACAGTTTGAAATTACAAGTGACGAGTTGTAAAATTAACTTGACCGTTTTGAATTATCACCTGATGCTTTAGAAACTACAGCTGGAAAAGGTGTAGACATTTTCTGTCACGACAGGTAAAGAAAATATATGTGAGGCTCCTGTTCTTTCAAAAATTAATTTTTGTGATATAGTGTATAGTCCTTGCATCGATTCAAATGACACTCAAAGAATCCAAGTTGGACAAAATGCTTGTTTGTGCCTTATTTGAGATACCAAACCCAACATATATCACATAAATTATAGAAAACCATGTGGTTAAATATGGCAAAAGGCAGTTTGCAGATATGTATCATAAAGTTTTACGTAAGAAGGAATCAAAGCAGGCTTTTAAAAAAATCACTTTTCGTCAACACGTCCATAACACAAAACACAAAACACAACATTGAATACACCTAAACGTCGCACTTAGCAGTTCAAAAGGTCACTCTCGCGCCAATTTGGCAAAATCTACAGTGAATCACCAACAAAAACAACTCGGCTCAGCTTAGAAGGCTTCAAGGAAATTGAAAGTCTATCTTTTGTGTAATGACTAAACATTTTTTTTCTTCAAAAGATCTACAAACCTTTCAATATATTTTCTCCCGCATAGCATCGTTTTCCTTGTATTTTCATTTTTATTTTTCTTATTCATTTATGTATAATTATGCATTATGTTCCGTGTATCACCTATGCAATGAATTTAGTCTCATTGCATGGCTTATGGTGTTTTGTAATAAGGGTGGTGGTAAAATGTGAGTGAAATTATCAGTATAGTCTTTTTTTGCTCAAGATTGAATATACAGGCAGTGCCTCCACTGGTGTTCCCACCTTATGTTTGTTTTTTCCAATGTTTTCTCAAAAATAACGACATTTAATTTCATGTAGAATATCAACAGCAAAAGAAAAAATATTAACCAAAGGATCCATCAACAAGCTTACTACAAAGAAAATGGTGTAGTTCTACCTATGTCAAAGTGTTCATTGGAATATTTATAAGGTCTATCTATAACATTTTTAGCAGTAGTTTAGAAAAGATCAGATTACATTTCACAAGTGTCAATTGTAAATTCAAACTGTCAGTCATTTTCTGTATCTGACAGTTTGCATTTATAATTGACGCTTTAGAAATGGAATCTTACGCTTTTGAAGCTAGTGCTGGAAAAAGTATAACTCTCGTATAGAAATTACGATAATACAAAATAAATGTGGTAATTGCTACAATCACTGGATATTTTAAGTTACATTGTCATGTTACCAACGTTATAATCGTATTCAATAAAGATTCGCCAGAAGTTCAGCCTGCTATATATAGCTTCATTGGTAGTTCTTTTGCATATTGTGTAATAATTTAGTATCCCGTCTCGAAATGTAAGCTTGTACGTTAAAAATCCTTTTAAAATCGAAAAAACTAGTTTCCTTCTGGTTGCGTACTCGCATGTGCTTCGTTTAGGGTACATTTTGTAGTTCTAATATAAATCCAGTCTCATAAGGCAATTATTAATCTAACAATTGAGAACCGTCAAAATCAAGATAGTGGTGCGAGTTAACGAATTTGTAGATGTGAACTCTTTTGCTCTAGGCAGTAAACCTGTTAGATAATATTTATTAGTTGATTAGCTGCGGATGGCTGCAGCTTTTGTTTTTTCAATAAGCTTCCTCATGAGTAGATGGTTGTGAGAGATTTGCATCTGCACTGCTGATAAGTCAGCCGGACTAAGATACGCGTTGTTGTCTGCTTATCTTGAAGTTACGCTGTTGTTCTGTACAGGGTGTTCTCTAAGACGAATGGAAAATACTCTAGGAGAAGACTGTATACAGCACATTTTCAACAAAAAAAAGTGATATACCGTAGGGTCCAATAATTTTCAACTGGTTTCAGAGATAAATTGGTTTTTAGAGATTTTCATTAAATTGCAGACCTCCAAATTAAAACCCTAATAAAACAAAATTTTATTGTCGGATTATGGGATTTGTGGTATTGGTCCTTAGAAAATATGTTACTACGTCATTATCGACTGAAGGAGAGTGATCATGTGTCAAGCACATTGCGAGATAGTGGCAAAATCAGCATGTTTTGAAAAACGACTTCAAGAAATATTACAAAAAAAGGAATTTATCTTTAAAAATCACCAAATAATTCATCGTGCACTTATTGTAAACACATGGCCATTTTTCTAGTTATCCATTGGTGCCACAGACCTATTGTAAGGGTGGTAAACGTAGGCAATAAGATTGCATTTAAGCTGTAAAGGCATAATTGATCTCCGAGAACTAAAATTTCAACAGACAGTTCGGCAAATGTTTGTCATCGGATTTTTAATTTTGTCACGGGTACTTGAATAATGTGCTACTACATCATGATAATGCAGAATATCCCATCACGAGAGATCACTATCATTGCTGGAGATCTAAACGCTAAAGTCGGGAAATACAAAGATCAGGGTGACCTTAAACAAGTTATTGGCCGTTTTGGAGTGGGGGAGAGAAATGAAAGAGGAGAAAAACTTATAGACTTCTGCATACAGAATAAACTTGTCATCACCAATACCACGTTTAATCATCACATCAGGCGCCTTTATACTTGGAAATCACCTGGGGACCGATACAGGAACCAAATAGATTATATAATGATCAATCAAAGGTGGAAATCATCAATTATGAATACAAAGACATACCCAGGTGCAGACTGTAACTCGGACCACCAATTGTTAGTCACAGTTCTTCGCATTAAATTAAATACTTCAAAGAAAATAACCAAGTCAAAAAGAATGGTGATATACCCGTCCGAAAAACAACAATTCAGAGCCTTGGTGGACAGAAACATACAAGACTTGAAAAGCACAGAGGACTGCGAAACTATCTGGAATGATCTAAAAACATCAATTAATATCGCACACACACAAATACTGTCACAAAGAAACAATATACCTATTAAAAACAATGGATGTCTCTAGAAACATGGCAACTAATAGAACAGAGGAAAAATGTAAAGAAAACTGGACTTACCGAGGAACAACAGAAACAAGAATATCAGCAGCTCAATAGACTTATACAAAAGAATTGTAGACAAGATCAAAACACCTATCTAAATGCCCAGTGTGACGAAGTACAAAGTCATGCAGAGAAGAACCAAGTAAGAGATCTTTTTAAGAAAATCAAAGAGATAGTAAAAGATTTCAAGCCAAAAACATGGGCGATTGAGGACAAAAATGGAATGTTGCTAACCGACAAAAAGCAAATAACAGAGAGATGGAGAGAATACTGTGAAGAACTGTATTTTGACGAGCAAATAAACGACCAACAACGACAAATCAATAACACAGATAGAGAACCGGAGATACTCAAAAGCGAAGTAGAAGATGCTATTAAAAAACTAAAAAATAATAAAGCACCAGGTATTGATGAAGTCACTGGGGAAATTCTTAAGGAACTGGGTGACGAGGCAGTTAATATCATACTAAAAATATGTAATCTTATATGGGAGACCGGAATTTGGCCTAAAGACTGGACAACATCGGTTATGATCCCACTCCACAAGAAAGGCTCCACCAGAAAATGTAATAACTATCGCACACTCTCTTTGATATCACACACTAGCAAAGTGTTGTTACATATTATAAATAATCGGCTAAGGCACTACGTGGACAATGAAATAGCAAGAGAACAGGCGGGTTTTGTAAAGGGTAGAGGCACCCGAAATCAAATTGTCAACATTAGACAAATGATAGAAAAATGCCGCGAATATAATGTCCCTATGGTGATGTGCTTTATAGACTATAACAAGGCCTTCGACTTTGTCAACTGGAGTAGGTTATGGGAAATACTCAACAAAATGGGTGTTCCAGATCACTTAATCAACCTAATAAAAAATCTTTACTTGGGGAGCACCGCTGTAGTCAAGATAGAAGATATGATGAGTAAAGACTTCCATCCACAAAGAGGTGTGAGGCAAGGATGCATTTTATCTGCCACACTATTTAACATCTATGGCGAAGCCATAATGAGATATTGTCTAGACGAGTGGGAGGGTGGAATTCTTGTTGGGGGAGAAAAAATAAGCAACCTACGCTACGCTGACGACACCACCATCTTTGCTGCGACAGAGGAAGAAATGGCGACCCTCTTGAGCAGAATAGAGCAAAGTTTGGGCTTACAATAAATAAAACCAAAACAAGATTAATGATAGTGGACAAACTTAACGTCGTAAGCAGAACCCATCTGCTTGACGATCTTGAAAGAGTAAACAACTTTGTATATTTAGGATCAACAATAAGTAACATGGGCGGATGCGTAGAGGAAGTCAAGAGAAGAATAGCCATGGCCAAAAGTGCGATGCTGAGACTTACCAAAATATGGAAAAGCTCATACATAACCAGAAAAACTAAAATGAACTTGATTCGAACCTTGGTCTTTCCAGTCTTTTCATATGGCTCAGAGTCGTGGACACTCAGAGATAAAGAACGAAAGTATATTGACTCCTTTGAAATGTGGTGCTACAGGAGAATGCTTCGTATTCCCTGGACAGCGAGAAGAACAAACCAATCGATATTGGAAGAGCTCAATATAACCACTAGACTATCATCACTATGCATGAAGAGAGTTCTGCAATATTTTGGACACATAGCTAGAAGACCAGATAATAATATAGACAAGCTTATAGTGATGGGTGAGGTCCAGGGAAAAAGAAGTAGAGGTCGATCTCCTATGAGATGGTCAGATCAAATAAGACAAATAACATCGCAACCACTCCACGTATCATTTCACCAGGCGGAAGATCGGGTAATATGGAGGAACACGGTAGAAAAAGGAATAGAGGCATTCCAAAGAGGTCACGACCCTCATAATTGAGGAAACGAACAGAGAGAGAGACATCATGATTAGACATAAAAAGTGATCGGCTAACCGAAACTTCGGTATAGGGTCTCAAAATTGTATAATTTTAGAAGATAACTTCAAGTTGTAGTTTAAAACGGATTCGTATTAAGAAATCGCTAAGTAAGCAAGCAGAACATGCATGCCACGTTGTAGACTATCTCTTAATCGTAGATTTTCAGTTATGTATGTACTCATCTGTCCAAAGAATCCTACTTAAAAAGTTGGATCTTCGGTGTCCACATGAAGCAGAGATCGACAAAAATCCATCAGTCATGAGAGTACTCGTACATACGCTAAAGCTGAAGCTGTGGATTTTCTGCTGTAGATCGACAATAATGAACGCACGCCTGCGCAAATTAAGATCCTCTGGGGTGTGATAGCTTCGTCTCTACTTTTAGAACGGAGAACGGCGTCGGCGTTCACGCATCCACAGAAATCGTCTTACAGCATCCACCTACGCTGTTGCACATCGCGTCAATACGGTATTTCGCAGTGGAAGGTGTGGTTTACTATGCAAAGAACTGGTCTGTATCCGTACCATTACATGCCAGTACACATTTTGAAGGAGGGCGATTCTGTCAGAAGAATGGATTTTTGTCGATTTATGCTTCATGTGGACGCCGAAGATGCAACTTTTTTAAGTAGGATTCTTTGGACGGATGAGTCCATACATAACTGAACCTACGGATACAAGTTAATTTATAACGTGGCTGCATATGATGTTTGCTTGCCTACGGACTTTTTGGGACGCATCCATTTTAAATTAAGTTTAAAATTATACATTTTCAAAACCATATACCGATGTCTGTTGAAATTTTGCGCTCTGGGATGCATTTGGAACTTAAAATGAGTGCAATCTTATTGTCTATGTTTACCACATACAACAAATTTGTGGTACCAATGGATAACCAGAAAGATGGGCATTTTTTTACCATAAAGTGGGCGGTTAATTACGAGTATTTGGTGACTTTTTAAGATAGTCTTTTTTGCATCGTTTCTCGAAGTCACTGTACCAAATGCTGATTTTAACACTATCGCGCGAAGTGTTTGACACACGGTAACTTGATTTTAGTCGGTAGTGACTATCCGACAATGAAATTTAGTTTTATTAGGGTTATTGTTTGGAGGTCTGCATTTTAGTGAAAATCTCTAAAAATCAATTTATTTCTGAAACAGGTGGAAATCGGACCCTACTTTATATAACTTTTTTTTATTGGAAATGAGCTGTACAGTTTTCTCTTAAGCATTTTCCATTCACCGTTGTATACTACAGTATTTTCCCTCAAAGCAGGCAAAATTGTGAGTCACTGATGCATCACTGTGGCCCTCCTTATGGCTTTATAACAAATGTAAAATGCTATGTTATTATGTGCTTATGTTCTTATGTTATAGTCAAAGACATTAGGACTAAGTTACTTCTCAACACAAGACAAGAGGCAAGGAACAGGGACAGCTAATCAATCAGTGTCTTCCTACGGTACCACATCTGCTCCCTATAAACTGACAATAACAGTAGCAACGTATTCGCGGTCCTCGTCCTATCTGAATAGAGGTTCGGCAGTACCAGTTTATTAAGTGTCGTTGCTCTTCAGTTATGACGTATATTTCTTCGTATACCTCTGCGTACCTCGAATGTACCTTTAGGTATAAGCCGAAGTGTTTGTATCGGTTTCTTCGCAGTCCAGGTATGAGTATGATATCTTAATACATTATAGCTTATAGCTCATGTTATAGCTTCGCATAATTTATTAATGGCATTTGCTCCAGTTACTAGTAATACTCCGTTGATCTTGAATGCTTTAGGCGATTGATCGTACCGCGGGTTGTAGCGGCATTTAGAGTCTCAGCGCCACAGTACCTTGGTCTTCCTTCGACTCCATTTTGGATTCAGATTATCTAGCAATAATGGGTACAGTCTGGGAAAAGTTGCGCTTTTAAGCTTCTACATGCGCAACCCTTATTGCTGCTTCTCAGGAAGAACTAGTAGCGCTATTGAACGTTTTAGAATAACACAGAGCAGCATATGGCCTTGGTATTAACTACAACAAGACCAAGGTTATTATCGTAGATAGAGAGCATGACAATCGTCGAGAAATAAAATCAATAGGCCGTTGTGAGGTACTTCAAAGTTTTGCGTACCTCGGTTCTTTGACCGACAATTCAGGTAGCTGTGAGAATGATATTCGACGGCGCATTCAACAGGCACAGGTGGCCATGAGAAAGCTTACTAAAATATGGCGTGACCATAACATCACTAAAGCTACCAAAATGTCACTGGTTAAGTATCTTGTGTTCCCCATATTTTTGTATGCCTCGGAAACTTGGACTGTTAAAAAATCAGATCGAGCTCGCATAGAAGCTTTTGAAATGTGGACGTGGAGAAGAATGCTGAGAATTCCTTATACCGCCATCGAACTAATGTTTCCATACTGGATGAGATCGGTAATCCCAAGAGACTATCCTCCATTGTGTCGATGAGAATGCTTACATTCTTCGGACATATTCACAGAAGCGATAATATGGAGAAACTTGTAGTTCAGGGTCACGCCCCGAGTGGGCGGCGCCGTGGTCGTTCCCCTACACGCTGGGTGGATACGACGAAACAGTTGCTAGATATGAGTATCAAGAGCGCCACTGAAGTGACAGTAAATCGCGAACGATGGCGAGCTACAGTTCTCAAAACTATTGGTAATATTCGTGTCGGCAATACTCCGACTTAATGGATTTTACGAGTTCACAGCATGTCTGTTAAGACATTGTGACTATGATGATGATGCGCTAATTCAATAAATGATATTGATTCCAAATAACGCTTTGGAAAATCCAAAAAGGTAGCTGAAACGATAATAAACATTCGAAAAAATTTCAGGATGTTCTCGTATTCAAGATAACCTCTCTATAAGCCATAGCTCACAAACATCTGAAATGAATAATTAATGCTGATTCTACAGTACCTACAGTCAGTCGGTTTTGAAGGTATTGAGGATATTCTACGAGACTCAAAATTTCGTGCGAAAATATTGAGTCAAAGTACTTGATGCAATTTTTTTAATTTCTTTGAGAAATACGGAGTTTTGGCAATCACTTTGTTTAGTCAAATAATCAAACCTATATTAGCTATCTTGTTCGGTTAGATCGCTACGATTTTTGTCTTGGCATATTTGCGTTATGCAATAAACCTATCTGCATCGCACTATAACTGAAATCAGTTGCATCAACAACACCAAAACGCTGTTCAAACTGCAATACCAGAAACTTTCAGTTCAGATGTATATGTGAGGGTGTATGTTGATTTATTTAATTGGCTGAAATTGAGCTCGTTTTCGATGGGCGTTTATACTCGTACTAGCGTGAATTACTGATAATTATAGACCAACGCAGGTATTGAACGTCCTTTGGGGATCACTATTTATTACTGCTGGCATAATAAAACGCAAGTACTGTTTTACGTCTTTATCTGATTTAAAAGTAGTGCTGCATTTACATATTACAAAACGCCTCTTAAACGATGATAATTCAGAAAAAGATAGGAAATTCGCAGGATCAGTAGATCAGTTAAAGCCAAGGTTCAAACTGGCGAGAGTACTAAGCTTTTCTAGATCATTTAAGTACGAAACATGCGCTTTCTTAGTCCAGTACTAATCATTCCTAAGAATCGTAAATGCTGGAGCGAAAGCATTCTCTTTATTAGTCCTTCATTACCACACTGGGGTCTATGAGACCCTGCCATTATTTCAAATCTGCACTGCTTTTTATTTTGCATAGTATAGTATATCTTGGCGCATCCACCTAAATTTAGTTTACTTTGATATACCTATGCATGCGGTCCGATATGTTAGTTTCTCCAGCGCGCTGTGAAGCTGTTAGCTTTGGGTCTAATTGACCCCAGTGTGTTATTTAAAGGTGGATATTTCAAGTGCGCAGTTTTGTTGTTTCACTGAATTTTCCAAAACTAAAAACATTCTATAACGATGTTCACCACCCTCTGACCTAGAGGGAACTAGAGTTGGAAATTAAGAATATATTAGTTGAAAATGGCGAGGAGGACTTGTTGGGAATCACATATGCCAAGCCTATTTGTGACTAACATAAAGGCTCAATTTCTGTGAACTGTAGTGCCGAAATGTAAAGATGAAGTGATTAATTTAAAAAAGCAGCTTTAGAGACATTTTGATGTGGAAATTCAGAATGTTTTAGTTGAACAAGCAAAGGAGGACTTTGTTGGAGACCCCGTGCGCAAAGCCCATTTGCGATTAACAAAAAGACTCAATTTTTGTGAAAGAAACGTAAAGATGAAATTATTAATTACTTAGAAAATGGTAATTTATAGGCATTACTAGAAAATCAAAACTTTTGTTATTTTGTCTTGTCTTATGTTGATAAAATATATTTGAGTAATGATTTAGCTGAACGAAATTGTCTAGTTATATAAGTTAGATTAAAAAATTTGGAGAAATAGCTTTGGAGTCAGTGTGACCCCAGTGCGATGATTGTGTCATAAAAAATAAGTGTGTGTATTGAGGGTTAGCTGTCAAAGAGGAAAAGAGTTTGTGGGCTTTGGTCATTTTGGATATAACATTTTATTAATTTCTGTAAATTGAGAAGGTACGAGCGCAAAGGGAAGGACCAAAATGTGTGGTAGCCTAACACCCCAAACAACATTATACGTAAGCTGGTCGATTTCGCCTACTCACACCCTGGAGTATTGCGGGCGACAGTTCTTGCCATGTACTTTGCTCCAGCAGAATACGCATGTATGCGGTCCAGATCGACTAACGCTGACAAACTGGACCCTACCGTGAAGGACACCTGTAGGATAATCACAGGCTGCCTAAAACCAACCAACCTGGACTAACTATCAAAGAAGTTAGCGGTAATAGCACGCCTATAAATCAGGCGAGAATTTTTTCGTATGGTAGAACGAAATAAACTGTCATTAAGCAAAATCTAGGAAGATTTTGATTATGTCAACGAACCGACTGCGACTGACAGACTCCAAGTCAGTAACGAAATAGGCACTGTGGAAGCGACGGCTAACAGAGAAGCATATACCAACTTGGAACCCAACTGAAGGCCTCCCTGCCCCCAACTGAAAGGGGGGACTTAGAAAAGTCTCAACAAGATCAGGTGCCAAATGGGCAGGTCTAGGGCTATAATTTTGAGATGGGGATACGCTGAGGACGATTTATGCGCTGACAGGGAGGACCAGACGATGCCCATCCTTGAAAACCCCTTGCACAATACCTACCTATGGGAAATGAACAATACGGCAGTGCATTGTGCCAGACACTGAAAAGAGCAAATACAGACAATCATATCTGACTAATGACGTTTGTGATCGCCACATGGTCAAATATTTTTTGTCTAATTACTAACTAACTAATAGTATGAAGTATATATATTTAAAACAATAAAAAATTGAACAAAATAAAAAGATTTAGAACTATTCCAAATATTACTGTTATAATTTAGATAAGCGTAGCTCACACACGATTAAATAAATAAATGCTTAACTTGCTTGTATTTCGTTTTGTGGTCCTTGATTGGACTGGGAAGATAAAGAGAAGAAACTGAGCCGTGCAGTAAACAGCTAATACACGAATAAATTTAAAAAGTGTTACTTTGAAACAATGACTTAAGAAGATCAACTCCCTTTATGGAAATCAGCCCTCACGGCAGCGCAGTGAACCAGATACTGGACATTGAGTGGATGGAGGATTGTGGGCCTGCTAAAACATATTTCAAAGATCTGTCCCTTGAACATCCTGTAGAGCTGAAGGCTATAACGTTAAAATATTTTCACTTGAATTTTGACGTCCATTAATATCAAACTTGCATTTTAATGGATTTTATTGCATATTTGGATTCCTTGCCTAATTTTGTGTGACTTTATGTACATATATTATGTGATTTCGAACGCATTGTTTAGGCACAAATTACCATTTTTGGTATAAGTAGATATCAGAAAAGCAAATTGAATATCGCAGCTATTGTAAAACTTAGTAGGCTGTGACTTTGCGGTGCGATTAAGCATGAAATGTGTCACCTCGGGTCAGACGTTCAACTTTGAATGCTTTTTGTACTTGAAGAAATCGGTAGACTAATTCAGGAAACTTCAGTCTCAGGTAATTATTTTCGAATGAAATGGCCTCATTTCTTTATGCAATCAAATGTAAGATTTGATAACCCTTCCAGCGATGTAGGCCTGTAAATACCAATCTTTTTTATTTCAAATTTTTAGTCAAATCGGTATTTTTCAATTAAACAAAAACCTGTTTAGATGTAAAAAAAAATTAAATAAAAGGAAAACTAACAACCATTGTTGCTGGCAGTAGAATATCTGTTCTGTGCGGTTATAGCTGATATGACGTCTAAGCAATTTTTATAATCTTGTCTCGTTACTCTAGGCCATTTACATTTTTCTGCTTAGTTGGTTTCTTCCATCTGAACGGGTTTTTGTTTATTTTTCATGGCCTGCTAGGTTGCCTATACGTAGGAAAATCTAAAAACTCCGATTTGACAGAAAATTTGAAGTAGGATAAAAACTAAAAAATGTTGATACTGAGAATCCTATATCGTTAGAAAAGCTATCAAATTTTACATCTGACCGTATAAAAAAATTAGGCATTTCCGTTTGAAAAGAGTCAAGTTACCTGTGATTGAAGTTTCCTTGATTAATCTACTGATTTCTCCAAGCATAAAAAGACTTCGTATTTGATGGGCTGACCTAAAATGACGCCTTTCATGCTTAGTCGCACTGCAAAGTCACAGCTTGCCAAGTTCTATAATCGCTGCGATATTCAAATTTTTCTGATATCCACTTATAAAAAAGGTGATTTGCATCTAAAAGGTTCATTTGATGTTTCACATTAATATATACTTTATAATTGAAGTCACACTATAATTCACCAAGGTATCCAAATATGCAATAATATACAGGGGGTCCTATTAAAAAAATATAAGTTGGATAAGAATCACCCTGTATAAACGTCAAAATTTAAGTGAAAATATTTTAACATTATAGCCCTCAAGGCTCCCACTACCAAGACCAGGTGACAGATTTTTGAAATATGTTTTAGTAAACCTACAATCTTCCGTCCATTCACTGTTGGCCCACCCTGTATATTATTCTCTCTTATTTTGATTTGTTTATAAATAACCTCTGAACTAGGGGTCTGAAAAATACGTCTCACAACAGGCCTACAGACTTCCTTCAGGAGGATGTATTGTTGTGTAAGACATAGCTGGTCTGTGAAGGATAAAAACAACGAACCACTCAATTTAAACCCACTTTGAACCTACCTATAGTAGAGGCACCTAGTCACGCAACACAAGTAAAGTAAGAAGCTTTGTACAGCGAAAATAAAACTTCACTTTTTATAAGTAAGCAACAGTTGTTGCTGTTTAAAATTTCCAGGGAAGTATTTACTGTTGTGCCCGGATGGCAACAATCTATCAGAGTACAAATATTTTTTGCCGGATGATTGATCGGGGCGTATGATTTATTTAGAACGGCGAAAGGAAAGCCAAGGCAACCGAAATGATGGATGCCGTCGACCCGACCAATAGCGAACGGCGGTTCGGTTGTTTGTGATTAGAAAAACACGCTATCGTAATTAGGGTGCTCGAGTGAAAGTCACCTTTCTGTAATAAAGATCCCCAGCCAAGCTGTAAACTCACAGTCAACTTCGCGTCGCCTGCTGTTTTATTTTCTCCTAAGAACCGCTTTAAGTTGACGTACAGTACAACCGCTCTAACCTAAGCAATAAGAAAGATATGTACGTTGAACGAGATAGACCTCGTTCAAGGAGCTTCCCCGACTCAAGTGGTTGTTGTTTGACTCAACTTTGATATGTAACGCTTTTATTAGGCACCCTGTATAAAATTCATTATTTTTAAAATATAATCCAAGTCGACATACATGCACCCTACCCACATAATTATTTTCCTGTAGAGAGATATCGTTTGGTCACAAGAGTCCGAGGCATTGAGCTTGACTCACCCTGTAGAACAATAAAGTTGTTGTTCATACATTTGAGAATGTCAATTTGTTTAATTTTTTTGTCTCAATGTCAGAAAAAGATAGCACGTGATATATCGTTTTAGACATAAAGATACATTCTCTTTCAACTGGTGGTATCAAATCTGTTATGTTGTATTACATTTTTTTGTGCACCCCCCACCCTTTTTCACCCTCCATTGTCCGATCGGCACCAAAACTTTTTCAAATACACCTTTTCCAGCTGTAGTTTCTGAAGCGTCAAGTGATAATTCATAACGGTCAAGTTAATTCTCCAACTCGTCAATTGTACATTCAAACTGACAGGTGTAACTTATACGAGTTGGAAAATTGACTTGAACCTTTTGAGTTATCACGCTTTAGAAACTATAGCTGGAAAAGTTGTAGAAAGGACCTTTATTAATCCAAGTTGGCCAAATTTGGGAGTAATTGCTTGAGGATTTTTTGAGTAAGCGTTGGAGAACGAAATCGCGGAAAGTTTTTCGGTTTTCTTCAACCTTGGGTCACTACAAAAAGGTCACCATTAGAAATAAAAATCTAGTTTTTGTTCCCGCTGCGATGACAAAAAAGGACTGGGGGTGAGAGTAACCCAAAAATAATGTCATAACGTGAAATTCCAATGCGACCGAAATAAACAGCATATTTCCTTATATCGGAAACGCTACCGCACATGCCGCAAAATTTTCAGAGTGGCGGAATAAAAATTCATAAAAGTAGCAAATTTGAAAACCTTGAAATGGCAGTAACTGTCACAAAAATCATCCAAATAACTTCAAACTTATTGTTGCTCTCTATGTTTTGGTTTACTTTTGGTGCAAATCTATGGTTTAATGGTGGGGGGCGGTGGGGTGTACTCGGAAAAATAATAATATAACATAGCATTTTCTTTTTAGGAAATGAGTCAGAACGTCATTTTACCTTGGAACTGACACCTCGCACGTTGATTTCGCTGACATTTGCGAAAACGTGCCGATTCTGATAACTTGTTCTTCCTTTGTCGGGGTAGTTAAATATGTGATGTAGTAGATTGCCTAGGCAAACAGTTTTGCACAGCATGGGAAAATCTTGTTGAAGAAAAGCTTGATACAAGCAATAAACGATAAAGTTGCCTCAAGCATTATTAGCTGCTAATAGCTCAAGTCAAGTGCAAGTCGCTTTTATGTGATAATCAGCTACATACAAAATAAGGAATTCAAAGTTCCAAAAACGTCACAATTCTCTGTGTTAAATTGTTCCAAAAATTGAGACTGACTATATTATATGGACTGCTGTAGAGCTTGTGGCTTCCAGTAAAGATTCCTAATAGTGAGCAGAAAAAAAGGCAAACAATAAAGGCACAATGATGTCCCATGAGGTCCATGCAGATGTACCAGAGTGCGGATATTTATAAGAAAATGACCATGCATTGGGACGCATTGCAATTAAATTTAGGTTTAGGTAGTCTATGAAGCCAATACTTCATACAAGGCCCAGCCGTCGTAGTGGCTGTAGTTTTGTACGTAACGTTTATAACGTGAGTACAAATAAATACAATACAAATACAAAGATTTTGTAAAAATATACTTCCGACAAGAACATCTCTCCTCGCTCTAAGAAAAATTGCGTGGTGAGGAAATTATGTATAATTTGAACCAATAAAAATATATTTTTGACTTCAATACACATTCTAAAGGAATATGCTCTAACCAAGAATATAATTTTCTATACAACTAAAATTTCAATATTCTTGGACAAAGTATTTTATGAAGTTTTAGCAAGGATATCATATTTTCCAGATGAGCTCCTACTAATTCGACCAAGAACACAAATAGCCTAAGAATTGTGGAGTACCTCCCTTGCGAATATTATTCTTGGTTCACGCACATACGGATCACTACAGGCGTCATAGTGATTTGTAGAAATTTCACAATTTTACTTTCGTCTCTCATGACTCGCATGAAAGGATTGTTACACAGTGGGGAGACCGAGAGCCAAGTAAGTAATATGCAATATATTTATGTAAGTAGTTGTGAATGGAATATAAACAAATGGAGGACCGGCGGGCGTAACATATTCTTCTAGTTCAAAAGATGATACATTGTGCCGTTTCGTTCCATACAGACGTACAGGAAATATTCAAAATATCTTCACATATGCCTCAACACCTCCGGAGTCATTGTGGAGATCGTCTATAGAACCGGGCTGCCTAATGTAAACTTTGGATTTCAAATGTCCCCATAAAAATAGTCGAAGATATTTTGAATATCGCCTGTACATCTGAATGAAATAAAGTGGCTCCCATTTGGAACCTTTCTCACGATTTTGGGGTAGGGGTTGCTGGGAGTGACGGGTTGGTAACACAATAATAACGAACTTGGTTGAAGAGCTCCCTCTCGAAAAAAAAGATCGACGTGTTACGGTGATTTAAATTTTTTGGTATTTCATAAATAAGGTGGGTGGCAAATTTCAGCTGGGACACTCTGTATACATACTCTTTGTATTATGTGGTAATCTGCATTTTTTTGAGATGAATTTGGAATACTACTGAATAACTTAAAATAGCCGAATGCTTGCACAGATGTCCTTAGATGCTTGTTCCAAGAAGACACAAATCTTGTGCCGTTTGTGCCAAGATTACGAAATGTATCAGTCAGTCCTATGGACTGAGCCACACTAAAAATTTGTTAATCACAAGAACAATGCCAACTGCGTACATTGGAGCGCAGCGTGACGTGGCGCAGTTTGCGCTCACCGTGAGTCTGCTTACTAATTCCATGTATAACATAATATAATCATTCTTGCATAGTCATATCTTCGACAGAAACCCAGAAATTGCATACTCTATCATAAAATTATGAAAATATCCGTTCACCATATTTCCAGGCTTGACTGAATTCTTCCGGATACATTTTTACATAAAATCAAGCTAACTCCGTTCTTCAAAATGACAACTAGTTAGTCATGGATTTTACTTCAGCATATTGCAATCTATCTGTTTTTATATTAATGAGCCAATCTTGTGCTGCGGATCAAAGGCAAGGAAAGAGCTTCGGTTTTTATTCAAAATGGGCTTTGTTTTTGTGAAGTGTCACCATTTCTGGCTCTGTACTGCGACCTTGTATACATTGTTATGGAGTTCCCAAAAACTCTAGAAAATTCTGGACACCAACCGCAAACACTTTCTTCCCAACCCAGTATCTAGCCCCTCATGCATCCTTGTTTTTTCTTAAATATAACGGTCTTGTTATCCGAACACAAAGAAATGGTATACGAGTTTGATTTATCATTCGCTTTCGGTTTTGTTGAGCTTCTCACTAGTTTTATCCAGAAACACAATATCGTCAAAATACCTGTGGTGAATTCATACTGTAAAGAGAATACGCACGTATTTAGATTACCTACAAGTAGGACACAGATGTACGCTATCCGCTATTTCCCGGAAAAAGCACCCTAATTGGTGGGTATCGTATTATGATTATTGTCCGGCATACGATACACAGGAAACGGCATTTTTACCGGTGTCGGCTGCAACTAGCGTCTGGTGATACTTCCACCTAGAATTAGATGAAACAAACACCTGCATTTAAAGATCAGGTTTCATCAGTCGCGTACATCTACCAGGGGGAGAGGTTAATGAACCGAGTCGCATTTATTCAAGAGAGAGTTTAATCGTGAATATGATCCTATTTACAACTTGCTTTCTCCAAAACTGTAAAGTAATAGCTATTGTCAGCTAATTATGAAGATATCCGAATATTATGTTTCATTTTTGGGGCCCGAACATCCCTTAGAAAGCCAAGCTGAATTGGGTAACCCTAAGTCACTTATTGGTAAGGATCAAGCTTATAAATAGTTATAATTATTGTAACTGCCCATGATTTTTTATAGTTTTACTTTCCACACCGATAGGTGAGGTGAGTATCGTGGTCGCGATAATTTTCGATTTTGAAATGAAATGCTTTTTAGGCATCTTATGATATCTACATAACGAAAATTCACGTCAGTCATTTCCGTCGGTCTGGTTGTCGGTATATCTGTCTGTCGGTCTATTGGCGTTATTCTAGCCTCGTAATCTCAGTAACCGCTGCATGGATTGTGATGAAGCGTGGGTAGCGATATACTGTGAAGGCGTCTTAGGTAATGCTGCTATAATTTTAAAAATCGATAAATGGGCGGCGGAGTAATTATTAAAAAAGTAAGAGTAAAAAACGAACACGTTCAAATATTCCTTAAACTCCGTGTTTAAACGATATAGGGGTTCCTAACAATTTTCTACTTTTTGGGGTGGAGGTAAAATTGGGGTGATTGGGGATCGTGGGTGGTAAAACTGAAAAATTTGTTGTATTAAATAATAGACTGTCCATTCAACTGTGAAAGAAGGACCTAGTGGCATACACTTTGTTAGGTCCATCCGAACATTGTCTTATCTATTACAGAAAGAATTTTCCGATAAATACATACGAGTATTGCTTCCACTCCTCTAAATATATGTGTCAAATGATTTTAATACGTTTTCCAACTAACATACTTAAGTTTTCAGTTTAGTTGATATTTTTATAATTTTCCTAAAAACGATTCGACCAAATTAAAAAAATCAAACGTCAAAACAAAGAACTCTGACATACCTCTGAAACAAACTATTACTTGGTACCGTTTGTGACTTAAAATTTTTTAAAGGGGATGACCCTGGAGGGCAGAGGGTACAAGAAAGGGAAGTAGTTTTTTTAGTTAAAAAAAAAGTTTGTCTTGATCAGTGGTTTTCGATAAACCCGTGGTGGGAAGTTTTCAAATGAATGCCCTGTATACACCCTGTATATCTGTGAGTATGTATATGTTGATATATAGGGTGAGTCAAGCTCAACGCCTCGGACTCTTATGACCAAACGATACCACTTTTCGAAAAATCGACTTTGCAAGTGTATGTAAGTGTATGTTAGGCTACATTTTAAAAATAATGGCTTTTATACAGGGTGTATAATAAAAGCGTTACATATCAAAGTTATGTTTTTCTAAATGTAACATCCTGTATATTATTGCATATTTAGATTCCTGGGTGCATTTTGGTGTGACTTTATATATCACACATGAGACTTTAAGCGAACCGTTTAGGTGCAAATCACAATTTTGGGTATAGGTAGATGTCAGAAGAAAATTGAATATCGCAGCTACTATAAATCTTAGAGGGCTGTGACTTTTCCGTGTTACTAAGCATGAAATGTGTCAATTTACTTTAGACGGTCGAGTTCAAATTACATTTGTACTTGGAGAAATCGGTAGATCAATTAAGGAAACTTCAATCAAAGGTAACTTGATTTTTTCAAATGGGAATGCAAAACTTTTTTTATACGATCTAATGTGCAATTTGATAGGCTTTCTAATTATATCAGGTTGTGAATACCAATATATGGTAGTTTTTATTAAATTTCAAGATTTCAATGAAATCAGTGTTTTTCAATTTCCCTACCTATAAACAAGCTAGCAGGCCATGAAATATAAACAAAATCGTATTTAGATGGAAGAGAACATCTAACTTAGCAAAAGGATCCAGCAGAACTAGAGTAAAAGAACAAGATTATAAAAACTCCCTAAAACAAATCAACCCTAACCAGAAACAACGGCGGTAACATGTCTAAGGTTAAAGAGAAGCTGGAGAAAGACAGAGATGGATAACTTTTACAGCCGACTAGCGACTGCAATGCACTAGAGATTAAAAATTTCCAAAATCACTAAACACTTTGAAATGAAAGCAAAACTTTCAGCGATCGTTGCCGTCAGTCTAATATCTTCAGAACGCAATTTCACATTTAATGGTATAAATGGTATAAATAAATATTCTGAAGCTATTTAACTGCCAGCAAAATTAAGTGGTAGATTTCCTTTCATTTCAAAATTCACAATGGTTTTGTGAGTCGTCAATCTTTAGAATATTGTAGTAGCCGGTATGCTGTAAAAAATGCCCATTTCTGTCGTACTCCAGCTGCTTTTTGACCTTAGATGTCTTATGTCTGCTATTTCTGGTTAGAATTGATTTGTTGTAAGTCATTTTTATAACTTTGTCCCTTTACTCTAGTTCGTCCGTAACTATCTGATAAGTTAGTTGTTTTCTTCCATCTGAATACGATTTTGTTTATATTTCATGGCCTGCTTATAGGTAGGAAAATTGAAAAACACCGGTTTTACTGAAAATTTGATATCCAATCAAAACTACCATAGACTGATATTTATAACCGCATATCATTAGAAAGCTTATCAAATTGCGCATTTGATCGTATTAAAAAAAATTATGCATTCCCATTTGAGAAAATCAAGTTACCTTTGATTGAAGTTTAATTGATCTACCGATTTCTCCAAGTACAAATGTAATTCGAACCCAACCGTCTAAAGTAAGCTGACACATTTCATGCTTAATAACACGGCAAAATCACAGCCCTCTAAGATTTATAGTAGCTGCGATATTTAATTTTTTTCTGACATCTACCTATACCCAAAATTATGATTTGCACCTAAACGGTTCGCTTAAAGTCCCATGTGTGATACATAAAGTCACCCTAAAATGCACCCGGGAATCTAAATATGCAATAATATGCAGGGTATTCCATTTA
The DNA here is from genome assembly GCA_951848785.1 of Callosobruchus maculatus. Classification (NCBI taxonomy): domain Eukaryota; kingdom Metazoa; phylum Arthropoda; class Insecta; order Coleoptera; family Chrysomelidae; genus Callosobruchus; species Callosobruchus maculatus. The sequence continues at coordinate 2,505,293 of CATOUR010000032.1, forward strand.
AAAGAACATAACTTTGATATGTCACGCTTTTATTAGATACCCTGTATAAAAGTCATTATTTTCAAAATGTAGTCCAGCCCGACCTACATACACACGCAAAGTCGATTTTTCGAAAAGTGGTATCGTTTGGTCACAAGAGTCCGAGGCGATGAGCTTGACTCACCCTGTATAACACATATATTGTGTTTTATGTCAATCCTTCAAGCCCTACGCACAAGGCTAGTTCTGTGGGTCATGCTAACTATTGGGCACTGTGTCGCAGGTAAATAAATTATTATTATTAACCCTATAGCGCTCATAACTTAAATTGTCCAAGACGGCATTAAAAAGAATATAAAGAATATTCAACGATTTGTTATTTACTCCAGTAATGGTCACTTCATTTTGCCGCAGCTACTGCGATATTTGTGATCGCAACGTTGAATAAAAAGTGTTCAAGTACCACCGCCGTTCTCTCTTACTTACCACAATCATTTGAGTAACCTTACCAGGTGGAATCTAAAGGAGAAATGGGAAAATTTGGTGCACATGAAATTGTTGTGCCTTTTAGGGTTAAGTGAGTGATCCGGATTGATTCCTGGAAATATAACAAGACACATGAGGATAGCTTCAGTGAATAGAAGCTACAACATTCCCAAATTCTCACTTCTACTGTGAAACCATCCTCTCAAAATACTTCCGCTGGTTGCTAGCTTTTTCGCATTAGCGCCCTTCCTGGCTCCTTATTGGAGCATTGTCTCCTGGCAGAGTAGCGCCAGAGGCCGGATATACGCAGTCACGATCATCTCTCTTTTTAATATCTCCACCGCATTAAAAAGTGTGCATCTGTTGCGCTGCCAGCCGAACGTTGCCAGACGTCGCGTCGGCGTGAATATTAAAACTATATTTGATATTTCGTTGCTCCCTATTCCGACAGAAGGCGGTGTTTCGCATTTCATATTAGAATTTCCCCCGAAAATTCAGTTATATTTGAACCAAGCTGCTTCTCATGTGTCAGATACTGTGTTGTGAACTGGGTATGATCCCAGAAGTCATTGATTTTGAGCTAATCACGGCAAATCCAAGAAGTAGATAGATTTCGAATTTGCTGCTCCTAATTCTAAAATTGTTATTTTCAGCTAAGATAACAATCATAGCAATCATAGGTTGACTGAGCAGATGGTACAATTAGTTTAAGAATAGATATACAATTATTATTATATTCCATGGAATATGACGTCCTAGTGCCTAATACCTAATATCCTAGTAGATGTTCAATACACTACATCAAGGAATATGACTAATATTTAGTAAATGCTCTTGATAAGAGAAGCAATTATGTTATGTAAAAAATGGCATCAAGTGTCTTGACTTAGTATTTGCCGTATATCATCGGTGCTGACAATAATTTTGGAGCTTCCCTACCCCTGCGCTATCCTCATCAAAAAAAGTGGGCATTGGTCAGGAACATTTGAAACATCTGAAGACGAAGCTTGAGCGATTTTGAAATTTTTTATATACAGTGTGTCCCACGACGACTAAGACAAGCAATATATCGGAACTGGGCAGTAGTAGCAAACTATAATTTTGGGTGTGTAAATTACAGCAAACATAGTATCTTCTCCTATTGTTGTGTCGCCCAAAGAGGTATTTGTTTTTGGTCATGTGACGTCTGATTCAATTTTTTTAATGGAACACCCTATATATTTGTGACTTTTTGTGTTGCTCCCGATAAAACAATTCCAACAGACTTCTAAAGTGATTAATTCAAGAGCCACAGGTACTTAAAAGACTGTACCACTACCACTATGAAACACTGCCAAAGTAATTTAACTGTACGGGTACATGTTATAATTAATTGTAGTGGTACCATCCTTTAAGAACCTGTAGCTCTTAAGTTAATCACTTAAGACCCCAAGTGTGCTAGTTTGTTGGAATTGCTTTATCGGGAGGAATAATAAAAGTCACAAATATACAGGGTGTCCCATTAAAAATTTCGAATCGGACGTCACGTGACCAAAAACAAATACCTCGTTGGGTGACACAATAATAAGAAAATATACTATATTTGCTCTAATTTAAACGCCTAAAGTTATAATTCGCTACTACTGCCCAGTTCCTATATATTGCTTGTCCTAATAGTCGTGGGACACCCTCTATATTTGTTGGTTTTTCTTCCGCCACTAGTAAGAGTTCCAGAAACGAAACAGTACTACCAGTTTCTCCACGGTAGTAATGCGGAGTCAAAATTTAATCGCAATTAAGCTAGTACTTTTTAATCCCCGCCCGTTCCACCACGCCAGATTCATCCCTCCAAAAAATTAGAAAAGGATCAGGAACCCTGAGACGCCCAAAAATGAAGTTTGGAGGGTCTCGGAAATACCGATTTTCAAAATTATAGCAACATCACCAACTACGCCACCCCGGTATATCGCTACCAAAATTTTATCACAATCTAGCAGCGGTTACTGATATTACGCGGCTAGAAAGGCGCTAATAGACAGACAGGCAGACGAACGGAAATGAAGGACGCGGATCTTTTTTATGTAGATGGCATAAGCTCAAAAAGCGTATTATCTCAAAATTTTTGCGATCACAAAACCCCTCGCCTATCGCTGCGGGAAGTTAAATGGGCTTGAAATCACTAATAAATGATAATTTGATCAGGGGCCTCTATAGCACCAAAGAAACGAAGTTTGAGATGAGATATTTTTACATTCTTATTTCTTATGATTACACTACACAGTTTCTCATACAGTAGTACTTGATATTCTTTGAGGTCATTCCCTATTAGATAGTAAGATAGTCTTTTAAAGCCACAAAAAAAAGTAGGTCATAAATTCGGACCTCCTGATAAAATGTAATATAAACAAACAACCCTAGATATCTAAAACAACGGTTTAGGTGGTTCGGTGATTCATGTTTTTTGTTGAATAATACGCTACCGTTGAACCGGTTTTCAGAAGTGGGGCAGTGTTACCTACCCAGCAACAGCATGTCAGCCCCCAAATTATGAGTGAAAATTAAAAATTAATCAGAATTAGAAACACTTGTTTCCAGGACATCATGTTTTTCCAGTCACAATCAATCAAATCATTCGTTAAATTTAGTCCTCAGAATATACAGAGCGAGTCGGGAGGGACGCACCAAACTCTACGAGTGTATTATACAGGGTGAGTCAAGCTCAACGCCTCGGACTCTTGTGGCCAAACGATACCACGTTTCGAAAAACCAACTTTGCGAGTATATGCAGGTCAGGTTAGACTACGTTTAAAAATAATGACTTTTATACAGGGTATCAAATAAAAGCGTGATATATCAGAGTTATGTTTTTTTAAATGGAATATCCTGTATATTATTGCATATTTGGATTCCTGAGTAAATTTTAGTGTGACTTCATGTATGACACATAGGACTTAAATCAAACCATTTAGGTGCAAACCACAATTTTTGGTATAAGGACATGTCAGAAAATAATTATACTTCGGTGTCCACTCCGAAGATATTTACTAGGTAGTACGCCTCTGGTGTACGATGCGTCACACATTTCAAAGATTCAGATGTCGCCACGCCGCCCTCCCTTCCCTGCCCGCGGTGATCCTCATTCGTCTTTTTGTGTGTGGTGCGTGCACATCGTTCTTTATCGCTATAACCTTACGCCGCCGTTCTTCGATATCTTTTCAGGTAACCCTTCCCTAAACAAGTTCGACTGTAAGTATTACTCACATAATAATGTACAGTAGTTTAATCCGTAGATTGGTTTTAATATTTTTAGCTAGCAATGGGTAGGAATAAATCCAGTAGAAAGAATCGCAGCCCGTCTAGAGAACATGTCTCTCGACGTGAACTGCAACGACGTTTAGATCGTTTGGAACGGGAACTACGTCGTGAACGGCACTGCCAGCGCCATCGATCCCGCGATGGTCGAAGCAGCAGCGACAGCGACCCTTCTTTCACACCGCTCGGTCGTTCCCGTTCTAGAAGTGCCACACGCGTGCAACTGAACGTTGCCGCGTCAGGCAGGATTGATTCCGATGTTGCCGCATCGGTTAGGAAATCCGGTCATGAGGGGAAAGTCTCTTCTCATAAGGAGGACCGACGCCCGTGCGGCTCGGCACGTCCTGATATGAAACGACATTTCAGCACCTCCCTGGGAGATGCTGTTGACATAGATGGTAGCCTGCACGGCACCACACTCACTGAATCTGTACGCCGTGCCAGTGTAGACCGTTTCTCACACGACTCGGCACACACGCACAGCGACGACCGTGCTTTGGACAACACGGCGCCTAATAATACAACAGATGACGGTGACGTTTTGACGTTACATACGGAGGACAACCTAGAAGATCCACAAGATCTTCCGACCACCGTCCTCACGATTTTAGGTGACGACCCTACTACTATCAAACCTACTTCTTACCAGTTGCACAAGGCTCTCTGTACCAGGTGGGAATATATCTTAAGAAATGGCATAGGCAACGAAAACCTTTCTGAGCTGCACGCTCGCCATGCCATCCCCGATAATTGTTCACTCCTCTCACCACCCAAGATCAATCGAGAGATTGAACCAGCACTTACCCCAGCCTATATAACTCGGGATAAGTGCCACCAACGGTTTCAAAACCAAATCAGCAGAGGCCTTTCAGCATTGGGGAAAGGTATGAATATACTATTAGAACGAAGTGGCGAAGCCAGCGGCATCTGCTCCAACGATGTCCTGTCCCACTTAGTGGATGCTGGCCGTATTCTCACAGACCTGTTTCACGACATTTCGATCACTCGCCGACACCTGATTACTCAAACACTGAGTAAAACGGTGAAAGACATGGCGGACCAAACAAAACCTGATGAATTTTTGTTTGGTCTGGACTTTGAAGACAAATTCAAAGCGGCCAAAAACCTGGAAAAAACTAGCAAGGACATGCGCGCCGCTACTTTTTCCGGAAAGGCAATTGTCGTGCAAAAAAGAGGAGGGGGGCAGCAACGCGCCCCTAGCACCAGCCTCGTATCACGCCCGGAGAGCCATTTAAACAGGAAACGCCCGGTTCATCAAAGGAGGGAGATGAGACCGTTGAAAGGGCAACGACGACCCTCCCAGAATACGCCAACCCAGAGGTACACCCAGCGAAGCAGGGACCGCTAGAGGTAAGTAGTTCTGCACAATTAGCGGGTAGATTGAGTATGTTTTATACCGCTTGGTCCAACATAACCGCTAACCCCACCGTTCTGTCCTGGGTAACAGGATATAAAATCCCTCTAATATGTGTACCATATCAGAGGGAAATTCCGTATAACAGTTCCTTCTCGCCAAAAGAACTACAGCTCATGCGCGAAGCAATCGCAGAGCTCATGGATATGGGGGCGGTTGTACATTGCTCACCAGTTGAAGGTCAATATCTGTCAAGGATATTTCTGACGGATAAAGCCAACGGTACAAAACGCTTCATACTAAATTTGAAGCAACTGAACACTTATGTACAATACTTCCACTTTAAAATGGAAGACTATAGAACCGCTCTTAAGCTGATTCAACGCAACAACTATATGGCAACCATAGACCTCAAAAGTGCATATTTTTTGGTTCGTGTTGACCAACAAGACCAAAAATACTTGAGATTCATGTTCGAGGGAACTCTTTATCAATTTACATGTCTACCATTTGGTATATCCACAGGCCCATACTGTTTCACCAAATTACTCAAACCAGTTTTGCACAAACTGCGTTCGCAGGGGGTGATGTGCGTGGGATATCTGGACGACTTACTAATAATAGGCGATACCCTCCATGAATGCAACCACAATGTCCAAATTGCAGTAGCCTTACTTGAACAACTTGGATTCATAATAAATTATGAGAAAAGTGCCCTAGTGCCGAAAACGACACAAATATTTCTGGGTTTTATATACGATTCTTCAACATTGAAGATCGCGCTCCCCAAAGAAAAGAAGGACTACATTAAGGTAGTGTCAGGAAAGTTGCGGACAAGGAGCTCGTTCAAGATAAGGGATTTGGCTAAATTCATTGGGACATTAACGTCTGCTTGCCCCGCTGTTAAGTTTGGTTGGTTGTATACCAAGAGACTTGAGAGAGCGAAACATTTAGCCTTGATGCAGAATGACGGTAACTATGAAGCCATCATGCTCTCACCCCAAGATTGTACAGACGACTTTTTATGGTGGGAAATGAACATCTCGGGATCATGTAATGACATGAAAAAGGGAAAGTACAGTCTAGAGATATATACTGATAGTTCTCTCACAGGTTGGGGTGCTTGCTCTAATGGGGAATCAACTCATGGTTTTTGGTCGGAGTCAGATAAAAATGAACACATCAATTATCTTGAATTACTCGCAATCTTTAACGGGCTCAAATGCTTCGCTCGCAACTTACATAACTGTAACATACTTATCAGGTCAGATAACTCGACAGCTATCTCATATATAAACAGGATGGGGAGCATACGGTTCCCCAGGCTCAGCCTACTCGCCAGAAATATATGGCAATGGTGTGAAGCTAGAGACGTTTGGTTATTCGCGTCTTATGTTAATACCAAAGATAATTACGACGCAGATAGGGAGTCACGTATTGTAGAAGAAAATACGGAATGGGAGCTGTCTAAGGAAGCATTCTCCATTATACAAAAGGAATTCGGAACGCCTGACATAGACCTTTTCGCCTCGAATATTAACAAAAAATGCGCTAAATATGTGTCATGGCATAGAGATCCCGACTCCATAGCAGTGGATGCCTTTACTCTGAATTGGACGGACATGACTTTTTATGCTTTCCCGCCATTCTGCCTGATCCTGAAAACTATTCAAAAGATTATACAGGATAATGCAGAGGGCATAGTTGTGGTACCAGACTGGCCCACACAGCCCTGGTACCCTTTAGTACTTAAATACGCGGTAGCCAACCCTATATATTTCTCACCCAGTCCTAAACTACTGTCATCACCTTTCAGGATGATCCACCCTCTAGCCGAAGACCTACACCTAGTGGCAGTGAAGTTATCGAACAGGCCTTCATACGCCAAGGGATCGATGCAATAGCAGCCAAAATTATGCTTGCCTCAATTTCAGATTCAACCTTGAAACAGTACAGCCATACGTACAAACTATGGTATAAGTACTGCACGGAGAATAAAGTTTCTCTCTACGGAGCATCAGTTTCTGAGGTAATACAATTTTTGCGACAGCTATACTTGAATGGAAACCACCTTTACGGTACTTTCAATAGCCAACGATCAGCACTGTCCTTAATCCTCCATCAGGACCTTAGCAATAACCCCTTATTAAAGAGATTCCTCAAGGGCATTGCCCGCAAACGGCCGCAAACGCCAAGATATAACTATACCTGGGATCCGGGCGTAGTGCTTCGGTACCTTGAGGGAGTAGAAGGTACTTCCTCGTTGAAACTACTAAGTCGAAAGGCAGTAACACTTCTCGCATTAGTGACTGGTGGGCGACTTCAGACCATATCCTTAATCCGTTTATCCAACATAGTCTCCAGTGCTGAGCAAATACAGATCTACATTACTGATCGCATAAAAACGACATTTGCATCAAAGACGCAACCATGTCTACATATACCTTTCTTTTCTGGAAATAAAAGTATATGTCCAGCTTCAACGCTGTTGAACTACATCGATGCCACTGAAGGTCTACGTCAGAATGAGGATTATTTATTTCTCACATACGCTGGAAAACATCGACGGGCTACTAAACAAACCATTAGTCGATGGGTAAAATGTACCTTGAAGGAAGCCGGTGTAGACACTTCCCTATTCAAACCTCACTCAACACGACACTCAGCGTCATCGGCAGCCAAAAGGGCTGGTGTCAGCATTGAAGAAATATGCAGGACAGCGGGGTGGTCGGAAGGAACAGCAACATTTGCTAGATTCTACGACAGACCCCTACAGGATACTGGGAATTTTGCACTTTCCGTTCTCGGGGCGAGTACGAATATGTGAAGGACACTTCGCTCCACATCAACGCTGTTTTTTGTTTTATTTGTTAACCAAAGAATACACTTTTATTTGTTGTTACGAATAGATACAATCGTTTTTGTATTATCCTCTCAAGGACATCAATAAATACATTTTTCAAGCTAAGCTACATGATATCTGGCGAATTTTAAGCCAACACATCCAAAACCTTTGAACAACTACCTAGTAAATATCTTCGGAGTGGACACCGAAGTATAATTAATCGATCAAACGAACTTACCTGTGAAGTTCGATCGTAATTATATGAGGTGTCCACTCCGAAGATATAAACACCCACCCATCTAAGATCTAGCATATCTATCCCCACACCCAAAGGATTGTGTTGGCGGAACACTTTGAACTGAATGAGGATCACCGCGGGCAGGGAAGGGAGGGCGGCGTGGCGACATCTGAATCTTTGAAATGTGTGACGCATCGTACACCAGAGGCGTACTACCTAGTAAATATCTTCGGAGTGGACACCTCATATAATTACGATCGAACTTCACAGGTAAGTTCGTTTGATCGATTAATTTAGTATCGCATCTATTATAAAACATTGAGGACTGTGACTTTGTTGTGTCACTAAGCTTGTAATGCGTGACCTTATGTTAGACGGTCGAGTTTGAAGTGCATTCATACTTGGAGAAATCGGTAGTTCAATTACGGAAGCTTCAATCAGAGATAACTTGACTTCTCAAATGGGAATGCCTAATTTTTTTTATACAATCATGTGTAAAATTCGACAGCCTTTCTAATGATATGCGATTGTTGATATCAATCTCTGGCAGTTTTGATTTAATTTCAAATTTTCAATCAAACCGGTGTTTTTCAATTTTCCTACCTATAATCAACTTGGCAGGCTATGGAATATAAACAAAAAACTGTTCAGATGGCAGTAAACAACTAACTTAGCAGATAGATGCGGACAAACTAGAGTAAAGAGACAGAATTATAAAGATGACTTGCAACAAATCAACTCTAACCAGAAATAACAGAGGTAACACATCTAAGGTTAAAAATCAGCTGGAGTGCGACAGAAATGGACAGCCAAGACAGCATACTAGCTACTACAATATTCTAAAGGTTGACAATTCACAAAATCATTATGAATTGTGAAATGAAAGGAAATCTACCACCGAATGTTGCTGACAGTTTAATAATCTTAGAATAAGATTTCCCATTTAATGATTTAAAAAAGTAGTAACCAATACATGTGACTGGAGTTCTACAAATTTTTCAGTACTCATAAGCAAGATCGCCGAATATGAAGAAAAAATAATATGGTCAAATTATTAAACATAATTTACCTGGCAGAAAATTAAAATATGGTTTGTCAGTATTCCTTTTTTTGCGATCTTGGTAATAGATACTGAAAAATTTAAAGAACTACAGTCAGATCGTCAGAGGTATTGTTACTTTTGACTTTGCTGAAAGTTTTGCTTTCATTTCAAAGTTTTTAGTGATTTTGGAAATGTTTAGGCAAAAATTGTGAATTGCACCTAAACGGTTCGCTTGAAGTCCCATGTGTGATACATAAAGTCACACTGAAATTTACCCGGGAATCTAAATATGCAATAATATACAGAGTATTCCATTAAAAAAAAACATAACTTTGATATGTCACGCTTTTATTAGACACCCTGTATAAAAGTCATTATTTTTAAATTGTAGTCCAACCTGACCTAAATACACTCGCAAAGCTGGTTTTTCAAAAAGCGGTATCGTTTGGCCACAACGCTCCGAGGCGTTGAGCTTGTCTCACCCTGTATATGTCAAAATGATGTAAAAAACTGATATGTTTTTACCCGATTCTCATTTGTTTTCAAGTTATAGCTAACAACATATTGTAACATCCTGTATATTACATTGCTTATCTGGATTTGTTAATGTTTCTTTCACAATGATTAGGTTAGATTTTTTTTGATGTGTAAACGTCATCGAATCATCTGGAATTTTCTAGACTGACAGATCGGCATTCTCGAATGTCATCTGGGTGTCTGGAATCTTCTAGATGGTTCGATGAAGTATACAGAGCGTTACCTTATCTGCTATACAACCTTAATGCGTCCCTGTACATGAAATGCTGAATATGGCAACAAGGCTTAGAGAGAAAGACAACATATTCCATTGCCCGCTGGATGGCACCACTATTGGCATTTCAAGAGCTCTCTAGGGGATCTAAAGTGAACTAGTTTCCTAACCTAACTTTTTTATATCCTTTGTTTACATTGTTTACAATGTTCTGTGTTTACCATCAACTATTATTTTAGCTTTTCGGTTAATTATTTTAGGCTTTAACACCTTATTATTTACTGTTACATATTGTATTTTTCAATACAGAAACTACCAACTACTCTGATCATCCTGAACATGGCGTCTAATAACGATTATTGTTGTGTACCACAGTGTAATTCTTGAGCCAAGAAATTTCCACAAATTGCTTGTGCTTGGTCTGGTAGGAAAAGCATTGTCCAGGATAAATATATGGCTAATCTTGTACTTGACATGCCTTGTGTCAAAGCAGCAGTTCCTAGACGTGATGTATTCCTAAATCCAAATGACCAAATGCGCAGAAATCTATATTTGAATACTTTGTTAAAAATTTACCAAACCTTGCTATTGCGACACAGGTGAGTATACGTGCTGGTAGTCAGCCTCATTTTAAGTAGTCAGGTAGTTATCCATAGAAAAGCATTAAAACATTAAACATTAAAATAGTTCATACAACTTTCAAATGTCTATTAACCATTTTACATTTAAAATATATATTTTAGGAAAGGACGTATCAAGAATCCATCTGAATTAGACACTAATACAACAACTATGCCTACGGAAAACATTGAAGATGAATATGGACATGATGTACGAAAAATCTGCAAGAGAAGCTTTTGTATCAAAGACAGGCCATATTATAGTAGACTGTGGTATGATAGAATCTGCAGGAAATAAATGGCTAGGCTTTTCACCAGATGGTGTGGTGTTAAATTTGAATAGGGAAGCAATAGCTTTATTGGAAATTAAATGCTTGTATTGAGGTAACTATCTTCATTATTATACTATAAGCGATTCCATCAAGCGAGTAATCTGTGTTCACAGGTAATGACTGGTTACCACCAATGTCATCCAAGCGAGTGAAACTATTCCTGGTTATAACTTGATGGCATCATGAACTAGCCCTTTGTATGTCATCACTTAGACATCTTCGTAACCAGTATTTACAATGGTTAGAAGCTTTTTCAAAACATCATAATTGTTATATTATTGTGTACTTTACTATTTCTATTTACTTTGTTTAAGTTGTGCTGATGTGTTTATGTTGTTTGTCGTTTATAGATTTTTAATTGGATGTAAATTTAATAAATAGGGAAGAAGGAAGGTCTACACATTTTCTTAGAGCAGTTTCAAATATATCAAATTACATTGCTAAAGCGTCAATTGTAGTTTTAAACTGTTGTCCGATGTTATATTCAAAGAAAAAATTCAAATGCAAAATACAGATCAGCTGACTGAAGACAAATGACAATCTGAACCCATACTTTGCTTCTTACATCCAAGCCTTTACAGAAACTGTGATTGGGTTAACCCGATCAGTTCGATCACTGATCCTGGCGTTCGGAAAGTGATCTGGGATCGGTCAGAAATAGGGTAGTTCACTGTTGTATAGTAAGTGATTGCGATCAGATGATTCAGATCAGTAGCTGCTTTACTTTACCATCTATTTTTTGCTGTTAAACCAACTTTTTCGTTGTTCGATGTCCGTTAAATTCATGGAATTATAACTTTACAGCTGTTTGACATGTAACTGATCTATCTGGATCCAGATCAGTGTTTCCGTAAAGGCCTTATGTTTATCAAGAAATAGGGTGATTTGAAGGTTAACCAAGGGAATAACCACAACAACTACTGGTTGATCGCTTGGAATCGCTTTATGATCTGTAACCTTGCTAATATGTCACTTTACAGTTTTAAGCTTCTGTGTTTATTTTTTCACGTCTTGCATACTTTAGTCTAAGTATTTTTATTATTTAGGATGTAGAGTGCAGCCATTTAAATATTTGTTTACAAAGTGGAAATGTTCAAAAAAAGCCTACAAGACTTCACAAACTTATGGTTTTTTCTACAAGCTGTGTTGTATTATCCTCTCTAGCAACTTGTGGCTCCATAAACAAATGTTACACTATTGGGATTATACTTCATTTACCATCTCTCTAAGCAGCTCATGGTTAAGTGTGAGAACAGTTTGTAGCTTAAGTTTGCCATGGATTTGCTGTCATCTCCATCAGATGTATATCTGTTTCTTAATAAAGGCATTTATTATTATTATGTTCAAATCACAAACCACATTTTTGAATACTCATAAAATTATAACATTGTATTTTAGGTATCACAAAGGCAATTGAAGATTGCTTTCAAGAGTGAAATTTTATTTTAAATGAAAATGGAAGGTACACTTTGAAGAAGAAGCACAAGTATTATGGACAAGTGCAGCTAGGCATGGCCGTACTAAATTTAAGCAAATGTTATGTGTGTTTATATGCAAGCTATGATGGTAGCTGTGAAATTATAACTGTTTACTTTGACTATGATTTTACAAAAACAATGTTAATGAAAATCAAAAGAAACTATTTTTCTGAAATATTATATATAATATGTGACCAAAAAATAGATGGCTAATTTCTTAGTCTACAATAGCATTGTTTCATTTTCAAACCAGAAATTATAAATGTGTATAAGAATAATACTGAATAAAAACGTTTTGAGAATAAAAAAAATGTATTTACATAAACATACAATATAGTAGTCAAAAAAAATTAAGAAACAATTAATCAGAGTAACTTAATTAAAAACTAATTCAAATGTGCTCATAAAAATCTTTCGTCAGATGTTATAGGGGTTATGCTACAGATAATTAAAAATATTCCATCAATTTTTGAAACCAATTACCATTGCAACCTTCCACTAATAATTTTAAAAAATTTTAATCTCTGGAGATCTTTCAATGTGCACTTGAGCTGCAGCAATCTCTTTATTAGCTGTAGCTTTTTGGGTTTTGAAAATGGGGGGTCTTCTTAAGCCAATTCTATACATTACACATAAATCATCAATAAGATAAACTTTATCTACCATAATTGAATCTCTAGTAAGAGATAAGTTTTTGATAAAATCACTTTTTTCAAAAATCAATTTGATGCCCTACCACCATAAGACCTACTAATAAAAGTGATTATGCCCCCAGGAGATACACCAGTCTTGAATTTAATTGTTGTAGATTTTTTACATTGTGAATAAAATTTTACTCTATAACATAGGCAGCTTGGTCTTTGCATAAATATTTCTAGGCAATCCAAAACAGCTCTACAATTTTTAAAACATCTTGGCGAGTTTTCTACTGAAGGAAAATAAATGAAATGAAGAACCTGACAGTTAGAAAATCAAAAAATATGTTTTGCACAGCAGACCCGATATATTGAATAATGCACCCAAAGTAACATAACTAGAGTCCAATTTTAATTTTGTCATTGTAAGAAGAACTCTTTCTCTCACATTGAGACGATGTGTCCTTAAATCAATTATACAAGATTCATTGATCATATTCACAACACAATCAAGTATTTGAAAGTTATTAATGCCTGTAAAACTTTTTGAGGCAGCATTTGTTTTCAGCAGATCACTCAATGTATTAATTCTCTGAATCTTGCACTTTTCTGCTTTGTAAAAATATCTGGTGTAGACCTTAGTAATTGCACAAAGTTTGCTGCAGCTTGAACATTTACTTCAAAATCACATTCTTGAGGATCTTCATTTTTGCTTGTGCATGGACCTCTATCTCTCCTTTTATATCTATCAGTTCGATCAGATGAGGTTTTGGTTTTGGAAAACCCACTGTACTAACAGGAAGCTTTTGTGAAGGTTTAAAATTCGACCTCTCTGCGTGGTTAAACCTACAATAAAAGATAAATACATATTCCTTCATTATTTAGAGAGAAGAAATATTAATCTATATGGATTTTTCAAATCACTGGCAGTAATCTCAGTCAGTTATTACCTTTGTTAAAATGAAGAGAGCACGCTTTCATAGATTTGGACACCTGTTTGCCAATTTTTAGTTTCAAGATCGAAGCTTTTCTTTGGTCCATTAAATACTTCCCCATTTCATTTTCTATATAAACTTGCCTAGCATTTGCCTCAGAAAATCTATGAAAGGTTAATTTTCTTTCAGTATCTTTCTTGGCCAAAGAATTACACTGTGGTACACAACAATAATCCTTATTAGACGCCATGTTCAGGATGATCAGAATGGTTGGTAGTTTCTGTATTGAAAAATACAATATGTAACAGTAAATAATAAGGAGTAAAGCCTAAAATAATTAACCGAAAAGCTAAAATAATAGTTGATGGTAAATACAGAAGATTGTAAACAAAGGAAAAGGATATTAAATTTATAAAAAGTTAGGTTAGGATGTTAGGAAATCTGTCAGAAACAGTTCACTAGAGAGCTCTTGAAATGCCAATAGTGGTGCCATCCAGCGGGCAATGGAATATGTTGTCTTTCTCTCTAAGCCTTGTTGCCATATTCAGCATTTCATGTACAGGGACGCATTAAGGTTGTATAGCAGTAAAGGTAACGCTCTGTATAAGGCACCACGAGTAGCGTGGCAGGAGTCAGTTGAGTTGAGATCTAGTTGAGATAAGGTTAAGAGATATTGTATTAAGTTCTGAAGTAAAACGGTGAAAGTTACGTCGAGGTTGATTCCCTGGGTGAAGAAAAAGAGGCCGTCGTGACAATTGGTGTCGGAAGTGTGGGATTATCCATCGAATCAAGCCAGGAAAAGGAAAGAAGAAGTGAGTACAGCGTCAGTTAATGCCAGTTACAAGAGCTATGGCGTCCGAAAGGAGTGCATCGATGGCTATGATACAAGAAATGAAGGCAGATATGAGAAACAGCATCGAACAAACAGCCGAAATGAGAACCAGCTTAGATAACCAGGCAGCCGTTATGCAAGCAACAGTCGTGAACCTAGAAGAAAAACTCAAGCAACATCAAGATGAGGCAGTCGCAGATTTGAAGAGTGGACAGGAACCTGTGATGACTAGGCTGGAAGAGCAGAAGCAAGCGATAAGCCAGGCACTAGAAACTCAAGACCAACGCATTAGTGCAATAGAGACACAGTTCGCGACATCACAAAAGCAGGTGGGAGAGCTAGTGACATCACAGAAGCACGTGGAGGAACAGCTACAGCAGGTGAAAGATCAGGTCAAAGAAATGGTCAGAGAGGAGCTGCGAGAGTTTAATGCAGGTGAACGTTGTTTAACAGCTGTACCACCCGCTTTTCCTGATAGACACAGTGGCGTAGTAGCAAAGCCCTATCCGTACAATGGCAAAACGTCCTGGGACATTTATTATATGCAATTTGAAAATATCGCACGTATGAATAACTGGTCAAATAAAGAAAAAGCTTGTGTGCTGACACCCATGCTAAGAGACTCTGCCGCAGCTATTTTGGAAAATCTCTGCGCATCAGACCTACGTGACTATGATAAGATAACATCTGCACTAAAGTTACGCTTTGGAGATGCACACTTAACAGAGCTGTTGCATGGCCAGTTGCATAACCGGACACAACAAGCGAAGGAAGATTTAACCACATTTGCATACGAAGTCCAAAGCTTAGCTAAACGAGCATTCGTCAGCAGTCCCATCGAGACACAGGAATACGTCGCTGCTCGTCAGTTTGTCGAAGGAATTGCAGACCTTGACGTCCAGAGAATCGTAAGACTATCCAGTCCCAGAACCTTACAAGACGCTTTGGTCAAGGCTCTAGAAATTGAAGCTGCCACAAAAGCTACGCGAGTGACACGGAGGGTGCGCTCTTTAGAACAAGATGATGAAGTAGAAGTCAGGGCAACAGCGTTCACTCCAAGAAGAAGAGGTGGTACCTTCCAAAGAAACCCAGGTCACACAAATCTAGAAGGACCTGAGAAGTTTACGTGCTGGAGATGTGGGCAGAAGGGGCACCTTCGAGTAGGCTGTCGCATGCAGGTGGCAGAGAAGTCAAGGGAGGCTAGCACTAATACTGATAATGAGTCGGAAAACTAGAGCCGGCCAGTTTTAGGGGACAAAAACTGGCTGGCCATCATGACGAAAGCCCCATGGTCATCGAAATTGAAGTTAATAAAATTGAGAAGAGTCCAGTAGTTGAAGGTTACATAGAAAATATACCATGCAAGATGTTAGTCGATACCGGAGCAAATGTGACTATAATACGCCCTAACATATACCAAGAAATTCGAAGGAAGTTGCCAAGCAGAACCACGCAAACGGATAGAATGTTGCTGAAGACCGCTAATGGAGACCGTATACCAGTACTGGGTGTTGAAGAATTAGAGATTCGCATTGGCAGTTTCGGTAAGAAGCATCCCATTTTAGTAGCTTCAGTCACAAATGATTGCATCCTTGGTGCTGAGTTTCTGCAGAGTTCTGGCTGCGTAATAAACTTCACTGGTAATACCTTAAGCATTGGGGATTCAGAAGAGATTTCATTTAGCTGCCGAGCTGTTTATCTAGAGGAAATGAACGTTATGGCACCAAGGAATTTTACAATTCCACCACAGAAAGAGATTGTTATACCCATATATGCACATAAGGCACTTGAACATAACCTTACCCCATGCGTTTTTGAACCAGATCCTACGCTAGGTTGGAATAAACCTATTTTATTAGCCAGAACAATAACGGATTCTTCAAATATGTGAACAAGGGCCGTGAATGTATCCAGGAATTCAATACAAATCAAGAAAGGTACGCCACTGGGTAGACTAGAACCAGTAGCATGGATACGAAGGCTAGATGGCGCGGAAGAAGAAGATGATAGTGACTTCACCCAAATCTCAGTTAGTCTTCAAGATTTGTATGATAGAAGCTGTGAGCATTTGCGACCCGAACAGCAGCGGAAGGTCCTGAAGCTACTAAGAGAATTTCATTCCATTTTCGCTAAAAATAATGATGACCTAGGGCGAACCCATCTGGTACGTCATAAAATTAATGTAGGAGATGCCCAGCCAGTCAAGCAGCCCCCAAGAAGAACTCCATTATCTAGGATTGATGAAGTACAGAATATGGTAAAAGATATGCAGAAACGAGGAGTAATCGAGCCATCATCTAGCCCTTGGTCCTCTCTGATAGTCCTTGTTAGGAAGAAGGACGGATCAACGAGGTTTTGTGTGGATTACAGGCGGCTCAACGATTTGACCAAAAAGGATTCATATCCTTTACCAAGAATTGACGACACTTTGGATGCAGTTGGAAATTCTTCATGGTTCTCCACCTTGGACCTGCAAAGTGGGTACTGGCAGGTTGAAATGGATGAAAAAGATAAAGAGGAAACGGCATTTACATCGTGTGCTGGGCTATGGCAGTTTACAGTAATGCCTTTCGGTCTATGCAATGCACCCAGTACCTTCGAAAGATTAATGGATGTTGTACTACAAGGTTTATCTTGGAAGACAGCACTGATATATCTCGATGACGTTATTGTGTTTGGAAAGGATTTTGAAGAAGAGCTACTCCGACTAAGACAAGTTCTCCAGCGGCTTAAGGAAGCGAACTTGAAGCTAAACCCTAAGAAATGCCATCTTTTCAAAAGGGAAGTAAAATACCTCGGACATCTGTTAACCAAAGACGGAATCCGGACGGATCCAGAGAAGGTGCAGGCTGTGAAGGAATGGAAAGTACCGTCCAACACTCATGAGGTACGAAGCTTTTTGGGACTGTGCAGTTATTATCGCAGATTTGTGAAAGATTTCTCTACCATCGCCAAACCATTATTTGCCTTAACTGAAAATGGTAATAAGTTTTATTGGGACTCCATCTGCCAAGAAGCCTTCGACGCATTGAAAACGGCTTTGACCTTCTCACCCATACTAGCTCATCCTACAAGGGAAGGAACTTTCTACTTGGACACAGACGCTAGCCAATATGCTGTTGGAGCTGTCTTATCTCAAGAACAAGATGGCATCGAAAAGGTAATTGGATACTACAGTAAAACTTTGTACAAAGCGCAGAAAAACTGGTGTGTGACACGAAAAGAGTTGTACGGTGTGGTGAAAGGGATCGGAAATTTCCACCACTTATTGTACGGAAGAAGATTTGTCGTGAGAACCGATCATTCAGCTTTGCAGTGGTTAATGAAGTTCAAGAATCTAGAAGGCCAGCTTGCTCGATGGATTGAATACCTCCGAAGCTATGAAATTCGTCATCGTCCAGGAAAGCAACACGGAAATGCCGATTCTATGTCACGCAGGCCCTGTGATGAAGACTGTAAGCACTGCTCGAAAGAAGAGAAACAACGAGAATTCGACATAAACACATTAAGAATAGAAGCATTTGAATTGGAAGGAACCAAGATTTCACTAGAAACCTTCAAGCAAGCTCAGTCACAAGACGCTGAGCTAGGGTTAGTTATTCATTCGCTATTAAATGAAAACAAGCCTAATCAACAGGAAATAAGTGCTATGAGTCCCATCACTAAAGCCTACCTAGCACAATGGGACTCACTAAAGGTAAGGGGTAACCTCCTGTATCGAATCTGGGAGGATACTGATGGCAGACATGCTAAAGAAAAACTTGTAGTACCAAGGAAATTACGGAAAGCAATTATGGAACAACCACATGATAGTAGCAGTGGGGGTCACTTTGGCATGAGGAACACCCTGGAAAGAATCAAGGAGAGATTTTACTGGGTTGGCTGTCGCGAAGATGTTGAAAATTACTGTTCCACGTGCGATGTCTGCAACTCAAGAAAAGGTCCAAGTATTCGTCAACGATCACGCATGCAGCAGTACAACGTTGGATCGCCGTTTGAGAGAATCGCCATAGACATGTTGGTTCCTTTGCCGGAAACCAGCCTTGGGAACAAGTATCTGCTTGTTGTAATGGATTATTTCTCTAAATGGCCAGAAGCAATTCCTGTGCCCAATCAAGAAGCAGGCACGGTGGCACAGGCTCTTTTAGAACACGTGGTGTCCAAATTCGGAGTTCCTAATGAACTACATGCAGACCAGGGACGAAGCTTTGAATCGGAAGTCTTCATACAGCTGATGAGAAAACTCGGAATTCGGAAGACTAGAACAACTGCTCTTCATCCGCAGTCCGACGGTATGGTGGAACGCTTCAACAAGACAATCCTAGATTACCTATCAAAATTCGTTAACGAACATCAGTCTGATTGGGATACGAAGATTCCTCTGGGAATGTTGGCCTACAGATCAGCGGTGAACGAGTCAACTCGGTTGAGCCCAGCGAAGATAATTTTTGGTCGAGAACTGCGGCTGCCTCTGGACTTAGCTCTTGGTCCACCCCCAGAAACGGAACGCCGTCTTCCATGCGAATGGGTGAGCGAGCTTCAGGAAACGCGCCGGGGATATCCATGAGTCTGCTAGAGGAAACATCCAGTCTGCCAGCGACAGAATGAAAGCCAGATACGATCTGAAAGCAAATAGCCCAAAGTTCGTCGAAGGTGATCTGGTATGGTTCTACAATCCACGACGGAGAAGGGGTAGATGTCCGAAGCTACAACGCCATTGGGAGGGACCCTACGTGGTGATGAAGCGCCTCAACGACGTAGTCTACAGGATACGTATGGGTAGTGGAAAACCGAAGGTCGTCCATAGCGATCGCCTGTGGCCATACCAGGATCGAAGCGAACTGTTCGTCGAGGACGCCGAACGCTAAGGGGGGAAGAGTGTAACATCCTGTATATTACATTGCTTATTTGTATTTGTTAATGTTTCTTTCACAATGATTAGGTTAGATTTTTTTTGATGTGTAAACGTCATCGAATCATCTGGAATTTTCTAGACTGACAGATCGGCATTCTCGAATGTCATCTGGGTGTCTGGAATCTTCTAGATGGTTCGATGAAGTATATAAGGCACCACGAGTAGCGTGGCAGGAGTCAGTTGAGTTGAGATCTAGTTGAGATAAGGTTAAGAGATATTGTATTAAGTTCTGAAGTAAAACGGTGAAAGTTACGTCGAGTTTGATTCCCTGGGTGAAGAAAAAGAGGCCGTCGTGACAATATTAACAGATTTCGCACATTAACATTTTCTTGATAACAGCGTTCAAAAATACCGCCATTAACCTCTAAAAATGTTCTGCTCCGTCTGCGAAAATTCCTTGTTGCTCTATCAATTGATTTTAATTTCTTTTTTTTTTCTTAAGTGCTGCAGTATTCCTAACTCGTCAATCTGTCGATCTGGTACATCCCGTGCACCTGGCTACACTGATACTTCACCAAAATATCAGAGCTATCAAATGCTTGGATCTTAGATAAGAAGGTCTCGAACATGGGATACTTTGTTATGAGAAAATTCAGAGATAAGTGGAAATATAGATAAACGTTCTTGATTACGCTATAACTTAAAAACAAGTAAGAATCAGATAAAGAATTTTTTGCAGTATTTTAATGCTTTTCCTAGAGTTTGGTGCATTCCTCTCGACTCGCCTCGTACTGTAAAGCCTAGCATTCCTTCGCCATCTTAGTTCTATCCGTTTTATCGAACACCCAAAGCTCAAGATTGTAGCCTCTAAAAAATGCGTTGCAAGGTTCATTCTTACGCTCGGGGAGTTTCACCGGTAAGAAAAATAAAGCAGCGCAAAGAAGGAAAGTCTAATGAAAAGTGTCTCGCGACGAAAACACGAAAAATCAGGTGGTTTTATTGAAACTACCAAGAAAAACTAGGAGAATTCTGGGCGGCCATAGGCGCTACGTCTTCTTGTAATTTCTGGAGAGCTGCATTACACATATACCGTATACCTTAAGACGTATACCTGTTGATGATAGACCATAAATCCCTGTGACACTCCAAGTCAGTTGGTCAAAAGTCAAATCGTCGTTTATTGTCAGAATAATGGAAGAGGAGAGTCAAGAAGAACGGTAAAAAGCAAAGATGGAAAATACTTTTGTTGTGCATCGTTAGTTTTGGTTTATAGTTTACGTTGTATAGTTCTAACACAAACATAACATTATGGGTGAGAAGAAAATTTTGGGTTTTGAAATAATAATGTGCTGGGCCATAACGAACATTCACCTCACTCATTTCCGTCAATCTGTCTGTCTGTCTGTCGGTCTGTCAGTTTGTTGGCATTCTTCTAGCCACGTAATCTCAGTAACCGCTGCATGGACTTTGATGAAATTTTGTTAGCAAACTACTGCGCGGTCGTAGTGGGTAATGCTACTACAATTTTGAAAATCGATGCATGAGCAGCGGAGAAATTGGCATAAAACCCAAAATGATCAGAACTACTCCTAATTTCGTTTCTGAGTATTGCAGAGGTCCTTCTCCATTTTAAAATACCAAGCGTCAAAATAAAGGCCTTTGAAAAGATATTAATCGATACCTCTTGTCATTTAAAGGGGATGATCCTGGGTGAAGTATTTTTTGGTTGAAAAGTTGCCCCCCTTGACGAGTGTTTTGACGTGTCTCGGCGTTTTTT
The DNA here is from genome assembly GCA_951848785.1 of Callosobruchus maculatus. NCBI lineage: Eukaryota > Metazoa > Arthropoda > Insecta > Coleoptera > Chrysomelidae > Callosobruchus > Callosobruchus maculatus. Next base: position 2,526,764 of record CATOUR010000032.1, read on the forward strand.
TCCTTTAGTCAGCGGTTTTCGAGAAACTAGGGGTGTTTCCAAATGAATACCCTGTATATATATGATAGTACATAGCACATTGTCTTACCTTTGTAACATTATGAACAATTTTGGTACCAGATCATTCTGGTTCACATGGTATAATAATATTTTGAATCACCCTATACAAAAATTATTCCTTTTGAATCACTGGCGCATGCGTCAATTAATGACGAATGACATTAATGACAAACGAATACATTCTCCCTCTCATTTCCGCTGAGACACGTGTGCTTGGCCGTTTCGATAAAGACATAATTTGCCGGCTATGAAAAATTTCTAACGGACATTTTAAATATTTTACAAAGTTTTTAATCTTTAACTGTAATTTTTGCATCGTTTTGTAAAATTCCTGTGTGTTAGTTAACGTGATTCATACAAGATATGTGTCGATACTTCACAAACTGTTGTAAGTAAAAAATATTTCAACCTTATTATTCAAATGTTGCTGATTGCTAAATTGTCTTTGTAGCCCTGAAGAAGGGATCAAATGATCCCGAAAGCTTGGAAATAGAGTTTTAAGAGTACACTTTGCTGTTTATTTGCCGCTACCCAGCCATCTAGCACGTTTTGTATATGATAGTATATATTATAATCAGTAAAATTTCCATACTCCGCATGCCACAGTACTGTAAATAATGCGAATCCTGAAAATTTTGGGTACACTAGTATAGTTATAAATACTTTGTCCAATATTTTTGCAGATAAGTTCAACGAGGTACAGCAAACATCCTAGTGGTTCAGTTTGGATGGCCAAATTTATTTTTATAAAGAGTTTTAACCCAACCAAAGGGAATTATTCAGTTCATTTAATCATCATAGTCACAATATCTTATCAGACATGTTGTGAACTCGCAAAATGCATTAAGTCGGAACTAGAGTATTGCCGACACGAATATTATCAATAGTTTTGAGAACTGTAGCTCGCCATCGTTCACGATTTACTGTCAGTTCAGTGACGCTCTTGATACTCATATTTAGCAACTGTAACGTCGTATCCACCCAGCGTGCAGGGAAACGGCCACGGCGCCGCTCACTCGGGGGGTGACCCTGAACTACAAGTTTCTCCAATATTATCGCTTCTGTGTATATGTCCGAAGAATGTAAGCATTCTCGTCGACACAATGGATTACCGAGCTCATCCAGTATGGAAACCTTAATTCGATGGGCGGTATAAGGAATTCTCAGCATTCTCCTCCACGTCCACATTTCAAAAGCATCTATGCGAGCTCAATCTGCCTTTTTAACAGTCCATTTTTCCGAGGCATACAAAAATATGGAGAACACAAGAGACTGAACCAGTGACATTTTGGTAGCTCTAGTGATGTTATGGTCACGCCATATTTTTAGTAAGCATTGTCATGGCCACCTGTGCCTGTTGAATGCGCCGTCGAATCTCATTCCCACAGCTGCCTGAAGTTCATTTAAAGGTGGCACCAAATTAAATTTCATGTGGTTAAGATTTCTTATCTTCAAGTTGGCAGCACGGATGGGTCTCAGAGCACTGCCATAATTGTGTTCTGTGAATACAACCTAACTAACCCTTTGACAAATAAACCTAACCTTTGTATTCATATTTTTGACTTATATCAGAAAAGACTATAATCAAAATCCATCCACGTCTTAGACGTCAATGCAGTATCGCTCCGACCGTCTAGGTGTATAGTCGAATCGTAGCGTTTACATCTTCTTTACGTGTGTTAGGTGAAACGTACTTTACTGAAGGTTTTGTGCATTTATAAACATGCCTCCACCTCCTACAGGGGTGGGAGGCCCTAATCCAATTGACAGAGGTGACAATAACAATATCGCGGTGTATGATTTAACATATAGTGATGAGTTGGACACGAGTGTGAATCAAAACATCTCTGATGCTCCCGGTAATCCAGCTACCACTGGCGCTACAGACGTGAATAATCAGCCACGAGTGCCACGACTCTTCCAAACAGAAAAAGCTAAGTATTATTCTAGTAATAATATTTATGTGTACATCGAAAAAACTAATGAAGAAAAAATTGGCAGGGTACATCCACTCTACGTTGGCCATATTTTACATAAAAACCTTAATCTCAGCAGTAAAATTACAACTATTTCTCGCGTTGGCTTGAATCGTATTAAGGTGGGTCTGAAAAGTCTACAGGATGCTAATGATTTGGTTTGTAATGATGCTCTCAAATCCGAAAAATTAAGAGCATACATCCCGAATAATCTTCTAATCAGAAAAGGTTTAATCAAGGGCGTTGATACCTTTTTCAGTGAAGAATATCTTAAAGAAAACGTTGTATCCCATTTAAACATATTAGAGGTTAAGAGACTAAAAAGGAAAGTTAATAATAATGGTATACAAGAATTTGTTCCGAGACAAATGGCGGTTGTCACCTTCGAGGGCAATGTACTACCCAATGAAATAACCATAAACAGTGTTTTGTTCCAAGTCGAGCCCTTCGTCCAGCGTGTTATACAATGCTATAAATGTTTACGATTTGGACATGTATCCGCCCAATGTCGCAGCACTTATGCCAGATGCGTCGTATGCCTGGAGGACCCACATACCTGTGATGACGACAACACGTATTGTCTTTATTGTAAAAATTCTAACCATAGAGCGACCTCCAAAGACTGTCCATTCTTTCAAAATCAGCAGAAAATTAAAAAAACAATGGCATTTTCTAATACATCATTCAACGAAGCCAAAGAATTGATTGAAAATTCATACTCAAGTCATGTTGCTACCTCAAACAGATTTCAATCACTGGAAAATATAGATGAAACCAATTTTCCCCATTTACCTAGTCCCCGATCTGGCTTCCAGAATAGGAACAGTTTTAACCAAAATCAAATTAAACAAACATATGTACACACTAGTTCTAGTAAAAAACGTAAAGTGCAGTCTCCTACACATTTTCCAAAAGAGACCTTCTCATTCACTGCCGGTCCTTCACAACCGGTAACGTCTAGCAAAATATACCAATCAAATCTGTCTGATAAAAATGACATTGTAGAATTATTTTCCAAAATTTTTGTTCATTTTATAAATAACTCTGCGAATTTTGATGATATTAAAAAACTGGACAGTGAAACATTGAAGAATCAAGTATCATCTATGATAGATAAATTCCCTAACCTTACCTAGTATCTTCGATCGTTCAAATAATATGCTTAGGGTGATGCAGTGGAACGCGCGTTCCGCTGTATCAAATAAGAATAGTTTAACTGATTTTCTTGTTAAAAATGATATCGACGTGGCCCTAATAAGCGAAACTTGGTACAAACCTACCCAAGCTGTAACTTTTCGTGGGTACAACATCGTGAGGAGAGACAGAGCTGACGGGAAAGCAGGTGTAGCTATTCTTGTTAAAAAAAGCATTCAGTTTAGCGAAATTCCCTTACAGGCCAATTTTAATCAAGATATTCTTGTATGTGGCGTAATCATCATGGGTTATGGATCTGATCTATCCGTTCTGTCAGTTTACAGGCCCCCTAGTATCAACTCTACTGTTGATGACTGGGAGGCCATCTTTGCTTGTGCTGGCAGTTCACGTCTCATCGGAGGTGACTTTAATGCACACTCTCAACTTTGGGGGTCCTCAAACAATAATTCAACAGGAAATCAATTGTTAAATGTCTGTGAGTCGGCGGAATTAGTTTTCATGAATGATGGTTCCCCTACTCGTCTTGCTGCTCCAAACCAACAACAATCCGCTCCTGACATCACTTTATGCTCACCGGATATTGCACAGATAAGTCATTGGCAAACTACGGTTGACACACTGGGCTCTGATCATTTTCCAATTATCATTTCTGTACACTTATCCATCCCGAAGGATGACATGATCTATCCCAACTGTAAATGGAATATCAAAAAAGCCAACTGGAGAATGTATCATGATATTTTACAGACCACTTTCAACTCAACTCCTGAGCTAAGTTCTACGGTCAGCAAATATGATTATTTCATAAAGATGGTGAATAAAGCTAGTGAGATCTCTATTCCGATTCTGAAGCCTTTTAAAATGAAAAGACGACCTCCATCTCCTTGGTGGGATCAAGAATGTGCAGATGCTGTTGAACAGAGGACGAATGCATTAATTGTATACAAACAAAACTGCTCCATTGAAAATTTTTTAAACTGTAAAAAAGTTTTTGCCGAAACCAAGAGACTGTTTAAGCAAAAATCCAAAACCAGCTGGAAATTATGGGTTTCAAGACTAAATAAAAATACTTCAATCAAAGAGCTATGGAGACAAGTCAGAGTAGCTAAAAGGATCCCCAAGCCACAAAGCAATGCATCCAGTTACGAATGGTTAGAAGAGTTTCACAACAAATGCGCTCCAACATCTGTCACGCAGCATTTTGAACCTTCTCCTCCTTTGGAATAAGATAACTTCTTCAGCAGGCCATTTGTCTTGACAGAACTCAATTGGGCAGTTAAAAATACAAGAAACACAGCACCTGGTTTTGACGACATTAGATACCCTATGTTAGTCAACCTCCCAGTAAATGCCAAATTGTTCCTCTTGGACATCTTCAACGAAGTATGGTTGAATGGAGAAACCATAAGTCAATGGAAAAATTTCGTCGTCGTTCCAATTCTGAAACCAAATAAGGACCCCAACAATGCAGATTCATACAGACCGATCTCACTTCTATCATGCGTGATGAAAACATTCGAAAGAATGATAAAAAATCGCTTGGAGTTTTGGTTCAGAACTCATCCTCTCCCCACAAATCAGTATGCGTACAAAAAGGGTGCTGGAACGACAGACGCAATTTTGAACATCGTTACGGACATTCAGAGATGTTTCTCCCGCAACAACTACTTGGGCGGCATGTTCCTGGACATCACAGGTGCTTACGACTCTATTGACTTGAATTCACTCTGCTTGAAACTTGTGAAATTTGGTATTCCTCCTCATTTTAGTTCTGTACTAACCAACCTCTATTATTCGAGGAACATTTTTGTCCGAAATAAATGGGGCGGCAGAATTGGCCCTCGCCAGGTATCAGTAGGAATCCCGCAGGGTTCAGTCTTGAGTCCAATTCTGTTCAATATTTTCTCCGCAGATCTACACAGTCTCCAAACCTCATGTGAGCTAATACAATACGCAGATGACTTTTGCATTTACTCAGAAAATCGTCGCTTGGACCAATGTTTGTCTAGCCTTGACTCTTCTATGGTAATCTATAACGAATGGTTTTCACAGAACAACTTCTCTATATCTTTAGCGAAATCGTCAGTGTGTGTCTTTTCCCGTCACAACGTGTCTGCTCAGACAAGTGTTCTGCTTGGTGGACTACAATTTAAAGTTGAATCTTGTGTCAAATACCTTGGTATAGTCCTCGACAAGAAGCTAACATGGAAGCCTTTCATCGAACAGATAGCTCACAGATGTGAAAGCGGTTTTAACTTTTTTCAAATGGTTTGTAAAGTTTGGTGGGGCACAGATCAAAAGATCGCAATCCTTTTTTATCGTTCTTACATAAGATCTATTCTGGATTATGGAAGCATTTTTTATGGTTCAGCAAGCACAAGTCTTCTTCAGAAACTTGATATTGTTCAAAATAAATTCCTCAGAAAGTGCCTTGGTGTAATCTTCTCCAGTTGAACCGCTACGAGCGGAATCTCAGGAACCTCCTCTTTACCTACGAAGGGAGATGTTAGCGAGTAGATTCCTACTCAAACTACAACGTGAAGGTGCAGCCACTTTGAATAAGGTTTATCAGCTGAACTATTTCGACCTAGTCTGCAAATATTGGGTAAAGAAAAACTCTCCACCCATATGCAGAGCCATCCAGTGTACTGATAACAGGGTGCAAAATACTTCATCAAATTGCCAACCACACCAGCCAGTCGAATATTTTGATCTTCTTTTTGATATAAATGTTGTGATTCCATCCTACAGCCAACAACCGCAACTTCTACAAAATGAACTCCGAGAAGTCCAAGGCGCTTTACCAAGCAACACTTCCATTTACACCGATGCTTCAAAATCAACTAAAGGTTCAGGTTGTGCTTTTTATATACCTAGCTTAGATGTATCACGAATGTTCAAACTACCAGCAGAAAGTACAATATTCACTGCCGAAGCAGTCGCTATTTATCAAGCACTGACATACGTGGACGAACACAACATAAGCAACTCTTCTATACTCTCAGACTCCCAGTCTGTTCTTAACAGCCTTAAAAACTGCACCCCCTCTGAAATCTGCAATATACATATTTCAAATATAAGAGATAAACTTGAGAAGAAGAGGATTCACAATCACATTAATATGGGTGAAGGCTCACTGCGGTATCGGCCCCAACGAAAAAGTTGATGAGTTAGCGAAGAATAGTATCATGATCGGCTCTGAATTAGATATACCTCTTAGCATTGAAGACAAGTATGTTATTTTGAAGCGCTCTCTATATAAGAAATGGCATGCAGAATGGAGTAGATATTGCTTCACTAATCCTACGAGATACACTGGTATTCATCCGACTCTACCAAATACATATTGGCACCAAAATTTTAAAATCCCAAGGAAATATATATCTTGTATTACTCGCTTGAAACTTGGCCATGGTATCTTCCCAGCACATCTCGCGAGACTTAACCTGAGCCCGTCTGATCTTTGTAATGTCTGCAATGTCTACGGAGATCTCGATCATCTCTTTTTTGGTTGCTCTAAATTTTTACCCCATTCCAATGCACTTTATGCCGACCTGGTTAAGTGCGGTTTATCTGCCCCCTTCAACACCTCACATATACTTTCGCTTAGTAGAGCCGACGTGCTTCTCTGTTTAATCAAATTTATAAAAAATTCTGGTATCACAAGTTAGTGTTTTTTTCCTACTTTTTTGTTTTGCTAGCACTCCTCTGTTTTATCCCTTTCATGTGTATTAAAACCTTCCCCGTCCTTTCTAACCGAAGGCCTAATTGATGTGTGTGAAAGTTTGAAATGCCTTGCCGGGCCCCTAGGCGAGAAGAATGTGTGCCCCTGTCTGACCCACTTCCCCTTCCTTCCTAGATTTGTTGAAATAAGTGTCGATATTGTTTTTAGTTTCATCCCTCTCTTTTGTAACTGAGTGCTTGGTCTTTGAGTCTTCTTCCCATGGTTCATGAAAACTATATAAGCCACTCATCTGAACTTTTCAGAACATCAGTAATATATCTTTCTCACCTAATCTCTACACTAAACACCAAAGTATTATGTTTGCACTAAATAGTCAGTTAAAGCCTTACATATATTTGTTCAACAGATGGTGTACCCACGGTAGGCGTTCACTCTCGCCTTATTATTATAATTTTTTTTTATTGTTATTATTTTATTATTCATAATCAGTTAAGCTACGATTTCAAAACCTTTATATAATATGATGCTGGCTAATGGGACTAGATCCTAGTGCCAAACAAAAAAAAAAAAATAGACGTCAATGTCAAAATGCATGTTTTTCCAACCTTCAAAGCAAGCTCTATGTCATCGATTGATCACAATAAACGTCAGAGATAACCCATACTTTATCCACGGGTAAACTTTACTACTCGATAACCAGAGCTTTTGACGTAAACCGCCAATTATAAAACGCAAGTGCCCAGTTTCACAATTATTGGTTAACCAGTAGTTACTTAACCGACAGATGGAAATTAACCAGGAGTTATCGAATCGCCCTGTTTCAGAAAGAAAACCAGTGGTTAAGACTATTTATTTTCAAGTTGGAAGCACAGATGGGTCTCAGAGCGCTGCCATAATTGTGTTCTATAAATACAACTTAACACTTTGACAAATAAACCTAACCTTTGTATTCATAATTTTGACTTGTGTCACAAATCCATCGACGACGTCTTAGACGTCAACATCAAAATGCATGTTTTTATAACCAAAGCAAGCTTCTGTGCCATAGGTTGACCACAGCAAACGTCAGAGATAACCCATAGTTTGTCCTTGGGTAACTTAACTACTGGATAACCAGAGAGTTTGACGTAGACCGCCGATTATGCAACGCAAAGGTTCGTTAACCAATAGCTTTCTTTCAACCTCTAGTTAACTGCCGATTGTGAAACTGGGCCTAAAAGTGTTATTAGTTTTCTAAGGCAGATCAGTCTATATTATCGAATTTAAAAAGTGTACTCGCTCCACCGTTAATAACCCTTTGCGGTTGATGCGGTTTTGTAAATAAAAAAATAAAGGATTTTTAAACGGCTACCGTTCCATTCTATTAATTAGCCTTAAAGCTAGGTTCTCATGAGGCGCCTATGCTTAGTAGGATAGAAGATTTAACCCAGACTTCTAAAGAAAGTTTTTCTGTCCGCCTCAACGGTTGAGAAATCATTGGAATTATCTATTGTGAATGCCGGAACTCTGGAATGAAAGAAAACTTTTCGGAATTTAATACTAGGGTATTAAGGTATTTTTGAATTTAATTTTATCATTTCATTCGCAATAGTTAGGCTCGATCTCCAGCCGGTAAGATATAAAGAAATCAGTACAAATGAGAGAGAAAATTTTATATCAAATATGCGATCCTACGAAGCATTCTACACGATTGCTAACACTATTGAACAGGTACTCTCACGACACCTATTGCGAAGGACGGAACTTATTTAATGGCACCTTGTCATTTTTTATTACTGAGCAGACCACGTAGACAGAGCCTAAATGCCAGAGTACTGCGACTGATATGAAAATGTTGTGTTAGGTACAGTTTGTTAATGCGGGACATGAATAGGCCAACCCCCGAAGGTCGCCTAACGAATAGAGCCTCGCCAAACGAATGGATGAGTTTACTCCAGACATGTGTGACCAAGTGTAGTTGATCGGAGTCCATATTGTCTGGCGTTGATTAAGTGATGGGGCACAAGATTGACGTATTTTTCCGTCACTTTACTGATCACAGAGAGCACAGCTATAGGTCCGTACACACAGAGAAATATGTCGTTCTGTTAAACACTTGCGCTTGGATTCAATGGGACGTTACACTCAGCATTCCTCAAATACAGCGTTGTTTTATCCAATGGGAAGTGTATACTTGGTAACGAATTATATCGTATTGTCGATTCAACTACAAGATGTCATTGGATTCCAATGAATAATTCAATCTCAGCCTGTCGTTGAATCGAATCTGTGTTTGTTAATTGATTATAAACTACTTTCTTTTCCTTGGACCGACAGATTTTATTGCGAGGACAGCTGATCGATTCGTTTGGATGTTTTAATGTGTGATTTTGTGTGAAGTTATAAGGAGCTTGATATAAGAATTAGACTTAAGCCTGTGCCAGTTGTTGCATTTTAACCTGAAACATAACTCTCTGACTGATCTAAATACCGACATTCAAATGTGGGTGTTAGTTCTTCTAAGCCCCAGTTTCTCAGTAGGTCATCCATTTAATAACTGGACACATTTAAATCACACAATTGCTGATGCAATACGCAAAACCACGAGATGACACAACACGGCTAACACCGAAACAACCTTGTCCATGTTGGCGAGTTGGCGCCGATAATAACACTGAGATGATCCCCCTGTTCTTTCTTTTTGCGTTCATTGAATCGGGACAACAGTCCCGCCTAATACTGATTATAGTTCAGCGAACAAAAAGGGCCATTGAAACAAAATTAATATTTATCAGATGAATTATCACGAACTGCTGTTGCAGTAATAATTTTTGTACATTGTGTGCTTTGCTTAAATGAAACATAGGGCAAATTTCGAAAACAAAAGGATGTTTTGATTGCATTACATGTCAATACTGGTATTAGAAGTATTATACATATCGTTAGAATGAATATAAGATTATTTTGAATTTATTGGCGTACCTGTGATTAATTCGAATATAAGGATTGAATTGTTTCGATGACATGGATCTGAAACAACTGCAAATATATTTAAAGCGATGGAAAAGCATCCAAATACTAACAATTAATTGGAAACGCAACAGCTTTTTTTTCTGTGTAGTTGGTTGGATCAGCTTTGGATCCCTTTCCTGGCTGGATGCGAGCTGTCTTCCAGTCTCGTAGGACATCCGAAAGAGGCGGGTGAGTATGGGAGAGAGCTCCGGTGCGCAGATCTTCACAATAATAGAGGGGTGCATGTCAAGTGACTACACCGCCTTCCGGACTATGTTTGTTCTGGTCGATATTTTGCACATAGCTTGGAGTACTCTCGGTATGCATGGTACCTGGACACTAGATGGTACATGTATATTGTATAGTGAAATTTGCTGCAAATCTCGTAGCCAATACTTCGGCTTTATCCTTAGAAGCAAATACGACTGTTTTGTCAACACATGTGGTCGGAGGAAAGCTGCTCCTCAAGAAGTGACTCTTTCTTTGTTTGACCAGAATCCCGAAGAAACGGCTGCCATTGGCGATATAACCTTCTTTCATGGATAATGTCATATATACCGGATTAGTAAAAGGTACCGGAACGTTTAAATATCTCCATAACTGCCAAGGTTGAAATGATAAAATGCACCAACTAGAGTTTTTAAATATGCAGAATTCAAAAATGTTAATAGCCGTGTTTTCAGGTTTACCACTTTTACGTTTCATGTCATAACTTTTTTTATTTTAAATGGAATGCTCCATTTATGTCTTTGTTTCAACGACATGCACTCAAGCCTTAAAAATTATTATTTCCAATAAAAAAAAAGACAAAAAAGGTGAGCTGTCGATATAAAAGGCAAACAAATTCTATGAGTTTCTTTAATTATTTTTTTGCCGATAATTTGTGGTCTAGTTTCACCTAGTTTCATTTATGCACTTTATGCTGGGACGCCCTGTATATATTCCCAGTTTATAGTTGACAATTCATACAAGGCCTGACCACTGGCCTGACAAATATTATGTAGCAAGTGTATATTTTCGTCTTTTCTAACTGTGCACAGCTCAAATTGTATAATAAATAATAATAGTAAACTAAATAAATACCTGAAGCACGCCAGTATTTGTTTTACTATCACACACCGGGCAATCCTCATAAGGCTAGATCAAATTTGAAACATGCATGCACTGACAATAGCATGCATGTCTATGTCCATAGCAAACTATAATTTTAATCAAAAATGCTGTGCCAACTATGCGTTCGCAAGCAATCAGCTTCAACCCATCTTGTAAAGTTGTTCTGGACTCTAATATTAAAGTGATAGTACTACCATATTTTAGTGATACAATATCTTGAAAATGCTGGAATGACTTTTTGGTATTATTTATGCTCAGCTTAGTATAGAGTACCCGTGGAACGATTTCAAAAACTGAATGTCTTCAGAAAAGAAATTTCAATTCGTTTTGTTTGTAAAATTTTCAATGGCAGGGTTATGAAAGGTTTGATGAAACTTTAGCAAAGCAACAAAGATTACAGGAAAAAGGTGCTCTCGTCCTCAATAATTATTCTGTATCGTCATAAGGAACCGCACAAAATATTGACAGACCGTTATTTCTTGTGAGAACCGAATTTAAAGTTTTTTGTCACACGAACGAAATGAATACATCAGCTATATCACGGAAAATTGCCTTCGTTTCCAAAGGCTGTAGCTAGATATGGGTTCTCATCAAGTCAAAAAAAATTAGCTCAGTTGTGGTTGGTTGAATTAGATTTAAGCTCATAATCGCTAGTTTGAGTTGAATAATGTCCTGCCTACAATGTGTTAAGAATATTTGGTTCTTGACAAGCTTCTATCCTCCTGATTACAGCTATTCAGCTCATCATACGTCATGTTACGGTCATCAGTAACCCTGGTCTGTGATGGGTCTATAGTCTCAATATAGGGATATTCCTTTTCAACAGGCATACATTATAGGAGTCAATACAGTCATCAACCACCGCGTACGTCCAAGTGTATTAGTGGAGCTAGCAGTATTCAGCACACCTCATTAGTGCTCCGGGTATATCTTTGTCCTCCATATCATCACAGCTCACCCCGGCCTGCCCCGAGACATTTGCGAAATGTCGAATTATTTCTAGGCAAACCGCGAACATGAGTTAGCGAAAGCTGGCATTAACATTCTCCTGGGAATATGGCATGGGTGGAACGAAAATCAAATCACGCGGAATTTTGTACACGTTTATGGAAATAATAGCTTCCTTTGTCCCGTTTTAAAAATGAACATTATTTCATTTCATGTGGCAGTTTCGAATAACGTTGTACAGAGCTTTTTATGTCGATCTACGTCAACACTATAACGCTACGTTATGCAAAATTCGGAAACAGTATAATATAGTCACATGGACATTGGCTGAGGTGAGTAAAGGTCACATTAAAAAACAGTATGACACGTATTTACGAAATATAAGACTAAAAAAGAATTTTAAAACTGTTACTTCGGAGATATAACTCTTTTCAGTTTCAACCGCTTGATTACTGGCGTGTAACATTTGGCTCTATAGTAAAAGCGTTTGAAATGTGCCCGGTAGTAAATCGTACGGCTCTCTCAAGAAGTCGTTCTCCTGTAATGACCAGAAATATTTATTATGCAACACAGAGTATCGCTTGCCGGATGTGGAGAACAGAACCATCCAGGGGCACTAACATTAAAGAATAAAACCGAATGTGGTTACCTATTAGATTTTTAGTAGATATTAATTTTAGAATTATCACATTAAATGTACAATAAAAACAATTCGAACTTACATTTTAACAATAGTATTTGTGAATACAAATGAAAAAATTGAAAAAAAAATGCACACAGTCAAAATCAGATTCAGATAAGTTGTTATCATTCAGGTTGATAATAATTTCTCGCGAGTACATGTGGAGCTTGATGTGGGAAATATTCAACAATTCTACAGTTCTAATTACACGTGCCTTATGAGCTTCTGATACTAGGATGTCGTAACACGAAAGAGTCAGCTTCTCAGCATCTGGTGATACTGAAATTCCCCTTCTTATTTTAGACTGTTGAACGTCCTCAAGAACAGAGACGTTACTGAAGCCAAGTGGTCTCTAGACTGGCATTAAATTTAATGTTTGGAAATGAAGACATAATATTAATACACAAAATGTAAAGAAAATATATCCAACTCACCACACAACACTCGAGAATAGCTATCACAAACAACTAGGGTCAAGTAAGTTACGAAACTGTTATTAATTATTAATTAGTTATTAATTTCAGTTAGTTTTGTTGGAAGCAAGGTCATTAACACAAAAGTACATACACATTGATTTCTTAAAGCAGCGATTACACGTTTCTGGATAACCGTGATCATTTTCTAGCTACATCTAAAATAAGGTAGTCCACATTTTCAAGAATATGACATTCCGTACAGTCTGATAACAGTAAAACCACATATAAGTATTAATTTTATAATTCGAAAAATAATATTATTCTACAGTTTAGTGAAAGATGCATCGTAAAAGTGACGCCGTAAAGATGAAGAGATAAAGGAAATATTCCCGACCCTGATAATAAATCAGTACCCCACCTGTATTGTCTTCTAAACAGCCTAAAAAGCTTCACAGGAACTTGGGCGTACCTTATTATTTCAAGATATTCGCCAGACTGGAATAAGGTCCAAAATCACATAAAATGTTTGGGTTACTACCTTTCTTCCTTCCTTTCTTGTAGAAAAGTCACTACACAGTATACAGTTGTATCACGTAAGGCAAAGAGGTGTTATGATTTGTTTCATGATTGTGCAACAGCATAGGCGAGTTTATCTCACAGACCCATAGACCCATAGTTATGGCCGCCCTAGTGATTGGAGCTCTTGGAGAGGTATTTCGCGATTTGACCTTTAATACCAAAGACCCAAGAGATGCTCTAGTTTTATTATATGCTCTTTGTATAATTACACACTATATTATTTCATCTATTCTTTTGGAGAGGTACTTCGCGAGTTGACCCTTAATACCTATGACCCGAGAGATGTTTGAATTATGTTCTGTGTAATTTGTATGACTACACAAGATGTAAATATGATTTTGTCTGTTTGGCGTTAAAGGATATATTTGCTGTATAATCTATTTATGTCTGTGTGTTTAGTTCTTACAATTACTAACCTGTCTGTTTAATCAATGAGGCCAGTATAAAATAACGTCATGATATTAAATTAAAACATATGTTAACCTATTTTTATTCATTATTCTTCAATGAATTGGTTACTCAGGTATATTTTTGTTTTTTTCCAAATGTGTCATCTCATCTCACTGTGGTGTAGCTGTAGTTTTGGGAGATTAGTACAGTGAAATTGACTGCCGGTTATATCTGGAACGCTATTAGTATACAAAGTGTACAATAAATACCATTCAAACTTACATTCTAACAACATCATTTGAGAACACAAATGAAAAATGAGGAAAAAAATTACCATTAACATTAAAATCAAAATTATTCGGTCGTGTATTTAAAAATAACGACTGTACATTTTTTACTTGTTTAATACAGGTTCGCCACTTTTCCCGAGTTTTAAAATGTTCAGCGTTCGAATTAGCGTTGGACATTTAATCGCCTCCTTTGCAGATTATAACGTGTATTTAATCATATGCATTGCCAAGAGATCAGTATTGGTATCTAGTAGGCATTGTCCATAGCTCCCGTCAGACAGAAAAATCTGTAGTAGCTAAGCATGCACTCCAGGAAAGCGGTGGCAGCAGGACAGTTTGACGAGACACAGGTTCTTGCTATTATTACGACAGACTTTACAGGGAGTCCATCGATACCTATAAACATAAGCACAACTTCAACAACAAAGAAAACGCATACAAGCTCAACTGAATATGGTTACCCGTACTAAGAGACTCAAAGATTCTGAGATGCGCAGGAAATCCACAGGGTTCGGCGGTGCACAGCGCAGCCGCCCCCGCTCCTAGGTATAAGTGCTCAACCATCTGACGCGGTCTCAGTTTCTTGGAACGCGCCGAATAGGTAACTGCTTCTGAGGATGCCAACCGTCAAACGTCAAGCAGCAAGGCGCGCCGACGCCAAGGCGGTGGAGTATGTCGATGCATCTGAACAGCCCAAGAACGACAGTAGTTCTTCATTTGTGTCGTATTTTCTTATCGTGAGACCAACTACAACATAATAAATGTACCTTATGTGTTGTTCAATAAACGCTATACATTATTGTTTTATACTTGTATTTTTTTAATAAGTGCCAATAAATTATACTAGCATACCTCTTCCTTTATAGTAATCCTCCACTATAGGAAGACAGGATTAGAATAACGGAACTCATTCAGCATGGCAGGCCAACACGATATATGGAAAACGCGTACAGTTAAATTTTTCATCGAGTCTGTTATTAAAATGTCCCAACTAATAACGGTAGCAGCCCCCAATTCGAAAACCAACCAGCATGCTTAATGACAAACTAAACAAGCTGGCACTCAATAATTTGCTGGTAAATACAACAAAAGGGCAATTAAAAATTTTGCCCACACACACAACAAATTCCGGGAGTTAGGGGCGTAAGCGGGTGGCGGAAGGGGTGAGGGTGGTTTCGAACCGAATGCGGTATGCCGTGCAATGCAGTTGCCGATTTAGTACACTTGCACACTCCAATGATCGCGTACAGGGGGAGAACGAAAAATACGGGTTTATGGTTAGTTTATCTGCTGCCAAGAAATTTTCAAGTCTAGAATACTGATAACCTTTTATTTTTCCTTGACCAGGAATACAAGGAGCATGCACATTTTGTAACCTGCACTAACACTCTTAATTTAAAGATGTATGCTGCTTTTCAGGCTTCTCTTTGATTGCTTCACAAGTAATTCATCTATGTCACACCGCGATTTTCTTCCGATCCGCACAGCATCACATGTCGTGCACAACGCCTGATTCTCTAATTTCATATCAATATGTTATTTTACCTATCTGTTGTAGTTTTAAATTTTAATTAAGATAGAAGAACTATTCAGAAGTTGGAGTTCGAAGAACCTCTAATAGGTGTTCGTAAGTAACGTAGTGTATTGTAACGTACATGTACATGGTATTAGAAGCGTTAAAACAGCGTATTAGAGTGAAATAAGAGGAGAATTGAAATAAACAATCTGATCAATTAGTAGATTCAAAAACATATGCGACAGATATAGCATAAAATCGCTTACAAAATAATAGTAATATGCATAATGCGCTTAAAAGCACAAACTATGATTTCAAATTCAGTCATCAGAAAGTAAATCAACACAAAATCAATCATCTCCTCTACAAGGACGATATAAAACTCTATGCTGCCACTTACTTGCAACGGAGAGAACGACTTAGAATAAGGTTCGTACATCAGACGTTAGGATGGAGTTCAGAATGACCAAATGCAAGGTGCTCAATAAAAGCCAACGTAAGAACCATCTCCAACAGGAAATATTAACTGGCCAGACGTCGAATAACATGGCCAGAGTATTAAGATAAACCACACACAGGTCAAGGCACAGCTTGCTTAGAGAAAAGTTTAGATACCGCCTAATTAGCTTCCGAAAACAAAACTGAATTCTAGAAACCTTACTACAGCTATTAATCCATTTGCAATATCAATCCCCACTTGTTCATTTGGCATCGTCAAGTGGTCGCACACTGACATAGAAAACATCCAATATACTCATACGAACAAAACTTAGGAAACACAGAACGTCACATCCCAAATCGAGCAAGGAAAGGCTCACCATAAACAGGAAAGGGGGGGCAGGGAATTATAGAGATACATTCATTTTATTCAAGACACACAAAAACAACCTAGACATTTTTCCAAAGCAAACAAACAAACCTACGTAGAGAAGTAGTCAAAAGCAGACAAAAACTATACACCACTCAAATAACCCCTCCTGTCCAGATCACGCAGCAGCAACATCCACTCACAACAAGAAAAAATAAACACCTGGTCGCAGGAAGCATTCCACGGCAAATATAGATACCGTGTCACACAAGGCCATATTAACAGAAAACAGTCATCCACCTGGCAGCATGACGGCCAGATGTTCCCAGAAGTGGAGGGTTTCATGGTATCTATCCGGACCAAGTGGTTGCGACGTAAAATGTGTAATTAATGATCCATCTATATCAGATAATAATTGCAGAAAATGTCACCAACAAAAAGAAACAATAATAGATCACAATACATAACAAGCGGGTGCAAAGCTATTGCCGATACCGAGTACACAGCGAGACATAACTCCGCAGTCAAGGTCATACACCAAGCGCTAACCACACCGAACAAACTAGTAGAAAACACAGATCTATATTACAATTACACTCCGACATCAGTTCCTAAAAACAATCAACACAAACTATACTGGGACGTTGAAATAGAGACAAGACTATCCCAGCCAATAGACCAGATATATGTAGTTTTTCAGTCAAAGCTCGACAAAGTTACATATTTGATAGATATTGCCATTCCCAATGATGTGAATATTCAAAATACCTACGCTGGGAAAATATCTAAATACATGGACCTTGTCATTGAAATAAAACAAGGTTACTATTGTCACCCTCACTATGTCAGGCCTTACACCAAACGCATTCATACACCTTCAACAACTAGGCCTAGACAAAAAGTTACAGAGAGTACTCCAAAATTCTGTAATCCTGAAGACTAGTAATATTCTACGATCCTTGCTAAACTCCGATCAATGATCGTTCAAGCTCAAGTGTTGACTTCGCACAGCCCGTCAACACTACTTGTTATTACCGCAACCACGCGAGAGGAACTTAGAATGTCAGAACGATAATCATAATAACGACTCTATTGCACTATAATTTTTATGAGTACATATTATAAAACGATAGTACAACGGCGAAGTCTGGCAATGGGCCATTCTACTTAACACAGAATTTGACCATATTGGACTAGAACTGAAGATATTCCATGTACCTGCAAAATTGCCTATCTAGATGATGGTTAACCAGCGCCGCTACTCTGTAACATAAGAGATAGAAACCTCTTTCTATCACCATGACGACCATGACGGTCGGGCAATTTCGGGTGCCTACCACACAGTATCTACTGCGCTGACATATTTACGAAGCTACTCGATCCTATAGTACATAGTGCATAGAAACGCGTTTCTAAGTTACAGAGTACCGGCGCAGAACTTTTTTGAATGCAACGGTATCAGTGCTGGTTATCAGATAATTTTTACATTTGTTATATAGTTTTACGCCAATAAAATTTGGACTCCTTTCAAATAAAGATAAATTGTCTGCAATAACTGACAGTTAGGCACTGTTACGAGTGTTGTAATTGTGGTAAACGGAGTTACTAGGAAAATTCTGAATATCAGACCTTACGTGCAAGATGAGATCAATCGTTAATGTGCAGGGAATATGTTGTACTTTCTAACAAGCTCTCTGCAGATTGTTCTGGATGAAACTCCCGCTATGGACCTCAAAGTCCTTTTCTGTAGATATAAAACGCGTATCCGCATAAGACGAAACGCCACAAAAATGATGTCTCACGCTTGAAATGAAGTGTTCATGGTCAAAAGATAGTATAAATGCCTTTGTGAATATATTTTAAGACTCCAGATAGCAAAGCAGACAGATGGTAAGCTATCCTACAGTTTTAGTCCAATCGTTACGTCGTAAAGAGATGCTTTTGACAGCAACGTTGGAGAGAAATGAAATTTGGTGAGGCAGTAGACATTGGTTCTCTGAACCTACACCTCGGGGGGTTGCCGTTCGAGGGGTAGGGGGGCGAAAACTCTGCTTCGGGACGATCTTTGAAAAATAACGCCGTTTTGGTAAGTGATATCGAACAAAGCTTCAAATGATTTGTGGAGATAACAAAATTCTGCATAATTTTTGTTTATACATTTTTCGTGTGCGACCAATAGTTTCCGTCCTACACTGCCGTCAAAGTTAGGGGTTGGCTTGTGATTTTCACTAAAATCAGGATTTAAGGGTGGACTAAGGCGAGGAACTTTATCAAAAAGCCGTGTAAGATTTTTGTTTCCCTAAAAGAATGATATCTTTTCATTTTTTTATCATTTGCACGCGTTTTGTTTAAAAAAATACGGCAGTTAGAAACGCACCTCTACCTACTACCGATATGTGAAGAATATAGTATTTGTGCATACTTTTAGTGGAAATGATACTACCCTAGCATTGTATAATTAAGATAAGATTCAATTTGCGACATCTGGGGTTCCCGCTCAAGTGTTGGACGGAAGGGGGTGAAAAGTGTTTTGTGACGCTTTTTGACAAATAGCACCGTTGTGGTAAGTAAACCAAACAATTGATCCTAGTTTGACCAATATATGTTTCTGTAAACTCGTTATTAAAAATCGGTTCTATTCGATCGAAAACAGAAATGAAGTGTTCGCATATCTGGGGTAGGTACTTCAAGTTTCTAATGTGGACGGTTCATTTTTTGTAAAGGATGCGATGCTGTGTATCAAATAACTAATTAAGTCATGTAAGCTATATGAATTTTATGGATTTTCAAGCCAACTGGGGATAAGGATAAGGCGCTGCAGATTCAAACTTCGTACCTAAGATTGTTGGACTGTTCTAATCTGTACAGCATGCAAACTCAACACAAAGAACATAAAGGGATGTACTTCGTTGAGTCATGCATTGGATTTTCTATAGCTGTTGTTTATAAATTTTTAACGGGCTTTTGATATCCAGATTCCTCGTATTCTTGGCATTAAAGAAAAGGAGAGCAAATAACTAAAACCACATAATTATGCTGAATCACGAACATTTAACTCAAGTTGATACCACCTATCCAGCCCTTATCAAAGTGCAGAGTATTTAAAAACAAAATTCTTGGTTGCCAGATTAATTATTTTATTACGCATTACAATTATTTATGAATAACTTAAATAACCTTTATACATATACGCTACTTGATTCTGTGTGACCCCTCACTCTTACATAAAATATAAGTGCCATTTACTCCCAACTGTCAGTTTTACTTGGTTTTACTCAGTGTGAATTTAAAAACTAACTTTTTATGGCTTGCAGTTTGACGGTTGTTGTATGTAAGTGCAGTGTAATATAGGTTACAGCTTTACAGATTCATTTAATGGTGTATTCGGGGTCAAGGGAATGCGGAGATCCTAGATCAAAGGTTCTAAGGTCCTGGATAAACGGTTCTGGCTTCTCTTCATTCTCAGGGGGGTCGCAAGGTGACTTTCAAGATCGTTCAGGAGACGTCAGGGGACTTATCTTCTGTCTCCTGCTGTCGTGCGGTTTTGCACCTTACACGCAGTGGCCCTGTCTCCGCTAAACTTGGTGGATCTAGGCTGGACACTCGAGAGTGCTCCCTAGCAGTGGACAACAGCATAGCTAGTATTGGTACCAGTTCCTAGGAAATTGTACCAAACGTCCTCTAGGACATCTGAAGACCCTAAGCCAAGGCGATCCATACCGAGAGCTGAATGACACCGCTGGAGCGAAGTGTGGTTCTGCGACCGATGGCATTCTGAACCACCATCCACAGTCTCAGCATCTTGTCCCGTGCGATTATGGGAGAGAACAAGCTGTTGATATCTGGAGAGGAGTATAACACCTCGAACCCTCCAGAAAGTCAGCTGCTATCGGAAAGCTCCAATAAAAGGCTCACGCGTGGCGGGCTTAGAACGAAGAGGAGAGAAGAGGCCCTCGCCAGAGGCGGGAAAAGCAACAAAATAAGGAAAATATTTGAACAGGGAATAGGAAGATGGATATGTGTGCCGAGCTGCCATTCTGCCTGATCTAAGATCATTCGTACGTGAATTGTCTTCTATTCCCACTTTATGGACCCATCATTCACTGACCGTGATGCGTAATCTAGCTTAAGGTTCGTTCGTTATATGTAAATCATCAGTGACAGTTTGCACGTCATTCGCTGTGGGGCGCATTGACTGTATTTGTCATTTTTGTCTGAATTCCTGAAGTTAGGTTCTCATATCCAACAAAGACGAGTAGGTTAGGTGAGGTTGAAAGTGAGTGGGACAGCGCCGCCTCCTTCCACTGCGACTCAGTTGTGTCTGTTGTGGCTCACACCTTTTGAGAGTTCACCGTACAGTCCGCACCTCTTTGCGTAGGCGATTAACGTGAAGTGTGAAACTTCCTTGAAGTCATGAGGTTCCAGTTGAGCAAATTCAAATGTCTGGAACCTAGCGTTATCTAGTTCTGGACAGGAGCAAAGAATATGCCCCGCAGTTTCGTCCTCCACGTAGCAGAAGTGACAGTCTGAAGTTTGTTCAAGATCCAACTTCCGCATATGGTTTCTCAGGCGACCATGTCCCGTCAGTAGACCAACCAGAGGGCCTGACTCGAGGAGTATCTTATGAACGCTTTCGAGTGCAGTAACCCTGGCGTATCTCGCCAGTTCAGGAGTGCTTTCCTCTCTGCCCAGTGTGAGATGATCCTTTTAGCGGTGATTTTTGCAATCCCCTCAATGCAATGGTTCTGGTCCTATGAACACAGATTCAGTTCCTCCTCTTGCGAGCGCGTCGGCCAATACCTTGCCTTCCACTCCGCTGTGACCCAGAACCCAAAAACACAAAAACAAAGATGAGTAAAGTCCACAATTATTTCACTAAAAACGATTCAGGTAATCTGCCTAAATTAACGTGGATATGGTGAACGACTACCTATTACATAATATTCGGTTCTTCAATACAAAGATGAGAAACGTGAGAACTTGAAAGTGAGTTTCAAAATGTTTTATTTCATTGCGATAATGACATAATAATTACATCTTTGCAACAGTGATATGCATCTCCTTCGCTAAGTGGAGAAAACGACAATTTACGCTGTTCCGTATTTCTTGGAATAGCACAGAATATGTCAGTAAAGTTCTTCCGACATGAAGGTACAAAACATAACTTTTTCATCTTATTATCTGAAAAAAGATAAACTTGAGTTTCCAATAATCAATGCATGCCGTTTTATACACGTTTGAAGGAATACATTATTTTATATCTGCGCCCAGTGAAGCAAACTTTACTAACCTGGTCGATATTAATTATTTGAAAGGTTCCTGTTTTTCAGATAGAGATAATATGGCAGTAAGGACAACGTGTGATGAGTATCGACTGTTGCGAAAATGTGTAAACTTTTCAAATTCTCCGAATTAATCATTCACCGCACAATTACTAAAAACAAAAAGGCTCGATTCCTGACAGGAAATTTATAAAATTATAAGGTTAAGTGTATCGTCACTTGTCAACCAACTGCAAAATTCACAAAACAAAGCCTCTCACCGACATCTTGAGCCGACAACAATAATAGAAATATTATGCAAGTTTCATTTTTATCATCCACAGAATGGTATCTGATTCCAAAAGGGTCTAGAGCGGAATAATTATGTACATATACTTATATCTACGTTTAAATCTAAAGAGAAGTACTTTTTGGCTGAAGAATTCATTTGTGTTGCTAGATGTGCAACTGGTATCGATGTTAACTCTAACTCTGTTATATGGTGTAAGTTCACCCACAACAAAACACCCCCTCACAAGTAAACTTCATTTGTTTGTTCCGGAAAACTTAAGTAGACTAACGCTAGTAGACAAACGTCCATCTAAGAATAAAACAACAATGAAATCTGCAGAACAGAAAACCCTTACTAAGATGGTAGGACGTCTTTATCTACTAGAAGTTATCAGTTTGTTTTAAAAAATGCATAATGCTGTTTGAGCACCAAAAATACATTTATTCGCGAACCAGTTCATTCAAGTTCAATACGAGTAACATACTGTTTACAGCTTCCTAATAAAACTCAGTAGCCCTCATGAAGTACAATTTGTCCCGCCCCTGTGAGGAAGCTGCACAGAACTCGAACAAAAGGCGAGACAAAAAAGAGAATGCACGGTACAATAATTTTAACTACTTAAGTTCTGAAACAGAGCTACTTCTCTCCAAAAAGACCAAGACGCGAAAGGGAACCTCGTTTGTAGTTTTTTGTGCTGTTGTTATTATCTAAGACATATCTTTTGTGAAAATGGTTACGCTTCCAAGGGGCCTGTTCATTTCCGTGATTTTTCTGCTATGATAGATTTCCTTTGTTTTCAAGACTGAAAAGTATTTCTCTAACAGACTGCAGACGCGGTGGGAAATAAAGGTATTTTTTTGATCCTTGTTTATTTGAGATATCAAGAATCATACCAGGGACGATAAGGATCTCGTCTCATTATACAGGGTGTCGCAGCGCACAAACGAGACTGGTTAAAACTAGACCACAACTTATCGACTAAAGGAATATTTGAAACAATCCAAGAAAACGTGTTTGCCTTTTATTGACAGTTTATTTTTTTCTTTTTTATTTGAAATTACCATAAATGTTGAAGTATGGTGCGGTTGAAATAAAAATATGAACAACACATAGTAATAGACGCTTAGCAAATAAAAAAGTCTGCTAAGAAAAGTAAGTGTGCTTCAAAACAAATTGTTTATTAGGAACTTTAGACTATTTCTTACCTAATTCTCAATTTTGATCCTCATTCATATTACCATATCACTAAAAAAAAACTACAACACTGTTGTGTTTGTTGTCTATTCATACAAGCTTTTCTACACGACGTTAAGTTCAAGCATCAGCGTGAGCCTATCATCGCTTATTGATCATTATTTGTGATCGCTCAAGTACATGTTATTTTTTGCATCGTCGCTGTTTGCACAGACATTTCAATTTAACACCTTACGTGCTTACACCGTCTCTTCAATTTAACGTCTTGAAGAGAGGCGTCCACTAATTTAAATAAAAAAGACCACAATATTTAAATGTCAATATAAGGCAAACACATTTTTTTGAGACTTCAAATATTTTTTTGTCGATAAATTATTGCTAGTATAAGAATTAATTAATTTGATGGCATTGATGTATCGAAGTAATGATGAAGCTACTCTTAAGTAGATGATAGTAATATTGAATATGTGCTAAATAACTTTATTGGTTTGATATTCATTATAATAATATCATTACAAAAGTTTCGCAGCACAGATTTACTTATATTTTTCTTTTGAAGTAGGTATATTCTATAATATCTACATTCAATAAATACACATCTGACCTCTCCATTTTCCGAAGCCACAATTAATTTAAAGTGGTTCTGCCATGTATCGCTTTGGAATTAAAGCAGAGTCCTGGTCCTAAGCCCGCAAAAGGTCATTATCACTAGAAAAACCGCATCCGTTTTAGTTTCATTTTCACATGCAAAGTCTCAGGATACAAAATCTGGATTGCAAGGAAAATGCTGGAGGAGTTTCAATCTTATCGTGGTAAATATTTGGTACAGACTTTGACGCGGTGAACTGGAGCATTATCGGGATGGAGAAATCAGGTATCCATTCTTGACTTTGGCCGCAGGTTCTTCATACAAATCTAATGACTTTAGGCAGACACTGATCTGTGTACTACTTAGCTGAGCCTTTCTTTTTGTACAAAAAGGCTTTGCAAAACTACAACCATAATTTTTGGCAAGAAGGAAGGAGTAATGAAGGGCTATGGTTATATACGGATACATTTTTGACTACCAAAAGCGTTGAACCTGCCAACTTCATATATCAGTTTTAACGTTAACGGGGCTTATACGCAGCTTGGATACTTTTTGTCTAATTTCTAATCGATATTGTCAAGGCTATTGTTTCTTTGTATTCCAATCCCTGTTTGATTAGGAATAGGGATCGAAATATCATAGAAACTTTGAAATGATTTTCTTAGCAGATTAATCTATAAGGTTCAAAAAAATAAGGCACGCTACTTAGGTATACCAAAAAGTGACACAACTGCATTCAAATACGAAATTACCTACATTTAAGCACAAAAATATTGTGGTCTTAGTATAACATGCTGCTTGCTCTTAGGTACTAAGCAATGAACAGGAAGTCACATAAGATATACGATTAATTTAGTATTAGCTGGATAGAATTGCCAGGTGTGTATATGTTACATATTCAGATTAGCAGTCAGCTGCCAAATAAAAAAAGTATTTGCCGAGAATATAAAAACTAAAATTTTTGATGTCCTTGAATACACTCGTGTGACGTTAAAACTGCCTATTTGCTGTTGATAGTTATAGCGCACTAGCGAACATTCTCGACTGACAGCTGAACGAAATTATCCCGTGGCTCCTCGTTAATCTTGTTATTCTGGTATTTCTATTATAGAAATTCATATAGGTGATTTTCTTAGGGCCGGTTTCTCAATGTCCAGTTAAAGTGTCAGATAGGTATCTGCCAGATAGCGTTTCTATGGATACTGTCAGATAAGATTGACGTGACTTCGTAAGTTTAGCCTTCAATTGTTTAAACAATTTATCTAATAGTTGCGGTTATCTTGCAGATAAATATTTAACTGGACATTGAAAACTCGGTCCTGAGAATCTGAGACGACCAAATAATATTATATTCCAATTTTTGCAAAAACCCAAGCTATGTTGTAATTCTTTTGTTTGACAATTAGTCTTTCAGTCATTACGATGCAGGAGTTTCAACGAGGAGCATCTTTTCGGAGTAGTACACTAAACTGGCTAAACGTTGTTTCTATATCGGCCCAATATTAGTCCTATATTGGCTACACTTTGGAGTTGCAATATTGGTTTTTCACTCTTGCCCCAGATTGGCCCAATATGTGATTTTGTGATACTGCTTCTGCAATATTGGCACTATATTGTAGTTGCGTTGGTAAGCAATATTGCAGGTAAATATTGGTGCAATGTTGTATTGAACAGAGGGAGTACAATATTGTATTGTATAACAAACGTTCAGATCTATCTCAAAAATATATTTACCCATCATAACACAATACTGTCATTGTACCTGAAGTAAGGAAATAAATTCAATCTTTAGTATTTTTAAATAAAATATATAGGTAGTAATTGAAGATAAATGTTCTTTATTAACTTAAAATTTTTGATATTTATAAGTAGAAAATACTGTCCATCACTTGTATATTTCTGAAGCAGTTAAAAAGATTCGCTAGTGCCGCACAAATAATATTAGGTACGCTGATGATACTATTATTATTGCCAGCAGTTTGGAAGAACTACAGCTCCTTATGAATAGGGTAACAGAAGTCAGCATCGAATATGGCTTACACTTAAATTTAAATAAAACTAAATATGTGGTGATTAGCAAGTACCCTGTACCAGATGGCTATCTCTTAATAGATCAACGACGCATAGAAAAAGTCAATAAGTATACTTACCTGGGCACACAAGTTAATGATCAATGGGATCACTCACAGGAAATTCGATGCCGTATTGAAAAAGCCAGAGCAGTATTTATTAAGATGGCCCCACTCTTCAAGGATCGGTCCCTGACACTAAATACAAAAATAAGACTCCTTCGCAGCTATGTCTTTTCTGTTCTATTTTATGGTATGGAATCTTGGACCTTGACAGAAGCAACCACCAAAAAATTAAACGCGTTCGAGATGTGGCTCTACCGCAGGATACTGAGAATCTCTTGGGTAGACCATGTGACAAATGAAGAAGTGCTTCGTAAAATGCAAAAAGAGACTGAAATAATTAATATTATTAAAATAAGAAAGCTCGAATACCTAGGTCACATAATGCGGAACGAGAAAAGATATAGATTACTACAGGAAATACTACAAGGAAAAATTCCGGGAAAACGGGGACCTGGCAGAAGAAGAATTTCTTGGTTAAAGAACCATAGAACTTGGTTTTCTTCAACAACAACAGGACTTTTTCGAGCTGCGACGAACAAAATTGTTATAGCCAGAATGATTGCCAACATCCGGACCGGATAGGCACTGGAAGAAGAAGAAGTGCCACAGACTTCGAAATAAGAACGATAGTCAGCGTTTCTTTAGCGGGTGCAGGAGACCAAGAAGGTGGAAGGAATGTCACAGTATAAGGATGGTGCCCTACCAGGAAGTGTATTTTGATACTATAATGTTGGTTTATTTTCAGCATCTTATCCCATGCAACAACAAGGAATGATCCAGAATAATAGGCGTCTGTTTTATGATATATTTTTCATCTTCATATTATTATTATTTTAGTGAAATGTTTTATGGTTACATCTCATCAATATTGTTAAAACTGATTGGAATAATATGTAATTTATGGCGTACATAAAATATAGAACTTGGGTCATTGACTAAAATAAATAATATTGGTCATATATTGCAAACCAATATTAGACATATATTGCAAGTCACTATTAGACATATATTGCAAATCAATATTGGACATATGCCTATTTCAAATGAATATTTGACATATATTTCCAATCAATATTGTAGCAATATAGCAGAATCCACATTTCTTTATTGGGCCAATATTGAGAAACTATCATGGACTAAGGTGTCAGGAATATTGGATCATTATTGGGGCAATATCAGTACGCTACCTAGGTTGACAACCTGAAAGATGTGGAATCCCATGACAGTCTTCTATAGTGTCGTTGAGTTGTCCACTTTTTACTCAACAAACAACTGCGTTCATAACTTCTATGTATAACGTTTACGAGGCGCTCTAATGTATTTGTTCCCCATTATAACGAGTAGATCTTCCATACATCGCCTCTATCTTGGCTGCAGCTATCTGCTTCAATAATACATTCTATCATTTGGGGAAGGCGCCGCATCAGCAAGTTGTTGTGAGGGAACGATCGAGGAGTCACAAACACATCAAAATGCCATCGTCTCGTTTTAATGCCGCCGCAGACTGTTACCTAGTTTATTCGGCCATTGCTCGTGATAGTCTGGTCGAATTTTAACCTCAAAGAGTACCAATTTTGAGATTAGTTTTTTGAACGTCTACCGCACAGAAATCTATGTCACTCATTTCTGTCTGTCTGTGGGTTGTCAATTTTAATAAAAAAAATTGGGGGTACGATGTAGTGGCGACTTGTGGGTTCTGAGTCTGAATCAAAAATTATTTAAAAATAATAAAATGTTGAAGGAAACACCAACTAGATCAAACTTGATCAATGGTCCCGGATGGATCTGACAGCCGAAACGTCATTGAATAGGTATTTTGCGTAGAAGGCGCATTTGGTGGCATTACTAATCTTATTCTAAAAAAAGTTGATCTAGTTATGAAAGTCATTAGCGTCAAGGGCGGGTTGTAAAAACGACTCAAGCTTTATTAAACCTAAGCTTAGCTAAGCTTAGGCTTAGCATTCGCATCTGTTGCATATCGTCGGTTTAGTTGATAATAAAATTTACTACGGTTGGCACTAATGTATTATAGCAATGCGTACTGTCATAATTATCTAATAGCCTTTTCAATTTACTGCTCTCAGGGCGAGCATAAATCATCCGCAATCAAAGTAGAGATCTGTCTAGAGTTGATAGGAGCACTTCTGACATCTTGTTTTATGCGTCACGGTTGATAAGGCAGCAATTTAAAATTTAAGTTGTTCTACGCACCGACTATAAAAATTATAAAATAGTCAGTGCCTACCTTAGAATTTTAAAGGTATTAATAATATAGTAATATTCGAAGGTGCATCTGCCTACACTACTGCCTACTACTTGCAGTAGGTACTAACTTGGTCTAGTCGAAGTTGGGAAGTCAGTACGCCTGATTTTGGCAGCGTGTGGCAATACTAGAATTACTTGATAGTTCTAGTAGTGACGATGAATTTATGGATTTAGTATTGAGTGCAGGTGAAAAAAAACCAATTCCGAAAATCAAAAATTTCATAATTGATGTTCTTAATAAGTATGATGATGATGATGATGATGAGGTAAATCTGTACTTTAAGCAAATATACTCGTAATGATATGATTTAATTTTTTAGTTCAGAAAACACTTCAGGGTTAGCAAGAGTATTTTCCATATTATAGCAGAAATGTTTGAGAGTTCAGAATATTTTCCAGAAAGCACGTTTGGAAAATGTACAAAAACTGCTGAGACACACATAGCCGCTTTTTTGTGGTAAGGCTATGTCTTCTATAACTAGATATTCTCCATTGATTCACGATAGCTTTTAAATATAGGTATAATAGTATTTGGTTCTTTCAGGTTTGCAGGTAACAAATGCGTGTTAAGAACAGTGGCACAAATATTTGATACAAGCATTTCAACGATGTTTGTAATTATAGAACGAGTGATGTCCTTTTTGATGTCTATTGGTCCGAAAATTATAAAATTTCCTGTTACCACTGATAAAAAAGAATCGCTCGCTGCCGAGTTCAGAAAGATAGCAGGATTTCCAGGAGTGTTAGGGTGTATTAATGGTTCATACATTCCAATAAGGACCCCAGCTAGAAAACTTAAATCCACATAAATATTAACAGACATGACCAAACATCGATAACCCTTCAAGGAATCTGTGATCATAAAAAACGATTTCTTGATGCCTTTACTGGCACATCAAGCAAAATGCATGATGGGACAGTATTCCAGAAATCTTTCGTAAGAGATAAGATCATGAATTTAGGTAACAGGTACCATATAATAGGAGATGCTGCATACCCCATTTCTGAAAATTTATTAACACAATATCGAGACTATGGCAATTTGACACTGATGCAGGAAAATTATAGTTATAGATTTTCAAAAACTAAAATTCTAATTGAGAATACATTTGGACTTTTAAAAGGGTGATTTCGGCAATTGATGAAAACTGAATTCTGGGGAGTTCAAAAAACCTCAAAATTTATGCTGTGCTGTTGTGTTGTGCACAATTTATGTATTGATAATGGTGATTTAGTTGAAGAAATTGTAGACAGTTAGACTCTCCCTGAGGAACCACTTTATAATCAACAACTTGACATACTGAGGAAGCAGCTGGGAGAGATTAAAAGGAATATGCTTGCCAGAGAAGTTATGGAATAGGAATATGAATGAAGTTTTATTGTGATGTAATATTTGTGTTTATTAATTTAAATACAACTGAAAAAAAAACTCATAAAAAACAAAATCTAAATACAACCAACAATAAACCTATAAAAAACAAAATGACTATAATTTAAATACAACTGAAAATAAACTCGAAAAAAAACAAAAACAAGTCGCCTAGTCTCTATTGACAACAATTTATTTTTTGTATTTTTTCGTTTATTCTCATACTGTTCCCTCTTTTTCTTTTCCGCATAATTTTTCTCTTAAAGCCATTTTTTCTTTATGTCTTCGTTGTTTGTTTTCTTCTTTTTCTTTATGAATAGACAACATTACATCAATCATCGCTTTTTTCTTTTTCTTCATTCCTTGTTCACCCTTCGATGTGGAAGGCTGACATGGTTCATTTGATTTTTCTTTCTGATTTGATTTTACAGTCTTTTGTATATGTGTTACATCTATTTACACTTCAGATTCGGTGCTGTCATCAATTCCTTTATTTTTTGAAGTTTCGGCTTCATATGGAAGTGATAATCTAGAAATTCCGGATGTCTGATTGTGTGAATGATTTTCTTGTCATTATTGTTTTGAATCGAGATTCACATTGAACTGGTTTTCTCAGTATGCCCATATTTTTCTTGATATCTATTGATATCCTTTCCCACACCTTTTTTTTTGTTTTTGAATTTTTTCATGGGTCCTATTTGGGGGAGGTAATTATGATACAAATCAAGCAACATTCTTGTTTCCTCTCCCCATTCAATCCTACTATTCGCAGTATTTTCATCTGGTGCTTCATTGCTATATGAACTGCTGGTGACAGGCAGGATATTAAACGCATTATAATTTTCCGTCGTTGCCGGCACGTGGCCAATTTCTTCAGCTAAAAAGTGAATACGAATTGAAATTTTTTAATGACTTTACACAAACATCAACTTACTAATTGTATTCTGAACCACAATATTGCCGTCCTCCAACATACAGTGCCCGTTTTGGTAAGTCACAGGTACCCAGTTTTCCATATTATGTATTATGTGCTTACTTTTGCTGTAAACACCACAAAGGTGTGCTAATTTCTTCGAATGTTTTTCAGATTTTTCACCTTTTTCTACCAACCACAAAATACTTCTTCTCACAGGATACTTTTTTGACATACAAGACGTCGCTCTCAAATGCTCTGACCTGGCTTCTCGGAGCAGTTAATTTCAATCTGATAGCGTTTTCGATTTACTGCTCTCAGACGCTCTCAGAGCGCATTTGGTGTAAATTGAATGTTCGGTTTGACGGCTCTGCTCCAGATTTGCAAATTCGATTTACCTATTGTTCGCTCGCGGAACGCTCTCAGACTGAACTTAACTGCTCCGAGAAGCCAGGTAGAGCATTTGAGAGCGACGTCTGGTATTTCAAAAAAGTATTGAAGGCTTGGTTTTCTGTGAGGAGAAGTATTTTGTGGTTGGTAGAAAAAGGTGAAAAACATAAGACCATTCGAAGAAAATAGCCCCCCTTGTGGTGATCGCAGCAAGAGTAAAAACCACAGAGTACATAATATGGAAAACTGGGTTTTAATACCTTTAATATTCGAAGATAGGCACAGACTATTTTACAATTTTTATAGTAGGTGCGTAGAACAACTTAAATTTTAAATTGCGGCCTTATCAACCGTCACTTGCACAAAACAAGAAGTCATTTTTGTGTTCGATCATGTTCGACTTGTGAAGTGCTCTTATCAACTCTTGACAGATCTCTAGTTTGATTGCGGATGATCTATGCTCACCCTGAGAGCAGTAAATCGAAAACGCTATGAGAGCGTTCCGCAAGCGAACAGTAGGTAAATTGAATTTGCAAATCTGGAGCAGAGCCGTCAAACCGAACATACAATTTACATCAGATGCGCTCTGAGAGCGTCTGAGAGCAGTAAATCGAAAACGCTATAAAAAATAACCTCCTCTGGTTTGTCACTGTGAGGGTTTGTGTCAAACTCTGGCAACGGCCGTTTCTGTCTCTGTTCTTTTATTCGCTCTCTTTGTTAAATTATAAATTAGACACAAATCTTTCCGAAAATATAACCTAATTGAGAGAATATAACACCAGCTTGGAGGCTCCTGCTTGACATATATCATTTGTAGTAGGTAATGTTGCAATCTCAGCTAAGCTGTTAAGCTTTGGTTTATGTAGCTCGCGTTAAGCTTGGAGTGGGGGGCTAAGCCAGCATTGTACAACGGACGTTTGGCAACTGACGTGGTTTAACGTCGGCTAACCTTAAACAGAAGCATAAGCTTGCATTGCACAACCGGCCCTTAGTGGCCTATTCCGAGAAAAATCAAACCATTACTTGGAACTTGGAAAACCTGTCTGTGGAATGTGAGTCAAAGGTTTGCGATTGCTTCGACAACTATTGAGAAACCACAGCTGATTGTCCGACGACGAATATTGTATATACAGAAAGATCATCTACAAACGTAACATTCACCGAATAAAATGAGAGCATAAAGACAGCAGATTGTTTACTAAAAAAAAGAGCAGCAAGGAAGTCTATCTAGGTTTTATTAATGAGGCCAGATTGATTTGAATATAAAAAAGCCACAGCTAAAATGATTTATTTTATTTAGAAGTATATAGGACTAAGCTCTTGCGACACTAATAATAAGAGCCGAAAGAAAGAGGAAGAAGCAAACTAAAACTTTGGAAACTAGTTAAATGAGATGAGGACGGTTTGACTATTCTAGAGGAAGAGGGATTCATAGTAGTTCATATCCATCAATACTCTACTATGGCCATTCAAACCAACTACATTTACCAATTTAATCGTATTTCTGTTTTCCTGGGCTATAGTTTATTTGGCAATCGTCAGCAATAGCTCGGGTCCAGTTGACCATAAAACACAGTACAGTATGCTCTGACAATGTCCAGAGAGAGGTGGGTGATGATGGTGATGAGGCACTTTTGACCATATGCATACTTTTGAATGGAGCTTTATAGGTGTGTCGCTGTGTTTGCGATAGGGAAATGGTTTTGGGGATACACATGACCGTACTCTACTTCGCAAAAGCGAAAAACGTATTTTGATCGCAAATATGTTCGAATTTCCATATAATGTTGCTGTTCTTTGACATTTTGTGCGCCATGAGCATCATGTAAATCGTATATACTATATACCTAAGTAAAAGACAAACAGGATCATACGCAAATGGACGTAGGGGAAGGTGCAAATAGCTATCGATGCTTCACCCTGTATGCTTGTATCAATGAACGTTTTTCTGTATTACTTCACACTAGGTGCATTCTATATTAATTTCGTCTATTTACTATACAGGTATATCATCAGAGGTACTTGTGTAACATTAATATAGGCCAATATCCATAGTGCTTATTTTTGGGAAGACTTCTGAAGCTTTGCCTAAAAATAGATTAGTTGACTCTTTTGACACTAATAGGTTCATAAGTTCAAGTTAATTTGGCTTTGGACAAGAGATATGATGTACACGTAATGTATATTTGAAGTTATTTCAGTCTTATCTAAGCTACAGAAAACAGTGTTTGAGTTATAATAACTATGTTTTTTTCTATTGCTCAACTTGGCTCCGGTGTTCTGCAAGGGCCGGTGCTTGGTCCACTTTTGTTCGAAGTTTAAATAAATGGCCTAAGTCTGACTATCTCTCCATACAAGTGTGTTGTACATTGTGATGACACAACTGGCGCCAGTTCCTAAAAATCCCAAGACAAGTTTGAAGAAAAATCATCTAAACTCAAAACACTGGCAAATAGTTGGTTTAAAAGTAACTCACTGCAGCTGCAGCTTGATAAGACC
Organism: Callosobruchus maculatus; assembly: GCA_951848785.1. Lineage (NCBI taxonomy): Eukaryota > Metazoa > Arthropoda > Insecta > Coleoptera > Chrysomelidae > Callosobruchus > Callosobruchus maculatus. The sequence continues at coordinate 2,560,280 of CATOUR010000032.1, forward strand.
CAAAGGTTGACTGATTCAAGCCATTACATACAATAGTTCCGTAAATTTGTTGGGTATGGTTATTGACGACTGTCTAAACTGGACAGCTGAATAAAAAATTAAGTCCTGGATTATTTGTTATTTATCAAAGGTATTTGATTTCGATTCGATGTAGTGTTCCAACCTTCTAACATTCGGTATTCAAGAAACAGAAGCAGGCTATAATAATAACTGCATAAATCGGTTATTGGGATCATATTTTAAAAAAGGTCTGGTCCTTTATCCACCAGTAGCATAGCGGAAATTCTGCGCAAATTGAGTTCTGGACATTCTTCAAGAATTTGCGGAATAAAAGACGGAGATTGGAAACCCTAAATTTGTTGATTTATGATGGTAGTTAATAAAGTATCTTGAATTACTGTCATCCATACATATAAAACGAACATGTATAAATATAAAAGTAAGTCACTGGTAGCCATATCTGTTGAGTACAGTGGGTGGTGTAATAATTGTAGCTTTAATGGACTAGTATCAGGCATTTTTTATGATAGAGAGTAAGGCAAAAGTGAGAAAAATATTTCACCGTGACGCCACGGTCATACAACCAATCGTAATACGGATATATGTGCTGTGTTGCCTTACTACCTCAGGTCGTACATACGTATATTATCTTGTGTTCTCATTTTATTGATCCGTTATTTGGTGACCGTGATCTAGGTTAAGGTTCGTGGTCCGTCAATCTGTCCTGTAACTGCCGTCGCTCATCAGTGACAGTCTGCACGTCATTCGTCGTGGGGCGCGTTGACTGTATTTTTGTAAGCCGTGTAAACGGCATCGATTGCTCTGGTTATTAGCCTCATGTTCTGTGTAGGTTTTGTTACTGTTTCCCGGCGACTCCTTAGAAAAAAAGGTTTTCGCCTGGAATCCTGACTTGTTTCCCTTTTTATTGTAAGTATTTTTTATAAGTATTTTAGTTAGGTTTTTCCAAGCTTGTCTCTCATGAGCAACAAAAATCAATAAAGTAGATAGTAGAACCAACAAAGCCGACTCAGGTAACCTGCCTAAGGTTGACGTGGATTTGGTGGTGAAAAACGTGAAAAATAAAAAGTAAGTTTCAAAATATTCAAATCGGATTTGCGGTAACAAACAACATATTAATTATATCTTTTAATAGTAATATGCATGTCCTTTGGGTATACGTACTTTTCCAATCGCAGAGAACTACAATTTACAAATTTACAATCTTTTCAATAACTAAAGACAAAAAAAGCTTGGATTCGAGACAGGAAATTCAACATTATAAGGTTAGGTTTAACTTCATTTGACAACCAACTGCGTAATTCACAAAACAAAGGTTTCTCTCACGAAACCTTTCCTCATCTGACACAGTCAAGAGATGAAACCCACAGGGCATCCCGTTGATGAGAGACAAATCACAAAACATTAGTTTGTTGCGTAAAAATAGGATAAAAAAGCGATTTGGGAGTTGACGAGGCAACAATGCACTGCTGATTTTTGGTGATGCGCTTCGCACTAATTGGCTGAATTTGAATATTACTAGTAAACGAAATGATGCAGAGAGTATACATTAAAAGATCACCATGATTCAATCATTGTTCTCAATCGCATGACACTAGCCCATTATTATTACAAGTACAAGATTAAATCAACAAAAGCATGAAATTTATCTCACTACGTTCTGCGATTTGGTTTTCTTGTATCATACACATTTTATAGTCCTATTTGAAATGGAATTCCTTATAGAGTATATGTAAAGGCAAAAATTGGTTTTGGTTTTTCCTCCCTATCTCTTTTTTTCTTTTGTCGGTCGATTGTCGGATTTGCATGCGGCAGCGTACACCTACGCGGGCAGGATAGTTTTGAATAGGAATGCATTCGAGCAGAAAGTCAAAGAAAATTGGATATTCGAGAGATGTTTATGGTACGAAGCGATGCAGGGTATCTGTTGCAACTTCGATTTTATCCAACGGTGAATCAGAATGAGCCAGGTAAATAAAGAGATGCTACATACAAAATATGTACAGTATATTACTTAACGAGTGGCGAAGGTAACAGTTTTTCGATAAAACAGCTCATCAATCAAGGCAAATGTCTAGTTTGGTAGTAAAATACTCGAAAATGAAATCCGAATACCTAAATAAAAGGTCGCATGAAAAATGTGTGCACAGCTTGACAGTACCCTCAATACTACACATTGTTCATTCAGACGCTATTTACCTACATGACACCACCAAAAATCTCTAGAAAAGAATTATGATATCTATCGCAAATATACGAGACTGGTAATTACTTATGTAAAGATGCCCCCTAGATGGATCCCAGTTTACGTAGTTAACCCCCTTTGGACGGGGCCAGACTGTAGGCTAACTAGAGATTGTTAGACCAGTTGCTGTATTCATGGGGCATAGCGTGGCTACAGTTGTAGTGAACTAGAGGTTCTAGAGCAACCCTATGAGAACTACAGATCGACAACATCGTCTACTGGCCCTTCCAGATAGCATGCCAGCCACTCAAGCTCTTACTGATTGCGTGAAATGGACCTAAGGCCATATCGCAAGCATCCAGTGCTTCCGCTAACTGCAAATCATAGTCGCCGATGATTAAATTGGTGTCCAGAACACCTACAGTGGTATTATACTGAGTGGCATTAGATGGCTTTCTCCCAAGAAGTCCAGGTCTTGTCTGGGGGGCTAAAACGGACACCAACGAGTTAGACGATGACGCGGAGAATGAGGTGATCTCCAGTTTGCTGCTGAGCGCCATGTACACCATCCCATTGGTTTCATGGATTTGGGTGTCAATGCATTTAACAGCAAGTCACCTTTATTTATGATTCTTGGTGCAATGACGACCCAACGTTATGTAGATGAGTTACCGTTCCATATGTCCGAGGCCTCAAAGAGGGTTCCTTCTAGCAATATAAACTGCGTCATCATATTGCAAGGGTATGGACAAAGTTTACGGAATACAAATAGGTTGGATCACTCTCCGTCGGTACTTTGAAGATCTCACATCAAAGCGATGCCGCGGCCGCACGCGCCAATTAGTTTTTGCGTTGGTTTTTGCCCAAGTACGAGGGTCTTTTAGCGGGGACTGGCTAACGCCTGGGTTTTACGTATATACGAGGGTCATTGAAAGACTATGTATTGACAGCCGATTTAGACATACATAACGTTTATTTTGCTAATACACTAAGTTACATAAATGGATATCAAAAATAAAACGTAGTAAAACTATTACTAATGAATCTTAAATGATTTCACATATTGTAGCAATTTCGTAGATAAGTAAAGATTGGTTCAAAGGTGCTATATAGTATTTTTGCCTTAATGCTTTGTTTATTTGGCTTATTTCTGAGACCACACCTTATAAAATTTATGGTATAGTATATACGAACTCGTATGTACAATTTTACAAGCTAATCATGTGGAAATACTTTACTTGGATGTGAATAAAGTATTTTTGACATTTTGCTTTTCAGTGTCATTCCAATTGCTACTGTAGAAACTAAATTGTTAAAGTTATCAATAAAAATATTTCCGAGCTCTAAAATATAATTTAGAATGTCCCTGGGTAGTATGGTAAGACCACCGAATGAATATGTTGTCTCACTATACGCTCTTAGCGTGATACAATCGTTTAAGTACCTGTAGGTCTTGAATTAAACACTTTAGACCCCAAGTGTGCTAGTTTGTTGGAACTGTTTTATCGGGAGGAACACAGAGAGGCACAAATGTACAGGGTATCCCATTAATAATTTTGAATCGAATGTCACGTGACCAAAAATAAATACCTCGTTGGGAAGTACAATGACAAAAAAAGACACATCTGCTCTAATTTACATCCTCAAAGTTGTAATTCTCTACTACTGCCAGTCCCGACATATTGCTTGTCTTAATCGTCGTGAAACACCCTGTATTTATATCCTTTACATTTCAAGGTTTACCAAAAAATAAGCATGGATCTGATTGTCATTTTCCATCCGTTAATACATTTAATTGATAAAATCAAACTTCTAAAAATATTATCCATGTCCTGCAAACAAATCCGAGATAACAAAATCCGACATTTTTGAGACACTGTATAGACTTTGCGTTAAACACGTTCAACCTCTAGTTTGCGCCGCCCCGCATCTCCCGGCTGACGTCGGTACACTGCTACCGGTGTACTGGGGGGACGGGGCAAGGGGCAGGCCGTTTTGATATTTTTGCGGAGTGATCAAACTTATATGTTTTTCGTAAACTTTGGTATGGATGAGGTTCCTGTAGGAAGCTGAGGTGACGGTGCTCGCCTGACCTCCACGATCACCCTATTTATCTCTAATTGAAAAAGTATTTGATCGGATAGGTTGCTGCATTTGCGATTTATCGGATCCTATGACCACGATGGACGAATAGAACATTCTCTATGTACAGCTGGGGAGGCTATACCTCGTACCTGTAGAGGTTAGAGGAGTGGATGGGTCACCCATTATTGACGTGTTGTATTTTTCTATGAACTAATTATGGCAGATGGGTTCGCTTATTATTGCCTTTAGTCCTGTAGCACTTCACGAACTGCATCCCTTTTTTTCAGTATTCGGATTTCACTTGTGAGTAGTATATTTAATTTGATGGATTTGAAAAAACAGACAACAATTTGTATTATGTCTGTCTGATTGATCACGTGCTACTGACTGATAATTGCAGGGATATAAGGGACATTAGAAAAAAGTTTATCTTTTAATACAAGTGGTTTTAGTTATGAGCCAGTAAAGCGCAAGAAATACTTAGGCAGCACAGCAACCTGACTAACTACATAACCATAAGAGAAGAAACATTTGTCTGACTTTGACCCAAATGTGACCATAAAGGCCAATTCTCATTGCAGTAGCGTCAAACAATGTATCGCAGCACAGCGCGGCGCAGCACCAGCAGCGCTACTGAGATCGTATTCTTACTTGAGATAGCATTTGGCAGCAAAAAGATCTAACAAGGAGCAAAAGTAATCAGTCGTTTGATGTAGGCAGTAGAGGACGTCTACGATATGCTTTTGCTTCTCGTTTGGTGACTATAGTTTTTAATAGGCTTTTATTAGCTTCACCTGCATGTGGGTTTAAGGCTTTGTGGGTTTGTCAGCTTGTAACATCATATGAATTAATAACAAGTTGACTCACTCGTGTTATTCCATTTCTATTCACAAAAATTCGTTACATCTAACGAAAAATCCATTAAGTTGGCATAGCTGCCTACCTCAGATAAATATGCTCACCCATACTCCTAGAAAGGTAGTTGTTGAGTTTTGTCGGTCGCGTGATAGTCACTGCAACACTACGCCATCTGTTGTTTTAATTGTAATATGTAATGTGTCGAACTCGCTTCGTGCATTGCCACCTATAACTGACGGTGTGGAATTTTGGCGCCACCTTTTGTTAATATTACGCAAAAGCGTTGCGACAGGAAGTTAAAAGGTGTAAGATCCAACTGTTTGGGAGTTAATATTTTTGTGAAATTCATTCAGATAGGTCGACAGTTTTAGTTATCGTTTATGAAGTAATATGGTAATTAATTATTATGGTGTGAACATTGATCTGATTTATCAACTATACCTATTATAGTTTACAAAAACCATAAAAAACGCTTTAATGGCAAAGCTAGCTAAAAAATTAAAAATAAGTATGGTTTAAGAAAACTACAAAAACACGCTTTTAAAGATAATCGAACTAAAAGGGTAGCAATAGTTTTAAAATGGGCCTAAATAATAATGAACGAAAAATATTAGTATTATTGTGAAAAAGCGTGTCGCTTTGTGCCACATTATCCGTAAATCGAGCGTCCGACGCTTTTTTCACAATCATACTAAAATTTTTCGTTTGTTATTATTTAAACTTTTTAGTTCAATGTACTTTAAAAGCGTCTTTTTTTGTTTTTTCTAACTATAATTATTATTACTCATATCATATAATTCGGTATATTCACTAACCAGTAAAATCAGTCTTTCATTTTTTCGTCATTCATTCGTAACATGCAAGATATATATACAAACTAAAAGAAATACGTCAAGCAGAGCAGCGCGCAGCGCGTCGATAAGCAGCGTGCTTAGGAAAGAATAAAACTTTTGTTATTTTCTGACGCGCCTCGATGCGCGGTGATACGCTGCATGCTGTCAATTATTAGCAGGTAAGTAGCAGGAAGCAGAATTTCGATGCACCGCGCCGCGGTGCGACGCGCTGCTTGATGCTGCTTAAAGGTAGATTCCCATTTGAGCAGCATCAAGCAGCGCTTCGCAGCGCAGCGCGGCGCAGCACAAGCAGCGTTTTTAAAATTGTATTCTCACTTGAGCAGCATTTAGCAGCAATCGAACCAACCAGCAGCAAAAATAATTTTAGTTTTTCAGGTGACAATGCTCCGCGAACGGGCCTTTTGTTTTACATGCTTTTTTAATGCTAACTTACCCTTCTCATTAATAATTTTCCCGATTTCAGACCATATATTCTCTCTTCTGTTTTGGTTACTATAATTTCTATTGCTCATATCATATAATTCTGTATTCGCTAACGAGTAAAATCAGTCTTTCAATTTTTTCGCCGTTCATTCTGGTGCAACTACTCTTTTTGCAAGTGAAAAACCTATACCGATGTTGGCAGCTGCAATATATTTGATGCTGCAATCAATTCACACTTGTCCGTCAGCTAGCAGAGCAGCGCGCTAATAAGCAGCATGCTGCTTCCCAGTGCCTAGGAAAGAACAAAAATTCCGCTGCTTGGTAACGCGCTGCGCCGCGCGGCGTTGCGCTCCTTAAGTAGTAATGGTGTCATTTAATAACATGTAGGCAACTAGACGCAGCATTTTACTGTGCCGCGCTGCGCAGCGACGCGCTACTTGATGCTGCTCTAATGGGAAACGGCCTTAACGCGACATCCGGTAAAGTCTTACATGAAAATCGATGTTGCTTCATGTTATTTAGTATATAGAGCGCACCGCCGACGTCATAAGTCCTAATAATTAGGACATACATATGTAGCTTTCTGTTGATATGCCGATGCCAATAAGGATGAAAATAAAGTGCGTGTTGCGGGAGTGCCATACAACTATCCCTTAGAACTAGTACTTGGTTTGAGAAGGAAATAAGTAGAAGATATACTAAAACAGTATGTCGTCTCAGAAGTGGTCACACCTTGGTCCCACAATATAAATCAAGAATTGAATTGTGGTGGAGATTCGTTCTGCAGGTGCGGTGAGGTTGACACAATAGAACATAGTCCAATACTGGAGTGTCTGCATACAACTAGAGAAACAACACTCAAATGTATTTCAATCTCTATATTCCCCTTACACTTTCAACTAGTATAGATTTAATTGCATGATGCAAAAACCAGAAATTATATCACTTAGTTTATAAGTGTTGTACTGTAAAACTAAAACTACCTACTAATTTAGATATAATATTATATAAGAACAAATTGTATATAAAATGGCACAGCTCAACAGTTGTACGAGCAAAAAAGTAAGAGGCAGGAAGAGATTAAAAACTAAATAAATAAACAAATAAAAAGTAATAATAGCAAACAAAAAAATAGAAAAAGCAAATAAAAAAAGACAAAAAAAACAAAAGAAAAAAGGAAAAAAAGGATATCAAAAACGAACACATGAAAATATTACATCCAAATCTGCATTATGAAAAAAAATATATTTTAGAAATTAAAACACCAACTGCTATTTCGTAGCTAGGCTTTATATTCCACCGTCTTACACCCATTAGAGTTTAGAGTTTCACCTCCATATGGAAGGGTGGGGCAAAAGAATCTGTTGACCTGTTGGTCCCTGACCAAAGTCATTAAAGTAACGAAAAAAAATCTTGAAAAACGTATTTGTTTCAACGTTTTCACTCACTTGCAACTGTCGAGCATCCGAGCATTACACTACGAGCATGTGTTGTATATATAACAAAGTAAATAAAACTGATGGCCCCCATCTTATTCCCAACACTACCTATACCATACATTACATTACATCATATATAATTATCAAATTATATTCGTTAACTAGCAAACTATTGGAGCAACAGATGCTCACGGTGATCCCACGTGAAAAACCGCATACCTGTGAAAATTTCAACCATACCGAATAATACCCTTGGAATAATCATGTATATCGGTAAAATACTCTCATATCAGCCCCTATAACCATAACTGCCTATTTCGAACACATGTCAGCTAAACGCGTCAATCCTCCGTCATTTGCGCAATATGCCGTTCACGCTTTCTCAGCTTTATGGTACACAGAAAAATGTCTTTTACGTTAAATTGATGAGCTGCAGTTGTTCAGTTTCTGAACATTATCAAAATGAGCAAGAATTGGTTATAATAGTTTATGACAATGGTTGATTAATAACCCAGGTCAGAGAATGAATGAATAGAGGTACGATTTAGGGTTTCATTAAATGACACCAGACTACACCGTTTGGCGATTCTAATCCCAGTTCCCTAATCGCGTTTTCTAATCTTTGGCATCTAGCCATGCACCGTCAAGAGATTAACTAATCCAGATTGGAGATACGGCAAGGTTGTGTTCGCAAGATTGTTTTGACAGTGGCAGTGTCAAAACTGTCAGTTTGCGGTGCATAGTAAACAAGTAATTTAATCCAGCTTTACGTAACTAATCGCGCAATTGATTTACGGTGCATATGGTTGCTAATCACGTTTTGGTAATCTTTGGCATCTAGCCAAGCACCGTCCAGAGATTAACTAATCTGGATTTGAAATCTGAGAACGTTGGATTTCCAAAATTGTTTTGACTGTAACAATGTCAAAACTATTGTCAGTTTGAATTCGAAACTGGAGTTTTTGCAAAGCGTTTGTCTCATTTGGATTTTCTAATTTCATTCTTAAAATCTATCGTCTTTATTTAAAATGCCAGAAAATACAAAAATAGTCCCCAATATTTCACCTGCAGAAAAACACTGCCTCATGAGGATGTTATATAAATATGCTTATACCACTGAAGCCAAAAAAACTAACACATTTTCCATCGATGAAAAATCTGAAGCTTGGAAATAAATTGCAGATGAAGTTAATACCACTGCACTTGTACTTTGTCTTCGGAGAGCGTACCATAGCGTTCAGCAATCTATACATTTTTTTGAAACTATTGTCGTTTAAACTGAAATCATCCATTCGACAGTTGCTACGATGATTGATCTGGAGCAGTTTCAGCTTCCTTTGCGGCGTCTGTCATAGCTATCTTTGCTAGTTCGTCAAAAGTGGTCATTATTTCCCGTAAAAATACACAAAAAATAAATAATGTACAACTCGGGTACAACTTTTATAATTTTCTACAACAAATAAACTTTATCTGACATTGCAAATATAAAATGTAATTTCAATTGTTGTTTGCAGCATCATAATGTAGAGGGTGGAGCATGTTAATCAAGTGTCTTTGAAATGGTAATAAAATTATTAGTTTGTACTGTAAACAAAATTTATTGGTTATACAACATAGCTAATAATATACCATTTTGAAATATTCATGTACGAAAAATTACATCTGGGATATGATGTCGGTTTTCATTGATACACTTTTGCAGTCGTTTCCGAAAATTGCCCTCCACTCTTTCCAGCATGTCCCTCTTGATACGGGAAATTTCTTGACGAATTGCTTCCTTCAATGCATCTAATGTACGGGGCTTGGCCTCGTAAACACGTGACTTGAGATACACCCATAGAAAAAAATCACAAATGGATAAGTCGGGAAACCGAGGAGGCCACAGAATGTCACCAAACCTCGAAATGAAACGGTTTGGAAACAGGTGGCGAAGAATAGCCATAGATGCTCTGGCATGTGTGCCGTGACCCCATCTTGCTGGAACCATAAATCTTGAATATCCACACTTCTTCTATGCAACTCAGGTATGAAAAAGGTATTCATCGTATGAATGTAACGCTCAGATGTTACGGTAACGGTGACCCCATTTTCTTCAAAAAAATTCGGACCAAAGATGCCAAACTTGCCCACAGCACACCTACCTACCTTAGGTCTATGCAATGGCATCTCATGTAACAGTCGTGGATTCTCGTCAGCCCAGTACCGGCAATTTTGTCTATTGACGGTCCCATCAAGGTGGAAATGGGCTTCATCACTCATCACTAACAACATGTTTTCATTCTCATCAAAAACAATCATACGCGATCACGCGTTGCTCTAGCGTCCACCGCTCCATGATGGCATGTGGCAACTGAGAAAGTGAAATGGCTGGAGCCAAGGCATGGATATTAATAAACTGTGCGCCCCTCCATTTTCTAATGGCCGAGTACTATCCGAGCGAAAAACACTTGGTTCTTATGCCCCACCCATTGGATCTTTTTCTTGCAACGGCTGTTATAACCCGATTTAAAATTCTAGTAACTGTGTTCTGATAGCAGCCAATAAAAACTCCAATTATTATAGTCTGATGCCCCGCACAAGATTGCAGACGCGATGTGGGCAAGAACTGGTTATTTCTAAAATAAATATATATGCTAGACCAAAAAGCACTTATGTAGCTGAGGAGCATTCTTCACAACATGATGACTATCTAATTATGAATCATGTTGAAACTCAATTTCTTCATCCATCTTTTCCAGCAAGCTGAGATCTGTAGACTTTGTAAGCCGAAATCTTCGAAAAAAAAAAAAGATAGTTTAATTTGGATTTAGGAAACTAAGGAATCATTCCCAGAAAACAAGTTAATGATCATTGTGTACCACTGATCTATCACCACAAAATTGCTAGGTAAGAAAGAGCCAAATTGCCATATATTCTTCCAAGAAATTCATTTGCAAATTGCATTGCAGTTCTAGATCATTTTTCTTCTTCTTCCTTTGCTTTATCCGTTCCGGACGTTAGCGATCATCAAGGAGATTCTGATCTTGTTGGCAGCACATCTAAACAGCTCGGCAGACGTGACACCATACCATCTACGAAGATTCGCCAGCCAGGAAATTCTTCTTCTACCTGGGCCTCTCATACCTCCCACTTTACCCTGAACGATGTTCTTCAAGATACGGTATTTACGTCCATTTCCCATAATGTTGCCAAGGTACTCCAGTTTTCGTTCTTTAATTATCAGCATAAGTTGTGGCTGGCAGTTTATTCTGTCATTTTTATATATTTATACAGGGTGAGTTTTTAGTACCGGCTCGGTCGATAACTCCACTACTGTAGAAGATAGCGAAAAAAATTGTATATAAAAGTTGTAGCCACGGATATGCTCCTTGCTCAGAAAATATTTAGATTTATACAGGGTGATCCATAACTACGTGGTGATGCAAACATGCATTTTTTTAAACGAGACACCCTATATATTATTCCATATTCAGATTCTACTAATGATTTCCGTTCTTCCAATATAGGGCATTGTTACATTATACAGGGTGTTTCAAAAGTTATGACCATTTTTATATCCAAATCGCGGACAAATGAACGTACTGTATATCAAAAAGTAATGAATCAAAAATTATTTTTTTACATGAGAAGATTGAAAATATCCTCTGGTTTTAAAATCGGCTATAAAAGAAGCCTATTCGTATACAAGGTGATGTAGAATGCAAAATCCAAATTTTCTCTTTTTTTTCAAATGTAACCCCCAATATTTTATTATTCCAAAGAATTGCTTTTAATATGCTCTTTCATCTTCGTATAGCACTTGTTGTACCTACGTCCATCAGTTTCCGAGATATTTCGATTTTTGGGGTAAATTTAAAATATAGCCTCTATTTGTGTACTGAAATTTATCTATTTTGAGAAAGTACTATCTGATTTGTTTTTTATTTAACGAACAACTAAATTATAACGTCTTGATAGTATTTGATGAAGTCAAAACCCTAAATCATCGAGATAATAAAGTCAAGTATGCTGAGGAAACAATTTTGTAGGCGTCTTGCATAGTTATCAAGTAGTTTTATCAGGTAGACCTTGAAAAATTGACAGTTTTTATAACTTACTCAATAATTCCGTACTGTGTGAAAAACTAGCTTTGAAAATTAATTTTTCCATTGAGGGTATTTAGGAGAATCTTTGAGAAATTGTCTACTTGCCTCTAGAATATATCAACTATGAATAGCAATATCCAGAACGGAGGCACTCTAAAACTAATGCGTTAGAAATATTGAAGAATCGTTTTATTTGGACTGTGTCGTTTCATATTTCATAGCCTACCTGATACATCTGCTTGATAATTATGCATGACATCTATAAAATTGTTTCCTCAGCACACTTGACCCATATTATCTCGTTAGTTCAGTGTTTTGACTTGATCAAGTATTATTATCGCCTTATATTTTAGTTGTTTGTTAAGCAAAAACAAAATTTGGTAGTATTTTCTCAAAATAAATAAATTTTATTAAAGAAATAGAAGGTATATTTAAAATTTGTAGAAAAATCGAAATATCTCAGAAACTAATGAATGCAGCCATAATAAGTGCTATACAGAGATGAAAGAGCATATTAAAAGCAATTCTTTGGTATAATAAAATATTGGGGGTGACATTCAAAAAAAAGAGAGAAAATCTAGATTTTGCATTCTACATCACCCTGTATACGAATATGCGTCGCAAGATTTTTTTATAACGTATTTTAAAACTAGAGGATATTTCTAATCTTCTCATGTAAAAAAATAATTTTTGATTAATTACTTTTTGATATACAGTACGTTCATTTGACCGTGATTTGGATACAAAAATGGTCATAACTTTTGAAACACCCTGTATAATGTAAGAATACCCTATATTGGAAGAACGGAAATCATTAGTAGAATTTTAATATGGAATAATATATAGGGTGTCTCATTTAAAAAGAATGCATGTTTGCATCACCACGTAGTTATGGATCACCCTGTATAAATCAAAATATTTTCTGAGCAAGCAGCATATCCGTGGCCACAATTTTTATATACAATTTTTTTCGCTATCTTCTACAGTAGTGACCGAGCCGGTACTAAAAACTCACCCTGTATATTAATTTATTTATTTATCACAAACCAGTGCCACTCGAGGGCTTGTGACCTTGTATGAGGTATAAGCGAATAAGCTATGGTATATACACTACAATATGTCCAACTTACTTCAACTTATCTGCAGCCAGTTTGGTTGACCTGCTTCTATTGATGTTCTTCCTTTCTTCTTTCTTCCTAGAGCTAGACCAAGACCATATACCCGAAATTTTGAGGCGACATAACAAACATTATGACGTTTGTTGACATGTACTATAAAATAAGCGCAGAGCCTTGATACTCTGATAACCAACAATGAATTGACTTGACTGTAAAGAGATAAATTAATGAGTTATTTCCATTTGCAAGGTTTTGTGACAGAGAGATGCTCAATTACATCGGTTTAAATCCAAATACAAGCACGTGCGATTTTTTGTAGTTTGAATTAAATTTTTTATAATTGGTACATTGTATAATGATTCAAACTCTACAGTAATACATATAGCGTTACAATTTTGAACAATAGGAAATCTTAAATACCGTTGTGCGTCATCTGCGTAATGATGACTGAGATATAAAGTACGCGGATATAAATAATTTCGGTACTTCATCCACCTTTGTTAAAGCTTCTGATCTGTTATCTTTGAGTTTTCACGCCATCGCTAAGGTAATCCTCGAAAATCGACACGCTTTCGTGACCCAGGTGGTTGGTTCCCTTACCCAATATGATCTCAAGGGTATCAAATCCTTCTTTGGAACATGTCCCAAATCGCATGAGGCATGATGTCTCATGTCCACGACAGCGCTGTTTTGATCTTTCGGATCTCATCAAGTGCACCTGGATAAATTCCGGTACCAGACTGATACGAAAGCAGCGAACCAACAGAAACAACCCCTCTGATAGAAAATACCCCTACCGGCATCGAACTACACTTTTGGCTCTAGTGCTTTCTTTGTGAAAACATGGAAAAAATGGTTTCTCTCTTTCTTTCTCAATGTGAGCTCAAGGATATCATAAGCAAGGATGGTGAGGTATTTGCCGTCAGAGTAGTTAATTCTGTTGGATCACTGCCTTCATATCAGCCTTACCCAGTTTCACCTAATGAAATCACGAATATCGAAGCAGCTCTGTTTATCCCATTCAGAACAACATGTTCGTAACAAGGATTGTGATATCCTTGAGCTCACATTGGGTAAGGGGAAATCGTTTTCTTCATGTTTGCCCAAAGGAAGCATTTAAGTCAATAGTGTAATTCAACGTCGGTAGGGGTATTTGCTCTCAGAGTAGTTGTTTCTGTTGTCTCACTGCTTCCATGTTTCCAACTGCTAGTACGTATTCTATATATTCTATCATGATTCTGTAAGATGGATCATCAGGAATGCAATCTAATCCGAAACTATCAGTCTTTAGGCAGACAATGTAATTTTGGACATCAAGGACTACTGTGACTCTTAATAAAACTAAGTCTATGGGATTTGGGAGGTGTCACCAGCATTTATGTTCGTAATGTTCAAATGTGAAAGTCCATTCCACGTTTCGATTAAGTTCCTCTGTCAGAGGATGTAGGGTAGATAAGCTGATTTCTTATACTTGACAGCTCCATCGATATTGTTACGTAACTTTTCAGGAAGCATCCGCTTTTAGTCTCAGAAGAAAGTTTAGCTAGTCTCTAATAGTTTTGTCATTCCTTCCGGTTTAAAAGCGCATTCCAACATCTGCACGCCCTTACTCTATTGCAGTAGCACAGCACTGCTGCGAACGAGGTCAGATGCGCCTGCAATCGTTCGGCCATTCTATAAAGTAATTTAAACTTTTCAACAAGTTCAAAATTATATGGAAGTATATAATTACTGTGTAGTTGAAATTAAGACGTGCTGGCAGAAAATCGTTACTCACATTCTTCCGGTTCTGGCCGACAACTTTTGCTAAGCAGACGCTGGCGCTGCCTTCAACCCTAATCAACCAAGACACCCCTTTGAAACTATCTCTCAATAAGATATTGTTAATGACCGTGATCTCTTGAAATTATATACCTGCTAACTTGTTAGCAGAAAAAAATATATATCAGTTTACCCGACATCCCTGAAATCAACAGTAGAATAGAGAAATGCCTGAAACCACATAACATATAAAGATCACATCGACCTTCTAATAAAGCTAAGAAATTATTTTCAGAATTCAAATCAAAAACTGAGTATTGGCAGAAAACTAATGTTGTATACAAGATTGATTGTGCTGACTGCGAGGGAACTTATATTGGTCAAACTAAACAGTATTTAAAAGAACAGGATCAAAAAGCACCAAGATGATATTAGAAAGAATTAAAGATGGCACTGCTCTCTCAAAACATGCACTAGAAATAGGACATAATTTTTATTTCAATCACACGCAAGTGATGAACAAAGAAAATAACTAACTCAAGAGGTGCATCAAAGAAATCGTCCTCATAAAAAATTACGATAACTCCATAAACTTCAGAACTAATGTTGACAAACTCCATTTACGATAATTTAGTCAAATAATTTCTGCATCTTCCCAAAACTATTTTCCGACCTCACCGGCTACGTATTTTGACTTCATTTTAGATCTCAAACCATTTTTGTTTTTCTGTCTATGCTTTGTCTTTTTTGTATGTTTTTAATCATTCTCAATAGCTTGTCCGTCAATAATACCACTCATTCTAGCCTCGATCCTAGCTTAGACGTAGTTTCGACACGCTATGTTTGTATTTTACAATATGTGTCTTTAAGTTCTTTCTTGTTCTACTTACTATGATATTGCAGGACTTAACGATCAAACTGAAGATGGTTTAAATCAAACAAGCTGAAACGCTGTTGGCCATAGAGGACAGGTTTTTTTTAAATAATCATTTTTCAATACACTTGAGACATCAAGATGCGCGGATACTTCAGGTTCTTGACAAAGAATGGGT
This sequence comes from Callosobruchus maculatus, assembly GCA_951848785.1. Lineage (NCBI taxonomy): Eukaryota > Metazoa > Arthropoda > Insecta > Coleoptera > Chrysomelidae > Callosobruchus > Callosobruchus maculatus. Next base: position 2,576,158 of record CATOUR010000032.1, read on the forward strand.
GAGGGGGCTTATCGTGGGAAGCAGACAGAAATAATATATATCTCTGAAGAAATAAAGCCAAGTAGCTAGACTTGATTACCCTGACCATTAACCCTTAAATACTATCGTGCCATTTCTGTTACATTATTACGCCATTGGCATTTGTGCATTTTCTTAAGAAGAACTTCATTTTAAAAAGTTTTTTTATCAAATGCGTACATATAATAAAATCAGTTTCAAGGCTAAGACAGGGTATGCACGTACTTTGAGTTTAACAAGTCATACAAACTAATTCTGATTATTCATATATTAATACGAAAGATAGAAATAGAAACAAATGCTAAGAACAAAACCCAACCGTTTGTTTTCACTTTAATGCAATCAAATTGGCACTCACAAAATTCGCTGCAATTTTTCTACGCAATTTTCACAAACTATTTTGATGCATTCTAAACCAGAGATCTCCGGCACATATAACACAAATCCAGCTCATATTTTTAATTGGGGGCATATGTAGCGTTTTTCTAACCGTTCGGATTTTATTTGAGCAATTTTTTCTGAAATACCACGAAATTATTTTATATTTTCTCATCGTTTGATTGAATTCTCTCACCAAATTACATTTCTCTTTCCGACCTTTTGTGCTCAAAAGACTTTTGTAGGACTTGACGATTGGCTAATATCGGTAGTAGGTAGCGACATGTTCCTAAATGTCGTACTTTTTTTTAAGCCCAAATGTGGTACTTAGGCAGTTGTAGATAATAGGGATATGAGAAATGTTATTCTCTTAGGAGCAAAAGCTGTTACAGAACCTTTTGATAGCGTTCTTAGACTTCATACGCGATAAAATTATGATTTTAGTAAAAATCACAAACCACCCCCCAACTTTGGAGCACTGTAGAATGAAAACCGTTGGTCGCACAAGGAAAATGTAAAAACCAAAATTGTAAAGAAATTGTTGTTTCCATATATCATTTAAACTTTTTGTCAATAGCACTTACTACAATGGCGCTATTTGTCGAATACCGTCACGAAACAGTTTTCACCCCCTCCACCCCCGAGCGGCAAACCCCAGAGGTCGCAAATTGCAAAAAAATCTAGCGGTTTGTTCCTAAATGTCGTATTTTTTTTAACTGAATGCATGACGTTAGGCAGCTGCTGATAATAAATAAATGAGAAGGTGTCATTCTTTTAGGAAAAGGAAAATGTTACACGACTTTCTGCTGAAGCTCTTCGTCTTAATCCGCGACGAAATTCTGATCTTAGGGAAAATCACAAACCAATCCCTAACATTGGCGCACTGTAGGATCAAAACCGTTGGTCGCATACGAAAAATGTGAAGAACAGAATTATGCAGAATTTTGTTCCCTCCATAAATCATTTGAAACTTTTATCGATATCACTTACCAAAACGACGCTATTCTTCGAAAATCGTCGCGAAGCAGAGTTTTCACCCCCTCACCCCCTCACCTCACGAGTGGTAACCCCCCGACAACATTGAAACTGGACAGTTGTCATTTTAAAAACGTTTTTTCATGTCAAATCGATTACGTAATTTCAAGGCAACGAATCCGAATCCTCAAGGTAGAAAAACTTGGCGATATCTTAGAGTATGATATCTTTCTGTCTTTCAATAGAACAAAACTTCCGGAATTGTGCGTTCATCTCAAACTTTCTTTATCTTGATATCCCAAAGTAGGGATTTGCTAAGCTTAGTTTGTGAATTTTCTCGTAAGTGAAGTTTGCTTCAAGCTTTTATTAGGAGGCCAAGGAATTATAATATTTTAGCACCATATCGTCGCAACATGAGATACAGCAGACGGCAACTCAGCTTGCCAATAAACCAAAGTAATTGCGTTAATATTCGCAATTCGTTTCAAGGCTTTCAATTGCTGACTTGACGGTTAATAAGTGAATTGTTGTCACAGGTACTTCGCCTGATAAGTTTTATTTTTTAAGGTAAGCGTTAAACGTTGTAATCTATTTCGACACCCAGATATCACAAATCAAACTATGAATATCAAAATATTATTTATACTGAATGTCTTATCGGATACACGCATTTTCGTAAACTTGCACAACAAAAAACACATACTTCAACATCCAATCATCATGCAATGCGTGAACGTGTTGACCGTAAGATTTGTATAATTTTTCCTTGTTTGCGATTTATTGACGCAGATCGATTCAACTCGATTATAGGCACTTGAACCACATCAGGACTTACTACGAACTTTGAAACTATTGACAGTATGCATTAATACGTGACATCTGTGTGTCAAACGAAAGTAGGTGGAAGTTCGGGCCATTGAAAGATTTGATTTTGTTAAAGGGGTGATACACGTACGAACTTTAAGTACGCGGTTTTTAAGTTCGCGAACTTACTCGGCTCGACGCGGTGACACACGTGAAGTTGAAATCACTCATTTTGATGATTTTCCTAAATAAACAACACTATTAACAAACTCCAAACACAACAAGCGTTGCGGATCGATGGCCTGCCGAAACAAAGTGGTGGCTCGCTGCTCGCGGTACGAGCCGAGACAAGCTACGAGCAAGATTTCAAACCAGTTGGCTCGCCGGCGGTTTGCGCGACGGTTTTAAAGTACGCGTGCTTACGGTGACACACAGGCGAAAAAGGTCGTCGAGCCATAAGTACGCGTACTTACTCGTACGTGTATCACCCCTTTAAAATGTATTAATCTTTCTAAGTGCATGTTCACTGTTGCATTAAGTCCAGAAACCAGCACCCACGTACATTTTTTATAGATGTCCATTTGTGCCCTACTCTGTTTGTCGTGAGGTAAAACATATCATTTTGAGTTTCAGTTTTCGAGGGTCCTTCTATAAACGTCATCAGATCTATCGCTATCAACTTTATAGCTGTATCCAGAGACAAATTGGTTTGAACATATGACTGTCATGCCTATGGGATATAAATATTTGTTTCGCGTTTTGTCATTTTTTTGTGAACAGTCTAGTAATTTTAATGTTATTCTGATAAATTACGATCACTTCCACTGCATATTTGGTTTTTCATAGTAATTTTTGAAGCTCAGAAATATTATCGCCTTTGACCTAATAGTTGATAAATATTTGTGTACAGAAATATTATTTCTAGTATTACCACTATTATCATATACATATGGCTTCAAGTAGTATACAGGCTGTCCCTGAGTTTCCCTGGCACGTGATCACGTGATATTCTCGTAGCAAAAAAAATTTCGAACGAGAATTGCGTGATACCTCAAAGGGTCTATCGTACCTACCTTACAAAACATTTTTTTGTGCTTCAACCCGTAAAACTCACCTCCTACTTTTTTTCAAACATCGCCCATCGAACTAACGTTTCCATACCGGATGAGCTCGGTAATCCAAAGAGACTATCCTCCATCGTGTCGACGAGAACGCTTACATTCTTCGGACATATACACAGAAGCGATAATATGGAGAAACTTGTAGTTCAGGGTCATACCCCGAGTGGGCGGCGCCGTGGCCGTCCCCCTACACGCTGGGTGGATACGACGAAACAGTTGCTGGATATGAGTATAAGGAGCGCCACTGGACTGACAGTAAATCGCGAACGATGACGAGCTACAGTTTTCAAAACTATTGATGATATTCGTGTCGGCAATACTCTAGCTCCGATTTAATGCATTTTACGAGTTCACAACATGTCTGTTAAGACACTGTGACTTTGGTGATGACATAAATAAAGTCGCCATTTTATTTAAAATCTTGTAGTACCTTTGACTTTAAACACAAAGCTATTTTTTCGTGAATTCAATTTCGTGATAAGGCTTGCTTTAAAAAAAAATTCTGCTTCAATCGCCAAAACAGCCCACCCCTAACTAATTTACTTTCAAATTATAAATCCACAACTTTCATCGGAAAAATTGAGTTCCTATCTTAATTGAAACGTCGTAGTACCTTACTCTTGTGCCCCTACAACAGTTTTATCGTTTATTTCATTGTTTATTAACACACCCTGTTCCTTTTTATCGATCACAGTAATATAATTACTTATTGATGACCGGTTGATGAAGCGTGATGTTTTAAGGGTTCGAGTAAACCATTTTTTTTGAAAACATGTTATGATAGGTCATTCAGTACCTACACTTAAAAACCTAATTAGTTTTTTTTTTCCTTTTTTTGTTACGCAAATACCTATGCCTCAGATAAATTCTTGTATTATTAATCTTATGCTTATGGACGCATGAAATTGTAGGTTTCAACGTAAAATCAAAGGCAGTACAAGATTTCAAATGAAATAAGAGTGTCATTTATGTAGAAAAAGCTATATGGTGCTATTGGAAAAAAAACTGGGGATGAGTTTTAAGGTTTGAAACAAAGAAATGCTTTAAAGACCTGATACCTATGAACATCATTCAGTATGAGTATGAAAAAATAGGTTTTAGTATAAAATCAAGGGTACTGCAAGATTTTAAATGAAACAAGGGCTATATTGATGTATGAAAAGCTATAGGATCCTATTTAAAAAAAAGTTGGGGGAGTCTAAGTACAAAAAACAATATTTTGAAGGCCAGCTATAATAGACCCTTTGGTACCTTGTACAAAACCACTCAATTCTTGTTTGAACTTTTTTTTTGTTACGAGAATATCACGTGTCAAGGAAATCCAGGGATACCCTGTGTAGAACAATCCTTTCTTACTCTATCTGTTGTTACTGGTTGGTCTTAAAGTTACATATTGAAAAAAGCATGAGTTGGCACCACAGATTACTAAATATTTTTTAGTAGTCTGTAGTTGGTGCTATTGGGCCATAATATAATCATGTTTATTATCCCTGACGTCTCGAATAAGAATTTCAGTAATGGATGTACTTCAATTTGAGAGCACAAAATGCTGTTCGCAATAATAGGTATGATAATTATCGGTATGTTCATAATAATAAATATCTTATCTGCTATTATGTATATTTATGTGCGGTGCATTCTACACATTAGCTTATTTTCAAAATACTATACAAACGGTTTTGATGCAGAGTTTTCCATAGCGATAAAGAACTGTAAGTACTTCCAGAGTGTTTTTTCTTTGTGTCACTGTCGTCTTCTCACTTTCCCCCATTAATTTTCTTCCCATAGAACTTTGTCACTGCAGATACATTATGGACCGAGGGTGTATCATTTATTGTAAGATGAATTCACTGACTAAGCCCCAATGAAATCTATATAGTAAAGATTCTTTACTTATTTCCGTCTGCATATCCCTGTTGACATAATGGTAAAATGAGTGATTATTTCACTGGTTAGCGTTTTGAAAAGCAATATTCTACGAAGTTGTGGTAGCTCGTAGTTGGAAAATATATAGGTATTTGAAAGGCCATGCAATGGTATTAATATGCTCAGAATTCGCCATTGTACCTCATTGTCGGTAACAGAACTATTAGGCGGTTCAATAATTTGAGAATGTTCTACACTTCCTGCCTACCTTCCACACCATATGTCATCGATTTCCAGAAAATACTTTTTCAGATCGTTATTGTCTACCTACATAACGAAAATCCACGTCAATCATTTTATTCAGAGGCAGGCAGGAGTGCGTTCCCAAGATCCAGGTTGTTATTATTTACTGTGTTCACAAACACGATGTTACCTTTTACAGAGATCCGCTGGACTTAAATCTTGTGGAATTGCTAAAGTGGTCTTTTAACATTGATGGACTGCTATAACCCAAAATTTACTCAAAAATATAACAATAAACGAACACCCAAAAAAAGTTGCTATTTATATTCTAACTAATTGTGATGTTATTTTTACGGCTGTTTATCTGATAGCTCGTCGAGGGTTCGTTGGGGTATACCGGTTTATTAGTCGGGGAGATAGCGTCAAATTTTCACGGTTATTAACTGAGAATTTACAGTTTCGTGTCGATAGGTACAGCAATGTCCTAGATGTTCATAATGGTAATGTGGGATTGTAGAAAACAAAAAATAGTCATGGTGCAGAGAACCGCAAATAAGTCTAAAATCTAAAGAGTCCTTCACTTCCTTGTGCAAGTGCAACAAATGTTGTTTTATTTAAATATTTTCTGATTTTAAAACATCTTTTTGTAGTATTTTGCTATAGTGTTTTCAGAATTTCCTCAAGTTTTCTGACAGTATTTTATGCATTTGTAGTGCATGGAACTCTTTGTTTACACGATTTATAATACTTTACCTTCTCTTGTTTGGAATCTCGATAGTGAGCCATCTTCAAGAAGCTTTTTAGGGCCACTTGCATTTACGAAGGCAATATAGTAGATTTAAGTCGAAAATCTAACCACATGACATTTTTAGAATCCTCTTTAACGGACTGTGAGCTTATCTTGTTGCCATCCTCTTCTGACTTGTTCTTCAATATGATTGACATTGACATTTAAACAAATAATATATGAGTGCAACGGTAAAATGTAGGGGGCGCAGCAGTTTCTTAGACCTTGAATAAACCTAAAGGTCATAAGTATATTATCTGTTCAAATTTTGCATCAGAGGTAAAGTCTCCTTTTTGAAATACTGGATTTTTACCTTCAAGTAGCCCTTTTTGTTGCCACAATTCAACAAAGATTTGCATATTACGGATTATATATGACTTCACTAGCTTAAATTTGGCTAATATAATGTACGACCCTAGGGGAAGGCAACGAACACAGACTTTTCTGATAATGGAGCTTAAAACTACAAAATACATTATGAGAATTTGAGCCTGAATTCTGCATTTAAATGTGATGCTAATTAGATAATATTTATGGTTGTAATTTGTCGTACATTTCAGTATGTGTGTTTTTGACTATTCCGTAAGACATAGCAAAAGGGTAGCTTAATCATCTAGCTGTAAATTATGTACCAGTTTCTAGTTTAAATGGAAAATCTAATAGTTAAACTTTAACTGCAAGCAAACATGGTTATTTAAACTTTATGCTAAATGGCTGAGGTTTTTTTATAAACAACATGCTACTCTCAAGTCAAGTCAAGCTGACGCGACTCCGTGATCTAAGATTGCAAGTCGCAAAAAAAAATTCGGGATATTTTACTGAAGTTGAAAATTTGAAGATAGTAGATGAAAAAATGTAGTCAAGTTGATTGACTCAGTACTTCCCACACATTCCGATGATACCAGTTTTATTATTTTCCCACAGCATGAAACTATAATCTAAATGCCCCTGCAATCAAATCATCGCTCGCCCGACCACAAAAAAATGTAGTCAAGTTGGTTGACTCAGTACTTCCCACACATTCCGATGATACCAGTTTTATTATTTTCCCATAGCATGAAGCTATAGTCTAGATGCCCTTGCAACCAAATCATCGCTCGCCCGACCGCCAAAAAAGTGGTTTAGGAACTTCTTTCACAGGTCAATGGACAATCTATCATGAATACAACAAATTTTTGAATTTTACAAACCCCCACCCCCCAACCACCCCAATTTCACCCCCACCCAAAAAAAAGTAGAAAATGATCAGGAACCCCTAAAACGCCTAAAAACGAAGTTTGAGGCATATTTGAAATTTTCCATTTTTTACTAATTACTCCACCGCCCATGCATCGATTTTCAAAATTGTAGCAACATTACCTACTACGACCCTACATCATATCACTACCCAAATTTCATCAAAATCCATGCAGCGGTTACTGAGATTACGAGGCTAGAAAAACGCCAACAGACAGACAGACCGACAGACAGACAGACAGACAGACCGACAGACAGACAGACCGACAGACAGACCGACAGACAGACAGACAGACAGACAAACCGACGGAAATGAGTGACGTGGATTTTCGTTATGTAGGCATCATAAAACGCCCAAAAAGTAGATTATTTCAAAATCGAAAATTTTCGCGATCACAATACTCCCCTCACCTATCGGTGTGGGAAGTAAAAATATGTTAGCAGCAGAATTTCTATGACTTAACATGTTAGCTGCGCGCATGTTCATGTAGAGGGTATGCGAACGATGTGTTGGTGGACGATAACTACTCCCCTATTTGAGTTATAAAAAAAGTCCTCAAATAAAAAATGTATTGGAGAGCCATAAAATCTATGTTACAAAAATATCTACCATTATACAGGATGTCCTATAAATGTGTGACCAATGTTACATTATTTAGATATAATCCCCTGTATAATATTGCATACTTGGACTTCTTTTGGTCGATTATAGTATGAGCTTATTTATCACACATGATACTTATACCGCAAAGTCACAGCCTTCTTAGTTGCACGATGCGATATTCAATTTTTTCTTACATCTACTTATATCAAAAATGGTAATTTGCGCTAAACGGTTCGTTTCAACTATCTTGATACATAAAGTACATGTATAATGGTGATTATTTTTGTAATATAGACATGTTTTATTTGAGACACTTTCCTATCTCGAATAGTGAAGTATCTATCGTCCACCCACATATCACAGAAGTCACAGAAAATTTGGAGCTAACATATTTTTTCGTGATGAAAATATCGTCAACTAACTAGGTATGTGCAAATTCTTAAATTCAGTAAAATACCAGGAAACTTTTTGTTTTGCGACTTACGCAGGCTCTCAAAATCTTAGGTCATGAATCTGGGCCAGCTAACGACATTTTTTCTCAATATCAAGAAAGCCTACATTAATAAATTCTGCCCTCGTATAATGGTCCGGTGTAATTTGACGTTACCCTCCGGACCATGTCAGTGGCCAGCGTGTGACCTGCCACTATCATCAAGCTGCCGCTTTAGCATTGTGCAGACAAACAAAATTGTTATTTTATTCTTCTAACCTATTCGAATTCGCTAGCCGATAGTGATTCTTGTTGCAGGTATTGTGGAACAAACATTAAAATATGCATATTCTTAGTATCAATTGATACGCAGCTCATACTCACCCACCTGTATCGTTTAATTTATGTTAACTTGATTTAGATTCTGTCTCTTATTTGCATTGCATTTCATATGCAATTCGTGATATGTATATTATGAGTATTCCGATGAGCAATAAACATGATACTATTGATTGCTGTTGTTGATTTTTTTTAATGGTCTTCAGCTGTAAGAATATGTTGTGAGATATCATACAGAATTGCTGGAAATTCTAAAAGAACAAAGTAATTACTATATTAGAGAAGTGCATCACGAATCTCAAACATGACAGTGTGATTTTGGTGCTTAAAGGACCACTGACCAACGCTATCATCAATTCCACACATCCAGTCACTAGAATTCCCAAGATCTCCAAAGATCTGTAAAACGTTCAATAATGGTTCACAACAGTTTCTTGTCTATGTTCAAACGCCACGTGCAGCACACCAAATGATGGATATACATATTATTGTTATTATAAACAAACTATTTGTACCTTTGCTTCTGTACCAACTTCACTCCAAGCTCCGTAATAAATGCTGACTCAATTTTTTTAAACAGGGTCCGCAACATTTAGAAACTGAGACAATGGCTCAAGATGGATTTTTGCCATATCCGGAAGGATTCGCAACAGATGCAATTCACCATTCTCATGATCCAGAAAACTGGAAAAGCAAGTCACTAGCACCACCCATTGAAACGAGTGCTAATTACAAACACAGTGCACCTGGTGTATTTGAGGTAACGCTAAAAACTAATAAGAAGAAATGATGAATGATGTCAAAACACAAACCCTTCACTGCTTACTTTAGTTATACATATTCAGCGCTATTAATAAGTCAGTCTATTTTCACAAGTAAAAACCTCCACTGTAATTTTGTTGCGACGGATTGCCCGAAAAAGTTAGTAAATTACAATTTCACAGACTTTACTTGCCACTTGAGGCAAGGCCCACCTAGTCATATTCTTTGCACACCATGCTGGATTATATAAAATACTAAAAAATGTATTTAAAGGAGTATCAGTCCAGTTTATCAAAACGTATTTAAAGGGACGCTACCAAAAAGTCAGTGTTAATCAACAAACATCTACATACAAATATATACATTCAGGTGTACCTCAGGGGTCAATTTTGGGGCCTTTGCTGTTCTTGATATATACTTCAGATCTGGAGCAAAGTATAAAAACATCTAATATACAATTCTTTGCAGATGATACGCAGATGTATTATTCATTTGAAAATAACGTCATTGAATTTGCTAACAGGGTTTTGAATGATGATTTGGAAGGAATAAGCAACTACTGCAGTCAGCATAACTTGTCCATAAATCCATATAAATCAAAACTCATAATTTATTCCAGTAGGGTTCATAAAAAAGATGTTCAAGACAAAATTCTTGTTAATATTGGTGGAGACACTGTATTGCCGGTAGATAGTGCAAACAATCTTGGTCTAGTTATTGACGAAAATCTCAAATTTACCTCACATGTCAATGCTCTGGTTTCCCAATGTTATGCTACACTGAGGGTGCTCTATTGTAATAAAGATATATTGTGTAGAGCCACGAAAAAAGAAATTTGTCAGTCACTAATTATATCTAAAGTAACATATTGCCTTATCGTCTATTACCCCTTTTTAGACTATCACAACAAATATCGCATACAAAAGATATTGAATACATGTTGCCGATTTGTAAATAACCTCCGAAAGTATGATCATATTTCCAAGCCAATGCTTGAAATTGGATGGTTAAAGTTGAATGATCTCTATGTATTCCATCTTTTGATATTTGTACATAGAATGCTACGCACTGGCAACCCTCCATATCTGTCCTGCAAATTAACAAACAGGGGCACAGCACATAATATCAATGTAAGGAACACCTCATTCTTAAGTATCCCAAGACACAATACAGCACTGTTTCAAAAAACTTTCCTTTATAATGCTATTAGACATTATAACAATTTAGATAGGGACTTAAAATCAATAAAGTCTGCCAACAGTTTTAAGATAAAGCTCAAACAGTTCTTTTTGCGTAAAGCTCAGGAAGATCTAAATGCCGCATAATACAATAATACGTAATTAGTAGGGTCTAGATTTCCATTTGCATCTATCTGAATAGGTATGTCATTTATTGCTGCTGTAATGATTATTATAATTTTTTTTAATGCAGTAATGTATTTTTTTTACGGTACTTAGCCTATCTTGTATTTAGTAATACTGTTTATATGTTTTTTTTTGTTACTTTCTTATTTTTTTTATAATCTGTGGCATAGATACATATATTCATATGATTATATTAATTAATTAATTTATGTACTCTACACTTGCGCTGCTCAGGAGGTTAGGTGGAAGAATAGATCTCAATCTAAACCTCGCCTTCTGGGTAAGCAATCGATTTATTTTTGCAAATAAAAGGCGTTTATTATTATATTTAGAATAACACACATGCGAAATTCTATACACAAGATATGTATGTATACGTTGCTGAAGATGTGGTAAATAATATACTGGTCAACCTTCAAAACCTTTTCAGTACAGATTCAAAGTATTCTGCTATTCTATTCTATTCTCGAGTGATGTAATTCCAAAGCATCTGAACGTCAATACACATTGCAGTATCGGTGCAAAGAATGTGCCTATATAAACTCAATCGTGACTACATTGCCAATTCGTCAGTATACTATGACCCAGCATATCTGAACGTGCTTCAAGGTAATATTTGGTTAATTTTATTCAAACCAAGCAACTGGCCTTACCTAAGTTTTTCCAGATCTCTTTATCGTTTCTTCTTCGACCTCGAACGAAATGCATCATATTACGCACTCATAAGACAAACAACAATGAAATACTGTGGTTTTAATATTATAGTTATTGACAACGCAAATGCGAGGTTATTCATGTTCCGAGCATAACATTGGTGTAAGTTACCATGACCATTATATCCATCTATATTGCTTTTTACGTGAACTGAGCATAGTAAGATGCAACAGCTAGGTAGTGTTATTTTCTTATTGGCAATGAAGGTTGATCTACCTGGATCAGTGTATTTTAAGCCATTCATGTACCTAATGCTTGCCATATGAGAAGATTGGCTCCATTCAATCAACGCTTGCTATGAAAGTATAAATAGTAGCATATAAGAAGAACACTTTTCGATTTTTAAGGGGTTTTTAAAAGCCACGTGTACAATATATATACCTAAAAATTTAGCAGTATGCAGTGTGTCAATGTTGTATCATTTGAGACTTGAAATAGTTTATTAATTTACACCAAGCCAACTACATAAGTTTTTTTTATGTGCAAGATTATCGACTAGTTCTAAGGTTATTGAGTAACCACTACTGATCATTGTTGTATCATCGGAAAATATAATTAAATTGCTGGTTTTGGTACAATTTGGTCGATCGTTAACATTTATTAGAAATAATAATGCTCCAAGCACTGAGCCCTGTTGTACGTCACTTGGTACAACTGTCGTAGAGTTAGAGTTAGAGTACTTATTCATGTTTGGAAGACACGCGCTGTTTTCTGTTATTGAAATCAGACCTTATCATATTTAAGCTTGACTCAAGGATGCCATAGTATGATAGTTTATCAAATAGGATACTAAACTGAATGCAACGAAAAGCGTTTCACAGGTCTAGGAAATTGGCTATACAAATTTGATTTTTTCAAAAGCTTCATTCACAGACTCAATAAACATGTTGATTGCTTTCGAGATTGGGCTTTTTTAAAACCAAGTTGACTTGCTGCAAATTAATTATTTCATTCAAAACATTCACTCATTTGATTCTTGAATAGAATTCCACACATTTTTGAAAATATTGGAACAACTTACTTACATAGGTCTGTTATTAGCAGCGTCATTGACATCTCATTATATTTTGTTGCTTTCTAGAAATACGAATATACTAGAACAGGAAATCCAACAAGAGACATTTTGCAAGACGTTCTAGCAAAGCTAGACAATGCCAAATACGCCCTGACATTCTCCAGTGGCATGGGCGCCATCTCAGCAGTTACTTTTGGATTACTTAGTAGCGGAGATCATGTTATAATTGGAGATGATGTCTACGGGGGCACTAATAGACTGTTCAGCCTAGGTTCATTATTGGAACGACTTTCGCGGATTTGACGGAGCTAACTAATTTAGAGAAGGCTATTAAACCTAATACAAAGGTAAATTTTATTATTGTCCCACTGGATGGAATTCCGATTTTTTTGTTTTTCTGAAAACCAATGGCAATAAGGCATCTGATCTTGCATCGGTTTTAGTTTTGATGTAATGATAGAATTATTCTACAATGAGTCATGCATAATAATAGGGTTGATAAATCTGCTAGGAAGTGCAGCATAGAAAATTGTTTCTTATGCAAGGAACAAACTTTCAATTCAATTTCAATTTATTTGTATTAATGATTACAAACATTGTCACATCGAAAGCAATGCTTGTATGAGGTATAGGCATATACACATACGATAATGTAGCTAACCTATTGCATTTATCCTATCCGTTGAATTATCATGGCCTCTATTCAGTTTTGGAGTTAAATCTGTCCTGTCTTTCTCCTGGACTGAAACGAACCTTCTGCAGCCTTCCACATGCTTTCGTTTCTTGAACAAAAGCATTAATATGATGTCTGATACATAAAATTTTGACATTATTCTCTTATGATGTTTGACTTCTTAATACCCTATACCCTAAAATTTATTATACAGGATGGTTCAGTTTTTACCAGCAGGGACTTCTGCTCAGGACAGGGCACTGATTCTAAGGTGGAAATTACTTATAAACATATTTGCGCAACAGATTTGTTTTCAAGATGAAGCATGTCAAATTTTGGAAAAAAAACTTCTTTTTTATCAATTTCTTAAGATCGTTCAGCCGTTTTTTTCTAATTTGGCAGCATTGATCACTGTAATAAGACGCTAAGTCAGGATTGATTAAAAGATAACCTCCATTTCCAGTGGCGGCTCGAGAGGCAGTCCCACACTCAATATTAGCAAAAAGATGTACGCTACTGACCTTAAAAAAATTGTAAGATGTTTTCATGATCAAACATATGAAAATACAACATTTTTATCTCTCGATGTCTCTTCGTATCGCACAAAGCTTCTATACATGCGTCCTAAAGCCTAAAGAGTCTGGTTTCCCAGTGCCAAAGTATATGTATCTTAACCACCTTTTTAGGACATATGAACTTTTCTATATGAATTTGAATTTGGGTCAGAAGTACGCTTTTGGAAAGTTAACTTTTGTTTTGCCTTTCTTTCCGACAGTCTATCAAGTGGTTTTAATTTTACTTCCCACACCGATAGGTGAGGGGAGTATTGTAATCGCGAAAATTTTCGATTTTGAGATAATACACTTTTTGGGCGTTTCATGATGCCTACATAACGAAAATCCACGTCACTCATTTCCGTCGGTCTGTCTGTCTGTCGGTCTGTCTGTCGGTCTGTCTGTCGGTCTGTCTGTCGGTCTGTCTGTCTGTCGGTCTGTCTGTACGCGTTTTTCTGTCCTCGTGATCTCAGTAACGGCTGCATGGATTGTGATGAAATTTGGGCAGCGATATGCTGTGGGTTCGTAGTAGGTAATGTTGCTATAATTTTCAAAATCGGTGCATTGGCGGCGGAGTAATTAGCAAAAAACGAAAAATTTCAAATATTCCCCAAACTTCGTTTTTAGGCGTTTTAGGTGTTCCTGATCATTTTCTACTTTTTTTGGGTGGGGGTGGAAATTGGGGTGGTTGGGGGTTGGGGGGTTGTAAAATTGAAAAATTTGTTGTATTCATAATAGATTACCCACTGACCTGTGAAGGAAGACCTAACGACATAAATAACCTTTTTAGGTCTATCCGAGCATTGCCTTATGCCTATTACAGAAACTAAAGGACTTAGAATTTTTTCCGATGTATACATACGAGTATTGCTTTAGATCGTTCTATATTATGTAACGAAGAAACTGTTCAATTGATTTCAATGAAATTTTGACACAGTATTACTACCGTGTCGGGGATGGAAAATTGGTATGGTTTTTATAAATCGTGCCAGCAGCGGCGCAGAAATAATAAAAAAAAATAAAAATATAGAAACAGCTCAAACTTCGTTTTTAAGTGTTTCAGAAGTTCCTGATCATTTTCTGAGTTTTTTTGGGTGGGGGTGGAATTGGGGTGCTTGGGGGATGGGGGGTTGATAAACTGAAAAATTTGCTGTATTCATAATAGGAAGTCCACTGACCTGTGAAGGAAGATCTAGCGACCTAAATCACCTTTTACTTCCCACACCGATAGGTGAGGGGAGTATTGTGATCGCGAAAATTTTCGATTTTGAGATAATACACTTTTTGGGCGTTTCATGATGTCTACATAACGAAAATCCACGTCACCCATTTCCGTCGGTCTGCCAGTCGGTCTGTCTGTCTATCTGTCGGTCTGTCTGTCTGTCGGTCTGTCTGTACGCGTTTTTCTGTCCTCGTGATCTCAGTAACCGCTGCATGGAGTGTGATGAAATTTGGGCAGCGATATGCTGTGGGGTCGTAGTAGGTAATGCTGCTATAATTTTGAAAATCGGTGCATTGGCGGCGGAGTAATTAGCAAAAAACGAAAAATTTCATATATTCCCCAAACTTCGTTTTTAGGCGTTTTAGGAGTTCCTGATCATTTTCTACTTTCTTTTGGGTGGGGGTGGACATTGGGGTGGTTGGGGGTTGGGGGGTTGATAAATTGAAAAATTTGTTGTATTCATAATAGACTACCCACTGACCTGTGAAGGAAGCCCTAGCGACATAAATAACTGTTTTAGGTCTATCCGAACATTGCCTTATGCCTATTACAGAAACTAAAGGACTTAGAATTTTTTCCGATGTATATATACGAGTATTGCTTTAGATCGTTCTATATTATGTAACGAAGAAACTGTTCAATTGATTTTAATGACATTTTGACACAGTATTACTACCGTGTCGAGGATGGAAAATGCGTATGGTTTTTATAAATCGTGCCAGTAGCGGCGCAGAAATAATAAAAAAACTAAAAATATAAAACAGCTCAAACTTCGTTTTTAAGTGTTTTAGAAGTTCCTGATCATTTTCTGAGTTTTTTTGGGAGGGGGTGAAATTGGGGTGGTTGGGGGGTGGGGGGTTGAAAAACTGAAAAATTTGCTGTATTCGTAATACGCTGTCCACTGACCTATGAAGGAAGATCTAGCGACATAAGTCACCTTTTTAGATCCATCTGAACATTGCCGTGCCTATTAGAGAAACCAAAGGACTTAGAATTTTTTCTGGTGTAAACATACGAGTATTGCTTTAGATCGTTCTATATTATGTAACGAAGAAACCATTGAATTGATTTTAATGAAATCTTGACACAGTATTACTACCGTGGCGAGGATGGAAAATGCGTATGGTTTTTATAAATCGTGCCAGTGGCGGCGCAGAAACAATAAAAAAACTAAAAATATAAAAACAGCTCAAACTTCGTTTTTAAGTATTTTAGAGGTTCCTGATCATTTACTGAGTTTTTTTGGGTGGGGGTGAAATTCGTGTGGTTGGGGGGTGGAGGGTTGAAAAACCGAAAAATTTGCTGTATTAATAATAGGCTGTCCGCTGACCTGTGAAGGAAGACCTAGCGACATAAATCACCTTTTTAGGTCCATCTGAACATTGCCTTGCCTATTACCGAAACTAATAAGGGACTTAGAATTTTCTGTATACATACGAGTATTTATTGCTTTAGATCGTTTTGTATTTTGTAACGTCGAAACTATTAAACTAATTCTAATGAAATTTTGACACATTATTATTATTACTGTGGTGAGGATGGAAATTGCGTACGCTTGTTAGAAACCATGTCAGTGGCAACGTAGCAATAATCAAAACCAAACTAAAAATATGAAAACAGCTCAAACTTCGTTTTTAGATGTTTTAGGGGTTCCAGGTTGTAAAACTGAAAAGTTTGTATTATTGATAATAGGCTGTTCATTGAGCTGTGCAGGAAAGACCTAACGGCATATGACAATTTGGGGGGGGGGGGGTACTGGCGATGATTTTGTTGCAAGGGGATCTCAGACTAAGGCTTCACGCTATGGGAAAATAATAAACTGGTATCACCGTAATGTGTGGGAAGTACTGAGTCAATCAACTTGACTTCATTTTTTTTTTCTCGAAAACAAAGTGAGTGAAAATATATTAAGAAACACAGAGGACTAAAGGACTAATCTCAGGATAATGTCAAATACTTATTTAAAGAAATAACATTAAATTTGTTTATTAGTTCCTCTCGGTCTATCATTTGGACGCATTAAAATATTAAACAATAGACGGCAGCAAATTCAGTCTCAGTGGTGAATGTGTCTAAAAATTTGCAAATGTAGACTTAATACAGTTACAGTTACCCTATTGTTTTCTTTGGCGAGCTTAATGTGGCACAAACCTATGAAACTGAATTATCTACTACAAAGTAATGTTGCAACGCCTAACTGATTATTAATAACTTGTGCGATAACTGACTAAAAAACTGTTATAGCTTTAGTTGTTTTCCCTCAAGATCGGTTTGTTTATCCTGTTGTGTTACATATAACTAATTCGATCTGCTTCTAGGTGTTATGTTGAAAATAACTCTAATACTAATATCCGTTCTAGCTGATTTGGTTAGAGACACCTACAAATCCTACCATGAAGATAACAGATTTAAGAGGGGCTGCTGCGACTGCAAAGAAACACCACATCACTCTAGCTGTGGACAACACCTTTCTAACTCCATATTTGCAGAGGCCTTTAGATTTGGGAGCCGATTTGACTATGTACTCTATTTCAAAATACATGAATGGACACTCCGATGTCATTATGGGATCTATTGCTACAAATAACGAAGTGATATATACAAAACTGAAATTTGTCCAAAACGGTATATTTACTTGTAGTTTCTACCATCTCATAGCTAACTAGTCGATAAATGGTCAGAAATCACTTCGAGTTTAAATAGATAATGTTAGGTAAGATAAGGTTCAAAACTTAGCTCATGTACAGCCAACATTTTCGCATTTCTCTCTTAATTACGGAGATATATAAAAATTAGTTATGCGATGCGTGTACTAAAAAGAGTTTTGATTACACACGGTATGAAAACTAAAAGTTTCCGAAGTAGTTCGATCCTGAGGTTTTTTTAATGGTCAGCCTCCCGCAGAGGCTGAAAGCCTATGGTGCTGCAGAAGCGCTGCGGGAGGATAAGTATTGGTGCACGTGGCTTCGAAACGCTGTAGGTTGTAGCCGTTGGGAAACAAATCCTCCGATAGCTCATTCCACAGCCTCGAAGCTTTACAAAAGAAGAAATGCTGGAGGAGACTGGTTCGGGGAGTAGAGACCTCGACCTGGTAACGATGAGCTCGCAGAGACCCTCTAGTATTCCTCATTGGAACAGCCTTTGGTGTTATTATCTGGGAGACCTCACTCGAACATCTTCCGTGATAGAATCTGTAGAACAGGGATAGGTCAGCCACCCTTCTTCGATGCTCCAGGCTATGGAGGCCTTTGTGAGGTTAGGCGTACCGATTAATCTAACTGTTCTCTTCTGGATAGTGTCCAGAAGCTTTAGAGAGTACTTCGGAGCGCATCCCCATATATGGGAGCAATACTCCAGCGCTGGTTGCATCTGTGCTTTGTAGAACAGCAGTAGTTGCTCTGGTGTGTACAGCTTCCTACAGCGGAACAAAACTCCAAGCTTCTGGGATGCCGTTTTAGCAATACTGACGACGTGGTCATGCCAGGACATGTTATTGTTGATGTTGATCCCCAAAATCTTAACGGAAGGTGACTCGACTATGGGGTGACCCTCCATTTTCTCAGGTGGTGATCCAACGTGAGACTTCTTTGTAAGTGTTGCTGCCTGAGTTTTTTGTAGGTTGAACTGTACTTTATTTGCTAATCCCCACGCGACAATTGTTTTGATATCTGCGTTGATCTGTGAGGCATACTGCTGTCACCGACGTACCGTGTCCTGGGATGATAGTGGCTTGCCTGGTTCCATGCACGATATTATTGTGCTGTCATCTGCGAAGCTGTAGATTGGATTGGATGATATTTCCAGCAGCTCGTTGATGTACACCAGAAACAGTGTAGGGGATAGGACAGACCCTTGAGGAACACCGGCGTTAATTGGAAACACATCTGATGAACAGCCTTCGACTACAACAAACAGAGATCGGTCGTCCAAAAAGCTGTTCAGCCACTGGCGCAGGCCAGTCCATAAGCAGCGAGCTTGACCAGAAGTCCGTCATGCCACACTTTGTCGAAGGCTTTCGGTATGTCATGTGCAACAACATGGGATTCGCCATGATTGTCTATTGCTCTATTCCACAAGTGAGTGTTGTAGGCGAGGAGGTCACCCGTAGACCTGTGCTTACGGAAGCCATACTGGCGATCATTTATGTTGTTATTGTTGTCCAGGTTTTTTAGGAGCTGTGTGTTAATGACAGTTTCCTTAACCCTAGACATGATGCTGAGTGTCTTTATTTTAGACGTTAAACAGGCTTAACTTAATTTATCAAGTAAGTATTGAGTTTACTTAAAAAAATTACTACTTTTACCTTTCTTGTATTCAACATTGCTGTCTACGAGTCTACAAGTAGCCCTTACAAAGAAGACGACAGTGATTAATAATAAAGATCCCTTATAGACAAAAATGCCAATGTTTCGTCCGTAAACGTGATTTTTGACGTAAAATCCAAAACACGTCCAATATGGATAGATAATTAGATTACCTCTAAATTCGGCAAAATCACAATATGCATAACATCTAGTCCTAATGGGACACTACTTAAAAGATCTAAGAGCACCAAGTTTAAAGGTATCATGAGAATATGAATTATGGAGTCAACATTACAGACAATATGGTCTAGCATGAATATGTTTTCAATTGCAACAGTTGCTGATGGCAAAAACGCGGATACCTATTTAGAGCCAGAGAGTCTAACCAACCTTCTCACACTGTATACCCACCAGATAAATCCAGCTTTATAGCCACAAAGTATTTCTTAATAACCAGCCTCCTTACACTGTAGTTGTATATAAAGCCTATATAGGAGTTGCTTCGGCGCCGGCTAGCGTTAAGGCGCGACCTCCTGCCGCCTCCTCACTTACGTGCGGCTGGTGACCTCTCGCTTTTCTACCGATATCAGTATTCAAACGGAACCACCTCCTCTAAACTATCGTCGTCCTTCAAACATCAAGAACCCAGTAATACCTTTTCCGCCAGGCTATCCAGGCCTCAAAACGGAGGGTCAGAATTGTTATGTTATGTTTCTTTATTTCTGTAAATACAGGAAATATGCTACTGCAAACAATATTTGACTAACTTTTCACTTCTATTCAGGCACCCCACTACAAAATATCGATTCACACATGACTGCTCGAACAATATTTGCAAAAACATCACAAAAATATGTGTTCGACTAATGGTGTTGGGTAAACGCTGAAATAAGTAACCGACATAACTTTTCAGCAATGGGTATAATACCAGGTCCTTTTGACTGTTATCAAGTAAACAGGAGCTTGAAAACCCTTGCACTTAGGATGGAGAAACACAAAGCAAATTCTCGGTTGGTTGGCAAGTTCCTGGAAGGTCATCCCAAAGTTGAAAAAGTGTTACATCCCGGTAAGTTATCGATCAAGCAACTATCTCACTCTTGTTGAAATTTCGCGACAGTTCAGGGATGCAACAAACAGGCCTTGCTTGCTTATCTTGGTATCGTTTTATAGGATTACCATCCCATCCTCAACATGAACTATTCAAAAACCAAACAAGTGGTGAAAGTGGTACATTCTCGATGTATTTGGAGGGTGGCCTAAAGGAATCCGAAGCGTTCTTGAAGGCTGTCAAGGTATTCACTCTAGCTGGTAGTTTAGGAGGATACCAAAGTTTGATCGAATTGCCGTAAGTACTAATATACGTTTAGTTGTTAATATGAATTGTGATAACAATACCTAATCAAAAGATGGATGTCGTCACTAAAACGCTATACAGAACCAGAAGCCTACTAAAATATTGGCGTGACCGGCAATACTCTAGCTCCGACTTGATGAATTTTACGAGTTCACATCATGTCTGTTAAGACATTGTGACTATGATGATTATTCGCAGTGACTCATCTACTTGATGCTTCCAAAGACAATGTCTCTTTAATTCAATCTCTAAAAATTAGCTGTCGTGTTGTTTTTGATTCATCGCACTATACTACCTTATGACTAATACCACATATTTTGAAACATGCAACAAAATCGTGGTCCAGCAGGATGAAGTTTCAATTCTCTAGAAGAACTACACAGTCGAGCAAGTACGAAAAACTTCAGGCCGCGGATAACACTTCGATTAAAGTGAAACCGTGTATTTAAAAAATCCTGACTTCTGACAAAATTAATTTTAATAATTTGTTAGTGTCAATCGATAGTTAAAATTCATACCGAAACCATCTTCTTCTCTACTTGTTCCTTCCAAAGACAACGCTGTTCAATTCAACTTCGGAAACATATCTTTACCAACGTTTTAGTCAGGTTTTTCAGTGACCAGTTTTGTTAGGAAGTTCTGAAAAAAGGTGTTTTCTGGCATTTGTTGTAAATTATTTGAAATTAATTTGTTGTCTACTATTTTATACTTTGATAAAAGCTAGGTACGTGATTGTGACTTGAGTTTATTCGTATTTCAACATCTGTGCTTTTGAGTATGGGCCAGTAAAGAACGATGGCTATCTGGTTTCTAGTTTTTCCAATTTCGGTTGATTTAACAAGCCTATTGGCTAATGCTACGGAACAAGGATAAACACATTGTG
Organism: Callosobruchus maculatus; assembly: GCA_951848785.1. Taxonomy (NCBI): domain Eukaryota; kingdom Metazoa; phylum Arthropoda; class Insecta; order Coleoptera; family Chrysomelidae; genus Callosobruchus; species Callosobruchus maculatus. The sequence goes on from CATOUR010000032.1 coordinate 2,597,804, forward strand.
ATAAATAGAAATTTCCTAATCAAAAAGCAACGTAAGAAGGAAACTCGGGAAAAAATAGTTAAAACCGGACTTCAATAAATCAGTTCGTCTGAAAAATAAGTATATTGCATTTCTTGCCTTTTACTATTACCAGTACTAGTTGAAGGCCAACCCTTCGGTTGGTTCTAGTCAAATAATGATTTTTTAATTTGACATTTGTAGATGTCGATGACGTTACTGTTACTCTAAATTCCGCATTTATATTGTTGTTCAAGCAACTGTTAGTTTCTTGTATATAGATTTACGAATAAATCATATTATTTCATTCCAGATGCAAAATGTCCCACGCTTCAGTCGAACCGAAAATGAGAAAACAGCTTGGGATTTCCGAGAACCTTATTAGACTCTCCATTGGGTTAGAGGATCCTGAACATCTAATAGCAGACCTTGATCAAGCCTTTAAGAAGATGGAAGAATAATTTTGTATGTTTGCTAAAGGATCATCCTAAGCTTTATTTATTCATTAAGTATAAGGGCTACTTACAGGTTCAATGAAATGCAGTGTTAATAATTTGTAATCGTTGCTGTACAGATTTTACGAATGATAAAAATGTGTAATATCTCTTGATACATCTTTCTATGTAGACTTATACTACCTTATCACTGAATGCATCTAATAAAGGATAAGCCACAAAAACTAAAGTTTGAGCTGATTAAACTACGTAACATCCTAGGTTCACCTTGACAAGTGAAAAAATGTACTGGTGGTAATAATTATTGCTATTGAAGAAACCGCGCAAAAAACAAAAACTGCTAAACCGCCAAAAATGGAATATTAACATAGCTGTGGCTTGGCTGACTAACTGAGGTTTTTGAACTAAGCTTAGTATTTGGTTATACTCCTTCCGAAAAGTTCTTATTTCAATATGATACTATTGCATGCTACTTTGGTCGTTTTTTATATTGGTTGGTGCGTGGTAGTACATCCAACATAACTGACAACTTATCGAATGTCAAAAGACAAAACAAGCTGTTCCTTGATGTGTATTCCACTGGAAGAACCCTGTGCAAAAGTGTTACCCTAGGCGAACTTTTTCAGTATTCTGCACTCGCACGGAGTGCACTAAAATGTAACCAGTGAAAAACGCTATAATATTAGTGAATTGTTGGAATATCCATACGGCTGAAAACTTCAGGTATGTCACTTATCTCTACCAAAAAATAACCTGGATGATATATCAAAACCGTTTCTGCTCACGCATCAGAATCGTAATATTTTACTAAAGTATCAAGTCAGCAGCAGAAACAGCTGAACTTTGCCAGTGCAACATTTGAAATACGAAGATTATTTATTATACTTTATTTAAATTGTATCTAAATATTTATTCACGATAGTGAAGTGTTTTTGTCATATATATGACTATGACTTCTATTTGTATTCTTTTCCGATTTGGAGATTATTTATTTTTATTCTGAACTTTGTTTGATGGTCTGTAGTTGTTATAAAAATCAATTTCACGCTTTTCGCCAATACAAGGAATACTTTGCACCTAGATGATAAATAAAAGAAGGACGGAGGCTTTTGGTAACAAGAGCCACCAGTGCAGGCCTAAAAGTCGGCCCTTCTGCACCTATCCTTACTCTAGTTCCCAAGTCCAGCACTGATCGTAGAGATGAGGATGGCTTTGGGTTCTGCCGATCTTATATCTTTAGGTTCATAGACCCTTGAATCCAGTATAGTCTGCCAGTATGTACCGAGGACGCCTCCTCTTCGCCACAGCGTGCACACGTCGGATCGCTTGCTACCCCCATCATATTCAAATGACGTTTGAATGTGTTATGGTCAGATAGCAGACCCAGAAGTAATACTAGCCGGCTTCTGTCCAGTGAGAGACAGCCCTACCGCCTCCATCTAGACTTTCTCTCCGTCTCATAGGATGTTGGTTTTGCAACCAAACATCTGCGTTCCTTTCAATGATACCTGCTGCTAGCCCCACGGTCGGTCGGCTCAGGACCCAGAAAATTTTTCCCGATCCTTGCCTTCCGAACGCATCTGCCGTTTCATTACTGCAAACTTCAGCATGACTCGGTACCCACATAAGTGACAGCTGATGTAATTGTCAGTGGTATTTTTGTACCTAGTGTCCGTAATGTCAGCCAAAACCTGTCTATATGGCATACTGATTTAAACCTACAAGCACTCAATCCTATCTGGGTGTCATAGCAGATAGTAAACCATCTCTTAGGCCTCTTTATTTCGTGATTACGAGAGGGACAAGCTACAATCGCATATATTTCTGCTTGGAATACCTTGTGTCCCCCAAAAGAGAGAGGGAGAGAATCTGCACCCAGAACTACTAAAATACAGGAATTTTGATGGGCCTAACGCATCAGTCACATGAAGCGAGTTTAATCGCAGTGAAAGCCAAATCAACTAATTCGCTGTAACGTTTCAAAAATCCATCTTCACGCACATTTTTGCGCATGTAGGTCTCATTGTTTGTATCGCACAGCTCTTCATATCTCCTGCTGTACACAACTGAAAATCGTGTTACATCGATATTGCCCTATTTCAACGTGTCTTGCTTCCTCACTTCACTCAGAATGCCAAACGCTTTTCACAGATATGTCTTTGCGCACGTGGACGTGGCATTCATACAACAGATTTCTCTGCACATGCCTACTCGCAGCGAGTGCCTGTCACACGACTCGCCCGAACCCTGCAATCGCGGCGAGTAGTGCACTCGCGGCGATAAAATTGAACATGCTCAATTCCACTCGCAGCCAGTAATTTATAGTCGCACGCACAGCGAATTTGCTTGCAGCGATTTCACTCTCAGCGAGTATCCGCTTCGTGTGACCGATGCTTTAAGGATTACTTGATGGCGATTTTTCTTGAAGCAAATATTTGGCACTTAAGCTTTTGTTCGTCCAAGCCTCTGTTATCTTGATTAGAAACAACCTACGATATTCAGTTTGCGAGTTTTTCTTTCTAGGCGTTACGCACCAAAATGCGCATAGGTATTTATTTATAATTATCAGCTGCTAACGACCAGGTGCAGGGTTAATACCCATTTCAAAATATGCGGAAGCTGCTTTCAAAATTTCAACAGCTATTTTTTTGAAGTGAGCAGTAAGTCTACCACCATGCAAAGATTTTTCCAATTAATGTGCCATAAGTAAAGCAATTATCAGGCATGATCCAAATTCGACAGCAATTCTCATTAACCCTGAAACCATAGCTGTTCGTTTCTTTATTACCTGATTATTCTGTTAAACACCCGCAGTCATGCAACAGCCGTTATAGGGGCCCCAAGTGCCCTGGCAAGACGACTGCAACTGCTGCGATTCCGATAATGAATTAAGTTCGATGTATAACGACGGAACACGAATCTCAGTCGCAATTAACGGAGTAACAGGGCAGTAAAACTTTTCTAAAAATGCTATAAAGTTTAATTAATTGTACAAGGTAGCTAGCTAACTACTGCGAAAATAAGTCTTTACTGGGATATTTTAGCATGGGCGTAGCAGTAACCTGATGTGTCAAATGAATGTCAAATGATACTTTAAGGCATAGATCACTAATAAAGCCAATTTTCTGAAATCGCTTCCTTAACAGACCTTGCCGTCACTGCACTTTGCTAGCAAAAAAAAGACTGAGTAATACTTATTCCTTCATCCAGTTTACGAAGGCCTGGAAGTTGCAAAAAATATTTATCAGGTTCTAGACACCAACTGACAACATGATAAGCTTTTAAATTAATCATATATATATAAGAGATTCGAAAAGTGAGTTAGTGCAGCAAGCTACTTACACAATTTCGCTCCAGCCATTAAGCACAGTAAATATTTGGCTGTTTTTGCGCATTTTGTTGATCGGTGGCCAGGGTGACATAAAAGCGTACGGTGTAATTGTTAATAGTAGTAGTAATTGCTCTTAGTTTATTATCTCTTGGTGCATAAAGTGGTCTTGATTTCGGGATCCCAATTTGGAAGTTTTTTTATTCCAAAGGTATATTTAGATATTGCTGCCCTACAATATCTATATCTAACCATGCATGATTAAAACTGTACAATAAAATAACTAACGACCTGAGGAAATACATTGGGATCATCAGTTCAAAAAAGGCTCAACAGTTAGTATTTGCCTCTATTTGAACTCCAGTTTTATTGAAATAATGTAGCATAATGTGCTGATAAAACTATACATAAGTATTCCTTCTCAAAACTAGGTCTCTTCTCGACAACAACTTGACCAATGCATAGGCTTGTTCTGCCATGGGTCATTTGGATATAGTTTACAACGTTTAAGTCTAATAGAAAAGACCCGTTTCCACGTGAAAAATATGTCGCGACTTTATTTCCATGACACCAAAAATCGCGTCATTTTAAAACATGCAAACCACAAAATTACGTTGTCACCCCAACAATTTGAAGTCATGGCATTAGTGTCACGATATCAGAATCATGTCGGCATTTTTATGACATATTTTAAAACAGCAGTGTCGCATTCCCAAGTAAAATATGAGACAAATCCTGGTCCATGCGCATGCAATTTAAAAAGCCGCAGCTAATCTATCTCGCCGTTGGACTTATCGCCTTACTAGGATTTTTTTGCACTATTCCTTTCCTTTGTGCACTTTCTTCACCTATAATTAAACTTGATACTCGCGCAGATGCCACAATCACTTCAATGGATGCCATTTTTAATTTACTAGAAAAATCGTGATATTAAATACATGTAACCAATCACTAAAAATGTCACATTGTCATGACTTTTAAGTGTCGCATGAAAACGAGCCTCAGCATTATTGGGATGACAATACTTTGTTGTTTTGATTCTACGAATGAAAGGAATCTAGTGTGTATAATCATTTACATATTGTAGTTTTTCCAAAAATGTATGTATATGTAGATGTTTTGAACACTTGCGGTGTGATTTCAGAATTTTTAATTGTATCCGTGAAAACCACGCACAATGCCTTGCTTTCTGCGGATTTCAGTGGTATTTTTTTACCATTTTATTCGATACTATACAGGGTGGTCCAATAAGCGCGCGGTGCTCCCTGGCGGCCATACCGTTTAAATTAGACGAAAATGTTTGAATTAAAAAGCGTTTCCTTTTAAATGTTCTACATTTAGAAAACAATTTCAAAGATGGTGGACTTCCAGATATACCGGAAGTAGGCATGAACTTCCTTATTTTAAATGAAACACCCTATATATTATTACGTTTTTGAATTCAGCATCGATTTTTAGGTCCCATTTGTTAACCATTATTTATGTCTGCGAAGCCGATTTTTGGAGTTATTCAGCAATTTTTACAAAATTTGACGTTTGTAGTACTTTACAGGAAACGTAAATATCTCGGTAACTGAACTAGAAAGAAAGATACGCTTTCGGTTTTGAAACAAGCAAGGAGCGTGTTTGTGTTTCAGTAAGATCGTTGTTTCAAAAGAACATTAAGTCAATAGACTAGCAATTTTTCAGATTTTACAAGTTAAAAACGTTAAAAACTTTTTTTTCAAATGGGATGGTATCATAAGGTTCTTTCCAACAGCATATTTTGTACCGTCCATTGAACCATCATGAAATTATTCGGATCGTTTGTGGTGCGCATGCGTTGATTTTGGATGGTTTCGTGACCTCACAAACAGGAAAATCTGTTGGAACGGTTCCTTGTCTTATTTCACTGGCCTCGTGTCAGTTCTCAGCTATCAAAAAAAATAACCTCGATTTCACTTCAAAAGCCACCGTCAAAAGCCAGGACGCCAAGAGCTTTATTAAAATAGATCGGGGCCTCAGTTTTCTGACGACGTTTTGGTGTTAGTCTATCAACCACATCCGAAAAATGACGATTATTTGGGTAATTTTAGCCATGAATAATGGTTGCCACTCACAACCAGGTATTCCTGTAGCTCTATAAACAAAGAACCTGGGTTATGTATTCCATTTCCAGTTTGACTTTGGTCAAGCTTCGGCCAACAAACGAGCCAGCCAAACAACATGCAACAGCAAAAATAAAAGAAGCAAAATCAAATCACACTCAATCTCAACACTGAAGATTCAAGGAAGCAAGAAAACAGAAGGCGCATAGAAATGACAAAATGCAATTGTGCGCCAAGCGGGCGATTTACTTTCTACTGCGCATGTCAGTCCTCACAGTCCTTACTCTGGACCAAGTACCGATTTGACCGTACAGAAACCGTCCCATGAACGGTAACGAAATCTGTTGGAACGCTTTATGGACCGTTTCATGAACGGTGACAAAACGTGTTGGAACGCATTTCACGTTCTGCGCATATCCGTGACGATACTTTGTACGGTATTCAGGCCTGTTGGAAAGAACCTATAAGTTTCATCGGTGGATGCGAAATTAAATTCTCTTTCACTTTTATCTAGGCACGTGTGGTTCTATCTTTGACGGTTTTCAAGATATCTACGGGTTTGTAATTATGGCGTAGGAATTGGAAAAATCGTAGGTGGCGTGGCTCGCAGACGAAACAATTGGCAGAAAACCTTTCATCCAAAGTGTTTCGGTCTCTAATACTAAAATGCGCTATCGTTCTATCTACCTGTAACCACATTATTCTTAAAAACTCCATTGGTAAATTTTTCAACAGATTCTCAAAATTTTCATTTAGAAAATTTTAGAAAACATTATAGTTCGATATGCGGTTTCCAATAATACCACCCCAAATGCTTAAGCTCCATGCTGGTTGTCAACAAACCTCTCAAAATTTGGATTTACGTCGGCATAAAAATGTAAATTATGGCAGTTTACATGGCCGTTAATGATAACGCTGTAGCTACATTTTGTAAAAAAAAAATAAAAGAACTTCACAACAAGGAGTGCACCTTCTTGGACTCGAGCACGACTCCAGTTACAGAAATTCATTCAGTGTTCAAAGTCTCGTCTTTCAATTGCTTGATTTAGCTGAACGTGATAAGGATGCTAGATGTACTCCGTTAAGATCATGTTCACAGATGTTTGACCAATGCCCAAATAGCGACTACATAATTTCTGCTGTAGTACTGCTATGCGGATCTTCAACTACAATTGCGAGAATGTCAAACTCACTGTCTTCATGTATTACTACTACATGTTTCATTCTCTCATACTTTACACCCACATACATCCAAATTTTGAGAAGTGCGTTGACAACAAGCGTTTGGGGTGGTATTATTGGAAACCGCACAATAAACTAATGTTTTCCAAAATTTTCTAAATGAAAATTTGGAAAACCTGTTGAACAATTCACCACTGGAGTTTTTAAGAATAATGTGGTTACAGTTAGAGAGAGCGATAGCATATTTTAGTATTGGAGACCGAAATACTTTGGACGAAAGGTTTCCTGCCAATTGTTTCGTCTGCGAGCCACGCCACCTACGATTTTTTCAATTCCTACGCCATAATTACAAAACCGTAGATATCTTGAAAACCATCAAAGATAGAACCACATGTGTCTAAATGAAAGTGAAAGAGAATTTAATTTCGCATCCACCGACGTGAAACTTATGATACCATCCCATTTGAAAAAAAAGTTTTTAACGTTTTTAATTTTTCAAATTTGAAAATTGCTAGTCTATTGATTTAATGTTCTTTTGAAACAACGATCTCACTGAAACACAAACACGTTCCTTGCTTATTTTAAAACCGAGAACCGTATCTTTTTATCGTGTTTAGTTTCCGAGACATTAACGTTTCTTGTAAATTACTACAAACGTCAAATTTTGTAAAAATTGCTGAATAACTCCGAAAATAGGCTTCGTAGACATAAACAATGGTTAACAAACTTGACCTAAAAATCGATGCTGAATTCAAAAACGTAGTAATATACAGGGTGTTTCATTTAAAATAAGGAAGCTGATACCTACTTCCGGTATATCAAGAAGTCCGCCATCTTTGATATTATTTTCTGAATGTAGAGCATTTGAAAAGAAACGTTTTTTGTTTAAAACATTTTCGTCTAATTTAAACGGTATTGCCGCTAGAAAGCACCGCGCGCTTATTGGACCATCAACCTGTATAGCTACTCTTCTTAAATAAACGCTATTATTATTACATATTAGAGAGTTTTTGGTCGGTCACGGCAAACGACAATTTCGTAATGGTTATGGTTAACTTTGTCGTTAATAACGATAACTTTTCGTCGCAAAATGTAGAGTTTTTGGACGCGTCAGACTTTAAGGAATCGAACTGTTAGTACTGTCACCGTTGACAAGTGTAGGAATTTTAGGTTAATTTGGACATTCTAAACAAAATACGTGATTAGATCGTCATTTAGAAAAGTATGGAGGAGATTATTGAATTAGTGCTTGCAAGAGGCGAGGTCAATATGCCTCTAATAAGATCTCTAATCTTGCAAAATGTGTTTGATGGTCCAGACGTAGCAAATGTCACATAAAAATAACCATAAAAGCACAAATAACCATACCGCTAATCTGAAGTAATTAACCACGTCCGTTATGTTTAATAAAGTAAACTGTGTGTCAAATCGTTACTGCGCAGACTCCAAATAACGATAACCACGATTTCAGTGACATATGTGCGGACCAAGAACTCTCTAATAATGTGTGATACTTAGCCGGTATGGCCATGCTATCGTCTGGTCAAAAAAAAAGAATGAGTCGTTAGTTTTTATAAGTGCTTTTAGGAAAACTATTTTTGCAAGGTACTTGTTACACATAACTAAAATTTAAAATCCATAGTGAATGCATCTAATATGTTATAGAGTTTGGAATGACGATACTCTCAGACACATTGGACAACGAGAGAGCGAACCGTCTGGCTACGATAGGAGCCGTCATGCTAAAATATTCATAGCGAGTATGAAAATCTGTCACTCGAACGTCACATCCAAATTTCAAGTTTGTAACGAAATCGTCAATAAGATTGAAGAAGAATGTATGCTGCTGATCAGGAGGGATAAATTGAAGATCATGAAATGGACACCGTTGAAATGCGTATAAAGAAAGCAGTCCAAAGAGAGGGAGCAGCTAAAGATAGGTTAGCCAAATTACAATGTACAATTTCAGTATGTCAAGCCAATACTGCTGCTGATCAGGAGGGATAAATTGAAGATCATGAAATGAATACCGTTGAAATGCGTATAAAGAATGCAGTCCAAAGAGAGGGAGCAGCTAAAGATAGGTTAGCCAAATTCCAATGTACAATTTCAATATGTCAAGCCAATACCTCATACAAGGCGTAGCCTTCGAGGTGGCAATATTTGTATTGTATAGTACAAATAAATAAATAAATAAATAAAAATAAATATGGGTTGTACGCTATGGCTTTTGAATGAATGCAGAGACTTTCAACCTTTTGGTGGAGGTTCTAACAGGCTATTGCCTACTGAGCAGATATTTGTCACTCATCAGAGCGGAGAGAGGCCCCTTCTGCTCCAGAATGATGCTGAAAAGAGGATGAAAGATCGTTCCACTTCCTAGGCAGCTGTGCTGTGTACTGCAACCTCAGCGTTGAGATATTCGGCACGACGAAGATTGGGGAGGAGTCACTATACTCGGTGGATGGTCGAAAATACTGAGTTTCGTCAAGAGGTCTGGTAGGTTCGACAAGGAGAGGCTTTCCAGGACGTAAGGGTTTTTTTGGTGTTTTCAGTATTGGTTCCACGGGGTTGGCAAAAAGGACCAAAGGCCGCCCACCTGCCTGGCTTCACCTCCCCATCACTGCTACTACTATTACTGTATTACCTTGATTAGTAACAGTAAATTCCTATCGTTATAGGTTTAAAATGCCGTACCTTAGTATGGGCATAATATGACCATAAATGGTACGCGCACATAATCGGCATCAGTCGGGCGGGACGGATCGGAAAAAAATACTTTCTATGAAATTTAATGGACCAGCGTACATATGTGCGGACGGTAGGCATCGAATTTTCAAAATCCGGCGAGAATATAACAACTAGGATTAAATGCCAGCCAAAAGCATATCACGAACCTTTCTTTTGCTCTAATAGGCGATCGAGATGGACATTTTCCTTCAGTAATGGCTTCTCTTGTGGCCCCCAGTAGAGAATGGAATTTAAAAGGCATCATTCTGAAGTAACTGAAGAACCTTTTTTCGTCATTCGTTAAGTCCGAAAATTAATGTACATATTTCCCTAAAACTGGCCTTCTCTGACATACTTCATGAACCCACTCCCGTCTACGCTTTCTACATTTTTGAAAATTTCTTTCTTACAGAACAATCGTCAACTCGTCACCGTTCGAAGACATATTTGCAACTGTTTCCCAATTCTTCCGTCGATTCCGATCAGATATGTGCGATACCCTAATGAAAAATCCGTACCGTACCGGCCGTTCCATCCGTCCCGTCCGTCCGATGCCGATTTATGTGCGCCTACCTTAAGAGCTACCGTGCGCGGGTGATCTTATTTGCCACTGTGACTGTTTCATCAAGTCCAGGGATATATGTGGGGATGCGTGCATGTTACGACGTGACAACCGAGTGACATTTTTGTCCACTGTACCACCGCAGGTGACGAACCTGTCATTAGGCTAATATAATGTTGGGTCTATGCCATAGCCGCACGTGTACGTGACAAAACGATCATTCCAGTGACGAAACAGCCACGGTGACAAAGATCAGTACTTTTTGGCGTTCGTTACAACACTCTCTCATCAAAATGTCATAAGCCCGAAACAGATATTCAAATCAAGCGAAAATCTAAAACTGAAGATTTAAACTAAAATAATACGTCTAGGTTCTAAGTAATGCAAGACGGATCGAACAATAATTCTAACTAAAAGAATTACAAATTTACGTGTCAGTAGCTCGTTCTGTTCATGTACTACATTTCGTGACAAAATTTAAAGAACCGAAAGCGGAAGAAAGAAGCGGTCGCTGAGCAGATGCCGAGCAACAGCGCATTGACAGCAACAGTCCCGTCAAAATTGTAGGTTATATGTTGTTGTCCGTCACGATGACTTCGGTGCACAATACGAAATTTACGTTTGACAGCAGATATTGCGCAATTTTCGCCCGTTGCTTGACGTCTGCAAGATACGTGATAAGGCTGCTGTTTTGTTTAACTATACCTAATAGAAACGGATTTGGAGGATGGTTAACTACTTGCTGTTTCTCTATAATATAGATGTTCTATTGTAGGTCTTTTGCACAAAGTCATGTAATCCAAAGTTTTTTGAATTCCTAGAGAATTTCCTATACCTAGGCAATAAAATAATGACGTAGGTGATATTCTTTTCTTTACGTACTTGTCCGAACCTTTCTTTTGATGATAATAATTATGCGTATTTAGAATCTAATACACGTTTGCTTAGAAAATTCATACCCTTCACGTGTATGGTTGCAGGTGCTGGGTCTATACAAGTTTATAAAATCAGTGTCCTATAAACATCTATACCTGGACGCTTATTTACTTCTCCGGCAGCTGGTTTCAGTGATGACACAAGGTCGTGATTTTCTACAAAACGTCATAGTATGATTGCTATTCCCATAGATTCGAAATGATTCGCTTAGAACTTATACTATCTCGTATATCAATTTTAGCAACCTTGAGAAGTGTTATTACCATGAAAGTAATAAAATTACAAATTGATGTTTATTGCATTCAACAATATTCTATCACTCTTCAGTCGCAGTGTTTGGCGATCCAAACTTTTAGGGCCGGCTGTACAAATGCCAGTTTAACTCAAGCTTTGCTAAACCTAGGATCAGCTAACCTTAAGCTTAACGTTGACATCCACTATTTAATCGTCGGCTCAGTTAAACCTGGTTGATAATAAGATTCACTACGTTTGGCACTAATGCGTACTGTCATAATTATCTAAAAAAATTAAGTCGTTTGGTTTGTCGTGACGGTTTGTGTCAAATTCGGGCAACGGCCGTTAATGTGTCTGAAGCTCTATTACTTTATTTGTTCTCTTTGCTAAATTAGACACAAATCTTTCCAAAAATACAGCCTAATAAAGTGCAAAGCGTTATGACGGTTCCTCCTTGACACATCATGTCGTTTGTGTTGACACCACAGCGAAGCTCTGGTTAAGCATCGGTTTACGTAAGCTTGTGTTAAGGGTCTAGGGTAAGACTTATTCCTGTGTTAGCGAGGAGGCGTGGCCTCCTCTTCCCTTTCTCTAGTGTGTGTGTCTAAGATGAGGGCAGGTAAGTCCAAAAATCCAGAGGTAAGGTCAAAAGATCCAAATGTAAGGTCCAAAGGTCACTACAAAAATGGGTTTCGCATTTCCAAGCTCCTGAAGTTACCTTTAAACTTACAGTAATGACTCATAGAGCAAATTGAAGAACAAAGCTTGCGCTTGTGCAGCTATTTAGCCTTTTTTTGATATCCTGTTTGGTTGTTAAATTACGGGAATTTATAGAATGTATGATTTTGCATTGCGAGTTTTTTTGCACATTAAAAAATTTTTTTGAGTTAATCGAAAATAATGTCATTCATTAAGGTCTTAGCTATCGCCTTCTGAAATATTATATATGTAGTTTGAAAATAGAGTGTGTTATGCGAGAAATTGTGAGTCCGTGTTTTACATAGCAAATACGTATGTATACATGTGTGTATCCAGGCTCCTTAAGGTGGCAGTGGGGAGCTGAGCCAGCATTGTACAAGTGTACAACAGACGTTTTGCAACTGACGTGGTTATATGTCGGCCTACCTTAATGTACGACTTAATTTCTCCACATATCGGTATCACAACTTGTAGCCCTTTCTGTACGCACCTGGTTCCTTGCTAAAGCCGTTAGCATCTAACATTAATTTTAACGAGAACTAAATTAACTAAATTGATCAGTTATTTTGAAAAGCATCGATTGCTTCAGTTGAGGATTTTCTTGTTCTGATTTATTTTGAAATTATTAATGGTCTGTGCTTGCTTTTGAATGTACTCCAATAAATTTCAACTTTACGGTGTATCATTTAACGAAGATGTGCCTTCACATTTCGTCTATTAATGGATAAAAATGACATTACGGAATACAAACCGAGATTTGGGAGATCTTGGTTAAGTGGAAGGATGGAGCTTATAGCCCTTTTGTGACAGATTATTTCTGTAATTGCTGTGTGCTGTTGAAAAAGAGTACTACTATTCTTTGTCCCTGCAGTTCTTCGTTGCCAGAATATCTTGTTGCATGATATGCAGCCCGGATATGTTATGTCTTAGTATACAGAGTGTCCCTGCATAAAATGCACAAACGCAACTGGGTGAAAATAGACCACAATAATTATTGACAGACTAATTCTCAAAAAATGTGTTTAAGTTTATATTGACAGTTTACCGTTTTTGTCCTTTTTATTGCCCTTTTGTGCAAATCACAATGTTTGGTAAAAGTAGATATCAGAAAAAATTCGAATATCGCAGCGATTATAAAACTTAAAGGGCTGTAACTTTGCCACGTCACTAAGCATGGAATGCGTCAGCTTAGGTTAGGCGGTCAAGTTTGAATTACATTTGTACCTCGAGAAATCGGTAGATCAATTAAAGAAACTTCAACCAGTGGTAACTTGAATTTTTTAAATGGTAATGCGTAATTTTTTTACACGATCAGATGTGCAATTTGATAGGCTTTTTAATGATATCAGGTCTTGAATATCCATCTCTGGTAGTTTTCATTTGATTTCGAGATTTCAATCAAATCGGTGTTTTTCAATTGACAAACTAGTAGGCCATGAGATATAAACAAAAACGTATTCATATGGAAGAAAACAACTAACTTAGCAAAAATATCCAGAAGAACTATAGTAAAAGGTCAAGATTATAAAAATTCCCTACAATAAATCAACTCTAACCAATAAAAACGGCGGTAACATGTCTAAGGTCAAAGAGAAGCTGGGGTACGACAGAAATTGACAATTTTTTATAACCTACTAGCTACTGCACTGTACTGGAGATTAAACATTTTTAAAATCACTAAGAACTTTGAAATGAAAGCAAAACATTCAGCGATTATTGCCTCCAGTCTAGTATTTTCAGAATGCAATTTCACATTCAATGGTGTAAAACAGTAGTCACAGTCAAAATTAACAATACCCCTGACTATAGTCCTTTAAATTTTTCGGTATCTAAAAGAATACTGACAAATCATATTTTAATTTTCTGCCAGGTAAATTATATTTAATAATTTGAGCATATTTTTAATGCATTCTTCATTTTCGGCGATCTGGCCTAATCATTAAATGTAAAATTTTATTCTGAAGCTATTAAACTGCCAGCAACATTCGGTGGTACATTTCATTTCAAAATCCATAATGGTTTTGTAAATTGCCAATCTTAAATATATTTTAGTAGCTGGTACAATGTGAAAAATATCCATTTCTGTCGTACTTTAGCTGCTTTTTGACCTCAAAAGTGTTACCTCTGTTATTTCTGGTTCGAGTTAATTTGTTGTAAGTCATTTTCATAATTTGGTCTCTTTACTCTAGATCGTCTATATCCATCTGCTAAGTTAGTTGTTTTCTTCCATCTAAACAGTTTTTTTTGTTAATATTTCATGCCCTGCTAAGTTGCTTATAGGTAGGAGAATTCAAAAACACCGGTTTGATTGAAAATTTGAAATTAAATCAAACTTACCAGAGATTGGTATTTACAACCGTAAATCGTTAGAAAGGATGCCAAATTTTACATTTGATTGTATAAAGAGAATTAGGCATTTCCATTTGAAAAAATCAAGTTATCTCTGATTGAAGTTTCTTTAATTGATCTACCGATTTCTCCATGCACAGATGTAATTCAAACTCAACCGTCTAACATAAGCTGAAGCATTTCATTCTTAGTGACAGGGCAAAGTCACAGCCCTCTACGTTTTATAGTAGCTGCGATATTCAATTTTTTTCTGACATCTACTCATACCAAAAATTGTGCTTTGCACCTAAATGGTTTGATTTATGTAAGTCCCATTGTGTGATACATAAAGTCACACTCAACTTGACCCGAGAATCTAAATATGCAATAATATACAGGGTGTTCTATTTATAAAACATAACTTTGGTATGTCACGCTTTTATTAGACATCCTGTAAAAAGTCATTATTTTTAAAATGTAGTCCAACTCGATCTATATACACTCGCAAACTTAGTTTTTTGAATAGTGGTATAATGGTTTGACCAAAAAAGTCCAAGGTGTTGAGCTTGACTCGCCCTGTATTATGTATGATATTAATGTTAGCGGTGATTAATCGGTGGTTAGGAAACGTTAGCTTTGACCCGTTTTGATGTTTTCATCGTTTCGTGTAAATGATGACATATTATTATTTGTTCTTAGTTTTTATGTAGGTATGTA
The DNA here is from genome assembly GCA_951848785.1 of Callosobruchus maculatus. NCBI lineage: Eukaryota > Metazoa > Arthropoda > Insecta > Coleoptera > Chrysomelidae > Callosobruchus > Callosobruchus maculatus. The sequence goes on from CATOUR010000032.1 coordinate 2,613,059, forward strand.
TTACATACCATATCCATATCACATTTTAGTCTTCTTTGTAGCGTTGAGGAAAGTGGAAGAGGATGAGTCACCTTGTATATCTGTTTGTTTCATGATGAGAAATCATCACTCATCAATGTAATGTTGCCATATTATTATTATTTAGTATGAACTCAGGGTTATTTATCAGTAACACGCGTTTCAATAAAGACGCAGAACAACAAATTCGTCAAACCAATAAGGTGATCAATAACCATGCTATATTTTGAATTTATGACTGATGATCTCATTCCATCATATTTATGATAAATGTTTATCTTTCGTTCCGTGCTGCGTTTTCTCTAAGAGTAATATCTGAATTTACTAGTTGGGGAGCTATCACGATGTTTGAAGGGCGAAATCTCGAATTACGAATAATTGAATCATCCGCTATGTAAACCTCAAGTTGACAGGTCGCTGAGTGAGGAAATTTTGTCTCGCAAGTCGCCGAACGGGTAATAGCTTTTGAAGATGCCAGGCGAGACGTCGAGCAAGGAAACGTGGCGCCGTGTGCCGAGGCCTGTCGAACAGCCTAAGCATCAGCAGTTCATACTACTTGGCTACTTTCATAAGTGGAGGTTTTAGCCAAATATCCCTCAATAACAGACTGGCAAATATACAGGGTGGGCCAATAGTGAGTGGACGGAACATTGTGGGCTTACTAAAACATATTTTGGAAATATGTCACTTAATCGTAGTAGGCACCCTTAAGGGGTATAACACTGAAATATCTTCATTTAAATTTTGACATTTATACAGGGTGATTCACTTCAAACCTACATGTTTTTGGATGGAACCCTGTATATATTGTTGCATATTTGGATTCCTTGGTAAACTCTTGTGTGACTTTGTGTATCATACATGAAACTTTAAACGAGCTGTTTAGGCGCACATCACCTCTTTTGGTATAAGTAGGTGTCAGACAAAAATTGACTATAAAAGCGATTATAAAACATAGAAGTCTGTGACTTTGCGGTACGACTAAACATGAAACGCGTTGCGTTAGGTTAAACGGTTAAACTTGAATTCTTTCTGTAGTTGAAGGAATCAGTAGATTAATTAAGATCAATCGTAGATAACTTGATTTTACCAAAGAGAATGCCTATTTTGGTTTATAGAATCTAATGCAGAATTAGATTGCCTTTCCAACGATATAGGATTCTCAATATCCATCTTTTTTGGTTTTCATTTTGTTTCAATTTTTCAGTCAAACCGTTATTGTTCAATTTTCCTACGTGTAAGCAACCGAGCAGGCCATGAAAAATAAACAAAAGTCCGTTAAGATGGAAGAAACTAACTAATTTATTACTTCATGTTGTAACTGTGTTTATTTGATGTATTTTTCTACCAACTAAATTATGTTTTATAAGTCAAACGTGCTGCAATTCAGGTTTCATTCTCTGAATTCCTGAACTCTGAATTCCTGAATTCCTAAACTCTTACTGAAGAATTTGCAGGGCTCCAGTCCGAGGTACCATTACTTTTGACTGATAATTTTTTTATAGCATTAAATACGAAAACGTATTCAGGAGACATAGATATTCTACCACCAGCAATAATCGCTGGTAGTTTTGCTTTAATTAAAAATGTTATTACTGACTTTGGAAATTGGCCAATAGCCAGTAGGCTGTGAAAAACAAGCAATCCTGTTGCCGCTATTGTCTTTGGTTAGAGCTAATGCGTTGTAAAGAATTTTCATAATCTTGCCTCGTTACTCTAGTTCGTTTGCATCTTTCCACTAAGCTAGTTGGTCTCTTCCGTCTTAACGGGCTTTTGTTTATTTCTCATGGCCTGCTAGGTTGCTTACACTTAGGAAAATTGAAAAACACCGAATCGACTGAATAATTGAAATAAAATGAATACTAAAAAAGATTGATGTTGAGTATCTTATTTCGATAGATAGGTAATCAAATTCTACATTTGATTCTGTAAACAAAAATAGGCATTCCTGTTTGAAAAAAATCAAGTAATCTGTGACTGACGTTTCCTTAACTAATCTACTAATTTCTCCAGCTACGAAAAGATCCTAAATTCGGCCGTCCGAACTAAGGTGACGCATTTCATGCTTAGACGTACCGCAAACTCACGGCCTTCTAAGTTTTATAATCGCTACGATATTCTCTTTTTTCCTGATACCTACTTATACCAAAATAGGTGATTTGCTCTTAAACGGTTCGTCTAAGGTTCCGTATATGATACATAAAGTCACACTAGAATTTATCAAGGAATTCAAATTTCCAAATATGCAACAATATATGGAAGCTTCCACTCAAAAAATGTAGGTTTGATATGAATCACCCTGTATTAAGTGACATATTTCTGAAATATGTTTTAGTAAGCCCATAATCGTTCGTCCACTTACTATTGGCCCACCCTGTGTACCCAAAAACCTATGTGGGCAGCAGCTTGCTCAGCTACAGTGAAACCCTAAGGCCCAGTTTCACAATCGTTAGTTAACTAGTGGTCAAAAGAAAACTAGTGGTTAGAGAAAATAATCCATTTCATAATCGACGGTATACGTCAAAAGCTCTGGTCAACCAGTAGTCATGTTAACCCAAGGATGCGGTATGGGTTATCTTAGCGTTTATTGTGGTCAATCGATGACAGCTTTGGAGGTTATAAAAACATGGATTTTGATACTGACGTCCAAGACGTCGATGGATTTTGATTATACTCTGTAATGACATAAATCAAAAATATGAAAGGAAAGGTTAGGTTTCTTTGTCAAAGGGTTAGCTTTTATTCACGGAACACCATTATGGGAGTGCTCTGAGATCAATCCGTGGTGCCAATTTAAAAATAAATAAGTTTAGCCATTGGTTTTCTTTGTGAAATAGAGCTCTCCGATAACCACTGGTTGACTTCCATCCACAAACTTCCATCTGTCGGTCAGTGACTACTAGGGGTTACCAATGATTGTGAAACTGGGCCTAAATATTTAAGAGTGACATTGAATGAAGCAGTTTCCTTTAAGCAACGTTTAGCAATAGCTGCGATAACTCAGAAGCTTTGCGACACAACATGGGGTACTTTGGGCGATTTTCAGTTCTGGCATTGATAATCCTCTGCTGCTGAATATTGTGCTACAGTCTCTATACAAAGATTCTCGTTAACCTACTCAGTGAGGCGACAAGGCTCATAGTGGTGTCTGCCAAGTCTTCTCCGACTTACTGATGGCTATCAGTTCTAAACCAACATCAACAGGCTCAATTTCATACAACTATCCTTAAGAAACGTACGACATCTGCATCTGAGTAACTTCAATTAACAGAGCAGGTACATACGAGCACATCCATCAGTTGAAAAGAGAGATGTCTATTTCCTCATACATTCTAGATTTCGGGTACATTCACAGCCAGGCGCAGTAAGAAAGCAGTTTCGGTGGACTGTATTTAAGTGTCCTACTAAAAGTGAGTGTCACGTGTTGCCAGGTTATAAATTTGCTTGTAGCCATCTTTTTTCATGAAAGTCGCCAAAAAACGCCACTCTCTGGAATGCATGAATAAAAATCACCTAAAATGATGACTTCGCGGTTGTGAGTGTGAAAATGTTCAAAATCAAAAGGCCCAGTATGACATATCCTGTGGGTGAGGGTGACCTCTGGTCTACAGAACTGCAAAAATATGTCAAACTTATATTATTATATGGATAGCCTGTGGTCAAGGTCATATTTATTATAGAAACCATGGACTGTTGTGATCTTCTCGGACTTCCAGGCCGCTTAAAAGGCCTTCCACTCCTGGAGGAGGTTACATCAAAACTGTTATGGGACTGTTTCAACAGTTTCAGATTACTAGCTTCACGCAGTTGGGTACCAGGCCACAAATGTATTGGTGGCAATGATTGTACACTAGGAAATACATAAATATTACTATGTATTTGTATTTTCAACGATTAAGGGAAGTATTGTGATCGCGAAAAATTTAGATTTTGAGATAATACGCTTTTTGGGCGTTTAGTGATGCCCGCATAACAAAAATCCACGTCACTCATTTCCGTCGGTCTGTCTGTCGGTCTGTTGGCGTTTTTTTAGCCTCGTAATCTTGGTGACTGCTGCATTAATTGCGATGAAATTTGAGCAGCTGCATGCTGTGGAGCCGTAGTAGGTAATGCTGATATAATTTTGAACATCGGTGCATAGCTGGTCGAGTCGTGTAATTAGCAAAAAACAAATTTATTTTAAAACTTCTGAGAGTCATTTGCTGATTGCGAATCAACAGCAGCTTTCCAAGTAATGTTTATCTTGACACGCCGGGGTGTTTTTGGACCACCAAAAATAACGAATTTCGTGGCTGTCGTTATTTTGAGCATGCGCGGTAATAAGAGATGGGTAAATGTCTGCCCTGTCTCCTTGAAGAGTCGTTATGGTCAAAGTGTTAATTGTGAAGCAATAGGTAATATTGACGGTTCATGTGGCTAGATTTTATTTTTGAGAGGATAACCAATTAGTGGAAGTTAGTGATAGCCAAAGTTCGCCAATCGCCCATCTACCATTTTTGGTCGCTAACTCGGTCTCCACTTTAGCGAAAAATAGTCACACCTGGAACACTTTAAGTAATGGAAGTGGGAGGTAGGGTATATTATTGTGTTCGCTCTTCAACTTGTTAAAGGCTGTCGGCTATCTACGTCCGATGCGTTTATATCGGCATCCTAGGTCCAAGCTTGCCAATCGTGTATGAGATTGGGTAACGCCTTCTCATTGTCAAGAATGTCACCCAGCTACGAATTTTGACATGGTCACCTCACATTGGTCAATTCTTACTATAAGCAGCTTGAGTTTGGACATTTTGTTTCTAACAGCCATCGCTTCGCCATTTCTCGACCGCATTCTGTAAGCCTTTATTTTACTATAGCCATTTTACAACGTACACGAAGTAATATTATTCTACAAGATCAATTTTGGAGTCAACGCAGTATGCCGATGGCTTTCGATCTACCCTGGAAGTCATTTCCAAACACAGTAGTTAAAGAGGACTGTTTTAAATGTATACAGGGTGTTCATTTTAAAACTGATAAACGGATTTATCGAAAACCACAGATTAAAAGAAAAAACGTCGAGACGCGTGAAAAGACTTGTCAAGGAGGAACACTTTTCAACCAAAAAACACTTCGCCTCTTGTACCCCCTGCCCCCCAGCGTCCTCCCTTTAAAAATTTTTAATGACAAGATGTATCGAGTAATATCTTGTTTAAGAAATATCGAGGCCCGTTGTTCTGACGATTGATTTTTTAAAATCGATTTGTTTTCGAAAAAATTACAAAAAACAGATGAAAATATCATAGGGTTTCCATCCTCTTCGTCTTGGTTTTCAATGATTCAATGATTTCAGTAGTAAGCAGATTGATGGTGTTTTTCCGACGTATCCAAACAATTAGCTCCCTTTAAATATTCTATTGATAAACAATGGACCAGCCGCTTTGTTTTCTAAAATGCCTTCTATAAAAGCATAAGGATTTTCGTTGCTACTAAACCTGCAGTTATGGTTATTAACAAATCCAGTTAGAAAAAACGTACATTCATAAGTGAGGCAGATATTCTTTAAATGAGTGATATTACCATCAATCGTCGTAGTCATTTGTTCACAAAAGTCAACTCGCCGATCAAAGTCATCTCCAGTTAATTCTTACACTATTTTCATTTTGAATGGACAGATAACATTTTTTATCTGCTGTATCTATCTATGGAGCCAAGTGTAAAATTTCAGTCACATCCACAATTTTGTGTGAAGAAGTATCAGGTTTAATGCCAAAATGACCCAAAACTTCAACTTGAGTGGCTTCGTCTATACATCCATTATTGGCAAAAGATCCAGTTTGAGTAAATTTCGGAAAAAGTCCAAGACACTCCTGTGCGCAGTTATCTTCCCCGGATGTCTTAGCGCTAAACGGAACGGCAATTTATTTTTGGGACACCTCAAATGGGAATCATTTCCACTGTTTCTGCAACTGTCCGTCAGGAATTTAAACATAGCCCATATAATTTATTGGCCAATAATGGGCAATATTTTGAACACCACAATAAAAAGTGATATTTTCGTGCGTTTTTGGTTTCTATCTCAACAAATTGAGATACATAAAAATTCTTCTAATTTTCTCGAAAACGAATTCATCGATTTTAAAAAATCAAACGTCAAAGTAAAGGACTTCAACATACCTTTTAATCAAGTTATTACTTGACACTATTTGTCATTTAAAATTTCTGAACCTGAGGAGCGGAGGGTACAAGGGAGGAAAGTAGTACTTGGTTAAAGTTGTCTACCCTTGAAATATTTTTGACGTGTCGCAGCGTTTTTTCCTTTAATCGGTGGGTTCCGATAAATTCGTGGTGGGAAGTTTTCAAATAAGAACCCTGTATACTCCTGCTACATGTAACAGCAGAAAGTAGCTAGTCATCACTAATTCACTAGGAAGGGTACAACCATAACAATAGACAGTAGATGGCAGCTTCTTGGATACTATTTTCTAAGCCATATTCAAAATACTATTTGACCAGTACAGAGAAAAAGTGTAACGTAAATTATTTATTTTTCAGACAACCTAATACTAACAGTATTAGATAGAAATTGTCCATCACAATTACAAGTAGGCAGATCTGAAGGCTAAAATTTGAAAGCCTATAAACGAGGTGATTCGTAACATTCAAGTGCAGATAATAAGAATTAGTGCAGTATCAGTTGGTATGATTATCGTTCAAAAGTCTCTTCTAATAGTGTTGTGAGCAAAGTTTTAATGTCAATACTTCCAACCAAAAATTATGAGCATACTGGACCTAGATTTCTTCTAGAACTTTAGCTGTATGTGGAGGGCGAGGTTTGTGAAGTTTAAAACATATACGGCAACTGTGCAAAAAACAAAATGTTGTACTTGTTCTCCTGTGTCATTGGTTATATTACCGGCACAATAAAATTTTAACGTAGAAGATAACCAGTATCTGTGTTAAGGTCAGTGTCAAAGTTATAATATATGTATTTGTATTATATATCAGCTGAGGATGTTCTTCCATTTTCCAGACAAAGTTCTGTTTATTTTTTCGCAAACGCGGAATGGTTTTCTCCAAAACAAACATAAAAATTATCAGTAAGGTTCATAATAAACATAAACAAAAATCATATCGGTTTTAAAGTATATTAATGAATACGGTACATCCAATACGTCAATCAGTATTCCGAATTGGTGCAAAACAGAATACTAAAATTTCTGGTGCAAGTTCACCCATAGTGAATAAGCTGTAAGTACTTCGAGTGTTGCTTAAGCGTACTTTGTGCCAACGAAACCAGACTATTTGTAGCCTTACTTATCAAGGTATTTTGTTATTTAGTCACTCACGCATTGATTGATGTATGACTTGACAGTCGCAGGGCTGTTAAGAGACGGTTGTAGCTATTATAATTTTCCAAAGAAGGTAGACGCTACGCTTTAGATTTATAAAGAATGCAAAATTTATAGAATAGGAATTTTTGTAGCTTGACTTTTGGGTCTTCTAAAAATATTATACTTTCTAGGCATATGATGCAGGTGCACACAAATAGAGTGATCAAAAAAAAATGTGAGGTGCGCAATAACACGTCGGCTGAAATCTTCCAGGCCCAGCAAAGACACACAATCTATTTGAATTAAATGTAAAATAAATTGATTACAAGTTTATTTTGTCAATACTGTGACATGTTTTGGTGTACAACACCCTTTCCAGTCAAACAATGCATGATGCCTGAACAATATTGTAAGCTAAGATATGCCCAATGTAAATTGAGTGAAGAGTACGTGATAATGTCTATTTGATTGTTAATCTTTTAATCTGATTTAAATAAAAAAAATATCCTGGGCTTCTAGAGGGTTTAATTTTCGGCTTTTCGGTGCAAAATGGAATATTCGTCTTTGAATTTGTGGTTTTCGGTGATCAAATGGTTCACATAATTCAAATCAATATTTGGTTTACAAATGATCTCTTATGTTCGTTATCGCACTTCTAAAAAGTTTTTCCTGTTTGGCCGACGTAAACCTCAGAGAAGCTCAAACATTCTAGTTTATATACACCTGATTAATGAATTAATGAATTTAATGAATTTTGAAATTTGAATCTGGGATATTTGGCTAAACTTAGATTATAACTCTCTTTGCGCAAAAATAACTTTATTAGTTTTGAGAGTGACACAGTAGATCCAATGCTTCAATGCTAATTCCATAAATATTTTGTAGAACGATTTACCTTTTTGATGCAAAATAGGTTGCACTTTCGGTACGTCAAATCCTTTTTCAGCGAGCATCTATTTCAGGTATGCTGACATGTAATAGTGAGTGCTAAATCTGCAGAGTAGGGTGGAGCGGAAAAAATTCAAAGCCGTTGTAGCCAACGATTTCTAACGCATGGTTTTTATGAAAATGCGCTGAATTCTTCTCCATTCCATCCTGCTTTTCGTGATGTGTTTCCTCAAACATACCAATTAGTATTTGAGGCTGATGTAAATCTTTCTCAAGATATTCGCTAAAAAATACAGTGCGCATACTAAAATACGGATACCGTAACCTTTTTAGTCGACTGTTGTGCTTTTGGACGGTCTGGATGTGGTTAGCCAACTACGGTCCACTCAGCTGATTACCGATTTGGCTCCAGTGTTTAGCGATGGATCTGTGTGTATCTGCTTTATATCTTCAGTTTTAAATTATTATTGCTGCAGCGCCACTGATACGATTTCTGAAAACCACGCGCACTTTCCATTCTCGCCGCGGTAGTAATATTGTGTCAAAACTTCATTAAAATCAATTTAAAAGCTTCTACGTTACACAGTATAGATCTATCTAAAGCAGTACTCGTTTGTACACATCAGAAAGTTCCAAGTCGCTTGGTTTCTGCAATAGGCCAGACAATGTTCGGAAGGACCTAAAGAAGCGTATTATGCCGTTAGGTCTTTCTAGGTCAATGGAAGTACAAGAAATTTTTCAGTTTTACCGCCCCCCCCCCAACCACCACAATTTCACACCCACCCTAAAAAATTTATAGCAGCATTACCTAGTACGAACCCACAGCATACCGCCACCCAAATTTCATCACCATCCATGCAGCAGTTACTGAGATTACGAGCATTTTTATGTTTGCACAAAGGCGGTTGAGGGGCTAAGAACGGCCCTGCCTGTGGCGTTTGAAAAACAGTTGCATCACACTTGTTCAAACTTAATTTTTTAATATTTCTTCCTTGATAAATACCGCACAGGTGGCGTAAACGTTAGCCAAGTTTATCTCAAGTACATGTGGTTTCATTAGAGGGCGAGTGAAAATACACGTCCTAGGTCAAGTCGATGACTCGAAGCACAGTCTTTTTAAGAAGGCTGTGCTCGAAGCAACATCCGTTCTCCCGTTCTCCCATGTTTTTGTGACATTCTGATGGAAAAGCTGGTTTTTATTCTGAAGGTAGCTCCTCCAAACAGCTTAGTAATCATCAATACGTTATTTTTGGTCCACAATGCATTTTTACGGATAAATAAAAACCTGTATACTCTTTTGGCATCTCTTATGTAGCAGTTGTCTATAACTTATTGTTCTCGGAGATTTTTTTAAGCGGCATGGTATACTTGTTTGATGTAACCTATTTTTTGGCCTTACCAGAGGATGGTGCATCATCGGTGGCTGTGCGACCTCGTTTAAACGCTGCATCCCAGTTGGTTATGGTTGATGTTTCTGGAGCTGAATCCGAGTATTAATTACCAAGCCATTTTTCGCTTAGAAGGAATTTTTTATAGTCAAATGGTAGTAGTTAATGGATCACGAAATTATGTTTTTCGCACTTCTATGGAAATACTAATAGTATCGTCACTTAAACTACTACGTTTGCCAACTATAGTCGGATTGCAATGCAATTTTGACAGGCATGGTCCATAGATTCTTAGTTTTTACAAATTTCAAGCCTTTTGAACTGTGCTATATCAGGACGAGAACTGTTCAGCCGATATGTTATAATTTTGGTTTGCTGAAAATGCAATTCAAAGCTGAGCCACCAACCTAGGGTTGGCAAATCTTTTAGTCTTGATGGAGAAAATTCAGAAACTGCCCTGTCCCATCCCTTGTTAGCGGTGCAACAATAATTGGTTTAAGTCGAATACCCAATTAAACCATAATTGATACTTTTGGACGATTGCTACCTGGATTTTATTTCAGCGTAGTAGGAATGGGTACCACTTATTATTCATTTAGTTGCTGGATAGCAAAATCCGCTAGAAAAAATTCCAGAATTCAAGAAATTCAAGTATCTTGAGTACCTGTTCAGGTAGAAGAAAACAACTAACTTAGCCGAAAAATACACACTAACTAGATTCAAGGGACAAGATTATAAAAATTCCTTAAAACAAATCAACTCTCCCAGAAACAACTGCGATAACATTTCTAAAAGAGGTGATACACGTACGAGCAAGTACGCGTACTTATGGCTCGACGACCTTTTTCGGCTGTGTGTCACCGTCAGTACGCGTACTTCAAAACCGTCGCGCAAACCACTGGCGATCTAACTGGTTTGAAATCTTGCTTGTAGCTTGTCTCGGCTCGTACTGCGAGCAGCGAGCCTCCACTTTGTTTCGGCAGGCCATCGATGCGCAACGCTTGTTGTGTTTGGCGTTTGTTAAAAGTTTTGTTTATTTAGGAAAATTATCAAAATGAGTGATTTCAGCTTCACGTGTGTCACCGCGTCGAGCAGAGTAAGTTTAAAAACCGCGTACTTAAAGTTCGTACGTGTGTCACCCCTTTAAGGTCAACGAGAAGCTGGAGTATGGCAGTAATAGATATTTTTTACAGTCTACTGGCTACCGCAATTTACTAGAGGTTAAAAATTTCCAAGACAATTAAAAACCCTGACATGAAACAAAAACAACCAGCGACTGTTGCTCCAGCATGCAACTATCAATCATATGTAATGGTGTAAAAAAGTACTAATTTGCGTCGAAGCCGATACCTCTGACTGGAGCCCTTCTATTTTTTAATATCTATTAGCAATATTTCAAAAAAAGGAATACTGACAAATCAGATTCAAATTTTCTGCCATTTAAGTTGTTTTATAATTTGAACAAATTTTAATTCATTCCTCATTTTCTGCGATCTTACTGAAGAATTTTCAGAACTCCAGTCAGAGGTACTTTTGACTTGAATTTTGACAGAATTGCATACTTTTTTATATCATTAAATGTGAAATTTCATTATGAAAATAATAAACTGCTTACAACGTTATCTAGTAGTTTTTATTTTATTTCAAAATTTTTAATGGTTTTGGAAATTGCCAATCTCTAGTACATTGCAGTAGCTAGTAGGCCGTGAAAAAATCCATTTCTGCCATACTCCAGCTTCTCTTAGACCAAAGATATATTACCGCCATTGTTTCTGGTCAGACTTTGTTTGTTGTGAGTAATTTTTATAGTCTTGTCCCTTTAGTCTAGTTCGTGTGTATTTTTCAGCTAATATAGTTGTTTTCTTCTACATGAACAGGTTTTTGTTTATATTTCATGGCCTGCTACGTTGCTTATAGGTAGGAAAATTGAAAAACACCGATTTGTTTGAAAATTTAAAATAAAATGAAAACTACCAGAGACTGATATTCATATCATTAGAAAGGTTATCAAATTCTACGTTTAACCGCATAAAAAAAATTAGGTATTACCATTTGAAAAAATCAATTTATCGCTGATTGAAGTTGCCTTAATTAATCGACCGATTTCTCCAAGCATAAACGTAATTTAAATTTGACAGCCTCATCAAAGCTGGCGGATTTTATACTTAGTAATACGGCAAAGTCACAGCCTTCCATATTTTATAATCTCTGCGATATTCAATTTTTTCCTGATATCTACTCATACCGAAAATGGTGATTTACACCTAAACGGTTCGCTTTAGGTGCCATGTATGATACATAAAGTCACACTAGAATTCACCAAGGAATCCGAATATGCAATATTATACAGGGTGTTCCATTTAAAAAAACAAAATTTTGATACATTTCGTGTTTTTGGGACACCCTGTATAACATGAAAATATTTTTAAAATGTAGCCTTCATGGGTCTCTATCGATACGAAATTATTGTTTTCTTTTTTATCCGATACTTTAGCCATAATGCTCCGTGTCGAATAACGTGAATAACCCTGTATATGTAAGTACCACTTGTTGCTTATTTAGTTGCTCCTGAATATCAAATTGGTTACAATCCATACAACAGTCATGTAAGAATAAGCCACCATCCATAACGAGTGCGTTAAAGGCTCCCCCACCTACTGATACATTATTTTTATAACCTAGCAGAATTAAGAATAGATAATAGGTTCATAACGGTTTTTTATGTTCGATTTAGGTTTGTCTTAGTTATTACATTTTTATGATACATTTAGTTTATTAGTATCTTGTAAAAGGCTCCGATGAACAAAAGCTTTGATTATTAATATTCTTTTCATACTGGCCTGGAAGTCTTGTCTTTCTAATGGTCCATGCCATCCTAGCTTTCGCCACCGTACATTATCAAAGACTCTCGCTTAGCCGAAGTAACTACACCCAGTTAATATTTAGAGGATTTGCAATAATCAACAAAGCCTTCATTTGATATGTCGAACTATATAACGTTATATATCTAAACTTATTGCTATTATAGTTACGATCCCGCTGGAAGCACCAATTTTTATACTAGATGTGTTTTGCTCTCACGTTTAACTTGTGCGAGGAAAAAGTAATTTTGTGTCTAATTAGTAATATATTCACGTGCTTTTAATATTTTGGCGAATTAGTTTATCCCGGAGTACTTCAAGTCTTGAAGACATGGAAAAGCTTTGAAAATACTGTTTATCAAACCTCAGAATTTCTTGATAACATGGAACATTCGAGGTTTATTCAATTCATTAATTTCAGAAACGAGTATTAGCCGGCTAGCAGCAGCATCTACATAATTATACAAAATACCAAGCATGAATCAAATTGTGATTCCTTTTGTGATGGCTATTTGCGGTATCCATCTTACCTCAACAGCGACCTTTAGAAGGAGTTCAGAGATAGATAATTACATCGAAAGCTACGACATCCCTCAGTCCACACAATGCTGCGTGATACCAACATGCAATGAGAAGGACAACTGTTTTGAGACAATCAGTTGTGGATACATTTGCTCCAAGGTAATCAAACTTCATAAGTAACGGCTAAATAGTATCGCTTGTCTTCCAGTTTACAATGAGTTTCATAGATATATTTTTATAGTTATAATTTAAGTGTCCGTAGTTTAGGCTCATTAGATAGATGTTTCCCCTAGTTTTAATGGCATAACCTGATAGTATCCAAATACAAGGAAATGTTCGAAAAGAATTGAAAACCTTATTACCTTTAATATTAATCTGGTACGTATTTTATTTTATTATAAAATAAATGAGCCGGTAGGGTTCTCATTGACCCCTGAATACAAAACCAGATTAGCAATGAAACAGCTTTCATCAATAGGTGTCCAAAATATTCACCATTAACTGCAAGACGGTAGCCAAATCTATCACGAAAAACTTGAAAAGAATTTATGGGCCTTCTGGGAAACATTGTGATGAAAGCCATTTCATTGCTAATTCTGTTTGGCCTTCAAGGCTTACTAAGAAAGGCACAAGCTCATTTGTTTTATTCTGATTCAAGACAGATAAACACAAATATATTTATTTTTCTTTTGAAACATTTTCTTGTATCTGGGTAACTACATGTCATGTCATTAAGCATAGAAAAAATACTATTTATCAAATGAGCCTCTAGATGGGTAAATTGTTGTTAAAAAAACAGTTTTTCTCGTTGCTTATTCGTTTTATGAAACAAAAATAACTAAATACTACCATATTGTGGGAAATACAATCTTCAACAACTTCAGAACTGTTCACAAGTTGTTAGTAAAAAAATACCTTTTCCCAAAAGTGTTTATGGGAATGAATAAACTCTTTGCAAATAAGGAGAGAGAAAAATGCAAACCTATTAAGGTGTTTTATTATTTGCATGTATATAATAATTGTGCTTTGTGCTTTGTTCAAAATTGCTCTAGGCGCTCTAGTAATTAGGATCGTAATTTATTAAATAGCAGGGATTGCTAATTCCACATCTATATTGCATTATATTTTCGATCTGTTGTATACTGGTCATTTGTCAAACTAAAAACATAAAGTCGGTATCCCGTTGTCTAAAACTATGATACTAGAAATGCGCTTTTAATGGAACCAGCTTCTAAGTTATTCTGTCTTGCTTTACTGGCCGACTAATAAAAAAACTGCATAGACCTGAAGTAAACTTTACTAGCGTCTCGACATCCAAAATATACAAATTTGAGAAAAAATCAAGTGTGAATAACCAAGATTACTTGACAGCTTTACAAATTACAGCTTCTATGTGTTCATCGTTTTTTTTTCTCAGGGGATCTTTAAGCCCGCACCACACATGACGACGCCGGGCTACAGACTGAAAGAGTACTACACAAAATACGAATGCCATTTCGGCGAATGCAAAGAATACAAGTTTTTATGCAGTTCCTGTCCAGATCCAAGTCTGCCGGATTTTAATATGCACGCTGTTAGGAAGGACTGCCTCAATTGTTATTACTAATCTTAAAATGATATTCACGATTATATGAAACACTTAGATGTAACTTTAATTTATTTATTCTTCTTTATTTTGTAGTTTTTTATGTTGATATTAAAAATAATGAACGACAGATTTTCATTTGCTATACCTGGATACCTGGAGTGCAAAACACATATTAGGCACATCACCAATTTAGAGACCACTAACCAATAGATTGTGTTATTCATATTTTACGTTCTAACAGTAGTTACTGTTCCACGTTACATTCATTTATGCTTATGCAGTAGCGAATGTACCTAGAAATTCAAATCACGATAGAATTGCAAGTCTGAGCCCTGAAGTTAAGATTAATCTGCTGTTTTTTTTGTATACAGTCTGCCAAACTTCGTGGGCGCACAGGTAAGCCCATTTCAAAAATATTTTACAAATGGACGTACGCCCTAAGCATCTCAAATGTTTTTGTATCGTTTGTGATGATGGATACTTTCACTTTTGGATCTGTTTTTAAATCCCCCTTAAACTTATTTTTTCGTCGTTTTTGGTCTGCTGTGGAGTGTCTTTTTTCAAGTGAAGGAATAACTAGTAACAAATATTACCGAAATAATTAGTTGTGAGCTGACATTGCTATCAAATTTGTTGAAATAAATTGGGGTGGTTAATTTAAACTTGATATAAGAAATTCGGGTACCGGATGGTGCACCGGCAGAACCTTTCTGTCGCCTGCTCTCAAATTAAAAATAAATTTGCCAGAGCTGTTCAAATGATTTTAAAAACTTCTCTACTTAGTACTGTTTACAGTGATATGCTACGTCTATCACCAAGCTCAAGTAACTTGTCAAAATTAATGACAGTAAGGAGAAATGCCGTCATTGGACAGGAATAAACGACAAGAATTACAGAGGCTGCAATGAATAGGACGATCTGATGAGAGAAAGGATGAACGCCTACGCAGGAGTCTGCATGGCACCCTAAGAAAAAGAGAAGAAGGAGAAGTGCAGTGAAGACAAGAATTTACTACGTTATTTTTGTAATTATTACAAAGCTATAAATGTTGTTTAAAGTGCGCTCCTCTGCTTCTGATACATACCCTATATCGTCGGCCAATTTCGATCGTGATGATGAGGAGCCACATCTCTTCTGTCATTGTCACAAAAGCTGTCTAAATTATTTGAACCTGGTCTTTAGTTCTTTTGGATGTCCCCATACATGGAAATCAAGTGGCCTCAAGACCGATAGACTAGTGGAGGATGTCCAAGAAATATCTATCTATGACCACATAGTGTGCGAGGCAACCGTCATGTTGAAAGGCGATTGCGATCGCGATCTTTTTATAAAGATTAGGTAACACCAAGACACAAACCATTCATTCCTCGCATTTGTTTTGACGCGGCTTACATGAAATATGAATCACGTGTAGATAAAGAATTCTGCAAGTCCGAATAGAATAAAAGCTTTTTTCTATTTTTCTGTCACAAGTTGACTTACGGTGCAAGGGCTGTTATACATTCTGGACACTTCGATTACATGTTGATGCCCAAACATCACTACCAGGAGCACTGTTTGCGTTTAATTGAAGTTTTAAGAAGAATAATTTGTAGGCATAAGCATGCCTTACTACTGAAGGTAAGACCATTTCCAAAAACCAAAAATTCATAGATACGTGAGTCTCCATCTCATGATAATATAAGACTACTGAAGTTTGTCGGAGCTCACCGAACAGGTAACAGCTTCTGAGGCTGCCATCCACTTGTGTTGGCGAAACATCAAGCAGCAAACCTAACAGTTCAGAGACCAGCAGTGTCATCTCATTCAAAATCACAAGGGATCCACAATGACAATTATAGAAACTTGAATTTGTTCCGCTGTTTACATCATTGGCTACTATTTTTTGGTATCGTTGATGGCCCATCTTCAAGCAACACTTGCTTCTATCCTGGCTGCTTATTTGCCTGATCTGCTCTACTGTCTAATCCACTTGACTGTTTCTTTGTCTATCGGTCTATCAGTTAACCTAATTTTATATTTGTTGATATGTCTTTTTCTGCGGTAGTCATCGATCGCTACGCAACAGGAAGGCGCCGCGCGCCGTTCAGATCAAGTACAATGATATTTGTAGCTATCTGGCTATTCACTCGCTACGTTAGGGTCAAATGAGTACCAGCTTTCTATGAAATTTATTCGGGACTCGGGAAGTAGGACAGTATAGTAATAATATTGCAATTATTTATAAATTGTTTTTACATAGGTGATCTAGGTATTTATATATTTTTTTAAATATCGGTTAATCTAAATTAGCTATTATTTTGACTCTATTGTAATTACGTAATCAATTTATCAACAGCGCAGTCTGTCATAAGGGCACATGTTAAAATTCTTATTTCTAATCGTTAATAACTTTCTGAAATGATCTGTAAAAGGTTTTGAGTTTTTGCGGGTGATTAAACATATCAAAACTGAAAAAAAAATTCATCTACCAAAAACTCTCGTGAAGTTGTATGTACAAAATCGGCTTCTGTTGAGTTAATAAGAAAAAAATAACTAAATAGAAGAATAATAATGTAAGCCTATCTAACTCCTGTATAGGTATAAAACTGGTGACCAATTTTTGAAAAAAATATTTATAGATGCTCAATTTGGACCAGTTTGCAAATTTAAGGCGGATTCGCTAACAATTTTCAGAGGTGCAGAAACTTTAAATTTGGCATTTATATTTCTGTTTTTAATTTTATGGTATAGTCACAGCAGCTTGATAAGTCCTGAACAAATTCAGAAACCAAACAGATGTTTTAAAAACTTTTTAGCAATTTATGCTAACTTATACATATTTAAAAGTACCGAGGTTTGCTTAAATTTTTCAATATTTTTGAGATTGTCTTGCGGTGGTGACCGTTAAATACGTAAACAGTACCAAGTCAATCTATTTGATTCATCATTCTTCTTCAAGTGCCGTCTCGTCTAAGAAGGTTTGCTACCATCGTGGCGATTCTAGCTTTAGATAGGGCTGCTCGGATTCATTCTATCAATGTACGGTGATACCGTTCTCGCAAGTTTTTCAGCCACGAAGTGAATCTTCTCCCCGCACTTCTTTTTCCTTGTATTATCAGTTGTAGAATGTGGTATCTTTCGCCACGCATAAAGTGACCCAGGTAAGACAGTTCTCCCATTTTGACAGTTTCGACCATTTCTGTTTCTTTATTCATACGCCTTAAGATTTCAATATTTGTGACCCTCTCCGTCTAAGAAACTCTGAGTATGCATCCACATCTCCAAAGCCCCAAGTCATTTCATCATTGTATACAGGGTAAGTCAAGCTCAAAGCCTCGGACTCTTGAGACCAAACGATACCACTTTTCGAAAAATCGATTTTGCGAGTGTATGTAGGTCGAGTTGGACTACATTATAAAAATAATGGTTAGAATTGATTTGTTGTAAGTCATTTTTACATCTTTGTCCCTTTACTCTAGTTCGTCCGTAACTACCTGCTAAGTTAGTTGTTTTGTTCCATCTGAACAGTTTTTTGTTTATATTTCTTGGCCTGCTAAGTTGCTTATAGGTAGGAAAATTGAAAAACACCGGTTTTACTGAAAATTTGAAATTAAATCAAAACTACCAGAGATTGACATTTATAACCGCATGTCATTAGAAAGCTTGTCAAATTGCACAATTGATCGTATTAAAGGAATTATGCATTCGCATCTGAGAAAATCAAATTACCTTTGATTGAAGTTTCCTTAATTGATCTACCGATTTCTCCAAGCACAAATGTAATTCGAACCCAACCGTCTAACGTAAGCTGACACATTTCATGCCTAGTAACACGGCAAAGTCACAGCCCTCTAAGATTTATAATAGCTGCGATATTCAATTTTTTTCTGACATCTACCTATACCCAAAATTGTGTTTTGCACCTAAACGCTTGGCTTAAAGTTCCATATGTGATACATAAAGTCACACTAAAATGCACCCGGGAATCTAAATATGCAATTATATACAGGGATTTTATTTAAAAAAAACATTACTTTGATATGTCACGCTTTCATTAGACACCCTGTATAAAAGTCATTATTTTTAAAATGTAGCCCAACTCGACCTACATACACATGCAAAGTTGATTTTTCGAAAAGTGGTATCGTTTGGTCACAAGAGTCCGAGGCGTTGAGCTTGACTCACCCTGTATATGTCGTTCTCCAAATCCTTAGTAATGAGGACCATCAAGAAGCACTGATGACCTTCAACATCTATCTTTCATGATAGCAGGTAAAATCAAATCAATCGATACATCATGATGTGCAATGGACAATGGAAGAATTTCAAATTACTCTGAATCTAAAATTAACAAATTGGGTCACCCTGCATATACAGAACTATCAATCAATATTTGCTTATTCGAATCCATCTCGCGCGTCAAAACAATCACGAAAACACATTATCTAAACTAATTATAAGTACGTATTATATCTTGTATTATATGTTGCATGCAAATCAAGTTTGATATGAAATGATCTATGATTTATGGACCAAACGTAATTTGTGATACATTTTGTTCATCATCCGTTATACTTGAAAGTTCAAAACGTACAGAAGGTGGCGAATATCATACCTCTAGGAAAATATTTTTCAGCTGAAAAAAATAGTGCAAATCTATTTCAAGGAGTCAAAAATTTGCATAAATTTAGAAAATTCAATGATAGACCTTGGAACTGTACTTAAACTTAGTGAAGCGAAATTAGTTATTACAATTATAGTACTTATTTATCGGACTCTTCCAACCTAAGAATGTCTTTGATCTTATTCGCGTCGGAGCACGAACTTACTAAACTTTTTGCAGGAATAAGGAGTGTGACAGCGCCATTACGTGGCCAGTTATTACTGTCTCTTTGCTACCTCTAAACTTTGAGTTGACATTACCTGTATTACCGTAGACTCTCACCCACCTGGTTATTACTTGCCAGGCTCCAATTCTCCCTTGGTTTGGAAAATGAAACTTTCCATTAATTTGCACAACTGATTTACTTGCTATAAACTTTTGACTAACATGGATGCGTTGATTATTCATCAGCTTTTCCAAAATCAACTAAATTGCAATAAATAATTCATGTAAAGCCTAGCAATGGAACTATCACTAGAATTTGTCATGGCTCACTCAAAGTATGTGACACCTGTTGCAGAACCCTGTTTATTTGATACTGAAATATCTGCAGTTCTGGTTGCAACCCTACTCGCCAGGAGACAATTACGAAAAGAGTTACTCAATGTGCGGCCAATGCGACAATTCTTTGGTGTTTTAGTTACAAATCGGCACTAACTCTGATGAGTTTATTAATATGGTTTTACTGCATATCTCCCCAGACGCGGGACCAAAAATGGTGTTTTTTAATGTAGCTGCGGCAACTTGAAAATGACCGACTTTGAAATGTTCGCTTTTCTTTTTTGCTGCTCTCTCACCCTAGAGTAGTTTTAGTTACGAAAGTCCAGGGTCCAAAAATAAAATTCCTCTCTTTAGAAATACCTTGTAGGTATAACAAAGAATGAATTAGCTCAACTCTCCAACCGCCGTCTTTTCATACAAAACGTAGTTAATACCAAAGCTACTACTATGAACAGAATTTGCTTCTCCCAAGTGCATACATTTTATTAACGTGAGAAGATAATTCAGTAAGAATTATACCATTGTACAATATCACAAAATATTATTGGTTCTGTATGCATGATTTCATTAGAATCATATGATTTACTTCCTGCAAAGGTTTGGTAACAAAGATGCCGTCAACTTTTAGGAACGTTACGCAATTTGCAAATATACATTTTTAGGCAAAAATAATGCACTTAAATAGCAATAAGTGATTTGAATCTCAATTGGTCACTGTTACACATTATTATACATTATTATTGTTTACAAAGAGCTTATTTTGCCACTTCTAGACATCAACAAAGAATTACTTCTACAGGGTACACAATTAATTTATCCTCACTTAAACATATACATACAAATATATGATATTTCATTTTACTTTTACTTTCTCGTTACTCCTAGCTTTGTTGCTAAAAGATTAGGGTTTTAAAGAACATATCGTCTAAGAAGGGGAGACAGGATCCTGTCGAATTCGTTACACTCTTGCGTAAGAACTGCCAAAACTGGAAAAATGTTTACTAACACAGTAAGACCTGAAATATTCTACTTTATAGATTGACGGTGGTGTTCTCATCTTGTTATTAGCATCATATGACTTATTGATTGAAAAAGTTTTATAGCATAGGTGCCCTCCTTTGAGGGATGTTGCAGACAATTTCCAATTATATACCTTTAGCCAAAAATAATGCAGTGGTCCGAAAATTGTTGCAAGTGCTTTGAATTTTGTGAAATGATTTTGACTTGCTATAACGAACTTGGGTTATTTTTTTCCTAAAAAAAAAAAAAACAGCAGCACAAACATGTTATAAATCTTAGGTGAGCAACATTACATCACAGTACGGTGGTCATTTTCATTCAGGTCAATGTAAATTTATTTCCGAATATCTAGATATCCACACAAAAAGTCCAAAAAATTGTGTCGTCTTCTTTTTTGTATATTTAAATTAATTTAATTTATTTTTACTTAGCTGCTTAATTACCCTATTGTTGCTGAACAGGTGGGGTTCAAAAAGCAAGTTTCCATCTTTGTGAATATGCTGCACAACAAAGAAGAAACTATGTTGATTGTACAACTTTTATTTAAAGAGAACCGCTAGTGCTACTATTATAACGAAAATTTGTTAGTGCTAAAATGTGTGGCATTGTAGATATTGTGGACGCTATACAGGATGAGCCAACAGTGCGGGAACGAAAGATTGTGGGCGTTTAAAACATATTTCAGAAATCTGTCACTTTACCATGGTAGCTAAGCCTTGAGGGCTACAGCGTTAAAATATTTTCACTTGAATTTTGACATTTATACAGGGTTATTCAATTCAAGCATACATTCATTTAAATAGAACCCCCTGTATATTATTGCATATACTAGGATTCATTGGTGAATTCTAGAATGACCATCAGCATCACACGTGGGACTTTGAACGAACCGTTAAGGTGCAATTCACCATTCTGGGTATAAGTAGACGTCAGAAAAAAAATTAACATCGCAGCGATTATAAAACTTAGATCAAATCACTTCATGTCATAGATGCGAGTTGCCAGTCATGCCTCGTACGAATTTGAAATGGCACTCTCTTCGAGCATCCATTTTAAATTGGTATTTTACTGAAGCTATGGGCTTGAGTCGTACAGGATATAGAGGCAATTCATTCAAATATTTGAAAACCCCAACTTTCAGTGATAGTAAGTACATTGCTTAACTAGATTTGTTGAATGAAGAAATCCTTATATTTGCCTATAATGGTGGAAATAGCTCTCGCAAAAATTACAACCACATGGATTTGAACATCAGGAACTATTTAAGTTAACTAACGAACATATCATGTATTAAAAAATTAACTGTTGGTTGTAGTATTGCCGAAATTATATTATTTTAGACAAACAGTATACACATTGACATTTCGCAAGGTCTAATAGCGCATTTATTCGTATATTTTGATTGAGTTTATCTATTCAAGATAAGGAAGTTTAGGATTTATTGTAAATAATTAAATTGGTTTTAATCATCATCTAGTTATGTAAATAGATTTCGCACTTACTTAGTGACTTACTGCTGTGCAATGGTAAGTGCTTCTGTCTCATTCATACATTTGAACGGATTACACGAGCTCCACAGGTGCTGCTTTAGTTGTGAACAAGATGGGTGTAGTTGCCGTTCAGAAAACATGAGCTTTAAATCACACCGTCGCGTCAGTAATTAACAGTATTCTTGTGGTCTTGCATGAGGTCATCATCATAGTCACAATGTATTAACAGACATGTTGTAAACTCGTAAAATGCATTTACTCATTCTACGAGTTTCTGCATCCTCATGCCGTTGACCAGAAGATATCTACTGGTTCATTCGCCTTCAGGGGCAATTTCTAACCCCAAAGGACAAGAAGGTGTCCTGACTCTTCTCAACTCGTCCACCCAAAGCTGTTGGTTGAGAAGAGGTTACTGCTTATACCGTCAGTGGTTCGGTTCCTTGCATGAGGTATGTGGTCTCATAATTCTGGAGCCCATAACTCTCCAAAAAGGTTCAGGCCATCAACTACCAAATATGGCATAGATCACCGTGTATTATAATATAATATGTATATAAGGTCCTCTCGAAACCGCCATTCCAATCTTTTGATGTATCTTCGGAATGAAAAGCTGAGGAGCTAATAAAATAGGCGACTTGAAGTGGAAACTAGTATGATTTCCTACGTCTTCGTTTTCCAAAACAAGTCTCAAATAATAGTCTAATTTCATATCCAGAATACTATATCACAATAGCATTTGATCCATATGCCCAGTACCTTAGATGGTGAACTGTTTCACGTTTTGTTTTGTCACGGCTTGTTTTTACTGTTAACTTACAAATACTGAAACATATCTTAATAGAATATACAGGGTGTTTTCAAAGTTTCCTTTTCAGAACCAACTGCGTTTGAAACGACAAAGCTGATGTGCGGTTATTATTATGTTTGAAAAAAAGTGCAGCCCGAGCTCCCACACACCGAAATGCTGTTCCGTTACCCAGTGACTACTCCTCACACCGTGAGGTGAGCGATCACTGGGTCCGCGTATCGTGCGCCCTAAGCAGACGAAGGAGAACTGTCTTCTGAATTCTGGCGGCTAATATGTGCGCCGCCGCACGACACACCGGTATTGTGCGCAGTGCAGAGAGTAGCGTATTCCTCATTCCACCTATGGATCCAATGATCATAACTAGCAGACTCACAGTGTCGTCTGGCCAGAGCCCGCAAAGTTGTCCGAGCAACTCCTGATATTTGGTCCACTTTTCCTCCTCCTTAGAGACGATGTTCACCTCGGCAGGTTTCGAAAACTCTATAACAAACATCATCTTCTGCTGGTGGTCGAGAGGGACTATGTCGGGCTTGTTTGCCTGTACAAGCTCGAGCGTGGCGAACGAGTAGTTTCAGTAAATTTGGCATATCTCGTCCTCCATAACAGACTCTTATCTGTGAAAGCGTATGGCAGCACCGGTGTCTCATCGATACCGTATGAGTGCCTTAAAAGATAATAGAGCACTCGTAGAGCCGCGTTGTGCCGATGGACGTAAGCCGTCCCAGCGTACGTCTTACAGATACATAAGCGTCTCTGGCGCCTACCGGCAAGTTCTACAACGGGTGCCAGGTACATCTGCACCCATAATCCTTTTACGGTATACCAAGGTGTTGAAAACACCATCTTGGAAAGCCATTATAAAGCCCTCAATGTCCGACTTTAACTCACTAGACCTTAGTAAAAGAAGGTCAGCAGCTCAGACAAGCCATGCTCTTTCAGATTTTTGTTCAAGATTCCATGCATTGGCTTACCTCTCGACTTCGGCAATTTTATTGTGGGACTTGTTGTGCGGGAGCAAGTTCCGTAATAGCCTGCTGACGCCTCCGCTTGAAGTCGAGAGTGAGGCTGAAGCTCCTCGGCTGCCCGTTTCGCTGCGCTAAAAATAAAGGCTTCTTTAACCGCATTCTCGAGCTCTGGCACAAAGCGGATCACGAGATCGGTGCTGTTCGTCACATAGCAGGTAGTGGCCAATACTACCCTGTTGTGCAGACGCTCCAAACTCAATAGTCCACGCCCTCCCAGGTGTCGCTGGAAGTATATTTGCGGGATAGAGGACTTAGGATGTAGACTTCTCTCCATATTCATCCTTTTGCGGGTCCTTGTATCGACTTCCTTCAGCTCGTTCACTTTCCAAAGGTGTATAATAACAATGGTACCGCAAGCATGTCTGTGTCAGCGACCTTGTTTTCATCGGACAGTTCTAATGACCAGATCTGCCGGAGTCGGTGAAAATACTTGCGGCGAAGACACTCTTTGACCAATTCTGTCTCTTGGACATGACGCTGCGCCACTACAACGTAAGTAGAAGTATCTCCAGCATGCAGTTGTCGCAAGATGCTCCCAACAACGAGCTGTTCCTCATCTCCACTATCTCCGCTTCGTCCTTTTTTGAGACGAAGCAATGCACATTTGTCTGTTCCGAACTCCATTCTGATAGCATGACTGTAATCCTGCACCACCCTCAGCGATAGTTGTAGTACGCGTTGCTCGGAGGCATAATGTTTTATGTCATCCATATAGAAAAGATGGGTGACCTTGTGCCCCCGATTATTGGGTGTGCCACAGCTGTATCCTTTAGTATTTCTCTTTATTACTATTACTATTTCAATTTGGACCACTTTTGAAGCTGACCACCAGTTCGTTATAGTTACAACGGCTGCACAATTTGTGTTGTTTTTAATGTTAGATGTAGCAGGACATTAAGTCGAGAGACCTCAGACGCACACTGCTATGTATTCTCCGTAACCACCTTAGATCTAATCGTACAAGGACCGAATTAGTGATGAGGATTTCATTATCGCTCAATATCTTGATATCCCTAAACATTTCGTTTATATGCTATTGGGAAAAATACTCTTTTTGGCGAGTATCTACTATATGCCCCACGGAGAAAAGTCCCATCTTAGTAAGCACCCTGTATACTTCTAGCATGGCTGTCATCCAAACAAAATTAGTAAGCATGTCAAGTTTTTCTAACGGCAGTCTGTTTACTTTTCTAGATATTATGATATTCTAAATCACACGAACATTCTAAATTTATTGATGAATTAGGCTCTGATGAAGACAACACAAACTGCATAGACACAGGAATATAGTGAATCATTGCATAGCTTCTGGAAATACCTAAACAAGCAATACAGATACGTTTCCAGATACAAAGTACAACCCTTCTGTCTTATGCAATTTTTAAGTCTAAGAGCCGTATGACAAAATACTAAATTTGGTATCAAGTTTCATATCAGATTTGCGATCAAATTTGTTGAAATTTCGTAACATGCCATACGGGGTTTTGAGCCAATATTTCAGAGGAAATTTAGTATGAAATTTGACATAAAATTATTTAGAAATCGTTCTAAATCCTAGAAAATTTTATATCAAAACTGCGCGTAAAAGTGCGCAGAAGACGAATAATGAAACTAACATCTGTCAAATCGATTTCTGTGTCTATAAAAAGCAACAAATCCACAACAAATCGTAACCTAAATTTTTGGTGAAAACACCATCAAAAGGTGCGTTTCTTTCAAAGACAAATGTCACTTCATTTATTGAGATGAAAAACTCGCACCATATTTACATGACAGAAACGAGTTGGCTCACATTTTACTTCTCACCACAACACACTAACCCCTGAATGTCACAGCTGTAAATAAAGTGTAACATAAATAAATAAAGTTTTAAATATATGTTTCACTGTTTTTAATACAAAATATATCTCTGCAATAATAGGAAAGGTAAACGAGCTTCTGCTATGGTATGGTAATCTGAATAATATGTATTGCTGCTTAAGACTTTAGAGCTAAAAAAAGTTGATATTTATTTTGCATTCTAAATTCAAATTTAGATACAACCATAGACTATAAACGAAATAATAACAAAAAAATATTCCCATCTTATTTCAAATACATTGGCGTATTATGACGTTTATGATTTTCATTTCAGCATCTCTTCTGTATTGATTACTGTATTGAAACTTTGATTTAGCTAATACCTGTTGTAGATGGAAGCGGGCAGGCGGTGATGGGATTCGAACCTATGGCAAAGCGGATCTGTAGAGTACTGAGTTCCGTAGTTTGGCTCCCTTACCCTTCCAGCTAAATTAAATGTCTCTTGTGCTATAGATTTCTTTATTGTGTATGTGGACCGTTTATGCGCAATTAGGTTAATGGATTGAAAATGGTCCAAAGTACAAAAATATGTCTTGTTACCAATGGGTGCAAAATCGAACTGATACAAGATAAACTCGATAAGCAAGACAAATAATTTTAAACTTTAAATGATAATGGGCTGTGTCATTACTGTAGAAGAGTGCATACAGTTTAGGAAAACCTATATCGTTTGGTTACATGGGTTGAAAGGAACATCGGCATTTCTGCATGTGTCGTCGCTACATTCCCTTATGTGTAAAATAAAAATTACAATTTTGATGGATAAAACAAAAGTCATAACATGAAATTTGCTTTTATGAAATGAAGAATGCATAAATAAACAATATACAAACATACACAAAAACGAAAGTAAGGTTAGAGATCCAAAAATATCCGGGCACACAACCACACAAAAAAGCGAGAGGTGAATAGGGAGCAAATACCCTCAGCTCAAACTCTCCTCATTTCCTGAAAGGAACACGCACGAAACTGAGGCAAAATGATCTAACGTAATGTCTAAGGAAATGTGTGAAGGGAACGCGTCTAATAATGACGCAATGACTGTAACCTATAGTGTCCAATCGAAAATTGTGGAATTCCAGCTGATATCTGTCAATAGCGTCACACCGACTATTAAATCAATAGTAGCCGGTGTAGGTAACTATCATATTTAGTTTCAACTGCGCTTGCGCAGTGCTCAAATTTAATATTAAATTTGAGATCGTTTAGTACAGTTTCAAGTTCTCTGCACTTTTACTTCCCACACCGATAGCTGAGGGCAATATTGTGATCGCGAAAATTTTCGATTTTGAGATAATATACTTCTTGGGCGTTTTATGATGCCTACATAACGAAAATCCGAGTCGCTCATTTCCGTCGGTCAGTCTGTCGGTCTGTCTGTCGGTCTGTCTGTTGGTCAGTCTGTTGGTTAGTCCGTCGGTCTGTCTGTCGGTATGTCTGTCTGTTGGCATTTTTGTAGCCTCCTAATCTCAGTAACCGCTGTAAGATTTTGATGAAATTCGGGTAGCGATATGGCGTGGTGTCGTAGTAGGTAATGTTGCTACAATTTTGCAAATCTTTGTAGGGGAGGCGGAGTAATTAGCAAAAAACAAAAAATTTCAAATATTCCTGGCGTTTTAAGGGTTCCTGATCATTTTCTACTTTTTGGATGGGGGTGTAATTGTAATGGTTGGAGGCTGGGGGTGGTAAAGCTGAAAAATTTGTTGTATTCGTAATAGGCTGTCCACCGACCTGAGAGAGAAAGATCTAGCGGTATAATACACTTTTTTACCGAACCTTGTCTTGTATATTAGAGGAACCAAGGGACAGAGAATTTTCCGATGTGAGGCTGTGTGATGTGACCTGTGAAAGAAATAACTAGCGGCATAATACACCTTTTTAGATCTATCCGAACATTGGCTTTCCGATTACAGAAACCGAGGGACTCAGAGAATTTTCTGATGTGTACAAAATACATACGAGAATTACTTTAGATCGTTCTGTATTGTGTAACATGCAAACTTTTGAATTGACTTTAATGACATTTTGACACCGATTTATTACCGTGACGAGGATGGAAAACGCGTATGGTTTCTAGAAATCGTTTCAGTGGCGGCACGGCAATAAGAAAAAAAACTAAAGATATAAAAACACCTCAAACTTCGTTTTTAGACGTTTTAGAGGTTTCTTACCTACCATCTTTCAATTTTTTTTGGGGGGGAGGTTTGTAAAGTAATATGCAAATGTACATTTTGAACACAATTTTATTCAGAACTGCTGCTTTTTTTTATGCTGCTTTTTTTTATGTGAGATCAATCTTTGAAACAGAAACGGTGAGGACTAACAAATTTAAGCTATATCATGTACTTATCTGATATTCACACTTTACGTAAAATTTTTCGGTATGGGTTTTTGGATGGGGAATAGATTTGGTAGTCACTGTAAGGTAATCCACCAATGAGTAATCAGTTTTTTCCGCTTCGTTAAATTACCTTCTGTAATTCTGAAGTTACAAACTATGAAGGATCCTTCTGTTTACCTTGATGTTTAGCTAAAATACCCAAATAAGTAGTGACCTACAGTAAGGACTACGAGTATATTACTTCAATGCCACAATGGCAGCTGTAACATCTGTCAAATACTTTTCCATTTCAACAAGTATCAGAAATTAGAATCATATAAAGTATACCCTCAGTCTGCTACTGACGCCGCATACTTTAAAGGGCTTGATCTAAGACGAGATTACATCTTTAAGACTATTGTTTAGTAAAGTCATGTGTCTTCTTGGCAATGACGAGATGTATTTGAATAATAGTATAATACTGCTGACACAAAATGCTGAATATATTTTTTTTACAGAAGCTGATAACGAACTTCGTTCCACTAGCTTTTCTGCTATACACATGCTCTCATCTGCAAACAGCGACTTCGAAAAATATACTACCTATCAACACATCAGAAAAGCTACGTAGAAGATGTTGTTCAGAGGATGTTGCGTTGAACTTGGACACAGTCGCAAAAGATGACATCAGAAGAAAGGAAGCGTATATGAGCAGTGCGGCTGGGCTCAATCCAAATGCATATACCCAGACCAAAGGGAACGATATAGAAAAAGAAGTGGAAAAAAATCCAGAAGCCGCTATCAAGCCATTAGAGCAACAAAACGAACGCAGCATGGTCAGTACGCCATATGCGTTCGGGAGAAATCAACATATCAAATCCAAAAGAAGCATCGATGAAAAAGGGGCAGAAATAACAGTGAGACAGAAGAGAGCAATTGGTGCCAGACCTATAAATATGGCAGTTCAACACTTCTTAATGAGTGTTCCACGTAAGATATCTAGGATCTAGGATTGTATGAACACCACATACAGAATCCAACAGTAGTTTGTAATAAGAATAGGTATGGACCTCAAAGCAAACCGAAACTCATGTGTATTGTCAGTCTAAGTGTAGGCCCAAAAGGATCTCAAAAACAGAAAGATTTCTTTTTACCTAAACTTGTAAATCGAGCTGTTAACTTTTAGATTGTTTATAACGTTCCGTGTTCCTGTTGTATAAATATGTTACTGCTAACTAATAAGCAATTCACTAAGCACAATGTCCTACCAGTCTAACAACAATAAAAGTAATTGTATCTTCTTTGTCCACATATTCTAAGTGCCTAAAAAATCAGGATTAAGGAGTGTTCAGTGTATAGCTTTTGTTGCTTACGTTTAGAAGCAATATAGACTCAAAAATTGTGGATTACTTTTTTTTATTCTATTCTATTCTATTCTACGCCCTTGTGCTGGAAAAGGTGTAATTAAAACTGTTGTTTGACTAATATACAGGGTGAGTTTTTGGTACCGGCTCGGTCGATAACTCCACCATTGTAGAAGATAGCGAAAAAAGTTGTATATAAATGTTGTAGCCACGGATATGCTCCTTGATTAGAAAATATTTTGATTTATACAGGGTGATCCATAAATACGTGGTGATGCAAACATGCATTTTTTTAAATGAGATACCCTACATATTATTCTATATTCAGATTGTATTAATGATTTACGTTCTTCCAATATAGGGTATTGTTACATTATGCATAGTATTTCAAAAGTTATGACCATTCTTGTATTCAAATCGCTGTCAAATGAACGTACTGTGTATCAAAAAGTGATGAATCAAAAATCATTTTTTTACACGGATGGATAACAAATATCATCTAGTTTCAAAATCGGCTATAAAGAAAGCCCGCGACTCATATTCGTATACAGGGTGATGTAGAATGCAAAATCCAGATTTTCTCTTTTTTTTCAAATGTAACCCCCAATATTTTATTACATCAAAGGATTGGCTTTAATATGCTCTTTCATCTTTGTATAGCACTTGTTGCACCTACGTCCATTAGTTTCCGAGATATTTCGATTTTTCGGTAAATTTAAAATATAGCTTCTACTTTTGTACCTACTGAAATTTATTTATTTTGAGAAAGTACTATCGAATTTGTTTTTTATTCAAAGAACAACTAAATTATAAGGTCACGATAGTATTTGATGAAGTCAGATCCCTGAATCATCGAGATAATAAAGTCAAGTATGCTGAGGAAACAATTTTGTAGGCGTGATGCATAATTATCAAGCAGATGGTATGCTTTGAAAAATTGACGGTTTTCATAACCTGCTCGATAATTCCGTACTGCGAGCTTCAAAAATTAATTTTTCCATTGAGGGTATTCAGGAAAATCTTTGAGAAATTGCCTACTTGCCTCTAGAATATATCAATTATGAACAGCAGTATCCAGAACGGAGGCACTCTAAAACTAATGCGTTTGAAAGATTGAAGAATCGTTTTATTTGGACTGTGTCGTTCAATATTTCAGAGCCTACCTGATAGATCTGCTTGATAATTATGCATGACGTCTATAAAATTGTTTCCTCAGCACACTTGACCTATATTATCTCGTTAATCCAGTGTTTTGACTTGATAAATAAAATTTGATAGTATTTTCTCAAAATAAATAAATTTGAGTAAACAAATAAAAGGTATATTTAAAATCTGTAGAAAAATTGATATATCTCAGAAACTAATGAACGCAGCCATCACAAGTGCTATACAAAGATGAAAGAGCATATTAAAATCAATTCTTTGCTATAATAAAATATTATGGGTTCGATTTAAAAAAGAGAAAAAATCTAGATTTTGCATTCTACATCACCCTGTACACGAATATGCGTCGCAAGCTTTTTTTATAGCCGATTTTAAAACTAGATGATATTTTTCATCCATCCGTGTAAAAAAATGACTTTTGATTCATCACTTTTTGACATACAGTACGTTCATTTGACAGCGATTTGGATATAAAAATAGTCATAACTTTTGAAATACCCTGAATAATGTAACAATACCCTATATTGAAAGAACGAGAATCATTAGTAAAATCTGAATATAGAATAATATATAGTGTGTCTTATTTAAAAAAATGCATGTCTGCATCACCACGCAGTTATAGATCACGCTGTATAAATAAAAATATTTTCCGAGCAAGGCGCATATCCGTGGCTACAACTTTTATATACAACTTTTTTCGCTATCTTCTACAGTAGTGGTGTTATCGACCGAGCCGGTACTTAAAACTCACCCTGTATGTAGTTCATAATCATCATCACCGTTTAACACTATAAGCTTATATGCACCACCAACTTTGCAAAACAAATGCAAAAAAGAAGTAGAGGCTTTTTTAAGTTACCTTGCATTTTCGTCATGCCAAATATTTCTGGTGTGAGCTAATATGTTTATTCTACAGCAGCAGCCTATCTGATAAATCTGCTTGATAGTTATGCATCATGTGTATAAAATTATTTCCTCAGCATACTTGACTTACATTATCTCAATAATTCGGGGGATTGACTTATACAAAAATACTATTATGGCCTCATATTTTAGTTGTTAATTAAATAAAAATAAGATTGCATAGTACTTACTCAAAAAAAAATACTGCACAGAAATAGAAGGTATTTTTAATATTTGCAGAAATATCGAAACATCTCGGAAACTGACAAATGTTGGTATAAGAAATGCTATACAGTGACGAAAGACCACAATGAAAGCAGTTTTTGGGTAAAATAAAATAAGGGGGGGGTTATATTTCAAATCAAAGAGAAAATTTAGATTTTGCATTCTGTATATTAAAATACGTCGTCGACTTTTCAGCAGCTCACATTGAAACTAGAGGATATTTTTTATCTTCGCATTTGGATATAAAAATATTCATACCTTTCAAAATATCCTATATAACGTTAGAATACCTTACATTGTTAGAACATAGATCATTAGTAGAGTCTCAATAGGGTATAATATATTGTCACGACGGCCTCTTTGTCTTCACCCAGGGAATCAAACTCGACGTAACTTTCACCGTTTTACTTCACAACTGGATATAATATCTCTTAACCTTATCTCAAGTACAACTCAACTCGACTGAACTCTGCCACGCTACTCGTGGTGCCTTATATACTTCATCGAACCATCTAGAAGATTCGAGACACCCAGATGACATTCGAGAATGCCGATCTGTCAGTCTAGAAAATTCCAGATGATTCGATGACGTTTACACATCAAAAAAATCTAACCTAATCATTGTGAAAGAAACATTAACAAATCCAAATAAGCAATGTAATATACAGGATGTTACACTCTTCCCCCCTTAGCGTTCGGCGTCCTCGACGAACTGTGGATCGATTCTGTAACTTTCGCTGTAGTAACGAAAGCAGGCGAAGACGAAGCTAAT
Organism: Callosobruchus maculatus; assembly: GCA_951848785.1. NCBI lineage: Eukaryota > Metazoa > Arthropoda > Insecta > Coleoptera > Chrysomelidae > Callosobruchus > Callosobruchus maculatus. The sequence continues at coordinate 2,645,731 of CATOUR010000032.1, forward strand.
CAATTACGAAAACGATTTTTGACGGCATTCCATAACTAAAGTTTAACGCTTCGTTACGCTTTCGGCATGGAGCTCGATGACTCACGAGCAATCACGAGTTGGCTTAAATATCTCTGGATGAGACTCTGCAAAATCCAGCAATACCGACCGTTGCAAAGGATTAGTTTTTTCTCTTCGATTCATTGCTTGTTAGTTAAGTACACAAATAAATTTAAGCAAATTGTCACTTTGACACACAGCAATAATAACTTCAAAGCTTGACAAACGAGATCCAAAATCTTTCGCTATCGCTTATACCGTTCGTCTGCGTTCGTTATGTCCGAGTCGGAACGAAGACATTTATGGAATACCGAAACGAGCGAAAGCGTTGAAGAATGTCGCTATCGCTTCGCTATCGCATCGCTTAGAGTTATAGAATTCCCCCACAGTTCCCTTCGATCCTTGTATGGCCACAGGCGATCGCTATGGACGACCTTCGGTTTTCCACTACCCATACGTATCCTGTAGACTACGTCGTTGAGGCGCTTCATCACCACGTAGGGTCCCTCCCAATGGCGTTGTAGCTTCGGACATCTACCCCTTCTCCGTCGTGGATTGTAGAACCATACCAGATCACCTTCTATGAACTTTGGGCTATTTGCTTTCAGATCGTATCTGGCTTTCATCCTGTCGCTGGCAGACTGGATGTTTCCTCTAGCAGACTCATGGATATCCCAGAGCGTTTCCTGAAGCTCGCTCACCCATTCGCATGGAAGACGGCGCTCCGTTTCTGGAGGTGGACCAAGAGCTAAGTCCAGAGGCAGCCGCAGTTCTCGACCAAAAATTATCTTCGCTGGGCTCAACCGAGTTGACTCGTTCACCGCTGATCTGTAGGCCAACATTCCCAGAGGAATCTTCGTATCCCAATCAGACTGATGTTCGTTAACGAATTTTGATAGGTAATCCAGGATTGTCTTGTTGAAGCGTTCCACCATACCGTCGGACTGCGGATGAAGAGCAGTTGTTCTAGTCTTCCGAATTCCGAGTTTTCTCATCAGCTGTATGAAGACTTCCGATTCAAAGCTTCGCCCCTGGTCTGAATGTAGTTCATTAGGAACTCCGAATCTGGACACCACGTGTTCTAAAAGAGCCTGTGCCACTGTGCCTGCTTCTTGATTGGGCACAGGAATTGCTTCTGGCCATTTAGAGAAATAATCCATTACAACAAGCAGATACTTGTTCCCAAGGCTGGTTTCCGGCAAAGGACCCAAAATGTCTATGGCGATTCTCTCAAACGGCGATCCAACGTTGTACTGCTGCATGTGTGATCGTTGACGAATACTTGGACCTTTTCTTGAGTTGCAGACATCGCACGTGGAACAGTAATTTTCAACATCTTCGCGACAGCCAACCCAGTAAAATCTCTCCTTGATTCTTTCCAGGGTCTTCCTGATGCCAAAGTGACCCCCACTGCTACTATCATGTAGTTGTTCCATAATTGCTTTCCGTAATTTCCTTGGTACTACAAGTTTTTCTTTAGCATGTCTGCCATCAGTATACTCCCAGATTCGATATAGGAGGTTACCCCGTACCTTTAGTGAGTCCCATTGTGCTAGGTAGGCTTTGGTGATGGGACTCATAGCACTTATTTCCTGTGGATTAGGCTTGTTTCCATTTAATAGCGAATGAATAACTAACCCTAGCTCAGCGTCTTGTGACTGAGCTTGCTTGAAGGTTTGTAGTGAAATCTTGGTTCCTTCCTATTCAAATTCTTCTATTCTTAATGTGTTTATGTCGAATTCTCGTTGTTTCTGTTCTTTAGAGCAGTGCTTACAGTCATCATCACAGGGCCTGCGTGACATAGAATCGGCATTTCCGTGTTGCTTTCCTGGACGATGACGAATTTCAAAGTCATAGCTTTGGAGGTATTCAATCCATCGAGCAAGCTGGCCTTCTGGATTCTTGAACTTCATTAACCACTGCAAAGCTGAATGATCGGTTCTCACGACAAATCTTCTTCCGTACAATAAGTGGTGGAAATTTCCGATCCCTTTCACCACACTGTACAACTCTTTTCGTGTCACACACCAGTTTTTCTGCGCTTTGTGCAAAGTTTTACTGTAGTATCCAATTACCTTTTCGATGCCATCTTGTTCTTGAGATAAGACAGCTCCAACAGCATACTGGCTAGCATCTGTGTCCAAGTAGAAAGTTCCTTCCCTTGTAGGATGAGCTAGTATCGGTGATGAGGTCAAAGCTGTTTTCAATGCGTCGAAGGCTTCTTGGCAGATGGAGTCCCAATAAAACTTATTACCATTTTCAGTTAAGGCAAATAATGGTTTGGCGATGGTAGAGAAATCTTTCACAAATCTGCGATAATAACTGCACAGTCCCAAAAAGCTTCGCACCTCATGAGTGTTGGACGGTACTTTCCATTCCTTCACAGCCTGCACCTTCTCTGGATCCGTCCGGATTCCGTCTTTGGTTAACAGATGTCCGAGGTATTTTACTTCCCTTTTGAAAAGATGGCATTTCTTAGGGTTTAGCTTCAAGTTCGCTTCCTTAAGCCGCTGGAAAACTTGCCTTAGTCGGAGTAGCTCTTCTTCAAAATCCTTTCCAAACACAATGACGTCATCGAGATATATCAGTGCTGTTTTCAAAGATAAACCTTGTAGTACAACATCCATTAGTCTTTCGAAGGTACTGGGTGCATTGCATAGACCGAAAGGCATTACTGTAAACTGCCATAGCCCAGCACACGATGTAAATGCCGTTTTTCCTTTATCTTTTTCATCCATTTCAACCTGCCAGTACCCACTTTGCAGGTCCAAGGTGGAGAACCATGAAGAATTTCCAACTGCATCCAAAGTGTCGTCAATTCTTGGTAAAGGGTATGAATCCTTTTTGGTCAAATCGTTGAGCCGCCTGTAATCCACACAAAACCTCGTTGATCCGTCCTTCTTCCTAACAAGGACTATCGGGGAGGCCCAAGGGCTAGATGATGGCTCGATCACTCCTCGTTTCTGCATATCGTTTACCATATTCTGTACTTCATCAATCCTAGATAATGGAGTTCTTATTGGGGGCTGCTTGACTGGCTGGGCATCTCCTACATTAATTTTATGACGTACCAGATGGGTTCGCCCTAGGTCATCATTATTTTTAGCGAAAATCGAATTAAATTCTCTTAGTAGCTTCAGGACCTTCCGCCGCTGCTCGGGTTGCAAATTTTCACAGCTTCTATCATACAAATCTCGAAGACTATCTGAGATCTCAGTTAAGTCATCGTCATCCTCTTCTTCCATGCCATCCAACCTTCGGATCCATGCTACTGGTTCTAGCCTACCCAGTGGCGTACCTTTCTTGATTTGTATTGAATTCCTGGATACATTTACGGCCCTTATTAACAAATTTGAAGAATCCGTTATTGTTCTGGCTAATAAAATAGGTTTATTCCAACATAGCGTAGGCTCTGGTTCAAAAATGCATGGGGTAAGGTTGTGTTCAAGTGCCTTATGTGCATATATAGGTATAACAATCTCTTTTTGTGGAGGTATTGTAAAATTCCTTGGTGACACAACGTTCATTTTCTCTAGCTGAGCAGTTCGGCAGAAAAATGAAATCTCTTCTGAATCCCCAATGCTTAAGGTATTAACTCTGCAGTAACTCAGCACCAAGGATGCAATCATTTGTGACTGAAGCTACTAAAATGGGATGCTTCTTACCAAAACTGCCAATGCGAATCTCTAATTCTTCAACACCCAGTACTGGAATACGGTCTCCATTAGCGGTTCTCAACAACATTCTATCCGTTTGCGTGGTTCTGCTTGGCGACTTCCTTCGAATTTCTTGGTATATGTTAGGACTTATTATAGTCACATTTGCTCCGGTATCAACTAACATCTTGCGTGGTATATTTTCTATGTAACCTTCAACTACTGGACTCTTCTCAATTTTATTAACCTCAATTTCGATGACCACGGGGCTTTCGTCATGATGGCCAGCCAGTTTTTGCCCCCTAAAACTGGCCGGCTTTAGTTTTCCGACTCATTCTCCGTATTAGTACTAGCCTCTCTTGACTTTTCTGACACCTGCATGCGACAGCCCACTCTAAGGTGCCCCTTCTGCCCACATCTCCAGCACGTAAACTTCTCAGGTCCTTCTAAATTTGTGCGAACTGGGTTTCGTTGAAAGGTACCACCTCTTCTTCTTGGAACGAACGCTGTCGCCCTGACCTCTGCTTCATCATCTTGTTCTACAGATCGCACCCTCCGTGTCATTCGCGTGGCTTTCGTGGCAGCTTCAATTTCTAGAGCCTTGACCAAAGCGTCTTGTAAAGTTCTGGGACTGGATAGTCTTACGATTCGCTGAACGTCTAGGTCCGCAATGCCTTCGACAAACTGACGAGCAGCAACGTATTCCTGTGTTTCGACGGGGCTGTTGACGAATGCCCGTTTCGCTAAGCTTTGGACTTCATATGCAAACGTGGTCAGATCCTCCTTGGCTTGCTGTGTCCGGTTGTGCAGTTGACCATGTAGCAGCTCTGTTAAGTGCGCATCTCCAAAGCGTAACCTTAGTGCAGATGTTATCTATCATAGTCACGTAGATCTGATGAGCAGAGATTTTCCAAAATAGCTGCGGCAGAGTCTCTTAGCATGGATGTAAGCACACAAGCTTTTTCTTCATTTGACCAGTTATTCATACGAGCGATATTTTAAAATTGCATATAATAAATGTCCCAGGACGTTTTGCCGTTGTACGGATAGGGCTTTGCTACTACGCCACTGTGTCTATCAGGAAAAGCGGGTGCTGCAGCTGTTAAACTACGCTCACCTGCACTAAGTTCTCGCAGCTCCTCTCTGATCATTTCCTTGACCTGATCTTTCACCTGCTGTAGTTGTTCACGCTCACCTCCACTAAGTTCTCGCAGTTCGTCTCTCACAATTTTCTTGACATGATCTTTCACTTGGTGCAGCTGTTCCTCAAAGTTCTTTTGTGATGTCACTACTGTCACTACTTGTGTCTCTATTGCGCTGATACGTTGGTCTTGATCTTCTAATGCCTGGCTTACCGCTTGCTTCTGTTCCTCAAGCCTAGTCATCACAAGTTCCTGTCCACTTTTCAAATCTGCGACTGATGTCGCTTCAACTTTTGCTCAAGGTCCTCTTGGTGGTGCTTTAGCTTCTCCTCTAGGTTCACGACTGCCTCGTACTGGTGTTGCTTTAGCTTCTCCTCTAGGTTCACGGCTGCCTCGTCCTGGTGTTGCTTTAGCTTTTCTTCAAGGCTCACGACTGTTGCTTGCATAACAGCTGCCTGGTTGTCTTGCTGGGCCTTCATTTCTTGTAGCATAGTCATCAATGCACTCATGTCGGACGCCATAGCTCTGGTTACTGGCATTGACTGACGCTGTACTCACTTCTTCATTCCTTTTCTTGGTTTGATTCGATGGATAATCCCACACTTCCGACACCAATTGTCACGACGGCCTCTTTTTCTTCACCCAGGGAATCAAACTCGACGTAACTTTCACCGTTTTACTTCACAACTGGATATAATATCTCTTAACCTTATCTCAAGTACAACTCAACTCGACTGAACTCTGCCACGCTACTCGTGGTGCCTTATATACTTCATCGAACCATCTAGAAGATTCGAGACACCCAGATGACATTCGAGAATGCCGATCTGTCAGTCTAGAAAATTCCAGATGATTCGATGACGTTTACACATCAAAAAAATCTAACCTAATCATTGTGAAAGAAACATTAACAAATCCAAATAAGCAATGTAATATACAGGATGTTACAATATCTTATTTTAAAAAAAATATATATGTTTGCATCACCACGTAGGTATGAATCACCCAGTATAAATCAAAATACTTTCTGACCAAGAAGCATATTCTTTCCTACATCTTTTGTACACAATCCTTATCGCTACCTTTTACAGTAGTAGAGGTCCGATCTGGCACTAACAACTCACCGTCTAGATTGAGCTACGGCCCTACATATTCTCGTTTTTGTTAAAATATATACTGTTCAATATTATAATATATGTATAATACCCAATTATTATATTAGTACAAAAATATAGGTACTAAGAATACTGCGTTTTGATTGCCAATGATCAGTAATCTTCTTTTATTTAACTTAACCACAATATATCCAATTATATTAACAATGTCTCTAAGATTCTGCACCAGTATGTATCGAGAATTGAAAAATGATTAACAAAGTACTTTTTATCTGGTACTTTAATAAGATGTAGGCATACATCTTGTACCATGCTTATGCTTGGTTTACAGCAACTTGGATATATCTTCATGCTGATAAATTCGTAGAGGCTTAAAACATGTTAAACAGAAATTTAAGATTTTAGTGAAAATCGTAACAGTTTATATAATATTCCAACTATTCGTTAATAAATGCAAAAATCATGTCACAACCAGCAAGCAATGCATACGCCGCATGCAGGACATCTCTCTTAAAATAGAAGAAACAATGGTATATCATTTGAATACAGAAACTACATGATTGCCTGTATGTATATTAGAAATCTGAGATGCCTCGATTTTCTGAGATAGAGCATACTATGTAGTAATGAGGTCCTCATGCTATATTGCCTACATAATATACATGGGTATAAGGTAATATCCGTTCAATACTCAGACAATACACCCTACATTATAGGCAGTTGAGGTGTAAACTTGATAACATATCGACATCATATATAATGCGTTGTATTTCAAACGAGTATATTATACAATAATAAATAATATGATAACCTAATTTTATGTGCTTCGAAGAAATGTTCTTTGATTAAGAATATTTTTCACATCGTAAACATTTAATATCTTTGTTTGTGTTTATATTTGTGGGTATTTCGAACAAAATAGGCACGTAGCAGCCAATTGCGATTCAGTTCAAGACAGTGTGTCCCGTGTGAAAACTAATCAGTATGGTGAGCACATTTATTTCTTATCGCTATATAATAACCGTAATTTTATGTTATAAACAAAAGCCTGGCTCTGCTATTGGCGCATCAATATATTTCGACTTTTGCATCTACTGAAAGGAAAGAGGTATTGGAAATAAGTTATCCAAGGATCGATAACGCAGATCACAGTGGAGCGTGAGAATATTTAGGACATCTTTTTTGATTTAGGCATTCTGCGTATTGATTTGGGAATCCGCTGCAGATTTTGTTCTATATGATTACGTTGGTTAACAAAACTTCAAAGCTTTTCGTCCCACGAGCCTATGTGTGTGAGCTTTGCAGTAATAGTAATAGTAATTTATTTACTCTTCAGATACAAAATTTGGAAAACCAAAAAGAAGAATAAATAAATATGGCCGTACACGGAACAGTTGAATGTTTAACTTATATGCATATAATACTGGTACATATGCCGGCATATGTAGATGCATATACACATTATGGAGTCATATCTGTGTGATTAGAACCATTTAGCTGAAATATATCAAGACGGTGAATATGTAAAATTTTAGAGGGCATTAAAAATTAATGGAACTGTGCATTTTCAATGAATCCATTAATTTTTCTTTTTGTTAAGGAGCTATCCATTCTCCTAGAGATTTTATAAATCGGTTTGTAAACAATTTTTTGATATCTAAAGGTCTAGAAGTTTATTTATTTTTTTGCTAAATAGAGACATGGCCGCTACATGAATGATTATTCACCTATCTTGGCATCTAGCTTGTATCTAGTGTTGTTGTTGTGGATAATTATTTTTATATACTCATTTGCATGTCTATGATACTAAGTTATAGTACGTAAAATGCAATTGCCTAACATCCTATATTTGGATTTATAAAACAAAACTCAAGCTAGATGGCTGGGTAGCGGCAAATAAACAGCGAACTGTACTCCTAAAACCCTATTTCCAAGCTTTCGCTATCATTTGATCCCTTCTTCAGGGCTACAAAGACAATTTAGCAATCAGCAACATTAGAAAAATTAAGATGGAAAATTTTTGTCTTACAAAAGTTTGTGAGGATGTTGCTGGAAGATGTTATAAAACAAGCCAAAAGAGCAAGTAACAACACATATCTTGCATGAAGCACGTTGGATTTATACATATAAATCATTGGTAGGATAGATTTTGGTTTTGTTAAATACTGATTTTAGGATAGTATTTCTAACAATTATAATTAGAGGTTAAACGACTTACTTGTAAGGAAGTTCAATCCTCAATTATACGAGATAGCTCCGTCCGAAAAGATCACCCTGTAGTGTACGTTTCTCTCAGCTCGCTGGCGTGATGTTTAGATAAAAAAACTGTAGACTCTGCTTCTGCCGTCCATCCGCCTAGGTCCCCATTACGTTTCGTTTGTTATCAGATCGAGGAACTATGGGAACAGCGGTGGGCGGGTGGTGATCTTTTCGGACGGGGCTATCTCGTATAATTGAGGATTGAACTTCCTTACAGGTAAGTCGTTTAACCTCTAATTATACTTCGATAGCCCCGTCCTCAAGATCACCCTGTAGATGTTCAGAGATTTGTACCTCGATCTGGTTTCCATAACCTGTTATTTATGTCTGGGTAGAGGACAAACAAACAAAAATATATGTACGTATTATTTTACAGGTTTGTTCCATTTCTAGGAAAAAGATTAATAGTAATTTGGCAAAAAATTACCATAATTAGTTCATTTGAAGATTTAACAATTTGAATTCATATTAACATTAGTGATGAATATTGATATCGTCCTCGAGATCACCCTGTAGACGTTTAAAGATGGTTTCACGATCTGAGTATGATTCGAATGAAAGAGAAAGAACGTCTGGACATTGTTCAGCCTTGAAGTTTTTTATTTAAAATGCAATAATCTTTCATCATTTTTGTAATGTACACCAATGTAATGTGTAAAAGTTTAGCTTAGTACTATCACAATTCATTATCCATTTTTTATTATCAGTGATTTTGCGGAATATAAATCGTCAGGCATATGGGTCTGTTATAAAACATAACAAAAACTTTTGACCTACCCCTTCACCCTGCGGTATGTCTAAGGTTCCAACGTGTAAGCCTTCCCTAAAGGCCGCGGAAGTGGAGGCGTGGCCAGTGCTCTGTGCTTAAAATACACTTGTGTCTCAATGCCCAATTCCCCAACATTAAGCCTTTTTTGTTACAGTTTGTGGTGTGGCTGGGTCGTGATGTTTTTTGGGCGTAAGTAAAAGTTTATCATTTCTCTTAAAGTTCTGGTAAAGTCAACATGTTATTTTAGGTAGATGCAGTATAAGGCTCTTCCACAGAGGATGAGGTTTCCTGTAAGGTGGAAGTAATAGTGATTTATCTTTAAAAAATGGTGGGATTTGCTATTTGCAGGTTTTCCAATACTGAAAACCAAGGTTGCGTTTTCCATAACAGGCAGACTGCGATTACTTGCGCCTTCTCAGCTGTTATTTTCTTTTTTAAGTTCTCGGTAGAAGCGAGAAATGTGGGAATGCCTTGAAAATCATATTTTCCCAGTTAATACATCCATATCGGAGTATTGAGGATCAAGGTACCAAGAAACCAACACTGGACCTTTTTTGCTCTGATGAAAGCAAATGAATCGAGTTAGATAGTACCAAAACCAATATTTTTTGTTTTTTGAAAAGGTTTGGTGAATGCTGTATTCTAATAATTCTATTGGTATTTAACTTGATAATGACGTTTTCATGTGAAACACTGCCTAGCTTAATGCAAGCCATTATTTTTCGAATACAAATTTTTGACCGCAATTATAGCACTATTAATTTTGGTGTTCAAGCGTTTTGATGTCGGCCCACCTGTATGAAATGGCTGGATGTGCTGACACGGGTCACATAAACAGTACTCGGTTCCTCAGATTAAACGCTCAGGTACCGGCTTTAACAGATAGGTGGCGAACCAAATACTTTTTTAAAGTACTGCTGCCCAATATCTGTATGTTGCTACTACTGATAGGATTACGATGGACCTTATGGCATAATATCTGGTTTTTATAGTATTTTGTTTCTCATTGATTTTTTAGGATTTCTCTGGTGGTACGGACATATTATTAGTACTCGTACTAGATGTAAACCCTAGAACTTTTTGGTTATAAAGAACCTTAGGAATGCAGGAAGTTGCATCGAATGATTAACATTATTGTGACAGTTTGATTTGTTTTTGCCAAGGAATAAAACATATTCTGGGTGAAGTACATAAAGAAACCCCAGTGGACTTAATAGGTTAAAAATTTTTCTTGGAAATGGATGGCGCAGTGGCTGGCTCCCCCTTCCTTTTTTCGCTCAGTTTCATTCCCTTCCCCTGACAAATTTTATTTTGTTGTTCAGGAGAAATTTGTCTGAACCGTTAGATATATAAGACTGCAATAAGTGCTGTAAGGTCTGGAAATATGTCAAGACCTTCCTACTCTTCGGTTTAGGAAGCGATACTAACAGCACTTTCGCTAAACCAGACTAAGTTGCGGTACGATGGGTTGAGACCTTCACGGGATGCAGCAGCAGTCCCCCTATTTTGTGTTCGCATTAATAAGACAGGGGTATACAGGGTGGCCAATCGGTGACGATAATAATTTTTTTTAGATAGCTCGTACCGAGGCCTATCCAAAACACCCCCATGTATGTGTACCGATTATTGATAGTTTTCGAGTTATGATTTTTTTTTGAAAACTTAAGAGATTTTCCAGTTTTTCCAAGAAATCGTCAAAAACAAAAACAAGAATACTTTTTGGCTTTTATTTTTTTCTGCAATTATACTCAGTATTAAGCCTATTTTAATATTCAATAAAGAGAACCTGTACATCCGAACAATAATTAAGTACATTTTGGGGCCAAAGTTTGAAATCTCTGTTTTTAGTCAGGAGACCAAAACCTTTAAAATAAAATTAAAAATACTTATGTCTGGTTTTGGAGCTTCAAACTAATCTTAAAAACTTTGCAAGACATTGCACTTTCGAAATAATAATGAAAAAGTAGCACTTATGGGGACATTTTGCGGCGTACGTGAGTGTTAAAGGTAAAAAGGTGATAATTCACGAATTTCCAAAATTATTTAAAAAACTATTATTTTGCTATGTTATGACAAATTAACGAAAAAAACTCGTAACAACTAATAAACCCGATAATCAGTGATGTTTTGATGAGTTTTAATAAAAAAAAACTAATACCCAAATTGTGATTTTTGAAGTGTTTTTACTATGTACTATTAAACTCCTGCTAAATTAAGTTGTATGGAAAGTTAACAAAGGAAAGGAATAATAAACAATAATCTGACTTCCAATTTCATGGCAGAATTACCTGGGAAGTGTTTTTGTAGCATACGCGATCCCTTTCTTTCAGAGTAGCTTTTTGCGAGCTCATATCGCCGAAGCGCAGTTGTGTTAATTTTCGGTAATAGGCAAGGGAATGTTCAGATGAACCTAAAAAGGTGATTTATATCGCTAGGTCTTCCTTGACAGGTCAGTAGAGAGCCTATCATGAATACAACAAGTTTTTCAACCCCCCACCCCCCAAACACCCAAATTCCACCCCCACCCAAAAAATCGCAGAAAATGATCAAGAACCTGTAAAATGCTTAAAAACGAAGTTTGAGGAATATTTGAATTTACCTACTAAGACCCCACAGCATATTGCTGCCCAAATTTCATCACAGTCCATGCAGCGGTTACGGAGATTACGAGGCTAGAAAAACGCGTACAGACAGACAGACCGACAGGCAGACCGACAGACAGAACGACGGAAATGAGTGATGCGGATTTTCGTTATGTAGACATTATAAAACGCCCAAAAATCCTATTATCTCAAAATTCCCTCACCGATAGGTGAGTAAAAGGGATGGGGTATGCTACGATAACGCTTCCCAGGTAATTCCGCCATGGAATTAAAAGTAAGGTTGTTGTTTTATTATTCTTTTCCTTTGTTAACTTTCCATACAGCTTAATTTAGCAGAAATTCAATAGCACACAGCAAAAAGCACAGGTATTAATTTTTTTTATTAACAGTGATTAAAACATCAATGATTATCATGTTTATTAGTTGTTATGAGTTTTTTTTTCTTTAATTTGTCATAATAAAGTAAAATAATAGTTTTTTAAATCATTTTGGAAATTCGTGAATTATCACCTTTTTACCTTTAATAGTCACGTACGGCGCAAACAAAATGCCCCCATAAGTGCTATTTTTTCATTATTATTTCAAAAGTGCAATGTCTCGCAGGGTTTTTAAGATTAGATTGGAGCTCCAGAACCAGGCATAAGTATTTTTAATTTTATTTTGAAGGTTTTGGTCTCCTGACTAAAAACAGAGATTTCAAACTTTGGGCCCAAAATGTACTTATTTATTGTTCGGATGTACAGGTTCTCTTTATTGGATATTAAAATAGACATAATACTGAGTATAATTGCGGAAAAGGATAAAAGCCAAAAAGCATTTTTGTTTTTGTTTTTGATAATTTCTTGGAAAAACTGGAAAATCTCTAAGTTTTCAAAAAAAAAATCATAACTCGAAAATTATCAATAATCGGTACACATACATGGGGGTATTTTGGATAGGTCTCGGTACGGGCTATCTAAAAAAAAATTATTATCGTCACCCGATTGGCCACCCTGTATATCACTTGACCCCGTAATGTAGATAAATGTTTCCTTAGCTGAAATTGTCTACTAACAGCAAAAATCAAAATAAGGGGGTGTTACCTGGGCAATGAGCATGGACAGGTAGTATTTCTCTACAGTGTCACTATTAGCACCTAAACATCCTGAGTTACCATCCCACGTGGTCTTAAAGGTTTTGTGGGCGCGTGTTCTTAACAGTTTTGTCAAGCTTTGGACAGCAAGACGCAAACAGGTAATAACACAACAAATAAGTATGTTTGTGTAATAGTAATACTTTCGTAAATTTTATCTCCTTTTGTTCTTAAGATACAACAATTAAACCATTATTTTTCGCCCACGTTTGTGGTACGATATCAACCGAATGGTTGACTTTTGAGATTCCATCCTTTCAGTTTGCTGCATTTGTTTTGAAACCCCATTCAATGCGAACTGGGTGTTTTCTAGAGCGTGTTGAAATCATTAGTGTTAGTGCTTATCACTTTCTGAATCACTGTCAACTGAAAAGAGATAATATTCGCGCACTGAAGAAAGCCATATTGGGTTTGTCGTCAATGTGCGTGAACGAAATTTCACCACATAACGTGATGAACAGAGATTCTCCACCATATTTTACTCATGTTTAAGTACTTTACCGGTAGGGCCACTGCTTATCATTTTTTTTTTGTTTTTACTTCAAAGGAAAATGGAAACCAGATATTACTCATGTTCCCATATTCCTGATGCTTGCCATTTTTGTTAATTTATCAATCAGATTGTACTCATGAGTGTAGAAACTGGTGGCAGCTGCAGTTTCAGTCTCTCATTGTAGACATTGGTGGGCCCCATTTAGATGTTGTTTCTGTGTCCTCAGATTTTATTCATGATTATAGAAACTGGTGGCATTTACGGTCCCCTTCGGCTGCAGTTTCAGTGTCTCGTTGTAGAGACTGGTGGGTCCCATTTAGTTGCTGTTTGTGTGTCTCAATCAGATTTTACTCGTGATTGTAGAAACTGGTGAGCCCCTTTAGCTGCTGTTTGCGTGTCTCAATCAGATTTTACTTATGATTGTAGAAAATATTGGCCCCTTTAGCTGCCCTTAGAGTGTCTCAATCAGATCTTACTCATGATTGTAGAAACTGGTGAACCCCATTGTGCTGATGTTTGTGTGTCTCAATCAGATATTACTCTTGATTGTAGAAGCTAGTAGGCCCATTTAGCTGCTGTTTGTATGTCTCAATCAGATTTTACTTATGATTGTAGAAACTGGTGGGCCCCCTTTTACCTGCTGTTTGTGTGTATCAATCAGATTTTACTCATGATTGTAGAATTTGGTGGGCCCCATTTTGCTGTTGTTTGGTGCCTCAATCAGATTTTACTCATGATTTTAGAACTGGTGAACCCCATTTTGCTGATGTTTGTGTGTCTCAATCAGATTTTACTCATGATTGTAGAAACCGTGGGCCTCTTTAGCTGCTGTTTCAGTGTCTCAATCAGATGTTAGTCATGATTGTAGAAGCAGTTGAGGGTTCTGGCCCCAGTTAGCTGCTATTTGAGTGCCTCAATCAGATTTTACTCATGATTGTAAGAACGGTTGGTGGTTACGCCCCATTTTAGCTGCTGTTTCAGAGGAGACGACAGCACTTATATGCATAAATAACAAATTTTCAGTCCGTGAATATGGATTATATTGTATGATTTTGAATTAATCACCTCGAAATAATCTTTAAAGATTCAATCATATATATAGCAGTACAGATTCATAGAAAGTATCCACACTAGTTTTATTCAAGTATTTAAAAGTTGTCCGTAAAAAACTTTTTGTTACAAAAGTATTATTACTGCGAGGATAAATTGGCGAATCTAAGTGTATGTTCTTCTCTGAAGAATTCCAATACCTCGCACGATGTCCCCCACGGCGAATTACTAACGTGAGATAAAATTTGTCAGTACATAGTACGAGAGGTTCTAATAAACTAAGTTCGCTATTGGAGATGTTCCCTGACCACCAGGAAAAATTGTCATGTAAGAATGTCGTCGTAGTTACCGACGAATCTTTTGGAGGCTTTGGATTTACGAATTTACACTTACTGTGTGAAAAAGCGTGCATTGTCCATTTCCTCAATTTCGGTATTTTGACGAAAGCACAAACAAATCACGACACAATCGTAAACACATGAGCGGCTCAGAAAAAACGATAATACTCATCTTCTTGAGGCCACTACCTTAATTTATGGTCAATGAAATCATGCAATGAATATCCTATTTATTTTAGGCGATGTGTTGATTGTTGTTGATAGCCCATTTTGAGGATTGCTCATAATAAGACGGAAGAGAATCGATATTACACAGATTCTCTACTCGACTACTTCAAAGGCAGTGACATCCTGTGTGTAAAACAATGTATTAATAATTGTTAAAACACAACTTCAGTTTCATCATATTGAGATATTGAGGCTCAACAAATGATTTTGCGTTTTCACTAACAATGTATTAATCATTGTTAATAAGCAAGGGTGGAAATCTAATACTAGAGTATGTACGAGAATAGATATTACTCAGATTCATCAGTAGCTGCTAACACAACGATATTCGAATTCGTTGTTCTAACACAACAATGGATTAGTCATTGGTGTTTGATATGTCTCGTTCAAAATTCATTAAATGAAAAATATGTGTACACTTACTGATATGAAGTTGCCCAGCAAGGCATGTAGTTTTTTCATTGTCCGTTTCACTTTTGCGTAAATTCCCGCACTTTTTCCGTTCGGCATTTTCGTAAACAACTTGCTACTTGTCGCGTGAGAAACGTAATGAGGACCTAGGCGGATGGACGGCAGAAGCAGGGTCTACAGTTTTTTTATCTAAACATCACGCCAGCGAGCTGAGAGAAATGTACACTACAGGGTGATCTTGACGACGGGGCTATCGAAGTATATCCACGGCTAGAATGTTTCTGTATATCTAGAAAGTCTTAGTGACACCTTTCGCTATTATATTGCTGCTGCTGTTTTCATTCTGTTCCTGTTTGTTATATAATTTGTTTTTACTGTACGTGTCTTGTGGCGTTATATTTTAATACCGTTGGCAGTGTTTATTAATCCAGTTGTTTATCTAGTCAAATTCTTATGATTTTTTTCCTAGTAACTATAAAAACTTCGATTTTCTGTTGCCTGAAGATGACTTAGTATAAGTCGAAACGTCGCAAATAGAAAAATAAGGAGCTTTTGTATGAATTACCTTATCCTACAAAAAAGTAACTGAAATTTCGCTATTATCGTCATTGACTAGAGATTTCCTAAAAGAAAATGCTTAAGTATGTGACTGAACAAAATGTACGTTTAGACCCATGTCCCAATTCGTTTGCCTAAGCATCACCCATCTTAGACAAATTGTTCTCTACATTAGGCATTCCTGTTTGAATAAATTAAGTTACCTGTGATTGAGGTTTCTTTAATAAATCTACCGATTTCACCAAGTACAAAAGGAACTCAAACTTAATAGTACTACGTAAGCTGACACATTTCGTACTTAATCATACCGCAGAATCACAGCCTTCTAGAACTATTATACACAATGTGATATTCAATTGTATTTCTAACATCAGAGCTGTATCAGAAATGGTGATTCACGCTAAACGGTTTGTTTTAAGTATCATGTGTGATACGTAAAGTCACACTATAGTTGACCAAGGAATCCAAATATGCAATAATATTTGAAAAAATGTAACTTTGATAACTCACAAATTTATAGGGCCGTCCAGTATAATGATAAATATTTTTTGTAACGTACATTTAATTGTCCTCTACATGTCTAGTTTGAGACATTTTCTCCTACCTCAAATGAAGAGAGTACGTCAGAGCAATTTTGCAGCTGACATATTTTTTCGTGACGAAAATTTTATCGTCTGCAAATTTTCAAGTTCAGCAAAATACCCCAAAAATTTTTTTGCGACTTACGCAGGCTCTCAAAATCTTAGGTCACGAAGCTGGACCAGCTAACATAGACATGTTTTCTCATCAACATCAAGAAAGCCTACAATAAAAAATCCATCCTCAGTATAATTATGGTTGTTTTTCATGGGTTTCGGTCAATGATTGAAACTATAATTTTTCTTCACTACTACGTTTCGGTTTATTTTAATCTAAACTATCTTCAGGTGTCTATAAATGAAATAGGAAATGGTCTGTGTATAATAAAAATAAGAATAAAGATACAAAAAAAAAGTTGGGATGCGGTGGGCCAGCGAGTCTTTTTGCAAGGGGGCGGGGGTCCAAAACACAAAAATACATAGCTGATATGATCTTAGATTTGTTTGTTAAGCATGACAAATAATAGGTGCAGAAGTTCTATTCTCTTTACTTCCCACACGGATAGTTTAGAGTAGTTGTTTGTACTGGGAACATATTTAGTTATGAAATGATCGATCAGATAATATTGCTCTATTCTGGAACAATGAAACAAAACGAAACTGATATCGCCATAATAGTATACCAGAAGAAAATGTGCGGAAAGTGATTTCACGTTCTTTTAGTTTAGTGTACTGTGTCTCAAGGCTGATGTATTTGGCACGACGGAGTTTGAGAAAAACTCACTCACTGAACTCAAATGAACTGACATTCATCAGGAGGTCTGGTAAATTCGACAAGGTGGAGTTTTTAGGGAAGTTCTATGGAGTCGGCGAAAAGAGCCAAAATCTGTCCAGCTTGGTTGGCTTCGCCTCCCCATCACTACTACTAATTTAATGTCAGTTACTTACTTTTCTAGGAGAATACGTTTTACGTTGGATATCCATTAAAAATGATATCAACTAACGTAATCTTGACTTGGAACAATGTATTGGCATAGTAGCTTGAACATTTAAAGTATAGACCAAGAACGACTATTTTTTGAAGCGCAAATTCCTAACATTAGTTCTAGGATGCTGTGATTTCTAAAGTGTCACTATATTTAGCCAAACAAGCATTGTATCGCTACTCTTGGGCACAGCTTTTGTCACTCATTAAATCCTTTGTAACTTTCAAAGAGTATAAATTAGAGTAAAATACCGTAATGTTATGATACTGAGCTCGTTTTTTCAGCATACAGAGATGCTGCCTATACTAGTTCTACAGATCGCATGTGGAACATTTTCACAACCGGTGGCTACCTCAGAAGCAACTCCTGATGCTGTGCCAAGTTCTACTACACCTGAAGTCGCCAATATGTTAATTAGTGTACCACGCAAAGTGACCAGGCAAAGAAGAGAGTGTTGCTACATACACACTTGTGAAGAGGTATATTTAGGTATGTAGAGCGTTATTGTGGAAGCGTGATTTCTTAAGTCGCGTGATACATCACCCAATATGAATAATACCTGATATAATAATAATTATACTGTAATTTGATTTCCAAAACTTATCCACGTATAGTCTTTTTTTATTCCATCGTGTTTCATTAGCTCACTCATACTTGAGATAAACTTTACTTACATTTTATCAAAGCATAATATTTGGGAAAAAATGATAGTCGCAGTATTTTGTTACCTAACTTCCTAACAGCAATTCTTAAATCTCAAAGAACACAGAGTGTTGCATTTGCATGCTTGACAAATCCAAGCTGACAGCCAGTAATACATCAGTTGCTTAGGTTCACGATACCATATGTAATATAACAAATCCTAAGAGGAGACAATATTGCATCTCATTCCGAATTCAACAATAAGGAAGCATGGAAAAGGCTTACAGCTCTTTACATGGTTTGAAAGATTTTTCCTTGATGCATATCCAACCCATAGAAATTGAACCATGGCAATACACCCATGACTCAGCTTTATATAGGTAGATTTACATATATTATTATTTGTCTTCTAAAACTATTATCCTCCTCTCCTCCCTGATCTCATTTTAAACTGTGTTCTGTCTCCCAAACGTGTTAGCTTAGGGCCGATGTTTAGGCTCTTTGATTTTACATTAGATAACCCTTGAAGACTGTATAAATATAGCTACAAAATGATTAGTCCGTCTCGCCCTATCTAAACGTCCCTAATACAGTGACACTAGAATCACTAGATCATTTTACTTAACACTAACAAACACTACACAGCCTAAAATATCGCAAAACCAATTTATCCTAACCCAATACGTGTTTCGCTAATTATTTCAGCATCTTCAGGGAAAAATTTGGGCTGACGTTACATTACTTATTAGTATAGTTTTTGTTTGATACTACCGAGAATCCATTACAATTATTATAGTGGCGTAAACCCCTTGTATCGCTAAATATGGCTACTTTGCTACAGGGCAGAACCGTTACTCATTCCGTAGTACCAAGCAACCTCCTTTAATGCGTCATAATCAATTAATTATTGTTTCTAGGAATCGACAACCACAGCACCTTCAAATGTTACGAAAAATATGTCTGCGGTGGAGAGTGCTACAGAGACCAAGCTGGAAGACGGCGGAATTCCCTGGAGCAATATTACGTCCCGCAGCTTAGCAGACGAAGTTTCGTTGACAGATACATATGTAGACATGGTCAATGTGTTAGTTATAAGTTTGATTGTGGCGTTTGCCCAGACCCCGCTCGAAAGCGCGTTAATATAGCGGAGTTAACTCAGGACTGTGTGAGTTGTTATTATTAACTTATTATTTAGGTGGTCGCTATTATTAGCTGTTATTTAGCTTAGCTGGTATTACACTTATTATTTTTGTAAGCATACTTTATTTTAACCAGCATCCTGCATGTAAGTACCCGTCTAGATTCCACCGAGCTTCTCAGAATATCATGTGGTTTACTTATCTTGCAAGTACTTTATAAAGAAGAAAGTTCCTTGGCCAGGGGCAAAGAAGATGTTCCTTTATCACGTTGATTTCGTTCGGCGCAGGTCCTTCATTACACAGAAAAAAGTACCGTTTCGTTTCCAATTAATTGTTAGTGTTTGGATGTTTTTCCATCGCTTTAAATATATTTACAGTTGTTTCAAATCCATGTCATTGAAAGAATTTCAATCCTTATATTCGAAGTAATCACAGGTTCGCCAATAAATTCAAAATAATTTTATATTCGTCCTAACGATATGTATAATGCTTCTAATACCAGTATTGACATATAATGCAATCAAAACATCATTTTGCTTTCGATGCGCAAAAATTATTACTGCAACAGCAGTTCGTGATAATTCATCTGATAAAAATTAATTTTGTATCAAAAAGTAACTATTACGCGAACAATAGCCCATGCTTTCGAAACATTGTCTAGGCTGTTAAAGAAATTGGTAAGTAGTATTCGTACCAACAACATCATATATCGAATTCAATGGCCCTTGTTTTTCGCAGAACTATAATCAGTATTCGACGGGACTGATGTCCCGTAAAAACAAAGAAGAGAAGGATCATCTCAGTTCTCAGTGTTATCTGCGTCAACATGGACGAGGTTGTTCGGTAACGGGTTGTTTCGTTCTGTTGTTTGCCGTATTGTGTAATCTTGTGGTTTCGCGTGTTGCAGCAGCAATTGTGTAATTTAAATGTGTCCAGTTATATATTACCTGGAGGACCTACTGAGAAATTGGGGCTTAGAGGAGGTAACACCCACATTTGAATGTAGGTATTTAGATTAGTCAGACAGTTATATTTCACGCAAAAAGCAACAACTGGGGCAGGCTTATGTCTAATTCTTATATCATGCTCCTTATAACTTCATACAAAATCACACCATTAAACATCCAAACGAATCGATCAGCTGTCCTCGCAATAAAATCTGTTGGGCCAAGGAAAAGAAAGTAGTTTAGAATCACAGATTCGATTCAACGACAGGCTGACATTGAATCATTCATTGGAATCCAATGACATCTTGTAGTTGAATCGACAATCCGATATGATTCGTTACAAACTATACACTTCCCAGTGAATAAAACGTCACTGTAATTGAGGAATGCTGAATGTAACGTCCCATTGAATCCAAACGTAAGGCTTTGACAAAACGACAGATTTTTCCGTATGTATGTGTGTATTATCTGATATTTTCCTATTTTTCCATATTTCATTTCATGTGAACGTTTTCAACCATTATGATTATGATATTGATTTGAGAGTGGGAGATAATTTCACTACCATTGCTTTCGCTCCATACAGGACCTGGGACTCACTTTATTTAATCAATGATCAATTGCGACAGAATGTAAATAGTAATCTGCATCATCCGTGGATTCATATCTTGGACTGATTCTCATAAGGTAGGGAGCAACTGTCCTCCTAGGTACTAGACCCTCTTGTCTAGTATGCAATAGCGTCCCACGTAATTTGGGAAAATTTAAGTTTTAGCGTAAAGGGGGTAGTCTACTATGCGATTTTCGAAATGAAATTTTGCGGTTGAGGCATGACTTTTTGACAAAAATATGGTTAAAACTTGGTATTTTCACCGCACCTTCATAATTCACAGAACAAGGTGATTTTAGAATCGAGAACCTACTCGACAGATGATACAGCTGTGACAGAGATGCGGTATTGCCAACATTTACTCGGTGTCCAGCAACTAGAGGAATACACTGTTACATAGCAACAATAGTACAGAAAAAATAACATCCTAAGATTAGCACTGACCATGTCGTGACTCACCCTGAGTCGAACAAGACCACTCCCAGACCGAGCAAATATTCTGGTGAAGTACTAGGGCATTTTAAAGTTTAATTGCCTAACCTAACTTGACGAAACCGGTTGAGTTGTTGAGGTCAAAATGGATGTTAATTCGTTAATCAACTCTGCTTGACGTAGGTCCTATGTCGAACTCGACTACACCTTTTCCAAGTGTTAATCGGAAAGCGTCAATTGTAATTCAGAAAGCATCATTATGTAAATCAGAATAGTCAAATGAAAATCAGAACGTATCAAATGTAGATCAGAAAGGGTCATATTAATTTCAGAAGGTATCAACTGTATATGAGAACTCAATCAATTGCAATTCTGAAGGGGTCTAATGTAAATCAGAAAGAAAACTACTTACATTCATCTACTAAGCTTTAGGTACAGGTGCAAGTATTCTGCGCCCTAGCTCATATTCGACGATCTTAAATATCATTGAAAATGTGTGGTCAAAAATTGTCTCCTATGTAAAAATCCATTTGCAAGTACTACTACATACTAGTAGTAGCGCCAGGTGTTGCTAAACAGAGATTGTTGTATTGGGAGACTTTAATCGACGAGGACAGAGATTTAGTGGTTGCTGTTGACTGTGCCCGCGCAGTGCAACATTCCACAACGTTTCATGCTGCAGCCCTTGCTCTTGAGGTCTCGAACCCATGCCTGTTGGACTGTGATAAGTTACAATAAGCCTTCAACTGTTTCATTATGTAATAAGTTTTGTCATTTGTATAAGTTCATTAATTCGTTTGTATATTGTTTTCTAAATATTCAAATATTAAACCTCTTTACCACATTTTGCATGAATTCAATGTCTGTTTTCTTACTGTTGAGTCCGCGTCTTATTTACTTTTCATCTTTGATGAAACAGGAATTGAGAAGACAAAACAAAAATGTGTTCTGCCATTTGTTTTCACAAATGTATGATCCAACAACCATTGCAGATAGTACCGTTGCTATTGATGCCAATCCAAGGAAAACGTTTCATCCATTTTCTTCACATATGTGGACTACGTTACGAAATACTATAATCAGGCCAGTACATCCATAATTTTCGATGGTTACCATAATGCCGCACCAGCAAAGAGTACCAAATCAATCAATTTTCTATCACTCCTTCCTCGTCTGTCCTATTTCATAATTTTCTGCGAAATTTGCAGCTAGGGCAATCCAATCCTCGCCGCGTTAACACACTTTGCTCGTTCCGTTCATTGTTCTTTTCATGTTTTAGGTTTGAGAAACAGAATTTCTATGATGTAAAAATCAATTATTAAGATTTTTCTCAAATATATCATAGCTCAGAACTTGTATGTAATTTTCCTCCTGATGTACATTTGACCCCTTCTGAATTACAATTGATGGTTTCTCATATACAATTGATACCTTCTGAAACTCATATGATCCTTTCTGATTTTCAATTGACTATTTCTGATTTACATTTGATACGTTCTGATTATCATTTGATGATTCTACTTTACATATGACGCGTTTTGATTTTCAATTGACTGTTCTGATTTACATTTGATACGTTCTGATTTTCATTTGACTATTCTGATTATATGATATATGATGCTTTCTGAATTACAATTGACGCTTTCCGATTAACACCTGGAAAAGGAGTAGATCAGAAACCTGGCAGGATCTGTTCTGGCAGATTATCATATTGACACAAGCCATAAAATCCTATTGAAATAAGATCAAACTATGTAGACAATTGACCATCTCGACGTTTAACGCAAGTCAGATGCTAGTCCCATCTGGAAGCGATGCATTTTCCAGTAACAATGCCTGAGGAAATTAACAAGCTAAGCTATAAAGTATGTACCTACAGACTATAGGACCGCAAAATCTATAGAGGATCATAGCAAGTAGTTTACGGCATCAGCAAGGTATATAATATTTAAAAGTAGATAACCAAAACGTCATATATTGTGTCTATAGTACTCTCAGTTGCAAAACATCGATTATTGAAAACCTGAAAGACTTATCAAGTCGATTTATCGAGTGTACCATGATAAGCGACTATAACGAGGCGCTCTAATGAATCGGGCAATAATACAACGATCAAAGTTTCCACAAAATTATTATGTAAGCCAGAGATGTTTATCTTCCATCGAAGACTGATATAGTTGTATCTAAATATAATGTAGTCTGCATTGATAAACGTAGAGTACACATCGAATGAATTTACAAAATGGTAAGTGGAATTTTTATAAAAAATACCGTATCTCTGTTGAAGGAGGACCAAAAGCGCTAACTTTGTCAACGCTGTATTATTTTATGCTCAGTACTCCAATTTGGGCAATGACCAAAAAAATACGCAACACTAGATTTGTGCACATAATTATTATAATATAAAGAATAAGTGTTAGTGAATATGACTTTATATGTCTTAGTGAAACATGGTTGTCGGATAGAGTTAATAGTTTGGAACTTTTTGCTCCAGACTATCTTGCATTTCGCTGCGATCGTGACTTGTTGGCTACTCTACTGTCGAAAGGTGGTGGTGTTTGAGAAACTGTAGTAGTTTTGTGCACTCAGCTCAATGTTTACGGTGATAGTGAAACAGTTGAAGTTACTTCACTTATGACTTATATTAGAAATAAAAATGTATGTACAAAGTATAAAAATGGTAGTGGTAGTGGCGACTGCCGTATATAGAATTCCAAAAAAAGGAATGGTGAGGACTGGTCAACAAATGTGAAGCAATAAGAAAAGGTACAGATACAAGCTGGAAATTCCACCCACAATAAACCTAGATAAGATGGGAATATCCAAAAGGAACATTATTGCTTCCTATATAAATGCATCGTTACCAGAGTTCAAGTACATTTGTAAAATACAAAGAATGAATTGAATTGTTGACTGATAGTAATTAATATCTAACAGGTGGTACTTTTTTAGCAAACAGATATAGTGTATATTTAGTTAGTACTGATATATTGAACAGTTCCTATCCCTACATTGATACTGTTGCAGTTAAGATAAAACTCCAAGATAGAAGTATCTAATACAAGCTTTTATGATTGTAGCACACTGATAGGTGAAGACTTCAACGTTCTTGCTTCTAGTTATGATTGTAACGATAGAAAATCTCAAGCTATTAGTCAATTTTGTGCTTTCTTGAATATAACCAGCTTCAGTAATGTTTCAAATTGCAACGGTAACGCATCACGTCTATAAAATTGTTTCGTCGCACACTTAACTTAAATTATCTCGATAATTCAGGGTTTTGGCTTCATCAAATACTATTATGAGCTTATAGTTTAGTCGTTCGTTGAATCCAAATAAAATTTGATAGCACTTTCTCAGAATAAATAAATTTCAGTACACAAATAGAAGGTATATTTAAAATTTGCAGCAAAATCGGAATATCTCAGAAACTGAAGAATCTAAGTATACGAAATGTTATACAAATATGAAAGACCATATTAAAATCAATTTTCTAGTATAATAAAATGTGGGGGATTACATTCAAAAAACGAGAGAAGATCTAGTTTTCGCATTCTACCTCACCCTGTATATGAATGTGCGTCGTTAACCTTTTTTGCAGCCTGTGTTAATACTAGAGGATATTTCTAATCTTTCTGTGTGAAACAAATAGCTTTTGGTTAATCAGTTTTCAATATACAGTACGTTCATTTGGCAGCGATTTGGTTATAAAGATGGTCATCTTTTGAAATACCTTGTATAATGTTGCAATATTTTAAGAATGGAAAGCGCAGGCAGCGATTTGGTTATAAAAATGGTCATCTTTTGAAATACCCTGTATAATGTTACAATACGTTACATTTTAAGAACGGACATTATTATTAGAATATAAATATGGCATAATATTATAGGGTGTCTCATTTACAAAAAATATAATTATGTTTGTATCACCACGTAGTTACGGTATAAATCAAAATATTTTCTGAGCAAGGAGCGTATCCTTGGCTACAATTTTATACATAACTTTTTACGCTATCTTCTGCAGTGGTGGAGTTATCGACCGATCCGGTACTAAAGACTCACCCTGTATATATTCTGAATGTAAGCCATGCCGTGGCAGACTGACTACGCTTAGTTTCCTCTGCATTTTGTCAACAACCGTATATTGAGCTTTCCTAACTCTAGCGGAACTATCAGAACAAAACTGGGATACCGCATAATAAATATTTAAATAGCAGATATGAAAAACTATCAAGTCTATAAAACCGCTGTATAACTTTGCAACCAAGTCCGCAGCTTGCAGGGCTATCGGCGGGATACTGTTGTGTTTAGGCTTGTAAATAAGACGAGAGTATCGTATAAGCTATCAGATTATCTTAGGATAATCTGATAGTGCAAACAACTGTGTCCTGTTTTTCAGATTTTTGTCCATAGACTCGCTTTGATCTTGATGCTGAGTGTACTGGTACTGATAAATGCAGCACCAGAGCCTGAGATATCAACGAAAGCTTCTCTTACACTTCTAAAAGAAGCAAAACGTAGAAACGAGTTGACAGATGCTAATCATCACATTGGTGTAGAACAACTGGAAAACGTCACAGAAGGGACTAGAGACTCACCAAGAAGACTGATACATGTACGAAATAAAATTACACGAATGTAGCGATCAGACAATAGATAATGGATTATATAAAGATACATTTTTGCCTTTACTAACACACCACTAAAACCACACGAGTTATATGAAAATAGTTCCATCTATTTCTTTAACATTGCATTTGTCGTGGTATATCTGAACGAATATACCTAATTGTATTTGTAGTTTGTTGAAAAATACCTACCAAATCGTAACAGACATTGTAATAATTAGGTATTCGGTAATGGTGATGAAATAACCTAGTATCTTTCAAGCAGAAATTAAAGCTATATATGGGTCGATATCTCGTATAAAACAGTTATGTCTTATTAACGAATCTTTTCTACGTAAGTGTGAATACGTGAGGGGTTAAAAGCTTCTGATCCAGCCTTGAATCCGTACACTGATGGGTGCCAGGTCAATGTTGCTCTGGATAAGTGGGTTTACGATGGAGGAGGTCTGGTAGGTTCGACTAAAAGCAGGCTATGGAAATGTGTGCTGTTGGTTCAATGGTGTCGACAAGAAGAGCTAAAGGAGGCTTTGCCTCCCGCTACGAACCAACTAACTACGACAAATATATAACCGGTGACCTTAAATGCCTGAGTATCTTGATCTGTCTCAAAAATCCTGTTGAAAGAAGCTTAATAACAGTACTAGCGGTCGGGGCAGCGTCAAGAGCGTTAAACGTATTTGTTATAGTCCTTTTTGTTGACGGCCTCAATAAATTGACGATACATATGAAAACTGCAAATTTTCTATGTAAGAGTATTGACAGTTTTCCAATCTTTCCTAAGGTGGATAATAACCATAATACAAGGGCCAAAGTTGTAATTCTCGCTTAATTTTTTCATCAACGTACGAGATTCATCCATGGACTACCACACTTCAAAAAATAAAGCGGCCTCGTAGGCTATTTTAACCAGTGAGCATTTTTATGTATTCATGTTAAAGACTCAAGGTACTCTGAAGTATTTCAAATCTTACCATATTTCATTTTTAACCAGTGAGCATTTTTATGTATTCATGTTAAAGACTCAAGGTACTCTGAAGTATTTCAAATCTTACCATATTTCATACGCCACTTGCCGCCCGTGCCATTAAATTGCTTCAAGATGACTCGCTCTATTGTACCACGATGAATCTGTCTGAGCATTAAGTATCATGTATTTTCTACCTTTCCACTTACCTTGATGTCACTACGAGTAAGCGTTTACCACATATTTGCGCGTCAGTTAGTGAGTACGCTAGATCTCGATATTTTTACCTAATGTAACTAAGTTCTAATTTAGCAGTAGCCCACCTTAATACACATTTCAAATTTTTCGTTCAGGAAATTGAAAAGGTGTGCTAGTTAGACTATAGACACAGATACGTAGAAAACTGATGCTCGTAGCAACATTGACAAAGTAAACCCTTTTTATGCAAGGAGGATGGAAAATACATAATCTCAAATTCTTAACCCTGACCGTCAAATTCCTATGACCTACAAATCACCCTACATGCCGTTGCATCTACCCAAGATAAATAATGAGTTTTTGTAAATATTAACGAATATTCATTAAAATTATACATACAGAGTGTCCCACGACGATTAAGACAAGCAATATATCCCTATGATATTTGTTGGTTCTTCAATGTCATGCTAATTATAGGTATTTTATTCTCACTAGAACTTAAAAAAAATATCTCAAAGTATATACTGGGTGTCCCACGACGATTCAGACAAGCAATATATCGAAACTGGGCAGTAGTAGCGAATTATAATTTTTGGGGTTTAAATTAGAGCAAATATAGTATCTTATTATTATTACTGCGTCACCCAATGAGGTATTTGTTTTTGATCACGTGGCGTTCGATTCAAATTTTTTAATGAGACACCCTGTATATTTGTGACTTTTTTTGTTCCTCCCGATAAAGCAATTCCAACAAATTAGCACACTTGGGGTCTAAAGTGATTAATCCAAGAGCTACAGGTACTTAAAGAATGGTACCACTACCATTGATTATAACATGTACCCCTACAGTTAAATTACTTTGGAGTGTTTCATAATGGTAGTGGTACAGTCCTTAATCACTTCAGACCCCAAGTATGCCAGTTGGAATTGTTTTATCGGGAGGAACACAAAAAATCACAAATATACAGGGTGTCCCATTAAAAATTTTGAATCGGACGTCACGTGACCAAAAACAAATACCTCGTTGGGTGACACAATAATAAGAAAATATACAATATTTGCTCTAACTTAAACCCTCAAGATTATAATTCACTACTACTGCAAGTTCTAGCGAGAATAAAATACCTATAATTTGCATGACATTGAAGAACCAACAAATATCATAGGGATGTCTACACCTTTCCCAGATGTAAATCAGAAAGCATCATATGTACCTAAATCAGAATAGTCAAATGAAAATCAGAAAGGATCGTACGAATTTCAGAAGGTATCGATTGTATATGAGAAACCATCAATTGTAATTCAGAAGGGGTCAAATGTAAATCAGAAGGAAAACTACATACAAGTACTAAGTGATAATATATGTGAAAACAACTTTAATAATTGATTTCGATATACTAGAAATGCTGGTTCTTAAACCTAAAACATAAACAGAACAATAAACAGAAAGAAGAAACAGCAAACGCGGCGAGGATTGGAGTGCCCTAGCTGCAAATTTCGCAGAAAATTATGAAATAGGACAGAGGAGGAAGGAATGATAAAAAATTGACTGATTTGCTACTCTTCGCTGATACCGCATTATGGTAACCGTCAAAAATATGGATGTACTGGCAAAATTATAATATTTCGTAACGTAGTCCACATATGTTGAGAAAATGGTTGAACCATTTTCCTTGGATTGCCATCAATTATAATGGTACTATCTACAAGGTTTGGCGGATCATACACTTGTGAAAACAAATCTTAGAAGATATTTTTGTTGTGTTTTCGAAATACCTGTTTCATCGAAGATGATAAGGAAATAAGACGCAGATTCAAAAATAAAAATACAGACATTAATTTCATGCAGAATGTGGTATAAAAGATTTAATATGTGAATATGTAGAAAACAATATACAAATGAAATAAACTTACACAAATAACAAAAATTATTAAATAATAGAACACTTAAAGGTCTATTGTAACATCTTACAGTCCAACACGCATGGGTTCAAGAGCAATGGCTGCAGCATGAAACGTTGTAGAATGTTGCACTGCGCGGGCACAGTCACCACCAACCTCTAAATTTCTGCCATCGCCATCGTCGATATAACAATCTCTGGCACCTGGCGCTACTATTACTGGTACTTGAAAATGGATTTTTACATGGAAGACAATCTCTGAACACGCAGGTTCAATGGTATTTCACATTGGCGAATTTGGGCTAGGGCGCAGGATACCTGCACCTGTATCTACATAAAACTTAGTACATCTTTCTGATTTACATTTGATCCCTTCTGAATTACAATTGATGAGCTCTCATATACAATTGATCCTTTCTAATCTTCAATTGGCTATTTTTGATTGACATTTGATATGTTCTGATTTTCATTTGACTATTCTGATTTACATATGACGCGTTCTGATTTTCAGTTGACTGTTCTGGTGTACACTTGATACGTTCTGATTTATATGTGAGCTTTCTGAATTACAATTGACGCTTTCCGATTAACACCTGGAAAAGGTATAGTTCTCATTTCGGATCTATCATCAATGCAAAGCCCACACTGCACGCACTGTCACTTATTACAGGTTAACTTTTTTGTCAAATATTATGTACTTTAGTAAAGGCCATAAATTTGCAACATCAGGGGAAGTTTATCTTTCACCATATGTGATTTTATTGAAGGAACAGTAAAGCTTGAAGGATCGGAAAGACAACCACAGAAGTTGAAGAAATTACATTGACAGTTACTGCTCTGACTTCCTGTACTTCGGATTTCATGAACTCTGGTAATAAAGTAAATTTAGCCTGATTTCAGTTCATACTGACCGCTATACTTATGTTTAACTAAGCTGTTACCCAAAACTATGTAGCTAGTGAGATATTGATTATCATCGCCAATTACATAGAACACCCAATATTCCGCTAGTAGACACAGCATCATCTAATAATAATTTATACCAAACCAAATTACTCATTCCCAATACTAAGGCCAAGATGTGATAATAAGCATTATAGTATAAAATCTGTTCAATATCGCTTCATTTTGTTGCCGTTTCTAGAGATATGAAGTCGATTATCTTAGTTCTACTAATGATTGCTTTACAACAATGTTTTTCACCAATTAAAGGTCAAACGCGTAGCGGAGGTTGTTGCGTCTTACCAATTTGCAATCAACAGAATCATTGCTACAAAGGAATCAGCTGTGGTTATCTCTGCACCAAAGAGAAAATTACACTTGTAAGGTAAGTATCTTGAAAAGTATGTATCATATCTGGATCTTCGATATTGAATTGTATAAGGGTCGTATTCATAGTCGATACTTCTAGCGTCCCTTAATACTTGAGGGTCTCTTTAGTAAAGTTTTGTGTTTCGACAGGTACTTGAGGGTCCCCTACGTAATACCCGTTTTACGTCAACAATAAATCCATGGTTTTAATTATTCGTGGATTCAGTTCGTGGTCAAAATTGACAAGTGTAAAATAGGAATTTATGTCAAATAAGTCCGTGGATTTCTTCTTGGATTTTTTTATATATATTATTGAACTAAATAAAAACTGGCAATCAAATTGAGAGTTTTACTTCCAAAGGGCCACAAACAAATACGAATTAAATAGATCTTGCGAAACCGCTAATCATATCACAGCAACAGTATTGATAGCACTGCATGACCTTGAAGACGACCAAGCATTGATCAATGAATAAATTCGCGGAGAAAATGTCGATATAAAATGGGTATAAGGCTCCCTTCAGTAATGAATTCTCGAGTAACGAAATGTTAACATGACATGTCAACATGACATTTCGTTGCAGTCAAGGCGATTTTGTAGGTTAGTTTTGGAGTACGGTGTTGTCAGTTTCTGTCACATCCAGAAAAATGTCCGGCACAAAACACGAAATACTGGCACAAAACAAAAAGAGATAACAGAAGACATCAAAAAGCGTAGGCATAGATATAACAAATTGACTTATATTTGAAATAAGACAACCCCGCCAAATGAATCTCGCCGTCTGGTAGATATTGTCTAGGAAACAGATACACAAGGAAAGCCACATTCGAAGGTCCCTTAAGTATCGCTTGATGTTACTTAAGCGAGCCTTAAGTATGACTCAAGAGACAACTATGAATATGGCCCTAAGATGCTTTCCCTTTACGCCGCCATGTGCTTAAAATTTGCATGTACGTCCTGTAATAATCTAAACGTATGTCAGGGTGACAAAATTTTATAATTCGAAAATACTATTATCCAAGAGTGTAGTTAAAAGTACAACGTAAAAACGATGCCTTAAAATGCTAGGAAGACGGAATTTCAATCCTATGTAAGATAAACAACTAAACATCTGGCCCTTATTATTTTCTAAACAGTTTGAAGAGCGTCACAGTAATTTAGGCGGTTCGTCACATTAGAATAAAGTCCAAAGTTGGATAATGTTTACTTGATACCTGCATGCAAATAAGTACCGTCCCTTCAGACTAGTCGACCGCAAAAAATTATTTCATTTAGTACCTAGTTATACTTCGTACAATAAAGCGTTCTTGTGAATTGTTGGTGATTGAGCAACAGCTTGGGTGAGTTTATCTCACAGAGTACCCTATTCTACTAATTGTCTCTTTGTTTATTGATATATTGATTTATTTCATTAAAATTCATTTGACAACTTGTTATTAGACAATTGAACAACTTTGATTCACACATTTCTCTCATTAATGGTTCTATAATTCAACTGCTGAATGTGTGCGATATGAAAACAGATAACAATCTCGAAGCACGTCGCGAGTGAACCCTTCGTGCTGAACTAAGTACAAAGGAGTGGATACTTTGTGCGAGTGGACCCCTAGTATCTTAGTGAGTTGGCCTCACAGTTATCATGATAATTCTCCGCCCTAGTTATTGGAGCTCTTGGAGAGGTATTTCGCGTGTTGACCCTTAATACCATAGACCCAAGTGCTGCTCTCGAGTTTTGTTATATGATGTGTGTATGGTTATAAAGTATATTATTTCATCTATTCTCTTGGAGAGGTGTTTCGCGAGTTGACCCTTAACACCTATGACTCAAGAGATGTTTAATTTATGTTCCGTGTAATTTGTATGACCACATAATATGTGGATATGATTTTATCCGTTTGGGGTTAAAAGATATATTTGCTGTGTTATCTATTTATATTTGTGTGTTTATTTATTCTGCTTGCTTTATCAACCACCCCAGTATAAAATAACGACATGTTCATTAACTTAACATATGTTAATACATTTTTTTTATTTATCATTCTTCAATGAATTGGTTACTCAGGTATCTTTTAATTTAATTTGCAGATGTGTCGTCTCGAGCGCTTTTCCTGATACAGGCTCAACCTCTTATCGATGTTGAATTAGGTAGTTCTAGTAAGTTATTGTTTAAAGATTTAATTGTGATCTTACTTAATTTATTTTGATCATTTGTTTATTGATTGAAGTACTACCTTATTAAATGTTTGTTTTAAAAAACACGCCCAGAATGATCATTTAGTCATTAATTCGGTTGTATGTCCTACAATTTTTCAGAAGTGGGATTACCAGAAAAAAAAACATTAATATGTACATATACTTTCAAAATTTTTAAACAAACTCAATTTAAATTCTCCCTGCCGATCGAGATGACACATTTAATCAAACCAATTCTAAGTATTCTTTCCATTTTCTAAGTGGAAAACCGTACGTGATGAGTACTTGGCACGGACGTAAACTACAGCTGGCATTAGAGTTTGAAAGTAATAGTTTTCAAAATAGGGCCTCGCAAACAAATCATAATAGTATCGCACATTTAACGGCTCTAATAAACACCCTCGTAGAACGTAGAGTTAATGTTCAACGCGAAAAATCTAGCGTCTCTGTTAATCATGGAGACATGGTATGTACCACTCTTTGATCCAGAAGATCACTGATTGGATTTCTAAAGCAGACGAATTAAAAGAAGTATTTTTTTGGCAGTCTGAAGGGGCCATAATTCATTTCTGGACTTGAAACCTGTGTGTCTGCCGCATAGTCTAAGATCTAATATCTCTGTATTCCATCAAATATTCCGAGATCTGACACTTGTGTGTTCTGCCACATATATTTTGAGATCCGATCATAGTTATGTGTCCTACTCACCGACTATAAACCTGTCCTACTACAGTCTCCGAGATCTGACATCGCTATATCTTCACAAACTAAATTCTGAACACTAATAGAATGACAAGGTTTCATCTACTCCACTCTGTGGGCATTGTTTGTTGAACGTCGGATTGCTTCGAATCTTGCTAGTTGCTTTTAGATAATACTAACGCGTGCAACATATTAGCTTGTGCAAAAGAACATTTGAATAAGGTTGCGTCGAAGCTACCTAAAACGCCAAAGGGTGATGCTATCTCTGGATTTAAACCAGAACTCCAAGATGAGGTTTCTGCTAAGCAGTGTCATAAGATTAATAAAATTCGTAACACCTAACGGTTAGTCTGAAGATATCACGATCTATTGCGTTACCTTTTTTTTAACCCTTAACTGGTAACGTGCCGTCTGTGAGACTGCAAGCAACCTTAAATTCGAGCCTATAACAAAACCTTACCGCATTTCTGGTAAATGACCTCATCTAATCTATCTGCCATTGGTATACCTTTTATATCCCGTTTATCAATAAGTTTGCGTAAACAACATTCCAGATGTGCTTAGTTGTTAGTTCGGTTCAGTCTGTGAGACGGAACGTTACGGTTTAAGTTATAATTTTTCTCAACTGGTAGTCATGGCAGATCCGTCATTTTTTACCAAAATATTTTTATAGGTGTATTGCTTTACTTATTATCAATCACAAAATATATAGATTTGAGTGTGGTCAAAATTTTTTTTTATTATCTTGGTCCTACAAATTTGTGCTGCTAATTTGTGTTCTAGTTAATAATTATCATAACTTTTTTTCTTTACATCACATGTTCTGCTACTTTATACAAAATTATTATTAAAGGATATATACCCAACAAATCTTCATGCATTTTTTCTAAAAAATAATTAGGAGAGTTTGATTTTTTAAGCTTCAAAGACGTTACAGTCTCACAGACTGCACGTTACCAGCCATGCCCCGAATTTGCACGTTACCGGTTAAGGGTTAAATTGGAAAGGTTAAGAGCCTTTTAGTAAAACGGCTGCCGACGCTAAGGTTTACTTTGAAAGTGTGATAAGTCAAAATTCTCGATATTTCTATGAGAAAGTGGTACTGTTTCATTCTTCGGGTACTGGTTGTGGGAATGGTAATAACAGGTGATTACAGTACACCTGAAGTATTGTACTGGTAAATGTTTACGATGTTTAAAACATCGAAAACAGAAAACCACTTGCCGGGATAATAAACCTACAGGGTCAAATTTGCGTCAAGGGATGCAGGTAGTTTTCTTAGTAAAAGTCGAGTAGAAACAGATGTGCGTGAAGATCTTCCAAGCTGTATCAATTATTGCGATACATATGGTCACTTTTGGAATGTAAAAACCCTGTATTTCGGTGTGGTTTATAAACATCATTTACACATGGTTCTTCTGAGGGCATGACCTGGCTCGGATGGTACTTTTATGAATCCTTCTGGATGAATAGTTACACTACACGCTGTGTGGATTTTGTCAGCACCTACAAGACTATCACTTTAAATGAGGTGAAAATATTGGACATTGTTTGTAGCTCTTCAGAGACGGCCGCTCTGAGGGGGTATAGCAATGCTGATACAAGTCAATGGGGTCCTGTCATTTCAACATAGACGTCGATAGTGAACAAGCGAGTGTAAAGGCACTTACGCTTTTGAACTGTATTCGCAATATGCATTGACTTATTGAACAATTTGTTACCGAACGGCTCCCGGCTTTGACTATGGGTGATCCAGTATCGTTGGCTGTTAGAGTGATCCTTTGGATCTTATGTCTTGGATGATGGTTTCAAATCACAAGTCTGTTAGATTTTATAACCCAGAAAACGAAGTCAAGTTAGACACATTTAGATAGAAATCTGCATAGAAATGCAGTGTTTCGTTATAACCATAGGTTGTTAGCAATATTTAGAGGTAAATATCTCACCTTCAATCTCATGGAATGAGCTTATCGGTTGAGGTTAGTCGCATTCCTTGAACTTTGAATGGAACAATGGAAGGTCAAACCTGGTAAGGAGGAGGCCTAAGGTTTGATGGTTTAGTTCCAGCACTTTGTGAAGGATTATGCTTTAATTGCTAAACCTGTTACAAATCTCTTTGAGTGTATCTTGGAGATGAGCAAGCAGTGAACGCTATTGGGAGGTTGCAATATTGCAACTTGGAAAATCTGATTTTGTTGCTGTGTAATCTAACTGCAGCGACTGAATTACGCAGTGATGCTAGCATGCTAGGGTTGGGTGCTATATTGATGCAAGTTCGACCAGAAAAGCGTCTACACACCGTGGCGTACTGTACTAGACAAAAATGTTCGATGGTTAACAAAAAAATACTACTTTTATGAGTTACAAACTATGGTGGTAGTCGAGAGTTTGAAAAGTTCCGAGACCATTTGCTCTAACTCAAATTTACTGTCGCAGCTGGTTGTAATGATTTGAAAGTTATCAGTGCGAACAAGCAAATAATATCAAGAATTGTAAGGTAGTATAGTTACAACAAGAGTTTACTTTTGAAGTAAAATACAGACCTAGTGCTTGGATGGCACATGTAGAATTGTAGATTGTGTGAATCCAGTCGATGGGACTGACTAGTCTTCGGAACCACAGGCTGTGCTTGGGATTCAACAATTGGATTGGGTATTATCTGGACAACAACTCACAGTTGAAAAGATTTTAAAAAAAATCGTGAGGTCTTGTTCAGAGCACTATCGTCAGATGAGAAAAACCAAGTCAAAAAAAAATTATGTCTTGAGTGATTGATGGTCGAGTCTATCGGATCACGCTTCATAGAATCTCGTGGAATGAGTCATTAAGTTAGTGAAAGCTACAAATTATGACTTAGGTGACTTTGCAGTGCATAAAATAGTGTGGTGTCGATTGACCGAACATTATTAGTATAGTCGAATGAGAAAGTATTTGAGAGCTTAATATCTTGCTACTTTCCATGCTTGTACAGCAAGAAACAATCTGGAAGGGAACAGGGGTACTTGCATCCAAGTTCAAAAACTCCATCCTCTTTTTCACGGTACATGTTTGTCACCTAGTATGGTAAGATACAACCTAGGACCATTTCTGAAAAGCAGGAAAAGAAATGCATATGTTTTGGCATTGATTGATAGTTTTACGAAATTTGTTGCACCGAAGGGCGTGAAAACAACAAAAACTAGGTTCGTGATTGGTCTTTGTGAGCAACGCAACAACTATTTGGAGTACTTGTCAGTGATCAAGGTAGTTCGATCACAGCTAAGACATTCAGAGATTTCTGTCACCAGAACGACATCAAACATGTTCTGGAGGCTATGGCAAGTCCCAGTGCGAATGGTCAAGTGGAGTGATCAAACCGCATGATGGTGTACGTGTTCTTATCACGACATTGAAACAAGATCTGTGGAACAGAGAACTTCTAAATGTCCTGTTCGTTATAAAAATCATTCCAAACAGGTATACACGGTAAATCTTCTAGTCAACTTCTCTTTGGGTATGGCCCTCAAAAAGGAGCCGTTATGTCAGGAAAAGACGAGGTTCGTCAATACTGACTCTCATCGAAAACCTAGTTACGCGACAGAGCAAGCAGCTAGGACAATAGAGGCACAGCAACAAAGGCAAAAAAAAGCAATTCCAATAAGAAGCGGGTGGTCCTGCGAAAATATAGCCCAGGCATTTTAGGTCTAGATGAAAAGCAATATCCCGATACCGGGGCGAGTCGAAAATTGCGAAACTCTTTGGCGGTCCCCTAGTGGTAGAGGTGGCTTTACCAAATATGATCTCTATGTTGTTGTCGATGATGATAGTGACGCCATGTAGGTCTAAGATATCTCGGGGCGAGATATTTGCAGGATGGCCGAACTGTCAGGGTGACAAAATTTTATAATTCGAAAATACTATTATCCAAGAGTGTAGTTAAAAGTACAACGTAAAAACGATGCCTTAAAATGCTAGGAAGACGGAATTTCAATCCTATGTAAGATAAACAACTAAACATCTGGCCCTTATTATTTTCTAAACAGTTTGAAGAGCGTCACAGTAATTTAGGCGGTTCGTCACATTAGAATAAAGTCCAAAGTTGGATAATGTTTACTTGATATCTGCATGCAAATAAGTACCGTCCCTTCAGACTAGTCGATCGCAAAAAATTATTTCATTTAGTACCTAGTTATACTTCGTACAATAAAGCGTTCTTGTGAATTGTTGGTGATTGAGCAACAGCTTGGGTGAGTTTATCTCACAGAGTACCCTATTCTACTAATTGTCTCTTTGTTTATTGATATATTGATTTATTTCATTAAAATTCATTTGAGAACTTGTTATTAGACAATTGAACAACTTTGATTCACACATTTCTCTCATTAATGGTTCTATAATTCAACTACTGAATGTGTGCGATATGAAAACAGATAACAATCTCGAAGCACGTCGCGAGTGAACCCTTCGTGCTGAACTAAGTACAAAGGAGTGGATACTTTGTGCGAGTGGACCCCTAGTATCTTAGTGAGTTGGCCTCACAGTTATCATGATAATTCTCCGCCCTAGTTATTGGAGCTCTTGGAGAGGTATTTCGCGTGTTGACCCTTAATACCATAGACCCAAGTGCTGCTCTCGAGTTTTGTTATATGATGTGTGTATGGTTATAAAGTATATTATTTCATCTATTCTCTTGGAGAGGTGTTTCGCGAGTTGACCCTTAACACCTATGACCCAAGAGATGTTTAATTTATGTTCCGTGTAATTTGTATGACCACATAATATGTGGATATGATTTTATCCGTTTGGGGTTAAAAGATATATTTGCTGTGTTATCTATTTATATTTGTGTGTTTATTTATTCTGCTTGCTTTATCAACCACCCCAGTATAAAATAACGACATGTTCATTAACTTAACATATGTTAATACATTTTTTTTATTTATCATTCTTCAATGAATTGGTTACTCAGGTATCTTTTAATTTAATTTGCAGATGTGTCGTCTCGAGCGCTTTTCCTGATACAGGCTCAACCTCTTATCGATGTTGAATTAGGTAGTTCTAGTAAGTTATTGTTTAAAGATTTAATTGTGATCTTACTTAATTTATTTTGATCATTTGTTTATTGATCGAAGTACTACCTTATTAAATGTTTGTTTTAAAAACACGCCCAGAATGATCATTTAGTCATTAATTCGGTTGTATGTCCTACACGTAATAATAAATCCCATGTAAATAGATGGTATGATCCATCTTAAAGGCCATTAAATCACACCTCGCATTTCTGCATTGAGCAGCTAGAATAGACCACCATAACGGTTTGTGGCCGTCAAGCCATAAATTATAGTTCCAAAGAAGCTGACACTTTTTTAACGATAGGCGCGGTGGCCTGTGTCTACCAGTGCAACGATAACCAGATGGATCGTAGGGCGTTTGTTATAGCTACGATTTATAAAAGTGCACAGATAATGCCATTTTAGAGACCGTTTGCTCAGAGGCGTGCTGAAAGGGCCCGCAGGTGCGGGGGACCTCAGGCATCCGGAGGGCCCCCGCTCAGCCTCTACCTCGACTGCTTCGAGCAAGCTTTGTACATAGTAATAACTATAATACATATACCTAACTTTATAGCGGTGGAATCATAATTTTCCAAAATCAAATTAAATATATTTTGCCTTGTTTTGCCTTTTCAGGACATATTTTATAGCAAATGACAACACGATAACCCAGTCGAACGTAGAATCCAAAACGGCAAGGAAAAGTGCAACGTTACACTGACGCAAAACTATGACAATAAACCCAAAACGATCAACCAAGGTTGCTATTTGTATTATTCTACTATTCATTCCATTATTTTACCTGCCATCTCGAAGTGGGTGTAGAAACGAAGGATATACGGGTTTATCAGCAGTCATGCAGAAGGCAAATGGGAAACTACTGCATTAAAGATCTTAAAGATATCCCAAGAGAAACTCGTAAAATGAGTAAATGCATTTTACGAGTTCACAACATGTCTGTTAAGACATTGTGACTACGATGATGACTATGCTATTATAAATACCATCATCAAGCTGCCACTGAATCACTTCTTTGGATTGTTTACTTCTTCTAACCTATTCGAATTCGTTGGTGCCGACAAGTTATTTCTTGGACAGTCGATGCCGATGGCTTGGCGCTCACGTTCGGCTCAAGCAAGACGATCATTTTCAAAACTAAAACTAATAGAAAGTTTTGCAAGATCGACAATGGGTGAATCGCGCCTAAGTTATTTGGCATTAATTTCTGTAGAAAATGGACGGGCAGAAGGCATAGACCAAATAGTTGTGCAATTGTTGCTTTCCATACAAAAAAATAGTTTTCTTCTTTCTTTACATGAAATGCAAGTCAAATCAAAATAATAAAATTTTTACAGTTAAGTTGTTCTATTTGTTTATTTTTGATTTTGTTATAGTTTTGTGTTATGTGCTAGTAATGTTTATTAATCTTCAAAAACTCGAAAGAAAAAATAAAAATATAAAGCTGTGGTCACACTAATATATATAAACCAATTTGAAATATTATTTTTTTTATATAGAGGGGGGCCCGTGAAAAAAATTGCGGGGGGGCGAATACCTTAGCACGCTACTGCGTATGCTTCAGAATTACTTACAGGCAGAAAATGTTACTTCTGTTCGGAGTTTAGCAGCCTACACCTACTTTGAATTGTCAACGTGTTATGCTGCAGCGGATTGGGAACATACAAATGTGTCAGTGTCAAGAATTTTTCGCGTTACTAAAACAAAGGATGTTAAAAATCACGCTGTAAAACCTAAAACGAAAAATTGAGGAACATCAGTGATGGCGACAAAGACGTCCTACTACCACACATGGAAATTAAAACGAACCGTTTAGGTGCAAATCACCATTTGTTGCATAAATAGATGTCAGAAAAAAATTTAATTTCGCAACGATGATTATTTGTATCTATTTTTATGGTTGTCGTTGCCATAGAAGAGGTATAGTATACAACTCGCACAAAATAGCAACTTTCCACTTGGA
This sequence comes from Callosobruchus maculatus, assembly GCA_951848785.1. NCBI lineage: Eukaryota > Metazoa > Arthropoda > Insecta > Coleoptera > Chrysomelidae > Callosobruchus > Callosobruchus maculatus. The sequence continues at coordinate 2,685,767 of CATOUR010000032.1, forward strand.
AACTCGTACAAAATGTGCATAACATTGTGCTTGTTACGCAATATATTATTATAGATGAGTTAATCGTGATCCAATGGACACAGAATCGGAAATAAATGTAAAAGAGAGTCAACCAAATAAACATATGCTAAAGATCTTAATATAATTATAATTGTTATTAGATGTGATTTGATCATATAAAGTCTAACAGGATTGGACTATTACTAATCAATTGCTAATGCCAACCGAATACATTTTTTTATAGATAAGATCGCCACTTTGATGAAGCCTTTTCGAAACTGCTTTATTAACCATGACCCAATGGATACAGAATAAGTAAAAATTGTTATCTGTTCCTCAGTGCTCCGAGAAACAAATAGTTCATATTGTACATCCAAGCTGGGTGTACCAACGTTTGCAAGAATAAAGTGAGCTATAATGGTAAGCTATTTTAGGACAAGGTCATAACGAAAGAGTTGATCCGGCTGTAGCTTAAAAAATAATTTCCAAGTAAACAGTAGAGTCAATATACAAGGTCCAGCTAGTGTGTCATTCTTCGATATTTCACAAGGTATACCTGACAGAGGAAAATATCTAGAAAATATCTAATACAAAAGTTATTTGGTTACTTAAGACGCATATTTCAAAAATATTTTGGAATATACAGGGTGTTGCGGAAAAGTAGGATAGTGATCAACTTAATTTTTTTATATGGAACTATACCTTTTTTTTAAATTCTTGTAGTTTCCATTATTGATCTCTATTTAACCCTTAAATATTTTTGGGATCGGTTGCGACGTTGCCAAGTTATAATTTATTTTCTATTAATTTCCGGATTTGCAAGGTCGCAAGTAATACGTCCAAATTAATATATTACTTTAAATTTTCTGAATAATATTATACAGCGAGTTACTCGAATATCAATTGGATATTATTTTGGATGCTACGAGCAATTTGTATCGATAGGGCGTTTTTGGCAGAATTTTAAATTACGGGAACTTGAAGGTCATTTTACTTCATTTTTTTTTAATGTAACACCCTGTAGTTTTTCTTTTAAATCGAAATACCTACTAATACCCTATCTCGCCTTGTAACATTTTTTTTCGCATTTGCGGCGGCGCCAAGTTATAAATTATTTTTCCAAATCTTGAAACAAATATCCCTGATTTTAATTTGTTTTAAATAAAATCCTCTACTGGTTTATATTGCGATGAATTGCGCATGTCGAATTTAGTAAGATCTCACAATTTCAAAATTTTGTTTCTATTAATTACTGAGATACGGCAACACCGCTTTTTCAGTAAACGGTACCGGAACGCTTAAATATTTCCAAAACTACCACAGCTGGAGAGATAAGCACACAGAATTCAAAAACGCTAACACCAGTGTTGTCAGATTTACCAATTTTACGTCATAATTTTGAATGGAATGCCCTACTTATGAAGTCTAGCGTAAAAGTGGTAAATCTGACAACACTGACGTTAGCGTTTCTGAATTCTGTATGTTCAAAAACCGCCAAGTATTGAATTTCACTGTTCCAGCTGTAGCAGTTTTGGAAATATTTAAGCGTTCCGGTACTGTCTACTGAAAAAGCGGTGTTGCCGTATCTCAATAATTAACAGAAACAAAATTTTGAAATTGTGAGATCTGACTAAGTTCGGCGTGTGCAATTCATTGCAATAAAAATAAGTAGAGAATTCTATCTAAAATAAATTAAAATCGGGGATACTTGTTTAAAAATTTGGAGAAATAGTTTATAACTTGGCAACGCCGCAAACGCGAAAAAAAATATTAAAAGCCGAGATAGGGTATTAGTAGATATTTCGATTTAAAATAAAACATACACGGCATTACATTCAAAAAAACAAAGTAAAATGACCTTCAAGTTGCCGTAATTTAAAATTCTACCAAAAACATCCTGTAGACACAAATTGCTGGTAACATCCAAAATAATATCGACTTAATATTCAAGTAAGGTGTTGTATATTATTGAGAAAAGCTAAAGGAATATATCAATTTGGACGTATTCCGTGCGACCTGCAAATCCGGAAATTAATAAATTATAACTTGGCAACGTGGCAATCGATTTAAAAAATATTTTAGGGTTGAATTGAGATCAATGATGGAAACTAGAAAAATTTAAGAAAAAGTTATAGTTCCATATAAAAAAATTAAGTTGATCACTATCCTACTTTCCTGCAACACCCTGTATATTTCAGAATATTTTAGAATGTGCATCTTAAGTAACCAAATAACTTTTGTATTTGACATTTTCTTCTATCAGGTATACCTTGCGAGATATCGAAGAATTACGCACTAACTGGACACCCTGTATAGTTTAGTCATCAAGTTAACTTATAATGCGTATGAATAGAGGTGGTATTGAAACTGGGGTGAAATTTGAATACATTCGTTAGACGTCGCGTCATATACAGGGAGTTCATTTGAAAACTTCCCACACTGGATTTCTCGAAATCCGCCGACTGAAATAAAAAACGCCGAAACAAGTCAAAAGATTTGTCAAGGGGGGCAGCTTTTCAACCAAAAACTGCTTCGTCCCCTTGTCTCTCCACCCAGGATCATCCCATTAAAAATTTTAAATGACAAGGGGTATCGAGAATTACCTATGTCGAAATACTATATTTTGACGTTTAATTTTTTAATATCGGGTGATTCGTTTTCGATAAAATTAGAACCTTTATGTATCTTAACTTGTTCAAATATAATACAAAAACATAGGTAAATATCACTTTTTATTGCAATACGTGTTAAAATGTTGCTCATTATCAGCCAAACAATGATATAGGCTATTTTCAAATTTCTGATGGACAAAAACATGTAGGATATCATGGCAGCTTTTGGCGATGCATTGACGAAGGTTGTCCAAACTTGCACGTTAGCGACTAAATACAATAGATTTAAATTGGTCCCTTAGAAAAAAGTCTAATTAATGCGAATCAGGAATTTGCCAATTGCCTATATCATTGTTTAGCCAATGACGGGCAAGATTTGAACACTTATTGCAATAAAAAGTGATATTTTCGTATGTTTTTGTATTCTATTTGAACAAGTTAAGATACACAAAGATTCTAATTTTCTCGAAAACAAATCGACCGATTTTACAGAATAAAACGTCAGAATAAAGAACTTGGACGTACGTTTGAAGCAAGATATTCCTCGAAACCAACGTCATTCAATTTCTTTAAGGGGATAATCCTGGGGCAAAGGGTACAAGGGGGTGACGTAGTTTTTGGTTAAAAAGTTGTGCCCCTTAACAAATCTGTTGATGACGTGTCACGGCATTTTTTCTTTTAATCAGCGGTTTTCGGGAAATCCGGGTTGGGATGTTTTCAAATGAAAACCCTGTATACAGGGTGGGCCAATAATGCGTGGACGGAAGATTGTGAGCTTCAATACTTCAGAAATCTGTCACTTGATCATGGTAGAGACTCTATAGAGCTATAACTCAAAAATATTTTCGCTCAAATTTTGACGTTTATACAGGGTGATTCATATCAAACTAACATTTTTTTGAATAGAACTCCGTATATATTATTGCATATTGAATTTCTTGGTGAATTATCGTGTGACTTTATGTATCATACATGGAACTTTAAACGAACCGTTTAGGCGCTCATCAGCATTTTTGGTATAGGTAAGTAGGTTTTAAAAAAAAATTGAATATCGCAGCGATTATAAAACTTAGAAGGCCGCGGCTTTGCGATACGACTAAGCGTGAAATGCGTCACCTAGATCAGACTACAGGCTAAATTTGAATTCTTTTTGTACTTGGAGAAATCAGTAGATTAATTAAGGAAACTACAATCACAGATAACTTGATTTTTTCGAATGAGAATGCCTCTTCTGGTTTAAAGAATGAAATGTAAAATTTGATTACCTTCCTAACGGTATAGCATTCTCGACATCAATCTTTTTTAGTTTTCATTTTATTGCAAATTTCCAGTCAAATCGGTGTTTTTCAATTTTTCTACGTGCAAGCAACCTAGCAGGTCATGAGAAATAAACAAAAGCCTGTTAGTATGGAAGAAACCTACTAACTTAGTAGAAAGATGCAAACTAACTGGAGTAACGAGGCAAGATTATGAAAATTCCTTACAACATATCAGCTCTAACCAGAAACAATAGCGGTAAAAGGAACGCTTATTCTTCACAGCCTCCTAGCTATTACTCAATTTCCAAAGTCAGTAAAAAATATTTAATAAAAAGAAAACTACCAGTGATTGTTGATGGCAGTAGAATAGACATCTGTCTGAATAAATCTTCACACTTAATGCCATAGAGAGGTAGCCATTTCCATAAGTCAAAAGTAATGATACCTCGGACTGAAACCCTTCAAATTCTTTAGTAGGTACTTCTACTTATTATCAAAAATCGGAAAATGAAACTTTAATTGTCTTCTTGTACTGAATTGTAAAACATAGTTTAGTTTGTAGAAAACTACATAAAATAAACACAGTTACAACATAGAGTAATTAAAAATTCTAGCAATCGTTTCAATAAATGTTCAGAACGCTCCAGTTAGAAATATCTTCACTTTTGACCTAACCAAACGGAAATGACTAATTTTTTTATCACATTAAATGTGAAATTTCATTCTAGAGATGTTAGACTGTAAACAAAAATCGCTGGTAGTTTTCCTTTTGTTTTTTTTTTGTTTGTTTTGGGCTGTGAAAAACAAACATTTCTGTCATACCCCAGCTTCTCATTGACATTAGATATCTTGCCGCTGTTGCCTCCGGCTAGAGCTGATGTGTTGTAAGGAATTTTTATGGTCTTGCCTCGCTGCTCTACTTCGTTTGCATGTTTCTACTAAGTTAGTTATTTTTTTCCACATTAACGGGTTTTTGTTTATCTTTCATGGCCTCCTAGGTTGCTTGCACGCAGGAAAATTGAAAAACACCGATTTGACTGAAAATTTGAAATAAAATGAAAACCAGACATGTGAAGCATGTTGCGTTAAGCATGTTGCTTCACATCTCTGGTAGACACGAAAATACTGATGCTCTCTATCTCCTTCAATCGACCTATGGCGCACTGATGATCGCTAATAAGCGTGAAACAGCTGTCTGCGTACTGGTGGATTGACGGAGATGTACAGCAACCCTCGTATAAAAGAATTCAAGTTTATCCGTCAAATCTAAGGCGACGCGTTTCATGCTTAAGCTTCATACCTAATACTGGTCATACCAAAAATGGTGATTTGCGCCTAAGTGGTTCGTTTAAAGCTCGACGTATGATACATAAAGTCACACTAGACTTAACCAAGGAATCCAAAAATTCAATAATATATAGGGGGTTCCATTCTAAAAAATATAAGTTTGGTATGAATCACCCAGTACAAACGTCAAAATTTAAGCGAAAATATTTTTACGACATAGCGTTCAAAGTTCCCTACCATGATCAAGTAGCAGATTTGTAAAATATATTTTAGTGAGCCCACAATCTACCGTCCACGCACTATTGGCCCACCCCTTGGCTGTGTATACCACTAAACAGCAGCTATACATCATCAAACCTGATGTCAGGCATCGGTCCAGTAACTGTTAATAGCTCTTTAACTTGAAGAGTGCCTATCTAACTTCACAATAAATTGCAAGCAAAAAAAATTGTGCGTAGCTAAATCTGAACCTCCAGATGATGTGAAGCAATTAAAAAATACGAGTTACCCTTGGTATCTATAACTTGAGAATTATAGGTCTGAGTGTTGGCCAGCTTCGAAAATCAGCACGAAAAAATAACAAACATTATATGTTGCGGTAGACATATAGCATTTTCAGAAGAAGAATTAGACTGAATTCTAACTCCTACTTATGGCTTTTTATATCCAATGTGGGCATCTAACATGCTTTCAAAGATTTCAAATGAACCTAATAAAAGGGTATATTGGTATTTTAAAAAATCAATTGCTTTTCGTCACTTATTTGTCTTCAGAAGCCTATTAAAGAAGTTTTTTATACAATCATGATTTACTGAGATATATGCTATATTCCATACATAGTGGGCACCCTGTATACATGCACCATGCCAATAATAGTTATACCATAAATAGGAGTTTCAACTGATGCATGGTACCTACACCGCAGGGAGGTACGTTTCTGTTAAACTGGCTGTTAGGAATTTGATCTTATACGAAATAAATCAAGTACGAGTACCATTGAAATTTGATAGGATCACGGTATTTCCAGAGGCCCTTACTTTGGTGTATAGTCCTCTCAATACTAGCTTTGCCAGGAACGAAGGGCTGTAACGGGGGTTGTCAACATGACAGCTGCTGCGGCGGTTGCAGATCTTCTTGTTCAACTGTAACATGTATGCAGGCGTGCTGCTCCGGTTGTTGCTGTAGGTCATCCACACCATGGCCAACTACGCCTTCACCTACATCATTACGACCGACATCACCACCAGTACCACCAGTACCACCATATAGGTAATCACATGATGATAAAAATAGTTAAAGAACTACCTAACACCCTTCTAGAGAACTTCAAACTAAAAAGTTAAAAATTATTTTTAAAATAAAAATACTAGTATGATTGCGAAAAAAGCGTCGGACGCTCAATTTACGAATAATATGGCATAAAGGGTCCAGGCTTTATCATCATAACAAGTATTCTTCGTTCATTTTTGTTGTAAGCTTATTTTAAGATGTATTTTTAACTCTTCAGTTCCATGTCATTTAGAAGCGTGTCTTAGTTTTTTGGACTATGTTTATTTTTAATCTTATAGTTAACTCTATTAGTCCAATCCTTACGTCGTAAAAAAGGTTTTTGACAGCACAAGGTCGGAAAGAAATGAAATTTGGTGGCATAGTATTCATTGGTCCTCTGAACATACACCTAAGTTTGCGACCTCGGGAGGTTGCCGTTCGTGAGGTGGGGGGAGGGGGGGGGTGAAAACTCTGCTTCGGGACGATTTTTGGAAAACAGAGCAGAAAACAAGAAGACAAATGATCTTATGTACCACACATGGGATTTACAACGAACCGCTTAAGTGCAAATCACTATATTTTGTAACAGCAGATGTCAGAAGACGACTGAATATCGGTGCAATTATAAAACTTAGAAAGCTGTGACTTGGTCATGTTTCTAAGCATCAAATGCGTCAGGTTAGATATCTGTATTTTTTTGCAGCTAGCCGTATTCTCTTTTTGTTTTCGACATTACTAGTGAGGTCCTTTGCCAATGACCCTGGCGTTCTCCCAAATAATTTTGTGATGCTCAGTCCTTGCGTGGTTTGCTATTCCTCTCTCTGTTCGCTGGGTGTTGAATCGGTATTCCTTGATGCTCGCTTTCTCTAACGTATATTTTCCTGGATTTTGTTTTCGTTAGAAAACTCTGGCGTGTAATGGTTCTCAAAAATCTTGTTTGATTTTTGTATCCTTTTTGTATGATATAATGAGTATATACGTGCCTGCACTTTTCGGAACACATATATGTTCGGTTGGTTGCCTCCAGAGTTCCAAACTATGAATGTAGCTTCCACATGACAATACCCAGCACTATACACCTCAAAAAATATAACATAAACGAAGCAAGGAGTTATTCGGAACTTCATTGATCCTGCCATGAACATCTGCAATACACAGCCGAGGATGGAAGAAGAAGATTGAAGAAGATCTGACAAAGAATCTATACATCAAGGAGCTAGTGAGAGAAACAATATAAAATAATTCTGACAAAAGAAATATAGGTCTTATAGAGTACATGCATACGGACTCGCTTCACCACCTAAAGGAACTATCAGATACAGTTAGAGGAATGGTCAAGAAACTAAGAACACCGTCTACGTAGTTACATGTGAATAGAGTAAAACTGAACCTATATGGTATCCCTCATAAGAAACAATCGGAAAACAGAACTCCACAGATCAAACTTGACCACCAATTCGGTAACTAATAGAAGAGCTACTTCCGATGTTTACTTCACCAGTACTCACCCGCAGACGATTGTAGGTAGTATATCAATCGAAACATTGCGATACCCCAAAGATTGTACAGAAAAAAGACCTTTTGGAAATGTAAAAGGTACAAAGTCCTCATATTACTACATATAATTAATTATAATAATTATTATAAACTGAAGACACTTCCATTCTGATCGCATTGGATTTTAAACAAAGTGGTTGAAAGCGTACATCTCAAAACGACCACCAAAGGACCTGTTGGTGGTGTTCCAATACTTTGCACGTCTACTTGGCTTCTAAAATTGGTTTCCGTATTGGGGCTAACGTTGGGACCAAATTTACTGTGTTCGCGTTTTTACAAGAAGTGTCTTCACATTGGCACCAAGCTCATTCTGTTGCGCATTGGGCCAAGGTTAACATGTCTGGACGCGAAAAAAAAATGCGTTGTGTGCATTTTTCCTGATTATTGCCAACAACTATATTATCATATAGTTTCAAAACGAATCCCATTACTCTAGCTCGAAGCCATTTTTAATAACGAAACACTCGCTAAATTATGACTGAATATGGAACCAATGTGTAGTCGGTCAGATGAACGACCCAACGCGGCCAGGTCAGTCCCTTTGATGTTTCTCAAGAAAACCAACGACCAACGTCCAACTCCCAACAACGAGCGCCAACGTTCTCCAGCATTGGCACCAACGGTATTTCGTTCATCCACAAATAATTATGTCGAGCGCCGTTGGTCCCAACGTTGGCCCCAATGTGTGGAGCCGTCGTTACAGTAACTTGTTTATCATATGAGGTTTGATGGAATTCAACATGTTTTCGTCTATACTAATATATTGTTGCTTTCTATATGTTTAGCCCCAGCAACAGTAACACCAATGTGAACAATAACATCAATTCCACCCTAGATGTCACAATAAATAACCATATCAATGTAGAAAATAGGGTGTATGTACCAATCAGCATAAACAACAGCAACGTTCAATCGGTTTCCATTGTGGATGAGGACAATAACACCAACAGTAACGTAGGACCAACGGTGGTACCACCATACCCGGTAAGCATTCAAACTATATCTGTTAAGCCACCGAAGCTGCAAAAGGTTCATTGTACAATGCTGGCAAAACTTAACACGAGCTTACTGTAAACCGACGAAGCATGTAAGTTAACCCGAGCCTAACTGTGATTTAAATACAAAGCACATGATGTGTCAAGCGATAACCTTCAACTTGCTTATCATTTTATTGAGTTATACATTATTTGTGTCTAACTTAACAAAGAAATCGAATAAAAGAACAGAGATAGAAACGGCCGAAATCAGGTTTAACTGATTTGAACATTAAGCCTAGGCCTACCTAAGCTTCGTTCTAATAAAGCATGAATTAAACCGGCATTTGTACAACTGGTCCTTATTTGTTCAGTTGTTTTAGTTGTTATGTCAGCTATTGTAGATGATCTATAAAAATACTCTTACTGAGAAAATACCTAGAGGCATCTATGAGTCATTAATAAATACAGTCTTGGAATATGTTGAAGGATTAGTAACTCCAAATGTTACTGATTCATCAAATAAGTTAAACTTTAGAAGTACTGGTAATTAGTAAACCAATGGTAACTTTAAAAGTCACATCCCCATCCAGCTAAACTATACAGTCAGAGAGCAAAAGTTATCTTAGCATTACTAAACTAGACTGGTTTAGTGCATGAGGACGGGCTAAGCAACAATTTTAATTCTGTTTGGCTCTATCAACAGGCATTGGCTGAATGAACATTTATGTCAATTGTGCATACTAAAAAATGACTGAAGAAATAAGAAAATTGAAAAACTTCCAGGTTGCGTCCAAAATTTATCAGCTGTGGAGTATTGTTCACAAATACTGTGGCACAAAGGTAAAGGATGCCCTACGATGTCCAGTCCAGGGCATCTAGCCCTCAGAAGGGAAACTACGGTGACTCAAGGGTTCACACCATTCACATCTTATGGCCCACTCTCACCCGAAATATGGTGCAGGGAAGAATTAATCCATAATTATAGGGAAACAATTAGCTTCCTGGAAACAATAGGGGTACCTCAATAAAACAAATTCACGTGTGACCGTAGGCGTCACATAAATACAAAGACAAACAGGCTTTTCTGAGTCCCAAAACAAATATTAATATAAAATAATCTAAAACGTCTGACCAAAACAAAATGGCGCAACGCATGCCATTGGGAAAAAACTGGAAAATTAATGACCAAAGAAAATGATATTTCCACAACTAATTGATTTTATTACCATAACGATATCAGAATGTCTAAATTAGTACCTAGGTACTAGCATAACGTTATTTTATAAGCACAACACGCTTATTATTCAGGCAAAACGGTGATCACGAAATCAACCACATCAGATGGTGGTATCGACTAGCACGGAGAACACATCAAGAGTATCTAAAGGGACGAAAACCACAACTACGTTGTCGATGTCAGACAGAAACTCATTTGACCATGCGCAAGAACGAGTGGTACGATGGAATGATTACAAGGGTGGGCTATAATTAATAATAGACATGCCGTATTCCAAACCATAACGCCTATATGAACAAAAGTGAACAAAACAACCGTTTTGCTGTTATAAACAAAAACGCCATATATGGAGCATGTAAAACAGCGTATGAGGATAAGATATGAAATGCAATTCTAAAATTAGGCAGGGGTTATAATCGCACCTTAAGTTAGTGACGAGAGGTATAAGTTCCCAGAAAAAAGAGCAGAAATATAAATATGTATACACGTAATGGTTGGCACGTTACACCAAGTGCATCCGTTGGGGCTGACGTCTGGTTGGACGGTAAAAGAGAGGACAGAGGAACTTTGGGCTCCGAATCTGCAAAACTGCCAAGAATGCTGCGCTACTCTTGAGAAACTAGCACACCACAAGAATGTTACCCTATTGTATCTTCCTGAAGTGTGTCGTGAAATGTGTGTGTCCCTAACTAGTATATTGGCTAACAGGTCCTGACCAGCCACAAGTTCATGCTAGGCATAAGGAAGCTCCAAAGTGGGCTAACAATGGACTTTTGAAAGTTTGGTTAGAAGGAATTACTTGCAGACAAATGAAAAGGTGTATAGCGGATATGGACAAAGGAAGAGTTGCCTAACCTTTCAGAGCGGGTACTCTCAGGCTATTTCCAGCTGAGCAGACATTTAGTCGATATCTGTTTCAGGTACTGACGAAAAAAAGGAACGTTCCAATTTGGCAAAAGTGAATCGTCCTTATGGCCTTATGGCTACGAGTGATTATTGCGTTGGTTACGTAAGGACGAAGAAACAGAAAACTACTTGCCTGACTTTGCTTACCACTAGTGATAACTAAGTATACTTATGCTTAGTCCACATAAGAAGTTATTTTCAATTGTAGCCACATTATACAGGGTGCGGCAACCTAACTTCCATTTTTCAAAAATTAGAAAGTCATTGTATGAATCGGAAAGTTCTCATTTCCTTTTTATAGTATAGGTGCATATCTAGAGTTTTGTTCTATATAGTTTTGAAGATCAAATCATATAACTGACGTCCTCAGTTCGCTGTACATTGAGTATAAAGATTTCTGGCGTTAGTCTTGTCTTGCACACCGCAATGTGACTTTAGTAGCACATGTTTCGTTTGTTGAGTGACCCACATAAATGAAAATGGGCCTCAACACTAAAAGTCAATAGCGTCCTCAGGAACAACTTCGAGGAGGACCTCAATCACAATCCTCCGAGAACTGAAATCACGTTCAGAAAGTTCATGGATGATCGCCATCTTATAAGGATGAAAATAAAGGTCCTCATGAAAAATTCTCCTCACAGAACGATTCGAAAGCGTAAGACCAGAAGCATTTTGCACACAGAACGCAGTGGTGATTGGAACACGTCCGCACTGCCTCCATGTTTGCAGGAGATCTAATGTTAGTTTTCCTAAACGTAGTAACACACGTAATAATCGACCACCGGTCCGGTATAGGGGCCCAACGGGGCTAAATCAAGATAATCCCCAAAGGCACGCTGGGTCCCGATCACAGAACATCCGCTAGAAAAGCAGGCCTCAACAGCAAACGCACGCTGCTCAATATTCTATCGCTGACGGCTACTGAACTATGTTCCAACACAACTTTAAAGGCACACCTCGAACGAGACCACTAGCGCTCAAATACGACATCAACCGACTGAAGGGCGTGCATTTTAAAAAGGAAGTTACGCTGCCGCACCCTGTACAAGACAGTTCTGTTTTCGAGACTAAAAAAAAGCGTCGCAGTGAGCTTATATGCTAAGTATTGATTCAAATTTATCAATTTTTTCAGCCTTGGCCGACGCCACCGTGGACCCCATCAACCACTACCCATCCATGGTCGACATGGTCGACACCTAACACAACTTCACCGGTCACCTCTACTACACCGGTCACCTCAACTACAGAGATCACTCCACCTTCCCGCCCACCTTATACTATTATTCGTATTCCAGTACCCTACTACATTTACAAGACGTACCCTATACCTGTTTCATACCCAGTTTCCACTGGATGCTGCATAGTAATCAGGCCATGTGTGACTTACGGTTGCCAAAGCCATCGTCATCATTGTGGTACAGGTTGTTTGGGTACGTAACTCCTCATAGATAATCTTTAGTTTTATTTCTCCCACTACTAATAGGTGAATCAAGTAAAATTTTGCCAATTTGATGTCATAAGTTTGGACTTAGTGAGTTTGGTTCACTCTCCACTGCAAGACCTTTCTGACCTGTTGTAGCTCACAAATATTCTGGTTTTCATGCGAAAAGTGCTGCAGTTACGTGACATCAGCAAGGCAACTGGTGCCGACATGATGACTGCTGTTGTTGCGAAGAAGTGTGCACCGGAGCTCGCTTTCATACTTATCCGCCTCTTTCGGGGGTCTTACACCTTCGGCAATCTTACAAAAAGTCTGGAAGTCAGCTTGTATCCAGCCGGTATCAAAAAAAGGGGCTTCAAGGCTGATCCAACTAACTACAGACCTATAACTCTGCTTTCTGTGATTCAGGAAGGTGATGGAGGAATGCGTCAACCAAAAGGACATGGATTCGATCGCCATCATTTAATTCCGACATCAAAGATCAACTGCAAATCTCCAGTCTTACATCACACGTGTGGAGCAACCTGATCCATTCGTTTGTCAAGACTCACGTCGTTGCACTCGATATTTCAAGGGCATTCGATCATATGTGTAGTGCAGCTCACCTAAACAGGCTCCCGTTCTACGGTCTTCTTTTTTAACTCTGCAGATGGTAGCAAACTTACTCTCGTCTCTGGTCGCAAAATGTCTGTCGTGGCAGACGGCTTCTCCTCTTCCTTACATAACGACACCGCTGGGGCTCCGAAGGGATCAGTAAAAGCTCGACATTGTTTCTGCTGCATATCAATGATCTGATCTCTAACACTACAAACCCAATCTACAGTTTTGAATACTACAATGCCTGGCACGCAAACATCATGAGCAATAAATCTATCTCTGTGGTTGAGCTCGAACGCAGAAGGCTGACAGCGGCAACCAGACTCTTCCAAGAAGTGGTCCAAGCTTTTTGAAGTCAACATTACCGAAATAATGATGTGACATGAATCTGTTTGTAATAGCTTCTGGAAAAAAGCTAGAAAGTACTTGTCACCATCTAAACAATGTACAAAGCCCAGGTAAGACCTAGCCTGGAGTATTGCTCACATATCTGGGAAGCTGCAGCATCTACTGCCCTGACTATACTTCATGGAGGCCAGAAAAGGGCAGTCTGGCTAATCTTTGATCCGGCCCCAACGTGCCACCTCAAGCCGCTGTCACATTGCCATACGGTTGGGCCCTCTCACTCTTATACCGATACTCAAACAGAGTCAGCTCCTCTCCCGAACCCAGGACTGCTGAATCTCGTCCCAAGGAACTCGTTCTTCATACATCAGGAAGTTAATCAATTTATCGGTAGAGGCAGTTTTTAGATCTTCCGCCCGGATTACTCTGTTATTGAACAGCCTAAATATCTGAGCCACTGTACAGCGTCTAGATACAGAACTTTTAATCATTGCGTCCAACGCCCAGCCTGCACTGAATATTTTTTACCAAGCACAACTCGTATATATGTAGTTGCATAATCTGTACTGACCAATGTACAGAAATCTGTAGATATTTCTGTAGTTTGGCATATTATATGCGCTTGGAAAGTTCTGGTATTACAAAGTAAATGCTAGTTTCTCTTTTACTTTAAAAATCAGCTTTTTCACTTCCTTCATGTCCAGCATGAACCGTTATTCAAACTATATTGTTTATGATGAATCCTGGTGCAGGTAGAGATAGAGGAGGTAAGGAGAGAGAGAATGGGTTCTAACCGGTCTAACCGTGGAGACATGTCGGGTAGACATGACATCAGAGGAATCAAGGTGGTGTAATGTCGGAGAGGGTAGATTCTCTCTCACTCTTTCAGGTATGGGAATGCTTCTGACTGGCGATCACGCCGATTTCGTAAGCCCCCTATAATAAAAAAACGATTAAATTGTACAACAGCTGTATAATTTATACACATATTTTTGAAGGTTAAAACTAAACACAGAACCTAAACAAAAATTATCATCTATCTGTCAGCCTACGAGAACTTCAGCTCAACTGCTATAAGTTAAACAAATGGATCACTAAATTATTGCATAACTGTTTACTTCTCATCTGTTATAGGTCGCGTGATGTATGAACCAATCAATCCCTGTCATGCTGGATGCTACAGAAGGTCTTCCGGACACAGGCAAATATGTTGGTCAGAAGAAAGTTGTGCACGAACGAAAGTAGATTGCAATGGGTGCAACAGTGATTTTTTTGAGACCTATGGGGGATACCAAAAGTGCGGGGGATGTTTCTCAGGTATGCCGTTCAATGGTTTGGGGACATTTAGTGGTGGCGGTTTAGGAGGTTATGACGGTATGGCTCTTGGTGGTGGTGGTGGTGGAGGTTATGAAGATATCGGAGTGGGTGGTGGTGCTTGGAGACGCTGAACTATCTCCTGATTTTTGTTATTTATTTGTGAAGATATTGTATACACCTGATGGAATAATTATTGTAAATATAGAAATTGATGTTAAGCCAACCATGGCACATGTGTTTTCTAAATAAATTGCGATAAAGAACACACGCACACAAGCACATACTTCTACTTCGTTTTTGGATACCTTTATTTTTTTGTTTTAAAGAAACCTTCTAGAATTTACCTAAATTTTTTAAATACCCGTATTTATTATAAGATAAATATATAAATACACTAGTATATAAAAAGACGTGAAACATTATATTTAAAAATGAAAAAAACCCATGTAGCGGATAAAGACTCAAATAACAATGGATAATACTATCATTAAGCTACTAATATGAGAGAGTCGCTGTGAGTATTCTCTAGTTTAGATTCATATATTTGTAGTAAGTATAAAAACATTATTGTTAGTGAAACGACTATCAAGCTGAAACTACTAGGTCTTTTTGCAAGTATAAGGATCTGGTTGAATTAATGCATCTAAATAATGATAAAGCTACGCTTAAATAGATGATAGTAATGTTAAATATGTGCCAAATAGTGTTTTCGGTTTGATCTTGCAGATTTTGAAGTCGTTATAATAATCTCAATAAAGGTTTTGAAATACAGCTCTGTTTATTTAATTTGTTTCAAGTAAATTCTATAACTGCATTGAATAGACACGCCTATGACCTCTCAATTCTCCGAAATCACTAAAGTGGTTCTGCCAAATTTCGCTTAGGAGTTAAAAGAGCTGTGGTCCCAAGCCCGCAGGAGGTCCTCATCGTTAGAAAACCGCATCCGGTTTAGCTTCATTTTTACATGCAGAGGCTTAGCATCAAAGTCGCTGGAACCAAGATCTGGATTGTAGAGAGGGTGAGCAAGAAGTTTTAGTCCTGTCGTGGTCAAATATTCGGTACATGGTTTGGCGCAGTGAGCTGAAGTATTATCGGTATGGAAGAATCAGGTGTTCATTCTTGACTTTGGTCGCAGGTTCTTCATATACATCCAATTAATTTAGGCAGGCACTGTTCTCTATATCGATTAGCTGAAACTGTCTTCTGTGTATCCAAAACGACACGTTCCACAATTCACAACAACTTTTTTTTTGAGTATTGGTTAGCACATCGTAATAGTACATGCAAGTCTGGTCACCTGTCACGATGTTGCTCACATACTGAAATTGTCAAGAATTAGATCGTCTCATCGTATTTATTACGACGTATGGGTAGGGAGCGTATACTCATCCTATATATGAGTCTAAATTGAAAAGGCTGATGCTAGGTAATTTATATCCGATATATCATAGAAAAGGGTTATACTTAAAGTTATGATAGGAAGATTAGATCAATGCTAAGTAAAGTGCAATATTCTCGATTTAAACCAAAAAAATCTAAATTAGTCCTGTATGATTACTTCAATCGAGGTTTTTAATTGAGAAAAACATATTTTTTTGTGATAAATGGAAAGATCATATATAAGTTTTATAACAAAACTGTTTTTGTTTCCTTTTTTTTTCGCAATAGTTCAAACGTTATATCAAATTAAAAATGGGCTTTTGAATCGAGTACCCAAAACACTCCGATGGCTCCCGAACCCATGTGAAGTCACCATGGCGGTCAGGATGCTCCTCTGACCAACGACGTCCTACTCCGATACTAGACTCTATATTCCCAGCCAATCGCGAAAATACGTACTGGTAAACTGATAACTAGTGCATATTTGTTGCAATACAGTCGACTAATGAAGTTTGCAGCTCGAGACGAAGTTTATGATCGAAATAAATATGTTTTTGAGTGTTTGAAGTTGAAGTTAGATTACAGATTCCAGTAAGTAAGTACCTAATCAAATATGTTTCGTTGAAACGATCTCCTCAATCGAAGGATGGCCTAGTGGTTAGGGTGTCCGAAAGTGAATCTCAGAGTCTTTGAATCGAAACCCAGGCCTTCCAGCGTTTTATCTATAAATGTACTGATGTACTTTTTGCACCTGTTAACGCACATTTTTTCTACGATCAACAAAAATATGTGTTTGAATGAAATTTTGTTAGACATATTACTTGTTTTTAATGTAAAAAAGTAACTCAAACTCGTAATCACATACTGTTTATCACTTGGTATTATTATTGGCTTAACTTTGGGCAACGAAGCTTAACAATGAAATTTTCATAAAAATTTAACAAGCACAAATAAGTGCAATAGAAAAAAGCAAGAAATATTCTTCTATGAATTTCAATGTTATAATTATCTTCTTGACCAGAACTAAAAATAATAATCAATAAATACCTCTACAATAAATAAACTATGAATATAATTATTTTACATAAGAGTTAACACCCCAAGTAGACAAAAATAGAATTATCTTTAATAAATAAAGAAGTGGATATTCGCATTAGCGAATGTTGGTACCGTAAACGCGGGCTACTTTGGCCCACTTTTCAGTAATTATTGTATGTACTTTTCTCTAGAAACTGTTGTTTTCACTGCCCAGAAGTTCTGGCAATCTTTTTTACAACTATAAGATCTTAAATTTTAATCAGTAGTCCTGTTTTTACTTACAAAACGTTTATTAAATTAATATATTTTTTTTTAGTTTTGGGCCAATGTTACCCTGCGGTTAGGGTAACTTTGGCCCAAGTCAATTTTTAGCGCTAAAAGCATGATACAAATGGTATGGATACAGAAGGACTTGGATATTGACTAGAACAGGTTCTTCAACGAAGGTTATATTATCAAATGTTACCAAGTTTTGTCATAATTATGAATTTTATCAGGTGAAACATCTTTGACCACCTTTTTCAGATGTTCAATATAGTCTGTGATGATTTGTTCATGAATCTGATTACGATTTATTTTGATCTTCGACGAAAACGTGACAGTCAGTTGAAGGTGTCTCTTTAGAAACGATTTGACCCGTTCACCTCCTGGAACATAGTTGCAAAAACACTGCATAGTCTTCCATTGCCTAGTCAAATAAGATTTTATGATGAATCTTAAATCTAGTTCATCGAGAATGCTAGTTCTTCTTGCGAAAAAACTGTTGCATGGCCTGGTGAACTGGAAAACAAACTTTTCAACTTGTTTTTTATAGGGGTATCTTGCAATGATCAGCCTGCCTTTGCGTCATATCACCAGATCTGATTGCTTCTAGACAAGTTAGAAGTTGTTCATTGCTATAGCCAGTATATACTGGGCCTCCAGGAAGTCTTTTATTACGGCATCCTGAACAAGCTGATTATGATAATACGCAATATAAATGAAAAAATAAAAAGTTTCAAGGGTTTTGTAGCAATCCATAAATTAATATTATGGGTTTTGGCCAAAAAAAACGTTGGGCCAAAGTAGGACGTTTTTTATAGATTATTGGGTCTGATTTAAAAAAACATGAAAATAAAAAAACTTGTTTAGTTTACCAGTGTTGTAACTACAGTATGACTTAAAGAAAGGAAAATTGTTTAATAGGGGGTACTTACCGGATTTGTTAAACAAAAAATACGTTTTTTGTAAGTGGAAGTTTGGGAGGTAAAAATTGCACGTGGTTTCACTAGTCAAACAACTATAAGTGCTGCTTTCTAGTGGACAGCAAAGGAACCACTGGACTTATCAGACAGCCTGTATAGTGCGGCTACCTACCGGAATGAGCCGGAAGTATTGTAAATACGGTCACAAATATGATTGTAGAGTACGATTTTGTTTTTTTTTTTCATTTGGGCCAAAGAAGGACGTTAGGGCCAAAGTAGCCCGCGTTTACGGTACAGATATTCGCATTCGCATCCACGAATGTCAAAAATGTGACATTGACATTCGTTACATTACTAGAGCACAGTTCCCACAAAACCCCAATTTAGTACTTGTAAAATCTGAAATAGAATTTGATTCAAAAACATCAAAAACGTGTTTATGTCGATCGTAGAAAAAATGTGCGTAACAAGTACCAAAAGCACATCAATAATTGCTTTTGTTGAAAAAGAAAAATAAAAAAAAAAGTTGGAAGGTCTGGGTTTCGATCCAAAGACTCACAGATTCACTATCGGTCACTTTAATCACTAGGTCAACCGGTAATTGAGAAGATTTTTTCAACGAAACATATTCGATTAGGTACTTACTTACTGGAATCTTCTAATCTGACTTCAAACATTCGAAAACATATTTATTCCAAGGGTTGCTCTATCTCTCCGTTAATCCACCAGTACGCGGACAGCTGTTTCACGCTTATTAGCGATCATCAGTGTGCCATAGGTTGATCGACGGAGGTAGAGAGCATCAGATTCTTCATATCTACCAGACATGTGAAGCAGATCTCTTCTGTCGCCTGCTCTCATATTTATTTCGATCGTAGACTTCGTCTCGAGCTGCAAACTGCATTCATCGTCTATTTTGCAACAAATATACACCAGATACCAGTAAGTATTTTCACGATTGGCTGAGAATCTAGAATCTAGTATCGGAGTAGGACGTCGTTGGTCAGAGGAGCATCCCGACCGCCATGGTGACGTCACACGAGTTCGGAAGCCGTCGGCATGTTTTCGGTACTGGATTCAAAAACCCATATTTATTTTGATATAACTTTAAAATTATTGCGAAAAAAAAGAAAACAAAAAGTTTTGTTATAAAACTTAATATGATCTATCCATTTATGACAAAAAAAATTTTATTCAAAACCTCAATTACTATATTACGGTGTCAGATCTAGTCTAGTGTCACGTGGTTGGTTTAGACCTATCAAAGGCTTTACTTGAGTAGTGTAATATTTGACTTGATGCTACATTTATAAACTAAAGTATCTTCAAATGAAGTACAGATATCTGTAGTTTCAGTATATCGTAAGCTAAATTCTAACCTGTTTTTGTGTGCAATACTGCAGTCTTTTGGCACATTGTGTATTGGCATATTTTCAAGATTACCCATTCCAGCAGCTTAGAGCCTTGCATTATTCATGCATTTTCCATACTGGTTCCAGTACTGAGTTAAAATCTATTCGTTCCAGCCTAGGACTCCCATAGGGTTGTTATTTGTTGTGATCTGGCTTTTAGGACTCAGAAAGTACAATGAAAGCAGACCACATAGTCTGCAGTCGAGGTTTTCATCGTAGAGCCCCATTCTCATCAGATGTTTCTTTAGGATAAAATGACCAGTTTTACTATTACAAACTTACCGTTTACGTTAAGAAAATACGATGTGGACGGAAGAGACTACCTCAAAATTTGTTGAGTTATACCAAGAAAATAAATATCTTTGCGATATATCAATGACCGAGTCAATGACTAATTATAGAAATAAACAAACTTGAGATGCTTATATTAAAAGAATAATAGATGCAATGGCAATATGGAGTTTTGGCGTGTACGATTTTAGAGAATACTCTTTCAGTACATGAAGTAAACATCATCCTCTGAGTATTTTTCCTAATATTGTACAACGCCTCCATTAATCGCTGTTTCAATTTAGAAGTTACGTACTTGAATAAACGTAAACGCTCTACTTGAATAGCTCACGAACTTGAGTGCTTGATTCTAGTTACTTCTTCAAATAAACCGAACGGTGACTTGGCCCATGTAAACTAGACCTTAGGAATGAGCATTCGTCCGATAATAATCCTTAATGCAATTGACATTCTTGTCTGTCACCCTGTAGGTCGTTCGACGGCAGTCGAGTCGGGAGCAGCAAGCAGTAGCTTAGCAGTAATTCATTAATTTATCGATTGATTGAAACCGACCGAGCGTCCTGATTGGATTAGTTAGCAAAACTCGACGAGCGGGCGTCGGATGGTGGGGGCGGCGGACGAAGAGCGGTGCGGCGGGCTTCAGGGGGCGGCCTGTTCAACAAGCTGATTGCGGCCGACGCCGACAACTCTCCAGATGCACTTGTACAATGCATCCGCCGCCGCCGCCGCTGCCGCCGCCGCCGCCGCGCCGACTCCGCTGCTGCCCCGCATCAGTGGCAGATCAAGTGACTGCGCTCAGTATGTTTCTACAATTAGAAATCATTGCGTATACGAGGATGTATCAGGAAAACGCGATACTGGTGCTACCGTACAACCGTGAAATATTTTTTTATGGTCAGCCTTTCGAAAAGGCTGAAGGCCTCCCAAGCAGCATTAGAACGTTGTCATTGTATTTATGCCTAAAGTCGAATACAGATTCGGGTCGCTACGACGACGTCGGGATATGACTTGATAGGGGATGTGCCTACTAATTGCCTATGGCGTCCATACGTTGGATATTATACACCTAAATTTAGTTGCTGGATATGGACGTTATTCTGTGATGATTCGTTTTCCTACACCGATTGAGTTGAAGTTATACATAATAATACTGAATGCTTTTTTCCTTATATTCTACGTTAAAAAAAATGGACAATACTCTTTATTATATTGTAACATCCTGTATATAGCATTGCTTATTGATGTTTGTTGATGTTAGGTTAGATTTTTTTGATGTGTAAACGTCATCGAATCATCTGGAATTTTCCGGACTGCCAGATTGGCATTCTCGAATGTCATCTGGATGTCTCGAATCTTCTAGATGGTTCGATGAAGTATACAAGGCACCACGAGTAGCGTGGCAGTAGTTCAGTTGAGCTGAGTTCTACTTGAGATAAGGTTAAGAGATATTGTATCGAGTTGTGAAGTAAAACAGTGAAAGTTACGTCGAGTTTGATTCCCTGGGTGAAGAAAGAGAGGCCGTCGTGACAATATTGTAACATCCTGTATATAGCATTGCTTATTTGTATTGTTGTTGATGTTCCGTTCAAAATGTTAGGTTAGATTCTTGATGTGTAAACGTCATCGAATTATCTGGAATTTTCGGGACTGACGGATGGAATGTCATCTGAATGTCTCGAATTTTCTAGATGGTTCGATGAAGTATATAAGGCACCACGAGTAGCGTGGAGTAGTTCAGTTGAGTTCAGTTCTAGTTGAGATAAGGTTAAGAGATATTGTATTGAGTTGTGAAGTAAAACGGTGAAAACGTCCAGTTTGATTCTTTGGTGAAGAGGCCGTCGTGAGAATATGTTATAATACAGACATTATCTAACCATAGGTGCACCTTGAAGCACGAAAGATGGGGATAAATTTGTCAACGGAGGCTAGTTTACTGAGAAATGTGAATGAGGTACTCCGAAAAAAATTACTCCATTCCAATATTCCAAAGAGGAACGTTATTATAAATTATTAACTAGTATTAAGTAAAGCGTAAAATGCTTTATTAATATATTTATTGCTTTTGTTATAAAGATTGTTTTTATGGTCAGCCTCCCGCAAAGGCTGAAAGCCTATGGCACTGTAGAAGCGCTGCAAGAGGATAAGTGTCGGTGCACGTTAGATTTGATGTTGATATAGGAGAAACTATATCACTCCTCATATGTAGTATAGGGTCATCCCTTTGCAGTTCCGAGAGGATAATCGAGTGTCCCCTGCCAGCATTCACAAAGGACCAACGGTCTTGACTCCACAGTCGGAAAGCAGGCACCTTTACTTCGGCCAAAACTACCAAGTCCAGTGGAGGGAGATTCAGCAGTACCTTTAGCGCGATCAACAAAGTCGTGCGTACTGCATTTGTTATACTAACACAAGCCACGCAGCGTGTGAATTTCATTCAGCTTTAAACTAGTGATCCTTTTAATAAAGACAACCATATGATTGTGGCATAAAGCTAAGACTCCACTTTGGTAGTAATTTTGCTTTTAAGGGTCATCGTGTAGTCTAATTTCACATTGGAAGATACCAAAACCATGCGTGACGGACATGCAGAGGTACAAGTTTTGTGTAAAGAAGGATTCCTCTTTAGCTATGAAACTATGCATAAAGTTTTATATTTTGGATGCATCGCACAGTGTGGTGCAGAAGAAGCGCATGTTTTTCACGTTAGTATAGCATTCTATATATTACACATGTCTATGCTTTAATGACAGCTAAATAACGTAATACTATACCTTTTCCAGCTGCAATTTATGAAGCTTGAAGTGATAATTCAAAACGCTCAAGTTAATTTTCCAACTCGTTAATTGTAAATTCAGACTGACAGGTGTAATTTATATTCGATGCAAGAAAACTCATGTTCGCGATGGATCTAGTATAGTGCAGTTGCATGATTAATGACATAGTGAATTTTTGCTGACGTTTCGACGACACATGCAACCCTTTTCAAAGCCACAAATCTAACATTGCTAATATTATATATAGAAATGGCGTTATTTCAAAATAAATGTGATTCGATTGACTGGCAGGTAGAGCGTCACAGATCAATGATATAACATGATACATATAACCACAAGGATAAGGCCCGGTTTCATAATCATTCACTAATGCGTTGATTAGCAAATGTACCTATAAACTTAATCATTCCATTAAAGTGTTGCGCGTTTCATAATGCATTTGGAAACGTCAATTAATTAACATGCAATAAAATGTGGTTGGTACACCTGAAAGAAGGTTTTATGCCACATTTTGTGCCGTTTGAACTACATTATGACATTTCTCTTAACCTGTAAAAGTGAATGTGTCAGATTGTGACAAGTTTTCATGTTTGCAATTCTATTAAATAAAGCATTATTACTCTTATGAGAAAGGTATGGAATCAAAGCCAAAAAAGAGTAAAACGTGCGCGTGATGGTAACATTACTAAAGAAGAGGAACTGCTACTCATTCGTACAGTAGCAATATTCAAAAGCATTATAGAATGCAAATTTACAGATAAAGCGAACAATCAGGAGAAGGTAGGTACCTGACGAGTGAGGATATAATACAGTCGTCTACAAATACATATAGAGATGAATAAATAAAATATTATGCAATTAGATGAATACTTGCTTTTAACTGTGCTCAAAATCTGCTATGAATCGATGTAATCTGTTTTATTTTATAAACATTGATAAAAGTGAACAACCACTGGCAACTCAACCTTAACCTAATGAAATTCTGATATGTGTGTCAACTCTTAAACGTCATACAAACGACATGTCAGATTTATAGGTTGATTTTCGAATTAATGCTCTTTAACTGGCAGAGGGCGAGCAATTACCTTATTGGACAATTATGTCATTTTAATCTGTCACTTGGTGATTATGAAAACCATTTATTTTCTAATGCTCAGATTAGGCATAATGGGTGAATTAAGTTTGATTATGAAACCGGGCCTAAGCTCCAGAAAAATCACTATGAAACGTCAGACGATTGCCATATTGGTTTTTGACTGACTTTTTATAGAAAATAAGGTTTCAGACATTCAGATTATTGACAAAATGTTTTCCAGCCTCAAAAAAATATATACAGGGCGTTTGACTTAAAATACCACTTTTGGTCAAGCCGGAAGCGAAAGTGATATTTCTCGTTTCTTCTCAATTAACCAAAGAACAAGGCTCAAAATCAATCCATTAGAACCACGTCATATCTTCATCTGTTTATGAAGGTATCACTATATCCATGGTAGATGTTACATTCTCATTAACTAATAGTATTATATTTTAATGAAACATAAGAAGTATAATGTTTTCTTGGTTATTGTTGATAGGTAAGGATGTACGTTATACATTTTGTTGTTATGTTAACATTTTAATATGTCGTTGATTGTGAATTTTACGTGTGCATTTTTTTAAATTTGTTTGTAAGACTGAATTGTTTAAGCAAGTAGTTAGTACTCAGTTTTTTCAATTTATATTTTAACTTATATATTTGTTCTCCTTCAAACGAACTTTCGCCCTAATGAAGGCGTAACATAAACACCGAAACGTCGGTTTTTTGAGTAAAAAAGCCTCTGCAGTACTTTGTCTCAAAATTCTAAGAACCTCTTCTACTAAATAGTAAAAAAGCTGGGATAAGATTTAGTTCCTACTGTATTGCTGTTCTATATGCCAGTTAGAATGACTTAAACAGGTAACACTTCTACAATACATTATCTCAACCTGTTGATTAAAAATCCATCTGTACCCTCATAATGACTTCTAAATTGCTTGATTTGTATACCCCGCTGTGGGAATATGTAAAACATCTGGAAGGGAATCATGCTTGATAAAATTAATTATGTTACCTATATAGTGGTCGATTTAAGGTAACTAGCCTCGAATATTTGCCAATGCCATCAAGTGACCAAAAAAGGCATAATTCCTGTGTTTGCCCGGTAGCTCCACTTGGACAATGTTTCTAGGTACCGAGAGGTGCAGGTTTTAAAGATACAATACCTGTATCTGGTCGATTCAAGGTTACTAACCTCGAATGTTTGCCAATACCATCAAATAACCAAAAAAGGCATACTTCCAGTGATTGCCCGGTAGCTCAACTTGGATTACGTTTTTAGGTAGTAGTACCGAAAATAGGAGGTTTTGAAGATACAATAGTTCTACGTTTAAATCGCGACATGGTAAGATTAGTACACCCAAGTGGGGTGAAGTAATAAAAAATGGTAGGTACGCTACTGGCAGCACGCCATGTGAAGCCGCAATGCAAAGTTTAAGCCTAGCCACAAGTGGCTATTGAGAGCTACAGGCATTGCAGAGACACGTACTCCGTTCTCGCGAACGAGAGGGAGTGCCGAAGAGCGAGACCGGGAGAAGAGGAGCTTAGGAAGGGTTTCGAGATCCAGTAATATGGACCTCACGGCACTTTTATTTTATTATTATAATAGCAGTCCATCAGTTAGCTTTAGGTATTCAACCAATTTCTTCATTACACTTAGTACTGAGACCGAAAATCTAATCGATGATTAGTTGCTCTTCCTCTAAAATATATATTTTTCTTCAGAAATATATATCCAGACTGACTGCTGGGTTTCACAAAATGTCTCAATAGCATTGGGTTCTTTCTTTGCAAAAATAACTTCTCTCTGTCACTTGTCAGTAAGATCCTTAATCAGAGTCCCAACTATTGGTAAAGTTAAACAGCTACCTTTCCAGGACCAAATACTTTAAAGTTACGTATGTGAGTTACTCATCAGTAAAAAGGAGACGAATTGTGATTTCGCTAATCAAAAGACAATCGAAAAAACTTTCTTCTTTCGAAAAAAGAAAAAAGCCCCATAATTTGGAATCCAGTGTATATAAAATTCCTTGTAAGGATTGTGATGTTATATAGGACAAACAGGCTGATATATTGGAACAAGAGTAGCTAAGCACAAAAGAGATTACTGTAGAAGAAATAAGTTTACCATCCCCACGTCTCTAGAAGAACATAAAGTCAAGTTGTTTGACTCAGTATTTTCCGCACATTATGGTGGTACTAGTTTATTATTACTTCCCACACCGATAGGTGAGGGGAGTATTGTGATCGTGAAAATTTTTGATTTTGAGATAATGTACTTTTGGGCGTTTTATGATGCCTACATAACGAAAATCCACGCCACTCATTTTCGTCGGTCTGTCTGTCGGTCTGTCTGTCTATTGGCGGTCTTCTAGCCTCCTAATCTCAGTAACTGCTGCATGAATTTGTATGAAATTTTTGGGTAGCGATATGGTGTGGGGTCGTAGCAGGTAATGTTGCTACAATTTTGAAAATCGGCGCATGGGCGGCGGAGTAATTAGCAAAAAACGAAAAATTTCAAATGTTGCTCAAACTTTGTTTTTAGGCGTTTTAGGGGTTCCTGATCGTTTTCTACTTTTTTTTTGGGTGGGGGTGAAATTGGGGTGGTTGGGGGGTGGGAGGTTGTAAAGCTAAAAAATTTGTTGTAATCATAATAGGCTGTCCACTGACCTGAGAGAGAAAGACCTAGCGGTATAATACACTTTTTTAGGTCCATCCGACCATCGCCTCTATTACACGAACCAAGGGACTTGAGAATTTTCCGATGTATACATACGAGTACCTATTGCTTTAGATCGTTCTGTATTTTATAATGTGGAAACTACTGAATTGATATTCATGAAATTTCGGCACAGTATTACTACTTTGGCGAGGATGGAATATGCGTCTGATTTTTAGGAATCGTCTCAGTGGCGGCGCAACAATATTACAAAAACCAAAAATATGAAAACAGCTCAAACTTCGTTTTTGGGCGTTTTGGGGGTTCCTGTTCATTTTCTACTGTTTTTTGGGTGTGGGTGAAGTTGGAGTGGTTCGGGGCTAGGGGGTTATAAAACTCAAAAATTTGTTGTATTCATGATAGGTTGTCCATTGACCTGTAAAAGGAGTACTTAGTAGAATAATACACTTTTTTACGGTCGGGCGAGCGATGATTTGGTTACAAGGGCATCTAGACTATAGCTTCACGCTATAGGAAAATAATAAAACTGGTATCATCGGAAAGTGTGGGAAGTACAGGGTCAATCAACTTGACTACATTTTTTTTTTCATAGCATAAATCTACACTCTGAGAATCCCTTGCAACCAAATCATGGCTCGCCCGCAAAAAAGTGTATTGTGGCGCTAGGTCTTTCTTTGACAGGTCAACGCTTAGTCTTCACAGCACAACAGTTCCCCAATCACCCCAATTTTATCTCCACCAAAAATAAGTAGAAAATTCAGGAGCCCAGTTTAGGGGATAGAACAGATCCCTGAAGAACACCGGCGTTTAATCAAAAATGTTAAGTTGAAAATATTGACATAAAACAACATGTGCATCTACTTATTTTCGATCCATGCACAAAACAGAATTCGCCGGCAGACATAAAACAACATATGCTTCTAACAATTATCTTCCATCCATGCTCACAGGCTGGGCGGAGTCAAATGTTTTCAGTAGGGTAGTACACGTAACCCGAAACTGCCCGATCGTCATGGTTGCCATGGTGATAGAAACACGTTTCTATTTCTTATCTTGGAGAGTACCGACACAGGTATTTTAGGAGCTATGTTTTCATGACAGGTCTCCATAACCTTAGACATGATGCTGAGAAGAGCCACAGATCTATAATTGGTGGGTTCGGTTTTTTCTTAAAGGTGGGTTGTACGCAGCCATCCTTCCATGAGGCAGGAAACACGCCTCGCTGATAGGATAGTTTGAACAGCTTGCAAAGAATAGGTGCAAGCTCAGCGACAGAGCGTTCAAGGACAATGGCTGGAATTTGGTCAGGACCAGTAGCTTTTTTCGTGTTTAGATTTTGGAGGATGCTTTTTACATCCCGATGTTGAAACTTGACTTCTGCCATTCTCGGGTTCACGTGTATGGTAGTTGTTGGAGTACTTCCTTGGAAGTCTACAGTAGAATTGGCTTTCTAAGATGTCTGCTTTTTCTTTAGGACTGAAAGCGATTTGCCCTCTCTGGTCAAGGGTGGTGGTGACAAACTAGCGAAGCCATAACTTTGGTTTGAGTTTTGAGCTTTCAATGGCAGTTGATTCGAACCATTTAACGTAAAGGTTGGCCAAATTCTATAAACAGTCCAAAACAGACCTTTTGAAGCATTTACTTTGTCTACAAACTTCAAACAACTTTTCTTCGTTAGTTATACTTTTTCTGATAATATTGAGTATGACAAATTTATTGAGAAAGAAAACATGATCTGGCCAGAGGATATATCTATATGCTATTTTCAGTGCATTGGTCGACTTCTTCTGAGCGTACTACCGAGGATATGCATTTCTTTACCTTTCAGGTAGAAATTTGTCTCATTGGATCCCTATTCGTTTAGAACTTGATCCGTCAGTGAAACGCACCAATTTGTGGAGTTGACATTCATTCTCGCCCTTCATACAATGATCTTGGTCAGAAAACCAACGAGAGAGACGACAGAATCATTTTGAGGAGATTTTTCGTTCTCTAAAGTTTATAGAGTATACTATAGAGTATACCAATCCGCGTTCGTATTACCACTACTCAACATAGACGCAAGCCTAGGTTTCGGTATCATTCTTGATACAAGCTTACTGTATTACAAAATTTGAAGCAGTTATACTTGTTGTACAGAAACTTGGACTGTTAAAAAGGCAGATCGGGCTCGCATAGATGCTTTTGGAATGTGGACGTGGAGGAGAATGCTGAGAGTCCCTTATACCGCTCATCGAACTAACGTTTCCATACTGAATGAACTCGGCAATCCAAAGAAACTATCCTCCATTATGTCGACAAGAATGCTTACATTCTTCGGACATATTCACAGGAGCGATAATATGGAGAAACTTGTAGTTCAGGGTCATGTCCCGAGTGGGCGGCGCCGTGGTCGTTCCCCAACACGCTGGGTGGATACGACGAAACAGTTGCTGGATATGAGTATGAAAAGCGAAACTGAACTGGCAGTAAATATTTCTTGGTACAACCTTACTGTATTACAAATTCTGAAGCAGTTATATCAGCAAAAATATGAAATGCAAATCTATCAACCTGAGAGCCTTTTCTCAGAGGAGAGGAGAGGAATAGAAAAAATTCTGACTAACAGCCTTGGCTACAAACTAGAAGGCTCTGGACTAACTAGGACATGGGAGGAGCTTGTTTTTAATTTTTTGGTTGTGCTCCTCTTTGCGGCTGTCAACCACGCATTGACAGTGACTTCTGGCGTCTAACTCCCACTACCTCCCACCATTAAATCATAGATTTGCATCAAAGTGGACCAAAAGATAGAGAATAAAAACCTCTTTATGACAGTAAAGTTTGAAATTGTTTGGATCATTTTTCTGACAGTTACTGCAACTTCAATGTTCGAGAGTTTACTTTTTATTCTGAATTTCTATTCCGCCATTTTGCGGCAATATCTCCCACCCCTTTTTTATTATCGCAGCGGGACCAAAAACTAGACTATTCTGATGAAAACCTTTTTATAGTGACCAAATTTGCAAAAATCGCGATTTGCGATTTCGTTCTCCAACGATTACTCAATAACGCATCAAGCGATTAATCCCAAATTTGGCCAACTTGAATTATTAAGGGTTCTTTCGAGTTGAAAAGGTTTTTGTGCCGATCGGACGTTGAAAGGTGGAAAAGGATGAGGGGTGCAAAAAAATGTGATAAAACGTATAAATCTTATAGCACCAGTTGAAAGAGAATGTGTCTTACTGTCGAAAACGATATATCACATATAGGTTTTTTCTAAAATGGATGCCAAAAAAAATTAAATTGAAAGAAAAATGTTCCAAACTATACACCGAATGTCATCTATCATTCATGGTAACGGTTCAAAAATTCTACAGAATAAGCACTTAGTCAAGGAAGTTCCTATAACGAGGTCTACCTCGTTCAACATCCACATTTTCTGAGACCTACGTAGAAGCTCTTCTTGTCATCGTCCCAATTTTTGCGATCTGC
Source organism: Callosobruchus maculatus (assembly GCA_951848785.1). Taxonomy (NCBI): domain Eukaryota; kingdom Metazoa; phylum Arthropoda; class Insecta; order Coleoptera; family Chrysomelidae; genus Callosobruchus; species Callosobruchus maculatus. The sequence continues at coordinate 2,715,876 of CATOUR010000032.1, forward strand.
GTAACATAATGCTCTGAGATCATACTCGCTGTTTGGATACTGCCTAATTTAACAAGATAAAGCCCACAAATGAGATCCCGCGACAGTCTGGTTGAAGCTACGTAAGCCATGATAGCAAAACACATTAACTGGAGGATATCATGTCCGATATTTCCTATTTGCGGTGATTTGAATACAGCAGATTGACTGCATCGCTACGAGGGGAAGCAGATGATTGCACGTACATTTCGTGTAGAGTGAAGCCTGGAAATAAATGTATATCAAGATATAAACAAACAAATATAATGATTTATTTGTTTTTATTGCTGCAGAAATACGAAACTTAACTTCGAGTCCATTAAAGAGATAATCATTTTAGTCAATACATGTTTTACCACACAACCAATATGGTCCGTGTTTTGACAAGATTAGTATTGTACGTCTGAAACTGAAAATAGAGGGAAAAATCGAAGGCAAAGGTGGACCGTGGCGCAGGAAAAACTCATGGTTTGAAAACGTCAGAGACTGGGCGGAGCTGGATTCTCATACTATACTCAGGAGAGTACAAGGTAGAGAAGTGTTTGCCAAAATTGTTGTCGATCTTCATTGAATGAATGAATGAAATCAAGACCTAGATGGTTGGCCTATTACTCTTGTTCATGTTTTTCCCGTGTTGATCATTCTGTTCAATTTGGATATTAATTTTTTAGGAATAGGTCAAAATCAAAACAATTTTTTTTCTTTATGCAACGTTTCTATTAATATGTAGTCATCATCAGGTGTCAGGATATCGAAGTTTTTATTGCATGAATATTATAATATGGAAATATTATGGCTAGATATTGGCTAAAACAATGTCCACAGTAATAAAACTCAACGAACAGTTTAACAACACAGAAAAAATACAATTAAAATTCAATTTAAAAATCAGAATAGTATGTACCTGCATTCAACCTTCCTCTGTCGACAGTCAAAGCTGCGAGTTAAATGGTAATAGCAACAATTTGACACGCTACGAAATGCTACGAAAAGTTGAAGTTCAAACGGAGCAGCATAGTGATCTAGCCATACCTTTTTTAAGATAGTTTGTACTGTATAATATTTCATGATCAAGCTGTGAGATACTTGTAAATTACCGAATAAAGCTAAATTATAAGTTCTGTATAAAAGGAAGATTCTGCACGCAAGGGTTAGAGAAAGTTAGTAATTTTTATTGTGATAAATTTCAAACTGTGTGGAAGCTGGACACGAGTGGAATTCCGATAATTTTTGTTCTAACCAAGTACGGGACTACATAATTTTAAGTTACTTATCGTATCATTATGGTTATATGACAGCGCACGCAAAACGCATGACGAGCTATTCGTTCAGGATAGATAGTCTGCCTTAACAGTAAACAAGTTTACTCATCATTAAATAGAGAGGAGTCCGCCAAATCTGGTAAGTTCCACAAAAAATGAAGTCAAATTGATTGACTCAGTACTTCCCACACATTACTGTGATACGAGTTTATTATTTTCCCGTAGCATGAAGCTTTAGTCTAAGATCCCCTTACAACCAAACCATCGGTAGCCCTCCCCTTAAAATTGTCTTATGCCTCTTTCCTTCACAGGTCAATGGACAGCCTATTATCAATACTACAGACTTTTAAGTTTTACAACCCCCCACCCCTCAATCATTTCAATTTCATCCCCATCAGAAAAAAGGTAGAAAATGATCAGGAACACCAAAAACATCTGAAAACGAAGTTTGAGTTGTTTTCATATTTTTAGTTTTTTGATTATTGCTACGCTGCCACTGACACGATTTTTAACAGCCATACGCGTCTTGCATCCTCACCACGGTAGTAATACTGTGTCAGAATTTCATTGGAATCAGTTTCCACGTTACAAAATACAAAACGATCTAAAGCAATAAATACTCGTATGTATACAGAAAATTCTGGTCCTTTAGTTTCGGTAATAGGCTAGGCAATGTTTGGATGGACCTAGAAAGGTGATATATGTCGCTAGGTCTTCCTTCGCGGGTTACTGGACAGCCTATTATGAATACAACAAATTTTTCAGTTTTTCAACCCCCACCCCCCAACCACCCCAATTACACCCCCACCCAAAAAAACGCAGAAAATGATCAGAAACCGCTAAAACGCTTAAAAACGAAGTGTGAGCTGTTTTTATACTTTTAGTTTTTTTATTATTTCTGCGCCGCCAGTGGCACAAATTATAAAACCCATACGCATTTTCCATCCTCGCCACCGGGGTATTACTGTGTCAAAATTCGATTAAAATCAATCCAACAGTTTCCTCGTTACACAATATAGAACGATCTAAAACAATGCTCGTATGTTTACACACATGTCAGTGGACAGCCTATTACGAATACAACAAATTTTTCAGTTTTTCAGCCCCCAACCCCCAAACCACCCCAAATTCACCCCCACCCAAAAAAACGTAGAAAATGATCAGGAACCTCTAAAACGCTTAACAACGAAGTATGAGCTGTTTTCATATTTTTAGTTTTTTTTATTGTTTCTGCGCCGCCACTGGCATGATTTATAAAAATCATACGCATTTTCTATCCTCGCCACGGTAGTGATACTGTATCAAAATTTCATTGTAATCAATTCAACAGTTTCCTCGCTACAGAATACAGGACGATCTGAAGCAATACTCGTATGTTTACACCAGAAAAAATAAGTCCTTTGGATTCTGTATTAGTCAGATGTTCGAATGTACCTAAAAAAGTTATTTATGTCGCTAGGTATACCTTCACATGTCAGTAGATAGTATATTATAAATGCAACACGTTTTTCAATTTTACAACCCTCCACTCCCCAACCACCCCAAATTTCACCCCACCCAAAAAAAAACGAAGTTTGAGGAGTATTTGAAATTTTTTGTTTTTTGCTAATTACTCCGCCGCCCATGCACCGATTTTCAAAATTATAGCGGCATTACTTACTACGACCACATACAGCATAGCATATTGATGCAAAAATTTCATTACAAGCCATGCAGTGATTACTGATATTGCGAGGACAGAAGAACGCGTACAGACAGACTGACAGACCGACAGGCAGACAGACCGATGGAAATGAGTGACGTGGGTTTTCGTTATGTAGACATCATAAAGCGTCTAAAAAACCTAATATCTCAAAATCGAAAATTTTCGCGATCACAATACTCGCCTAACCTATTGGTGTGGAAGGTAAAAAGAATTCATCAGAATACTTTTTGGTACTGGTGCTGAGGGGTACGCAAAAAAATGAAGCCAAGATAATTGGCTTAGTACTATAGTACTTCCCATACATTTCAGTGATACCAAACCATCGCCCGCCCTCCTGCAACGCGGTTATCCGCTAGGTATTTCTTCCACAGGACAATGGACACCCCAATTTTACCCGCAACCAAAAAAATTAGAAAATAATCACGAAGCCCTAAAAAACTCAGTTTGAGCTGTTTTTATATTCTTATATTTTTCATTATTTCTGCGTCGCCATTGACACAGTTAATAAAAAACATGTACATGTTTTCCATGCTCGCCAAGCTAGTAATACTGTGTCAAAATTTTATTAAAATCAATTCAATAGCTTCCACGTTACATAATACAAAAGGGACACAATACAGAACGATCTAAAGCAATACTCGTATCCTTATGGCAGAAAGTCCCGTTTCTATACTTGGCAAGGGAATGTTCGGATGGCCCTAAAAAAGAATATCATTACGTTGGCTCTTTCCTTTACATGTCAGCGGAGAGCCCATTGTGAATACAACAAATTTTTCAGTTTTACAACTCCCCACCCCACAACCACCCCAACGTCACCCCTACCCAAAAAAGGTAGAAAATGATCTGGTACCCCTAAAACGCCTAAAAACAAAATTTGAGCTGTTTTTATATTTTTAGTTTTTTATTATTGCTGTGCCGCCACTGACACGATGCCTAAGAATCATACATAATAATACTGTGTTAAAATTGCGTTAAAATCAATTAAATGATTTCGAACATACACAATACAGAACGACCTAAAGCAATACTCGTATGTTTGCATACATCAGATGATTCAAGTTCCTTGGTTTCTGCAATAGGCAAAGCAATCTTCGGATGGACCTAAAAAAGTGTATTATGCCGCTAAATTCTTTTCTCACCGGTCAGTGGAAAGCGTACTTTCAATTCAACAAACTTTTCAGTTTTAGAACCCTCCACCCCCCAACCAACCCAGTTTTATGTAAAAAAATCAATCAGTGCTTTTAATGTGACAAGACACATCTGAGTAAGTGGATCCTCCTAAATACCTCTGTAGTTTTAGGATATCAAATTCACCAATCGCTGTGAGCAAAAATTGTTCATTATCAATAATAGTAATAATAACGAATGTCTTTATTTCAAGGTACAAAAAAAAGTTACATTAATTATTACATTCTTCACGATTGAACTACATAGTAAGAAGAAATCTCAAGGAGTTCGCTCTAGGTGTAGAACGCTCTTCCACTCAGCCCATGGTATACTTAGAATTATTTGGACAAAGCACATAGTATCAAAAATCAATTTCACCAAATATTAATATAATTAATATGTAAAGACACTAATGAGGAAAAGAATCTTAAATATTTACACTAATCTAATATCTACATGCTAATTATCTACTGTTAGCTAATATAGCGCTCGTATAACGAAGAATCTAAATAATATTATTTGATGGCTTTTTTAATTTCACGTTCAAATAGTGGTGTTCTGTGATAAGAGACAGAGGTGGCTTCTTTGTTTCTGAGATTGACATTATGGATTTGATTTCGAAACGATATTTTATTATAAAGATAACAGGGCAACTGCGATTGTACGATCTTGTGATACAGACAAACGCCTCTACGAAATAGTGATCTTTAGTAGCTGGGGTAGGTGTAACTATTTTTGACTTTGCATACTTTCCTCAAAGCCCAGGTATTTCCATATCTCTTATGACGAGGGGAGCGTTTGGCAATCAGCAAATACATCACGTCATTTAGCTAATGGTATCCGGCGTAGTAATCCTTTAGTAGCAGCGCTGGCAACCCCTTGATAGCTAATATCTGGCTTTTATCAGAATCCCGCCCTCCAAACCATACCTGCGAAGTTGCTGGCTGTGGAATATATATGCGCCACTATGCTAACGATTTTCTAATGAGAATGATTTATCAATATATGGGCCATTTAAACTTCTCCACTGAAATTAGGGGTTATCTGTTAATACGACGTTCCTCTTAAAGATTAAGGGTATTTTCATAGCGAGCTTCATTGCTTTTCATTTATTATAACTGTGCAAGGTTTATATGGCTACAACGGCGTCTCTTGTTTCGCACCACTTGAACCAGGCTAGGCGATCCATAAAACAGGAGAGTAAATCAGGTTTCCCAGGCAATAATTGAGGAGGCTGCATTCTCGACATCCTCCCACTATTAATACGCAAACACACGTTTTTATAATAATATGACTAAAAAGGTGGCTAAGTACTGTTTGGTCAATTAATAAATTTTATCTTCAAACCCATATCCTACAGCATATCACAATCGAATTAATTTAACTTGACATTTCCATTGCTATTATAAAAAATACTGATGATTTCAAATTAGGCTGTGACAAATTCTGGCGATTCTTAGGCCAGGCATTTTCTACTCGAATCACTGGTAGTACAGCATACAGCCTGAGAAATAGCCTTTATTCATGTCATTGATGACACAATAGAAGAAGGTACTGAATTTTCTGGCATGCCTCCCCATAAATATGATGCAATGGTAATTTATTAGACGTGCTTGCCACACTTACTAAGATATTAAATCAAGATATTCACATTTTCTTTGTGTTGCAGCTTCCATGGTACGGATATATGTACATATAGATATGAGCCTCTGTAGGAAGATGCAACGTATCATTGAATTTTCTAAGATTCAGTGCAGTTTCCTGAATTTTTGAAGGGGGGGGGGGGGGCGCACCAAATTTTAAATGAAAAAACTACACAAAAATGCTACCACGGATTGTTGACACCGCAGCTGCACCCTGCACATGAAACGTTTTCAATTTCCACAGTTACTACTTAAAAGTATTTACTAGCTAGTATCACAAAAAGTCACTTCTTAAGATTGTTTTGCTCATAACTCATCACAAAATGTTATCTCTTATGAGTTTGTTACTTAATATCCGACCTACCCAGGAAAAAGTCTGAACCAAGCAGCCGTCTGCTTCATTGTTTTGTCAAAACATTGTACATTATATTAGTATGCACCAATTTTCGTAGGTTAGAATCGCCGATGTAAACAACGCGTAGCAACTCGAACAAGGGAAGATGACTGAGGTGCGTCAGCAGGAGCGGCTTCTGTTCGTATGTCACCGGTAACCTTTTGGTTTTCATTGGTCATTTTGAAAGTCGATTGATGTGTGGTGGACCAGTAGGAGCACTAATAACGTGCGACTGACCAATAGGACCGCCCTCGGTCCTCTATCCGTGCCGTCCGTGCCTTGGCGCCTTCAGCCAATCACGTGACGAGACACTGCTTGCGTTTGAACTTAGTGTGCTGCGAGTGCTAGTTTTTATTGACTGCTACTAACAAACCAGTTTTCGTACTTTGATTGCACGAGACATCCACAGGGCACTACTACGATTGAGACTGTCTTTGTCTGTCACCCGTATGCACCGTTTGGCGATTCTAATCCTAGTTCCCTAATCGCGTTTTGCTAATCTTTGGCATCTAGCCATGCACCATCAAGAGATTAACTAATCCAGATTGGAGATACGGCAAGGTTGTGTTCGCAAGATTGTTTTGACAGTGACAGCGTCAAAATTGTCAGTTTGCGGTGTATAGCAAACAAGTAATCTAATCCAGGTTTACGTAACTAATCGCACAACTATTGAGTTACGGTGCATACGGGTGTGAAACTGTCTTTATCGTAGTATCTCTTTTGTGTTTATTGGGTATCACTTAATTATATCATTAGAGTAAAGATGAATGAAATAAAAGGAATGCGCCACTAGAATAAAAACAAGAACTGCAAATTAAGGAACTGGATGACCACCCGATTTAAAAATCCAAAAACGTAGTTGTAGCTCTGTCATAAATTTTATAAATCTATGATAAACATAATTGAATATAAGTAGCGTGACGGAGTTAACAGACTTTTGTTTTTTACCTATTTGTTTATTTATTAACCATTTACACTACAAAAAATGAAGAGAAAGTTCAGACAGCATACTCTCAGGTACAGTGGAAACTTTTCGTAGATTTATATACCATAATATAAAAATGTAGGAAAATATATCAATCTAGGAAAATGGAGAAATAATGCCCGTATGGGGGCGGGTTAGAATATCTCCCATCGTATATCCTGCGTGTCGTAAAAGGCGACTAAAAGGAACACCGAACCACTGTCGGTATAAACAGTAACCTCTTCTCCACCAACAGCTTCGGGTGGACGAGTTGTGAAGAGTCAGGACACCTTCATTTCCTTGGGGTGAGAAATTGCCCCTAAAGGCGGATGAACCAGTAGATACCATCTGGTCAACGGCATGAGGATGCAGAAAGCAAATGGGAAACTACTACATTAAAGATCTTAAAGATATCCCAAGAGAAACTTGTAAAATGTGTAAATGCATTTTACGAGTTCACAACATGTCTGTTAAGACATTGTGACTATGATGATGACCTAATAAAAAAGAGTTTATAGTAAAACCAAGCTAAGTGTATGCTTCAGAGCATCTTTGAATGAATCTGGCTTTGAGTAAAAGATTTCAATGTGTTGTTGGAAGGCATGCAACGTCTTTGGTAACCTTGTTATTGGTTCATTCATTCCATGGTTTGTTGTACAGAATTTAATATGGAGGAGTTGTGTGTTTCTAGTTGTCCGGTCACTGACATTAAATTGAATGCAAGTAAGCAGTTCAGGACAATCAATCAAACCATGGATAAATGGCAGGTCATACTCGATTCTCCTGCTCTCAAGAGATTGAAGATTAAAAAAATTACTTACACCCGCTGGTAAGCCCATCTCAAATGCAGCGTACCTGAAAAATGTATTATGAACTTTTTCAATTGAGCCAACGTCAACCTTAAGATGTAAAGACCAAACAACTGTATTACACTCCAGAACACTACGGACTAATAAACAATATAACACTTTTCCTACATTTACTGATGAATGAACTAGCATGTCTTTTTATGAATCCTAGTGTTTCATAGGCTTTGGAGGTCATATCCATAATATGGAATTTTAATGAAATTTTGGCATCAAGCAATGCTCCTGAGTCTTTAACTTGGTTCGTTACCGATTATGTTTGTTTTTTATACTATAATTTGTAACTAAGGGGTCGTAGCTCCTTGAGAATACAATGTAACTTAATTTACATATAGATTTAAAATTTTGCCACTCATTCTGGCTCTACCTTTCTAAATTGGCACAAGCTGCTACTAAGCTGCTACTGGAAACAACTTCTTCAACGTAACTGTAGTTACCGGTGAAGCAAGTAATTTTTAATTTACCAGTCGTAAGCCGCTATTTTCGATATATCGCCCAAAACTAGGATAAATAACTGTGCCCTTTTAAACAGTGTTTATTTTTTGTGTGTAATACGTCAGCATAACAAATTGCGTCAGACAAAAATATTCACACGAACAGGTGGCAAGTAGTAACACCAAATCAAGTTAAGTGCCACACAAAACGCTACATGTTGCAACTAGCCATATCGGAGGTCTAATTAAGACTGAATAATTCAACGGCAATTTGTTCCTATATCAACATATCTGAAACCGGCCTGCCAGCCGGGGTCGGCAGGGCCATTAAAATAGAAAATTATTAAAAACCTAGGTATATGTCGGTATTGTACTCCAAGTGGAGCCAGCAGGACGTATTTTACTTTTATTTGCTTAGTTACTCTCAGTGGTGTAGTTATGGGTCCGCTGACCAACGAAGACCTATCATTTTTTTTGACCAGCCTTTAGAAAGAGAATTACTAGGAAGTTACCGCAGCCAATTCCCAAAGAAAGTACACCGACCACCATAGACGTGAATTCGAGAATGACAGAGGTTAAATTCCAACATCGAGATTTAAGAAGCATCCTCCAAAGACAAAACACGAAGAAAGCTACGGGTGCTGACCAAATTCCAGTCATTGTCTTTAAACGCTGTGCCGCAAGCTCTTTAAGCTCTTCAAATGATCGTGGGAGGCATATTCTCCGGTGCATGGAAGATTGACTGGGTACAATCCATTCCTACGGAAGGCAAAAAAACCGATCTCATCAATTATAGTCCTGTGGCTTTTCTCAGCGTCATGTCCAAGGTTATGTAGACTAGCATTGACACACAGCTCCTGAAATACCTGGACAACAATAACATCATAAATGATCGCCAGTATGGCTCCCGAGAGCAGGTCTATGGGTGACCTCCTGGCCTACGTCACCCATTTGTGGAACAGAGCAACTGAAATCAAGGCGAGTCCCGTGTTGTTGCACTTGACATATCGAAAGCTCTCGACAGGGTGTGGCTCGAGGGGCTTCTGGTCAAGCTTGGTGCTTATGGACTAACACATGGCCTGTTCATCAGACTTATTTTCAATAGACGCCCGTCTTCCTTAGGGATCTGTCCTATCCCCTACACTGTTTCTACTGTACAACAACGAGCTGCTGGAAATAGCATGCCATCCAATCTACAGCTTTGCAGATGACAGTACATTAATATCATGCATTGAATGGAGATTAGTTAATAAAGTTTGACGTACAGAAAACTCAGGCAACAACACTGACAAAGAAGTCTCACGTTAGCCTACCAACTGTAGAAATGGAGAGTCACTCAATAGTCGAGTCACCTTCCGTCAAGCTTTTGGGGATCAACATTAACAATAGCATCTCCTGGCACGACCACGCAGTATTACTAAGCGCCATCCCAGAAGCTTGGAGCTTTGTTCCGCTGTAGGAAGCTGTATATACCAAAGCAATTACTGCTGCTCTACAAAACACAGATCCGACCATCGTTAGAGTATTGCTCCTATGTGTGAGGATGAGCTCCGAAGCAGTCTCTAAAGCTGGGCACTATCCATGAGAGAGCAATTAGACTAATCGATACGTCTAGCCTCACAAAGGATCTCCACAGCCTGAAACATAGAAGAAGGGTGGCCGACCAGTCGCTGTTTACAGATTCTATCACGGAAGATGCACGAGTGAGCTCTCCCAGATAATAATACCGAAGGCCGTTCGAACGAGGAATACTAGAGAGGCTCTGCGAACTCATTCTTACCGGGTCGAGATCCCTACTCCCCGAATCAGTCCTCCAGCATTACTTCTTTTTGGAGAACTTCGACGCTGTGGAATGAACTGCCTGAGAATTTATTTCCCGACGGCTACAACCTGCAGCATTTCAAATCTAACGTGCACAGACACTTATCCTCTCGCAGCGCTTCTACAGTATCATAGGCTTTCAGCCTTTACGGAACGTGGACCATAAAAAGAACTTGAACATGATTATAGCCACACACTTGAACGGAACATCAAATGTAATACTTTCTTTGTTTACCTATCTGAGCCATGTTGTTTGATTAGACCGCTTTTGATACGCATAAAAGATACCCCAAAAATCAAGCAAGATTTGAATTTGTCAAAATTTGTGCAGTGAAGTAATGCTAGTTAAAATGAGTAGATGTCCAGGTACCACCGATACGAAAGATACTTCAAGCTACGAACGAGATAACGTTCAAGAACAAAATAATCCGAAAGGTACTGCAGTCATACTTGACATAAATAAGGCGACTGTACACGGCATGATCTTCGCTGTTGTAGCGAAGAAGTATACACCGGAACTCATCCCCATACTTACCCACTCCTTTCGAATTTCTTACAACTCCGATTTCTTCCCAGAGGGCCGGAAGGCAGCTTGTATAAAGCCGGTGCCAAAAAAGGGACTGAACTTGCTTTAACCAAATACAGATCTACAGCTTTGCTCTCTGTGGTCAACAAACAAGAGCTCATGAAGCAACTCGAGCTTCGTCACTGATAAATGACAGACAGTATAGATTCTGAAGTCAAAGATTAGCTGCAAATCTCCTGGTTTATGTCACACAAGTATCGAGCAAACTGGTCCACTTGTTTAAAGGGGCACATGCCGTTGTTCTCGATATCTCCAAGACATCCGATTAACTGTGTCATGCAGCTCTTGACTCTTCTCCTGTCAAACTTTGAGGTTGGTTGAAACATCTCTTCTCCTATTCCTTCCATAGCATCAACGCTTCCACATTGTTCCTGCTTTATGTCAATAATCTGCTCTCTGGCACTACAAATCCAGTCAACAGTTTTGCGGCCACAGTACTTGCAAGCAGACATTATGAAAAATAGACGGATCTCTGTGCTCGAACTGGGACGTAGAAAGCTGGCAGCAGCTGCTTCGATGTCTGGTGACCAATACCACTTGGCAACTTAAGAACATGGGAGAATGTAGTGCTTCCGAAACGTAGTACTATCAGACAAGTCATGCCCATGAGAGTACCTGATCCTAATGGACAATCAGACACTGCCAAGAAATCATTCATTCCAACTTTTAGGAGTCAACATTACACGAAACATGATCTGGCATGAACACAACTACCCTGCCTATGCAGTCCAGAGAAGTACGGTTTGTAACCTTTCACTCTTCTACCGATATTCGTCCCAATCCTGTCGTTCCTTAGACATCTAGGAGCGAATGGTACGACGGCACCTTTCTTCCAGGGCTTGACATGGACTGCCTGGAAATGCTTTTATTGAGCCTGCGATTGTTCACCTATTTAAATCCCGCGCCAACAAACGTTTCCTAACGTAATGTCTTCGCGGTCTACTCGGTTATGTATTAAAAAACAGGAATACAAAGTTAGGCCATGCTCAATGCTGTAAACTTATCAACATCAAAAAATACCTGCTGACATTGATGGACTACTTTTAAGAAAAGGTATACCCATATTCAATTAATTCTCTTTCCACAGAAACACTTGTTATGCCACACCCCTGTATAATTGGAAAGTACATTGTATATGAGGAAAATTTCTCACACTGAGCCTTACTTTTCGAACAGTCGAAAGCACGGTCTCGAAATTGGGAACACCTGAGGAATTTATCGATTTTCCACCAGATTGAATATACGAATGAATACTTGTCTGTGGAAAATAGAGGACTAGAATAATTTATAGCGCAACTTTGCTACGCTATATAAAATTTGGAGGACACGAGGTTTAACAGGTGTGTTTCACCTCTAATACAGACACGATGCGGGTAAGGAAAGGCATGGTAATTTTAGTTTGTTTCAAATTACTTTCCTTTGTCGAATATATTTTACCTACCGAGCTCAAAATTTCGTATTATCAGTAGATTACAACCCAACACATCCATAGGTTTCAATGCTCAGGCAGTTTAGTGGTGTGCTTTTCCGGGTGTTAGTTCTTGCATCCGGTCATGTAAAATTTACCCAGCATGTTTGATTGCACAGTGAAAGCATATTGATATAAATAAAAATATCAAATTACCATTGTTGTGCCGATGCACAGACCCTTGTTTACTATTGATGTAAGTACATATTTGTTATGCGCAAGCTCGCTAAGTTTCAGGGGCTAGCAGTACTGAGCATAATGGATGCCATGAGAACAACACCCACCGCTGCCCTGAAGGTCTTGGGCTTACCACTTTTGTACCTGGATGAAAAAAAGGCGATGTTGGCTTGCCTGAGAATGTAAGAGATGGAAACGGGAGTGGCACGAGAACCGCAAGTTCGCTGCTCCAGAAATACCATAATAGAGAGATTAACGGAGATTACACCTATACCAATATCATCATTCAGTGTGGAAAAAGAGATACAGATACCTTAATCCTAAACAACACATTCTCACTAATCACTCCGGGCAGCCTGGTAGTTTGAAGTGCTTCACTGACGACTCGCGATTGAGGGAGTGAGTTTCTTCCTGGAAGACTGCACGACTGTATTTCAGGCGGAAGTGTATGCCATATGGTGGCAGACGCGTCGTAAGTCGAGCAGTGTGTAGAACAAAGCTTATATGTTACCTTTGATGTAGTCAGGTAGATAATATAACAAAAAGACAATGTAGGTCCCAGGATAGAACCTTGAGGTACACCTAATTGTAACATGACTGCTGGAAGACTCAGCACTGAACCAGATAACCATACCAGCGGGCACAAAACTTCAACATTATTTGCTTTGTGGCCTCAGCACTTCCCCTTGTGAATTTGACATACCCACACATGTAGTTGCATACTTTAACTTCGCTACCGAAATAGCACAATGTGTCACTGAACATGGATACAGCAAAGGGTCCTCTCTAAGCTCCGCCCTCAATGCTGCCTTCCTTGGTCACTCTGTCTTGGTACACACATAAAAAGGAATTATCAATTCAAAAATGTTGATCGTCCTGTAAAGATATGCTTTTGACAAGAACTTCTGTTGTCACTCTGAGATAATTTACTTGGTGAGGAAGTTATGGTTGATATAAATCGAGAAAAATATATTTTTCATTTCAATACTCATTCTAAAGAGATATGCTCTGACACACAACTTCACAACTAAATTTCATTACTCTTCGACCAAGTATTTCATAAAGTTTTAAGTAAGGAAATCATATTTTCCAACTGAGCTCTTATTACTTTGATCAATAATACTCAAACAGCTTGAGTATTGTGGAGCATCGTTGAGAGTATGTCAATTTTGGTTCATGCACATCGACAGATAGTCACAGGCTTCGTAGTCATTTGTAAATGATTCATAATTTTACTTGTGTCTGTGTGTTATGTCGCGCTGTTGAGGTTATGGGGACCTGAAAGAAATATTGATATGTGAGTACCAAATATGTGGTATATGCAAAATACCTATTTATGCAAATAGTTCTTTATAAAAAATGGTGAGAGTGCAAAAGTACAGGTACATATTGTTAAATGCTTATACATCAGATGCCCTTAAATGCTTGTTCTGAGAAGACCAAAATCTTGAGATGTTTGCGCCAATATTATGAAATGCTTCAATAAATAGTGTTTTAATAGGTTATATATTGATTATTTTGTTTTCTTGACTCCGTATTTTCACCTGTAAGACTTTCCCAGTTTTGAATTGACTATATGATCGAAAAACATTCTTGGAAAGATTTGGTATAGTAGTATGAAGGTATATGTTCTTCGTCCAAGAATTTGTTTTTACGTGTGGGTCCTTCCTCGGCAAATCTTGGTAAATTTCAGACCTTATACAGTATAAAGTATGCAGAGTAGGTATACAGGCTTGCTTATCGCGAAGCGATCGACAGCAGGATGTATAAGGATTCATGAAAAATAACAGTTACGTGTGCATTGTGTGCGATCAGCGTCCTTTAAATATGATGTGTTATGTATACTTTTATTAATCCTTGTACAAGATATAAAGTGAACATCGCCGACGTCGCACCACACAATGGCTCTGTGAACAAATGAAGCGGCGCGGAGGCACCCGACTGGTGATAGCATCTTGCTAATAATTAGTAGTTCAAGCAGTTGTCATCTATGGGACTTGAAATACCATCGACAGGTGATACTTCTTGATGTATTTTTGATGAATATTATTTAATTATAACTAATTTGTGTATTTACTCATAATTAATCAATAATAGTGATCAGTGTTACTCAAGGTGCATGAGTAGTTTTATTACGGACGTCAACACACGACTTCTTGAACCCGATGCCTTTAAGTCAAGATCTTTGGTGATAGGCAAAGGAATGCAAATATAAAGTTCAAAATTAAAAGAAAATATGGAAAAGAAAGGAATTATATGGAAGATTATACATTTTAGTATACAGGCTGCGTCAAGCTCAACGCTTCGGTGTACTGTGAGAAAACGATATCTCTTTTTAGAAAAAGAAAGAGGACTATGTGCATATTGAGTTGAACTACATTTTAAAAATGATGACCTTTATATACGATGCTTAATAAAAGTGTGACATATCGGTTATGTTTTTTAAATAGAACACCCTATATATTATTCCACATTTAGATTCCTGTCTCAATTCTACATAGTGTTTTTTTTTACGTACCTATCCCACGTATGTCTTAAAACGAACTGTTTAGGTGCAGGTTACCGGCTTTAGTATTAGTAGATACCAGAAAAAAATTTGAATATCGTCGCAACTCTAAAACTTAGAAGGCTGAGATTTTGCCATGGGTCTATGCTCAGGCTAGAAGGCAAAATTTCTATTATTTTTGTACTGAGAGAAATCGGTTTAGTACTAGCCTAACATGCCATGAAATATGAACAAAGACCTGTTCAGATGGAGTAAAAGAACTAACTTATTAGAAAAATACAGTCGAACAAAGGTAACGAGAAAAGATTATAAAAATTCCTTACAACACATTTTTCACAGCCGCCTAACCAATGAAATATACTATAGATTGACAATTTCCAAAACCATTAAAAGTTTTGAACGGAAGGAAAACTACCATCGATTGTTGCTGTCATTGACTGTCAATCTCTAATACACTGCAGTAGCTAGTAGGCTATCAAAATATCTATTTCTGTCGTACTCCCGCTTTCTCTCTGACATTACATATATTACCGCCGCTGTTTCTAGTTCATTTGTTGTAAGGATTTATTTCTATGTCATTGTCTGTTTACTTCAGTTTGTCTGTATCTTTATGCTAAGTTAGTTGCTTTCTTCCATCTGAATAGTGTCTTTGTATTTCATGGTCTGCTGGGTTGCCTATAGGTGGGAGAATTGAAAAACGTCGATTTGATAAAAAAAATTGAAAATAAAATTACCAGAGATTGATATACACAGCCTCATATTATTTGAAAGGTTATCAAAAAATTAGGCATTTCCACTTGAAAAAATCAACTTCTCTGTAATTGAAGTTTACTTGATTAATCAACCGATTTCTCCAAGTACAAAAACAATACAAATGTTACCGTCCAGCCTAAACTGATACATTTTATGCTTGGTCATATGGCTATGTCACACCCTTCTCAGTTCTATATGATCTCTGCGATATTCCATGTTTTTCTAATATCTAGATAATTACACCGAAAATGGTGACTTGCACCTAAACGATTTGTTTCAAGTCCCATATCTAATACATAAAGTCACACTAGAATTGATTCAGGAATCGTAAATATGCAATAATATATAGGGCGTTCCACTAAAAAAAAACACAGCTTTGATATGTCACGCCTCTTGTCACGCTTATATTAGACACCCTGTATAAAAGTAATATTTTTAAAATGTATAAAAGTAATATTTTTAAAATGTAGTGTAAGAGATATCCTTGGATCACAAGAGTCCGAGGGATTGAGCTTGAGTCACTCTGTATGAAGTTATACAAATTGCCGTATCACTTCATTTCAGAATCTTAGCGCGGCAGGAGGTATTGCGTCCTCATACTAGGCTACAGGCTCACTGTAATAATATAACATTCGTTTTATGCATTTATAGTGTCTGGATATATGAAGGTAACTGCTCGTACATCAGATATTCGATTTCAAATGCAGCCAAATCGTCGGCGTTTGTGGAGTACGTTCCAGATGCGGCCGGTTTCCTAGGAGTATTACGTCGACCATGGGCCATGGCCATGCCGCATCGCAAATGGATAAATTGCCGCATTAGAGCTGGGGCATCATGCAAAATTAACTATACTTTAACACAGTTTCCACAAAAGGCCTATTCCGGTACGGCACAATATCATTATGATAATAAATAGTAGTAGTGCACCCCTCAAAGCACTCCTGATTATTTAATTTGCCATATGGTTGGCACACTATGCGAGCGCTTTTCGACAGCTGCATCAACAGTGCCGTACGAACGTACTGATCAGATAGGGATGACAGTCAGTGGTATAATTATGTATATGGTGTATGTCTGTTATCTTAAAATATTAACGAGTTTTTTTTTATTCTTCATGGCCTGCTAGGTTGCTTATACGTAGAAAAGTACGGATTTTACTGAAAATTTGAAATAAAATGAAAACTAAAAAAGATTGATATTGACAGCCTTATTTTGTTGGAAATGTTATCAGATTATGTATTTGATGGTATGAAAAAATTAGGCATTCCCGTTTGAAATAATCAAGTTACCTGTGATTGAAATTTCCTTAATTAATCTACTGATTTCTCCAAGTACAAAAAGAATTCAAATTTGACCGTGTGACCTAAGGTGAAGCATTTCATGCTCAGTCGCATCGCAAGGTCACGGTCTTCTAAGTTTTATAATCGCTGCGATATTAATTTTTTTTCTGATAATACCTACTTATACAAAAGTGATTTGCGCCTAAACGGTTCGTGTAAAGTTCAGTAAAGACATATGATACATAAAGTTGCACTAGAATTTACCAAGTAATGCAAATATGCAATAATATTTAGGGAGTTATATTTAAAAAATGTAAGTCTGACATAAATCATCCTGTATAAACGTCAAAGGTGAAGTGAAAATGTTTAAGGTTATAGCCCTCAAGGTCCCTTACCATGATCAGTTGACAGATCTTTGAGACTCTTTTTAGTAAGCGCACAATCCTCCGTCCGCTCAATATTGGCTCACCCTGTATCAGTATAATATACTCTGTCATCTAGATTTAGATAAATTGAAAATACTATAAAACAACAAAATAATTTCGATGGGAGAGGGGAGGAGGCAAAGACAACAAAAACGACCTTCCGCTCACAGGAGAAAATTTCTAAGCAACCATTGAACCGCCTTTACAAAGGCAAAGCTTTGTTGTTGAATGAAAGATCAAAATGCCTTCCATACAATTTTATAAGTATTAATAGGCATTCATTTCATTTTAAAAACTCAACAACCACTTCCGAGCGGTGAGCTTAAGGTGTGGGTTTTATGCTAACAAGTAGTTTTGAGGTACCTATATTAGGGAGTCTTTGGACCACCAGAAATAACGATTTTTTTGTTTATCGTTATATTGAGCATGTGCAGTAATGAGGAATAAGGTAATTGTTCCCAGTATTGATAACGAAGGTCCGCTATTTGTGGCAAATAAGGATAACGATTTTTACCATTATTTTTCACATGGAACAGGAAATGTTCAGCCGTCCACGCTTCCACCCATATTTAACCTCAAACGTTGTGTGGTCGTCAATATTCTTGTAGAAAAAGAAACACGAACCGCCTCCAATAATATCGTATTTGGGAATATTTCTTTCATAATAGTCTAAGATCCCATATAAGGTCGACCTTCACCCACCTGTCTACCGGATGAAAATTATATTTTGTCTATTAAAATATGTTTCCAAAGTCCTACCGACAGGGTTGTCTAAAATAAAATGGTCAAAGCCATATTTAATTTGAATAATAAAATAAAAATGTCTAAAACATTCACTGAAGAGGATCCCTAATGAAACCGACCTTGACTGATCTGATTACCGAACGAAAATCACATTTTGTCAAACAGAATTTATGTTTCTTAACACACACACACACATACCAACAAGATTGTCTAAAAATATGTTCATAGTTATGTTTAACTTCAACTATAAAAAATCAGTGTGGGGGGATCCTAAGCGAAATCGACCCTCAGTGATCTGCTGGCCAGAAAAAAATTATATTTTATCAGTTACAGCATGTTTCTAAAAATCCACCAGCAGGATTGATTGAAAAAATGTTCGTAGTTATATTTAATTTCAAGTATAAAGAAATTATTTTTGTAAAATTCACTGTAGAAGATCCCAAGTAAAATTGACCTTCACTGACCTGGTTACCAAATGAAAACTATGTTTTAAAAATTAAAATATGTTTCTAAACGCTCACCAATCGGGTTGCTTGGAAAAAAGGTCATAGCTCTATATTTAATTTGAATTATAAAACATAAATTTTTTAAAAATTGTATTCCAAGTAAAATCGACCTTCACTGATCTGACTACCAAATCAAAATTATATTTTATCAATTAAGATACGTTTATATAAAATACTTCATAACTACTTAATTTTAATTATAAATAGTTTCTTGAATACACTGATTTTACTTGGGATTCTCTACAACGGATTTTTTTTAATATTTCTTTTACAACTCGAATTGAATATAGCTTAAAAAAAGTTCGTTGGTCGGATGTATAAACTGATTTTAAATCATTAAATATACTTTTCAATCGGCAATCGGATCAGTGAAGGTCAATTTTACTTGTGATCTACAGTCTTAGAAAAATATTTTTTATACTTGAAATTAAACATACCTAACTATGAACATTTTTTAATCAACCCTACTGTTGGGTTTTTAGAAACACATTTTAAGTGATAAAATATAATTTTCATTCGGTAATCTGGTCAGTGAGGTCGATTTTACTTGGAATCCTCTGCAGTGAGTTCTTTCAAGGTTTTTTTAGGTAGACCTGTTGGCGGGTGTTTAGAAACATATTTTGATTGATAAAGTATAATTTTTATGCGGTAAGCAGATCACTGAGGGTCGAATTTACTTGGGATTCTCTACAGTGAGTTCTTTCAAAATATTTTCGATAATTGAAATTAATAACTATGAACATAATTATTTTAGACAACCCTGTTGGTGTGTGTATCAAGAAATATAATATTTTGTTTGATAAAATATGATTTTCGTTCGCTAATCGGATCAGTGGAGGTCGATTTTATTTGGTATCCTATAAGTGAATTTATTAAAGTATTTTGTTTTGTAATTCAAATTAAATATAGCCATGAACTTTTTTTATGCAGCCCTGTACATATTTTAGTTGATAAAATATAATTTTCATTCGGTAAACAGATGAGTTAGGTCGATTTTACTGAAGATCCTCCACAAAGTGTTTTTTTAATATATTGTATTCCTTTTATTTAAATTAAATATAGCCTTGACCATTTTATTTTAGGCAACCCTGTCGCTAGGAGCCTGGAAACATATTTTAATTGACAAAATATAATTTAATTTTCATCAGGTAGACAGGTCGACCTTATATGGGATCCTCTACTCTAATAAATAAGATAATGAGAATAGCTTAATGAATAATTAAAGGTTATATCCAAACACAACAATTAAAACGTCAACGTAGTTATTTTAAGTGGTCTAAAAGCTCCGTATTTTGTAGTATTTATTGTTGCTATTATCCATAGGTATCTCAAGCTAAATCGGGGGACAATATGAAAAATCACTGGCGTTACTAACCATCAAGTATGTTTAAAACTACGTCGTTAGGTAGGCGAAAGCAAAATATTCAGAGTCAGACTTTTCCTGGAAACAAGCTGTCTTCCGGTCAAACAAAATTAAAATATGGCAACCGTAGTTACCCCCCCCCCCCCCCCCCCCCCAATCAAATGCTGGTTACGTACCGGCCTTATTACAATCTACATCAAAAAATATATTTTAATTAATACTCTAGATTAAAGTATACTATTATAATGAGTTCTGAAACTCAAAAACATAATTCAGACTCTGCAAGTGAATGGTTGATCATACATCTGAAATTTGGCTAGAGAGTAGATCTTTGACTATACCCTCAAGTAATTGCTGTAGTTAGATACGCTTGCTGGGGACTTTTTAGTTCTATTAGAATATGGGTAACTTTTCACTCGTTAAACAGATGTTATATTATTGGGACGTACTATACATATATTTCGCTACATTTTGATTAAACGTTGGCTTAGGGTGTCTTGGAGTATCAAAATGATATTGAGTTTGTTTTACCAGCTAGCATATATTTAATTTGGCGACTTGCTTAGTATTCGACTTTCTACCACAGCAATATTGTCTTCAGTACTGCTCATTTCCGCGGTATAACCAGATATTTCATTTTCTCTAATTTGTAATTCTATTTGTCAACAGAAAGTGTCGGAAATGGAAGGACACCATTTACCCGTTTAGATACTTTTTTCGGAAATTATTAAGAGGGCGTCGCGCTTAAATTTCTAACAAACATTCTCTCTAAAGTCACTGTCCTTCACACATCCTTGAAATAGACTAGATACTAACCATGAAACACTACTGCTCCTTTAGAATAATTTGCTGCTACTATAAACAAAAATATTTACCTGTCAATTTTTGTGGAACAGAACACTAGTAATATAATTAAAGCTAGTACTTGAAAGGGGTTAATCGAACGTTTTATATATGAACCCATAGTTTAAAATTCAGTTCTGATAATAGCTATGTCTGCATGTATGCAAGTACCACCACTTTACTAGATATGCTCTAGCATGATGCAATTTTGATCGAATGTCTTGGCTCATCCAAAACAGATTACAGCAAAACTGAAGCACCTTCTGCAGCAAAAAAATACGTTTTGCATCGAACCTGACACTTACATCATGCACGGAACTGAATCAGTATCATACCATTCCTAGTCCGTCTGCGTCTAACCTAAATTAATTTCATAATAGATTATAGTCAGTGGACCCTGTTCTATCAGAGTATAATTTATACATTATTAGAGGCAAATCATGGATAAAATACAGTGGCGTGCGTTTTGAAATATTAATCAGTCCGACTAACTGTGATGTATAACGCTGCCAAGTTCTGCGAGGTCACTAATTTACACGAGAGCATTAATCAGGATAGCGCAGGAAATTGAGAACGAATATTCTAGTATTCTGAAGACCTCGACTCAAAAACGCCTGGCTAAATGCTGTGTGTCTTTACTATCTTAGACAATATATGTTTCTGATCCAGAAAATATTATATGAAATTATATCGCTTTAAAATGTTGTCGTTAGCAAAAAGTATTTCTTTTACCTTAACCCGTAACCGGTGACGTCCCATTATTGTTACACTCATGGTGACGTGGAGTCTTGGAGACTCCTCCCATATCATTGCATATATTATCAATCCCATACTTTATTATCAGGATCTGAGTATGTTTCTCTCAAATTCTAAGCTATTCCGTTGAACTTGACGCAAAAATACTTAGATAATCTTCATAACGATCCATCTCTATTGCAAAGTCAGGATCAATATCATCAATGTCGCTATTATCAGAGTCATAGCTGTTATACCCACTCCAAAAAGGTCTCTTCAAAGTTAGGATGTGTTGCAGGAATATCCGTGACGTACTTGGACGAGTAGCCATTAAAGAGTTCTAAAGCACACAAGCAAAGCCCTGACCACATGGTATACATATGTATAAGCAACAGTCGCAATAATGGTGACGTGGAGTCTGCTAGACTCCAACACTTGGTTTACACGAGGTTTACACAACAATGGCTTCCTGTTAGCTGACGTCACAAGCGATGCTGCCTCGGACGGTGATTGTAGAAAGCTACCTGACGTTGCGTTTGTCAAGGTCATCTGGTTTCGAAATTATAGCCATTTTCAACTTCGAAGGAGTCTCCCAGACTCCATGTCACCGGTTACGGGTTAAGATGAAGATAAATATTATTGGATTCACCTTCTTCCTAATTTGTTCATCGATCATCAGTCTCAGGCTAAACTAACACGTACGTCAATTTCACTTCCCACACTGACAGGTGACACTGTGATCCCGAAAGTTTTCGATTTTGAGATAATACGCTTTTTGGGCGTTTTATGATGTCCACGTAACGAAAATCCACGTCACTCATTTCTGCCGGTCTGTCTGTCTGTTCGCGCTTTTCTAGCCTCGTAACCTCAGTAATCGCTGCATGGATTGTGATTAAATTTGGATACAGATTTTCTTTTATTCGCTTCGCGGCAGTAGCGGCTAAGGTTATTAGCCGTTCGTCGTTTTGTTTACCAGTTCTCAGTTTACACAGCTCTGCATTTCCGAGGTCACATAGTATGAGTATTCAGGAGCTGAAGGAAGCATCAATTTGCTGGCTATGCTACTCTAATTTTGAGAATCGGTGCATGGGCGCCGGAATAAATAGCAAAAGAACAAAAAATTTCAAATATTCCTCAAAGTTCGTGTTTAGGCGTTTAGGTGTTCCTGATCATTTTCTTCCTTTTTTTTTGGGCGGGGGTGGGATTTGGGCTGGTTGAGGGGTAGGGGATTGTAAAATTGAAAGATTTGTTGTATTCATAATAGACTGTTCAGTTGTTCGCTGACCTGTGAAGGAAGACCTAGCGACATAAATCACCTTCTTATATCCATCCGAACGTTGCCTTGCATATTACCAAAACTAAGGGAATATTCTGTATAGATACAAGTACTTATTGCTATATGTCGTTCTGTATTTTGTAACGTGGAAGCTGTTAAATTGATTCCAATGGAATTTTGACACAGGATTATTACCATGGTGAGGAATGAGGGTGAAAACCGCGCAGGTTTTTAGAAATCGTGTCAGTGGCAGCGCAGCAATAATCAAAAAAGTAAAAATACGAAAATAGCTCAAACTTCGTTTTTAGGTGTTTTAGGTGTTCCTTACTATTATCTACCCTTTTTGGGGAAGGGCTGAAATTGGAGTGGTTGGAGGATGGGGCCTGTGGAACTGAAAAATTTGTTGTATGGATAATAGGCTGTCCATTGGTATGTGAAAGAAAAACCTAGCGGCATAACACATTATGGCAGTTTACGTCTGCTATTATAATATGCGATTCCAGTTAATACTACGAACGACAGCAGCTTTTTATAGTACAACTATTAGTAGTATTTCATCTATGGTTAAACGCCACAATTTTCATCGTGTTTTCTGAATGTTGAGGTTTTGTAAAATTCATACCTTAACATTCAATCAAACTACGCATACCCTGCATTGTTTTTTATATTTGCTGCTTAGGATTCAACGACAACAAAATCATTCTTATGAACATAATAGACAACAGGAACAACGAAGCGATCGATAAACACAAGGATTTCAGAACATAAGGCTAGCTGTCGACTAGGTTATACCGAAAAATCAGCGGTAGCCGAACATGCGCTTAAGGAAGGAGGCCATAAGATCAAGTTTGAAAAGACTCAGGTTTTTGCCGCAACATCTTCATACTATGCCAGACTTAACAGAGAAGCCATCGAGATACAAAAACACCACAATAATTTCAATAGAAAAGAAGAAATACAGAAAGTTAACCGGACATGGGTACCCATCCTAAAGGACCTGAAGACAATGCCATATCTCAAGGGGGCTACAAACGTTACCTGATTGGGCCACGTCACCGTTGACAGGTATAAATGCAGGTGCAGATCCTCCAGCCGTCAGTACTTTGGAAGTCGCCGAAGTGAAATAGCTTCTGAAGATGCCATCCACACGTGGTGGCGAAACGTCAAGCCTCAACGCTAAACGACGCCGGCCTAAAAACCCAAGAACCACAAATTCATCGGACGATGGCCGCGAAAGCCTTACACAGTACATAATAGACATTGTTTATTATTCACCACGCGTTAATTTAATTGATATTGTATTGATGGCGAAATACAGTTTCCATTTCAAGACATTGCGTCATTAATCATTGTAAGAATCCCCCTAACATTGTGGCTCACAAACTGTTTCTGACTTTTAAAAACGAACATAATAATTATCAAAACTTCGTCAGAATTGTAGCATGGTAAATGCGGCCTTATGACAGCAATCCGCTTCTCTCTTTGCTCTCGTCGTTGGATCCTCCATGACAGCTTATTTAGAATAGTTCGCTTCATTTCATATATTCTCGAAGGATATTTCCCATTAACTTTGATTTTTAAATTTTCCACTATCAGATTTCCTAATACCTACTATGCACGATTGTTCACCATTCTATTTTTGACTTCTCTATGAAAATTTATGATTTCTTCCGTTTTGTCTGCACGTTTACATCTTACATGCCTAATAAACTGTTGCATTCCTTTTTTCTGTTTACTTCTATTACCTTGCTTACTTTGGGTTAAAAAAGTGATTCACCTCATTTTGTTTCCTTTCTGTAATGTTCCTTTGTATTTATTAATCAAGTTATGGAATATTCCTGTTTAAGACAATGTTCCTTTTTTTCTAGCACTGTTTGTTATTTTTGCGATTTTTTACAACTTGGTAACTTATCCAGCATTTTTTATTGTTCTGTAGTACTTTATCCATATTTCCTTATTAAAAAGATGATTTGCACCAAAGATCGCTTGTACTAGATATAACAGTCTGAGTGTGATTTGACATTATGAGTATAACGCCAACTTTGTATGAAAACTTTTAATCCGGGTACTCTGCATCTACCCTAAATAGCTTTATAATTAAGCAATTCATTTTTTTGCGTGCGTGTCCCCATTTTACTGTTCTTTTCATTATCTAATATCTGATATTCATCATCTATTTTCTATGAAAAACTTGATATCATCTGTTTTTTTCGTATATCCATATAGGCACAGAAAGGTCATCAGTGTCCACCACTAGAAAACATAATCAATCAGGTGTAGTATACTTTGTAATGCAACATTACCGCTAAAATCCAACATACAGTGAACAGGAGCAAGCGTTCAAGCAATTAAAAAAACTTCTTCGAAATTTTTGCTAATCCGAGTACCTACTTGTCTTCCGCCAAGAGCCCTATGATGCATATTTAACAGTTTTCCACCATTTTATTTCATAATTACTTTCCACGGGCCCTGGTTCATCACACACATTTTTATCGTCGTGCTCCAAGTGTAAGAGCTCAAAGAAAACACCCCGTCAAGGTAACGTAATTTCTAAACCTTATCCTATGGTCACCCTGATTTCTCGCACTTCCCTGTTTGACACCAAATCAGCTTCATCAAAGTACAAAAGTATTATTAGAATAAGAGACATTCTTTGCCGGCTGGTGTTTAGGTAGCAGCGCTTTTTCGTACCCAACGTTGCTACGGCAATTTTTCGACATCGAACTTCGCCGCCTTCGCCGAAAGATACACAATTGCCAATGACCTATAAAACACTTAGAAGGGATATACTCTACTATAAAAAAAACGCGACTACTGTCGGAAAGTGATATTTGGCAGACTCCCTAATACCCCTGCTAGTATTGCTGCGCAACTTCATCCTATATACAATTTTGACCAAGACCCCTTGGAACTGAAGTATTGACAAAAGGCGTGTAGCGATGCAAAAAACAATTTATTAAAATCATAACAAATTCGAAAAAGCGAATGATATGTAAGATGATACATTCTTAAAGCTACATATAACAAAAACGCCTTTGTTTTAATTAAGTAAGAAGTAAGCAAGTTAGAACCTTATTTTATTAGTCAATTTAGGTAATGGTCGTTTAAGTTAAAGTCACAAGAATAAAGTTAAGCCACCTAACAAATAAAAATACAGGGTATTCACGTTATTCGACACGGAGCATTGTGGCTGAAGCTCGGGCTGAAGTATTTGATAAAAAAGAAAATAATAATTTCGGATGGATAGAGACCCATAAAGGCTACATTTTAAAAATATTTTCATATTATACCGGGTGTCCCAAAACACGAAATGTATCAAAGTTATGTTTTTTTTAAATGGAACACCCCATATATTATTGCATATTCAGATTCCTTGGTGAATTCTAGTGTGACATTATGTATCATACATGGGACTTAAAGTGAACCGTTTAGGTGTAAATCACCTTTTTCAATATAAGTAGATATCAGGAAAAAATTGAATATCGCAGAGATTATAAAATTTGGAAGGCTGTGACTTTGCCGTGTTACTAAGCATAAGATGCGTTAGCTTTAATGAGACTGTCAAATCTAAGTTACGTTTATGCTTGGAGAAATCGGTCGATTAATTAAGGAAATTTTGATCAGCGATAACTTAATTTTTTCAAATGGATATGCCTAATTTTTTTATACGGTTAAACGTAGAATTTGATAACCTATCTAACGATATAAGGTTGTAAATATCAATCTCTGCTAATTTTCATTTAATTTCAAATTTTCAAACAAATCGGCGTTTCTCAACTTTCCTACCTATAAACAACGTCGCAGGCCATGAGATATAAACAAAAACCTGTTCAGGTTGAAGAAAACAACTAACTTAGCAGAAAAATACACACGAACTAGACTAAACGGACAAGATTAACAAAATTACTCACAACAAACAAAGTCTAACCAGAAACAACGGCGGTAACATATCTTTGGTCAAAGAGAAGCGGGAGTATGGCAGAAATGGATTTTTTCACGGCTTACTAGCTACTGCCATGTACTAGAGATTGGCAATTTAAAAACCATTAAAAATTTTGAAATGAAAACAATGTTGGAGGCAGTTTATTATTTTCATAATAAAACTTCACATTTAATGATATAAAAAGGTATGCAGTTCTGTCAGAACTCAAGTCAAAAGTACTTCTGACTGTAGTCTGAAAATTCCTCAGTACCTATTAGAAAGATCGCAGAAAATGAAGAATGAATTAAAATTTGTTCAAATTATAAAGCATAACTTAAATGACAGAAAATTTAAATTTCTCGGTATTCCCTTTTTGCAATATTGCTAATAGATATTGAAAAATAGAAGTGCTCCAGTCAGAGGTATCGACTTCGATGCAGATTACTACTTCTTTACACCATTACATATGATTGATAATTGCGTGCTGGCGCAACAGTCGCTGGTTGTTTTTGTTTCATATCAGGATTTTAAATTTTTCTTTGAACTTTTAACCTCTAGTAAATTGCGGTAGCCAGTAGATTGTAAAAAATATCTATTACTGCCATACTCCAGCTTCTCTTTGGCCTTAGAGATGTTATCGCAGTTTTTTCTGGGAGAGTTGATTTGTTGTAAGAAATTTTTATAATCCTGTCCCTTTATTCTAGTTCGTCTGTATATTTTTTCTAAGTTACTTGCTAGGTAGGAAAATTGAAATCACCGATTTGTCTGGAAAATTTAAAATTAAATGAAAACTACCAGAGATTGATATTTACAACCTTATATCATTAGAAAGGATATCAAATTCTACGTTTAACCGTATTAAAAAATTAGGCATTCCCATTTGAAGAAATCAGGTTATCCCTGATCGAAATTTCCTTAATTGATCGACCGATTTCTCCAAGCATAAACGTAATTTAAATTTGACAGTCTCATCAAAGCTAACGCATTTTATGCTTAGTAATACGGCAAAGTCACAGCCTTCCAGATTTTATAATCTCTGCGATATTCAATTTTTTCCTCATACCTACTTATATCGAAAATGGTGATTTACACCTAAACGGTTCGCTTTAAGTCCCATGTAATATACATAAAACACTAGGATTCACCAAGGAATCTGAGTATGCAATTATATACGGGGTGTTCCATTTAAAAAAACATAACTTTGATACATTTCGTGTTATTGGGAGACCCTGTATAACACGAAAATATTTTTAAAATGTAGCCTTTATGGGTCTCTATCCATCCGAAATTATTATTTTCCTTTTTATCAAATACCTACTTTAGCCATAATGCTCCGTGTCGAATAACGTGAATAACCCTGTATATTTATCAGCTCGTAGTTTTCTCTCACATCCCCCTGAGAAGTGAAGTGAAGTAGCGGGTAACTTCAAGTTCTAAGATATGAATCATCTTACTACTATCAAATTAATAGTAGTGAAGTGTTCACACCGCCACGTCCTAGTTGACTTCTGTGAATTGGTGACGTAGTAATTAGCAAAGAAACGAATCAGCACCCCTCCGTACTATGCCTTTAGGTGCTTCAAGGGTTCCTGGTATTGTTTCTGGAGGAGGTCAAACTCAAGCAGGAAGGGGGTACATGGATTGCTGGATATTCAGGAAACTATTAGCGTGGGGTGCAGAATGGGGGTTTTGGAAGTACTTGAATATTTTTCATTTAATTATTATGACCATTGTTAATTGTATAACATCTAACTTGGCAACATCTGACTAGATTATAGTAAAATTTAGACATCGTTTCAGTATACAATTTGTGTAGAGAGTGTTAACCGCCTTATCCGATTTTTACCGTAATTTAGTGATTCACTTCCGCGCCGTTCGTAACACAAGTTATTCTGAAATTCATTAGTAACTAAAATGCATCTGATGCTGGGCGTAGTCCGATCTAATCCTCAGGTTACTTTTGGGTCTACCATCTGGCTTGGCCATAGCACCCTCAAATGTCACTTATATGTGGTGGGGGTGGCGAGGGAAAAGAGTCCTCGGCACACATTCTATGTCGTTGTGGAGCCCTTAGGTTTCACAGACAGACTAGACTAGGTTCAAGGGTCCTTGAACCTGAAGACCTAAGATGGGCAGAGGTGCATAGGGGCCTGCCTGTAGTACTATCCACTGGTGGTTCTGGTCACCAAAAAGCCTCTCCTTCTTTCATTCATTCATTGCCATATCTGCTCTTCAACTGATAGCCGATGAAAGTACAAAAGTTAAATGCCCTGCTAGTTTACAGTAATCCTCTATTGTTGCAGGCTGCTGTTTGTTGTAAGTTATGGCTGGTATGCTCCTGATCTATATAGACGTAACTAATTCGATTGCGTGGTGATCTCCCCCATTCTCGATTCAAACGTTGTGCGCATTGCACCCTGTTTGGTGGTTCTATTCTTTCAACGCCACCCCTCCCTGTCATCGTCGAATATTTTATATTCTAATAAGTTTCGTGTACTGCATATACCATAGGCGTCCTGGGACTATCAGCCAAAGGGATATCCTTTATTTATGTTTCACCTACATTTTTCGATATTTTTGTTCTCTAAAGACTGTATTACATAACACAATTACTTGTAAAAGACTTCGTTGAACTCTCGGTTGAACTCCTTGGTCAAGAATTCGAATGAAAATAGATTGTTGGATATTGTTCAAGAAATAGTTCAGGATTCTGCATATAATGATCGTGTTTGTCAACAGTCAGGTTTCACATATCATGATGTACCAAACAGGTGGTAAAATTTCAACAACCAAAACAGCGGTTTTTTAGTGTGTACGTATGTTATGGCATTTGTAATACGTGTTATTATTCCATAACTGTTAACCCGTATATTGGTAGTACAGAGAGAAGTATTGCATTAGCATGCACATCTTTGTGTATATATCGTAGGCTTTTAGTGCAATCCGTTTTTTCATGAAAAACCTAGTCGTCTCATGAAGCGTCGGCATTTAATGTAAAATCATGAGACTACACTACCTGCCTAGGCTTTACATGTAACGCCATTATAATTCCGTCGTATTGTGCATGACACAAAGTGCCTAATTGAAGAGGTTGAGGCTTGATATTGAAACGTTTACTATACAGAGTGGACTACCTTAACAAGAGTAGACCTCTCTAATCAGAGCAAGTAGATTCTACGAAAACATTTATTCCAATAAAAAATAATATTGATAAAGTGAAAGTTGAAATAAATGTATAATACCTTAACCAAGCATTTCAAATAAGCATACATTTAACTAGCAACTAATACATACCTTATTCAATAATTGTTGTACATTGTATGGCCGTCTGTTCGGATATGGATTATAATACTGGATGTAGTGTTCAATTAGCAAACCTTTTCATTATTTGTCTCCATAATAAACACAAAAACAGTAACATTCAGCGAGATAACAAAAAAATATAGCGGAGCACGATTCGCCCACTGGAAGTTGGCACTTCATGAAATGCCGACCGTTACATTTAGCCAACTCGTCTAGTAACGTTTACGTCAGAAGAAGAAGTAGCTCATTACATGTAAAGCCTAGGCGGCTTGTGTTGCGGTAATCATTTTACACAATATGCCGACGCTTCATGAAAAGACGGTTTACACTAGAAGACTACGACATATATACGCTTGTGAATAAAGTGTCTTTCTTTGTTTACCTATTCCATGATTCAGGCTAGACTAGGGTATATTAACGCGACGCAACCGTATTTTAAATGCGCATGCGCCCGGCCTATAAATTGTATAAAAATAAAACATGCTCTCTCTTCTACTCAATTTTTGCTCTGACTCACGCCTTTGAAACAACGTGCTGTATCATACTAGTCAATTCATAGTGCTCAAGAAATTGAACCAAATTGTGTACAAGAAATTGTGCAGTGTATGTCTTGACGGATAGAAGACAGAGCTGGTTAATACCTTAACCAGGTATCTAGAAATGTAAACTCTCGTTTGACATTTTGGCCTCGTTACAGTCTTTATCAAAAAAAAAAATATGGTCAGCTGAAAGCCCAGGGCGAGGATAAGTGCCTCTACACGTTAGATTTGAAGCGTCGCAGGTTGTAGCCGTCGGGAAACAAATTTTTCGGCAGCTCATTCCACAGCGTCGAATTGCTCAAAACGAATGAATACTGGAGGAGACTGGTTTGGGGAGTAGGGACCTCGACCTGGTAAGGATGAGCTCGCAGAGCCTCTCTTGTGTTCCTAGTTCAGACAGCCTTTCGTGTCATAATCTGAGAGAACTCACTCGAAGACCCTTCTTGTTAGAATCTGTAAAACAGGGACAAATCAGCCACCCTCCTTCGAGTTTGCAGGCTGTGGAGGTCCTTTGTGAGGTTAGGCGTATCGACTAACCTAATTACTCTCTTCTGGGTAGTGTTCAGAAGCCTAAGAGGTTTTGGAAGGATATTTTAAGCTATATGATGTCAAATCCTTCCAGTTCTGACTTCAAAACGTATTCGCTGACAACTATACTGTGAGTTTTAATTAGATAAACTGCTTTGGTTGAACTCTTCATTGTAAGCATCTGTTTGCAAAATACTTCAAAAGCTGTTGCAATAAAAATTACATTCCTACCGCAACATTTGGGTGACCCTTTAATATGATATATGGTATTGGAAAATATTGTTTTGATTAATATATAGATAATCGCATCTGTTATAGAATAATTCTCTTGGAAAAATATTGGCATTTTTAATAGCTTATCACATATGTTGCTCTTCTAGACTTGTGATTATTCGTGATATAGATACGATTATTAGTGATGAAGGCGATTAGTCCAACACAGGAAACTTCTGCATTTATTTTGCATTACGCTGCAAAACGCCTATATGTTAAAGCGATAACAAAACAATTCAAATAGTCAGTGGATCAAAGTGCACAATTTAGAATAGTTTCACTATTTGAGGCCTCACCAAGTTACTTTGATTCACGCACGATTAAATCGCCACCATTCAAATAGGTTCAAATATTTTATCCACGGCCTAACAGTTGAAGAGAAATTTCTAGCATTGTGCTTCAATTGCTTTTTTGCTATCAGTTAGCCATAGAATTATAATAGATGGAGGTTTGTTGAAGTAGAAGATTGGATTGGCAAAGGAGCTCTTGAAAGCTGTGTAATAAGAATAATAATAATAATAAGAAGAAGGTATAAGAAATAGTGTTAGTTGGACGGTAAATGAAGGAATTAACATTTTCGCGAAATGAGCTGCTAGCTTTGCCTTCGAAGAACCAGTAACGAGAATGTAAATATTACATATCACGCAAAAATAGGGCGTTACTGCCGGAGTATTCATGGCTAGTGCCTCGAAATAAACAGAAAAGAACTGGAACCTAATTAAATATTATGATACAACTTGAAGCTTGGTAAAGGGGTAGCAAGTACGACATCGCTACTGGTCACATTATTCAGATATCCTGGGCACTAACCGGACTGCTTGCAACTCACTACGGTGCTTTAGCAGTGGTTCGGAAGAGTATACATTAGAGGTGGTCGATCCGTTGAGAACTTGTTCGAAGAATCCTTATCGAGGGTCAGAACTCTACTACATATTAAATAATTATCATTGCGTCTAAAAATGATATTCCCGTTTTGATAATAATTCTCATCTACAGGAGGAATCGATTCCATGTGTGCCGACAGTCAAGTTTCTAGGTTTGACGATGGACTCTAAACTCAACTCGAGAACGTATCTTCTTAATCTTGTTGTTAAATGTAAGCAGACACTACATCTGATTAGGTGTTGATGCTCTATATGCTGGGGTGACGATGCCGATACTCTTATCACTATATATATAGGCGGCTTGTGTGATCTCGCATGGAATATGGCAGCATTGCTTATTCTTCAGCGAGACCCCTTACCCTAAAATTGCTTGACTTCGTTCAGCATCTTAGCCCTGCGCCTTTGCCTTAGATAAGATGGGCAGAGGTGCATAAGGGCCTGCCTGTAGTTCTATCCACTGGTGGTTCTGGTCACCAAAAAGCCTCTCCTTCTTTCGTTCATTCATTGCCATATCTGTTCTTTAACTGATAGTCGATGAAAATACAAAATTTAAATGCTCTGCTAGTTTACCGTAACCCTCTATTGTTGCAGGCTGCTGTTTCCTGTAAGTTATGGCTGGTATGTTCCTGATCTATATAGAACAATCAAACCTTGTGTTACCCCGTGGTTACCTACTCTAAGATTAACTAGGAAATAAAAAGTGAGCCTCCATAAATTACGTTTGGGTCACACTGCTATGATGCATTCATACCTCTTGCTAGTCTTACAGCCCCCATCATGTGGTGTATGTCTAGGGCCATTAACGGTTAAACATGTCATAATAAATTGTCCATTCTACGCCCAAGATCGAGAACTTTTTAGTATCTGTGGGAACTTAAGAGACTGTCTAACTAGTCCTGTCAAGATTAAGCAACTGCTAGCTTTCCTCCAGTCACTATTGGAATATTTGAATACTATCCCATGACCCGCTGTTAATTGCGATATTCAGTTTTCCGACATGTTTTTCTCTTTTTAGCGTTTTTGTTTTCAAGACACCCAGATCTGCCACTGTCAACGAACCACTGTGGTGTGAAAGTGTACGCGGCTAATAACTCTAGAGATATTGATGCCGCCGAAATAAGAAAAAAATTCTCCGCTAATCCGTAGGATCTAAAAATATTTTGTCCACCAATGGGCTGCCGCTGCCATATAAACACAATGAGCATCGAACGGTACTTCCACCTTCCACGCATCTAAACAGGGGGCTGTGACCCCTCGATTGTCGGCTGCGTCACAGCACCCTCCGCCCGCCCGCCCGAGCGGACTTGTTGCGTTGTCATGATAGGGTGAGATGTTCAGCTGTTTCGTCGTGGCCGACGGCCGTCGCGGCAGGCCATGTCGCGCCACCTGGCTGGAAATCAACAGCTGACCCGGTGCGGTGCCGCACCACGACAACCATCCGCGAGAAACGACATCTGTTTACGTCACGGCTGATGCGATACCAACAATGCGGCAAATATGAACCGGCTGATTAAAAAGGAGCGTCGAACCTGTGTCGGGGTAATTAGGAGGATCATTATCCAGGTGGCTATACACACCGCTTTATCGTGGGCGAGTATTCAATATGATACGTACCGTACTCGCACTTTGTATATCATATCCAACGACGATCAAAAATATAGACATTTATATTGACACTGTAACATATTGAAAAGATATACACGGAACGTTGATCAATAAGAGCGGTGTTGTAGGTTATTTTCAGTTATTTTTTTGTAGTATAAGATCATTTAAACAAAAACTCCTTATTTTCCTGTATGCGACGTTTCGACCTATATTAAGTAATCCTCAGGAAACTAAAACAATTGATGGTGAAGGCTATAAACAAATTAACATAAACAACAAAAATACACAAAACCTAACACTGACTTAAATTTTTTTATTGAAAAATGACGGATGCCACTTGCTAAAACGCACGAGTGATTTGATTTGTGTTACAAATAGTATAAAATATACAAAAAACCTCAAAAACAATAAAAGTATGTTTTCCAATAAGTTGACTTACCAGAAAAACGAAGTTTTCATCGTTGGTATGGCAATAATCATCAGAGTTTCGTTTATTTTAATTCGTTTTTATTGCGCATGTTGTGCGACGGTATATTTTAAAACCGTTGGTAGTGTCTTATTATCCCAGTATTTTTATCTAGTTAAACTCTGATGATTATTGCCATACCAACGATGAAAACTTTTTCTGGTAAGTCAATTTATTGGAAAAAATACTGTACTACTAATACTATTATGGTATTCGTGTATTGTGTATTAGTTGTCATCCACGACGTAAAGTCAAAGTGTTAGGTTAGATCTTTGAAGTGTAAACGTTATCGAATCGTCTAGAGTTTTCGGGAATTTTTATTTATTTAGCGTATGGCATAAGTATACACAGTAAATTACAATTTGAGATCTAAACCATATATGTAATCAATCGACGCTGGGGTAGCATAAAGGAAGTCTCTTGGGTCTCCTTGGGGGGGGTGCAAACTAGCTCGCGTCCGTGGTAGAACACCACACGTGCACCCTGGGTAACGCTAAATGAGCTAGAACGAACAGGCGGCCAAACTATCACTTTTCGGGAATGACGGATGGATTCTAGAATGTCATCGAAATCTCTAGATGGTTCGATGAATTGTATATAAGGCGCCGGGTATCGTGGTAGTTCAGTTGAGTTGAGTAGTAGATGAGATAAGATTAAAGAGATATTGTATTGAGTTGTGAAGTAAAACGGTGAAAGTTACGTCCAGTTTGATTCCTTTGGTGAAGAAAAACAGGCCGTCGTGACAATTGGTGTCGGAAGTGTGGGATCATCCATCGAGTCAAACCAGGAGAGGGAAACAAGAAGTGAGTACAGTGTTAGTGCATGCCACTTACGTCCGAATTGAGTGCATTGATGAATATGATGCAAGAAATGAGGCCAGAAATGAGAAATCTTCAAAGTAGCCAAGACAACCAGGCAGCTGTTATGCAAGCAACCGCTGTGAACCTTGAAGAAAGCTGAAGCACTACCAGGACGAGGCAGTCGTTAACCTTGAAGAAAAGCTAAAGCACCACCAAGTGGACCTTGACCAGAAGCTGAAGCAGCATCAAGACGAGG
Source organism: Callosobruchus maculatus (assembly GCA_951848785.1). NCBI lineage: Eukaryota > Metazoa > Arthropoda > Insecta > Coleoptera > Chrysomelidae > Callosobruchus > Callosobruchus maculatus. Next base: position 2,751,388 of record CATOUR010000032.1, read on the forward strand.
CAGTCGCAGATTTGAAGAGTGGGCAGGAACTTAAGATAGCTAGGCTCGAGGAACAGAAGCAAGCGGTAAGCCAGGCATTAGAAGATCAAGACCAACGTATTAGCGCAACAGAGACACAAATAGTGACAGTAGCGACATTACAAAAGAACTTTGAGGAACAGCTGCACCAAGTGAAAGATCATGTCAAGAAAATCGTGAGAGACGAACTGCGAGAACTTAGTGGAGGTGAGCGTGAACAACTGCAGCAGGTGGAAGATCGTGTCAGAGAAATCGTCACAGAGAAGCTGCGAGAGTTTAGTGCAGGTGAGCGTAGTTTAGTAGCTGCAGCACCCGCTTTTACTGATAGACACAGTGGCGTAGTAGCAAAGCCTTATCCATACAATGGCAAAACGTCATGGGGCATTTATTATATGCAATTTGGAAACATCGCAAGTATAAATAACTTGTCTAATGAGGAAAAGGCTTGTGTGCTGACATCAATGCTCAAAGATTCTGCAGCAGCTATTTTGGAAAATCTCTGCTCGTCAGATTTACGTGACCATGACAAGATAACGTCTGCACTAAAGTTACGCTTCGGAGACGCGCACTTAACAGAGCTGTTACATGGTCAGCTGCACAACCGGACACAGCAAGCCAAAGAGGATCTGACCACGTTTGCATATGAATTCCAAAGCTTAGCTAAACGAGCATTCGTCAACAGCCCCATCGAAACACAGGAATAAGTTGCTGCTCGTCAGTTTGTGGAAGGCATTGCGGACCTAGACGTTCAGCGAAACAAGCAGCTAGCCGTACCAAGTGTACTTTGGCTCCCTGGCAGTTGACGTTGACACGGAACAAAACCTTAAACGGCCCGCATTATTTTGGGATTTTCGCCACTTTCGCGGTTTATGTATCGCTGATATTATTCGTCTGAGAACGTCTATTATTTACTGTGAATTAATCAAAAAAATGACTTTAAGATGCACTATATGCATTACGTTATTTTCAAAGTATTGCAATTTAAGGCTGCATGTGAAAAAAAATCAGCCTAGTAGGTTCACAACAGAGACGTCTGTACAAAACAAAAAAAAACCGCCATCAACCTTTCATATCCACCAGGATAGAACTAATTGAATTTCAATATAAATGAATTGTTTATTATTTTTTATTTTGATCATTTATGATTTTAAAACTGATTCCTTTTCGAATACCTAAGTATATTATACTAATTAATTTTACAACTATAAAGAAATAAAAGATTGATATATAGTGTGGTCAACATGCGGGAAACTATCGATATCTCAGAAAATTCTATTCATGATAAAAAGATAGTGCATAGAGAAAAACTAGCAGTGAGTTGATCAAATCTGCCACACGATTCTGTATACAAGGTATGTAAAAATTCGGAAAATCTGATGAAACTAACCTAAAAAATTGAATTTTTGAGATAACCAAATTATAGATCCTAAAATTGTGAGCAGAAAAAAAACACTATAAAGTTTTTTCGTATCAGCTGTGGTTACCGTGAAGATTGTCATTGAAAATGCAAAAAATCCGAAATAAATAGGAAAAAACCGGTCAGACTTTCCGAATTCTTATATACCCTGTATACACAACGGCAGATCTGATCAACTCACAGCCAGTTTTCCTTTATGCACCATCTTTTATCACGAATAAAATGTTCTGAGATATCTATAATAAAAAAGTTTCCCATATGTTGCGCACTAAAATTACCAATCTATGACACATAATAAAATAATACAATTTACGTTGCATTTTCATTTTCAACTTTAAAAATATAAGGCGCGACAATTTTCAAATCATAACATGACATTAGTACTCTGCGCATGCGGAAGCCAGGGAGCCAGAGTACATTTGGTACGGCTAGCCGCTTGTTTCAGCGAATCCAAGACTATCCAGTCCCAGAACCTTACAAGACGCTTTAGTCTAAGCTCTAGAAATTGAAGCTGCCACAAAAGCCACGCGAATGACATGGAGGGTGCGCTCTGAAGAACAAGATGATGAAGCGGAAGTCAGGGTCACATCGTTCGTTCCAAGAAGAAGAGGTGGTACCTTCCAAGGAAGCTCAGTTCGCAGAAATCTAGAAGGAGTTGAGAAGTTTACGTGTTGGAGATGTGGGCAGAAGGGGCACCTTAGAGTAGGCTGCTGCATACAGGTAGATAAGATGCAGATGGATGTAGAAAAAGCAGATGAATATGCAAGCAAAATGAAATTTATGCAAAGCACGATCAACTCAATGAAAGAGCAGTTTGGCAGAGACACGAAGAATTTGCTGAATAAGAACGAGGAAACTATCGCTTAGCTTCAAGGACAACAAAGAGTAGCCATGAGGGAACTTACAGCAGACCGGGATAGGCTAAAGCACGGGAATGTGCGGGTATTAAGAGCAAGTTTGAAAAGGACAAAAAGAATCTATTGAAGAAGAATTACCAACACGAGGCAGCCTTGAAAGAGCTCAACGAAAAACACCACAGAGAAGTGTCTGCTTTGAAAAATGAAATCAAGAGATTGAAGGCTCTGGATCAGCCGAAGAAAGCGGAGGATAGATGTGACCAAGCTAAGGACGAAAATGCAATGTTCAAACAGAAGATTACCCAGCTGGAGGCTGAGAACGCATCCTTAAAGAAATACCTGGACGACGCGATTGTGCAGGCCAAAAAGACCGCGGTCGAGGAAGACGAGTCCAGGTTGGTGCAGCGTGAAGCAGAAAACAAGAAGATGAAGTAAGATATGACAGATAAGCTTGATAGTGTGAGAAAGATGATGGAAGACTTGTATGAAGCACGAGACGTTGACAATAAGAGTAGAGAGCAACTGGCGAATTTGGAAGATGAGAACGTTCGACTGAAAAAGGAGCTGGAAGACGCTCCACAGGCAGCACAGGCTGATAGTTGTGGGATCAAACAATTGAAGTACGGATATAATAAAATAAAGCAGAACTAAATAACCATGTACCCGACCAATGATATTACGAGATCCAAATATATAACGTTAGGAAATTGTATTTACTACGTACTATCGCTTAGTATCAGAGATATATTCAAATGAGCATAACACATTTATACACAACCACACCACTAGATGTAGGCTAGGTACCACAATAATTCCCAAACCAAACAAATCAGTCATGCGGCGGTCATATCCCAATTTAGCGCCAAAATGATACAACACTTCTACCTTTTGATATCAAAAACTTGTTTACAAAGCGATTGAAACAGTCTCTACCAGAGTGGATAGCTTCCTTAATAAGATGCGCACAAGAATTCGTTGAACATGTACAGTACATCACTCACCAGACGGGGACACATTTCTGGTTATACATTACTGGGAGCCACTTACCACCATACTTACGGCGTAGCCTCTTATATTCGCAACAATATTGACAATGCCCAACTCATTTCCAATGACACAAACAACAACATACACAGCGTACTAGTAAAAGTGGGAGAAGTCACAATTGTAAACGTATATAAGCCACCGGCAGCGGAGTGGCCTGAACAACCACTTCCAGTACAACAGCATCCGGCTATATATATTGGAGACTTTAACAGCCACCACCAACGGTGGAGATACCCCGACTGTGACAAAAATGGCACAAGGTTGGCTGACTGGGCTGATGATAATGATATCTTTCTTGTATTTGATGCCAAAGATAAAGGCACTTTCAAATCAGCAGCCTGGAACTCAGAAAGTAACCCTGATTTGTGCTTTGTGAGCTGCAACCGGAAAGGGATCCCTACACCAGCTAACAGAAAAGTCGCAGAGGCCTTCCCACACAGCCAACACAGGCCAGTTTTCTTAGAGGTGGGAATCCAAATACCCCGAATACGATCCATCCCTCGGCCTCGATGGAATCTTGCAAAGGCGGACTGGTGTAACTACTCACGGGAGCTGGACCGGCTGGTACAGTGGATACCGCCAACATCAAACAATTACAAACGTTTCGTTGGAGCAGTGATGAGCGCTGCAAAAAGGACCATTCCTAGGGGATACAGGAAGGAATATATCCCTGGGTGGGATGAGCGGTGCGAACTCCTATACGGCGACTTTCAGGAAACCAACAATCCAGATATTGCCGACGAACTCATCTCTGCCCTGGACAGCTCACGAAGACTTAAGTGGGAGGAGACTACGTCGGAAATGAACTTCCAACACTCAAGTCGAAAGGCCTGGAGCCTTCTTAGAAAACTAGGCTCAAACACGCCATCCACACGGGCACCATCGGGAGTAACTCCAGACAAGATTGCTGCGCATATTGTAGAAACGTCAAGAGCACCTTCTGATAGAGAGCATACAAAACGCGTGAAGAAGGGATTGACTTTACTGAGGAGGAACGCTCCTACCCAAACAACGTTTTCCCGACCCTTCTCAATCGAAGACATTAATAATGCCATATCAGATGTTAGGCCTGGAAGGGCTCCTGGTTTCGACGGCGTCCTGCCGGAATTTCTCATTCACGCAGGTCAGCAAACAAGAGTGTGGCTATCTCTCTTCTTCACGAACCTCCTTAATACGGGAAACCTCCCACGGGAATTCAAAAGAACGAAGGTCATATCAATATTAAAACCCGGTAAACCGAACGATCAACCCGCCAGCTACAGACCTATAGCCTTGCTCAGTTGCTCCTATAAATTGCTAGAAAGAGCTGTCTACAACCGATTGAGCGCGACTATCTTGGACCGGGTCCCGATAACCCAGGCTGGCTTCAGACCGGGTCGCAGTTGTTGTGATCAAGTACTGTCCCTCACAACGCATATAGAGGCAGGCTACCAGCAAAACATGAAGACAGGAGTGGCGTTTGTTGACCTCACTGCCGCATACGATACGGTCTGGAGGGAGGGTCTCCTATATAAGTTGCTGCAGGTGATTCCCTGTCAGACCACTACAAGACTCATAAACAATATGTTATGCGACAGAAAGTTCCAAGTAATCCTAAACGAGAAAGCAAGCAGGCAGCGCAAATTGAACAACGGACTTCCACAAGGTTCAGTACTGGCCCCCTTACTTTTCAATCTATATATATCTGACATGCCAGAAACAGTTAGTTACAAGTTTTGCTATGCGGACGATATAGCCATAGCTTTTTCCGATAAGAGCTTCAAGAACGTTGAGCATACTCTTTCTAACGACTTGTTAGCTCTAAACAACTACTTCAAGAAATGGAGACTAGTACCGAGCCCCAACAAAACCGAAGTTTCCTGCTTCCACCTGAATAACAAACTAGCTAAATATGAACTGCAGGTACTTTTTGCAGGCGAACCCCTGAAGCATAACCATTTCCCAAAATATCTTGGAGTAACGTTAGATCGCACCCTCTGCTATAAGAAACATCTCGCAAACACTGCAGGAAAACTCAGAACACGCAACAACATTATCCAAAAGCTGTGTGGAACGACGTGGGGTGCCACTGCTCCAACTCTACGAACCAGTGCACTAGCTCTTGTCTATTCGTGTGCTGAGTACTGTGCGCCTGTCTGGATTAACAGCCATCATACCAGACTAATTGACGTCCAACTAAATCACACTATGAGACTTATTACAGGCGCAGTTAAGACAACCCCAACTCAATGGCTGCCTGTACTCTCTGGAATAGCCCCACCGCAGCTGCGAAGGACTGACGCCCTTCTAAGGGAGTATAACAAGATTACGGCCAACAACAAACTGCCCATCCACCGAGCAATACCCCCGTTGCAAATAAACAGACTTAAATCCCGACAACCACCAATAAGGGATGCAGAAGGGCTTAAAACCAACAACCTAGACTCCTTAAACCAATGGCGCTCTCAGTGGGAAGGTTTTGCGGAACACCACTCGCGATGCGCATTTATGGGGGCAGCCTTACTTCCAGGATCAGAACTACCCCGGAAAGAGTGGGTAAAACTTAATAGAGTCCGAACAGGCCACGGCAGATGTGCCGACTCCCTTTACAAGTGGGGCTATGTGCAATCTCCCTTATGTGACTGTGGCGCGCCCCGCCAAACTATAAACCATATTACGAGCGAATGTGAACTGCGTGCGTTTCAGGGATCGCGAGAAGAGTTCTTCACAGCCACACCGTTGGCGCTGAAGTGGCTGAAAGAACTTGACATCAACCTGTAAATACCAAAGACTATGTATCTTAGTTTGTAGCTGTATATATTTTATTTTAGTATAGGTTATAATAGTTTTTCTTTTAATCTATATTTACTGTTGTCATGTTTTTGAGCCATACGATAAATAAATAAATAAGTATCAGTCACATATTCATCTGACTGACAAATTTCAACTAAATGGTTCTAATGTATATGATGTGATTCTACATATGTATGTACTAATAGTTCATTTGACAACTTCCCACCACGGATTTATCACAAACCGCTGATTAAATGAAAAAACGCCAAGACACGTCAAAATATTTGTCCAGAGAGACAACTTTTTAACCAAAAACTATTTCACCCCCTATTGTACCTTCTAGGGGAATCATTTCCAGTGTTTTTGCAATTGTCCTTCATTGTTTTGCCAATAATGGGCAACATTTTGAACCCTTATTGCAGGTTTCTTATACCGTGTCTAGATGCGACTGGCCAATCTTTGTACTCTTTTTCTTGTTTGTTTTCACTGTACCATGCACTGGTGTGTTTGACTACGTGCGGAACCGGCGCCGGCCTGCTTCTACCTGCCGAGGGGACTCGGCGTTGGCCAACGCACTCCAACGCTCTCCAACGCTCCTATAAGCCGCTACTGTGAATGCCTACTAAAGGCATTAGGCGTCGTCATCGAAGTAAGTAGTTATAAAAGTATATCAGAATGGTGATAATTGGCTAATATCTTTTACAGTCTCTGGACCTCCAGTGGTTGCGTTGACTTTGTACTGGATCTCCTGCACTATAAGCATGTTAATCGCCTCTGATTTACACCACTGTAAGCAATGCGGCTCCTCTAGAACTGGAATGCATTACAGACCACAACCTGTAGGGTAATTAGTGGTGTTTGACTTGGAATCTTACGTCTATTGTTTGTTTACCGATGTTAGTTTGTGTATTCTGTGGCCATTCAGCAGGCGCATTCCTATCGACAAAGCGTTCATAATAATAATTCTGTGTAATGAAAGAAATATTATACACCCTTAATAATAAATCTGGTAATGGGTACGCAAGTAAAAATAATAGTGATATATAAAACAGGTATCGGTATTTGAAAAAAGATGTAATAATTATCTTCATATTCGTAACTTGAAGATATGCATGTCTTTGTGTATCAAATTTATGAAAATTTAGAACCGCCTCTAAAAGTTGCACGCGAGAGAAAATATAACGACGAATGACGGTCGAGAAAACAATTTAAAAAGTCAACTAATCTTGAACGAAATATGACGGAGTGATGTATGCAATATGGAAAAAGCTTCATCGAAAAATTATAATAACGAGCATGTATTCCACTCGCAATCATAGTAGGTGAGGGCTGTACGCCAATAAGTAAAAGAAATGTAAATAACACCAGAATGCCAGATATGAACGTAACCTGGAAATATTGAAAAGTGTTTCTGATTTTGAAAAGAATCCACATAGCTTACTTCATAATAAACCACATCTAGCTACTACTAGCAATTTTACTGAAAAATAAGAGAAAGAGTGCAAAGTAAAGAAATAGAGAATTGTACTAGATCCGTTTTTGATATATTATTTACATTGAGGTTTTGAATGCCTTTGCCACCATCAAAATAAACAATTATTTCACCCCCTATTTATTGAAGCTCAACGCGACGCGCTGTGTGACGCCGACGCTTCAAATAATCCAAACACGTCTGTGTCTGTGACTAGTGATGGATAGACTCCCATAAAGTAATGCTCATTTGAATTTTTGCAGGTCTGCCCAATATGAAACATCGTTACCGAAATTGATTTCGGGCAATGTTTTTTATCGACCTCTTTTTGATTAATAGCCCTTTGTGACTGATTTATTAATTAGTGCTGCGTCAAAATTTATAACCATCCGACATCAAAATGGTGGAGCTCGTACCACGATCCTCAAAGGTTTATAAACGCATACAGGGTGGGACAGAATTAACAGAATACTCAATTTTCTGGTTTATTACGGGTCCATCGCATAGAGCACAACAAATTTTTGTATTTGACAGTGAATATACATTTTTTCCTCTCATATTTTTCTAATCGGAACGTCATTGTCCATCTCGTAAAATAGAATTTCTTGTATTCAAATGTATGCTTTTGTCAGATTATTCACGCTCGTGTTCCTTTGGTTTTCTAAATTGACATTTAACTGGGAATAGAGACATTATCAGTTTTCATTTACAGAGGTTCTATGACGAACATTGATATTTCCTGCATTTGAGGAACTTTGTTGAAATTCGAATTGACGAACTCTGTGTTGCCTACCCTATAATTTTGGAACTAAAATAGCATTCTGTGATTGTGATTCAATTTGAAACCTATAACTCCAAACACCATATATGTATCTCTGAAGTATTTGACAATAGGAAAGAATTTTCTTACTTACTTACTAAGAATTTTAACATGCATAGGGGGCAGAATCGAGAGATCACTGGAAAACAAAGAATCCACCCTGAGTGTATTCATAGGTAAAAATTGGCCTGTAACTCCAAGCTGTACCTAGGACTGTGAGCGAATGGATACTTACTATACTCTACAGCAGAGCAACAACAATCAAGGTAGAGGACATTTCTGTTAACGGTGTGGTAACCAGGTCCATAGAGAGGTGTTCTGTCACCAGTGCTTTTGGATGTGATTCTGGACACCCCCACCAATCACCTCAACAGCAATAGCATATGCGGATGACATACTCATCCTGCAAACTGGCAGGATTTGAGAACACATTATGTGAACGAATCCCAAGTAGCACTCAAATAAATAGAATAATGGTGTATCGAATACTCAATATCTAACAATCCCAAGAAGACTGAGATGGTCTTGTTTACCGGGTAATCCTATATCCGGGATATAAACTCCCCTGAACTTCTCTGAAAGTCAAATTAATTTTTTCTGAAGAGGTGAAATATCTCACTATTACCCCCGACAGAAAGCTAATGTGGAACTCTGACTTAAAAAGCAGAAAGTAGAGCCAAGGGAGCATATTATGTCGGTTATGAACAATCTCAATGAACAGAACAATCATTAGACCTATGCTAGCGAATGGAGCCATTAAATGGGTAGCGGAAACTATACAAAATATAACGTACGGCACGCACTAATATAACAGTAGCCATGAAAACAATACCAACCGCTGCTATGGGTATTTTCATCAAAGAAGTCGCGCTACTGTCAATGCTACGACTTTGCACGGTTGGTATTAATCTCGATGTAGGCATGGGCCGACTAAAGTAGTAAATTCAGTTTCGCTGAATCAGTTTGACTGATTCAGTGATACTGAAAGCGATGTTCGTTCACACTGTTCAGTTTTAATGAATAATTTTATCCTATTTAGCATTGATAAAGACGGGTTCTCACGATTCAGTTTCGCTGAATCAGTTTGACTGATTCAGTGATACTGAACAGATAATGGACGTGTGAACACCTTTTCAGTGAAACTGATCAGTGGGTTTGTGCTTTCAGTCAAACTGAAAGCCAGTCCTACTTTTCAATCAGGTCAAACCTACGTCTCATAGTGGAATCCATAACTAGCCATTGTCATCTTTGGAATATACTCCAAATTATGGGATTAAGCGACATGTTCGACAAGTCTTGCTCTACACCTGATCACATAAGGGAGGTGACCCCAAGTGACTTGTCTGCTATCCTAAAATTGACAGGGTAAACGATGACCTTAGGAAACAACTCCCGGGGAGGATGGACAATGGGCCAGTTGTGGTCTAAGTCCAGTGAGACTAATTACCCTCCTCACTCTACAGATACAGAGAAGAATGAATTCTAGCAATACGAAGGTAAATATTATTTACTACAGGATAAATTACCTCTTATACCCATACAATACAGCTGTAAACATGACAAAACCCTGTGTTGATAAATGTTGAAAAGTATCACTTATATAAAAGAAAGTAAATTCAAAAAAACTGACGTCAGCTTCATAATCTGGAAACTGTAACAGGTAACAGTAATTTGTGAGCACTGAACAAGTTGTACGCAAAACCTTTGTTCAGATTTTCTTGCCCAGCACAATTGTTGTTTGTTTGTCTGACTACCGCGACCTTTTGCGCCACGTTCTGGTTAGCCGTTGATCCAGTTTTTAAAAAACTTAAGCATCTAGTATCAGGCCCCTGTCTTTATTATTGAATGCACAAAATTGACCGTGGTGGTTTCCTATACCTTTCAGACCTACTCAAACATTACAATAGAATACATATCTATCGTATTAGAATTTGAGACATAGATTTTGACCTGTAATACTTAAATATAATTAAATTTTAACATTGTCTTATTACCGTTGCGGTGCCGGAACACGTGAGTAGTTTTTGGCAAACATGCAAGTATGTATAAGATCCCCACTATACTTAGGAATTTTAGGGGTTTTGGTTATTTCAGGCTTTTGTGAAGAGGTCAAATTAGGATGGAGGCTGACGCTTCGTTGTGTGTTTAAGAATGACAAAATGTGTTGTTGCAATATACTGCTGCGATAACCTCGTATCGGTGGCTGCTACAACATTAAGATTGATACAGACAATGAGATATGTATATTTACCAAGAGACGGTATCGCGATACTGTTTCTCGGTGCATATCTGACCGTGCGAAGATCCGTCACATTATGGTCTCATAGTATTGCAATACTGATTGCCTGATACTACCGGCGATGTGCTGCCCTAGTTAACCAAAGCGCCGGATCTGTGATGAAGTCAAGATTGAGTAAAACGTGTTTTTGTTTAAAGGTTTCGGCGTTGTAGACTAACTTAAACATTGATATGTTTTATACTTTTTCTATGTACCTAGAGGCACAGAATTAGTTCCAGTGCATAACTTTGCCAAAAAAATTTATACTTTTTTCAAAAACTGTGTTGCTTAAAAAGATTACAATACTGCATTTTTTGCCAAGCATTCTGTTGTTCATTCGTAATGAAAGTTGAACGTTGATCTAAAATGAATCCAAGTTCAAGGTAACAAAAATCATAAAAAGACCAAACAAAACTTCGATATTTCACTCAAATGGCGCTACGACAAATAAACCACATTTTCTTTACGTACATTATATTTACCAGCTCAAAATAGTGACCATGCTTAGCCAAAACATCGTAACCGCGATGTTCTTAGGAAAAAGGCAGCAAAACGCTGCTTTTTCTTAAGTATCTGTAAGATACTGCATTTATGTTAAGTGTACTGACATATTCTTTTAAATACTGCATACATGTTCAAGCATTTTAACGAATTTGGATGAGCTTGCGGAGTTTTTAATAAGTATGTGAGCGTTGATTGAAGAAAATAGGGAAGATACGCAATGTAATGAGCGACATCGTGACACGGAAAGTGTCCGAGAAATAGATGGCGATGTGGACGCCACCAGCAAAAGGTGTCTGAGATTTTGCTTTCGCGCTGCGGCGTTCAGTAGGGAAGCGGTTACGGCTGATGGTTTCTTCAACCTGTTCATTGTTATCAGTCGATAACAGTGTGCGAAGGTGAGTCGCGTTGTATGTCTCGATCGTTTCTCACATAGCGACGTTTCTTGCTGGTTTTGGGTTTATTTTATTGTTGGGATTCTGAAAAAATATCCAGCCATAAAAGTGGACATTTTGTCGAAAACGTAATAATTTTTAGCCCCCCATACTAACACAGATATTATGCATCTCGTCAAAAAGAATGGGAAGCGGTAGACCATGTTGGTCATGCCTGCAACTTCCCCCTATTTATTTGATTTATTAGATTTAAGTCCATTTGTGTCCGTTCGAGTTGGTTTGTCTTTCTTGTTTATTGGAGAAGTCCCCTGTTAAATTATTTATTTATTGTATCATATAAATATATGCACATACACATACATGCAGACACCATGACTTGACAAGAATGATCAGAGTAGCTCTCTAGGGTCCAAAGCGTTAAGAAACAGTAACTTCCAAATTTTTTGATATATTCAATATTCATAGCTTGAGGTTAAAAATTAGTTCTTACCCCATATTTTGACTTAAAAGTTTTGAGTTGGTCTTAACAGACATGTTGTGAATTGAGTGCATTCACTCATTTTACGAGTTTCTCTTGGGATATCTTTAAGATCTTTCATGCAGTAGTTTCCCATTTGCTTTCTGTATCCTCATGCCGTTGACCAGACGGTATCTACTAGTTCATCCGCCTTTAGGGGCAATTTCTCACCCCAAGGACAAGACAGTGTCCTAACTCTTCTCAACTCGTCCACCCAAAGCTCTTGGTTGAGAAGGGGTTACTGTTTATACCGACAGTAGTTTGGTTCCTTTTATTCACCTTTTACAACACGCAGGATATACTATGGGAGATATTCTATCCCGCCCCCACACGGGGGACTTACCGCTTAACCAAGCTCAAAACAATACTTTTATGACAACTTGATTTGCCATCAATGATAACGTCTTCACTTTTAATTAGTAAACAGATATTTGTCTAAATTTTGTAATATTCTTAAAAATTATTATAATAACATTCTTATTCATAATTTTCAAATATTTACTGAATAATTCATAGTAGAAGTATTGAAAAATCATTAAATCGGTGACTTTGGTCTATTTTAGTTTAAGACCTTATGCTTGTAACAATCTCACCGCGAAAAACCTAAAAATTTGATTTTTGGATATTTTGAATTAAATAAATAATTTTGTGAAAATTTTCGTATGTATACCGATAAATTTATATTTCTAACATTATAATTTGGTAAAAGGTAACTGGATTATGTTTTTGTTTGAACCCTTTCACTAACAAAACACAATAATATATGATTTTTAAATATCTACTTAATGCTTCATAATGAAAATGTTGAAAAATTATCAGACAGTAATTGAAGACTGTACGTTAAAGAGAGGCTAAGTGCCAAAAAACGAATTTGAATATAATTGAGAAAAACTGCCCTTTATGAGAAAAAGAAGGTGGTTTTTTGCCAAACAGGTTCTTTCATAGTATCGAGGTTCACATGCAGATAGACTTCTTGGAATAGACCCTTTCATTGCAATAAAATCAAATCACTTTTTTGTATAACTGAGCAGACCGCGCAGGCAGAGCCTAAATATCAGAGTACCGCGGCTGCTGTGTTAGGGGAAGTTTGTTAACGCGAGATTTGAATGGGCCAATACCCGCAGGCCCAATAAATACATCTTCTGGCAGACCATTCCAAGCCTTGGACACCCTGGGAATAAATGTGCGGTTGTACCGCTCAGTTCTTGATGTATGAAGAACGACCGTCTTAGGATGAGATGCAGCGGTCGCACGGGTACATCTGATAGGAGCAGTGAGCGGCGGAACGATAGAGGATAGCTCAGAGGAGCAGATTCCGTTGGAATATCGGTAGAAGAGTGAGAGGTCACCAACAACACGCCGGTGAGAAAGTGAGTGAAGGTGGCGCGTTAAGGCCGGATCGCCAATTAGTCGAATTGCCCTTCTCTGGACGGCATCTAGTATAGGCAGGGTAGTAGGGGCAGCAGCTCCCCAGACATGAGAGCAATACTCCAGGCAAGGCCTTATCTGGGCTTTATACAGCGTGAGGAGGTTACATGGTGAGAAATACTTTCTGGCTACAAGTAGGTACCCAAGCTTTTTACCAGCAGTTGTTGCAGTTGACGCGACGTGTTCGTGCCAGATCAGATTTTCTGTAATGTTAGCTCCTAACAGCTTGAATGAATGACTCCTTGGCAGAGCTTTGTTGTTCATCAGAACCTGGTGTTAGCTTGAGCACTTCTTGTTTGATAGCGTACAATACTGGGTCTTGGAGGCATTAAATTCAACCATATTCTTAAGCCCCCAAGCGGTAATGGTATCGAGATCCTTTGAACGTGAAGCTGCCACTGCCAGTCTTCTACGTTCCAGCTCGACCACAGAGATCGGTCTATTGCTCATGATGCCTGCATGCAGCGTACTGTCATCCGCAATACTGTGGATTGGGTTTGTAGTGCTAGAGAGTGGATCATTAATATGACGCAGAAACAATGTCGGAGCCAATACCGATCCCTGCGGAGCCCCGGCATTGATGCTATGGAAAGAAAAGCCGTCTACCACAACAGGGATTTTCCGACCTGAGAGGAAGTCTGCGAGCCAACCGCAGAGCTTAACAGGGAGCCCATAAGACGGGATCTTGTTTAGGAGGGCTGCATGCCATAGTTGATCGAATGCCTTTGAAATATCGGGAGCAACGGCGTGAGCCTCGCCAAATGACTGGATGAGTTTGCTCCACACATGTGTGATGTAAGCCATGAGATCTCCAGTTGACCTTTGGTGTCGGAATCCATATTGTCTGTCGTGGAATGAGTGATGGAGCTCCAGGCATTCAATGAGCTCTTGGTTGACGCATCTCTCCATCACTTTACTGATTACAGAAGGCAGAGCTATAGGTCTGTAGTTGGTCGGATAAGTTTTGGATCCCTTTTATGATACCGGCTGGATGAAAGCTGTTTTCCAGTCTTTTGGGAAAATGCCGGAATCGTAAGATATCCGAAAGAGGCGGGTAAATATGGGAGCGAGCTCCGGTGCGCACTTCTTGACAACAATGGAGGGGATCATGTCGGGCCCATTCGCCTTATTAATGTCAAGTGACTGCAGCATCTTCCGAACTATTTTTGTTCTCAACGTTATTTCGCTGATGGCTTGGGGTACTCTCGGTATGGATGGTAACTGGGCACTGGATGGGACTTTTACAGTGGAGTTTGCTGCAAATGTCTTGGCAAATATTTCAGCCTTGTCCTTGGAAGCAGTTGCTACTGTTCCATCCACACATGTGATCGTGGGAAGTTACTCCTCGAGAAGTTACCGTCCATTTGTTCGACCAGAGTCCAGAAGGAGCGGCTGCCATTGGGGTGTAACATAAACTTCTTTTTTATTTTGGCATCGTATTGGCTTTTTGCATGTCGGATGGTTTCATTGTATCTGTTCCTGGACTCGATATCAGCCTGCCTGTTTTCGACGGTGGGGTTCTGTAAGTAAGTCCGGTGGGCCAGAACTTCTTGCAGACGAGCTGTGTCACAGGACTTGTTGAACCAGCCGTTGGAATCTGGTTTGTATGATTTGGTTGTATGCGGGATGTATGCTTCCATGCCGACATGTATAACAACAGCAAACCTCGCTCCAGGGAAAACTGGAAAAAAGTCTCTCAGACCATCCCAGTCAGCATGGCCGTAGTGCCAGATTTTGCGGTTTGGGCGGATTTCCGAGGACACATCAGTCACAGAGGGGAACGTAACTTCAACTAAGCCATGATCGGAGTTGCCTAAAGGAGACTGTATGTCGATCTTGTAGGGGACAGGGTGAGTAGTCAGAAAAAGATCCAGCAGGCTACTAGAGTGAGACTGGTTGGACTGTTTTATTCGAAACTCTTAATTTTTGCAACAAAATCGTCACGAAAAGCTTACAAATGTGATTTTTGTATGAAAGTTAGTATATTTTTTTACGCATTTTTGATCATTGGTAAGGAAAGATTAATAATCAGAAAGTGAGCCGTCACGATTTTTAACATGGGCTTTGCGTATCTTCCCTATTTTCTTCAATCAACGATGTAAGGTAGATATGATTATTATTATTATTATTAGTTTGCACAACAGGCCATGAAGGCCTAGGGCAGAAATGAGTACAGTCTGATCTTATACCGCTAAAATTTATCTAACTTAGAATTGTCTTTGGATACTTTCACCACCTATTTCTGAGTATATCCTGGACTATTCCACGCCACCTATTTCTGTCTGCCGTCTTCTCTTTCCAGTGTTTAACATTAATTTTCTTTAAATCATCTTCTGCCTTCTTCAGCCACCTTTCCCTTGGTCTACCCTTCCTTTTTTTTTCCTATTGGTCTCCGGTATGATTAGGATGACAAAAAACCTTAATTTTCGACTTTTTTGGAGTTACTGCGTTTTCGCTAAGGACGGCAGAGTGTGTACGAAAGACCCGTGTCTCATTATATATAGCCATATAGTGGGTCCAGAGTAAAATATGTGCATCGAAAAGAGGACAGCCTTACGATATCGTCTCATGATATACATATCTGATAGTCTGTGTCAAAATGCTTTGGATACAGGATGCATATCTCAGTGTATGTACCGAAATGTCGAACAGTCTTTTGGTACATATGTTATAGTCTGTAGCAGACTATGGTTATTAAGTTTTCAACTTTTTTAACATGCTACCAAATCGTTAAAATGCTATTGGGGTAAATGCCTACGTTCAACTATAAATGGAACACACCATATTATGTCTCTTACAATCGGCTTAAATGTCAACAGTGTGTCTAGGCCGCCATCTTACGGTGATAAATTCTGTTTACACACTGCCGTCATTTCCTGGGTGCATGTGAACGCTATAAATCATCGCACGCCGTTCTAATACAGTCTGTCAGGTCGTAGAAACGCGACATGGGGGCGGAGGCTTTACTTGTAAGCGAAATGATGTTAATTTTATTTACATGAGAGGTTGTATTGTTTGAGCAGGCTATAGTTAAGGTTTCCTTACTAGATAGACTATTATATTGGACTTTTATTCACGTGAATATTGTCTTGAAACCTTGGTTGATTTGGTAATTTGGTACATGGAGTATCAACTTGGTACATATAATAATAATTTAATGATGAAAGAATACTCAAAGGTCAAGTTCAGATGTTACAAAATTCTGTTTTATATCACACAGTGAGATATTTTGTACATAGAATCGTCGTCACCAATTTTCTAATAAGTCTCCCAGAGATTCTTGATCGTCAGTTCATGATGCAAAGACAGTGAGACAGTAAAGCAACCAATATTAATCAGTCAAGGCAAAAAGATAAGAATTTGGTATCTTCTATGTCTATGTAACATCGACATTCATTGTATTTATACTTGACGATTATTAAGAAGTGATGGCCTCTAGATCTATCACAATGATTTTGTCGTCACTGATCTATGAACAGTAAATATAAATAATGTATTGTTAATATAGTATGTGTTGTTTCAGTGAACAGAGGGGTATTGAGTTTGATGATGGCAAACTGATACTCATACTCGATTAGCTGGTGTACTTTAGTTAGCCGTTTCGGTAATCGGCACACGTGAATCCATGCGCAGTATTCGTAAACTCAATGGAGAACAATCGTAGCTTGATAAATACGGAAAATTATGTATGTGTTAGCGAATGACGTCATCGGCACGATCGTTCAGTTGAGTTCCTACTACGTGCGTCCGGTTGTAGTAGTAAATGTTTTTTAGCATAATGGTGCACATAAAGTTTACAATTAAGTGCTAAATACTTAAATATCGAGCGTCAACATGTCACGGGTTTAAAGCAGTTTAAATAGATAAAACCGCTACTTATGCACATATAGTTAATTATACCTGGACATTGAGAAATCGATATACAATCACAAGAAGAACCATACCTTGAAGTACCGTGATTTATATTCATTACTTTAAATTAAATTACCCAATCAATTGGTCCTTGAGGGCCTTTAAACTTGGCACTGTTTTCACATAGTCCAATAATTTATGTATTTTGTAAGGCTTCCGCGACAATGGTCCGATGAACGCCTTGGGGCGTCGGCCAGCATCGCTACTTGCCGTTCCGCCAACATGAATGGTTGGCATCCTCAAAAGTGCAACACAGAAAAAATACTGTTGCGTTTCCAATTATTAATTGTTAGTATTTGGATGCTTTTCGATCACATTAAATATATTTCCAGTTATTTCAAATCCATGTCATTGAAAGAATTTATTCCTTATATTCGAAGTAATCACAGGTACGCCAATAAATTCAAAATAATTTTATAATCGTTCTAACGATATGTATAATCCTTCTAATACCAGTTTTGACATATAATGCAATCAAAACATCCTTTTGTTGTCGAAATTTACCCTATGTTTCATTTAAGCAAAGCATACAATCTATTCGATGTACAAGAATTATTACTGCAACAGCAGTTCGTGACAATTCATCTGATAAAAATTAGTTTTGTTTCAAAAGGTATCTATCACGCGAACAATAACCCATGCTTTCAAAATATTGTCTATGCTGTTAAAGAAATTGTTTACGAATACTACGTAACAACAACATCATATATCGAATTCAATGGCCCTTGTTGTTCGCTGAACTATAATCAGTATTCGACGGGGGACTGTTGTCCCGATTCAATGAACGTAAAAAGAAAGAACAGGGGGATCATCCTAGTGTTATTATGGGCGCCAACTCTCCAGCGTGGACGAGGTCGTTTCGTTGTGTTGTTTCGGTGTTAGCCGTGTTGTGTCGTCTCGTGTTTTTGCTTTTTGCATCAGCAATTGTGTGGTTTAGATGTGTCCAGTTATATATATTAAATGGAGGACCTACTGAGAAATTGGGGCTTAGAAGAGCTAACACCCACATTTGAATGTCGCTATTTAGATTAGTTAGACAGTTATATTTCAGGTAAAAATGCAACAAGTAATCCAGGCTCACGTCTAATTCTTATATCATGCTCCTTATAACTTCATACAAAATCACACCATTAAACATCCAAACGAATCGATCAGCTGTCCTCGCAATAAAATGTGTTAGTCCAAGGAAAAGAAAGTAGTTTAGAATCAATTACCAAACACAGATTCGATTCAACGACAGGCTGCGATTGAATCATGCATTTAAATCCAATGACATCTTGTAGTTGAATTGACAATACGACATAATTCGTTACCAACTATACACTCCCCATTGAATAAAACATAGCTGTATTTGAGCAATACTGAGTGTAACGTCCCATTGAATCCAAGCGTAAGTCTTTGGCAAAACGACAGATTTTTCTCTGTGTGGCTATTCGGCGCGTGTTCCGAGAAGTTGAGACTGTGTCACGGGGTTCAGCACTTCTATACCTGGGATTAGGAGTGGGTGTGGCTGCGCTGTGCACCGCCGAACACTGTAAATCTCCTGCGCATCTTAGAATCATTGCGTCTGTCAGGGAGTGTATCAAAATTCATAAACACAAAAACAATGTCAACAAGAAAAAAGAAGCATACAAGCTCAACAGGCGGTGCACAGCACAGCTGCCCCGACTCCTAATCTGGGGTATATAAGTGCTCAATCCGGTGACAGTTTCTCGGAACACGCCGAACAGGTAACACCTCTGAGGATGCCAACCATTCGTGTTGGCGAAACGTTAAGCAGCGAAGCACGCCGACATCGGCCTAACAGCCCAAGAACCAACATACCCTTTTGCCGCGCATTATAGCCATGGATGTTATAACGAGTGCACGATGCGTAACTTATGTTTAGTTCTATTTTCAGCAAGAGATTTCTACTGATTCATCTTTTATAGCCCAAGAACCGCTAGTTTATTTGTTACATACCTGTTGGCCACTTCTTGCTAATATTGAATTTGACTGGGTAACTGTCTCAAATTTAAAACCACACGTCTGCGAGAACACTCAGTCAGTTCGGTCTTGATTAAAATTTACCTAGGAAAGGCGGCCGAATCAGTTGGTAATAATTTTAGGGAATTAGTTTTTGGAATAATAGCCCTTTTGGAAAAGGTACCAAAAAGTTTATACTTTTATGCTTGGCACAGCTGCATGTATCATTACTCGCTTTGCTATATTATTATTTATCATCCAATAACTAGTGGTTCTTGGGTTATTCGACCGATACCTAAACGTTCTGTTGCCATAACGTCGGAAAAAGTGATTTTATCGGGATTTTCAAAAATGTACACCTGTAGGTATCTTTACCAGCTTTGTAACAGCTTCCTTTATAAAAATGGTTCCCACAGAATTTTACCTACGGATGATTTTACGGTGTGAAATCTGGGTAGAGATGCGAAAATAAGTATATCGATACCGGTACCAATTCGATATTTTTTAGCCCACTATAGAGCTGTACACGCCAATGAAGGCGCGTTTGATTCGCAATTATTTTCGATACAGATACCTCTACAAAAGTAGTGACACCAGGTTGGAATCGCTCAAAAAGTGTCTAACACAAAAACACTCGATACTAGTGCAGGAGTATTGATATATTTCAAGTATCGAAGTATCGTTAGCATCCCTACAAATAATCATCCAAAAGGGAGGATGCGCGTGTAATTGCCACCAACCTGAGATATCGTGCTGATTTTTTATTATGCTGTGACCTCGACACCAATACAAGACAGTCTGGGCAAAATTAAAAAGAAGAATAAACAAGCAGTAATCAGTGAAAAAAGTGAAAAAAAAGATAGTAAAAGAAATTTTCAAAAAGTCGCTACAAATCGGTTTATCGGTAATCAAAATGTCGCTATTTTTGCGACAAGTTGCTATGACTGGCAACACTGCCTGCAGGCAGTACAGGTAGAAACTTGGCAAATGCCGATCAGCATCGCACATACGTCGGTATCGGCACGCACGGCACGCATCGGCCGGCTTTATTTATAGTTGCGATAATTTCGCCGGATTTTGAAAATTCGATACTTACCGTCCGCACGTATGTGCGATGGTATATTAAATTTAATAGAAAGTATTTTTCTCCGATCCGTACCGTCCGCCCGATACCGATTTATGTACGCGTACCAAAGGGAACGAGTATTGGTCGTATTACGTTTCAATCTGCAACCACGTATTCGTTCTTTTTCAGGCGAAAGTCTGTGGCTAAGGCTTCTAACTATATCTACCGTTAAATTACCGGGTTGACGTAGAATGAGGAAATGGAGTGGTGTAATGCAAAAATTTATGAATGTTTGGAGTGCTATGAAAATGAACCTATGATACGGAACACATCTCTACCACCCCATAAAAATCAGAACGATATTTGAGAACGCACAGAAATCAAGATGTGTCATAAATACACAGTCACTGAATTGAAAAAAAGATGCCATCATTCATCATTGATGGCATCTTATAGCGTCCGCTTGAATAAGGTGAGCCAGAACACCTATACCAATACTGAATATTCGTTTGTTATCCCCATAGAGATTTCGTTTCGTTACGAACCGCGAATATCTGATATAGATGTTTGCCATTGGTGATTAATCAATCCCCACCTGCTGCGTAACTCAACCACCTACTAGTCGACGTGCAGTTGCTTAGCATTCGCCAAATGCCGCATGTGTAGTGCCGGCTTTAGAAAGACGGTGTTCGGAAAATTTAATGCATTCCAGATATTTGTTAAGTAACGTATTGTGTAAGGCTTTCGCGCTGATGAACTAGGTATTCTTGTGGTAATCTGCCGATACAGACACCTGCTGTTATCTGTTCGTGACTCCCCAGGAACTTCCGAAAACTTCTAGTTCCTCGATAATCGTAGGAGTAGCTAACAGCCTCTAAGGATAGCAACCCATTTTGACGAAACGTCAAGCAGCGAACCGTAAGGGTGCCAAAATGGCGGACTACTATACCCATACCAATCACCGAAGATAGTGCTAATGTCACAGTTTGCGTAAAACAACGTTGTCTAGCAAGTAATTGAAAATTTATTTGAAAAATGGTAGAATTGATGGTTTTCGATGGTTTAAAAATGATGGTAGATCAGGCTCAATGCTAAAGCGCATCTTAGGAATTTAGTTCTCCTGCTCCTGTTTATTTGTTATGGTTGTTATCGTGTGCTACTTTTGACAAACGCATTAATTTGATAAGAAAAAGCGTTTTCATTAGTAAGCAACCTCTGCCAGACCTAAGTCTCCTGACACGTGACCTAGTTATCAGCTTTTTTTAAAAAGGTACATGTCTACTTAGCATCTGTTTTGTTGTAGTGGCAATAAATCTCCAAAGAAATAATGACTAGTAAAGGTTAATGATAGCATTATCTAAACTATTATGTGCATTCATACGCCCCAATTTTAACACTCATCGTAACATGCTTACTCTTATAGTTAAAATCCTCCTCGTCGGTGGAATTTGTCCTAACTACCCTGGTTGATTTTTGTATGGTTCACGCGTTACATAGCTTAGACTGCCATTATCGAATTTGACTGGGCTATTGCTTCGAATTTAGAACCACACGTCTACAGTCTACACGTACAGTCGTCGTTTTCGGTTTTTAATTAAAATTTACCAAGGGAAGGCGGTCGCGTTAGTCATGTTAGAATAATAGGACTTTTGAGCGAGCTACGCTAGTGGCGGCGGTGATGGTTGCAGCGCTGCTCGTAGCCTACCACAGAAAAGGGTGCCAGGTCGCTTTTAGAATTCGAAAAAGGCCTCAGAGAAAAGCCTTCACTTCTGAGCGGTAATGATGGTTGGATTCCAGAGCGGAGGGAAGGAAAAGGGGTAATCCATTTATGCCTATACCCCTCCGAGTATTGATGAGAGGATCAGAATGGAGTGGTTCCATAGTACGCACAGTCAATATTTTTATATTTTATTTTAGACTATTATTGTAATTTGAAAAACTTTTTTACTAGGAATAATATTAGAAAGCTAGAAATATGGTAGAATCCTAACTTAAATAATATATCAATGAATCGCTTAATTTGGTCCAATAATCGTCTCTAGGAATCAGTAATTTTATCACTGTGTAACATCTCCCTTTTGCTTCAGCACCTTTTGAACTCAGAGATAAGCCTTTACTTCTGAGCGGTAATGATGGTTGGATTCCAGATGGAAGGATCAGAATGGAGTGGTTTCGTAATAAGTATAGTCAATATTTTTATTTTATTTTATTTTGTTTAGACGATTATTATAATCTGAGAAACTTTCACGAACAATTTTTACTAGGAATAATATTAGAAAACTAGAAATATGGTTAGGATCCTAAATTAAATAATATAACAATAATTCGCTTAATTATCGTCTCTAGGAATCAGTAATTTTACCACTGTGCAACATCTCCCTTTTGCTTCAGCACCCTTTGAATTCAGAGATAAGCCTTTACCTCTGAGCGGTAATGATGGTTGGATTCCAGATGGAAGGATCAGAATGGAGTGGTTTCGTAATAAGTATAGTCAATATTTTTATTTTATTTTATTTTGTTTAGACGATTATTATAATCTGAGAAACTTTCACGAACAATTTTTACTAGGAATAATATTAGAAAACTAGAAATATGGTTAGGATCCTAAATTAAATAATATAACAATAATTCGCTTAATTATCGTCTCTAGGAATCAGTAATTTTAACACTGTGCAACATCTCCCTTTTGCTTCAGCACCCTTTGAATTCAGAGATAAGCCTTTACTTCTGAGCGGTAATGATGGTTGGATTTCAGATGGAAGGATGAGAATGGAGTGGTTTCGTAATGCGTACAGTCAACATTTTTATTTTATTTTATTTTATTTTAGACTATTATTATAATTTGAGAAACTTTTATGAACAATTTTTACTAGGAGTAATATTAGAAAACTAGAAATATGGTTAGGAACCTAAATTAAATAATATAACAATGATTCGCTTATTTTGGTCCAATTATCGTCTCTAGGAATCAGTAATTTTACCACTCTGCAACATGTCCCTTTTGCTTCAGCACCGCTTGAATTCGCTTTTTCATAGCATCTACCTACTGTTTGCAGTCTTCGGCATTAGATGAGCTCCAAATATCAGTTAAATTTTCTTTCAATTCAGAAATTGTTCTAGCAGGTCTAGAACGTATTTTTTTCATATGCCATAAGGGTACTATTGGCGAAAGGTCAGGCTACTGGATGCCCAATCCAGTATCGAAATATTATTTTGTAGCATCCGTTCCTTTACCATTTTAGCAGTTTGGCATGCAGAGCCATTTTAATGGAATATGTGGTATCCATTTCTATTGTTTTTGATATCTTAATGGGTGGGATTAAGCTATTTTTACGGATATCAATGTACTTTCGGTTCCTTCTATGATCTGCAACTTTCCAACTCTTTGTGCCGACATACATCTTGAAATCACAACCGAAACCGCAAACTTCACTTTTTGGCCCAAACAGTCTGGATGATAAGGTTAATTTTTTTGTCTTCAAAACCCTACTTCGGTATTCCCCAACGCATAGCTCAAACCTTGAATCGTCACTCCAAATAATACTGTCCCATTGGTTCTGCGACCAATTCTAATTTTGCTCATGCTTGCCTATTTTTTCTGTCTTACAGTTAACATGGGTTCCGCATTAGCCTACTAAAAATTCTCCATCATTGAATTGGTATGAAAAAAATTATAAAAAATAAAATAAAAATAAGAAAATAAAAAATGGTTATTCTATTCTACATCAAATTTAGCACAATTGCTATGACGCTTTTTTCCAAAATGCCATGTAGGGCTCTCATGTTGGGAAGTGTTATTTTTGAGGTTCTACGCAAAGTTTGTTTTTCCTGGACTGCTATTGTACTTAACGTAACTTTACCTAAACATTTTCGGACAGCTTCTCTAGCTTTCTAATATTATGCTTTGAAAATAAAATACAATAAAATATAAAATATTTAATGGCCCAAATGAGATGATTCTTGTCTCGTATAAAGGATGAAGTTATGTCATTGCATTTTAAGCGAAAAGTGGAAAAAGTTGTTTGAACGTATTCACTGCTCATTAGCTCAATAACTGACGAAGTGTGCTAAGGACTATTCAATGCTTTTTGGAGTTTTTTACCTTTAGCCGCTAAAGTCTGATAATTGCATCAACGTGTGACCTTGAGACAATGCAATATTCTTCTACACTATGTGGAAAATACAGATTTTGTGTGACTGATAATTTCCTTAGGGCACAAGTAAAGTGACAATGGTTCATACCGAGTTAACAACAAGCTGTACTTAAGCTATTTCAAACTGTTCACAAATTATCATAAACTATGTTAGCATGTTCAGAGGAAGATTTAGACTCAGGAAAGATTGAGACTGAAAAAGGCGTGTTGGGTTTGAAGAACGGTTAGACAGTGTATGTAGTGTTTATTACAGGGTACTTTGCCTTACTAGCTGAGAAACTACGAGCTGAAGGAGTGTAGAAATTTGTTGACCTTGATACATAATTATGTTCGTTGGAATAAGTTCCACGAAACCTGATGAAGTTACATCGATTGCAAAACTTATGGAGCTGCTACGTAGTTACGTCCTGTATATGTCTGTACTGTACACGCTATGACACTATGCGCATATCATCATTATCATACGTAATTGCATACCCCGATATGCAAATAAGATTTATGCTGGTATTGCCATTATGGCACGAATCTTAGATCAATAACGTTTTGTAAACATGGAACTGAAACTTAGCATATGCTCAGACAACACTACGTAGGTGGTAGAATAGAATCAATAAGATATGTTCTAAAAGCAAGAGCATGCTGATATAATGGGGTACTGCTACGGAGGATAGGAGTTAGATTATTAACAGAAAATTGCGTGTCATGCTTTGTTATTATGCATTGCAAACATTTTCAGCAGAACGCTTAAACACTACAAGTGATCTAAAGTAGTTACGTCCCTCTTAATAAATTCTGCAAGTGGGAAGTCAACGCGTAGGTTAGAAGACAAAATTACTTATAGATTCTGGGAAATCAATCGTCTTCGTTTGGGTCCCAGGACTACCTTTAATCTAGATAATATTCGTAGATATTTATACAGGGTGAGTTTTTAGTACCGGCTCGGTCAATAACACCACTACTATAGAAGAAAGCAAAAAAAGTTGTATGTAAAAGAAAAAGCTCACAAAATATTTTGATCTATACAGCGTGATCCATAACTATGTGGTGATCCAAACATGCAATTTTTTAAATGATACACCCTATATATTATCCTATATTCAAATTCTACTAATTATTCCCGTTCTTCCAAAATAGGGTATTGTTACATTATACAGGGTATTTCCAAAGTTATGACCACTTTTGTATCCAAATCGCTGTCAAATGAACGTACTGTATTTAAAAAATCATTTTTTTACACGGATAGATAAAAAAATATCATCTAGTTTTACAATCTGCTATAAAAAGAGCCCGCGATGCATATTCGTATACAGGGTGATAGAATGCAAAATCTGGATTTTCTCTCTTTTTTTAAATGCAACCCCCAAGATTTTATTATACCAAATAATTGATTTTAATATGATTTTCCATCTTTGTATAAATGGTTGTTAAGGCTGCGTTCATTAGTTTCTGAGATATTTCGATTTTTCTACAAATTTTAAATATACCTCCTATTTGTTTACCAAAATCTATTTATTTTGAGAAAATACTATCAAATTTTATTTTTGCTTAACAAACAACTAAAACATAAGGCCATAATAGTACTTGATCAAGTCAAAACACTGGATTAACGAGATAATATAGGTCAAGTGTGCTGAGGAGACAATTTTATACACGTCATGCATAATTATCAAGCAGATCTATCAGGTAGGCTATGAAATATTAAGCGACACGGTCCAAATAAAACGATTCTTCAATCTTTCAAACGCATTAGTTTTGGAGTGCCTCTGTTCTGGATATTGATGTTCATAGTTGATATATTTTAGAGGCAAGTAGGCAATTTCTCAACGATTCTCTTAAATACCCTCAATGGAAGAATCAATTTTTAAAGCTCGTTTTTCACACAGTACTGAATTATTGAGCAGGTTATGAAAACCGTCAATTTTTCAAAGCATACCTGATAAATCTGCTTGATAATTATGCATCACGCCTACGAAATTGTTTCCTCAGCATACTTGACTTTATTATCTGGATGATTTAGGGTTTTGACTTCATCAAATACTATCATGACTTTATAATTTAGTTGCTTGTTAAACAAAAAACAAATTTGATAGTACTTTCTCAAAATAAATAAATTTCAGTACACAAATAGAAGCTATATTTTAAATTTACCGAAAAATCGAAATATCTCGGAAACTTATGGACGTAGGTACAACAAGTGCTAACAAAGATGAAAGAGCATATTGAAAACAATTCTTTGGTATAATAAAATATTGGGGGTTACATTTAAAAAAAGCGATAAAATCTAGATTTTGTGATGCGGGCTTTTTTTATGTCCGATTTTAAAACTAGATGATATTTTTTATCTATCCATGTAAAAAAAGGTTATTTTTGATTCAGCACCTTTTGATATACACTACGTTCATTTGACAGCGATTTGGAGATAAAAATGATCATAACTTTTGAAGTACTCTGTATAATGTAACAGTACCCTATATTAGAAGAACGGAAATCATTAGTAGAATTTAAATATGGAATAACATATAGGGTGTCTCCTCGGGTGTCTCACGTAGTTATGGATCACCCTGTATAAATCTAGATATTTTCTGAGCAAGGGGCATGCTCGTGGCTACAACTTTTACCTACAACTTTTTTTGCTATCTTCTACAGTAGTGGAGTTATAGACCGAGCCGGTACTAAAATCTCACCCTGTATAAGCATATGTATGTATGCATGTGTGTATGCGTATGTAGATATATTTAAGGTATGTATTGTATGTTATATGTATTACATGTTTACC
The DNA here is from genome assembly GCA_951848785.1 of Callosobruchus maculatus. Classification (NCBI taxonomy): domain Eukaryota; kingdom Metazoa; phylum Arthropoda; class Insecta; order Coleoptera; family Chrysomelidae; genus Callosobruchus; species Callosobruchus maculatus. The sequence goes on from CATOUR010000032.1 coordinate 2,778,782, forward strand.
TGGTCACACCCCATAAACTCACCGCATAAGTATATTTGGCCTTGTTCACCCTTGACAAGATATTGGGATATTGCTCGCCACGAACCCATCTATTCTAGTGTGGTCAACTTCGGAATCTCGTGCCATCCACGTATCCTCGTCATGTACATTCAGGCAAGCCGACATAGCCACCATTTTTATTCAAAAGTGCTGAGGCAGCAAGCTCGGGATTACTTTTAAAATCACAGTAGGTGTTGTCCTCGTGCAACTCGCTATTCCCAACGCTGCTCGCTTCCGAATCTTAGCCGGCTGGAGTGGGATAGTCTCTTGATTTTGTTATAGGTTATACTCGATTGGCAGCCGGGATCTTGAATGCCGATAAGAATGCATTGGACACAGATAGCCGATAGCCTTCAACAGGTTGTTAGAGAGAACACAGTTATCCCCCCTCCCACATGCATTCATTAGAAGACGCGTTTCCAGAGTCTCCAGGTGTGGTGGTTTTAAGTATCTGCAAAAACAGTGACTTGGCGACTTTTGGCTATGTTTTACTTCCATTTCATTGGTTTGACCCTCAGAAATAAGACCCAGCCGCTCAAAGCGGCGATATTGCCAGTTGTTTTACTATTGACACTTTGACAGTAGTGACCCTTCAAGGAGAGAGAGAAAGAGAGTAGGCAGGTAAAGTTCATCGCCTTTCGTTAATCATTTAAAGTTATTGCTCGTGCTCAAAATAATGATACCCATGAAACTAGTTACTACGGGAATCGTCCCATCATCTCAAAATGAACATTATTTGAAAAGCTGGCGTTTATTTGCAATTGGCAAATGACCCTTAGAATTCTTAAAATAAATTGATCTCACTGGAAAGTTGTTTTCATTCCAATCAGATAGCCAGAGAGCTAATACGTAGTAATGTTTCAATGTATTTTCACTCATTGCCACCAATGTTTAGGTGGTCTGGTGCCCAACTGAGATTTACAGCGTTGCGTGAAGCTACTACACAATTTGACATATTTTTGCAGATCGGTAGGTCAGAAAATATGTCATACAAAGCGTTTCGGTTTTGACATTTTTCACCATCACAAATGGCGAAGCCATCGTTTCTGGCGACTTGCATTCATGCATGCCAAAGATAGGCGATTTTCGTGTTAAAAGCTGGCTACAAGGATACTTACAGCCTGGCAACATGCGATACTCGCTTTGAGTAAGACGTCAAGGCGCTCCACCGAAATTTGCGCATGGCTGTAAAAGTAGTGGACCTGTGATAAGTTGTCTCTTTTTAACTGATAGCTTTGTCCGTATGTACCTTCTCTGTTAGCTGCACTGGAGATTTCGCACCGCAGATCCAACTTTGTCCATCGCATTTGTAGGTATAGGAGTAATTCACCACAGTCAGTATTTCAATGTACATACATTTTGAACAAAACGCTTCTGTAACCTTTAAGTACTACTATCGGGTCCACGGGATCCATAGTTATTAAGCTGGTCTGCATTTGGAGAAAATTGAGGAGTTGGGGTAATGCCCGCGTCTAGCTATGTTCCCCACCGCCAGTGTTTGGTCACGCGTGATAGTGTATGTAGATACAGACAGATGTCTGATTTAGTCTTTCTGTACAGTGACGTAACTTGGATCCATTGGTGTACCCGATAATAAAAACTCTAATAGGAAGAATATATTAAATTCTTCATCCTCCTTTCGATTTCCACGTAACTATTTTTTGACATACGTAGTTTTCGTTTAATTTCATATATGGTCCAAACATCAAGATCAAAGTTATCCGATGAACATTTAAGAGAAATAATTGAAAACGCGTAACGGATCTTAAACTTAAGACAGATTAATGAAAAAGCCAGAGAGCACTATTTTCCAGTTTCTATCTGCTTTGTGGACTATTCTAAGGTGTTTGATAACGTAAGGTGGCCTAAACTGTGGGAAATCCTTATTTCTATGGGAGTCCCTCACCACTTAGTATTTCTCATACAGCAACTCTGAGTCTAGCTCGGCTCGTGTAAGAATTGATGGTAACCTGCCTGGTGAAACAGCAACCAGAAAAGGAGCTCGTCAGGGATGTGTATTATCTCCGATCTTATTTAACATTATTTACTCTGAATTTGTGATGAGACAGGTCTTGGACAACTGGAATGGCGGTATAACTATTGGCGGAAGCAAAATATATAACTTAAGATTTTCTGACGATACAACCCTTATTGGTGCCTCTCAGGAAGAACTAGTCTATTAAACATTTTAGAACAACACAGTGCAGCATATGGTCTTGGTATTAACTACAACAAGATCAAGGTTATGATCCTAGATAGAGAGCATGACAATCATCGAGAAATAAAGTCAATAGGCAGTTGTGAGGTAGTTCAAAGTTTTGGGTACCTCGGTTCTTTGATCGGCAATTCGGATAGCTGTGAGAATGAGATTCGACGGCCCATTCAACAGGTATAGGTGGCCATGACAAAGCTTACTAAAATACGGCGTGACCATATCATCACTAAAGCTACCAAATTGTCGTTGGTTCAGTCTCTTGTGTTCTCCATATTTTTGTATGCCTCGAAAACTTGGACTGTGAAAAGACAGATCGAGCTCGCATAGATGATTTTGAAATGTGGACGTGGAGGAGAATGCTGAGAACTCCTTATACCGCCCATCGAACTAATGTTTCCATACTAGATGAGCTCGGTAATCCAAGGAGACTATCCTCCATTGTGTCGACGAGTATGCTTACATTTGTCAGACATATTCACAGAAGCGATCATATGGAGAAACTTGTACGAGTAGTTCAGGGTCACGCCCCGAGTGGGCTGCGCCGTGGCCGTTCCCCTACACGCTGGGTGGATGCGACGAAACAGTTGCTAGATATGAGTATCAAGAGCGCCACTGAACTGACAGAAAATCGCGAACGATGGCGAGCTACAGTTCTCAAAACTATTGATAATATTTGTGTCGGCAATACTCTGGCTCCGACTTAATGCACTTTACGAGTTCACAACATGTCTGTTAAGACTTTGTGACTACGATGATGAGGATCCGCATGAAAGCTACCGACATTTTAAAACCGCATTTTGAAGAACCTTCTATACCAATTGAAATGACACAGATATAAAGAAGACTAAGGTGCCAAATATGTCAGGGATTGGAAGAAAAGCAATGCTTGTTTGGCCTGTAAAATACATGTTTGTCTCCAGTACTGAAAAATAACATTATATTAGTTGTGGATAGGGCTGTGCTAAAGTGTGATTTTGCTGTCACAGTTCCGACCTGAGACTGTTGTGTATGTGTCACGGTGATTAAAACCTGTGACATTGTTACACCAAAACTTGGTACATGTCACAGTCGCCGGCAAATGACGATCCAATCGAATTCACGTTAGTGTCTCCTGTGACCTGTGTCTCCTGTCACACTTCCGTCTCCGTAGTCACGACTATCTCAGTTTAATTTTGATCTACAATGTTTTTGTGCATTTTTATTTTAGTTTAAAATACATACTGATCGCAAATCGTTATGCAAAAATGTTTTTTCAGAATAAATATTTAAAACAACCAATTTTGCTCTAAATATTTTTTAAGTAGATAAGGGTATCACTATAGACCCGTATATGTATATTAGGGTGACTCCATACCTGGCACCTGGGTAACTAACTAACGTAAATGAGCACCGAGCGACGGAACAGAATCTGGACGGAGTGAACAGTAACAGTATCCTACTTCTGAGTCCCGAAGTGACAGCGGCTTTGCACCGAATAGGGTTCCGCCGCAAGACGTGATTGCCACGACTTTTTTGGTCGAAGATCACAGGTTGTGAAATCACACCACAGCCCTGTTTGTGCATCTGTTAGCTTTGTTTTTTTATCAGCAGAGGAATAACATGGAGGTCCTCTTAATGTCTGCAAGATGTTAGAGTTGCCCGCACCGCTCTTTGCGACGACTGGGGGTCCAACCCAGTAAAAAACCTCTGCATGCTGCCTCTTCTCCACACAGCAACGGAACTACGTGAGCATTACTTCGCTGCTGCCGGTGTCTGGTCAATAAGCAGTCTTAGTCTTCCTTTCTGCGGATGTCAGGTCGTCTTGCTCACTCTGGTCTGTCCTGCATACTATTGCGTTTAGTCAACATACTCTTTGCCATATCCTGAATGGCCAACCGGTTGTCTTGAGATGTTAGCGTGATGTTGATTAAGTTCACTGGGGTAACAATCAGGCCTACCGTGGAATTGCACTTTTGTCTGTGCGTAGCCCATCGCGTGCATGTAAACAAAGTGTGGCACGCGTCATCTACTGTGTTGCACACTTCACAGTTAGGATCGTCTATAATGTGGTACTTATGCAGATAGAAGCTGAAGCAGCCATGTCCAGATAGGATCTGGGTAAGGGTAAAGTCGACCTCCCCATGCTGTCTGTCAACCCACTGTCGGACATATCTGATAAGGGTCCCTGTCCATTCACCAGTAGCACCAGTATTCCAGCGTTGCTGCCATTCCGCGTAGAGATCCTCTCTGGCTATTGTTTTGTCTGCGCCCTTGAAGATTCTGATCGCAGTCCTCTGGAAAGCTGTTTCCAATTTATTTCTGTTACAGGCTTTGGTTAGGGCAGACACCCACATCGGGGCTCCATATAAAGCGATGGAGCTAGCCACAGAGCTCAAAACTCTTCTCTTACTCGATTTCGGCCTGTTCACGTTTGGCATCAGTCTAGCCAGCATAGATACCATCTTGTGGGTTTTTTCGGCGGTTTTGCGAACATGGTCACAGAAGGCTAACTTGGAATCCAGCCAGACACCATGGCATTTGATGGAAGGTTTAGGATAAATTATACTATCCTGGACTTTAAAGGACATCCTACTCATCTTCCTTCTGCGGGAGCAGTACCGCCTCAGTCTTGTTTGCGGCCAAAGACAGAGATTTTCCCTGCAACCAGGAGTGTATATTATCTAAAGCCCAGTGTGCTTTCCACATTATGTCTTCCTCGTCTCTGCCGACAGCTATAACAGCCAGATCATCGGCGTAGGCCACTGTAGTAACGCCCTCCAGCTGTTCTAGCTCCAGTACACCATTCTAAAGGATGTTCCACAAGGTAGGTCCCAGTATTGACCCCTGAGGAACACCACTGGTGACCGTTTTTTCGACTACCTCTTCTTTGTCTTTTAGCCGGATTCTACGGTTTTGGAGGAAGCTCACAAGTAGCCTCATTATGTCTTTCTGTATCCCGAGTTGAGACAAAGTGTCGATTATGGCTTGTCGGGAGCTTCGTTGAAGGCATTCCTTATGTCCAGAGTTAGCATTGCACATATTTGTAGTTTGAGGTATATTACACTATTGGCTTTGTTTACTTTTGTTAACAATCACAGCAGTTTGCCTTATCTAAAGGAAATAAAGCTTAGTTTTCCATTACTCTCAATGCTTATGCCGAAAACAAAAACGGGTCCATGAGACTTAATAGTAGCAATTATGTATAAGAAATAGGCTAGTAGTGCTTAAGGAATATGCGTGGGTACCGAGCCTAGCTCCATTGTTAGTCTGTTTCAACTCCGTTCAGTCCGGGAACATAGGAGCTGTGTCTTATATACTTATTTTCATTTCGCCACCGTTCGTCTATCTTGAGTGACCTACTTCTCCCGACATACTCAAGGTGTTCTGAGTTTTTCGCAGTCGGCCAGTCTCCGGATACACCTCGACTGGGTCCGGAATTAACATTTCATCGTGAAATATATGCCGCGCGGGACCGGCATGGGGCATGCCATCGGCGGTCGCCGCGGACGACTCACCTTCAGGGCCGCCGCTTTGCTGCACCAACCGCTTTTTGGAGCGGAAAATTGCCGCCGCTGCAAGACGTCCGACCGTCCGAATGCACACCAACTCGGTTCTATACTTCGCCTGCACCGCATACGTTTCCCATTATTGGGCTGCGGAAACGGAGCTTTTATCATGGAAAAATGTGCATCAGAAGCCAATACCTATTCATCCCACCTAGAATAATCAATTACTAAAACTGCATAAGTGTTTGAAGCACACAGTGAAACACAAACAGTTACTACGTTTACACGTTTGCCTTAAAACGGTTTACTATAAAACACTTGTCAGGGTGAGTAAATTTTATAATCCAAAATACTATTATCCAAGAGTGTAGTTAAACATGCACCGTAAAAACGATGCCTTAAAGTGTTAGGACAGAAAAAATGTCAATCGAGGGTAAGATAATAGTCAATATCCTTCTTCTTAGTGTGCCTATCCGTTCCGGACGTTGGCGATAAGCAAAGCAATTTGTACTTTACTTGCTGCAGCTCTGAACAATCCTCATGTGGACAGGGAGAACCAAGTTCTAAGGTTTTTCAGCCAGGAGATTCTGCGCCTACCGGGTCCTCTTCTTCCGAAGACCTTTCCCTGAAGTATTAGCTGGAGCAGACTCTTTTGGTTCCTCATTATGTGGCCCAGGTGTTACAATTTGCGTTTTTTAATAATGCCCACAAGTTCGGTCTCTTTTTGAAGCCTTTCTAAAATTCTGTTGTTGGACACGTGGTCAACCCAGGAAATTCTGAGAATGCGCCTGTATAGCCACATCTCAAAAGCCTCAATTTTTCTTGTGGACGCTTCCCTCAACGTCCAGGACTCAGCACCATTCAAGAGCACAGACCAGACATAGTATTTGAGTAGTCTTAATTTGGTTTGTAAATTAAGATCTCTATTCCTGAACAGGTTTCCCATCAATATCCGGCCGATACTATTTTTGTAAACTGTCTGATGAGCTTCACAATAATTTAGGCGGTCCGTTATAATACAATAACGTTTGAAATTGCGTATGTTTATTTTATACCTGCTCAGAGTTAGATCCATTCCACCGTCTTATTTTAGCCAAATAACTTGTATGTACGTAGTACCCAGCTGTATTTCGTACGATCAAGACGTGAATTGTTGGTGACTATGCAACAACTTTAGTGAATTTTTCTCACAGAGTACTCAATTCTACTAGTTGTATCTTTATTCATTGAAATATTGATTTATTTTATTAATTCATTTGAGGACTAGTTTACTAGACAATTGACCAAACTTTCGTTCACACATTTATATCATTCATGGTTTAATAATTCAATTATTGAGTGTTTGCTATTATTATATGAAAACAGATAACATAATCTCGAATTTCAAAGTACGTGCGATTTGACCCTACGTACTTAACTAGTTTAAGGAGTGGATATAGTGCGAGTGGACCCCTAGTATCTTTGTGTTAGGCCTCACGGTTACCATGATATCTAATCTCCGTTCTAGCTGTTTTGATCTCTTGGTGAGGTATTTCGCGAGTTGACCCTTATACCGATGATCCTTGAGATGGAGGTGTTATATGTTATTCTGCACATTATTAGTATATATTTTTGTTCACACATGTAGTGTTTAAAGGCTTATTTGGTATATAATCTATTTGTCTTATTTAATATAATTATTAAACCTGGTTGTTACGTCAATCAGGCCAATATAAAATAACGTCATCTTATTTAACTAAGCATACGTTAACTTAATTTTAAATTTATTGATCCCAATTTTTTTTTCTATTTAATTTTCAGATGAGTTATCTCGAACCTGTTACACACCCAACTCCTGTTTTTATTTTCTTTATTATTATTTCTGTCTAATTAGTTAAGCCATGTTTTAAAAGTTAGAATGTATTCTTATTTTTTGTAATAATTTTATTCATTGCATTAAATCTTTATTAATTTCTTTTTAAAAAGACACGCCCAGAATGATAATTTTTTTTATCCCCTACACACTTTACTTATAACCGATGTGTATGTGCTGGTTAAAACGATTTAAGGCGTTGAAACGATTTAGCTCATAGCGTTTTAGAAATAAGATATAACGTGGCTTCAATCGGTTTTACGTGCCGCATAAACAGAGAAGACGATTTAACTTGCTTTAGATGCAGTGATGCCAACGACCACTTACAAACTGAAAATTGCGTTTGCGTCATTCAAGGTTGACGTTTAGTCTGACAGCTACGCGTAGTTCCAACGTCCACCACCCGTATGCACCGTTTGGCGATTCTAATCCTAGTTCCCTAATCGCGTTTTGCTAATCTTTGGCATCTAGCCATGCACCGTCAAGAGATTAGCTAATCCAGATTGGAGATACGGCAAGGTTGTGTTCGCAAGATTGTTTTGACAGTGACAGTGTCAAAATTGTCAGTTTCCGGTGCATAGTACAGAAGTAATCTAATTCAGGTTTACGTAACTAATCGCGCAATTGACTTACGGTGCATACCGGTGTAAGTGTTTACAACGATATCTTTAATAAAATATGGTGAGAACAAACTTTAGCGCTGCAAGAATTTAATTTTATACTACAAAACAGACGCGGTTATTTACACATGGATAACGCCTTTTCTAAAAAGTGAGGTTATTTTTGTTAAGGAATTATCATTTCGACATTTTTGTTCCGATAAGTGACAGGTTGGTAGCTTTATTACTACTTGAAACGATCAGCGAAATAGTTTACATTTCCAAGCACGATAAGGCTGTTAAAGAAAACCGACACTCTCAGTCTGAGTCAGATTTATGATTTATTGATTACTAACTACATTAAACTTAAAACATAATGAAACAACATAATCAAATATCTATTTGCCTTTATGATTGAACCCTGTATATCTAGTAAATAATATGTAAGTGTAAATATCCATATTTTTCTCACACTGTCTCTGGCACATGCCAAAAATCAGGCGTGTTGAAAAACGGCATTTCTTTTTTTTTCAACCACCTTCTGGGATGCTATCTCTTGTTGCTTAGGTGGGTTCAATGGGTAAGGGCATATGCTTCACATTTTATTGGCTATTTTAACATTTTATTAACATGTAATAAAAAATTGTATTACATTTTTTCATTTCTATGCAACTATTCAATAGTTTGATGTTCCGTCTTTCCAAAATTGATTGTTTTAACGAGTTTGTAAAAAACTGTTTAAATCTTTTAAATGTTAATTGTAATTTTTTGTGTAAACATTTTTAAATTTGTTTGTAAGACTGACACCCGTATGCACCGTAAGTCAATTGTGTGATTAGTTACTTAAACCTGGATTAGACTACTTGTTTACTATGCACCGCAAACTGACAATTTTGACACTGTCACTGCCAAAACAATGTTGCGAACACAACCTTGCCGTATCTCCAATCTGGATTAGTTAATCTCTTGACGGTGCATCGCTAGATGCCAAAGATTAGCAAAACGCGGTTACGGAACTAGGATTAGAATCGTCAAACGGTGCAAAAGGGTGTTAATTGTTAAATTTAGTGTTCAGCGTTTCCAATTTATATTTTTACTTATACACCGACTTTTTCGCCTTCGTATGAATTTTAGCCCTTAGGAAGGCGTAAAATAAACGCCGACGCATCATAATATCTTTGAGAAGAAATCTCTGCATTATTATATCCCTACATCCAAAGGACCTCTTCTGCTAAAAATAATAAACTGGGATAAGAATTACTTTCGACTGTATGAGCGTATAACTTCCCCAAATCCTAAAAGTTATTAATAATCAAATTTTCGTTATCCAATAATATCTGTAAGAATTTATAAGGATAGATTATATACAGGGTGAGTTTTTAGTACCGGCTCGGTCGATAACTCCACTACTGTAGAAGATAGCAAAAAAAGTTGTATATAAAAGTTGTAGCGACGGATATGCTCCTTGCTCAGAAAATATTTTGATTTATACAGGGTGATCCGTAACTACGTGGTGATGCAAACATGCATTTTTTTAAATGAGACACCCTATATATTATTCCATATTTAAATTCTACTAATGATTTCCGATCTTCCGATATAGGGTATTGTTACATTATACAGGGTACTTCAAAAGTTATGACCATTTCTGTATCGAAGTCACTGTCAAATGAACGTACTGTATATCAAAAAGTGGTGAATCAAAAATCATTTTTTTACACGGATGGATAAAAAATATCATCTAGTCTTAAAATCGGCTATAAAAAAAGCCCGCGACGCATATTCGTATACAGGGTGATGTAGAATGCAAAATCCAGATTTTCTCTTTTTTTTTAAATGTAACCCCCAATATTTTATTATCCCAAAGAATTGCTCTTAATATGCTCTTTCATCTTTGTATAGCACTTGTTGTATCTACATCCATCATTTTCCGAGATATTTCGATTTTTCGGTAAATTTAGAATATAGCAGTGTACTGAAATTTATTTATTTTGACAAAGTACTATCGAATTTGTTTCTTATTTTACGAACAACTAAATTATAAGGTCATGATACTATTTGATGAAGTCAAAACCCTAAATTAACGAGATAATAAAGTCAAGTATGCTGAAGAAACAATTTTGTAGGCGTGATGCATAATTATCAAGCAGATTTATCAGGTAGCTGTGAAAAATTGACAGTTCTCATAACCTGCTCAATAATTCTGTACTGTGTGAAAAACCAGCTTTAAAAATTAATTTTTCCATTGGGAGTATTTAGGAGAATCTTTGAGAAATTGCCTACTTGCCTCTAGAACATATCAACTATTAACAGCAATATCCAGAACGGAGGCACTCTAAAACTAATGCGTTTGAAAGACTGGAGAATCGTTTTATTTGGACTGTGTCGTTTAAAATTTCATAGCCTACCTGATAGATCTGCTTGATAATTACGCGTGACGCCTACAAAATTGTTTCTTCAGCACACTTGACCTATAATATCTCGTTAATTCCGTGTTTTGACTTGATCAAGTACTAATATGGCCTTATATTTTAGTTGTTTGTTGAGCAAAAATAAAATTCGATAGTATTTTATCGAAATAAATAAGTTTTAGTAACCAAATAGAAGGTATATTTAAAATTTATAGAAAAATCGAAATATCTCAGAAACTAATGAATGCAGCCATAACAAGTGCTATACAAAGATCAAAGAGCATAATAAAAACATTACTTTGGTATAATAAAATATTGGGGGTTACATTTAAAAAAATAGAGAAAATCTAGATTTTGCATTCTGCATCACCCTGTATACGAATATGCGTCGTGGGCTTTTTTTATAGCCGATTTCAAGACTGGATGATACTTTTTATCCATCCGTGTGAAAAAAATGATTTTTGATTCATCACTTTTTGATATACAGTACGTTCATTTGACAGCGATTTGGATACAAAAATGGTCATAACTTTTGAAATACCCTGTATAATGTAACAATACCCTATATCGGAAGAACGGAAATCATTAGTAGAATTTAAACATGGAATAATATATAGGGTATCTCATTTAAAAAAATGCATGTTTGCATCACCACGTAGTTACGGATCACCCTGTATAAATCAAAATATTTTCTGAGCAAGGAGCATATCCGTGGTTACAACTTTTTTCGCTATCTTCTACAGTAGTGGAGTTATCGACCGAGCCGGTACTAAAAACTCACCCTGTATATGCCTTCGCTAAGCCATTTGAAGTGACGGTAGCTTGTTTATAAATACTAGGTTATTAATATGTATCAGTTCCCTTCTCTGTAGGCATATCCATTTATTTGCAGTTTGTTTGATTTCTGACTAGACATCTCCAATCCTAATATATTCACATAATGCTGCTATCTGTATTGCTTATAATATTTTGTGTACGTTCCCTAGGAGATAACTATTAAACTCAGGTTATTAATTTCGTTGTATATATTGACTTCCTTAGACTGTCCGAACTGGGCAGTTATTGCGTTTATCTCAAAGGAATAGCGCTCAAGTTTATCAATAAGGTACGACAAATTTTAGCTCATTTCCCAAGGCATCCCAATTTCGGCTGTATGTTATGCTATATTGAATCTAAAATTTGTTACTAACTATTACATTAGTACGATTAAGGTGTTCTCTACCTATAATGCTATCCAGGGTGTTTCCAGGCCCTAAACTTAGAAGTAGTAAGGCTAGTGTTCGATAAGTCGTTAACAAGAGGTTAAAAAAACAATTAATGCAATACGGTATATACAATTGGTAAGCCGGGATCTGGAGTGTCGGCATAAACGATCGGACGCAGATAACCGAGAGGATAACTTAGCCCCCCCACTTCAATTCTTTAGAATACACGTTCCCAGAGTTGCCAAGTGGCGACTTCAAAACCGAGTTGATGACCAAAAATAGCGATTGGCGATTTTTAGTGGCACAAAACACTGAATGAGTTTGCAACTTTTTGCGATTTTCAACTTCCATTTCATTGGTTTTCTCCTCAAAGCTAACGGTTTGCTGCATGAAGACAATATTGTCGTTTGTTTTACAACTGATACTGTGACTATAATGACTCTTCAAGGAGAGAGAGAGAGGGAGAGAGAGAGAGAGAGAGAGAGAGAGAGAGGGCAGGCTAGTAAACCTTCGTTATCGTTATTGGCCGTCATTTACTAATTTCTTGTTAATGGGTATACTCACAGTAGCGTGCCAAGGTCTTCGGGGGCCCCCCGCAATTTTTTCCACGGCCCCCCCCACTCTATATAAAAAAATAATATTTCAAATCGGTTTATAGATAGGTAGAGAAAATTTGGTATGACCTCAACTTTAAATTTTTATTTTTTCTTTCGAGTTTTTGAAGAATAAGAATTCGTATATTTATATAATTATACATGGACTAATCACATTAGTGTAACAAAATTCCTCTATATTAGGTATAGAAAACTACAGAATTTGAGATATAACTTTATTTAATAAACATTACTACCACCCAACGCAAAACTATAACAAAATTTAAAAATAAATAGATAAAACATTTATAATACAAAAGACTGTAACAAAAATAAACGAGTAAAACTAAAAATTTTATCATTATGATTTGACTTGCATTTCATGTAAAGAAAAAAATATTATTTTGTATGTAAAGCAACAAATGTATCAACTATTTGGTCTAAGTCTATGCCCTTTGTTCGTTCATTTTCTATAGAAAATAATGCCAAAGCACTGAGGCCCGATTCACCCTTTGTCGATCTTGCAAAACTTTTATTAGTTTTAGTTTTGAAAATGATCGTTTGCTTAAGCCAAACGTGAGCGCCAAGGCATCGGCATCGACTGTCTGGAATTCCCCGAAAAACTTGTCGGCACCAACAAATTCGAATAGGTTAGAAGTAAACAATCCAAAGTAGTGATTCAGCGGCAGCTTGATGCTGGTATTTATAGCATACTGACCGCCGATCAGCCCGTATACCCTTTGTTTCTACACCCTCTTCGAGATAGCAGGTAAAGAACTCTAAAAATATTTTTTTATGGTCGGCCTCCCGCAAAGGCTTAAAGCCTATGGCGCTGCAGAAGCGCTGCGAGAGGATAAGTATCGGTTCACGTTAGATTTGAAATGCTGCAGGTTGTAGCCGTCGGGAAACAAATTCCCCAGCAGCTGATTCCACAGCGTCGAAGTTCTCCAAAATAAGGAATGCTGGAGGAGACTAGTTCGGGGAGTAAGGACCTCGACCTGGTAAGGACAAGCTCGCAGAGCTTCTCTAGTTTTCCTGGTTCGGACGGCCTGTGGTGTTATTATCTGAGAGAGCTCAATCGAGCATCTTCCGTGATAGCATCTGTAGAACAGGGATAGGTCAGCCATCCTCCTTCGATGCTCCAGGCTGTGGAGGTCCTTTGTGAGGTTTGGCGTATCCATTAGTCTAATCGCTCTTTTCTGGATAGCGTCCAGAAGCTTTAGAGAGTGCTTCGGAGAGCATCCCCACACATGGGAGCAATACTCCAGCGATGGTCGGATCTGTGCCTTGTACAGCAGCAGCAGTTGCTCTGGTGTATACAACTTCCTACAGCGGAATAATGGCATAAATGGTGGAATAATATAAATAGCAACCTTGTTTTGGTTGATCGTTTCGGGTTTGTTGTCATAGTTTTGAGTAAATTTTGGGTTTTAACATGCAAAAGTTAAAAGACTACTTTAAACAGATTTAAGTACTGCGGATACTTGTGAAAAATAACATCGTGTTTGTGAACACAGTAAATAATAACAACGGGGTCTTGGGAACACACACATGCCTGTTAGAGCATTTTTCTATAACCTATGCGAATTCGTTGGCACAGATACGCGTCGCGTCAGTGTAACGTTGCACTTATTCTTGCCGTTTTAATTTGATTTCGGAAAGTTATGATTCCATCGCCATGAAATTAAGTATGTGTATTATAGTTATTACTATGTACAAAGCTTGCTCGGGGTAGTCGAGGTTGAGGCTGAGCGGGGCCCCCCCCGCACCGCGGGTCCTGCGGGCCCTTTGGGTACGCCACTGTATACTCAGAAAGCGATAGCCATGTTCACTATTTCTGGCGGTCCATAAATTGATCCCACTAGGATGACGTTTTCATTCCAATCAGACAGAGTTAATACTGAAATATTTTTTGATTGTATCAAAAAAAAAAAACAAATACGCAGTAATGTTTATGTATTTTCAACTGGAGACTCAATTCCACCTCAATTCGTAGCCTGGTACCCAACAGTCCCATACCAGTTTTGATGTAATCTTCAGGAGTCCAGGGCCTTTTAAGAGTCCGAGAGGAACAAAGTAGCCCTTAGTTTCTATAGTAAATATGACCTTGACCACATGTTAATCATAGGATAATTTCAGTTTGACATATTTTTGGAGTTCCGAAGTCATCGTTACTGGCAATTTTCCTTCATGCATGTCAAGGATTAGCGATTTTTGATAATGTTTATACTAAAAGCTGGCTGCAAGCATACTTATAATTGGCAACATTGCGATCCTCCCTTTGAGCAAGACATCAGCGCGCTCCACCGAAACTGCTTCCTTACTGCGCCTGGCTGTGAATGTGGTGGTTCCCACCACATGTAGGATGTTAGGGGTCTCTTTTAACTGTTGGCTTTGTGTGTATGTTTTTTTCTTCTGGGGGCCGTCAGGACTTAAGCCTTTGAGGCATATTGTTCTATAACTTCCCAGAGGGGGGACGGTGCACGGCCAGCACCGTTGGAATGATTACATCATCATCATCCCGGTTGTGTGTATGTACCTTCGCACTCCAGATCCAGCTTTAGTAATCGTGTATCTAAACTCAATCTTTATTGTTGTGTTGTTCACATGCTAAAAATAATGGGCCGGTTAACAGTCAGTCAGGATATAGGGGTTGATTAGGGCGGTGCAGGTATATATCAATAAAGCGAACAGTTTCAATATTTTCTATTCTATTTATTATGAAAATATAATACAAAACTTACTATGTATCGTTACAATATGAATGTGGTCATTATAGTGGACTGCAAGTGTACAGGTATAATGCAAGCTCCGCTGTATAGCCAAAATTTAAAATTTTCATAATATCTTTGGCAAGGCTCTTGCTAGAGAGCACTACTTCAATGGATTTACAATATAGATCTTTGGTTAATCTAACCGTCCCACCTACTTTCACTTTTCAGAAATCATAAGACGTTTTTAACACCTTATATCTATTTTACTCGAACGACAGTGCCTTTCTAGAAACTCAACAGCATGGAGACAGTAGCCATTTGAAATCATATTCTAAGCTTAAGGGATACTGTTTAAATTCTTTAATTACACTGCGTGTGAAAAATGTGATACTACACTTGACTATATAGAAGACTCTATGTATATCCGGGCTACAACATAGCAAATAAACAAAGTTGATTCAGCATTCTACAGGAGAATAAATAAAGTGTAACAATATTCTCTTTGAATTATACATAATCCCACAAGCTCAGCCGGTTGTAAAAAAATGCCCTTACTGAAAGATTCTAGTGAGTCAACATCGTCCTCTAAGTCTAACACCAAATACTTCCAACAAAAAACATTTTTGTACCATGTGGTGAGCGAAAGTAGACAGGAACAGTTCTAGCTATGTATATAATATATAGGCATATATTTTCTAAAAGTTCTCTTCTACTTAGCTCTACGTAAATAATACAGTATATGGTATTGCTTTTGATTATATTTGTTAATAGTTATATGTATACTATTGCTGTATCTATATTGCTATAGTATTAAGTATGCAGGCCTCTAGGATACTATAGGTTAAAAGGCTTCCTACCAGACTTGCTTTTTAATTGAATTTTTATTGACTGCCTAGATTCATCGGTCAACTATTCTCTTTTAGTTATTGCACTCAGATTTGCTAATCAGCTTTTATAATGCATTTTCGGTTGACCCGCTTTCATAAAGCTGATATGAAAACGTTCCTTCAAAAAACTAATCTCCATGACACCAAACCGGTATAGCCTACTACAATTATCCACAAGGTTTCAATGTCAGACTCTAAATTTATTTGTTGAAAAGTAACAAAGGCTCAAACTTTATGCCTTGCATACAACAGGATCCTGGTTCAAATTATTAAATATATTACCAGGACTTTCTCTTTGTACCGTGTTTTTCAAATAAACCTAATCTGGTAAATTTGAAACAACTGTGCTTATATCAAAGGGTCTGACATTAATATTGCAGTACATTTATCTAAAGATAGTTTTTATCCCACAGAAAATGTTCATCCACTAAAACAAAATCTGACACCTATGTAAGTTGTTCAACAATCTGGAAAAGTGATCCCAGCGGAAATACTAGATAGTATTACTTGGCGGCGATATCTAGGTACATAATATTCCTTGTAACTAATTGACAATTATCTGGAGGAAAACCTTTCACCCAACGCTACAATGAGCGTTTACGCTTTTTTCAATGTCTAAACTTAGATCTAGTCAGGTCTTTGGTTGGAGGAAATGTAAAACTTACGTCATTCCACCCTATAATTGCTGTACTATTTTAATGTTAGCACTTGTAAGTATACATTTTCAGCACAACTAACATCTTATTGAGCTGAACCGTCCCCCAAGTTATGACAAACCCAAAGATTTGGGCCAAAAGCTACATAGGTAGACTGGTTTGTAGAAATGAACGCTGACGGAGCAAGTAAACGTTCTCTCAATGTAAGCAGCAAAAATGTATATGGTTATAGTTAACTTGTCAGATAAATGGCTTTTATTATTATTTATTTCGACGTTCACCAGAAGTAATTCAAATCACGTACTGCATGTACATTGTGCATAAGCTACGTCTGCAAGCAAGGTGGCAGTTTCAAACGTCCCCCAACCAAAACCATTCGTCTTTATCCTTTTATACTTAAATATTCGTTATCTATATATTGCTATAGTTTTCAGAGGTCCGATCATGTATTTCAATGATCGGCTTTGCTCTGTATTTATTGCTTTTGAATACCCGGCTTTCGAGAGTTAAAAATACCGAACGCAAAATATTCGTTGCTCCTCATAGAAATATCTACTTAACGGGAAAAAAATTGTCAGTTTTTTCCATTTGAAAAAGTATTGCTAACATTTACTTCGACGATACTGCTTGATATAAGTTTGTCAAACTTTCTCCGTCAAATCCTGCGTCTCTTGACTACAGTCACTGTTCTATTTCATCAGAATGCCAAGAGCTGACCGAAAATGCAAGCCTTTCCTGTTTATCATTTGCGTAAACTGAATTATAACATATTTAAGGTTTCCAGTTTTTTTTCATTACCAAAATTGTGTTAAAATCAGTTTGCGCATGTATAGGATTTGTGACAATTGTTTTTGACCATTTTATGATTATCTACATAGTTTATGTTATTTTTTAGTGTAGTCAAGCTGGAGTTCGCAGTGTTTGGAGGAAGTTTTTTCATCTGTATTTTACTCGACTTCAAGTTGTTCAATATGTCTACATTTGTTTCGATGGAGTGCTCTTTGTCAGAGTTTCTAGGGATTCAAAGTGGCCTAATGCACAAAGTGAGTAATGAATATATAATTGTCAAAGTGAAAGTGCACATCTTGAAGTAACGGATAGAACTGGCCTTAAAAATGGTTATGACCCTGTAGCGCTAATTATATTTATCAGGATTTTGTCTTTTTGAAACGTATTAATCGGCAGATCTATAAATTACTAAAACCATTGGTTTTATAAATGTAATAAAATTTTATGATAAATAATGAATGAATGTTTTTTTCTCACCCAAGTGTAGTCATCGTTAAAGTCGAAGTAGCGATCATTATTAAAACTGCCTGGTTGTAGTATAATAGTGATCTAAAATTCTTGTATCAATAACCTGCCAGAAGGCAAGGCAGGCTATCCATGCAACCGTTTGCGTAAAAGCATCAAAGTTCAAATTGTGCCTAGTAAACCAAACCAGGCAATGTTCTAATGTCCTAGCCCATCTAGATTAATGCTTATCATTGGGTTAATTTAAAAAATATTATGGGACAATACAGAAAACGATCAGCGTTGTAGAACTTCGAGCAAAACTATCATGCAATCATTGGGACGGCCTTATAGTGGAAGAGAATATATCACCTTATATTTTCTTATAAGAAATATTGCCATCTATGCACTAAAATAATGCAAAATTCTATAAAACTCTGTTTCTGTCTATTGCAACTTTTCCATCGAAGCGGTGTAGTTATCTTAAGATGTGCACTTTCTTGGACTTGTACAGGATGTATAACATATTGCAGACCAAAGTAAATATGTATACGAAGAAAGATTTTTGTCGTTTGTACTTAGAGATATCAGATGACGAAAATAAGTCAGTGAAGTGTTAATAGTATGTAATTACCTGGAGGCATAGTATATGACTGTCAGTGCCTCTGGTTTATTCCAGCCACTCGTTCTAAGTCACTAAGCCACCGAAAGAAATAGTTAATTAAACCAAAAAAGAGTTTTAACACCTTTTGCCTACAGTATGTTACATAGCCTGCATAAAACATCAATGTGTCCTTTTACTTATTCACTCACTCAAGATGCAACAGCTCGTTTGCATATTCGTTAAAATACAGAGTTTTATAATTAAATAATGTAGTTTCACCAAGTCATCAGGTATGTACAATTTTTAAGCAGCAACTTCAACCAAGAGCAATTTCGTATGAGCTCAGGGGCAGTAATTTGGTAATCTAGGAGCTGGCAGTGAATCAAGTAGCCACTAGGTGTTTCTTGAGTCACTATACATGTATGTTATTAGTCAAGTTTTATTCTGCAGCACCGCTGTGCTTTACTGCCGTGCTCATTTTGTTTAATATTTTATTTTCATCCTAAATGTTATTTGACCAAGATGGACTTTAAGATCCGTGAAATTGCTCCTGAGAATAAAAACACAAAACCACAGAATATCAAATAAATGATATTTTGTTACGTAAGTGTATTGCAATGACTGAATGATTACTGCTTAAGGGTAAGATTCTGCTTTTATATTAATATCGATTGTTGTGTGTCATATTAACGTCTATGAACCACCTGTTCTGTGGTCATAAACGTAAGCTGGCTAGTTGTCACAGTGCCATGCAACATGCACAAAGTAGTATGAGTATATAGAAGCATCATTTTGTATATAAGAAATTAATTGTTTTTGAAATAAACACGAGAGGAATTGGTCACTCACATTGATCCCCTATCTACGACACGAAATTGACAATTTTTATTTTTGTTTGTATTGCTTTGGAATCGCCGGAAAGTGCTATACAAAATATGCAATCTCACGAACGTATGATTGTTATTACGAAGATAATCAATAATTGCTTTGTATATTGCTTTTTACATTATTGCTTTAACCACAAAACTTTCAAACGACGGGTCTTTACGGTTTGATGTCGTTTATACTACAAATACAAGCTATAACAACTATTACGACGGCATAACAGTTTAATGGGTTTGTTACAGACAGATAATTGTAGGTTAGATCAATTCTGCATATTATATGATCAAAACTAGCAGCAACCTTCATTTGAAAGTATTTGGGTTTTCACCATAGAAATTGTCACGAACATTCAATTGACGAAATTGAGTATAAATATTTCTGTCCAGTATAATAGTTATAAGTCGAGGTGCACCGCTTATAATGAATTCGGGCTAAATATCCCCCGAATTGTCTGCCAGCGAACGCTCAATAAACTATATATATTTTTAAATAAATAACCCCTACGTCTACACGATTCTCGCACGCTACTGTACAAGTGTTTGTGAAGCTAGTCTTCCGCTGAGAGGAAGAAGAGGTGGGAAAAAATTGAGCCTAATTGAGTATTTAATTGATTGCTCCTCATAAAAACTTAACTCTCAAGACTAGATACCATGAAAGCCTTTCCTTGAGTCTAAATAAGTTCATCTAAAACCGCTCGTATGACTATGCTAAGAATGCAAAAAGTATTTCTTAAAAGTGATTCAGAACTGTCACCATTGTTTCAAGTATGTTTTGGACAACTTACATCGTATTGCCGACTAATAAATTTTGTCCCACCTCCATCATTTTTTCATGAACCAGTCATAGCTGACTTCTTTTCTATTATCTATTGGACTATGGAGCGACTCCACAAGATGAAAGAAGATTAAGTTACCGAATTTTGGAAATACCTAGATATTGTTAGATATAGGCTTCAAATATAGCAAACAATGTGCAGTTATTTTGGAGTAAAAGGAAGAGATACGCTATACAACGATACAGTGGAATGATGCTGTGAGTCTGTAATATATAATCTGTTATAAAAAGATATATTATAATTTTAAATCCTTACTTTTTCCAACAGTATAGTGCACTGCAGAAGAAAAACAGCATTTATTATCGCGTCACTGGCTAACACTACCCCATAGAGCTTAGCCGATTTAATATAGCAATGAGTAGTGCAGCGGACCAACTGTGAAACAATAATAATCCATTGTTTATTATTCTTAAGCAATGTCAACTCTTACAATTCTATTGGACATACTGCTATTCCTTCAATTCTGCTGGAGCAATGGTGAATGAGTGATGATTACGTAACACAGAAATTTAAGTTCCAGTTATCATAAAGGAGACTGGGAAGTTGAGAGGAAGGAAGTTAAACATGTCAAGCTATGCTAGCAGCCAAGTTGTGCTGTTAGACGAGGCATTTATGTAGAAGGTTCTTGGAAACCGCTCCAGTACTGCAGATTTACATGACTGTACTTAAGTGAATGATTTGAATGGATTAGGTGGAAGTAATGGAAGTCTGAACATTTAACAAATTGGAATGTTCCAGGAACATGCGGCTACCTGATAGGATACCTTTTTTTAAGTTGACCTCACGTTTTTGAGAGTTGAACAACAACAAAACACTACACCTCAAGGCTTTAGATGCATGCCTGTCATCAGTACATCATCAGTACTTGCTCAGTTGTGGACCCCAGGACAGATTGTTGTCTCTGGCAACGAGAGGGTGGATAAACTGCTGGTAGGTAAAAAAGTTTGTAGCCAGTCCATACGTCATGACCTTTGAATAAAAGCAGTGTATCTCCCAACCTTTTGGTGGGAGTTCACACTAGTCTACGCTGGCTGGTCAGGCATCTATCACTCACAAAAGTGATAGCAGGTAGAACATGGAACTCTGTTTCACTTGCTTGGAGCTCGGCAGATACATTGCGTGTCGCAACACTAAGGTTGAGATATGTGGGACGACGAAGTTTGAACGGGAATTGAATTAAATTCATCAGGAGGTCTAGTATATTCGTAAAAAGTGATTTCTTCTGGAGACCATGAAGGTGTTTAGTACTGGTTTTTTAGAGAGGGCAAAAAGGGTTAGAAGAGCTACTTGTTCGACTTCACCCCCTTCCTCCTGTACTATTATATACTACTACTGCTGAGTGCTATGTTTATGTTTAAGTATATTTTGCATACCGATTGTAGTAATCCACCATAAATATACTATGTTTAACCAAATTTAATCCACGTATGCCATTTATTTTACACAGCTAAGCCGTACATCATATGTTGAATAGCAAACCAATACTAATTATGTTAATATTAATTGAACAAGTTTCCGATTGGAAACAATTACATTTATTGTACAGCGCATTAGGCCATCCTTAAAATATGAAACTAATTATTATTAATGCACTATTGAAATTACATACGATCGAGGTATTGTTGATTTTGGCATGTGAGCGCGATTCATTAATTTACTGCTTGCAGCACAGAAATAGCGGAAATCGTATAACAATTCTAATTACAACCATTCATCGATCACGTCCTAATCATTATTCAGTGAAGTGATCCTCGCTGCAAAATTCCACTGCACCGTTGCTTTTGGAACTTAATCGCTTTCGACAATCAGAGCACACTAGGCCAGAATACCGAATTCCTGGACAAAACCCATAAAGCAAATATTTTATCTGAAGTATCAATTTCATGAATTGTTTGAGCTGTTTGATACGAATATATGACTGCAACGCTCTATAATGGGGCCCTTGCAGTGGTCGTAAATTTGGATTAAGAGTATGCTTAGAGGAAAGGAAAACGTATTTAAATGCTGTTTAGTACAAAACTTACACTCCTGCTGCTGATCAAATGCCGTTCAAATTTTGCTACCTGACTAAATAACGGGTGTTGACATCTATCGATATCGACAATCGGAGTACAATTATTGAATAGGTGCACACAAGCTCTAAACTCTGTTACCCGATACTTTAGACTGGCTTAACGTCTATTGGATGAGTATCACCTGATGAAGAAGTGCATCTCAGATTTAATATTTTAGTAGTGGACTTGCGAGTCAATACCGCCTTAGTAATATTTTTACTGCCAAAAAATGATGACTACTTTTGTGAACAAGAACAATTGGTTCAATATCTAAAAATTTACATCAAAAATGCTTGACCGAAACAAATGAATTTTTTCGTTTGTATATTGTTGAGCATAAATTATTAGTCGTTAGTAGCGGTACGAGCACCGAGTCCAGCCCTGTACGTATTCCGTCAAAACATGTCATCACTAGCCGAACATCTGTTTGCTGTTGACACGGTTGAAGATGACGGTCCAAAGTATCAGGTAACAGGGTATAGATGTAATTGTGAACCTCAAAAAGTGTGACGTTTACGTTAATCTTCTATTTTGATTTTGACTTGCTGACTCGGTTGTTGACGCTAATTCAAATTAAAGCATTCGTTCAAAATGACAGATGCTTAACTATAATGAAAATATTATGTGTGTCTAGTTTCAAAAAGTCAAATACTTCTATTTTATGACGCTTAATACGTTACACTTCATCTTTAGTCATACTTCAAACAAAAACAGTATTGTCCTGAGGTGATTTAAAGGGCACAACCCCATCAAAGGCAACCGGACGGTCTAGCCAGGAAGGTTGCTGGCCAAGAATTTCCTACTTGCCATTGTCAACTCAGGAAACACCTCCACATTATGTGGTAGATATGTCGAATGTATGAAAGCAAAGACGAAACTGTGGAACACGTCATATGTGAGTGCCCAGGGTTACCTTCTATTAGGGAGTGTGCGTTCGGCGAGTCTTCTTGGCCTACGCTGTCCTCATAAGGGAGATGTCCCCTACCGACTTTTCCACCCTTCTAAAATTGACAAGATGGACAATGACCACAGGAAACGACTGCCTGGTAGGATGCACAATGGACCAGTTGTGACCTAAGTGCGGTATGACCACTCACCCTCCCCACTTTACAGATACAGATGCAGATACGTTACACTGCAAAGTAATATTTTTTAGGTACAAGGTGCCTATTGCTGGCACAAACGTTTAGTACAGAGTATTTTGGATTCAATATTTTTTACACAATAACTTCTATAGTTGTTATTGCACTCTTACACAAGAAAGCAGTGCAATCTAAAACAATAGACGATAACACCTATATGCTCGATGCCTTTCAGTTCTTGTATGTATAATTTTAACAAAAAGAGTTTTGTTCCTGGGCATGCATGCTTCGAGTTTGGTATAGTCTCTGCAGTATTGCATGGTGACCAGCAGCAGTGGAAACTGTACATACATGTCCTACAATCGGTAGTGTTTGCGTTGCGCGACAAAAAAAAATTACAGTGCAGCAACAGTATCTGAAAATTTTTCGATACGGTTTAGAAATTAATTGACCCATTATTTATATAATTTTCAGAGATTTTGTCACGCAAAGAGTAATTTTGAATTACCGCACTGCGGACAACCCCGTAGGTGGCGCTCGTGAAGTGAGCAACACCTACGGATATCGCGGGTTCTATCTGTTGAATGGGCTTTGTTCTGCGAAAGAATTGATTTGTGATGTTTGCTACGTTCCTAGGTTGTTGTTCTGTGTCACTTGCCAAGAAAGTAAGGTTAGCGGGTGTCCAACACAAAAACAAAATGTTCAAAGGTCAAAATAATATTTAATATGCTATATTACCGGAATTTAGGCGAGATGAGAATGATTATGAATTATATGATTTGTTACAATCGAGGGTTCACACCTACCTATATAGTAAAGATCACTACAGTTCGTTCCTGGTCTCTAATCCTTATAACGGCTTATCATAAACATATCAACACCAAAGCCCTTACTGAAGAGCGTTTACAGCGCATTACCACTAAAACATCCAGAGTGAACTACGATACTAGAGATGGGGCCCATCTAACGCATGGAACAACCTTAACATTGCTAACTACCAGGTAAATGAAACGCTTAAATAATTCTTATACTTAAATCTTAACTATATGTATGTTTCAGATAGTCCTGAGGGCGAGTAGTCTGATCAATAGAACTTATGGACTAATGTCACCTGGATTCCACTAGTACTCCTTGGAGTCCATCAGGCTTAGAACGGTGAGTGATGGTTGGTGCGAAGCATGCACTAGGGTGCGAAGCATGAACTAGGGTGTGAGGGGTTTCATGCAAGCTGGGGGATGACTGGCATGCAATATGGTAGCAAGCAGGGTATGATGCTGGTGTAGCCTCTAGACGGCAAGCTCTGCGATGAGGTAAGAAGCCATGCAGCGTATCAAGCAGAGGTAGAATTAAGTGTATGAAATAAAAAGGCCTGCAGACAATAAACATGTATAAGCCGCCAGAATATTAGTAAAAGCGTGTATAGAGAAGAATAAAGGGCATTAAGCCTGTTATAAAGCATGGTGTATAGAGGTTATATACTGACCTTGGATGTGAGGTGGCCTTAAAGAATTTCCTTTGTGTAAAGAACTCAGCAGATTTCAGAATCCCAAAATTTGGTTGCCAACAGGCTAATAACCTACAAGTTCTTACACAGTTGGTTAATTTGTCCAGAAATAAATCCGCAAAATGCGTTAAACCAGCTTCCAGAAAAATTCCAACAAGGAGAAGAAAAAACCCTCCTTTTTCTCCAATTGGCGGAAAATCTATCAGTCATCAGTCATAATTGACTGCTGTCAACACTGTCGAGCAAGACAGATCGACAGGTGTCTGCCAAGGTAAATCCAACCTTACTTTCAACCAGGTTGAAAATGTAAACAAAACATTTCATCTAAGGTATGATATAAATAAGGGGATGCCATGTAAAATATGATGTAAATCTACCATCATTAAGACCAAGACAACTTCTAATGAACTTTTCTGTTTCAGGGAATGCAGGAAGGACTCTGCGACTACAGCGTAGATGTTCTACAGGTGTCACCGAAACATACTTATAACTCATTCCTAAGAACTATTTTATAGATGGTAACCTATTACATATGAGTTACAGATTTACAGACTACTAAATCATATTGTCCTTGTGAACGATGAAGACCCTAAATTTCATTCAGAGCTATAATATCTGGAATCATAAGGTCGGTAACCTAATATTACATACCCAATATCATTTCCAAACATACTGTAAGTGTGAACCTTCGAGAGTGTAACAACACCCTCCTTTCCAGGGAAGAGTTTTTATCTCTATGAGAAAAACTCTCTATCAAAAATTATTAAAATAAATGAGAAAACTATACAAAAAAAGATAAAACTAATCTGCTGTTGTTGGGTCATCAGGGGGATGAGCCTTAAGATCATGAGCAGACCATATACCTTTGGTTCGCCCTTGATCGTCGGTAAGTTCGTATGTCCAGGGGGAGACAATTCTGGTAATTTTGTATGGACCATCATACTTCAGACACAGCTTGGACGTGCGACCTTTAGCTGCATCAGACAGGAGGTAGTTTCTCTTCCAGACCTGTTGGTCCAGTTGGAAAACATCCGGTCTGTGACGCAGGTTATAGCGACGTCGACTCCTCTCATAGGCTTGGCGGAGGCAAACTTGAACATCCTTGAACACAACTTGTAAAGCATTATGGCGCTTTAGCGGATCAAAATCTGAAGCGTTTAGCTGGCGTTGGTCGTCTCCATGAAAGAGAACTTCTCTCCCAAAAATGATGAAGTTCGGGGTTAGATCAATCGACTCGTGCTTGGACGATCGCATTGCTGCACCAACCTGGGGTAACAGCTTAGCCCAGTCACGATTTTTGTCGTGAACATACGCGGTGAGCGCTGTTTTCAATACTCTGTGGCATCGTTCAACCGCATTAGCTTGGGGGTGGTAATTAGCTGTAAAGGAATGCTTAATGTGATATTTGTCCATGAGTCGGGCAAAGATCTTGTTCTTGAACTCCTTACCATTATCGGTAAGAGTTTTCGCAGGAACTCCAAATATCATGAAGACATGTTCTTCCAAAGTTCTGGAAATACATTCGGCTGTGGCTCTACGAAGAGGATAGAATAGCACAAACTTCGAGAATCCATCTAGCACAGATAGAATATAACAATATCCGTGGCTCGAACGTGGCAAAGGTCCGACAGTGTCTATATACAACATCTGCCAGGGCCTAGATAATGTGGGAGAAGCACTCAGCATTTGACCGATAGGAGGCTTTTGTTCCGGTTTCGTCTGAAGACATACCGAACACCGATTTATGTATCTAGAAACATCGGCGAGTGACTTGGGCCAGTAATATTTTTCGGCAATTCGAGCATGGGTCTTGTATATTCCCAAATGCCCACATGTTGGAGGATCATGGTTGGATTTTATAATCTCCATCCTATGCTCCTTAGGAATGACTTCCAGCCACATCTCTTGATCGTCAAAGAGATCTGGGTAACGACGATTTGAACGTTTGAACAGCTTCGATCCTTCAAGTCTCCACAATGGGTAAAGTACAGGATTCTGTTGTACTTTATCTACCATTGCCAGATACCACCTATCTGATGTATTCGCACCTAAATCGGGAGTAGTCGTTCGTTCATCAACAAGATCAACCATAGGCACCGCTCTAGAAAGTGCATCTGGGACCAAATGGTTTTTTCCCTTCCGATGAACAACGTCAAAGCTATACTGCTGCAGACGAACCGCCCACCTTGCGATTCGACCTACAGGGTCTTTTATATTATTTAGCCATTTTAAGCTGTAGTGGTCCGTCACTACAACAAAATGAGTGCCTTCGACATATGGTCGGAACTTTTCGATGGCATGAAGTACGGAAAGAGCTTCCTTTTCTGTCGTAGAATACCGTCTTTCATTTTTATTCAATGATCGACTTAAATATGCTATCACCACTTCATTTCCTTCATCATCAAGTTGAGTTAAACAGGCTCCTAACCCATAATTGCTGGCATCGCACTGGATGATGAAAGGCTTGGTGAAATCAGGGCGACTGAGAACAGGAGCAGAAACAAGCCGTTCCTTGAGTTGAAGGAAGGCATTTTCGCAGTCCATGGTCCATTCAAATTTTTGATTCTTTCGAAGCAGATTGCACAAAGGGGCTGTCAGAGTCGAGTACTCCGGCACAAACTTACGATAGTAAGAAGTGAGCCCTATAAATTGACGTACTTCTTTGACCGTCTTTGGAGGCTGAATATCGAGGATCGCCTTGATTTTTTCTGGATCTACGGTCAGTCCCGCGGGTCCTACCATGTATCCAAGATAACGCAATTCGGGCTTACAAAAATGGCACTTCTCTTTGTTGAGAGTGAGTCCAGCACTAACCAAGCGATCAAGTACCTTAGAAAGAATTTCTAAGTGCTTTTCATAGGTCGACGTACATATGATGATGTCGTCTAAGTACACAAATACATTGTCAGCTAGATCCATTCCTAGGACCGTGTCAATAAACCGTTGCCAAGTGGCTGGGGCATTGTGAAGGCCCATAGGCATACGTCTGAACTGGTAAAGACCTCGACCAGGGATGACAAAAGCTGTTAAGGGTTTTGACTCTTCCGATAAGGGAATTTGGAAGTAGGCTGACTTAATGTCTAAGGTAGTGAGAAAATGTGCGTCTCTTAGTTTATCCAAAATGGCGTTGACAAGAGGTAAGGGATATGCGTCTCTTGTGGTGACTTGATTCAGCTTCCTGAAATCTACCACAAATCGATACTTATTCTCGCCTTGTTTAATGAGAATAATAGGAGACGACCAGGGAGAGTTTGATGGTTCAACGACACCATTAGCAAGTAACTTGTCAAGCTCTTCATTAACTTGACGCTGCAAAACCGGAGAAAGCGGATAATACCTTTGGCGTATAGGCTGTGACTCGGTTTTGATAACATGCTGCACTCGATCCGTACAACCTAACTTGGTTCCCATACGATCAAAAGCCTTGTCCACCACTGCAAACAACTGACTTCTCTGTTCTTCAGTTAAATGATCTAAATCTGAAATCCCCATAATATGGACATCATCAACCTGAGGTACCCGAAAAGACCAAACGTCTGAAAAGAGATCTGGAACAATTTTCCAACGTTTCCAGAAATCTACTCCTAAGATTAACTTATGAGGTAGAGAGGGGATAACTAAAATTTCCATAACTTTAACCTTATCTAATAACTGCACTGGAACACATATTGAACCTAAAACTAAACAAGGTTGACCATTAGCCACAAAACAAGATTCTACACGAGAAACTTCTAGCTTACACACATGCTTCAGTAGATTCCATCCTGGACCCCCTAAAATAGTACGGTTAGCCCCAGAATCTAATAAGGATAAAATGCTTACACCGAAAATCTGAATTTGGAGATAAGGTCGTTCGTCTCCCTTCGCATGAGCGATTACGTAGTCGAGTATGGCTGTTTGCGGAGGCGCTTCCAGACTACAGCCTACGTCCGGCTCCTTTGTCCATTTTTTTGACAATTTGGACAACGGGGATACGTTACATCCTCTTTTCCGCACTTGAAGCAGAATTTTCTTCGAGGCTCCGGGCATCTTTTAAATTTATGCTCCCGACAACCACAATTCCAACACTGAGACCCAGTTGTTACAGCTTCAATATGTGTCGAAGAGACAGGCGGGGAAGGAGGTATAGAAGAAACCATCGCCTTGGTATTTGCATGAAAGTGCACTCCATCAGGCTTTCGATATCGAAGCTCTGGCTCTACAAGACCTCGAATGTTTGTTGGAGGAGGCTGATACTTTTGGGCTCTTAGTTGAGTTTCCTCTATGGACCTAGCTACATCCATCAGCTGTGAAACCGTAGTACAAGGATGTAGAGCTAGTTGAGTCTGTATATAGGGTAAAAAGTTACGCTGGATGATGCTGATCATCTGAAGTTCATCCACAGGTTGAGACAACTTGCGAAACAGGCTCTTCATCACCACCACAAAATTAACGACGCTCTCCTGCGCTCCTTGCGTCCTATGACGAATTTCATCCCATAAGGAGTATTCGTAATCAAAGGGCTGAAATGTGCGCCTTAGTTGCGTACACAGTTCGTCCCACGAGGAAAAACTACAAGTTCTGTACCAGAGCAAGGCTTCTTGCGTAAAAAGCTCAGCAGCTGACTGCAACAAACGTTCCTTGGAAACCCCTCTGGAAACCCTTAGTTCCTCTATCCTTTCAAGAAACTCTGTGACACTACCACGACCACTAAAACGAACATTCCATCTGAAAATGTCTGGGTTACATTTTGAAATGCAGGAATAGGCTGACGGTGCAGTTGCGGAAGTATGATAGGGAGAGTTATGCTCTTTGGGTAGAACGACGGTGCTATTAGCAACAGGATTGGCAACTTGTCCATCGCCAACCGACTGAGGATATGACGGATGAACATATACACGAGGAAACAGATTACTCGAATTCTCTCTTTCCCTTTGAGTGTGTCGGAGGAAACCTGCATTACCGACTGACTCGGAGGAATAAGCAGCCTGTGACATGTAATCAGGCCACTTTACCTGTCGTCCTTGAGTAGCCACCAACGTGCCTTTCTCTTTCGCGTTCTCCTTAGTTCCTAAATCCAAATCCCTAAACCCTTTCCTACACTCATCAATTGAAGCTGGAATATCCACCAGATCAAATGACACCGCATTTTGTTGTTCTACCTGATGCACAACCTCTGGTAATAGTTCAATAGGTGCGTCCAATAAAGATGCGTGTTCTTGCTCGTGAGTCTGAGATCTTTCAGCATCTATTTCTACCGTGTCCTGATAAACCAATTTGAGTTCACCCATGAGCTCTGTTGCGTGTGATACCATCGAAGACCTACGTGCTTCTAAGTCTGGAGTGACCTCTAATCGTGATAACCTTTCCAAAACGTGAATCAAGCGACTCGAAATCCTTCGAAATTCATTATCTCGGTTATCGCGATCAAAATGAGCAATAGACCTCTTAAGATCATCAAGCTTGCTCTCACAAATCTGTAATTCCGGACCTGGAGGAAAAGTACATGTCCTTGGGGGTTGAGCTATATTTAAACGCTCTGCTCTAACTGCTTCGTAAAGTAAGGTTCTTTTAACACCTACAGTGTTTCCTATGGGAAGTCCCCTAATCTGTAATTCATATGTGAGCTCGTCACCTAGCAATCTGTTAACTTCCATATTGAAACAATGTATACAAACCCCACCCCTTCCTACAAGGAAAAAGAAAACAGCGAAAAATTACCAACAAAATCAAGCAATATCTCGCACAAATGCGGAAGCGTATGGCTACTCTGTAAAAAAATGTAATATACCTGCAAATAAAGTGTATATATATTTATGTCACTGTCTTATTTCTTGCAACCCTAATCACTTTGAAATACTAAGAGTGTATGGACACCTTTATTAACTCAAAAGTTACAAATGCATAGCACAACGAATCTGTTGGGTGGTAGATTTATGTTGAAACATCTAACAAACTGTAAAAAAAATGGCCGCCAATTTTTTTCCTACCCTTCAACAAATAAAAAAAAACGGGTGTCAAGATTTCTCCTACCCCTAAACAAATAAAATCGTTGGGCGCTACTTTTTTGCTACCCATCAACAAA
Organism: Callosobruchus maculatus; assembly: GCA_951848785.1. Taxonomy (NCBI): domain Eukaryota; kingdom Metazoa; phylum Arthropoda; class Insecta; order Coleoptera; family Chrysomelidae; genus Callosobruchus; species Callosobruchus maculatus. Next base: position 2,809,699 of record CATOUR010000032.1, read on the forward strand.
TAAATACGTTGGGCGCCACTTTTTTGCTACCCATCAACAAATAAACACGTTGGGCGCCACTTTTTTGGTACCCATCAACAAATAAACACGTTGGGCGCCACTTTTTTGTCACGCAAAGAGTAATTTTGAATTACCGCACTGCGGACAACCCCGTAGGTGGCGCTCGTGAAGTGAGCAACACCTACGGATATCGCGGGTTCTATCTGTTGAATGGGCTTTGTTCTGCGAAAGAATTGATTTGTGATGTTTGCTACGTTCCTAGGTTGTTGTTCTGTGTCACTTGCCAAGAAAGTAAGGTTAGCGGGTGTCCAACACAAAAACAAAATGTTCAAAGGTCAAAATAATATTTAATATGCTATATTACCGGAATTTAGGCGAGATGAGAATGATTATGAATTATATGATTTGTTACAATCGAGGGTTCACACCTACCTATATAGTAAAGATCACTACAGTTCGTTCCTGGTCTCTAATCCTTATAACGGCTTATCATAAACATATCAACACCAAAGCCCTTACTGAAGAGCGTTTACAGCGCATTACCACTAAAACATCCAGAGTGAACTACGATACTAGAGATGGGGCCCATCTAACGCATGGAACAACCTTAACATTGCTAACTACCAGGTAAATGAAACGCTTAAATAATTCTTATACTTAAATCTTAACTATATGTATGTTTCAGATAGTCCTGAGGGCGAGTAGTCTGATCAATAGAACTTATGGACTAATGTCACCTGGATTCCACTAGTACTCCTTGGAGTCCATCAGGCTTAGAACGGTGAGTGATGGTTGGTGCGAAGCATGCACTAGGGTGCGAAGCATGAACTAGGGTGTGAGGGGTTTCATGCAAGCTGGGGGATGACTGGCATGCAATATGGTAGCAAGCAGGGTATGATGCTGGTGTAGCCTCTAGACGGCAAGCTCTGCGATGAGGTAAGAAGCCATGCAGCGTATCAAGCAGAGGTAGAATTAAGTGTATGAAATAAAAAGGCCTGCAGACAATAAACATGTATAAGCCGCCAGAATATTAGTAAAAGCGTGTATAGAGAAGAATAAAGGGCATTAAGCCTGTTATAAAGCATGGTGTATAGAGGTTATATACTGACCTTGGATGTGAGGTGGCCTTAAAGAATTTCCTTTGTGTAAAGAACTCAGCAGATTTCAGAATCCCAAAATTTGGTTGCCAACAGGCTAATAACCTACAAGTTCTTACACAGTTGGTTAATTTGTCCAGAAATAAATCCGCAAAATGCGTTAAACCAGCTTCCAGAAAAATTCCAACAAGGAGAAGAAAAAACCCTCCTTTTTCTCCAATTGGCGGAAAATCTATCAGTCATCAGTCATAATTGACTGCTGTCAACACTGTCGAGCAAGACAGATCGACAGGTGTCTGCCAAGGTAAATCCAACCTTACTTTCAACCAGGTTGAAAATGTAAACAAAACATTTCATCTAAGGTATGATATAAATAAGGGGATGCCATGTAAAATATGATGTAAATCTACCATCATTAAGACCAAGACAACTTCTAATGAACTTTTCTGTTTCAGGGAATGCAGGAAGGACTCTGCGACTACAGCGTAGATGTTCTACAGGTGTCACCGAAACATACTTATAACTCATTCCTAAGAACTATTTTATAGATGGTAACCTATTACATATGAGTTACAGATTTACAGACTACTAAATCATATTGTCCTTGTGAACGATGAAGACCCTAAATTTCATTCAGAGCTATAATATCTGGAATCATAAGGTCGGTAACCTAATATTACATACCCAATATCATTTCCAAACATACTGTAAGTGTGAACCTTCGAGAGTGTAACAATTTGTCCAGTTCTTTTGGATTCTAGCTCACTGGTGTGTCTGTCCGAACGTTAGAAACTGCTTTAGCTGAGTCGTTAAACATTCACTAGAATGTTATCATATAAGAAATCCATGTATAAGTGTAGAGAGCAACAAACAGATATGACTCTCAAGAAGTAGGAGGAATATAAATAGAATAAACAAAAGAAGTTGCAGAAAACTCAATCAACACCATTTAGAGAAAAACAAGATCTGAAGATATAGCATGTCAGAAAGAAGAAATGACTAGACAGGATGAGGGGTTTCTGTTCATGAAACCAGTATGAAGTTGTGTAAATATAGAAGCTTAGAAGAACGTCAGCTTCAGCTCTAAGGTTATTTTCATCAGAAATCAGCTAGTAGGAAAGGAAGGGTTAAAATTTTATTAGAATTTTAAATTTTGGGACTTATATAGTATACATTTATATACAGAGTGAATCTCAATTATCTCGGAAACGGATTGCGCGATTTTAATGAATTTTTGGATCTGGGGCTTTACAATGTGGCCAGTCTTATGGTGATACTTACAATGTTATCATATCAACCGTTTTTCCAGAAATATAATCAAGTTTGTTATTTCAAATATGTATATGTATATTTTATCGAAATCTTTGAAAAATACTAATTATCTTTTGTATAATACTTCTTATGCCTAAAGTCATAATGGAGTTACACCTAAATTTAGGACATGCAAGAATAACAACTTTGACGTTTCAATAAAGTGTCATTGTTACTGTTGATTGAAAGTCATAATGGATTATTAATCTGAAAAGCAACATTATGCTCTTTAGGTTAATGTCGTATTTCAACTAAGATGGATGTAATATGAATTTAAAAAATAAAAGAATATACAGGGTGATCCGTTTGAAATAAAGAAGTTCATTATATTTTCATAAAAAAGAAGATATGACAACAATGTAAATGCTGCCATAAGATCGACCGTATTTCAAAAATCTTGTACCCCAGAATTCAGAGAAGTCCTGCAATCCGTTTCCGAGATAATTGAGGCGTTCCATACCTATGAATCACTCTGTATATGTACGTGTAGTATGTATGTCCTTCACGAATGCATTAGTTCTACCAAAAGAATACAACAGTATAGAAATGACTGGAATGACTGAAGAGAAATGGCAGAAGAAGGGAGTTAGTGATATATACGCATCCGTGTTATTCAATTCCTGGAATCAACAACGGATAAAACCTATATAAAAATCGTTGCTCGTACGTCGTTGTTTCGCCTTCTTATACTAAGGCACAATTTTAAGAATCATTTGAGGGAGTTTTCTTGTGGAGTCGCTCATTATCTGGCCCGGTACTACAAAGATTATTTTATATTTCTTCGTCACCTATCGATTAGCTGCTTTGTGATATTTGTTCCAGAAAAATATAACACGAAAGTGAAAAGTTAGAGAAATCCTCTATCAGTTTGTCAATCAAAACTGTTATTATAAACCGTGCAGTTATATAATCTGGACTATCCACTGCTATAAGATCTTAAGGTCCATCCATTTCCAGTCGGGTTAAGAAACCTTACCTCCTGTTGGTTCTAGTGTTGAGGAAATACGACTTGAGCTTCAGAATTGAAACCATTTTTTAGTTGAAAGACATCATTTACAACCAGAATTTTATCACACGGAAAATAGCATATTAGATTATTATTTCGTTTAATCTACGATGTTACTGGTTTTCAGCAGATCATTGGTGTACATAGGGTAAAAGTCTATTTTCAGAAAACCCATACTTTTCCTAGCCTATAAGCGAATAGTAAAGACGTAACCAAAAAAATTATATCTGTAAATGGAGCTCGTGTCCAAGGTAAAATGATTTCTGGAGTCACCGTCATTTTCTTGTACAAGTACGACACCACTACCTGTCGATTCTTACATCTTTAGGCCTTTTAGGAGATAACCGAAAACTGAAAGTGATAGTTCCCATCGCCGTCAAATGTCATTGAAGTTGACTCCATCAGAGGATTAACAATCAAAACTTATCCTATTCAAGGTCTTGCGAACTGTCATAGGTAGACCCCTATCGATTTAGTATGAATAAAAGCCATACTCATTCAATAGCGAACCTCAGTAAGGCATGCGCTACTCGCTGTAATGTCCATGACACTATTGTTGATGATATTAATGCCTTGCTCATGAAAAAATGTTTAAATCTTTGATTTTATGAATTCCGGATTTTATTTTCTGTGAGGGGTCAAAGGGAATCCGTTTTGGAACTCGAATCCAAAGCTGAATGCTCTGTATTTTTCGATAGAATTCAATTATTGTTAGAGGAACTTTTGTGTGGCGACTATATTTTCAGGTACCATTTGCATTCAATGGGGGCAATTGTTTTTTAACAGCAGACCGCGTAGGCAGAACCTAAATACCAGAGTACCACGACTGCTGTAAAAAGGTTATGTTAGGGGAAGCTTGTCAATGCGCGACTTGAATAGGCGAGCGCCCGCAGACCCAAGAAATACATCTCCTGGTAGTCCATTCCAAGCCTTGTACATCCTGGGAATAAATATGCGATTCTTTTTGTATGAAGAACCAACGCCTTAGGATGAGATGCAGCGTTCACGTGGTTGCAGCTCATAGGAGCTGTGCGCGGCGAAACTATAGAGGATAGCTCAGAGGAGCAGACTCCGTTTAAATATACATAGATAGAAGAGTGAGAGACCATCAACCACACATCGGTGAGACAGTGGCTGGAGGTGGCGCGTTGAGACCGGGTCACCAATTAGTAGAATTGCCGTTCTCTGGATGGCATCTAGTATAGACAGGTTAATAGGGGCAGCAATACTCCAGACCAGGTTAGATGGCGAGATGTACTTAAAGCGATGCAAATAAAATAGATTCAGCGGATGCAGTGGACCTAAGAGTTTTTAAATGGAAGTCCGTGTAATAGTTAGACCATTTGAAGTTGTGATACCATGCTTCCCCTATGAGGACAAAGTTATTCAACAGACTTCACAACAACAAGGTTTCAAATCAATTTTATTACACTAGTGATAATCTGTATGCTCATTTGGACACTTCTTTATGTTCTGGAGGTCTTTCATCTAATCTAATCTTTCATCTAATTAGTGTTACATAATGTGAAACAGAATACCACAAAACAGACGATCAACAGCGAATACTGTTCTAATGACTAGATTCACACTCGTATCTTCTGCACTCGGGCCTTATTGCACATTGACCCCTTTTACAGATACTAATCGGGGATAACTTATCGCGACCCATCAGACTAGTTATAAGCATAATTACGAATATTTCCTACTGTACAACTAACACCTTAAGTAAGTAATTTATTCGAGTACCAGCGACCAAGATTATCCCCGGTTGTCGATGTACTTTTTTTTAAATATATTAATAAATATTTTTAGATATATTTACTTGTAAAAATACTGCCAAAAACTATGCTTCGTTGATCTTTATCATTTACTATACAATTGAATACTCCACATTAGCCTAGTAGAAAATTAAAATATTTGGTTCTATACTTACATACTTCAGGGTGAATATAGATGTATTGTGAATTTACGTTGATAGTTTCAAATATAATTGACGAACGCAACTCCGATTATATATAAACTGAATTTTATGTCAGACTATAGTAAGTTATGCTGCAACCTCGAACTGCCATGTTGACCTATTAGAAAGGTCTAAATATCCAGTGGAGCGCAGCTGTCACATGTTCTGTTATTTCAAGCTACAATTTGCTCAGTTTAACTGAGTTGTAAGCAAATCAATCAATCCTAATTTATATTAGACACACTGTTGTTCAAATAACTATTAGCTAAATGAACATGTGAAATGTATGACGGTATGTAAATGTCAAATACATTAACTGTCTGACATCAGAAATAATTCTGTAAATTGACAATACATCTGGTAGCATCTCCACCCCGCAAAACGTTGAATAATTTAAAAATAAATTATAATTGACTAGAAAATGGGACTAGGGTTGGCGGAACTGTCGGGACTAGACTTGAAACGGCTTTTCGTGTAATTACTTTATACTTAATCTAATTAAATGCTCTGTAATACTAAGTATATTTTGTATAAAGTTTTCGTTGTTGCGAAACGCGTTGCCTTCTTTCGTTTAGCATGAAACTGTTGAAAATTAGAGGAAACGGTGAGATACCAGGAGCGGGAAGACCGAGCGATGAAGTAAGTTTTTGATACTTTGTTAAAGCTGCTACAGTTAATTCATTGTTACCCAATGCCTGCGAATTATGTTCTCCGGAAAATTAGCTGCTTTCAGGTTTCCTTACCAATAAATGAAATTCACTAAAAACTATGCCACCGTGCGTCGTTTCTATACTCAAATTGGCAAAATCATATTTACTTTAGATAATATTGAGTGAAGCTTGATCAACTCAGTACCGAAATGAAATATACGTATAATGGGTGAGTCCCAGTTTACAAAGGTAATAGTTATGTTCTGTTATCAATTTTCTGATAGGTTGAAACTGGATTGAGGCTTTCTTAAAAGCGCATGTCTAGTCTGATTTCAAACGGTTTGGAATCATCCGCTGTTAGAACACCCTGTTCGCATGTGAATCTATATTTGATGTTCGACAGCATGCTTTGTGGTTGGCATTTTCTATTTTGCCTCCTTTGTCACTGTTACATAACGTGACCAATTGCTGGATTTTCGTAACAAGACAAAAACTGGTAGAAAGAAAAATAAAAAAAATGTGAGTGTTCATGACAGTAACACAGTATATCCCTTCATCATCTGTGGAATCAAAGTCATTTATGCAATCTGAATCTGAGGTAAAGCTGCAAAATTCCGAAGTAATTGTTGTAACAAGATTTAAAAATATACAATCGAGCCCTATTATCTAACCAGATGATGAGATAGAATAATAAATAATAACTAAATTTACTTGAATCAGAAAGAATTACTTTCATAACCTTAACTTTGAAACACAGAAGAAAAATCAGCCATTTACGCATGTTTCCACCGAATCCTGAGTACTGTTTTGACCGTTCAAAACCAGTCCTTAAACTACAAATTGTTGTTGTTCGAATGCACAACGGATGATTCCAAACTAGAATTTATCTTGCTTTAACATGATTTCGTCATTGCGCACACTCAAACCATTTCAAACCGTTGGAAATCTGATGCTAGCACACAATCAATATTGGTTCATTTGACCATTTGACCTCAGATCTCAATTATGATTGGTTTGTCTCAGTATCGTACCATCAAATCGCTCAAGAGACGGGTGCGTTTTAGTTTTATTTGGCATCATACAGTGCATAACAAACTCTCTTATTATTCCAACAGTGCAGTCCATATAGCTACTGTTAAATTTTGGTGATTTCGCCACAGAAAAATGACGAGGATTCAGCACTTTATTATCTCAGAACAATTTTTACCGTTGTTTTCTAACCCGAATAAGCAGCTAATTCTCGCAAAACAAAATATGCATGAGTTTCACCGCTTGGCATTATCGTTCTTTATATCGTCGTGAAATAATGTTAAGGTCGCTTTCTTCCAGAAGCACTGAAATATGGATTTTTGGAGAAATACGAAATCGCTTATCACTTTGCTTTGGAAGAGACTAGATCTATTATTATTCCATTTTTGACGGCCAACAGGGCTAAGGACTATTATAGCATGATTTCATTGTGATAGATCATCTTGATTCCGAACCAACATACAGACAGTTGCATAGTAAAGGTTGATCAGCCATGAACTGTTAAAATTCAACCCTCTGTCCAGCCAGAAAGTGAGAAAAACAGTGTTAACTACTGAAAAGTCTAAGTGCGGTACGATAAGCACTGAAGGTAATGGGTAATTCGTTTAGATCTTTCCTCTCTTTTTTGACAGATTGCTAGTGACTGTTATTATACATTTTACATGTTATCGTTATTTAGTATTATTTAAAATTCATCATAAAAGGACGCACACCGTAACAACATTTTTATATTTAACATAACAGCAGTGCACTAAATTAGCATTCGCTGCAAAAAGTTTTCCAGTACTTCGAGAAAATGGTGTGCATCATCAACTTTCTGCCAATACCATCAGTAAATGAGTCTGTCAGTGTCCTTATAGGATAACATGTGATCCAGTGGACTAAGTGCGGCCCATACTGAGGGGAAGAATGCGGTTGTAAGGGAGCGTCTGGCTGTGTCCTTAAGCAACTAAGTCAGGGCCGACATCAACATTTGTGCATATCATATTCGACAACCTGGCCAACTTTACTGAAGGATTGTAGTTCGAATGCTTACAAAATCAAGTCCAATCCAAAGAGGCTAGTGGGATCATCGGACCATATTTCTTTGACAATGAGACCGGGCAGAAAAACTGCCAATAATATTGCATTATGGTTACGGACTTTATGTTGCCTGAAACCCTTGATGGTCTGCGACTTCTGGCTACTCAACACGAGATCATTTTGTTTGGTGAACACATAGTCATGCATCATGGGCCAGCCAAATGGCTGTCATGCGAAGACTGACCCTTTGACTGTTTTCTTTGGGGTCGTGTAAATTTCTTTGTCGATTAGCCAGATTCATAACACGCAAGCCAATATTATTCACCTAATTGAACAGACATCGGTTGCAGTCCTCCTGTAAAGGTTGATCCATAATAAATTGACCTTACCGAGAGAATCCCTACGGCGTCCTTGCAGCCAGCATTTAAACGAAATTATTTAAAAAAAAAATAATGTAATTCAGATCTTTCTCTAAAATTTAAAATGTCTAAGCGAATCACCACTATAAGCATTTTATGTTAGGCAGAAGAAACAACTAAATGTATCCTCGATGCAAGTACAGTGGAAATAAAAATTTTATTATTACGAAGGGCTAAACAGTTGAAAGCAATACAGTTATATATCTAAAACTTCATTTTATAGATTATACGAGCTCACAGTTCTGTCTTGAAATTTATAAAGGATGGCATTGGGTGTGTTGCTTTTGGAACAAAGATCATATTATGTTTGGGTCTTTCAAATTAATGATCTATGTGCAGAAATCTATGACTCATCCAAGGCAAAATCTTTTATCCAAAAATCCATTTCCAGTGACAAATTGGAGTTGAAGTAAAGCGCACCTTTTCTATTTTTTCTATTTACAAATACAATCCCTTGGCGATGTTGTTTCCTAAAAGGTACATCTTACATCCTAGGACCTAAATTAGTGGACGTGTTGCGATGTGTTATCTCTTTTGGATGGGAGAATATTTACAAGGGGGGTCAGTTCGCTGCTTCGGATAGATCACTGCAGGTGCTGCTAATCTATAATATCCGTTACGTGACCGGATTACTAAGGTGACGTGTACGACAGGCATTTACAGCCATGGAAAATTCCAGGAATCAAGTTTAAGTAGATTTTACGCATTTTGAAATCTGATACCATTTTTACGGTACCCAGTTAAGGATATGCTTCCAGATAACAAGCTTTTTTGCATGATCATCAGATTTCAGATAATACAAGAAAACTAACAACTGGATTTCCACGAAATCTTCTTAGAAGTAAATTTCTCTGCCGACCAGTCAAGGAATGCGATGTAGGTAAGACTAGAAAGCTGACTAGATGAGAGCCGATAGATAAAATATACAATGGACTTTAAAAGTTCAAATAAAGTTTAACTGGTACTACCCTATAGAAGGCTCTTCATTATGGACCATTATATGGTACGTCAGGATGTTGATGAGATGACTTGCTTTATAAGCTCAAAAACAAAAGACGAAGCTCTTTTTTTCTGGATACCATGTCGAATAGCGTGCCAGTACAGGCTTCGACTATTTAAATTCTGTGCTTGCTTTATTTTGACACGGATACTCTTGTTTATTCTATGACTATAGTTTTTGTAGCAAAATAGCAGCTCTGTAGAATAATAGTTGTAGTTCCCTAGCAGATTGCAACTAAAACAGGTATATAGTTTCGGCTAAATGTGATGCGTTTTACTATTTTCCTGGCCAAAATTGACATAGGACAAACTGATTCGCCGAGTTCGATTATCAAAATGCATGAGTTTTACTCCATAAGGGCATGTAATGTAGCCAAATATTCTAGACAAGTTTGGCTGGACGACTGCAATCATTTCGATAAAAGCATTTCACTCATCAAAATAATAATGTAAGATATAATGATGTGATAAGAAGAACTAGTGTTGTAGGTAGTACCAGTATTTCATTGCGTAAAATACGTATTCATAAATTAGTACGGTAGTATAGCAGGTAAAAATATTTTACACTACGCGTTTAAGGAACATAGTGGAATTCTAAATTCGACAGATATTCGGATCACATCCGGAATCCTGAATTTAGATCTAGAGCTAGATCATAGGCTAAAAAACTATTATAGTTGGGATTTTGATAAAACTTTTAAAAACAGTTGTGGTTGACATTTCTTTTGATCTGTTTTCCAACTTGCTATCAGGGTATACACAAGTTACATAGTGTCTTCGTTGGTGTATACTAGGTACAATGTTAGTTGCTTGGAGGCAAGTCTGCTGCCACAGTCGTGCAATAAAGTACGTTTACGATCACAGATTGCTGACTATATATGTTTATATATGTCACAAATACAAAAGGGCCCAAGAACCACTCACTACTTTTACCACTAGTCATACAGGTATTGCGACATACTTCCTAATAAGGTGGATGTAACGTTCCTTTTATTTGATATCTCTATATACCGTGATAGTAAGATGTCGTATTTTATAAATCTAATATCTTTGGAACAAGTAACCTTATTCTATATAAAAATATCTAACAAAATACGTTTTTCTTTAACTTTCACATGAAAAACATCAACATTCGTGCATCATATACAGATGTTGACATGGAAGCTAATAGAAGAGGATAACTTTATAATAGCAGGTTGATTCAGCAATCATGATGGAGGACAACCAAACAAGGATAAATACTAAAATGATGTTTTACAACAGAATAAACTTTCTGCTATGTTACCATTCCATCATCTTCAAGTTGTCTCAGATATCTTAATAACAATTTAGTCATGCTTAAATCGTTCTAATTTATTCATCCATCATCTTCCATGTCACTCTAATTAAACCTACCCTGCGTACACCCTTACAGGCAACGGAGTAGCAATGGTGATCTCAGGTACCACCTTTTCGTCTTCAGAGAGTGATGGTGCTACCACCATCTCCTCCTTCAGACAAGCCGACTCCAAGTGCTTGTTGAGGTACGATTTGAGTGCAAAGGTTTTGTGGCACCTGGGGCACTCAAAATTCTTGTCTGCTGAGTGCGTCTGCATATGGGCGCGAAGGTTTGATCTGGAAAAAAAGCATACCTGGATATCTGGAACTCTCGGGGTCAGGATAGTATCGACGTAGGACATTCGGTAAATATAAGTATTGCTCTGGGATCATCTAGGTCTAACTTGATCAGTGATGATGCTAGATTTTAAAGCAACCAATTAACGAGTGTTCTGGGAGATCTAGGACTGATACCGGGTGGCTATATTTTGTAAATTTTTCTAGTCATAAATAAAGAAGATGCACACACAGAATTGCAAGCGATACTAAAAATATTATACGTAGTGTTAGAACTTAATTATTATGTTATATCTTCCACAGTATTGGGGATGTTGTCCTGAATTTTGCAATTTTTTGGTCTTACCTCACACAGAAGAAAATGTGTTTTCAATCAATTGTCAGCATTTTGATGCATTTCCGTTGCTTCAAATTTATTTACAGTCCGTGTCATTCAAACAATATATTGTGTGTGTTGTGACCTGTTCCGGTGTCCTTTGTATATTTTATGAAGAAATCGTCAGGCAGATTGTATAACCGATAATATATACTGCGTGACTTAAAAATTCTAACACCCAGTATAAGCCCAGATATATTTATCATTTTTGTTCCAATTTATCTCCAAATACCAGGCTATTTTGGCATTTAACAAAAAATGGAGTAGAATGTATTAATTTTGTTGTTGTTGAATTTACGAAGGCAAATTTAGTTTTATTGCTTATGTGGGATGCAAAACATTGTTTAGCAATGGCTCCCATAAGGAGACGCGCAGTGTATAGTCAATTAACTGAATCTGTACGAGGTAGGATAGTGGGTCTACGCGAGGCTGGGATATCCTTCCGGGAAATTGGAAACAGAATTGGCCGGAATGCTACAACAGTGATGTTGGCGGGACTGGTCTGTAGATCATGGCCATACACGTCGTAGGGGCACTGGCACTTCAAGGAGAACCACTGACCGTGAAGAACGCCTCTTAAGATTTACTGCCCTAAGAGACCGTTTCATTTGAACCAGCGCAAACGGACATGCGTGGAGAGTAGGCTACGGCTCGATACTTAAGCTTGAGAACAATTTATCGAAGAACTGGGGCTTATGGGCTACTGTCATACCGTCCTCGGCTGGAATTACCACCATTGACCAATAGATATAGACAGCTACGACTCACATGGTGTCAAGAACGGGCTAATTGGAATCAGTAGTGGGATCATGTCGTTTCCAGTGACGAGTCACGTTTCTGTTTGTGGGCTCATGACGGTCGCAGAAGAGTCAGGCGAAGACGTGGAGAAAGGCTCCAACTTGACTGCTCTTACTAGAGGCGTGATGGTATGGGGTGCTATAACAATTGGAATCAGTCAACTCTAGTATTTTTAGATAGAAACATGACCGCCCAGTCCTACATTAATAACGTGCTACAACTTGTTACGTCGCCATATCTTCAGCAACTGCAAAACTCAATATTTTGGCAGGACAATGCCAGATCACATACCGCTGCAGTTGCCAGAGACTTTCTCTGGAAGCCAATGTGACCACCCTTCCATGGCCCGCAAGGTTACCTGACTTATCGCCCATTGAACGTGCATTGGATATGATGGGTTTCTACCTAGACTGGGTCGATCGTAAGTTGTTATGTTGAATGTAGACCGACTCCGTGACGAGATTAGATTAGCCTGGGACAGCATACCTCAGGCAGATGTCGAACATCTCATTTGCAGCATGCCACGAAGCGTTGCAGAGTGTCAAAACATAGATGGAGGCGCAACTCACTACTGATTTTTTGAGAATACCTTTTAATAAATTTGTTTCGTAATCCCGTCGATTATTTTTACTGTTCATCCAAAGACATTCTCCAAATATTGATAAAATATATTAACATTTACTGGGTGTTGCAATTTCTATGTCACACAGTATATTTTGAAATTTGGTGATAACCGATTTAATGAGGCCGTTGCCATATTGGGATTTCCCTCATCTTCAGACAGTTAATTTTAAACTCAAAAATGAATTTATAAGAAGGCAATTCATTTAGTAGATGCGACAGAGTCGCAACGTTTTGTAAAAAAATAATGTTTTCCACATTTCGAAAGATTTGATTTGTAATTTGTAAGTAATATGCTAATGTCGGGATTCAATTTGCAGTGACCACTTTCAAAAATGTTTTGATTACCTAACTATAGGATGTAGTATAACGTATATAAATTCGGGTACAAAAAACAACTTCGTTAGGATATCAAATATGTATTTATGAAAAAGTAGGAAGCACTACTAATAAGAGTCTTCCACTGATTTTATCTCATTCATCTGTTGTGTTAATTATAGCTTCAAGTATGTACACAAGTTCAGTTTGAAACGAAAGTATTTTGGAATCAATTATAAAACATGGTTTTGATTCAATGAGTCACTCATTGCTATTGAGTGAGAATGTGAGTTTTTTTATGAAACTACATATTTTGATGTGCGCAGATTCATTATTAGCGGTCCTAAAACTCCTCAATATGAAATATAGTGCACAACTGCACAGTTATTACCTACAAATAAATGCTCCGAAATATAATGATGAAACTCACCTGTCAGCAAAGGCTTTTCCGCAGTGTGCGCAACCATAAGGTTTCTCGCCCGTGTGTGACCTCAGATGACCTTGAAGTAGCCACGGCCTTGAGAACTGCTTGCCGCAAACGCCGCATCGATGTGCTAGCTTATGCGTCAGTACGTGCATCGCTAGGGCAGGCATGCTGACGTATGCTTTGCCGCACGTTATGCACTTTTTAGCCGCCTGCAAAAAAAACAGAAATCAGGGAGGCGGCCTGGTGCGGAAGTGAATGTACTTTGTTCCTCTGTAATGGCAGCGACAGATGGTCTTTCGTGTTATAACGATTTTCGGCTCATGCTGTATAATGGTAAGAATGGAATGTGAGACTGCTCCTATATTGAACCTGTTAATGTACCGAACCGTTAACATCGGTTGATACAAAGCTATAGGAGACTGTTTTGGTCTGCTTAATATTTTTATGCCCCCTTAATAGCCACTTCACTGTCAAAGTCAATACTGCTTCACAATAAAGACACATACATGACAAAAAAGAAGAAGAAGAAGTAAAGGGCCATTGAGTGAAATTAGTTTTACTTCAGGTGAGCGGAGTATTGTATCTAGATAACGAATAACTACGTCACTTATTTCCACTGCACGGATTCTGATGAAATTTGGTTAGTGATATGGTGTATGGACATAGTAGGTAATGCTGCTATAATTTTAGAAACCGATGCATGGGTGGCGGAGTAATTAGCGAAAAACAGAAAATTTCAAATTATCCTCGAGCTTCGTTTTTAAGCGTTTTAGGAGTTCCTGACCATTTTCTACTTTTTTAGGTCAGGTAAAATTGTGGTGGTTGGGAAGTGGGGGCTTGTAAAACTGATCTTCGTTGCCCTGTCAAGGAACGACATAATAAAGTCTTCACTTTTATCCGAATGCTGCCTACCTTAGACAAACATTCATTTTTGAAATTTTTACTATCATCAAGCTGATAGCAATGAAATTTCTATACCGTACCGTCTCGGATATTGTAGTTGAGAAACCCCGGAACATTTAATTGCCCTTTAAAGGTTGATGCTGGTAAGACAATCTGTGATTAGGACATGAGCTGAAGTTTGCAGAATAACAGCTGTGTCGTCCCAGACAGAGATGAAAAAAACTACTTTTTTGTGTTGGATGTACTTTTTGCGGGCCGGTGGGCGATGAGTTGTTTGCAAAGAGATCACAGACTAAAGCTCCTAATGGGAAAACAATAAAAAGGTACCACCATGACATTGTGAGGGACTGAGTCAATCAACTTGACTTAATTTTTTCAAAACCGTATTCACAAAAATATTTCAAACCGTTGTCATTCCATGTTGTTCATGAACAAATTGATCTGAACTGACTGTGTTCTGTTGTGGAAACTGCATGATTCGTCAGTAAGTTGGTAGAATTATGGGTTCAAAATAGTTTATCGCATAGTGAGTGTCATTTTGGTTCAGTAAACGGATAATTCAAAATAAATTGGCAATAACTAATAATGGTATCACGTTTTCTAAGATTACGTGCACCGAGGTTTGGCAATAAATTAATTGTTCAAGTGTTGAGTTTTGAGGTAATGCATGCTAGGTGCTATACCGTTTTTATGGACGTCATGCTTGTAGCACCTTGAAGTAGGTCCCTTGATTGTTTATTGTGATAAACCGGAAGTTACTGACAATTTATACCGCCAGGCTTTGAAATGGTACGCTATAAAGGCTATAAGTCAATTCCCAATAAATAAAACTTAAAATTCTGTTGATATAGCACTCGTATGTGTATAAATAATTATATAAATGCTGAACTTACACCCACCTGTGAATCGAGGCTACGATGTGTCTGTTTGTGCCTGGACAGGTTGCTGGACGTCGCATACTGTTTCCCGCACTCGCTGCAAGTGTACTTGGGCTTTTCGTTGGTGATGGCTTTTTGCGTGAGGGTTCCCGTAGGATCATCGGGATGTTGTCTCTTTTTCGACCGACCATCACTTACAAAAAAGGCTTCATATGTGTAAGCGACGGTCTTTGTAGGCTTCACGGATACTGGTGTGACTGCTTTTAGTGGCTGGTGTGGTATATTGCTGTCTTGGATGTCTTGCCGCAACTGGAACAAAACAGAACCTTCGATAGAATCACGGTTCCAGTACATACAGAAGTCGCATATGCTGGAAAGTAAAGTTTTAACTGACGTTCTGGCTACCTCTACTGTAGCCGAAGCGAAAATACAAATAATTTCACAAAACATTTTTTCGAAACAGGTGACATTATTTGAAATGAAAAAGCTTTTGTTTTTTGTAATCTAAACTCATTATTCAGTCATTCAGTCAGTAAGTCTTAAAGAACACAAATTGCTGCATTTACACGGTTGATTGAAATGAGGGACAGTAGTACCCGTATATCAATATCATAAGATTACTGTGCTGTTTGTCCTATGAGTGAATAATGAATAATAAATGAATAATGAATTCTCATTCTGGCTCCAACAAAAAGCGACAAAAAAATTGAATAAATAACCTATGGCACACACTTTGGTTTGGAGAACATTGATAAGATTTCTTCCCATAGTATATCCAACCAGACTAACAGTGCACCGCTAAATTAGAAATACAAGCTTGATTTAACTTTATATTTTCTCGTTCTAGAGTTGCAGCCTATATGTCACATTATTTACTCATAGGTCAGACAGCATAAATTCAAACTGTCAGGTGTAATATATACCTGACAGTTTTCATTTACAACTGACACTTTAGAAATGTAATTTGATCCTTTTGAAACCTCTGCTGGAAATAGTATAGAGTATGTCTGACCAAAGAATTCGAATAGGTTAGATAAAGTAAGCAAGGGCTTTGCTTGTCCCCACAATCCTAAAGCGGCAGCTTGGTAACGCTGGCATACTGACCGCTGAATCGCTGATAAACCTGTATACCCTTTTATACCTGCGACGAGATAGCAGGTGAAGAACACTAAAAATAACAGCACTATTATAGTGGCCTAATAAAAATAGCTACTTTGTTTAGATTGATCATTTCGGATTATTTGTCATAGTTTAGAGTGAATTTTGGGATTTAACACTGCATAACCGTTAAAAGAATATTTCAGGCATTTGCACGAGACTCAATTCCTGCGGATTTGTGAAATAAATGACATCGTGCTTGTGAACACAGTAAATAATAACAACGGGATCTTGGGAACACTCACATACCCGTTAGAGCATGGGCGTTGCTTTTTCTAACCTCTTCGAATTCGTTCTCTGACACATTCGTTGCATCAAGGGTTGCTAGGTGGTTTTACTGGTGTCTCTGCACCTATTGCTTTCCTAATAACAATATCGATCTATGGAGACTCTTGTTTACCTTAAAACGTATTTTTTATTCGTCGATAGGTCATTTCTTTGCCCTTAAAAAAACGTAAGGCTGACATTTTTTAAATATAGAGATGAATCGTTATAGAACTTCAGAAAGTATCTACCTCTTGATGATGCTCCTGAACGACGATGGGAGGCGGTGGCATAAACACAGTAGTCGACGCACTCAGATCCAAGATGGCGTGTGCGGCGTGAAGATCTTCCTCCGCAGGTACTCGAATGGCGTGGTGGAACAGCGGCGCCGGAGGCTTGTCCTCCAAAGAGTAAGGTCGGTAGATGTCCTTCTTTTTCGGCGGTAAACTGAGAGTGGCTCCTGTGCTGGTAGTGTACGTCATGGACAAGGTCTTTTTGTGATGTTTCAGAGGAAGGGGAGTTGGAGGTGGAGACAGAGCAGGTGAAGAGTAGTCGGAATGGAGATCTTGCGACTCGACAACCGTCCGAAGCGTCACGTACGACGGTGAGGTGGCACTTGGGATTTCTTGCTTAGGTACGAAGGTAGTGGACGCCGTCGTCGTGTAGCTTGAAGGAGAAAGTTCATGAAGGTAACCTGGAACAATGGAGAAGACGATGTATATCGAGAAGTACAAAAATAAAGTGTTAATAAATCCAGAATGCCTCGACCATATACTGGGTTATTGGGTTATTACACTAGTACACGAAGTACTATTGCTAAAGCATTTGACAAAAAATAGAATAATAGTTTTGGATCGATAGGAGCCCATTAAGACTAGATTTCGAAAATATTTTTATGTTATAAAGGGTGTCCCCAAAACACGAAACGTATCAAAGTTATATTTTTTTTAATGGAACACCCTATATATTATTGCATATTCAGATTCCTTGTTGAATTCTAGTTGTATCACACATGGGACTTAAAGCGATCCGTTTTGTTGTCACTCACCATTTTCAGTATGAGCAGATGTGAGAAGAAAACTTAACATCACAGATATTATGAAATTTAGAAGACTGTGACTTTGCCGTACTAATGAGCATAAAAAGTTTCAGCTTTAAGGAAACTTAAATCAGAGATAACTTGATTTGTTCAAATGGGATTGCCTAATCATTTGTAGACCATTAAATGTTAATGGGAAATTGGGCATTATTTTTTTTATTAAAAGTCATTAAATCATCAGTGATTATTCGGTTTATTAGTTGTTACGAGTTTTTTTCTTTAATTTGTCATAATATCGTAAAATAAGTTTTTCAAGTCATTTTGGAAATTCGTGAATTATCACCTTTTTGCCTTTAACAGTCGTTTACGGCGCAAAATGCCCCCATAAGTGCCATTTTTTCATTATTATTTCGAAAGTGTAGTGTCTTGCAGTTTTTAAGAGAAGTTTGGAGCTCCAAAACCAGGCATACGTATTTTTAATTTTATTTTGAAAGCTTTGATCTCCTGACTAATAACAGTGTTTTCAAACTTTGGGCCCCAAATTTCCTTAATTATTGGTCCGATGTACAGGTTTTCTTTATTGGATATCAAAATAGGCTTAATGCTGAGTATAATTACAGAAAAAATAAAAGCCAAAAACCATTTTTGTTATTGTTTTTGACGATTTCTTGAAAACACTAGAAAATCTCTCAATTTTCCAAAAATAAGTCATAACTCGAAAACTATCAATAATCGCTACACATACATGGGGGTATTTCGGATAGGTCTCGGTACGGGCTATCTAAAAAAAATTAATAACGTCGCCCGATTGGCCACCCTGTATTTTTACGTTTTTGTCCCTCATTCATATATAGTTGCGTTCAAATACAATTATTGTTAGCTCAGAAAAGAATAATAGTTGTAAAAACTTGAAGAATGAACCTCAAAAAATGTCAGTGGCAAGATTTGATAGCATATCAATTTTTTGTCTTCGCCATTGTACTGACGTGTATTAGTTTCATCCCAACCAAATTTATACTATTCAAGCTAGAACATAATATATTAACATTTGGTATTAAAAGGAACGGTTTGCATGAATCAATTAGATTTCGAATATACGATTATTTTATTTTGGAGTACGGGTATGAAAATTTGGAAAATTGATGTTTATTAAAAATGTGGCAGGAATTTAAAGATGTGTTCTTTTCCATTCTAGTAATATGTTACTCTTTAATGTATTTTGCTCTGCTTTGAAGGGATAAGGCGAACAAAATTTTCGGTAACAGCAAAACGTTTATTAAAACATTACTAAAATGACCTTCCTCCTCCCTGCTAAAATACAAGAATCTGCCTTCTATTGACTGCAAAACTCTTTAAAAGGCACTAGGTCGTTTCTTATTCAGTTACACTCATCGGATTTAGAAAACTTCCCCATTTTGCACTTAGGTAGGTAGTGTAAATCAGTAACTTAAGCTAACTAGTAATCTACTGAATTCCCTATCTTACAACTTTAATCTCAAGGATAGCCACATTATAACTTGTATTTGTACTTATATTCATTTGTACAGACGTTATAAATACATTATTATAAATATAATATTATAAGTTATACGTTCGACAGCGAAAACGCACTCAACATCTTTAATTTTAGCAGGCGACATGGCATGGTGATCATGTATTCAAGTGAAATCCCCGCGGCTGTCCCAAGGAAAAACATAGTATGTGCATTTTTTTCATATATTGAGGTTTTGATGAATTTGTACATACTGGGCCATGATCTATATGTTTGTACAGTCAGAACTTCAATATATGCCGAAATAACGGAGATTTTTACTGACAAAACCCAGTATCTACACAACAACAAGAATTATCAAAATTCCAAAACACAGTGTCTGCGTGCAGGCTAGATATTAAAACACCAAGTGCACCAACCAATCAGGGATCATCATTTTGTAACGGCCATTGTAGATGCTGTGTTTTGACATTTGTTTTAGCAGGGTTTTAGTTTGTTTTGGCGGCTTAAACGGTAGTGTTTTTGAGAAGCCAACTTGGACAAAATAGACAACAAAAGGTGCCTACTGCGGTATAAATGCAGAGAAAAAGTCTACTATAATCGGGTATCTATACTGTATTCACAGCCAAGCTAGACCAAATGAAAACAAGCCCGCGTGCCTGATCGGCTCATGTCGGTAGGGTCCCTAGTAGTTCAGTACACTATGTGTGAATTGTATGCTATAATCCGGCAAGTAAAAACCCCCAAGACTGACTGGAAATCAGATCCAAATATGCGATGTCAAGTGTTCATTGCCTAAATGATCATTTTAAACTGGCAACTGGCTACTTTTAAGTTGCAATGGGCTAATAGGGCAACTTTTTTAAATAGTAATATGAAATTCCATAATTGCACTAGACTATATCTGGCGCGTTCGCAGGATTAAACATACTGTAGTACCTAAGATGGAAAACATTGATCATCATGCGTTTTGGCTAAATCTTCTTAAAACTGAGCAATCGTGTGATCTAAATCATCATCATCTTAGTCACAATGTCTTAACAGACATGTTGTGAACTCAAAAAATTCATTAAGTCGGAGCTAGAGTGTTGCCGACACTAATATTATCAATAGTTTCTCACGTTACTCATTTTACGAGTTTCTCTTAGGATATCTTAAAGATCTTTAATGCAGTAGTCTCCCATTTGCTTTCTGCATCCTCATGCCGTTGACCAGATGTATCTACTGGTTCATCCGCCTGAGACAATTTCTCACCCCAAGAACGTGTCCTTACTCTTGTCAAATCGTCCACCCAAAGCTGTTGGTTGAGAAGAGGTTACTGCTTATACCGACAGTTGTTCGTTTCCTTTTAGTCGCCTTTTACAATACGTAGGACATACGATGGGAGATATTCTAACCCACCACCACACGGGGGGAGCCAGGCAGTAGTAGAATAGAGATCGGACTAGCCAGCGTTAGAATTAAATAATATGTATTTTATCAAAAACTTTTTTTAACACACTGTTACTCTAGTCACCAGTTTTTATTTTCTGCACCATTATTAAAATTATTATAAATGTGATTATGGTATGGACACGTAAGGAGGATGAACCCTGAAAGATGGCCAAATAGAGCATTGGAATACGAACCAAAAAACAGAAGGAAAAGAGGAAGACCAACAAGAAAATGGATAGATGGAATTAGAGAGTCCATGGTAGATAGAGCGATTACAGAAGATGACTGGGGTGATAAGAAAAAATGGAGGTCGAAATGCGGGATGCGTCGAAGGACGTAGGAACCCCGCCTTATATATATATATAAATGTGATTATATGTTTTGTAACTGCCTGTGAGATTACATGTGCAATAAATGTTCATTTAGAATGAACATTGTGGTATTTTACCGTGTTAATGTTGTTATTAACTTTCCATGAATGCATACATGCGATATAGTAAAAACTTAGTATGTGCTTACTGTCTTCGTTAATTATATTATCTAAAAAATTGTTAAGATCAAAACACAGTATATCCATTTCTTCCTAAAAACATGTTCATTTCTCAGCATTCTTTGAAGTCCATCCATATTAGAGCTCTAATATAACTAAATCAAGGCATTACTCTTTTATTTCACTTAAATTAATATAAGTATACACTTAGTTATTGTGATCTTTATAAGGAAGGAACTTTCACACCCTATTTCTCAGAATATATTTTGTTTCATATAGGTACTGTGTTTTTTCCTGGGACAGCCGCCCGTTGAAGCTATATTTCTCGATGTCTTCATTTGCCTTATAGTGGATCAACCACGCATCCTTGGTAATCAGAATGTTGCGAAACAAGGTACAGCACATTTCAATAAAGTTGTTATGTATAGTTTTTGAATAATTTCAATGTAGTGTACCATATTTGCAACGTAGTGTTTTAAAAAAATCAATAGTGGCTTTGTCGGAGCTTTCGTTGACATTTTATCTTTGAAACAAGGTGAGATCTTAGAAAATGCCAAGTTAAGAATGTGCTGAGAATAATCGGTAACATTACCGTTAAGTTTTTGACACGTGTTTAATAAACACCTTGAATTCATCATGCTCAAATCTTTAGATAACAGGGTCAGGGGAAATATCTAATAAAACAATGTTAATCATAAGCTGTTCAAGAAATACCTCAGAAGAGCTCAGTCGCATCAAGTCTGAAGGTCGAAAACACCTTCCAAACCATTATTCTCGTTTTGGAATGTAAATCCATTGAGACAGAACGGCATATATTGCTCCATCAACTTGCCAGCAGTAGTTGTTAAAACTGTCATTCCGGAGAGAACTACGGACCGAGAGAGCTCAAAGTTTGTCTTTATGGAGATTTGTAATGCTCTCCCTTTTGGAATTATGCCTATTATTTAGAATGGTCGGCGAGTACAACAATAAGTAAGTTCTGTGTAAAGGGTGCCACGGCAGAGATCGAGCGCAACAGTTACTGAATATTAGATGGGGTGAATGGAGGCATTAAGTATCGCATTTAAAGTCGTAAATAAGTCAGATGGAAATGAGAAAAGCGTCCGCGCCTCCCTAGGGACCGATAAGACATTCGCAATCGCATCCACAAGAAGTGACTTTTCTAGAGGAGTACAGGGGAATGAATAGTCGGAATCGAGAAAAAGGAGCACTGGAGCTACCAAGAAGTTAGACTTATGGGGCAATAACTGATTCAGCGGCGTACTACAGACGGGACGTAATAAATGCAAAACAGAAAATTCTAGGACTTGTGGTAAAATACTTAAATACTTATAAAAAAAGGTAGCTATGATGTACAAAATAGAGTTCAATAATGAATGCTACAATCTTCAAGGATATCTACAAGTAGATTATTTCACAGTTACGACGATTAGCCATTGGCTGTGACGCAGTAACCAGTAACACGAGCTCAAAAGCTGTTTTTCGTTTTGATTCGACCTCAAACAGAATTGGGAAGGTAATTTTTTGAAATGAATTTAGAATAACAAAATTATGAATAATTATGTAATGGTAAATCTGCACGTTTAAAAATTCTCAGAAATTGAGCTTTATCGATATAGATGAGGCAGTTTTGGCGACATTTAAACATTCCGGTACATTTTACCGAAGAGCGGTGTTGCGTAGATCAGTAATTAATAGAAACAAAGTTGCGAAATTACGAGACGTTGCTAAATATAGCATGCGCAATTACTGCAACAAAAATAAGTAGGGCATTGAATTTAAAATAACAAAATTATGACGTGTCACGTAAAAGTGGGTAATCTGACAATATTGCTGTTAGAATTTTTGAACTGTGCATTTTCAAGAATCTGCAGGTATTGAATTTTGTCGTTGCAGCTGTGAGTCTTTGAGATATTTATCCACTTAGAAAAAGATCAAGTAAAAGTGGTTTGCTGACTATACCTATAGGTACCTCCACCTTAAGGTATTCGTCAGTTTTAAAGTCAAACGAATGGTTCAGACTTTTAAGAGGCTGATTTAATCTGGAATAAGTACCTGTCCATCTTCGAATAGCTGGTGGAAAACTTCTAGCATATCGATATTATACGTCTTTAGTACATTTTAATTTCAGGCAATTATATCAAGTGAATTTTTTGTTTGAAATCTTAATGCGCATTTTCGTGTCTAGGAAATTTATACTTTAGACAATGTAACAGATTAATCGATGAATGATTGAAAGAGAAAGGAGATTTCTGGTGACCAAAGCCACCAATGCGTAGGCCTACAGATGTATCCTTATGCACCTCTACTTGTCCAGTTCCCAAGTTCAGCTCTCATCGGAGAAGTGAGGATAGCCTTATTGGGCCCTACAAATCTTATATC
Source organism: Callosobruchus maculatus (assembly GCA_951848785.1). Classification (NCBI taxonomy): domain Eukaryota; kingdom Metazoa; phylum Arthropoda; class Insecta; order Coleoptera; family Chrysomelidae; genus Callosobruchus; species Callosobruchus maculatus. Next base: position 2,833,387 of record CATOUR010000032.1, read on the forward strand.
CTCAGGTTCAAGAACTCTTGAGCCTGACAGCGTGTATACGTCGTGTCACTTGCCACCTCCATCACATACAAGTACGTTTGAATGTGTTATGGCCGGATAGTAGGCCGACAAGAAACCTTAGCTTCTGTCCAGTGAGAGTCAGAACTGCCCCACCTTGGCCAAAAGTCCTAAAATAAGTTCTCCAGCTTGACGGACATGTCCAGAGATTGTTCTCCACCTCATAAGATGCTGATTTTGCAACCACACCTGTGTTTTCCTTCTAACGGTACCTTCTGCCAGCCCCAAAGTAAGCTCAGGACCTAGGAAATTATTCCTCAACCCTCGCCTTGTGAGCCGGTCAACCATTTCATTTCCACAAACTCCAGTATGACTCGGCAGGTACCAGCATAACACCAACATCTGACGTCATGTTGAAATGTCATCCAAGAATTTTCTACATTGGAGAACGAGCCTCGATATAGATCTACGAGCACTTAATGCTTTTAATGCTGCCTGGCTGTCAGAGCCGATGGTGATCCGCCTGCTAGGCCCCTGAATTTAGTAAACACGAAAGACACAATCTAAAATCGCATACATCTCTGCTTGGAATACTGAGGTATATCCCGCAAGAGAGAGGTAGAGCTTTGTTTTGGGCCCACAGGCCTCAGCGCCGGAATCTTCGTCTGTAAGTGAGCCGTCCTAGTACCAGACTGGCCCTCGCTCTTGCCGCTTGGCCTTTATTCTTCCTTGTAAATTATTCCACCATAAATTTGCACTCGAACCAATATGTAGGAGAAATCAGATAGCTCCTTATATGTAGGATATGGTCATCCCTTTGCAGTTCCGAGAGGATGGCAGAGTTTCCCCTGCCAGAATTCACAGAGGACCAACTGTCTTGACTCCTCAATCGGAACGCAGATGCTCTCGCCTTCCCTTGAACTACCAAGTCGAGCGGAAGGAGATTCAGCAGTGCTTCTAACGCGCTCAATGGAGTCAGATACAATTGAAACTGCTTTATATTTTTCTGTATTATTTTTGCACATTCAACTACTTAAGTCCAAATATTCATTCGTAGCACAATTATTTTTGATGGGTTTTGGTAAAATTTTGAGGTTAATAGTAATTACAAAAGAATTATTAGGGCCTCTTAAGATCTCAAAAACAGCCTACAGCTGCTGCCATGTTATTTCCAGTTTCAATTTCTGTGTTATTGAAAACAGAGAGAAAGCATCTAAACATTTTCCTAGCCTATATCGGTGGGACGTGGGACCCTTCGTGGGTTAGATGGCTTCCCTTCTTGTGCAGCCTGAGGTGGCACCTTCGGCGTGCGTCCATCTGTTGCGGCCGAGACCAATTTAATTAAAAGGGCCCAGTTTGTCGACGGGAACAGCTGTTTCTTGACGCCCCTACATTACAAGCTATGAATAAGCGATCCTGAGAGGAGTCCGGTTACATCTGTGTAAATTTCGATTTCTCTCTCTGCCTCCTGCTTACAACTTTGTGATAGTGACGTTTCTCCGGCCATTTACTACTGGTCTCATTAAAAGGTAACCTTAAAGGCCCACTGATCAGTTGTTCTGTTACTAATTTACAAAAGTCGCTTGCTTTAATTTGCTTTAATAATCTTCTGGATTCACTAAGAATCTTCTTGAAATCAGTCTTGTATTCCTTGAATAACTTCCATAATAGTTCCATTTAGCGAAACGTTTTCTAAGTGGAACTCTTTTTAGAAGTGTATACAGTCCATTCTAGCTTTTTGGCTTTTGGCCTGTTTGACCAAACAAGAAGCACTACCTGTATGGAGAATAGACAGCATACATACAAGCCTATTGCTCAGGTTCTGTTCAACAAACATAATGTTCGTGAAATTCTTAAAATATCCATTTTCGTACTGCGTATCTCAAACAGTACGTTTATTCCACTAGACAGTAGAGGACCAGAGACTCTCCAAACCCCCGGCTCATTACAAATACTAAATTTGCCTAGTGAAAGTAACTGAGAATCTCTATGAGGAATACAGTTTTGGATTAATCCTATCCAGTGCAATAAAGCTCTACAAGGCATTAATTTACCAAGATACGACCACAGCATAGAGAGTAATCCAGCAGCGCAACTCTGCAAATTGATGCGAGAAACATGCACAAACTTTTTTGGCTACCTCCCGATGCATTCCCGATGCAGAGCGATAGGTCAGTCTCAGTATACGCTTTGCCGTTGACGAGTGTACATCGTGAATTCCAGGGCCGTATTGTAATTTAATTGTTTCATTGTAATTTAATTTAAATTGTAAATGTCCATTATATGTAGGTACGAATTTTGGTGGTTATAAAATCAAAATATGTGCTAACTTTACAGCAATTTTGTAATTGTATCATTCAGTATTTACTTACTAATTATAAATTATATTATATACATTATATCATATCGAAATTGTATCAATAAAGATAGTTATTTTTGGAGAAATCTGAAATACCATCATTAATGATCGCTTTCCTGTCCTTTTTTGATCAGAATTTCATTATTTGCCGATTTGCTGACATAATTCGAAAAGAGGCATTCCGATAATATATTCATACCTTGCACAATGGGGTATTTCCGTGCTATTACCTGGACAGATTATTTCTGCATAATCTTTTCATAGTTGTCTTTTAAACAAAATACCGACCATCGTTCCCGAGCGTGAATATAATTATCACTATGGGATTTTTATGGATATAATATTCTCGCTCAGGTCCTGTACCAATCGCTTCTCTAGCGGAACGTGAACGCAACGGTCGAAGTGAGACCCGAAAGATTCAAGGTCATCAAAACGACCTGAAAGATTGATCAACTAGATTCAGCTTGATCAACTAGATTCCCAGTGTCCAGGCTTCAGTTCCATACAAAAGTATTGAATATATCTAATAAATATGTGGTGACAGAGTAGGATTTGTTAGCAGTCTCTTCATTCTAAGAAATGCACTTCCTGCATTTTCTATAAGACAACGTAATTTGGTTTCAGGGCTCAAGTCTTTTGTTATCCAACATCCCTGATATTTAAATTTCATCGCTTGTTCTATTGTTTTGTTTTAAATACTTATGTTGGTATGCCTATTTGAGTTTTTGGAGACAACCACTGTTCTTGTTTTATCTGTATTTATTTTAAGACCCAAAGAATCTCTCTATTCTGTTGTAGCATTAACCAGATTTTGGAGGCCTTCCTGGGTACTAGCTATTACGACGGTATCATTTGCATACCTTATATTATTTATGAGCCTCCCGTTTACTTTCTCAGCAGCGACTACATTACTGGTGGCATTATTACGATGGTTCAATAGGTTTTGGTCCGCTAAAAATTGGAATTATTTGTATACTTGAAAAAACACAAAACACAAGAATAGCAAAAACGATATATAATAGATCAAAATGACACATCCCACTAAACTAACTGACAGCATACGCAAAACAATGTATACTGACATATGCTCTATTTGATTAAATAATGAAAGTTCTATGTAGAATACCTGGATATTAATTGCTAGCCAATCGTTAGGGTTCTAGCTCTATAAACACAAAGTATCAGCCAACCTGCGTAAAACGATGTTAAGGATGAATGAAATCCAAATGGTAGGCTAAGTTAGGAAACAAGTAGTGTAAACATACCCTTTTTATGTGCCTTGTGGATTTAGCAAATATAATTTAGCTAACACCATTATAAAAGCGCCACTTTTAAGGCTTGCAGTGATACTGTATAAGTGCCCCGCGGCTATTCAACAGTTTGCAACTGCTGTAACCACCTCTGGCTTGGCGTAAATCCTTTTTGATTATAGTCTGGGAGTTGCTGCCCTAGAAGTTGCTCAATTAAGCAGAATATTAAAAGGACAGGCAGGATATCTTTTGAATGTATAAAGCGCCTTTTATCGATAGAGGTTTCCTTTTCATCTCTTCTCCTTTTTTTAACAACACCTTATCCAACGTAAATTTTTGCTTTTAAAGGATTATGCTAGAAACAGCAGAGCTTTTTAAGCATTTTTTCATTTTTCACAATACCTCACAATTGTTAAGGAAATAGCTAATTATTAAGTGCAATCAAAACATTAATATTTTAGATTTAGTGTAATATATGAAAACAATCGTGGCTCAGTATTTTACAATATCAATAAATCAAGAATTAAGCGGTATCGAATAAACCAATCCCCAGGATACCAGATTCCCTAGTCAATAAACCCAGAAAATGGTGTTAATCAAAATTTGAAAACGGGTTTTTAAAACAGGCTATTTATGAATAATTGCGAAAATTACAGAAATCAACTAGCAAAATTGTTGAAGTTGGTAATAATGTATTAATGTGAAGGCACACTTAGAGATAAGGTAGGCATGACTGCGCCGTATTCATAGTCAAGCATCCACTTGAGTAATATTTAAGTGTATCCTTGTGCACCTGTTTCCTAGACAACACTTACGAGAGGGAGGGAAACATTTGGTGATATTATCCTTAATCAAATACAAATCGATCTTTTAAGCTTATAGGCCTTTACGGAAAATATTGTCGGGTTAACCCAATAAAAGGGATCACTGATCCTGACGTTCGAAAAGTGATCTAGGAATAGTCAGTAATAGGATCAGTTCACTGTTGGTTTTCCTAAACATCTGTTTTGTTCTTAAACCAACTTTTTCGTTGTTTGATGCTCGTTTAATCCTCGGAATCATAAATCCTACTAAACAGCTGAGTAACATTATACTGATCAATCGGGATCCCGATCACCTGTTTCCGTAAAGGCCTTATGTCTACGCACTTTAATGTCTTCTGTTATCTGTTTTTGTTTTATGTCAGTGTTTCATGATCTTTACCGAACATTTTGCCGGATGCAACAGAAACTGACAACACCTTCCTTCAAAATTAACCTACAAAATTGCCTTGACTGTAACGAAATGTCATCGAGATACTTTGTTACTTGAGGCCTTTACGGAAACTATGATCGGGTTAACCCGATCACTTGGATCCTGATCCTGACGTTCGGAAAGTGATCTAGGATGAGTCATAAATATGGTCAATTCTTTATTGTACGGTAAGTGATCCTGATTGGGTTATGCAGATCAGTAGCTTTTTTCTTAACCATCTGTTTTTTATTCTTCAAACAAGTTTTTCGTCGTTCGATATCCGTTAAATCCATGGAATCATAAATCCCACTTGACAGCTGCTTGACTGATCAATCCGATTCCAGATCGGTATTTCCGTAGAGGCCTTTGATCATTACCTAGTTAAGCAAATCTCACGTGACGGACGCTACACAAAACCATACTTGAGGGACACTCAAATTAAGTATCAACTATGAATATTGCCCTAGATATTTGTGTGAGTGACACCATGAAAGAGATGGAGACTTTCTATTCATGACATGGTTATATGTCAAATACTCTTAACGTCACATTGAAATTTTAAGTGTCGAATGATGAAATTATGAATACAATTAAAGAAGAATACATGCTGTTGCTGCTTAGGATGGATCCGTTGAAGGCCATGAAGGGCAAATTGTCGAAACAAGTTCGACCATAGTAGTACAAAGAGAGGCTGCATTGAAGTTAGGTTAGCTATATTTCAATATACATTAGCTGCATCCGTTTTACACAAAATCTCAGATACTCTCAGCTCACTTAAACTTCACTCAGTTCAATACGTGTTCTTTTTATCTACTGAGTTCAAATGATGCTAACGAAAACTGTCAATTTTAGGTTATAAACTGATATTCACTGATCTGACAATGTCGTTTTAGTATGAATCACCTCGCTTCACTTGCAAAACGAATGCGCCTACTTTCAACATGTCAACGCCAATACCTCATACAAGGCGCTGGCTTCGAGTTGGCAGTGTTTGTGTTATATAGTACAAATAAATGATAATGGTAACCACAAACATCGCAAATCCTTTGGATATAGCAGAAATATTTAATAAGCTAGTTAATGCTAAGTGAAAGAATGTCTCCAAAATGGTTTGAAACAGCAAAGGTAAAACATTTTTTTAAATCAAGCAATAAATCAGATTTGGATAGCAGCGCTATATCATTTTGGTTGAGTTCTCAGTTACTTTGAAGTTCATAACGAAGTATCAAATAAGTAGCATGGCTTCAGGAAAAAGATACACAAGATGTAGAAATAGTACGAGATTAATAAAGAACAATGCCACCTCTTTGCTCTCCCATACAAGTTATATGTATGAGAAACAAGAGAACGATTTTTGGAAAAAATTTCTCGATGAATGTTCCTATAAGGAAAAACGTAGCATAGCGGGCTCCTATCAGTGAACAAAATCACACTCAAGGTGACGTTGGTAATTGGAGTGTGACAACCTGCTTGTTATGTATGCCTCCCTGTATTAATCGATCGACTAAACATAATTTTGTTAAGTTCTCAGTAATAATGGAATGTATTTCCTACAGCTAAACATACCTAGACAGCTACTTTTACATTTACGCCCTTAACCTTAGGTTGAACCTAAAGCCATAAAACAACAACATAGCGCTCATAGCTTACTGAATCCATCTTGTTGTACATGTATATTGCTGCAAGTATAAATTTTAAATTTCTTTTTCATGTCAATGTGGCGTAATCACAACTGTCTCGACTAGTTTTGGAGTTTATAGAACCTTAATTTTAAAACCAGTTTCCAATTCAAGTACTTTTAGCTACTCCAAGTTCAGAACCAGCGAAATATACTATGTCTATAATATATGTTGAACAATAAGTTTTCAAAGTAATAAAAATTGTAAATCGTTTGTACCATGAATACGAAAACATCTGCTGGTGCGTGCAAAGTAAAAGTTTGCAGGTGCGCCAATGAGTGCGAAACTCTACAAGTGCCCTACAATGCACAGCCATTCAACAGATTGTGTGATTGTGGATAGTGCAAAACATAAGAAACTTAATAACAAAACGGGAGGATCAATTACGTAGTCATTAGGGTGATATTTATATCCCGTAATTTTTTCACTGTTTAGAACAATTTAAATACGTAATGAAAATCGATATACCTTTCATGAATAAAACGGTTGGCACGCATTGGATGAATAAAAAGCCACTTTGATCAATAGGAATTATTCAAGAGGCGGATGTCGTTGTATTTGACATAATTTCAAAATGGAATATCTACAGAGCGATAAGTTCTGATTGACGCACTAAGCAAGGCTTCAAGCAATCCCATACAAGGTCAACTGGAGTAACAGATCAGACTGTGCTCTAGGAGAACCTCGACATAATTATGTCGAATGGTATCACCTGGTGCACTGATCGCTCCAAAAAGTCATCGGGTACAGGAGGAGGCATATACGGTGGTAGACCTGGGCGAGACGTGAGTATCCGCCTAGATGAACTGGCTACCATTTTCCAGGCAGAAATAGCCGCAATTTTGGAATGTGGCAGAATACGAATACATAAAGCATATAGTAAAAATACTATCTATGTAAATACCCTTGGGATGGCTCTTATAAGGGCTTTAGCAGGTAACCACTATAATTCAAAGACTGACTGCTATACTACCTCAAAGACACTAGCGAAGACCAACAAGATAACATTGTCTTGGGTGTCTCGTCACATAGAAGTAGGTGGAAGTGAGAGGGCTGACAGGTATGCCAACAAAGGTATAGATCTCCTTCTTATCGGGCCAGAACCAGCATGTGCCGCTAGGCGCTAGGACAGAGTGATGAGGATTATTCAGTCTAAGAGAATGATGAGGGTACTAACACCACAGCCACTCAGATTGAGCAGGGAGGAGTTGAGAAATGTAGTTGGATTTATGATTGGCCATTGAACGTTCAGTGCACACCTGCAAAACTTATGGATCGATGTAACAAAACATTGGAAGTGCAGTGAGGCAGAGGAAATAGCTAAGTACGTTATCTTCAACTGCCCTCACATGAGTGATAGCAGGAACTCCTCTCGGAATGTAGGCCAGGAGGGAAGAGAGAGGGAAAGTGAGAGAGAGAGAGTACTATCTGTCTCGAGGTTCGCAAAGATGGGACTCTGTCCAAACCCCTCACTACAAAAAAAGGTATCAAGCAACTTTGCTAACCTTATCTTTTTGTTTGGTACTTATGACTATGGCAACTGAGCAGATACAAAAAAAAGTTCCTAGGATACTTGAGGAGCTTCCACCACTATCCATCTTTTACTTTCCAGAACATAAAATAACATTTATTTGATCATTTCTACACTAATACCTACTAGAACAACTTCCAAAAACTTCACTCTTCTTTTGTCGTAGTATAAGACATTAAAAATTTCATTATAATGATATAACTTACAGACAGTAAATGTAGTGACTCGAAGGATAGCATCATAGCGTCTTCGCCATTTTTTTGAATAATTCTAAAAATACTTTTAGTCGCAAAAATGGTGAATGCATAATATGAACTTAAGTAAAATAAATATAGTAAATACTTCCAACCTAGATTCAAAAAAGTACAGTTTTAATCAGGTAATCAGACACTCATATTCCATTAGAAACATAGCATTTTTAGCAATATGTGGTACGAGATCGATGAGGGAATTATTCAGAATATAGAAACAACTACAATATTGACAAAGCTGTATTTTTAGACTAAAAGAAACAAGCGTCAAAAAAGTTCAGTAGAGTGCATACATATGAATTTTTAAAATTGAATTTTCAAATGTTGGGAATCGGTTCAAGGTCCCCGAAATGGTTAAAGAATAGAATCACCAAATCTAGAACAGAGAGGGAGAGAAACTAATATTAAATTTCACAGAAAACTGTCAAAGAAGTTACGCTACGTTACACTAGCTTTTATATAATCACTTTTGCCAGTCCAGTAACATAGTAGCATAGTGATGTACCCTTAGTATATTGTTATTATAATAAAATATAATTATAATATGTGCTGCTTCACTAAACAGGTTTACCACAAGAGGCGATGCTGCTATAAGCAAAAATGAGTGTATAAATTTAATGCAGTCGTATGACGTTTTTAGCAACATTTCGTTAAAGTTATATTTAATAAAATACAGAATAAATATTATTAATAAGCTTACAGCTCTGGAATAGCCTGGGAAAGTAAGTCCTTTTCGGCAAAGTACTGATTTCCTGAATTCGTCTAAAGAAAGCGATCTAATCTAAGTGCAAATGCCACGGAATTGCCCCACTTCCTCTTTATTTACTCTTTGTTTTGTTTGCCCTATACTCAGCCGAAATTAAAACACAGCCATCTACGGGTAGAATTCCCCATCGTCAAACCATACAGTGGGGAATCCAAACTGTGGAATTATGCAAATAGTATTGTAATTCGAGGCCTGTGGGGGCAATAAAAACCCTTGTTGTATTTGATGTCTTTGTTATGACAAGTCACTTGAATATTCCCAAGGAAGGGAGGCTGCCATGGAGCTAATGTGAAAAATAACGCACGTTCCTAGAATGAGCGAGTAGCTGAGGGATTGGCTCCGAGCTGCTTTTTATACAGCGCATAATGAGTATCTTCCAAGTTTTTCTGAATACCAAATAACCTACAGCTTCCAGAAATCATTTACAATGCTATCGGTTCTTTTTCATGTCTTTGTCATAACAATAAACTCTAAGTGGCTTAGAATAGGAAACCGTGATGCCAGCAAATTATTGTAGTTCTATCCAAGACGTAAAAAATTCTTTGATCGACTGAGAGAGACAAGTCAATTCCCTGTATCCTGAACTACTCATAATCATAGGCAAAAATGTATGCAGGGTTTTAGAAAATATTAAAAACAGTCAATGTAAAATAGTAAAATGATTGAGGTGCAGAAGTATTAAGCGAGAGCTCTAATTAAATTTTTAATGATCGGTCATAAACGCATGATGCACTAGACTGAATTTTTGAAAACGGACATCCTGTATATTGTTAGATATTCTGATTCTTTTTCCGATCCTCCTTCCGAAACAACTATCTCCAACAAAACTTACAATGTTTAACTGTTTCCGAGTTATCAGGTGTCTAAGATGATAATAAACCGTATTAATAATAATGAACATTTATTCCTAAAGACACTAGTAAAAATCGTAAATCGATAGATGTATTATTTCTAGAATGGCGACTAAATAACTTCAAAAATATGATGCCGAGGAAGAAGGAAGAAAGCTTTTAATTACTTTATTTATGGTTACCGCGTAAGGTGTCCAAACTTCATCCTAGAAACTTGGTCGCTCGAAAACTGTTACACTTTAATATATTAGGTATATATTCTACCCTGCATAATCATTTTTTTACTACTAGGTAGGCACTTGAGAACCCTTTTGTTCTGATTTTTTTTTACGATGTGTATATTTAACCAATAATTGGTCATTTTCAAATTTTATCACTAGGATCTATCTTACGATCTCATCTTAAAGCTCGATATAGGTACAATCTCTAACTCTGTATAATTACTTCGGTTTTTTAAAGATTATTCGGCAAAGCTATTGTTTTTTTTTCTTCATAAGCACTCAAGATGATACTAGTCACTAATTCGGAAGACGACGGGATTGAGGCAGGGAAGGGTGGCAGAGTGGGAAATATTAAGGAATTAGGTATTTTTGCAAGTGTTTCGATTACCCGATGAGAGAATAGATTGATTGAAATACGTTGTGACAGATACCAATGTGGCGGAAACAAATTTGTGTATGTTTTTAGAGTAAAGCATTTGGGGCGAAGTATTAATTATAAAGGTACAAAAAATATTACAACAGCAAACAGCTGTTCCGTTAGTGATAACTAAAAATATACCAGAATAAGCCTTCAGACACGCTTTGATGGAATACAGGGCTGTACTCTGTGCTAGTAGTGCTAATGATGAGTAATTGATACTTAGTGATAGTTTCTAACAATATACAAAAGAAAAATGTATTTCCTGAAGCCACCTACTTTTGCTGTGAACTCCTAGGTATTGAAGCAATTTCTTATTTCTTTGTAATAAATCGTAATTATTTTTTTGGCATGAGACATTGAGTAAAACATTACTAAGATGGTCCTGACTTGCAGATTTGGCAACCCAGATCACTACTAAAAAATTGAGCCTGAGATGCATTTCTTAGTTAGCTGATACCTATCAAATGGACGTCAAGCTATAGTACATAGTATCCGGAAAAATGGTTCGGTGGAACTATTGAAAGCTGAGGGCTTCTTCAATTCCGAACTGTTTTGATCGTGGTAATATGCAGCATAAACTTATGTAGATATACCTTTGGCTAACATTATTTCACTGTTTCATTATTCCAAGAGTATAGACAAACGTTCTGAATTGCTCATATTAACGCAAGTAACTAGAAAAGTTTGCGGGAAGCATTAGGTTACCCCATTCTTGTTATACGTGTAGTTCGTTGTAATGTAGAAGAACCAAGTGTCAGAAATTTCTTATAATAGAAAAAGCAAACCCTCTGGCAGAACTCCGTTGTAGAGTTACGACCTGGCGGCGCTCCTTTACTAGCGAGCATTCCCTAAGGATGACTTCTTTTTCGCCTGAATAAAAGATAACCACGTCAAACGCTTGCCCACGCGTTAGATTAAGATTATCATTTTCTTTCCCGGAATTAAAGTTCTCTAGCTTCTAGTTGCAGTGGCGGAGCTCTGAAGTAGGTAAGGTCTATGTACATGTTGAAGAAGATACTGAGCAGCATTGGGGGAATTTCCGGTATCACTTAAAAAGATCGCGTCAAGTTATTTAACTTGGTAATTCCTTCGTATTTGCAAGTTATTAAAAGTTCAGCATGTGAATCGTTTGTCTATTTTCACCAATGAGTGTTACTATTACAGAGACAATAAAGGTTTTAGATAAAGCATACGGAAATTGTAACTGCAAAGTACATTTCCTGGGTACAGATAAAAGAATTCTGAACATAGGTTGCAGAAGAATAGAAGTCTGCAAATACCATCCTTCGTGCATTTTTAGAAACAGCTTATATGCAAAGAAACTTGAGGTACGTGTAAAAATGAATTCCTGCATTTTATATGACTTTCGTTTTGCTCACTTCTACGCCATGTTGGAGAGCCTTCAAGAAACTATAAAGATTTTTGAGACCTCTTTAGTAAAGCACATCAAGAGTTCTTTCCGAATCATTGAATCATAATAACCATTGGAAATTATCGACATGGTTTCTTGTGATCGAGATAATAAAACTTCCACAGCACAGAAAGTAACCATGGGCAACAGTATGAGTTCTTTAAACTCAATATCTCCTTTCGGATCGGGATAACTGAGATGATTTCAAGAAAACAATAGTCCTGGAATTAATATCCTCGCAGATGACAGCGCTTCACCTATCCCTAACTCAAGTTTCTATATGTGGGTGGCAGCAGCTGTTTGTTCTTCGAGGTATAAGTTCCTGAGCGGAAATTTAAGAGTAGAATTGAATATAACAGCAGCCACAAAGGCTGTCTAATAGATCACTCCTTTGTCTGTCAGCTATGGACATGAAGGCACCAATATCCAGCTTATGAAGCTGCAAGGTACCAACATTAGTGTATGATAACATGACTGTGTGAACCGCTGAAGCTGAAGATACCATGACACTGTAGAAAATTACGTGCCTCGAAACTACTAAACTGCAGTTATTCCGGTCAATCTGGAAAACCTTCGAAATGCTGCTGGTGCCTATGTTACGCCGAATCTGCGGAATTGCAGAATACAGGAAATTGGCAAAATGTTGCATAATTCATAAGTGGCACACCACTTTTGCCGCTTACATGAAACGAGCAATCTAATGAGTAACAAACGCCAGACTGTACATTTTTTAATGCAGACTCAATGATAATAAAATACATATTTCTAAACCTTTTTATACTTCTGCAAAGTTAATTTTAACTATTTGTGTGATCAGATTTGCTATCTCTGTTGGCGTTAGGTTTCTGGCTATTAATGCCTATTGGAATATTCATTACTTTGTTTTCTTACTTTTTCATCCACAACTGGCTCTTTACCCCCCCCCCCCCCACCCACTGCAATTACAGATGACAATAACTGAATGATCTTTTACTACAAAGGCATTAGTTTCAAAATAACAGAACCTATATTATATTCAGTTTGCCACATCCACGTAATATACAACAACTTACATGCCTAATACAAGTACGACAAAGCTTAACATATTTTTACAAAATAAGCACCAACCGTGCTTATCCTACGTATTAGGCGAAGTTTTGCCCAATTACATATTTTTTTCTCGTCAATTCGGCGAATGCGAATGCTCCACAAGTGCCTCCTGAGGGTAGCTGTGGTCTGATACAATTAACAAAGATTAATTGGATGCAAAAAATCTGTTAGTACTACAAAACATAATGCAGTAGAGGGAAAGAAATAACTGGAACAAAACACCCTTGCTCAAAATTATGAAAGATTTGACAAATCTCAGCATCAAAGCACACACTCTAATCGCTTCTTCCGGTACTTCCTACGCACATATATTATTTTTAAAATACACTAAAGGTAAGCGTCTCTACCATGTTAGCAGAAACGCCATTTCTTTGCGAGACATCTTGAAACTCTGGCAACCCGATCTGCTCTTAGGCTATTTAGTCCCCAGCTGTGTGAGCTCGCATAGATGCTTTTGAAATGTAGACGTGGAGGAGAATGCTGAGAGTTCCCTATACCGCCCATCGAACTAACGTTTCCATACTGGATGAGCTCGGTAATCCAAAGAGACTACCCTCCATTGTGTCGACGAGAATGCTTACATTCTTCGGACATATACACAGAAGCGATAATATGGAGAAACTTGTAGTTCAGGGTCGTGCTCCGAGTGGGCGGCGCCGTGACCGTTCCCCTAGACGCTTGGTGGATACGACGAAGCAGCTGCTGGATATGAGTATCAAGAGCGCCACTGAACTGACAGTAAATCGCGAACGATGGCGAGCTACAGTTCTCAAAACTATTGATAATATTCTTGTCGGTAATACTCTAGCTCCGACTTAATGCATTTTACGAGTTCACAACATGTCTGCTAAGACATTGTGACTATGATGACGTTTGTGAGCTGGGGTATCTGTAATAATTTTGTTTTTATAATAGCAGTTTCAGAACGGAACCAAATAGTTTTTCCTTTTCCAGCTACAAAAATAACCTAGGAGAAAAAATAAGAAATTTCGTCCACTATGTCAAGAAATACTCGTCATTTGCTGGCAGATTTCGCCACCTTTGGACCACTTCCTAACGGCTATGTGGCTTTTTATCATTTCTCCTATATTCCGTGCACTTGCTAGGCCAATATCTTGTGAGTTGCGGAGTGTCCAAGGATTACTCAACAGTTAAAAGTAGGTGAGTGGCATCATTTTTCATTGCATATATGCCATAAAGCATCTGAAAAGAAAATTGCCACAACAACCGTACTACTCTGCTACTCCTACTCACATAGGAACAATTCTTCAAAGTAACTACTGCGTTGTGTGAAGTGCTTGTAATTGAAATGCGTTCGGATCCTCAACTCAATCCTCCTAATAATTTGGTGAATCTGCCACTGGTTTGATCTCTAGACAGTGATACAGACAGGAGCAACTTTAATGTGGGTGAGTAATTGAATTGGCACTGTTTTCTCCAAGTACGTTCAGCGAAACTTGTAGTATTTAATTAGATTTAATTGAATATATGGCTTGCGAAGTCGGATAAGAAGTTGCCAGGGTCGCTCTGTGAAGGTAATCTAATCGGAGATGAACACTCTTTGGAATACGGGGATCATTTCCTTGAGACAGATATTACAGAGCATTTCCCCTCGATATTTTACCCTCGACACCGTCTATATCATAGGAGTACTGCTTTTGCGGTTTCCGAATCCCCAATAACTCACTTAAAAAAGAGGCATGTGTTACTAGCTTCCATCAATATATCCCAGATTCCAGTCAAGTACCAGTACTGAGCCATAATACATCTCTATCACATTTGCGCAAGAAATCGTCTTAGTAGATAATAGTATATTGTGCAACGAGGGGTAAGTAGGGTAATAGCCCATGCAGTTAAAGCTGCAAATCAACAAGTACCATTATCGCGAGTTGAATACTATAATGTACGACCGAACCAATTAATATTGCGATTTAAATACGTAATAGTTACGTATTATTGACAACTTGACCTCACTTTTGTCACTGACATAAATACTGCATACCGTTCGAATTAACGTTTGACGTCTTATTAAAGCCACATTTGTAGTTATTGTAATCTGTATTTGAGCAAGTGCATTTCAAGTGATCGGTACTGGTATCTAGTAGGCCTTGTTCATAACCCACGGCTGGAGCGTGAATTATGAAAAATAAGTCACGCAGTTTGTTTATAGGTAGTATTATTTGTTAAAAAGCAATTTGGTAATCGCTGTATAACCTAATGGGAATAGATAATAATCATTACACCTGCGTTTGACCGAAAAACTGGAACGGACAGAGAGATCTCAAGAATAGCGTCACGTAACTACCCTGTCCATTTTAGAAATCACCTGTCTTAGATCTTTCCGCAAAGTATGGGTTTACCTGAATAGAATTAAAATTCAACTTTTTCTTAGTGCGACTGCAGGATTATTAACCAAATCATCCACCACGTTTAAGAAAACGGGTATCATGGAAGCTTGTGCAACCTCCTATGCGCAGCTCCTGTGGCCACTGACTATGCGAAGTATTTATTGTTATTTTATTTACTACGATAATCAAAAAAATAACAAACGTGTAAATTGTGAAATTATATTGAATCAGTAATGAAAAAGCTCATAAAATTGAAAAAAAACACTATGCTTAAATACAATGTGCAATTTCCATTCGGTAAATAGTAGTAAAATGTCATTTAAATTTCATGGAAATTAACTAAGTTGCAGTTCAGGAAACATAGACAAGATATGGCCATTGGTGGGGACCATACCCCTACTACCTGATTAAGACTACTTAACAGTTTTAGGCGAAGATGGAAATAATTTTAATTCAATTTTCAGGTACTTGCTCAGAACCCCTTAAAATGTCTGAAAATGGGCTACTGGGAGTTCTGTCTTTTTGCTGATTATTTCGTCTTCAATATACTGCTACGCCGAGGCATTTCATATTTCAAATATAATCAAGCAGACAGTATAAGGTGACGTCAAATGGCTTGATACAATACGCCTCACACATTCTTGATAAAAAAAATTAGATATACCGAATTCCTCACCATACCAATGTCAATATCATACCTGAAATGAATTTGACCCCTCGAAACAAAACCCGGAAACCTAAAAGAGCGTGAGCGCTTTCAAAATTCTTCATTCTGCATTATTAGTTTGTCACCAGAAGGCGCAAATGAAAGACTGTACGGTTTTTCCATCTCTGTTGCAGTAATAAAATTTCACTACAGCCAAAGTCTTTCCAAGTTATGGGATTATGAAGTGTAAAGTGTATCAAAAAGTCCTACACCTATTATCATCAAAGGCAATGTTCAGATATGTCGGTAAAGTACAGAATATCATTAAGCCATTAGAGAGCCTTTCATACAAATAACTTTAAGGTCACCCTAGCCCCTCCTTACTCATCACCTTAATTTTGGGGCGGTGCTGAAGACTTTTGTTTTTTGGCTAATTACTCCTCCATCCATCCTCAATTTTCAAAAAAATTGCTGCATTGCCTACTATGATCTGACCTGTCCATCAAAATCAGTGCAATAGTTACCGAAATTACGAGATTGCAAGTACATTTTCAGAATGGAGAAATCTTTATGAATACGATCTCACGATCTCAAAAGCAACGTTCGAGTGGCTCTGTAAGGTATAGGATATCACTAAGGTCGTTTTCCTTGGTCACTTACTTTATGAGTACAAAAAAATTAGCTTCTCCATAACCCAATCTCCTCACCTTCCTTCTCCCGGAAAAACCTTTTTTGATATTTACTGTAACGCCATTGCACCGATTCACAAAAACACAGCAGCTATAGACATGCCACCACCTTGCAACTTGTCAACCCAAATTTTATCAGTCAGTGAAGCGGTTACTGATACTGTGCTGTAAGAATGGCAAAATACAGACATGATGTAGACACCATCAAAGGCCCAAAAACTTGTTGTCATCTAGAAAGTTACTGACATTGCGCTGTAAGAAGAATGACAAAATACTGACGTGATCATCAAAGACCCAAAAACTTGTTGTGATCTAAGAAGTGGGAAGTAAAACCGACAAAAAACATATTAACTGAAAATCGTCAACATCCGTTCATATATGGTTTGACAATTAATTGCAACAAAATTTAAGATTAGGTAGCCTATGATTAATTTAGGCAATACTACATACAAGGCGCTGCTTTCGTAGTAGCTGTATTCTTGTACGTAACATTTATAAGGCGTGTACAAATAAATACAAAATACTACTCACCGTTGTACAAGATGGTGGTTCCGCCGCCCCCATGGTGGTGGGGCGATGTGGGCGGAGGTGAAGGGGCAGTAGCGCCCTCTGTGGGACTGGACGGTCCCCAACAGGTGGCCGGCACCGGCACGTCCCCCACCACGTCTATTTCCTCATCCTCCTCCGTGGGAGGGGGCTGGGGGGCGGGGGATGCGTTGCGACCGTTGCTTCCGGCCCCGCCCCCACCTCCTGACCCCCGATCCGGCCAAGCGTACGCCTTGAACTTCTTTGCCATCAAGCAACGTGGCATTGTTGCTGTTTTCGTGCGCTAGTCAGCGAAGAAGCATAATCTGTAACAAAATTGACAAGAAGTATGCTGAATCAGTATACCAGGTGTCTCAGAATTTCTTTGGCACGTGATATTCTCGTAGTAAAAAAAGTACTATAACGTCTATCCTACCATGCTTTATAAACATTGTTTTTTCACTTCAACCCTTAAGACACACCCCCAACTTGTTTCTTTCAAATAGCATTCTATAGTTTTTCCTACTAAAAAAATTTTTGTAGTACCTCTCATTTTACACACAAAACATTTTTTATTAAGTCA
The DNA here is from genome assembly GCA_951848785.1 of Callosobruchus maculatus. Lineage (NCBI taxonomy): Eukaryota > Metazoa > Arthropoda > Insecta > Coleoptera > Chrysomelidae > Callosobruchus > Callosobruchus maculatus. The sequence continues at coordinate 2,851,237 of CATOUR010000032.1, forward strand.
TAAGCATAAAGTAAATAAAAAAAGATTTGTTTGAGGCGTAATATTTCGTAATAAAAAAGTATAAAAAGACATTTTTTGAAAGTATGGTTTGACAGGTTAAACAGTACCCTTAAAAACCCACTCAGTTTTATTTTTTATTCGTTTCTTTGCAAAAATATTAGTTGTCAAATAAATTCTTATTTTATATATATTGTGCTTATAATTTTTTGAAAAAAATAAGTTTATAAGACCAAAAGTACCACAAGATTTTTCGGGGACGACGTACCCTATAGTATCTTCAGAATTACAAATCAGTTCTTGCTTGAACCGTTTTCCGTTAGGAAAATATTAGGTGGCAACGAAATTCTGGGACACCCTGTGTATATAATGATAATTTGTACTTTTCATATCGTACCGGGGCGGTATCAAAATAATATAATATAATTGATAATGTGACATTATGGTATACTAATGGTTTAAGAATTTCTGAATGCTATATCATCGTTTTCTGAAATAACTATTTACAAACGTTTGTAAATAAATTTGGGTTCTGACGAACAGACATTTGTAAATAAATTCAGGTTAGCGAGAACTTTAAGGCTCGCAGGTAGTGCAATTTATAAGTTTATTCTTATATACCCTACATCCTATTATGTATTCTGTAAAAAGAAAATATGCATTATTCTATTGTCGCGTATATTAATTTGGGTGTCAATGCTGGTGGGTGCCAAACATGATTAAAGTCTTTAATCATATTTCTAAAATAAACAAACTAGACACTGGTAATATAGATATTTGTAAACCCTCAATTATATGATTCCATTCTATACAAACCAAGCATGCATACCTGAGTACCCTTTCCTGATCCAAGAACACACCATAATGCCTTCATACCCCAAAACCACCCTTCTTACCATAGGATCCTACTAACTTGACAATCATTGAATCAAATTATTGTCAATCAAAGATACGGCAGAATATAACTTAGAAGCTAGTGATTGACTGCACCTTGTGATTCACATAGTTCATCTAATGCATAGAATAAGATAAGATCTACTTTCCTGAAAGCCATGCTGGTTTTGAACAAATAATGCTAGTTTTTGGATTGATATCAACACTTTCATTGTATTATAACAGTTGGTATTTATTTTATTTGCATCGCACTGTACAAGGGTTTATCATACTTCAAAAGCACTGCAAAACCGGCTTGCAGACAACAAATTCAAAAGCCTTATATACCTACTTTACCGAAGTTTCGGGGCGCTGAGAATTCCCCTATGATGTATGTACAGAGTTAAAAACGTTAACAGGTATTGATTAAATGGACTGAACATAATAAGACTACGGAAGCCAAGCGCGCCAACAGGTCATTCATGAATTCATCACCCTGTACCTTGAAAAATCAAACTGGAAGCTTGATTCTCAATGCCAGAATAATTTCGTGGTTGTTTAGTTCTGTCTAAAATATCAAGTTTTTGATATCTTTTGTATACAGAGTGAACCACAACTCGCGACTATAATTTTCTTTGTTACTTTAAATGGAACACCCTATATTTTATAACATTGTCACAAAGTTCTTATAAAGTACTTCCACTTTTATCACATTCCCCATGTCTATATATGTAACAGTTATGGAGCCATTTCGATTTAAAGAATTAAACGATTCCTAATAATACTACATTTTTGCCAAATACTGAAAATTTCTCAGAGTTGGCCATGGCTACCGTATTTGTTATACTGTTTGACCTTCCTTAGAAAGGATGGAAGAAATTAAAGGACGGGAATGGAAGAACTAACTGGAAGTTGTAACAGGAAATCAGTTAAACATTTGTAGCTTCCACTAGAAAAATCTTCGGTTTATAAGACAAGAGTCAATTACTTTTGAATGCTTAGCCAAAATCTATTTTCCCGTTTTTGATACGTTCACAGATAAACCTTCTTGTAGTAACTAATATAGTTTTGTTAAAGATTTTGTAGTTTTATTTTCACATAATTTGTGTAATTAATATGTGTTTTTCAGTTTGTTAACTGCCAACTGTAACAGCCAACTGAAATCGAATCAAAACTAAAATATTAATTTCAATTATTCAACAAATATAACAAACATAGCATCCATGGTCAACTCTAACAAAAACCAGAATTTGGTAAAAATATTGTCTTACTACATCAAATCGAAATAACTCCATAACTGTTACATTTAGGCATGGGTATTTAATAAAAGTGGAAGTATATTATGAGAACTTTCTGACGATGCTATAAAATACAGCGGGTTCCATTTAAAATAACAAAGGGAACTATGGTCATGAGTTTTGGTTCACGCTGTATACAAAATTAAAAAATACAAGAAGAATAATTATTATGAAAAAGAGAGGCATTATGCCGCACATTGGCCGGAATGACACCTGGGGTACGTAAAGGTGAGATTAGGAACCAAGTTGTGGGGTCGCTGGGAACGAATAACGTACAAGGAATGTTAGTACTGGCTACTAGATATAATAGAGGTTCTAACTATAGACAGCGTTGGAAATAATAATGCCTCGAGGCAAATTACGAAGAAACTGAGAAATAGCAGAGAATTAACTAAAAGATATTTTGGAAGCTTTAACTGCAAACAATGTGAACTACCTCGTTGTGAAGCCAAGGAAAGCCAAAGGAATTTAGTACAGTATTAGCGGGAAAACTGTCTAAATTAATATACGAATAAGAGGGTAAGGTACGAAGAGCATAAAAGGGAACATGGTCGGATGGCATCTAGGAAGATCAGAATCTATTGTTAATTTTAGCATAAATTTATTAATGACGAGGTTGTTATGTAGGCAGGAGTAAAACGCTATTAACAAAACCAGTCATACCAATCCAGTTGTTGGCGCACGTGTGTTTATGGGATTGAACGCAGATTATTACTATTGTTATTATAACAGGTATATGAGTTGAGCTAAAGGACTATAAACTCAAAAAAATAAAAATTTGCAATTGTAATCAGCACTGTATTGGCTACCGATGTCCCTGCCGCAAACAACCGTCGCTGTCGTATGGATTCTTGAAGCTGTTGACCGATGATGCATTCACTATGTCCAGGTGAAGATGGTTCCATACTACATCAAAAATCCTGTTCGTAAGGAAGAGCTGACGAGGCACGATCCGCAACTTCTCTTTCAACAGCTTGAAGTTAGGTCCATGTACAGGGTGTCCCATTTTGGGCACTTCTACGAGGTATCTCGGTTATTTTTGAAGATAGAGAGTTGCGGTTCTCGCGACACTGTGCTACTTTTTTGTGGAAGTAAAGATGCCGTTAACAAAATTATCATAGCCCTTTCGGTTTTTGAGATACAGCGTGAAATCGAAAACTATTGATTTTGGGACCACCCTCGTATCTCGGTTGCCTTTTATCTTATTGAAAGGTTTAAAAAAAAGGTCTTATAGAATTTTGTCTGTAGAATCCAGTGATGTAACTTGATGTTTTCTTACTCTAACTATTTTTCAGTTATGAAGCAAACATGCATTTTTTAAATGGAACACCCTGTATATTATTTTTGAAGTCAATCGGAAATAATTCCAGCTTATCTTTTCAAAAATATATATTAGTATTAAGTTATTTTGAAAATTACGCTCGAAATATGATTTTTGCAATTTCTAACAGTAGGTCATGGTTAATCAACTATAAATAATAAGCATCTAAGCTGTTATTACTCTACAAGAGACTTTCTACTCAAATTCGAAAAAACGGAATCAAAATCCATCTTTTTAAATAATAATATCTCATTAAAATGATCAATATTGTGTTTTCATAATATTAAGTATATAGTGGACTATGACTCAGCCACAGTATATCCAATTATACAGTAGTGCGACTCTCCAGAATTTTGGTTTTTCGCGCATAGCATCCCGCGCATCGTTCGCAGGATGTTTAGCACGGCGATCGCCTGAGTCGTGTTCAGTCTATGAGAGTGAAGGTAGTGTCTTTGACAGAACAGGATTAAGGAATTTGCTGATACGTGATATGAATATCGGGACGCGTGAAGTCAAATGTTGCGCCGCTGTAGGCTGTATTAACAATTCCAAAAACTTTGACTATAGTTTTTTAAGCTTCCTCAAGATGCTGCCAGGTATGCGATTGCTCTTTTATTACCTAATAATATTAAAGTGTGATAGCATAGCTCCATTTGTCTCTAACAAAGTCTGTCGGGTATTAGGGTAGCTGTGTGTTTTTTTTCAGTTTTTAACGTTACGGAAAGTCGTTCTTTAATTATGAACCTAAAGTCAGAATAATAATTTCCCACTGTTTCCTCACAGCACCACAACGTTCAAAAGATCTTTCACGACATATAAAAAATGAATGTGATTATGTATTCCAACATTATGAAATTTTAAGTAGGAAGTGAAGTGAAGTGAATCAACATGCTGGTTTCAAAAATATATAAAATATATTTTTATATACATCTAACAAGTTTTCATCGGTTTTGCTGTTTACCACGTTTTCGTACCTTAAACGTTTTTCTATGATGATTGATGAAAATAAATTTAAAGGGTGTGGGATAACTAGACATAAATGTTATTTTGGACGCTACTTCGTTACATATACCCATATTTGAATCATATAAGATATTATAAAGTTTTATATTTATTTAAATGTTTAAGGTTAAGTAAAATAAGATAAAATAAAGTTGAATAAATCTCGTATTTTTGTAATGTACAAACAACGAAGCCACCTATTTTCTCGGAGTTAACAATTTTCTTTCATACACCGACTATTTCTTGTTTTGCTTCTAAAAAAAAATGTTTACATCCCACTTATATGCAAAAAATCCATGATGAATTAGAAGAATCAGTACAAAACACCTTCACGTACATTAAATGCGAATGCATGGATATAACTTACAAATTGTAATTCAGAATTCCAAAGACAACTGCCTCACCTCGATGAAAAATATCACACTGCTCTCAAAATTTACTCTATTTACGAGACATATCGCGTCCACTAAACTAATTGCAACACAATAATTACGCTTTTTCACTCGATTACTCATCAGTATTGCCAAGCCGACACTGTGTTCAAAACGTAAACGGCAATACTCGCGGCTCGTGCTGAGGAGCCGACGTGGGGTTATGAGAGGCCAGTTTTTCGGAGACAAATTGTCTGCATGATTTCTAGGGAGTTGCGCTACTGTATAATTGGATATACTGTGACTCAGCTATTAAAAACAAAAAAGCAAATCTGCAAAGAACTTGCGAGACTGTCAGCTTTTTATTAATATATAGCTTTGTTCTTTCTGTGATTTCATTTTATTTATTGTCAATTTGCTATAATAATGGCAGTTTAGATACCCAGAGAGACAGCAACCGTTTTCAGATATATTTGATTTGCTCGTCTAAAAATAAATATAGTGAGGTACGGATCCTTTATTCAACCACGTCCTAAAACCCATTTCAAGGAGAATAGGGAGCAAAGGGAGACAAACGTATTAGGTTACATAGAAGCAACGCATTCATCATTTTGTAAGCACAAAGAAGAAGCTGTAGGGATACAAAAATCAACTGCAGGAATAATTCTAAAAAAATACAATTACCATCCAATACAAGTTTAAGATACTTCAGCATTTGCATTTAATCGCCATAACACGAAGGAGACTAACAATTCTTTGAAAAGCCCCTAAAAGAATAAGAAATTGTGCCAGATTTGAATTCGAGAAAATAGTCTCCAACTTGAACCAACATCTCTAAAACCTCCTCGATGTTTTTAGTTTTTATTTTGATTCAAATCCAAATTTAATAGTGTGCTGATATTCTTCAGATATAATGTTGTTTGATTTAAGTAATGTAATAGAATAAGTAATATTTACTGAATATTATCACAAATAGTTCATAGTTCATAAAATACAATCAAATAATTGAGTTTAAAAGTACTGAGAATCTATATAGTATCTTAATACTTGTTCACCTGGATATTGTTTTTAATATAGATTAGTCATGGGCTACTGCCAAAAATAAAGTAAAAAATGAAATTTTGAGCTTAGTTTTCAAAATAACTTAACAGTGATATATATTTTTGAAAAGCTTGAATTATTTCCGATTAACTTGAAAAATAATATTCAGGGTGTTCCATTAAAAAAATATATGTTTGCTTCATAACTGAAGAATAGTGCAAGAAAAAATCAAGCTACACCACTGGATTCTATAGAAAGAGACCCTTTTTTGAACTTTTCGATAAGATAAAAGACAACCAAATTACTAGGGTGGTCCGAAAAATGATAATTTTCGATTTCACCCTGTATCTCAAAAACCAAGAGAGGCACAATTTTGTTAACGGCATCTTTACTTTCACAAAAAAAGTAGCACAGTGTCGCGAAAACCGCAACTCGCTATCTTCCAAAATAACCGAGATACCCCGCAAAAGTGCCCAAAATGGGACACCCTGTACATGGTTTGAGTTTAGGAAAAAAGCGAAGAAAGGTCAGTTCCAAATAAACCGTGCAGCGAACGGTAGGTGATAGTAAGGTCCCCGCTCAGGCGTCGAACACAGAGGTGCATCAGGTCGAATAGCTTCAATCTTTCTTCGTAGATAGGCCGATGAGTGCCGTAAGGAATACGTGTAGCCCTTCTCTGCAGGTTTTTCAACAAATCACGGTCTCGTTATAGGTTTAGATACCAAACAGGCCCAGCGAATTCTAGAATATTTAGTCTGGTACAGTGAAGTGTCCTAGCAAGAATAGCCAAATGCTACAGGTTAAATCAACTACGCCCAAATCTAAATAAATCTCAAACCTGCCTACTCCGGCAAGTGAATAGGGAACTGCAAATAGAATGGAAATCGACCAGGCTACAGCATTACCCAAATCCAGTTTGTCTGGGTTTTACCTTAGATAAGGCTAGCTGTGTCCTATAAAAAGCACCTAGAGAATACCAGAGAATACGAGAAAATGTATAACTTGGAAGCTAGTCAACTCCCAATGGGAGCCTGTCATGTGCTCATCATCAGTCACAATGTCTTAACAGACATGTTGTGAACTCGTAAAATGCATTAAGTCGAAGCTAGACTATTGCCGACACGAATATTATCAATAGTTTTGAGAACTGTAGCTCGCCATCGTTCGCGATTTACTGTCAGGTCAGTGGCGCTCTTGATACTCATATCTAGCAACTGTTTCGTCGTATCCACCCAGCGTGTAGGGGAATGGCGACGGCGCCGCCCACTCGGGGCGTGACCCTGAACTACAAGTTTATCCATATTATCGCTTCTGTGAATATGTCCGAAGAATGTAAGCATTCTCATCGACACAATGGAGGATAGTCTCTTTGGATTACCGAGCTCATCCAGTATGAAACATTAGTTCGATGGGCGGTATAAGGAATTCTCAGCATTCTCCTCCACGTCCACATTTCAAAAGCGCATCTATGCGAGCCCAATCTGCCTTTTTAACAGTCCAAGTCATGTGCTCAGCTGCAGCTGAAAGCTTGACCCTACCCTGAGCGTCACCTGTAGGATAATCACGGGTTGTCTAAAACCTACCAACCCGGGCCACCTATACATGTTAGCCTGTGAATGGGCACAAGCCCCTATTCGGAATCTTCTTTCACATAGCTGACATATCATGAGGCTATCACCCATCGGTAGATTAAAAATTGTTTCGCCTATATAAAAGTTGCTTACTTTGCTATACAAGGTGATCAAATCAAATTCGAAGATGTGAAGGTCCAACTACCGCACACCAACCCTTTTTTTGTCTATTTTTGATTGGGGGATAAGTAATGCATTCGGGGGGATTGCTCTACCTACGCCGCATCCATTATTTATCAGTGACAGTATCCGTATCCAAAATATAACTTGGTGTTACGGCTATTCATTATTTCTGTTTGAAGCCACCGCCCTGAAAAAAGTTCATCTAAAGAACACACAGAACAATATTTTGTGCACAGTCAATCAAACGTCATTATCAGATATTTAAATATTAATTCTACGAATTGGTGATGGCTACAATAATTTCTGGTCACCAATTCATGACAAGATACATTGAAATATTATAAAACAGCAACCGCTGACACTAAAATTACGAACGGCTGTTATAGTTCATAATATTAGTGAATAGTGATTGTAGCCCAATAGGCAGTCGCGGGTTGACGCGTTTTGGTTAATTGTTTGAATAACCAGCTAAAATTAATGTACCACCTTTCGTTATATTAGCCACTCACCGCGCAAAGTTAATCTGGACCTTCGTTGATTTGATATATTTTATTCATTATGTACTTTTTTCGTTTGATATACTTTGTTCGATAAATAATCTACTCTTCTATTCATTGTCATTACGTGAAAACAGGTAAGCCAATATCGGTTGTGTATACGTCGTTCACTAAAATAAATCTCCAGGCCATTTTTCTGTTGGAGTAATTGTCTCAAGGTGACGTCATAGTCTGTCCACAGACTTGATATATTATGTACATACCGTGTCGACGAATCCCGAAAAAAGAAGTCGCACTTAGGTTTCGCAATGTAAAGCCGGTATCAAAAGGAATTATTCTCAAGTTCGCATTTGTTTCAGAGAAATCAACGTTTGAAGTTTGGTTGTAGATAACTGAAATATGTGTGGCCTACTTTCACCTCCAGGAATTCCTTGCAAAAACGGAGAAGGTCGGATTACGCAGACGGGTATTTTGAATGTTTTTGTCGATTGTTTACTGCACTATCATATGATGTATTGCTTATATGGTACGAAGATGATAAAGATGCCCACACATTAACCAATTCGCGATCTAATTAAGATAATTCCAACTTTTTTGCTATTAAGAATAAACATATAATTTAATCATATTATATCATAAGTTGGTGCCAGAAATCACCACTTAAAATTTTCTGGATTCGACCTGGCACATGGTGTATAGAATACAATAATGCTCAATCCAAGAACGTATATAGCAAAATACTAACAACATAAAAAATAAAAAACTCAGCGTAAGAAAGAAAATCTGGAAATTTACATTGCGCTGTAAACATTGATCAGACTCGGTTTAATTCACGTAGATTCCAAATTTAGTGTTCAATTATATATAGGTTATGTCCGTTTGACAGAGTGAATTATCTTGTCTATTCACTAGTGGAAGGAGGGTGTGATTCCCATTGATTTCGGTGCTTTTTTCGATGAACCGATTTACCTAAATTTATAGGTTCCCGAAAAATACTTTATGTGGTGCATGTTGTATTCAAATTTTTTAAAGAGGAAATTGGATCAACAGATTATATAAGAACAAACAAACAAATGAAGAACCTTCAATTTTCAGGACTGGGAGCCTTCAGAAACATTTTATTCCGCAGCTCATAATAATCGATTTCGTCACAACACACCTAACTTGCCTTCACGGCAATCACATAACCGGGCATATAACCGACATGCTTATTTCAGAGTACAGAGATGAACTGGTTTTTTTGTCGCTTAGTTGGATGGCAATACTTTATTGAAAATCATAATATTCAAGTCTTCGAGGCCTATGCACATGAGAAGGTTGGTTTATGTTTCTGATTGGATACATCATGACAACTTAGTCCCTTGGCGTAATTATTGTTCGTTCTATATGAGACAAGAAGATCACTCAAGTTTCGTAGAAGTTCTACACTAAGTAAATGGAATCCTATAACTATTGCAAGTATCATAAGTTACCAGACTGTAAGACACTATTAGAGTAGGCACAATTTCTTTGTGGTTTTTTTGGCCATCTGGGCAAACAAACAAAATCGCTATTCATCGGTACTACTCTTGATTCTAAAATTGATTGTCTGTCGGCCCATAATGTACCTACTTAGATGAGTATGGCGTGGCGAAAGGCGAAAAAGCAGTTTTTTTGAACTGAATATAAGCAGCAATAATTGTGTAATGGTAGTTCCTCTGTACATAAACATGAATTATAGGGCGTACTTCAATAGACTCTTGAAACTTCAACGTACTCTTTCCAGAAAGATAATGATTTGGTTGATATTGCTGCGAAGACTATATTCGAAAAGCTCATTTTACCTTAGGAAACAAGGGTACCCGATATGTCATTTATGGAGCATGTCTGGTATATGAGAGGCAGAAAGCTAAATGGGTTACTTCACACTAAGCATAAGAGAAACAGACGTCGAATATCTAGCACTATTCTTTTAGAACTTGAACGTGCGTTAAGTTGGCATGATGGTGAAAAATGCTATTGCTTTTCCTTTACCCTTTCAATAATATTCTCTTATTTCTACTCAACATAACAAACGTTTCCCAAATTAGAAATAAAGTATATTCTCACTTACCGTTGTAACTGCAATATAACGCAGTTGTGTTAATTAAAATGTGAAAGAGTTACTGATTTATGCTATATTTAAATATTATCATACGAGTATTATCGTTTTCCTGAATTTTCGTCTTATACATATATGGTGCGTATAAAAATATTTTAGTAATTGTATTTTGTAGCTTTGAAGAAGCGGAGTCTAAAGTTTGTTTGGGAGTGTTAGCTCAACAGCTTAGCCAAAATATAAAAGATGTTCGAGTGTTTAGTATTCTTTTATGCCTTTTTGCACATTAGCAGAATTCACAAAAATTAATCCCGCGACCCAAGGTACGTATACGTGATGCCCTTTAAACAAATACCTATATAAGCTTGAGACTTTTAGCGGTCTTCGTTGAAAAAGAGAGAGCTCTGAACAAAAACTGTACGTGGTATTACCAAAATGGTACATCAACTCAACAGATATTAACCTCGATCCTGTGTCGATGATTAAAGAGGTTGATACAATGAAAGGCTGTACATCAACTTTAGTATTTGCGAATTAGTTATACGAACGAATGATTAATCGTAGTATTAATGTCAGTGGTGATGCTCTTTTGAAATTTGATGACTGGCTCCGTAAAATCAGGCCTTCGTGCTTACTGAAATAAATAACTTACCAGAATGGATCTTTAGATTATTGGAAAATGTAAGCATTCCTACATTTTTTGCGTGCGTAGTTCAATGCTGCTCTTTTACCGTTTTAGCATTTTTCATGTTCGGAAGTTGTTTTAACAGTCGCGGATTCGTAGTATTAATATTTAAACAATTTACGACGATGGTTCATCCGTTCTGTATACAAAATATTTACTTTTCTGTGAGTGATTACAAGTCCAGGAAAACCAATAAGACCAATTTGCCAATAGCCCTAGCTAAATGTACAACTTATTCTCTTGGTTATATTTGAGAGCAGTTTGCTAAAGTGACTTGCCGGAAATAGCGCCATGCAATTAAGGTATTATCGGGTGTTATACAAACGTAAAATTGTTTCATGAACTAAATAGATTTAATATAATAGTAATAATAATGAACAACGGACAAGTACTTTGTACCAAAATCCAGTGTTTTGGAAGGTCATTGGGTGGTAGGCGTTCAATAAACCATGTCTATTTTTAATTAAAAAAAATGTATTCCGTTAGCGTTACAAATTTAAAATTCGTGAGCAATCCCATACAATTTTATTTTTGAATTGTATGCATATGCCTCACAGTTGCAAAGAAGGGTGATATGCAGTATTATCATGCTGTTATTAGTGAGTGAGGATTACGTGTATGACCAACATGGTTATAAAATTTTATTTTGCTATCAAAAACAATTTTGCTACGTTTTTAGATTTTGGTTTTCACATCAAAATTATCATCGACCAGCATGCAGAGTTCTTAGTATAGCATGAATCCTTTTTAAGATTTTTAGTGCCCATGCTGTTAAGTTCTTAGATGTGCTCCATTTGTCAAAAAAATCGTCTCCTTTAAAAATAAGCCCTCCAGGCTTCTCTTCTGAACATTGTCATAAATACTAAAATGATACGATTTACCCTGCTCTTCCGAAGTCTCCCTCTGAATGTGGTTGTATATCGAGGAATTCTTTTTTCATGGCCCTGTATGTGTCAAAAAACGCCTGGCGGCTCTACACTCTACAAACAATGCATTCCAAGGAAATACTAGAAACTGTGTAGAATTAAAGGAATCGGATATTTATTTTTTATTTCGATTTCAACGTTTTTTTGTAGTGCTAACATATCCCGCTTCGCATTGCTTTAAAATTGGATTAAACTGAGACTAACTTTTTCTAATAATCAGAAAAAAATACCTCAACTAATCCCTCCAGCTGCTAACCACCGCCGAGCTGGATCTCGGTACTCGCCGTACTTGTTCAGTTTTCACACACGCACAAGCAGTCACACGCGTCACTATGTCTGTTACGGAAACCGGAAATATAGAGAAAGCGACGTGTCACAGCGAGACAGTTCACAGCGTATAGAGTGTAGAGCATAGAGAGCATAAACGTAGGAATAGAGAAGGAAGTAGACGGCGAACTGAACCGAAACTAAACTAAACGGTGCCCTCGTGGTTTTTGGAGCGCACCCCTCGCCGGCGGCGCGCTTTATAGGGGTGGCAGTGGTGGGGGGCGAGAGCACGCCGTCGGTGCTGGCGCCGCGACGCGATGTGCGCCCCTCAGGGGGAGGGATCAACAGGGTTTTTCAGACGGCCGCCGAGACTGAACGCGAACGCCACCCGCACCGCCCGTCCGCCCGTCCGCCCGTCCGCCCGTCCGCCCGGCCGCCCGGATCCTACACCGTACATGGCACTAGTTGCGTTTATTCCGCCACTGCAATAATTCTCAACAAATCTTTCAAAATGCTCATTTTATCGCACCTCATGATTAAAAAGCCATATATGATTGAAGATAAACTGTCCACGGCGATTGTAAATTGCAGCGATGGTCAAGTGTTCTTAATCCGGGATATGAAAATTGCAGCGGCTGGTTATTTTTCCATTTCAGGTAAACATGTAAATTGCAGCGGACGACCCTCTGTTAGGGATAGGAGTTTTTATAACAGCCATCCCTCATTGTTTATTTTTGAGAGTCTTTGACAAATACTCAAACAGACACATACATTAAAATGAATAGTGTCAGAACAAAGCACGCTCCAAATGCAACAACTGAAAAGAAGCAAGATTTTTTGAATCTTAGAATAGGTTTATTACTCAATGAAAATAGGATAAGTGGATTAGAATATATAAAAAGTGTATGTCATTTTTATGGTGAGAACCTTAGTTAGTAATTATGGTTTCTTATGTATATATTGATCTAAGACGATTTACGAACATGTTTGTACATAATTTTATGTATTATTAACAATTAACAATTTAGAAAAGTATAATTTTCTTTCAATGTCAATAGTTTTTGTTTTATTATTAACTGCTCTAACAAAAGGATTTATTAGTTTCAGTCTAAACAAAACCGCGCATTGGGTATATTATCACCTTCCGAAAATTGCAAAAAAGTGTCAAAATTGTCACAATAATTGTTGATATTGTCGAAATTGTCTAAAATAATGGAAATATGTATCAAGAAATTAACTTTTCTAGTTAAGTTCTAGTTAGTTAAGTAGAGAATTCTCTATAACAATAAGTGCGAATAAAATTTTGGGTTTGTAATTTAAAAAAGGCATTGTGATGTCATATAGTTTTCAAGATCACTAACAGAAGTAGGTAAGTAAATGCCACCAAATTGTTCCTTTAGATAAAAATTGATTTGACCTGTCACATAACATTATTTTTATATAATATTTTGCTATACAAATCCAAATTAATTTTTAGAATACCTCCAAACAGGTAGACTACGCCGAAAAGGGACCCTCGCTGCAATTTACAACAACTTTTATGGTCACCTTTGAGATTTATAGGATTATACCCTAACCGCGGCTGCAATTTGTATCCGCCCACTGTCCACCGACCATTACACATGTCTCTTATCAAAAAAAACTTGAAGAAAAGACGTTTTCAGGACGTCTAAACACCTCAGATCAACACTGTGCAAAGTCCTCTGGGATTGTAACTATATTAGCATACAAGCATACGATGGTCAGTTAAAATCGGGGCATCTGGATGTATATGTTACAAACCGTTTATGAAAAACTGACCATATACAAAAGGACTAGTCCATATATACAAGGACTGAAGATATAAAACTTTGTCTTAGAACAAACTGTCTAGTCCATGTGTAAAAGGCCTCGTCCATTTCTATACGGCCAACATGAAACTAGGCCGTATGTGTATCTCGATATTTAAACACGTATTTTCTTAACTAATTAATTGTATGTTTAAGTCAATAGATGAAAACGCATATCCGTATACGTAAAAATACAAATTAGAACATTTAAAATATTTTTTCATCTGTTTTCTATATGTTAAACTATTATGGCATATAAGAGTTACAGAATATGTTCTCTTAAAAACAAGCACACCAATACCACCATTACGCGTCAAAAGATTTGTCAAGGGACAACTTTTTAACCAAAATCTACTTCCCTCCCTTGTATCCTTCGCCTTCCAGGATCATCCCCTAAGATTTTTTAAATGACCAGGGGTATCGAGTAATATCTTGTTTTAAAGGTATGTCGAAGCTCCTTATTTTGACGTTTGACTTTTTAAAATCGACCGATTCGTTTTCTAAAAGTGTTCAAATATTTTCTGTTACTGGCCATCAAACTATGATATGGACGATTTTCAAATCCTTGACCGGCAGCTGCAAAAACATGTTGTGGGATATCATGGCAGCTTTCGATAATGAGTTGACGAAGACTATCCAAACCGCTTGCCAGAAATTTGAAAATCGCCTATATTATTGCTTGGCCAATAACGCGCAACATTTGAAGAATACTTATTGCAATAAAAAGTGATATTTGCGGGTGTTTTTGCATTCTATTTGAACAAGTTAATATATATAAAGATCGAATTTTCTCGAAAACGCATCTACCGATTTTAAAAAACAAACGTCAAAATAAAGGACTTCGACATACCATTGAAACAAGATATTACTCGATAACCCTTATCTTTTAAAAATTTCAAGGATATGACACTGGAGGACAGAGGGTACAAAGGAGAGAAGTAGTTTTCGGTCAGAAAGCTGTCCCCCTTGACAAATCTTTTGACGTGTCTCGGCGTTTTTTAAATCAGTGGTTTCAGATACATCCGTGGTGGGAGGTTTAGAAATGAGCACCCTAATTTCATAACTGGTCTGTAACATATATAATAGTTTTGGTAGATGATCAGAATTATCCTTTCCTAGTTCCCTATTTCTTTGGCAATTCAGTGTCACTCCAACATAGCAGATGTTAGCAAGATGTTAGATGTAGAAAACCACTCGCGTGCATGTATCTATTAGAAAAATGGGACAAGGGTTATCTACTAATAGAGATGCTAGTAAAATATTTTTCTTATCGAATGCACTTGGAGGAGTCAAAATTAGCTCACTAGAACAAAAATCCAGACTGCTGAAAGCTTTTGGTCAGAAGAAAATGTTCTATCCATCGTTATTCGTGAATCTCCAAAGAAATAAGGAGCGGAGAAAGTAAATCTTATAATGTGCTTTATCACTGAGCCTGATCTAGCCATCGTTCTTAAGCCGTCGGCAACCGTCAGTTCTAGCGTTCGTCAAATAATATTCAATTCCTTGCTAGAACAAGAACCTTTCTCAAATGTAACAACTACAATAATTATAATTATTATAACATATACCGAGTACTAGCAATTCCAGTTTTGCGATAGTTATGAACAACGCTTCATACCACAGCCATAAAGTTGAAAAAATTCCTACAACTTCATGGAGAAGAGACAAATTTAGGATTGGTTGGGATCCAAAAAACATCTCCTTGGAATATGACTTAATAAAAATAGAGTTGTTATGAATTGTGAAAATGCAAGCCGGTAAATATAAAAAATTGTAATAAACGAAATGACCCTATTGTTTTAAGATTATTTCCTTACCATTGCGAACTAAATCCACAATAGAAAAATACCTCCAAGGTGGACGACTTGAAGATGATTTCATTGGAAGGTTTTAATTAAGTCGTGTAAAAAATTGAAGAAACTGTATACAACATATTATAAAGAAGTAGAAAGAAATTTTGCGTCTTGACTGTCGAAAAGAAAATACCATAGAACCGTGCCATACTGGAATTGTTGATTTGCGGAATGAAACCAGTGACGCCGAAGAATGAGAGTAGTGACGTCATAAAGAAGATCATTTGTACATACCGCTAATATATTATTTGAACTCTACTAATACGCTTCTGTTTGCACTGTTTGCATCCATTCTCTAGATGAACAGATGGATGCAATCAACAGAGCAGCCATTTCTTCTTCTTTTTCTTCTAGAATATCAAAAACACGGAGAACATTCGTGGTTGGAGGCTCAAGACTAAACTGTCAGGATCATGCAATGTCCTACACGTCCTGTGCTGTACGTCAGGCCAACGTGAACAACGCTATATGTCTGATGCGATCCTACGGGGCTTGACATGATGTGTTACCACGTTACGTCATAGCAATCTGTATCCACCTTAACACGCGTACTTTAACCAGAAACATAATAACGTTGTTTTTACCAGCCGGTGGCTTTTACACTATGTTCGGTGCTTAGTTTGGGCATAGTTGCGTAATGCAATGCGATAATTCTTAACATATTTTACCAATAATACAACGTATTCTATCGCGCTGCACTTGCCCATCAATAAGAAACTACATTCTGTCTCTGCATTGGAAGTAGGCTGATCTGCTAAGATCACAGCACTCACGCCCCATTGGACCCTTTGAACATCCTCCGCCCTCGTCAGCCTGCCATTAATTTTCTTGAAACCACCTGTGAATATGACCATGACACCTTCCGCGGTCTTACTTTCAGTAGTTGTGGGAATCGTATCGTATCGATCCAATACAAATTATATATTATTTACCACATATGCTGTCAAAGCAACTTAATGGAAAGGAGTTTCCAAGTCGATTGAACATTAAATCATAATGCTAAACATGTACCTTCTCTAATATAGGATTACACTGTACTATTTTTGTTTCATCTGTATAGATTTGAAGGACTAACAAAAATGAGCCAAAAGGAAACTTATCTGGCAGAGGCCCTGGATCTCAGAACAAAAAAATCGG
Source organism: Callosobruchus maculatus (assembly GCA_951848785.1). Taxonomy (NCBI): domain Eukaryota; kingdom Metazoa; phylum Arthropoda; class Insecta; order Coleoptera; family Chrysomelidae; genus Callosobruchus; species Callosobruchus maculatus. The sequence continues at coordinate 2,868,165 of CATOUR010000032.1, forward strand.
GTCAATTGTCTTGCCTCAGTACCTCCCACACATTATCGGTGCTAAAAAAAATCATTCCTATATCCCTCTACACTATCCTCACCACAAAGTGGGACAATGATCAGGTACCTTCGAAACGTCTAAAAACGAAGTCTGGGCGATTTTTAACTTATTAGTCTTACTTCCCACACCTATACGTAGATTTTGAGATAATAGGGACCTTTTGCACATCCGTTGCTTGACGTTATTTCACGTTATCAGCTATTTGTGGCATGCGCAGTTCTCCCGAAATGACCAAATCGGCGAATAACCGATAAAGTTGTACGCTCTCTACGAAAGATTACGGTACGATATTATTACGTTCGGTATTGCCATGTCTAAAAACCACTATGCGGCAATGAGAACAGAACCGTGATGATTTGGATAGCAATAATACTTACTTTATGGTTTATCATTGTAGAAAAGGATCAGGTTTTCTTCCATCAGTTTTTATTTGACAGTATTTTCCAATAAAAGCTACAAAATTAGACGGTTCCGCCGTTTCCGGCAGCATCGCGTTAGCATCAGTTAGCATCACGGAACTGAACCATGAGAGCGAAATGTCATGCTTCGGTGGTCCTGCAAAACCTATATTAGGTGCCTTCCTTTTACATGATTTATCTGATAATTCTCACTTGTGATGACATGACTCATTTCGATCTACGTTCCTTTTGTTTTCAGAATCTGAGTGTAAAGTGAGACATTTTACCCCAACTTAAGCCCATCTGCACAAGCTCGAAAGGTAGATCAGTTGTGTCAGATCATTTAGATGTCAAATAAATGAGGTTAGGATTTTTGTTTGAAGTTTGAATTTCAGCGGGTTTTGTGGTGTATGGAGTGGTGTATGGATAGTCGATTATTGTATGGTGAGCGACGATCTCTTCCAAAAACGTAAAAAATAGGTTAATTTCGAAGAACGACATTTAACTGCACAAACACGTTCCTTCAACTCATCTGAGCTATGAGGGTTTCCAACTGAGCTGAGCCGTCTCCTTTTTAAATAATCTGAGTTAGTGCAGATGTAAGGAAAGCACCTATTGTTAGGTGTTTATTTGTTTATGATCACGTCCAATATGTTGCCGACGCCTCAAAACGATATCTAAAGCTTGTTCCATTCTGAGCGTTTGCAATACAAAGTCTATAAAAATAATAAAAAAAAAACACAGAAAGCCTAGAACACGAACCCCACTTATTCTACGCTACGTTAAACAAAGGTGTATGCAAAAAGTTGTATACTCTACATAGCGTAACGTTACAATCGTTTGATGACGTCAATAACCGTTAACGTTTTACTACTGACACTTTGGAAAGCGTCCCGCAAAAGGTACCTAATATACTTTTTGCACATTTTACTACATAACGAAAATCCGTGTCACTCATTTCCGTTTGCCGGCCTGTCTGTCGGTCTATTTGTCTGTTGGCGTTTTTTAATGCTCATAATCTCAGCAACCGATGCATGGATTGTGATGCAATTTGGATAACAATTTGCTGTTTAGTCGGTTCAAGCGCGGCGAAGTAGTTTGCAAAAAAAAAAGATTTTAAATATTCCCAAACTTCGTTTTTAGTCCCTTGAGGGGTTCCTGATTAATTTCTACTTGTCTTGGATGAGAGTGAAATTTCTAAATTTGTTGTATTCATTGACCTGTCAAAGGAAAACCTAGCGGCATAACATACTTTTTCAAGTTCATCCGAACATTGCTTTGCCTATTACAGAAACCATAACAGACTAGAATCTTCTGATGTATCATACGAGTATTGCTTTAGTTAGATCGTTCTGTAATGTGTATTGTGGAAATTATTGAATAATTGATTTTAATAAAATTTTGACGTAGTGAATACAAAGTGTAAGAATTTACAGTGACGAGGACGAAAAACGCATATGGTTTTTTAGAAATCCTGTCAGTGGCGGTGTAGCAATAAACAAAAAACTAGAAATTTACAACTCAAACTTCTTTTTTAGGCGTCTTGGAGGTCCGTGATCGTTTTTTTTTCCACATTTCGTTTTCCACATTTCACTCCCCACACCGATAGGGAACAGTACTGTATTGTGGTCGCAAATATTTTCGATTTTGAGATGTTACCCTTTCTGGGCGTTTTATGGTATCCACATAACGAAAATCCACGTCACTCATCTTCATCTCTGTCCGACTATCTGTCGGTCTGTTTGTCTATTGGCAGTCTCCTAGTCGCGTAATCTCAGTAACCGCTGTCAGGATTGCGATTAAATATGGGTAGCGATATACTGCGGGGTAGTAGGTAATGCTTCTACAATTTTCGAATGCACCATTCGCGGTGGAGAAATGAGTAAAAAACAAAAAATATTCAGAAGTAGATATTAAAATAGGAGTGGTGGGCCGGGTGAAGGGTTTGGATGTCAAACATTTGTCGTACACGGAAAATACTCTACATTGCGCAAAAGAAATTTATTTTGTTAATATCGTGTGCTTTTTAGACCTATCCGAATGTTCTTTGAATTTTCTATCTATGGAATAATTTGATGCATACATATGATAATCTTATAACATGTAACTTGGAAACTATGAATTTGATTCCGGTGGAATAGTGACACCGCATTACTATCTTGGGGAAAATGGTAACAGTGTATCGTTGTTGGAACTTAACATTAATAAAGAACGAAAAACTTCAATATCTCAAACTTCGTTTTCAGATGTTTCAAAAGTCGCTTATTATTGTCTGATGTGGATGGTGTAGGGGTAGAGGAACTCAAAATTTTTTGTTAGCACCAAGAATGTGTGGGAAGTACCGAGTCAAGAGACTTGACGCCACTTTGTCCCTAATACAGTAACATGGAAAGATCAGGAATTTTCGATAAAAACTACTCCAAGTATTTCAGAATTATTTCAAATTTGCTACCAACGATCTTGTTCAGGGAACTATGAAATATTCTCTGGGCTAAGCTGCATTATATAAAATTACGTTTCGTTCGCGTCGCGTAACCCGATTTCCCCTGATTCCCGATTCCCATTTCCATAGTTATTTTTATACCTGTGCTCGAATACGCCCTAAACAGGTCGTAATTTCCTATAATTTCCCGATAAGCTCGGCTTTCCGTCTCATTTCCTGAGCTGTTGTCGTTCAGCTCATCGACACCAGAATATGAATAGGTTTACGTTCTTTCACGTGGCAACATTGTTTCCAAGTTACAAAGAAACATTAAAATGGATCCCAGTTGATCGAGAACTTGTACAATGTAACGCAGCTAATCGAAAAAGGATCATTATTCCACTTACTGTGTTTTTTAAAATACGCCGATGGACACCTTTAGATTCTACAAATTATTCAATATGTGATATAAATTAGAATTTTAGTTCAGCTATTATTAAAAATAATGTAAAAAAATAAAAAGCGTAAGATTTCGTTTTAGCGGAAACCGAAATGGGGATAGAGGGTGGTGTCAAATGACTCGGTTTGATGTCCTGAGTCGAATGATGTCACTCCCAGACCTAGAAAACGTTGTGGTGAAAAACCGAGTGAAAAACTAACTTAACCAAACCGGTTGATTTTTTGTTGGGGTCAAAATGGTTGTTAATCGGCTCGGATGGACGTCTTAAGTGTAACTTAACCACTTCCAGACTGATGAAACGTCCTGGTGAGAATCTGCGCCACTTTGAAATTTGGAAATTTCGGTAGGTAGATAACCTAACCAAAACGGTCGAGGTAGAAAAAAGTGTCAATCGACTCGGCTTGATACCCTAACTCGAACTGTATAAATCAGTAGACTGGAAAAACGTTTATTTCGTTTTTCAATGGGAAATGGTCTTCTATGAGTGCCTAGGGTCTAACCCGACACGCTATCAGAAAACCGAACAGGTAACAACCCTACCTCGGTGGGGGTACCTATGCTGTTGTAATACCTTAAAGGTGTTCAAAATAATGACGTTTGGGGGGCCCGGTCCTCCCAGGCCCCCACCTTTACTCATCTGGTATCGCTGTACTCTACTTGTCGTGCACCTTCGAAGTGCTTATATACGAGTATTTCACGGAAAAATTTCGAAGTCGTTTTTAAGTTAGCTTTGAAATTTCAAAGTGGCGCTGATTTTCGTCGAATTAGACCACTGCAGTGTGGCGTTGATTAACAATTTTGTGAAATCTCATTTAACCCATTTTGACCTCAATAACTTGAACGGTCCGGTCGGGTTAGGTTATGCACTGAAAATGCTCACAGATAAATAAACAAAATAAAAAGGACTTCATTTAACCTGGCGAGTAGCAGCAAAAGCTGATATTAATACCAAGAAGGCAATTAAAAATATGGAACATCAAAGAATCTCAATACAGGTAAAATCATCGTATGCAGTTATCCTTCTTATCCAAAATTACGTCCATCAAAAATTAAAAAAGAAAAGGAATAATCAAACATAAAAAATTAAGTGAGTACAATTACAATTATAAAGAAAGAAACTAATAATGTTATTATAACGGAAGTTATTCATTATGCATTGAGAAAATAATTTCTTTCATTTTCGTTTTAAAATTTAATCAAGACAAATTTCTAAATTTTGGCAGTTCAACGGTGTTGTACATATTTGGCGCAATAAATGAAAGGGCTGACTGAAAGAAGACCGTAGAGTACTTTGGTATAGACAGAGTCAAAGACGTATGTCAAAGGATCGCATCAGGTTCCACCAGATTCCTAAATATTAGCTTTTTTGCTAAGTACTTTGGCTTTCTATTGGTTACTACCAATCTTACTAGGCACAAAACATGAACCTGTCATCTGTGATACATGATAAGCATACCAAGGTCCTTCAGATAAGGTAATTGATATGTGTTCACGCCTCGAAGCTTTGGTAATGAAACGTACACAAACATTTTGTATTTTTTTGTAATCTGTATGATGCATGTGTAGTAAGGGCCATATACTATATCTCAATCTCCGCTAATAATATTAATGAATTGATGAGCTTCTGTTTCGTGTTCCTTATTAATACATCCCTCAAACTGTATAAGGATTTAAGTTTTAAACAGGAACCCCGAACTAACTTATTAAAATGACCAAAGAATTGTCATCAACGTACAAACGTACTTGTCCACTATCAAACTCAGACAGTTTCGATTTGAAAGTTATGGAAACAGTTTTATTTTTATTTAATACTAATGCATGTTGTTTAATCCAGTTTACTATATTTTGCAAGTCATCATTGATAACGCGTGTGGTCAGAAGTTTATTCCGTTAGGCCATGTGAAAGATATAATTGTGTATCATCGGCGTATGAGTGGACTTTACAGTATTTTGCCACGTGTAAAATATCTGACAAGTATAAAGCAAAAAATATCGGATCCAATATAGATCCCTGCGGTCTCCAGTAGTGAAAAGAAGTACATCTGATGATTCGTAGCGATTCAAATCAAAGTATTGCAACTTTGCTAGCAACATTATCAAATGCTAACGATTTTATGCTCTCTGTACTTCAGCGAAGCTAAACCATAATTACATACGCTTTTCCAGATGCTAGTGTAAATTGCAAATCAAAATTATGTATGTGGCTGATAAATGCACATACGGTTAACTATTAGCGATTTAGGGCTTTTATTTGTATTAGACAGACAAACAAATACTGATAGCGCGAAAACCCGTTAACTAAATTGACTAAGAGTAACGAACATTAATTTATAATGTAAATCCTACTGGCACAGTAGTACTAACTTCGGGTGGAGTTAAATATTATATTTTGGCAGGAAACTTATCAAGTGTCAACAACATACACTGAAACAACTGCTAGAGTACGTTCAATAATAATAATCTGGAGACAAAAAAATAACCAAGACCTTCAAAAGTTAGGCGTATTAGGTAACATCTCATTTACGGCGCTTTTTTTTTCATCACAAATAAAACCACTTAGTTAAAAATATAAACTATTTACTAAAGCCTTGTACTCACTAGTAGACATATTGCGCGATTTTGGTCTCAGAGACGTGTCTACGGTTATCTACGTAGACATGTCATCTATAGACCAATCGCCGTCTGCGGCCCGTTGCGAGACCAAAAATCGCAGGTCTATGGCCTCCTGGTAGGAATGGAAAACTTCGTGCAACGTTAGACATATTGCGCAACATTCTGATAGTGTGGTCGTCAATAAGAGTCTAGAGACGAGACATCCCAGTTTGAGTCCAATTACCGAGTGGCATCGTTCCTCTGTTTATGTGTGCTCTTGGGGTGGTTCGTAATTTCTTGTTTTTATTCAGTGCTTCGTGAAGTTGTGGCAGAACGAGGAGTTTTTAAAACTGATTGAAGATTACCACGTTGTTTGTAGGATGTTACAATTTCCGACTACAAAAACCGGGTGAAAAAAATTGGCGCTGGAATCTCTGGTTGCAAAGCACGGCGGAAGTTGAAAAGAAAATTCATAATTTGAAAACATCGTTCAGCAGGGAGCGGAAAAAATACTCTGCCAACTGGATCTTCTCCGAAAAAGTTCTCATGGTTTTCGTTACGAGTATTTGCAATTCCTGCAACCAGCGAATGAATCAAGGGGCAGCCGGAATACAGACTTGAATGATTCACAGGGTGGAAGTGGGTCGTGAATGAGTCTCCACTTGTTAGGAAACGCAGTGTGACTGCGAGTCAAAGAGAAGCTGGAATTGTTTCCTAAATTATGTGTCTTGCCTCATTATCAACCCCCGACCATCAGAAGCAACTCCTCAAAATCAATAGGCATCAGCCGGGTGAAATTCCGGAAATCCATGGCGTCTTCCAGTCTTAATTTGTTTAGTAATGTATTGCCGAACGTATTTCCTTATGCGAACACTTCTCGCGTCCACCAATGTTTACGTTCCGCTTTGTTTCACTTTTCATCATCACTAAACAGGAACTTATTCCGCACAGTGCAATGTCCTCAATAGTGGACAGCGGACATGAGACTAATGACAAATTCTTTGTCTCGTCTAAATCTGCACATTCTAGTGTAGACGCTAGACGAGACAAAAGAATGGTGCATCTAGGCGGTCTATAGACCGTGTCTCCAGACTGTCTATAGACGGTCTATAGACGGTCTATAGACAAATCGCGCAACATGTCTACTAGTGGGTACAAGGCTTAACGATTAGGCAACTTGGCCACCTTTGTAGCCTTCATTACCTTGATAATAACAGAATGTTTGAGAGATAGTTAATTTGGTATAAGTAACATTGACACGTAATAAATAAATAAGACAATAAGACGGAGATTCTCTCTATTCACAATCGACAACCGATTTGAATTATCACTTGGCGCTTTAGGAACTACAGCTGGAAAAGGTGTAGTTTGTACCAATTTCTTTGTTGTTCCGATGTATACACTTCCACCAGTACATGGCATCCGATAAATCACCGATGCTGTCCACGGATCCCTTTTGTCCTCTGCCGATCTTCAATGCTGTTGTATTTTCCCAGTTGGTTTGTATATCGTCCTAATGTTTTGGCTTCTGCAGCCCCCAATTCTGTCTGTGACCCGGGAACATAAGGTAGGAAATCTTTGGCTACTGGTGGTGGTTGTGGTTGCTTTTCTACTCTACCAGCTCGGATGGATCTTGTTATTTGCTGTTCTGAGTAGCCATTTGCCTTCAACGGATTCTTCAGATGTTCGAGCTTGGCACCGAGATCGGCTGGTTCACACACCCTTCCTGTCCATTCTGTCAGTGTTTTGATGATTCCAAACCTCTGGCATAGATGGTGGTTCGAGTTGTTGTGCAAATAGCGATCGGTGTGTGTCGGTTTCCTGTACACTGTATGTCCTAATGTTGATCTTTTTCTGGTTAATAGCACATCGAGAAAACTCGATATTTTGTATACCTCCACTTCCATCGTGAACTGGATGTTCGGATGTACCCTGTTTAGGTGTTGTAGGAATTCTACTACCCTGTCTTGTCCGAGGCTCCATTCAACAAGTGTGTCATCCACCTACCCGAACCATATTTTGGGCTTATACTGAGCGCTGTTCAAGGCCGTTTACTCTATCTTCTCCGTCACAAATTTAGCCACCACTGGACTCAGAGGGCTTCTCATCGCCACGCCTTTTATCTGTTCATACATTTCGTTGCAAAGTATGTTGTAGTTAGTACATGTTTGAATATGTTGGTTATATCTTCTGGGAATATCTGTTTGATGTGTTGTATAGCAGCACTCAGTGATCAGTGGTGTGCCGAAAGGGCCCGCAGGGCCCACGGTGCGGGGGGCCCCGAGCATCCGGGGGGCCCCTTTGACACCATTCATCCATTTTGTGTTTTTTTAGCGAAAGTATGCCTCGCTGGCAAGCCTTAAACACTGAATTAAAAAAAAAAAGTAAAACTGTATGATCCGCCCAAAAAAAACTATGTCCCACCAGATGGTCATCCAGGGTCGAATCGATAATTTCAATAGCAAAGAAAAAATCTGTTGTCTGTTTGCAAAAAAGTCATATAGGTATTGGACAAGCCACAGATTTAATTGCGTATATTTCAGATCAATTAGGGAATTTAAGAAATAATTTTGAAAATATATTTAACAGTAACAATAGCAAAAGATTGGGGTACTGAGTCACAATTTACAGATAAAAGAATTCGTACTACTAACAAGTTTATTGATGATGGCTGTTGATGAACCAATTGAAGACCCCAAAAATCGTTTAACAATTTCAGTATTCAACACATACCTAGAACTATTTCAGTAGGTACAACTAAAAATACGTGTGAGGCATTCACAAATGTTTATTCAAAATTCGATATTTTAAACCCCAAAACACTTATTATAGTGCAAGAAGTGGAAACTATTAATAAAGTAAAAGAACTAGTTGAGAAATATCCAGATGATCTCACACAAAGTCTTGCGTCGGAACTAATTCAAATAAAAAATCTTCTATCTGTAATCCTGAAAAATCTTAACAGTATTAGGGGATTTTCTGATTTTATTTTCGAAACAGATCAATTGTTGATTACTTATCTGAGATTTGCGCTGCATTTCAGTTGTTTCTGGTACTGCCTGTTACATCGACTCAAGCAAGCTCATTTTCAAAACTAAAACTGATAAAAAATTTTGCAAGATCGACAACGGGCGAATCGCGCGAAAGTTCTTTGGCATCAATTTTTATAGAAAACGAACGGGCAGAAGGCACAGACTTAGTCCAAATATTTGATACATTTGTTGCTTTCATAGTGGTCATATAGTATAAACCGGTTTGAAATACTATTTTTTATATAGAAGGGGGGCCCCGTGAAAAAAATTGCGGGGGGTGGCCCGAAGACTTTGGCACGCTACTGTCAGTGATACTTCTGTGAAGAGTGATACGACGTCAAAACTAACCAGAACATCCGACTCCTCGAGTTGTATATTCTGGATTTTGGATATAAAATGCGCAGAGTCCTTGGTATCTTGATATTGCATGTTGCCAGGTTACCAGTATGCTTTTAGCCTGCTTTTGGCATCGACATCTCCAGAAACCACTAAACTTTGGCATGAATGAATGAAAATCACCAAAAATGACGACTTCGCGGTTGTGAATGTCAAAATTATCAAAACCGAAACGCCCAGTGTGGCATATTCTGTGGGTGAGGGGACTTCTGCCTACGGAATTGCATAAATATGTGAAACTGAAATTATCCTATCACTTATCCTGTGATCAGGGCCATACTGATTGTACAAACTAAGGCTATTGTGATGGTATCTGAACTTTGGAAGCTGTGTGCCTTCACGATTTACAATTTTATTAGGAGTTTGATGTCAAAAGATTAGCTTTCGCGTGCACACAGTCGAAAATAGCGGGAAAGCAGTAATTCACAGGTTATGTATTCCATTGAAAAGGCTGATTTGGTTTCAATACTGTTGTCCGTTTACATGGATTTACCAATACCAAAATCGAATTCAGTTCCAACTGAATACCACATCTACACGTAGTGATAATTTGGCTTCTTATCAAATGTCTGAAGTGGTCTACGCAGTCACAATGACACTGGTACGACGAGCCCTCAAGTGGTTGTGGCTTGTGGCTAGAACGCGTGCCATCGAATAGAGGGTGCGAACAGAATATCGCACGTGCTATCGTCTAACCACCTGCCTTGTTGAAGCTTCCGATCCTTGGGGGCGACGAGAAGGAAGTATCAGGTATCCATGTTCGGGCGAACCAGTCAACCGGAACGCCCAGTACCGACACCGAGAGGAAACGACAGCTTCGACAGACATTGATACACACCGAGGGTGCTGTTGGACGGTGACGAATTGAAAAGGAAAATGGGGATGTTTCGTATCACTTTACAGCTTAAATGGGTTTACAATACAGTTCGTGAGTAAAAGCAACAAAGGTGGTAGATAGAATGAAGTCAACTCTCGATATATCGTATTCGGCAAGAAAGGTAATTGAATCATTTATTTCAGAAACTCCACATGTCCCAAAATCTCTATTTTGAGGAAACCTGAAACAACTGGTTTTATTTGAAAATTGCTTGAATATCTATAAAGATAACTACTCCAGCATAAAGTATGTGTGTAGTATCAAGCTTATAACAAAAAATTAGTAAAAAATCTTCGGTTGCTCTGACAGAAAAGAATAAATGACGTTGAAAACGGGGTTTCCCAAATAAACACACAATTTGTTTGCAAATCACTTTAGTTGGTTTGTGATCTGAATTAGTATAACATAATAATCCAAAGACAGGTCCGTTTTCATGAATATATTTAGCTATGTCACCAATAGTTCGCCATTCAAAGATGTTTTGACATCTGAGAAACACCCCATGTCCAGGACAAGTGAGATTTCTGCTTAAAATATGCGTCTAGCTTAGAAGAACATGTTAAGTTGAAAAATTCGAAATGTCAAATTTATAGACATGTGGACTATATAAGGGATAGAAGAGAGAGTGATCATTCTGGGCATCGTCTTATAAACATTACATAAGATAATAACTCAATCGATAAACAAATGATCAAAATAAATTAAATAACAATGCAATGAAAATATTTGACTTATTAGAACTACCTAATTTAACATCAATAAAAGGTAAAACGCTCGAGATGACACATCTGAAAATTGAATAAAGAGATACCTGATAATCATAGAAAAATTTGAATAATAGTGTGCAAAGCAGTTACGCCGCTATAAAAAAAAATAGCGTACCACACCTTTAATCAAAGGACATGACATTATTTTGTACTGACGTGATTGACAATCAGGTTAGCATTTGTAATAATTCCACACATAAATATGAATACATTACACACCAAAAAATAAATCTTTGAACACCAAGTAGACTTTTAAACACCAAAAAGATCTTTAAATACAAAATAGATGTTTAAACACCAAATGGATCTGATGATGTAATGTATACTGTGTAGTCATGCAAATTATACAGAACATGACTCCAATATATCTTATATTTCCATATGTCAATTCGCCTGTCAGAATTTGAAGTTTGAAGAAGTTTGCTGAAGTTATTCGGAAATATGTGAGAAAGTATTTGATGTGACCAGGTTTCAGATTAATCAAAAGCTTATCTACCAGTGGGGTTGAAGGCAGTAGTATCTAATGCAGACGATGACAGGATATCAACAATGGATAAATATATCGCACCAAATTCATCGTTTATGTCATTTGGTTGATGGCCATATACAAGGGGCCATCTTTAACGTGCGATAGCCTCTTTGGTTTGCCTTGTAAATATGTTGCAAATAAACTAATCTAGATGACATAATTGTGTAATTATACAAAAAAAATATGACAAGACTTATCCCTAGGATCCTTGGTATTAAGAATCTACTCATGAAATATCTCTCCAAGGAATCAAAACAACAAATGCAGGGAACTATCATAACTGTGAGCCCTACTCACTGAGATACAAGGGGTTAACTAGCAAAGTATTTACACCTTAGAATTAGTTAAGTACGAAGGGCCAACTCGCGACGTACTTCGAGATTATATTGTCTGTTTTCATATCGCAGACATGCAAGAATTGAATTATCAAACTATTATTGACATAAGTGTGTGTATCAAAGTTTGTCAATTATCGAGTAGACAAGTGCTCAAACAGGTTAAAATAAAATAAATCAATATATCGATAACCAATGGTATAATTAGTAGAATAAATTGAGATAAACTCTCGTAGGCTATTGTACCATCACAAAGCAAATCACAAGACATCTGCAAAGTATAACGGTACTATATAGAATAATATGTTGAGGTAAATAATCCTGCGGAAAAGACGTAATTTTGAGCAGGTGTATTATATATGCATTTCCGGACATTATCTTCGACGAGACCAACAGCGTAACTTATTTAGAAACCTCATCATCATAACCTTACAAAGATACAGTTGCGACAAGAATATCTGTCCTCGTTCTAAAAAATTCTCTTGCCGAGGAAATCATGGTTAATTTGAACCTAGAAAAATGTATTTTTGATTTCAATACTCAGACTCAAGAAATTTGCTCTGACCAAGAATATAATTTTCTTCACAACTTAAAAGGGTGATACACGTACGAACTTTAAGTACGCGGTTTTTAAGTTCGCGAACTTACTCGGCTCGACGCGGTGACACACGTGAAGCTGAAATCACTCATTTTGATAATTTTCCTAAATAAACAAAACTTTTAACAAACGCCAAACACAACAAGCGTTGCGCATCGATGGCCTGCCAAAACAAAGTGGTGGCTCGCGGCTCGCAGTACGAGCTGAGACCAGCTACGAGCAACATTGCAACCCAGTTGGCTCGCCGGCGGTTTGCGCGACGGTTTTAAAGTACGCGTACTTACGGTGACACACAGGCGAAAAAGGTCGTCGAGCCATAAGTACGCGTACTTGCTCGTACGTGTATCAGCCCTTTTAGATTAAGTGCTCTTCGACCAAGTATTTCATAAAGTTTTAGTAAGATGTCATATTTTCCATCTCAGCTCCTATTACTTCGATCAAGTATACAAATAGCTTGAGAATTGTGAAGTATTTCCATTGAGAATATGATAGGTAATCTTGGTTTATGCACATTGACAGATCGCCACAGGCATCATAAACGTTTGTTAATAATTTATGATGTTACCTGTGTTTGTGCGTTATATTGTTATACTCTCAAGAAACGAGTGTTGCGGTGTTGAGGCTTTGGGGACCTCAGACAAATGTTCGTATGTAAGTACCAAGTATGCAATACGCAATATACAGGGTGATCAACTTATACTCCGAAGTTTGATACCTCCGTTATTATGAAAAATACAAAATATAGGGTTTTATCGAGTCATACAGGTATTTTCAGAGATATGGCCCCTTTGGTGTGAAAATCTTAATGAATTCATCACCCTGTATCTTAAAAAATCCATAACTGGAGGCTTGATTCTCAAAGCTAGCTTGCCGCTTGTCTAGTTTTGTCTAAGATTATCAATTTTCTGCTGTCTTTGATTTTGTATACAGAGTGAACCAAAACTCACGGACATAATTTTCTTTATTTCAAATGGAATACCCTGTATTTTATAGCATCGTCAAAAAGTTCTTACAATATTATTCCATATTTATGAGCACTCCCTGTACCTAAATGTAACAGTTATGGAGTTATTTCGATTTGAAGTAGTAAAACAGTACTTTTTCCATATTCTGGTTTTTGTTAGAGTTGCCTATGGATGCTATGCTTGTTATATTTGTTAAATAATTGAACTTAATTTTAAGTTTTGGTTCTGTTTCAATTGGCTATTACAGTTAGCAATCAATAAATTGAAAAGCACATATGGTCAATTACAAGAATTATCTGAAAATAAAACAGCAGAACCTTTAACAAACTATATTAATTATTGCAAGAGGGTTTATGTGTGAGCGTATCAAAAATGAGAAGATTGATTTTGGCTAAGCATGCAAAAGCGATTTACTCTTGTCTTATAGACTGAAGATTTTTCTAGCGGAAACTACAAATGTCTAATTGATTTCCTGATACGACTTGCTTTTAGTTTTCTCAGGGCCGGTTTCTCAATGTCCGGTTAAATATTTGTCTGGAAGATAACTGTTATCTGTCAGATACCTACATTGTTTAAACAATTGAAGGTTAGACTTACGAATTCACGTAAATCTTATAAGACCGTTGTATCCATAGAAACGCCAACTGGTAGCTACCTATCTGACACTTTTAACTGGACATTGAGAAACTGGCCCTCATTCCTGTCCTTTGAGTCCTTTCATTCTTGACTCTTTTCTAAGAAAGGCCAAACAGTATAACAAACACGGTATCCATGGCCAATTATGAGAAATTTTAAGTATTTGGCAAAAATGTAGTATTAGTCTCAGAGACTCAGTTGTTTTCTAAGAAAGGCCAAACAGTATAACAAACACGGTATCCATGGCCAATTATGAGAAATTTTCAGTATTTGGCAAAAATGTAGTATTAGGAATAGTTTTACAACCTCAAATCGAAATAGCTCCACAACTGTTACGCTTACGTATGGGGAATGATTGATTATATTGGAAGTACTATTTAAGAGCTTTCTGACGATGCTATCAAATACAGGTTGTTCGAATTAAAATAACAAAGCAAACTATGGTTGCGAGTTTTTGGTTCACCCTGTATACAAAATCAAAGATAGCGAAAACTTGATAACTTTAGACAAAACTAGACAACCACGAAATTATCCCTTAACTACCCAGGTGCGGTCAAGTTGACCGCATGCGTCCATAGATTTACAATATCTCCCCACTACAACACTGATCTGTCCCACCCGTCCCGCTGTTTTTTCTCTGCCTCCTAATAAGTCAGTACGCCACTAGTTGTTGCTGTAGTCGTATCGCACTCCTTTTAATCTAAGGTCACGCAGACGTCTGCGGTCACAGTGACCGGACCTATGTGTTAACGTCATGGCAAGCAGTCCAGAAGTGTACGGTATGTTGAGAAAAATTATGGAGAGCAGTTGATGGAATAGTATCGTGATGCCTCAGGAAGTGAGATAGAAGATGACAATGATGCGACGATTCTTTCGGAGCACAGTTCAGACTCAGAAATTGATGCAACTTCTGAGGATGCAGCTGATCAATTAGAGATTGACACAAGGAAGTAAAATCAGCAAACAGAAAATATTACCGCGGAAAACAAGGCTCCAGAAGAAGAAATAATCTCGGAAAAAGAATTTGTGAAAAATTTTTTTGGTAAGAATCATGCCATAAACCCATCTGTTTAGTGTTTCGTTAAAACATGGAAAAACTGCATATAACAAATTATTCACATGTTTATGCCTTGCAATTTTGTTTATTTGGTTTATTTTTGAGAAAAATCATTCATTTTACTTGATGACTACAGTTTAAGGTAACACATGCTGTGAAAGAATTTTTTTTAAATCGGAAATTAGACTGTAGCACTCTATTTCCGAAATAGTGTAGTTTTTAATAAGAAATCCCAGTCTATAAGAAGAGTAGAGTTTTATTTGGTCTGTGGTGTTTTTTTAATATAGGTTCATTATTGTCATATCAACATTAACATATTCTGTCAAAATAAAATGGGTATTTCAAGCTAATATTAATTTGTTTTTTTTTAATTCTTGTTTAAGACATGCGGTCACCATGACCGGACCTGGGTTTTCACATAAAAGTGGCAATATCTCTGAAATTACCCTGTATAACCTGACAAAACCCTATATTTGCGGAATAGGGGGAGCGAGCACAATTCAAATTTAGGATAATATATAGGGTGTTCCACTGGAAAAAAATTACTTTGGTATGCCCTGACCTTATCAATAACCCTGTATATTATGAAATAATTTTAAAAGGTAGACATAATAGCGGAGGTATCAAACTTCGGAGTATAAATTGATCACCCTGTATCTCTATAAGTATTTATGAATGAAATATAAACCATGGCGGACCGGAGGTTGTGAAAAATTCTTCTAGTTAAGTAGTAAAGGCACATATTATTTTTTATATTCTGTAGTGATTGGTATTTTTCAACGTGACTCTTGAAAAGTACTGTAAGATATCGATAGTTTTGTGTGGATAGCTGAACCCAACTGTTGGTCTCATCATAAATATGTACATACCTAATATAAAAACGTATAACTTGATAGCATAACCAAATTGTGCATAGAGGTTTATATTGAGTATTCCATTCATACAAGTGATATGTGTTTATTTGTTAGATTCGCCATAAAAAATCTAATTTCGAAAAATCAGGATTACTCATTGTTGGAGAAAAAATACCTGTATTTATAGCTCTACTATATTATTATGTCATACGAAAAGAGCAATGACTGGCGAGTAACCCTCTCTATATGGAATATAAATCGATTTCAAAATATGTAGTAATATATTACTTTTTAATGTGTCCAAATTGTGCACAGAGGTTTATATTGAATAATATAATTTTTATTAAACTATTGTTCACGTGTTATATATGTCAGGATGCATTGAAAAGCGGACACATTCGCCGCATATATGTATGCAAATTTTAATTCAATTCTCTTGTTGCGTAAACCATCAAGCACTAAATGAAAGCTTGGTTTTATTGTCTTTCGCAAACAGTTTGTATACACGTATCTACCCTATCGGTTTGTTTTTTTAGCTTTCCAACTACGGGATAATTTTTGAAGAATATAACGCAGGTGTGAAGTATAACTGGAAGGACAACATTCCTGGTTAGGTTAAACATACTGTATAACAATAATAGATAGATTGATTTCTAAAACATGTTCATCTGCCGTTTTGATATCTTGAGGTATATGAGGTGGATTGACGGAGATATAGAGCAACCCTCGTATATCGGCTATAATATGCAGCGGCATATAGAACCCGCGCTTCTCTGGTGGCTCAAAGAGGACGCGCCGTGGCGTTCCACCTAGAAGTACGCTGCTGTTTCAGCAGTGACTTTCTTTGGTTGCCGTTACCTTCGGGTACCAGATGGCGCACTGGCAGAATTCTTTCTGTCTGCTCTCACATGTTTCACATATTTAGTAAAGATGGAAGAACTGATGCTCTCTATTTCCGTCAATCAACCTATGGCGCACTGATGATCGCTAATAAGCGTGAAACAGCTGTCTGCGTACTGGTAGATTGACGGAGATATAGAGCAACCCTCGTATATCGGCTATAATATGCAGCGGCATATAGAACCCGCGCTTCTCTGGTGGCTCAAAGAGGACGCGCCGTGGCGTTCCACCAAGAAGTATGCTGCTGTTTCAGTAGCGACTTTCTTTGGTTGCCGTTACCTTCGGGTACCAGATGGCGCACCGGCAGAATTCTTTCTGTCTGCTCTATAAAAGTTTTGTCTTAAATTCAAAGCAGATACTTTTTTTGGTTCCCATTGTGACATAAAAAACCCCAAAAGTTCGAATAATTTCATAAAAACTTGTGCTATTTTAGAAAGTCTGAAATTTATCTATGTTTTATATCTCACTATTAGCGGCTGTGCGACGCATCGGCTGCTTGGCTAATACTGGTGCCGCATATCTACTGTACCAATAGTGACGATGGGGACCCTTCTAAACTTAAGCCCCTAAACACTGAGGTAGAAAGAGGTGCCAGAATGGTCGTCTACCACCTGACAGATAGGACAAAAAGGAACTAGAAGTATACACAACGGGTATTATGAGTAAAATTATAAGTCATCGTATACCCGAAACGGTCTCGGACTCTATGGTTCCCCAAGCGCACACGGAGAGATCCTACAACGTCCTTTTCCCAAGAAGGGACCAATGGAAGGGAACAGGTGCGGGGGTAACTGGAACCAATTCAAGAGCTGAAATCTCAGCAAACCTTAGTAGGTATACCACAAACTTCCAAGCAGAAATGATAGCCATAGAGTTGGAGGTCAGCGAGCTGAACAAAAGGCCTCTGACAAACAAATCTATAGTAAACCTTTTTAGATAGTCATGCTGCCCTAAAAGTAATGAGTTCCAAACGGGTTGAATCAAAACTCGTACGGAACTGCATACATCTCCCCAACAAGCTTGGAACAAGGAACAAAATAACTTTGCTTCGGGTTCCGGGTCATGGCGGAGTGGAAGGTAATATTTTGTCCGACTCACTCGCAAGAGGAGGAACCGAATCTGTGTTCACAGGACCAGAACCATTTTCGGGCATTGCGAAAAGCACCGCTAAGAAAACCGTCTCATAGTGGCCACAGAGGAAAGCACTCCTGCATTGGCAAGATACACCAAGTCAAAGTTTACGGAATACATATAAGTTGGATCACTCTCCGTCGGCACTTTGAAGATCTCACATCAAAGCGATGCCGCGGCCGCACTCGCCAGTTAGTTTTTGCGTTGGTTTTTGCTCAAGTACGAGGGTCTTTTAGCGGGGACTTGCTAACGCCTGGGTTGTACGTATATACGAGGATCATTGAAAAACTATGTATTGACGGCCGATTTAGACATACAAATACAAATATAACGTTTATTTTGCTAATGCGCTAAGTTACATAAATGGATATCAAAAATAAAGCCTAGTAAAACTATTACTAATGAATCTCAAATGATTTCACATATTGTAGCTATTTCGTAGATAAGTAAAAACTGATGGTTCAAAGGTGTTGTAGTATTTTTACCTTAATGTTTTGTTTATTTGACTTATTTTTGAGATCACAGTTTATAAATTTTATGGTACCTATAGTATATACGAACTCGTATGTACAATTTTAAAAGATAATCATGTGGAAATGCTTTACATGGACGTGAATAAATTATTTTTGACATTTTGCTTTTCACTGTCATTCCAATTGCTACTGTAGAAACTAAATTGTTAAAGTTATCAATAAAAATATTTTCGAGCTCTAAAATATAATTTACAATGTCCCTGGGTGGTATGGTAAAACCACCGAATGAATATTTTGTCTCACTATACGCTTTTAGCGTGATACAATCCTTTTAGTACCTGTAGCTTTTGAACTAAACACTTTAGACCCCAAGTGTGCTAGTTTGTTGGAATTGTTTTATCGGGAGGAACACAGGCACAGATATACAGGGTCTCCCATTAACAATTTTGAATCGAATGTCACATGACCAGAAACAAATACCTCGTATTGGGTAGTACAATGACAAAAAAAGACACAACATCTGCACTAATTTACATGCCCAAAATTATAATCCTCTGCTACTGCCCAGTTCCGACATATTTCCTGTCTTAATCGTCGTGGGGTACCCTGTATTTATATCCCTTACATTGCAAGGTTTACCACAAAATAAGGATGGATCTGATTGTCATTCACCATCCGTTAATAAATTTAAATTGATTGGTAATAACTTTTCTCTCGAAATTGATTACTCTCAAACTTCTAAAAAGATTATCTATTTCCAAATCCGAGATAACAAAATCCGACATTTTTGAGACACTGTATAGACTTCGCGTTAAACACGTTCAACCTCTACTTTGCGCCGCCCCATATCTCCCGGCTGACGTCGGTACACTGCTACCGGTGTACCGGGGAGACGAAGCAAGGGGCAGGCCGTCTTGATATTTTTGCGGAGTGAGCCAACTTATATGTATTCCGTACACTTTGACCAAGTCTACTACACTCCAATGTATTCATATTCACACCATACCGCTCTAGTCAGCCCCCCCCCTAAGGTTAATAGAATGGAACAGGAATTATCTGCGCATTCTAGTTGGTCTGCTGAAGTGACATTGTCGTCTGAGGAGCCACTTGAGGAAGTTAGGTCTAGAACAAATGACGGACTGTCATTTCTGCTATGTGGAGGACGAAACAGCCAAATACATATTGTGCTCCTATCCAGTACTGAAAAGAGCTAGGTTTCAGATTTTCGGATTTGCCCATCTGAATCCTACTGACTTCAAGGGAGTTTCACTCAACACAACCGTCGCCTTTGTCAAGAGGTGTGGATTGTGCGGTGAACTCTAAATAGGTATGAGCCACAACAGACACAATAGGGTTGCAGTGGAAGGAGGCATAACTGCCTCACTGCTCACCTTCAACCTAACCGAACAGTCTACCTTATCATCATAAACACATTTTTGGAAAATCAGACACATAGGATGGTTTCAACGTGGGGGCAGATGATATAAAGCTTTTCCGTCATATTAATACAAATGAGCGATACTGACTCGCTCCCAGTCTAATTTTCAACACCGGATAGATGGCATAGGCAGACAGACGAGAGAAAGGATTATTTTTTGTTTCGTGACGTAGATGCTAATTTACGTAGGAAATAAAAACAGATAGCGGGTCTTGAGAGGTAATAAGTATTTTAAAGTTTTTCGTGACACAATAATATAAAAAAAATTATTCAATTCAGAATGATTTATCCAATTAAGTTATTCATAAATGTTGGGAGAAGAGTCTCATCTAGAAAAATATACGTTGCATATTGAGTTAAGTATGAAAGTCAAGTGTAGCTAGACACAAAGGCGGAATTTGGGAACTAAATATATATCGACTAAATGAAGTTGTTTCAACAATTCAGTATAACTCAATGAAATTCCTACTTATTCTGCAAAAAAATATGGCATCAGATTAAAGCAGGTGTGAGTTCAGTGAAAGAAAATCACGCGATTGGTTTAAAGCAGCACTAATAACCATCATGAAATGATGGTGGGGGTTCAGCTACCGATCTTAGCTTAATAGCCGAAAGCAATTCGATAGCCATTTTATAACCTCAAAAATGGAGATAAAATAAACTTCAGAAATTTATAACAACCTATTATCCCGGCGCCAACTATATATCCGATGATTTCGTGTATTCCGCATTTTTCTGCAGTCATGGAATTTTTCATACATTTCGACAGACATGTCTGAACACATATCCGCATTTGCGAGGAAATGCGACCACAGAACTGTAAAACGTATTTCAACTTTAATAAAGAGACGCAAAACCCTTTGTATGTTCTTATTTTTATCTGGACGTGTCATACTTCACTGGCTACTTTCTCAAGATATAAAATCCACAGGGCTTTCTTTCTCCGTTTGATTCCAAATAATGACAGACATGACAATGTGATGTGTACCGCCAAAGAGTTAGTTTGAACTATGCTAGATTTCGCTACCGCCTTGATTGTCATTTACAAGAAAGTACAAACCTTTTCAGTTCAGTGTCTGAAATTACATACCAAGTTATCACTATTATAGTATAACACCATAAAGACAGACATCGTGGCGTTTCGATGCACGTACGGTCAATACCTTCTGAAACATTAAGACTCTGGGGTATAGCGCGCGAAATTGAGAATCCAAGAAAAGAGGTATTCCCGTGTTGGCGAGGAACTGTGGCTACCTGTTCCCTTTCTCCAGTGTGTGTATCTGATATAAGGGGAGATAAGGCCAAAAATCCAAAGGTAAGCTCAAAAGGTCCAAATATTTAGTAAAACAATCTTGGGATACGG
Source organism: Callosobruchus maculatus (assembly GCA_951848785.1). Taxonomy (NCBI): domain Eukaryota; kingdom Metazoa; phylum Arthropoda; class Insecta; order Coleoptera; family Chrysomelidae; genus Callosobruchus; species Callosobruchus maculatus. The sequence continues at coordinate 2,889,430 of CATOUR010000032.1, forward strand.
TCAATTATTATATTTCTAAAATATAATTTTTTTACGACGTTTCGACGCTTCTATTAGGCGTCATCTTCAGGTATTAAAACTAAAATAAAATATCAAAAATGTCAAACAGATACAAAATGATTAACACTCACAATTAATTTTTTTTTTAAACAAAATTACAATTCAAAACAAATAATTAAAATGCAACAGAAAACTTACATTATACCGCAACAGTCATATGTATTATCTTAAGTTTGGGTCCAAACTTCTCATTACCCAACGTGAAACTACCAATAAATCAAATTATTGCAAGTGTTGAAAAAGGAATATCTTTGATTCAAAGTATAAACAAGGACCAAACTAGAAATCAGATTTGTAACATTATCACCAACTTTCGTAATAAACTGAATAATACAAAAAAGACATGTAAGAACAAATACAACTTCCTTCTCAAATCAACCAAAAATTTCTTGAAAGATCACCCACACCTATGTATCCTTTGTGCAGATAAATGTAATAAAACTGTCATCATGGATATATCTTCTTACAAAGATAAGCTATTGAATCTATTGAGTGATACTACAACTTATAGAAAAGAGAAGTTTGACCCAACACGTAAAACACAAGATTATTTAAACAAAATGGTGCTAAGTTGGCATCAAAAAAATTTTATTGACAGCAATATAAAAAACAAACTATGTTGCTACAACGGTGTTGCACCTTATATTTACGGACTGCCTAAATTACATAAACCTAATGTTCCTTTGCGGCCGATTGTGAGCAACACTGGAGCACCTACATACCAACTCTCGAAGTACCTCTCTGATACTATTTCAAAAATTTTAGGAAATTCCAATTATCATATAAAAGATTCTTGGCATTTCCATGAATTTATTAAAACGCAAACAATTCCAAGCAACCATCTACTTGTCTCTTTTGATGTAGTGTCACTATTTACAAATATACCTGTCGACCTGGCCATCGAATGCATTGAAAAACGTTGGAGCGATCTAGAATGTCATACACCACTCCCTCTAAATGAATTTAAATCTGCAGTGAAGTTCTGCTTAAATACCACATATTTTAGATTTGAAGATCAATATTACTCGCAGATTTTTGGCACTGCAATGGGTTCACCGATTTCGTCAACTATCGCAAATCTTGTCATGGAAGAACTAGAACAAAATGTTATTGATAAATTGACCATCAAACCTGCCTTCTATAAAAGATAGGTTGACGACTGTCTACTCTGTATACATTCTGATCAAGTTGAACAAACATTCGAAGTTTTCAATAATTTCCATCCCAGGTTACAGTTTACAAAAGAAGTTGAAAATGATAAAACATTACATTTTCTTGACGTTACATTGAAGTATGCCAATGATGGTTGTATTGAAACAAATCGGTTTACAAAATCAATATGGTCGGGGAGATACCTTAACTTCAATTCTAACGTGCCGAAGACATATAAAACCAGTGTAGTAAATAGTCTCACCGATCGAGCCATTTTGCTTTCTGACGCCAAAAACAGACCTGACAATCTCAGAAAGGTAAGGAATATCCTGTCCCAAAACAACTACCCCCAGCACTTCACAAACACCACTATCAAGAAGAGAGTTCATCAACTTTATAACCGCCGGCAACGTTCAAATAATGATAATAATAAAAAGAAATATTTTTCAGTGCCTTATACACCTGGACTCTCCGAAAACATTAATAAAATTTTCAATAAATTCAACGTAAATGTTGCCCATACTGCCACGACAACAACCCGTACAGTATTTTCAAGCCTGAAACCTTCATTAGAAAAGGACATGCATAGCAACTTGGTTTATGAAATACCTTGTAAAGATTGCCCCAACTTATACATAGGACAAACTAAGCAATATTTAAATAAACGCATATATAAGCATAAGTATGATATTAAAAATAAGAACCGCCCTCAGCAAACATGCTATAGAAAATAAACATACCATCGATTTTAACAACGTTAGAACTTTATGCAAAGAAAAAGATTGGTATAAAAGAAACATCTTAGAGATGATACATATAAAAAGGAGTTCTAACAGCATGAATTTCAGGTCAGATACAAGCAATCTTTCATGCATATATGCAAATTTAATAAATGGAACATAGCCTATACTTTCTTCCATCTTATCAATATTTACCTTCCTCGATATTTAATTATTTTCTTATGTTTTGTACTTGTATATATTTTTTAACGGTTATTTTATCAGCTGGATATTTTTGTTCCACCACGCCAGTCTCTCACTGAAAACCAAATTGCCAACACCACCCGGCATAATACATATGACTGTTGCGGTATAATGTAAGTTTTCTGTTGCATTTTAATTATTTGTTTTAAATTGTAATTTTGTTTAAAAAAAAAATTAATTGTGAATGTTAATCATTTTGTATCTGTTTGACATTTTTGATATTTTATTTTAGTTTTAATACCTGGAGATGACGCCTAATAGAAGCGTCGAAACGTCGTAAAAAAATTATATTTTAGAAATATAATAATTGACCGTATCCCTAGATTGTTTTACTAAATATTTGGTACCGACGGTCAGGATTCAAAAGTAAAAAAAAGGTCCAAAGGTAAGGTCCAAAGAGCACTCTAAAAAATCGCATTTCCAAGCTCCTGACATTACCTTTAAACTTACAGTCACGATTCAAAAAGTAGACTGAAGAAAAAAGCTTGCAGTTTGTCACCTATTTGGTTTTTTTTTGATATCTTGTTTGGTTGTTACATTGCAGACATTTGAAGAATGTATGATTTTGCATTGCAAGTTTCTTTGCACACTAGGAAACTCTTTTGAGATACCGCAAATAGTTGTCATTCACTAAGGTCTTAACTATCACCTTCTGAAATACTGTGTATGTAGTTTTAAAAACAAGTGAGTTCTGTTCGAAATGGGAATCCGTGTTTCAACATGGCAAATACGTGTATACCCAGGCCCCTTAACAATAATTGTATGCGGAGACAAAATACACAAATGTTTTTGTAAAGGGTTATTTCAGGATTGAAGTTTTTTATAAATTTGATGAATTTTATTTGAAATCTTTATAGCTTAGGTCATCCTGATACCCTTACGCATTTACTATTTTATATTTTGAAGTCCAGATATTTTTTATTACACGAAGCCTTACAGTTCAGAATTTCCCTTTCCTGGGAAACTTTGTTGAATTTAGATAAGATTATAATATAAAAGCACCCGTATATTCTTTTGATTGTGAGCTTGTCCTTGGCAGAGACTGCGTAATTTCGAAAATAACTATCACGACGGAGCCTCAATGCAAAGCACTATATCACAATAGGCCACAAATCTTTAGAAGAACCTGAAGTAGAATGAGAATGAACTGAGTTTAAGGTGCTACCAACAGAGACACTAAATAATAAATACTAAAATACTGGTACAGGTACAAGTCGCCGGATTAGCTGCTGTGAATAACTGTAGTAAAGGTACATTCAGATAAGCTGCGGTACTAATAGGGACACAATTGTGTCTGAGCTTTTAATCGGCCTATACTATACAGGTTGTCCCGATATTTGACCGACAATGCTTGACGGGTGATAGACCTCACATTTTTATGAACATTGAGATAGGAACATGAAGCCTTAAAATGTCTAGTTTTCAAGATATAGGGTTCAAAGTTTCACTTTTGTTTTAGTTGTTTCTCAATTATTGCGCAATGCAACGGCACATGGATCTACAGTTACGTATAGGGAAGCTTTTTAAGATGAGGTGTGCAAATTCAACCACGGTTTTGCTATCATGAATAGAGGGCACTACCTACGGCACATTGAACTCATTTAAATTATCATCTCTCTGGCTTGTGCATCAATATGAATATGAAAAATATCGTTTCCTCAATTTTTTGTGTGAAAAAGGCATTCTTTAATTGAGTCCCTAGAGGTAACCGTTTTAGAGGTAACTTTCATTGAAATTTCCGGTGCGAGTGATTTGTAAATAATGATCGAAAGAATTATCGCTTTTCCGCACGAATGAATATTAGGCTCATACTTTTACATACCATTTACGAAGTATTCTTAAACTTCAACACCACCTTTTTTAGAATCTAAATATATCTGAAGGGTGTTTCTTGATCTTGTATTAATTAATGCAAGAAAACCGATCATTATTTCGATCACATTTCACAACTAATTCGGCTGCCTTGGAAATTCCAATAAACGTTATCTCGAAAACGGTTACCTCTAGGAACTTGAACAAAGTATACGTCTTTTACGTGAAACATTGAGGAAACGATTTTTTTAATATCCACAATAATCCACATTGATACATCAAACCGGAAAAAAGTTTTGTTAATTTAAAAAATTTCGATGTGCCATAGGTCACGCTCTCTACTCAGGATAGAAGAAATACCTCCCGATACGTAATTTCTGACCATTGTTCCATTTTATTGAGGAACAACTGATAAAAACAAAAATAAAAGTCAAACTTTGAGAGACTGTATCTTGAAAATTATGCATTTTAAGGCTATCATATTCCTATCTTAATGTTCATAAAAATTTGAGGTCTATTACCTGCCGAGTGTTGTCAATCGAATATGCGGACACCGTGTATAAGGCATACCATAACGTAGGCAGTAGTGAAAAATGAAAATAAATATAATAGAATTATTCAAACCGTAGCGCTCAACTGCACGTTTTGTTTTTATTAGAGTACGGCGTGACTTCAAAATAATAACCATGTGGCCATTCCCGAAGAATTTGTCGATTTGGAAAAAAACCTCTTTTTCTAAAAGAACCCTCATCAAACAATAATACTTGAGAGTGGTACAGGTTGCGTACACTTTTGTCTTCAAACCAAAAAAATTATCATTTGTTAGTATCATTTTGTAGTAACACATGGTAATATTATACCTTGTTTTATATAAAATAAAATAATAAATGAAACAAAGTTTCAATTGCAGCCCTCATTTACCTTTAAAATGTCAAACGTCCATAAACACCCCTTTACGGGGTACGTCCCAGGCATCATATTTTATAAAAAATCTTAAAATATACAGTGCAGTTACCTTTTGTAGCAGTTTGCAGAATAACATTTTTAGTTTACCTATAGCAATTTTCCCAAACGTATGTAAACTTTTATTGAGTTTTTATTATCATTTTAAAAACAGCAGGTTATAAAGGCTTTTGTTGCATTAAGGTGTTCGAGTAGTTCGGAGTTTTATGAAATTGCCCAAAATATCTATAGCAATACTTTTCGACTAATTTTGAAATATTGACGTATTTAGTCGAATGATATGGTTGAACCTCACTGTTGGATGTCCTCCATTTCCAAAAATATTTTTCCGCTATGCTTATGAGCTTCCTACTACTAGCGGAAGGAAATTTGTTAGGCATCTCAACCCAGCAATTCTGTAATTGGCAGCTAAAAATACAAAAGTCATGATTTAGAATATCGTGATAGGAAATCGATTCACTTATGTATGCCCTTGTGCATACCGACTATACTAGTATTGTTTTTCAGTTGAAAGTAAGAATTATTCTTATCCCAGTTTTTTTTAGTAGAAAAGGTTTCTTCGGATTTTTTGATAAATTAATGCCTGACGCTTTAACTCAAACAGCCGACGTTACGGCGTTTATTTTACGCCTCCTTCGGGGCTAAAATTCATACGAAAACGAAAAATAAGTAAAAAATAAAAGAAATAAATATATTGTTTACTTATATATTTTTCATCTCCGTATGAATTTTAGCCCTGAAGAAGGCATAAAATAAACGCCGAATCGTCGGCTCTTTGTGTTAAAATATCTTGTATTAGTTATCCTAAAACTCGAAGAAACCTTTTATATTAATATTGTATTTCTGAATTTAACCTAGTAGTGTGTGGACCTACAGTATATTCAATCCCAAGATAGACTCCACATAAACAGTCGCATGCAGCATTAGCGTGGTCACTGTCCGCTGCCATCTGCGAACGCGCCAGCTATAGTCCAGTGCAATTATGGAATTTTATATTACTATTTAAACAGTTGCCCTATTAACCCATTGCAACTTAAAAGTAGCCAGTTGCCAGTTTCAAATGATCATTTAGGCAATGAATACTTGACATCGCATATTTGGATCTGATTTCCAGTCAGTCTTGGGAGTTTTTACTTGCCGGATTATAACATACAATTCACACATAGTGTACTGGACTATTAGGGACCCTACCGACATGAGCCGATCACGCTCGCGGGCTTGTTTTCATTTGGTCTAGCTTGGCTGTGAATACAGTATAGTCCATGTGGAGGTATCAAAAATGTATCTCAATAAACTGTATGTTGAACTAACCGTATGCATACGCCACTGTCTTTCAAGTACGTAAAAACGAAACTGCCTTCTCTGTCACCCTAATTCGGAGTGCCCCTTTTTCACAGAAATGACCTTTTTATGCATGAATGTGATTGAAGGGAATTAGAGATAAGCTGTGCCACTCCAGCTCCACATTTGAATAAAATAATTGCGAGTGTATGTGAAAAAAAGGTTGATGTGAGTATCCTAACCAGGGACGAGGGGATACTAGAGCCACCCGATGTGTATTAACGAAATTGTTATCTCAGCTTGACTTCTGAATTATATTCCTTATATTAGGAACAATACTTTATTACGCACATTCAAACAGTGTTGCAGCCGATATTCAAATGACTTACTCACATCTTTGGCTACTGGCACACTAGTGTTATACACCTCGTTTTTCACATACACACAAAACGACCGAGTATAGCCAAATACAATAGAAAACAATCTAAAGCAACAACACAAAACAACAGAAAACAATCGAATAACACAGAAGGCAGCTAAAATAACAGAAAACAGCCCTAAACAACAAAAACAGTCAAAAACAACAGCAAATTACCTAAAGCAGCAGAAAACAATACAAAGTGACAGAATATAACCGAATACTACAGGAAGTAGCTCAAAATAATATAAAACAACGGAAAACAGCCGCAAAAAAACAGAAAATAGCCAAAAACAAACAACAAAATAGCTTAAAACAACACAAAACAACGGAATACGACCGAGTACAACAGAAAACAGCTCAAAGCAACCTATTATAACAGAAAACGACAGGACTCAGCTCAAAACAACAGAAAACAACAGATAACAGCTCAAAACAACATAAAACGAACAAAAGAATGGAGTCAAGTTGATTGACTCAGTACTTCCCATACATAACAGTGATACGATTTTATTGTTTTCCCATTCCTTAGGAACTAGGATGCCACAGTTTTGATTCTGCATGCATCCACTGGACTATGTGAAACGATCAGGAGCGTCCAAGTCGTCTAAATACGAAGTATGAGCTGTTTCCATATTTTTAGTTTTTTGATTATTGTTGCGCCGCCACTGACACGATTTTCCAGAAGCTGACGCGTTTTCCATTCTCGCCGCGATAGTAAAATCCTGTGTCCAAATTTCATTAAAACCAGTTCAATAATTTTCGCTTTACGCAATATAAATAGAACAAAATTCATTTTCTTATATTCGTACGCAATGATAAAGACGAATCAACATTATAGTTTTGAATAAAAATTCAAATCAACTGTCACAAAGAAAAACAATCTTAAAGGAGATGTTCAAGTTGCTGCCCGTCTTCGTAAATGCATTTTTCAAATCTTGATAAAAGATTTCTGTCGTAACCAAAAACAAATACTCAATCGATAACACAATAAACAAGAAAGGATACAACATTTGCTCTAATTTACGCCCCCAAAATATAATTCTCTCTACTGCTGCCCAGTTTCCATATATTGCTTGTCTTAATCGTAGTGAGAAACCCTGTATATGATTTTTATTTTTAATCATTTGGTTCACAGAAAATCGGAAAAATGAAGGGTACCGGCTGGTTTCGAACCAGCGCCAGCATCTCCGACATTCTAGGCCGACGCGGTACCAATTACACTATGGTCCCCCGAGATATAGCCGATATTCAGGAATGAAATCCTGGCCGGCTGAGGAGTCGTCCTTCAGTCATAAAGAGAGTTTTCGTGCAAATAGCGGTGGGAGATTCACACTCACCCAACAGCCGACTAGATCTCTCTGGATGACTCAAATACATGGTTCGCAGAGAGATATGTGGGAGTGATGGGTGTCGCCGGAGTCGAGACTTTGTCGTCGTCGCTGTATGTCGACTACATCGCGGGGGACCGTAGAGTAGTTGGTATCGCGTCGACTTAGAATGCCGGAGACGCTGGTTCGAATCCAGTCGGTACCCTTCATTCTTCCGATTTTTCTGTGAACGAAATGATTGGAATTATCTCCCTCTTGCAGAGTAAGCAAACACCTTTCATTCCATCTTTACTTTTATCACAGAAAAATAGTTTTTTTTCACAGCCCAATTGTTCGACCAAAGTGCGTTTGGAGCACCTGAACAGCGCGAGGCAGTTTTTGTTACGATCGAACCAGCTTTGCAACCGATACGTGTTGCTGCGTGTACGCGTTACATCCACCCCTTCGGCATTTCCAAATCCGGTGAAAGAATGAATGAGTCACAGTCCCCCGTCGCCTGCCACTACATATGCAAATTCCGTGTGTGTTGTGTCGGAGCCGGAGAGTGCGTGGTCCTCGCACACGTCCTAGACAATCGCACGCGAGTTGCCGACCGCCGCCGCCGCCTGCGTTTGTGCTTCCGCCGGAACGGCGTGTGTCGAGCATACATTAAAATAAATTTGCCGTGAAGGAAATTTGTGAAAGCGGCTGCATGCAGACTGCCGCTGCCGCTGCTGCTGCTACTGCCCACCCTCCACCCTCCGGCCGCCTGTTGTTATCTCCGCTGAAAAAGATACGCGGGGAAGTTGGCCGCAAACGATATATAATGCCGCTGCCGCGATCGTACAGATTCATCTGCCGTACTGCTAAGCGGGGGAGAAACCGGTTCAATAAAATGTTGACGATATGCTGGCAACCTGTTGACGGCAAGATGCCGACCTGTTTCTGAAACGTTAAACAACAACTACAGACCAATAGCTAGGATTGAGCAGATGTTAATATTAATAATAATAATCATTAAAACTCAGCCTCACATTTGTCTTCACGCGGAGGTGTCAGTAGTCCACTACTTAACTTCCTCCTGTACAATTGAAAGTCCACATTAAAACTGCCGTAGTGCCGTAGTCGACTTTCTTTCAAGAATTCATAAGGATAAGGGCCTGGCCACATCTCCACGTCACGACGTCGTCAACGTGGAACGGTGCGGTGTCGCTGCAGGATACCGTGCCACGACGTGCTAGTGATGGTATGGCAACGTCGCCGTGGAACGCCACGTCGAACATTGTCGCCGACGTGTGTCTAGTAGGCTCGATTTCATGAACAGGCGCATTTTAACAAAGCTTTGACCAATCAGAGCAGCCCATTCAGATGCATGTTCTTGAATGGGCTGCTCCGATTGGTCAAAGCCTTTGTTGAAATGCGTGTAACGAGGAAAATGTTGAATAGATTTTAATGAAATTTTGACACAGTATTACTACTGTGGCGAGGATGGAAAATGCGTATGACTTCTATAAATCGTGCCAGTGGCGGCGCAGAAATAATAAAAAAACTAAATATATAAAAACAGCTAAAACTTCGTTTTTAAGCGTTTTAGAAGTTCCAGATCATTGTCTGCGTTTTTTTGGGTGGGGGTGAAATTGGGATGATTGGGGGGTGAGGGGTTGAAAAACTAAAAAATTTCTTGTACTCATAATAAGCTGTCCACTAACCTGTGAAGGAAGATCTAGCGACACAAATCACCTTTTTAGGTCCATCCGAATATTGCCTAGCCTATTACTGAAATTAAGGGGTCTTTCTGTATACATACGAGAATTTATTGCTCTAAATCGTTTTGTAATTATTAAATTGATTCTAATGAAATCTTGACACTGTGTTGTTACCGTGGTGAGGATGGAAAACGCGTATGTTTGTTAGAAATCGTGTCAGTGGCAGCGTAGCAATAATCAAAAAACTAAAAGTATGAAAACAACTCAAACTTGGTTTTTAGACTTTTTTGGGGTTCCGGATCATTTTCTACCTGTTTTTTGTCTGGAGGTGAAATTGGGGTGGTTGGGGAGTGAGATACTACAAACTGAAAAGTCTGTAGTATCGATAATAGGCTGTGCATTGACCTGTGAAGGAAATACCTAGCAGTATAATACAATTTTAGGGGGGGGGGGGGGGGCTGGCGGTTATTTGGTTGCAAGGGATCTCAGACTAAAGCTTCACGCTATGGGAAATTAATAAACTGGCATCAGCGTAATGTGTGGAAAGTACTGAGTCAATCAACTTGACTTCATTTTTTATCATCGCAGCGGGACCAAAAGCTAGATTTTTGTTTCCAATGATAATCTTTGTATAATGAAAAAGTTTGAATAAAATCCGAAAACGCTGGTATTTTCATTCTCTAACGATTACTCCAAAAATGCCTCAAGGGATTGCCCCCAAATTTGGACAACTTGAAATAATAAAGCTCCCTTCGAGTTGAAAAATATTTTGGTGCCGATCTGACAATGAGCGGTGGAAAAGGGTGGAGGGTGCACAAAGAAAATGTACCTTCTGCAACGTATAAATTTAATAGCACCAGTTGAAGGACAATGTGTCTTTATGTCTAAAACGGTATAACACATGCTAATTTTTTCTGACATGGGATTAAATAAGTTGAAATACTCAAAATTTATTAACTGCTGTATTTGTACACTGAATTGTTTGATATTAGATAGTGGTAAGTAAAATAAATATATCTACCTCAGAATAATATTAATATTCGATTGGACTTTTAGGGGTTGAAGGGAGTGGGGTTACACAAAAAAATTGTCATATAACACACTGGTACATCTGATCCCACCAGTCAAAAGACGACGTGATTCTGTGCTAGAAACTATAATCGCATGTCGCTTTTTCTCAAAATAGCCACTAAAAGAATTAAATAGGGTGAAATGTACAAATGTAAGTAACTGCTGTAACAAGGTTATGGTAAAACAGAAGCAGGGGATAGACAACAACCACTTGAGTCGGGGAAGTTCCTAAAATGCGATATACCTCGTTCAATGTCCACATTTTGTGCTGTAAAATCGATAAGCTGATTTCCTTTTCTTTAAGGTGGGCACACATATTTCAGTCACCTTTATAACAAAACTTCAAACGTTGATTTCTCTGTAACAAATCCGAATTTAGGAATGATTCCTTTTGATATCGGCTTCACATTCCGAAACCTAAGTGCGATTTCCTTTCTCCGGATTCGTCCTGGGATACGGCATATATCATGGCAAAAATAAGCCAACGTTTGGTATTGGAGTTTTACATTAGAATGTTTCACTGGGTAGATCAGGCAACATGCTTTAGTCCGTGGCCAACAGAATCGGCAGCATACAAATATCCTACGGAAAGAAGCTGGCTGTTTGACGGAAACCTTTAAAAACGCATCTGTCAGTCGAGCGAAAAACCAGCGTGGCATTCTCACCCAGCCATTCAGATTAATCACAGTTGGCAGCATTGTCTGCGTTTCAATACGACGCGTCGCTGCCGGACGCGGTTCCCGCACGGCGTGGCGGGGCGGTTTTTTCCGGACAAATTCTAACAATGGCCGTGGCGTCATCCCTGGCTACAATTAATTTTGGAAGCATGAAGCACAAAAACGACGCACGCTGCTACTGGATATTATTCAGGGCGTGGTGATATGCTGCTTCGTAGTTCCGAATGTGTTTTAGTCCAAATTTCAAAATCATGCCCCCACAGAAATTGAAGGGTCGCTACCGGCTTGACTGAAACATATACAGGCCTTAAGAGTATATACCAGAAAATAGTCTAAAGACTGTTCTAATTACCAACTGTGGTTGAAGCAGGTAAATCAGCGAAAAACGATGGAGGCTTGCATTTACACTAGGCCTGCTTACTTACAATAGAAGGCCATATGAGTCATAGTGGACCTTGTAACAGAAGATTGCCAGACAATGATGCATCTGAACCTATCTAAAATAGGACAAACCACTTTCTCCACTGGTAAGGTAAAAGATCCATATTTCTGAAACCGCACAACTAACAACGAAATGCGAAATGTATAATCCTAGCTTGGTCCCAATCCCGAACGGAACAACGAGAAAAGGCATATCGGCATCATGTCAATAGACTAATATATTTGTCAAAGGATGCTCACTTTGATAAATCCACAAACAGTTCAATTATCTAGAACTGAATATTCTAATATGAATAATTAAGTCACTGGCTTTAAACTGAAGTAAATCCTGATAGTAAAAACCTACCTATCTAGTGAAACGACTTTTTATCTCCATATATACTTCTGACAGCTAGTTGCAGCAGTAACGCTTAAGGTCAACTTGCTACTTCGGTGGACCTAGGATGACAGTGTTGCTTAGTATTGCTGCCTAAAGCGACTCACAGACGTTGATGCATGCTGCGATTCCAGAGTCGACTCAGGGTTTCATGAAACTTGGATCAGCTGCATAAGTTCTTACTCAAATCGAAACCTGTTGCGAAGCCCGAATCGACTTGATATTTCATACACGTTTCATGCAACACAGGAACAGTAGGATGGAGTGATTTATAAAAGTAGTGCGTTATTATTTGCTTGACGAATAAAATGAGGTTTGCTTTGCCAACACCAGTTTTCCTAGCAGTAGTTGGGGCACTCTTTATACTAATGCTCCATAAACGAACAAGAAGATCAAAAAAGAAGTAGTCCAAAAGACGGTTTATAGGAAGAAAACATTATTGAAATGCAAATTTATTGAAAGAGCTAAAACTACATGGGTCAGCGGAGTAGAAACTACCTTTGAATGAATGATATCGTCTCTGCATCGGCACAATATTATACACGTTGAAACCTGCATCAGCGTCACCGACTCGGCATCTTGGCTCTTGGCTCACCGACCAAAGTGGGATTCCAGACTCTGCATCGCTGCAAGTCGCAACTGATGCCAAATACGTGATTCAGTACAGCAGCCTACAGACGTTGATGCATGCTGCGATGCAGCCATCGACTTCTACGTTTCATGATGCAAGTAGCAACAAAAAAAGACGAGTATTCGTTTTTTATTTTTCAATTATTTATAATAAATAATAAACGCATGAAATTTCATTTAGGCCTGTTTTTATGTTTTTAATAAACGCATGAAATTTCATTTAGGCCTGTTTTTATTTAGGTAGACATAGTCTATGGAAAGTAGGTCTGGTATGCAAATTTTTACTTAAAAACAGAGACGACATATAATGAGTATACATATACATAGAAACTATCTAAAAACCATTTTATTAACTTTTTGCCGTTATTAATGCTGCATACAACGTGAAGGGATTGAAATCAGATACAAGACACAACAGTTGTGTTAATACTACAAATGATAAAATTTCATAAATTTTTACCAGTTTTTGCACGCGTACGCTCATCAAGCCTGGCTGAACTTTGACGATATTATGTTTTTTGGTTCTAATATTCAAGTTTTGGTTTGGAGGAGTAGGAAACCATTTATATCAATTTTCTCCATAATAATATTGACTTTCTGATGTACATGTAGTGCCTTCTTCATCGTCGCTTTGTTGGCCTTCTTGTTCAAGCTCTGACTTGGTGTCATGGGCACTGTGCGGACAAAAGTCAGGGTCTTTATGCCTCCCATAATTACTAAAATCGCTTGCGACTACATCATACCAATCTATTATTGTCTTTTCAAAAATCTGCATCACCACAATGCACGCTTTCTAAAATTTCCGCCATTCCAAAATAGTCACACAATTGGCGTTGTGGTGTCACACTGACCCCACGACTACTTTACCGCTCGCTGGACCGAACAATACTGAACTGACATGTGTAGCTGTTTGAGGGTATTTAGTAGGTTTCCTAACTTGAAGGTAGATGGCCCTGCACAGCCGGCATGTTGAATTTCAGTATTTTAGACTTACGTGAATTTCTCTGGGGGTCCGGTAGACCCCACAACACCGATTAAGGGTTAATCAACATCATAACTCAGCGACGATAAACACAAGCACAGAGAAAAACGCACCAGAAAGGCTTTTGAACTTCAAAAGTACCGAAAGTACGATCCATATTCAGAAACAAAGAATAGTAATTGCTATAGATTAGATATCCGTGTCAATCCCATGGAGCATCTCGTACGACGTAAACACTTCGACCAGATTGACCCATGTGCGGAGGCGCTAAACGCTATGCTTTCTAACTGCTTTTTCAACAATGTCTGTGTCATAATCATTGATTTTGGCAATTTTTTTATTAAGATACTGATATACTATTACTTGGAGATCTTGATATCTATTTGCTCGTGAAGGACAGATGTTTGTAGGAAAGGTAGAGATCTCATAATTATTTACGAGATTACCGTAGGGATGGAAAACCATGGTCTATGTTAGGTAGACTGATTCCAGAAGTAACAAACAGCATTGACTTAGTGGACAAGGCTAGGGATATTTTACAAAAAAAGAACCAAGGGCAGGGTACGAACTATATTCTGCATTACGCATCTAATTGAGAAAACTGGAGTTGATTTCACGTGAGAAGTGAGAATGTCACCGCCGAGAACTTTCCATGTGGTCATTTAATTGATGGTAAGTGGATACAGTTTAAGTCGGATTTTATACGTATTCTCCAATTAGTGTACATCACGAGAAGAACCAACAGAAGGCTTTTGTAAATTGTTACGTACATTGACGCAGTTACAAACACATTGCTATAATTCAGTGTAATTCACAGAAGGTAACCAAGGTCATTCAGATTCCTATTAGCTATTATTTCAAGCGCTTTTGACTGACAACGTCTATTTTGTTCAGGTCCAAGTTATGTGCAATATTGATGAGTCTGCATAATGCTACACGCCATATCATAAACTGATACGCCCCTTATCTAGCTAATCCCTTCCAACAAATTGCAAATGTTTCTCAAATCCGACTTTGATCTGCTTGGTCGATATCGCTTTTAATCTTCCTAAATGTATTACACAGGGTGGGTATAAGTGACATGAGTCAGTTGGGTTCGGTTTTATATGCGGTTCTTGACCCTATGCCATAAATTATCTGCTGATCAGAAAAGGACGCAACGCACGCGCCACACTTTTACAGCTGGTTTGTGCAGTAACAGCTGCAGCGACACCCTGTAACCCACAAAAGACTGCTATCTACCTGGACTGTTATACCGGTGACTCTAGCATTTACCTTATTAAATAGACAACAAAAGCAGCTTGAAAGTATTTTACATGGTATTGCTTGCTAAATCGCCCCTGCGGGTGAAAAAAGGGGTAGAAAGGGTAGAATAGAATATATGTTTCATGTTTTAACATTCCATTGATGTTTTAAATGTGTCAAAAAAGCGAATATTTATATTACGTATTTTGTATACTCACAAACATTTACTTAGCACTTAATAGTATTCAGTTTGTTATAAAGAACGTTAAAAAAGTAAGACATTTATTAGACTATCATAATTTACATATACTATATATATTTTTCTTAGGGATGCAGATTCCTGAGCAGGTGTTCATCCTTTCTCTCATCAGATGCCATCTCATCCAAATTATCCGTTCAAATGACGAAATCACCAAAAACATATAGAAGAATGCATGCTGCTGCTGAGAATGAATCCGTAGAATGTCAAGAAGAAGAAGAAGCAAATCATTGAAAGGCGAACAAATGTAACAGTCCAAAGAGAACAGCAGAGAAATTGGGTTAGCAAAATTTTAGTGTATATTTCAATTCCAATACCTCTCACAAGGCGTAGCCTTTGAGGTGGCAATATTTATATTAAACAGTACAAATAAATGCAGTGAAATGATCCTATTCATTACAGCCATCTGTAATTCTTGAAAGTTGCTTATTCCTGTTCGGTGACGGATGTTTCTCAGCCATGATAGCTTTTTTATTCCTTGAGTAACGTAAAAGCAGATTTTCTTTTCCAATGATTAAATATGTACACTTACAGGGTAGGTATGTACAAGATATTCCAACAATTCTAATAGTACTGATATACTGACGTTAGGAAAACTGCCCTTTTAGTGGAACTTAAAAGGTTTTGATACTCTAGAGTCCTGTATGTAATCTTTTTCCTTCGAACATTAAAGGTGGATAAAATTAACATTCAGCCAAAGTATAGGGGCAATGAGGATATTGTTTCTCCTCAACACTAACAAAGTATTTCGGTTCACATCACGAGGTATGTTGTCAGATCCCCCCTCAATACTTCCTATTACAATTGTAGGAACCCGCATATTTGTCACTAGAATACACAAATATCAATGCATTGTGTACAATGTGGCAACGCCGGCAGTAACGCTCATTCAGTTATGCATGGAGAACCACACGTGACGGAGACTCCCGCAGCCGATTGGCTTGGCTCCCGCTACTGATTGGTTAGACGTCCCCTGACCTCTCTTGTTATTCGGAATAATATCAGATATTTATTGTTAATTCTATCCACTTTTAATATTCTAAGTTTTTTTCTTATATTACAAATCGGGTCTCAGCTATTCGCCACATTCAAAAACGTTTCCAACTCCGTCCAAGTTCATTAATAATATTCCGAAATAGCTGTATGTATTGAAAAATAAAAAAAGAATA
This sequence comes from Callosobruchus maculatus, assembly GCA_951848785.1. Lineage (NCBI taxonomy): Eukaryota > Metazoa > Arthropoda > Insecta > Coleoptera > Chrysomelidae > Callosobruchus > Callosobruchus maculatus. Next base: position 2,905,965 of record CATOUR010000032.1, read on the forward strand.
ATGTTGTGCTATACGTCTGTTGCTTTTTACTAGGACCCTCTAGACTTGAAATAATCACTCGAAAACATTCTCATGACATCATGCAGGAGTGTCCCAATAACGTCATAAATAAAAATTGGAATACGCTGAATTATTTTCGCTAGATCCTCAAAACTATTCCACTTCCACTTCATTTGGTATACCAAGTACAACTTTAGATCACATTACAGTTAATTACACTGTTCCAAGTAATTTGGGGTCGAAACATAATTTTGTCTGGGTTTTTAATACAAATACTCCTGGGTGCGGCGTGCTGAGATTTTGATTCTAGTTCTCTATGACGGACAATTTTACAATCGTCGTGATGAAATGGATTTTTTTCGTCATTTCAAACGTATGTGATCAAACAAGTAAGTACAAAGTGTAATATCCGAGTATCTAATAAAGGACAGCCATTTCAAATTGTCGACTGGCGGCATGAAAATGCGAATGCGGAGAAAACCTCAGAGAAAACGAATCCGATTAAAAGCTTAAAATATAAAGCGCAGCTCCGAACCGAAGCTGTCCCAGTGCCTGTGGAACGCTGCTAGCTTGCTGGTCGCTGGAACGGCCGTAAATAATACTTGTTGAGTCAAATTGTGTTATTGTTTGAGGTTTATTCAGACCCTGGCCGCAGTTCTATTATTACAGGGATAAGTTATTGCACCTTTCGGCTTCCCTGCAGAAATGCGGTTACCGGTTGCTATACAGCGTTCATCGTCGGTCTATATCTGCATATAGCTACTCCAGGGAAGGTAGGCAGCCTCAGAGCTGTCAAAGACACTTTGGAAAAGTATCTTAATACTAGATAAGTTACTTTTTTTTCAAGTATCCGAAATCACTTTGGGTATCTAGTTACTCTAAAAAATAAGTATAGTCTAAAAGAAACAAAAAACACGCTTTTGAAGAGCATCGAACTATAAAGTAAAAAATAAGCTTAAAACGATAATAAACGAAAAATGTTAGTATTATTGTGAAAAAGCGTCAGGCGCTCGACTTACGAATGATATGGCATAAAATGCCCAAGCTTTTTTCACAATAATACTAGTATTTTTGTACATTATTGTTTTAAGCCTATTTTTAACTTTTTAGATCGGTGTCCTTCAAAAGCGTGTTTTACTTCCCACACCGATAGGTGAGGGGAGTATTGTGATCGCGAAAATTTTCGATTGTGAGATAATATACTTTTTGGGCGTTTTATGATGCCTACGTAACAATAATCCATGTGACTCATTTCCGTCGGTCTGTCTGTCGGTCTGTCGGTCTGTCGGTCTGTCGGTCTGTCGGTCTGTCGGTCTGTCGGTCTGTCGGTCTGTCGGTCTGTCGGTCTGTCGGTCTGTCGGTCTGTCGGTCTGTCGGTCTGTCGGTCTGTCGGTCTGTCGGTCTGTCGGTCTGTCGGTCTGTCGGTCTGTCGGTCTGTCGGTCTGTCGGTCTGTCGGTCTGTCGGTCTGTCGGTCTGTCGGTCTGTCGGTCTGTCGGTCTGTCGGTCTGTCGGTCTGTCGGTCTGTCGGTCTGTCGGTCTGTCGGTCTGTCGGTCTGTCGGTCTGTCGGTCTGTCGGTCTGTCGGTCTGTCGGTCTGTCGGTCTGTCGGTCTGTCGGTCTGTCGGTCTGTCGGTCTGTCGGGCTGTCGGTCTGTCGGTCTGTCGGTCTGTCGGTCTGTCGGTCTGTCGGTCTGTCGGTCTGTCGGTCTGTCGGTCTGTCGGTCTGTCGGTCTGTCGGTCTGTCGGTCTGTCGGTCTGTCGGTCTGTCGGTCTGTCGGTCTGTCGGTCTGTCGGTCTGTCGGTCTGTCGGTCTGTCGGTCTGTCGGTCTGTCGGTCTGTCGGTCTGTCGGTCTGTCGGTCTGTCGGTCTGTCGGTCTGTCGGTCTGTCGGTCTGTCGGTCTGTCGGTCTGTCGGTCTGTCGGTCTGTCGGTCTGTCGGTCTGTCGGTCTGTCGGTCTGTCGGTCTGTCGGTCTGTCGGTCTGTCGGTCTGTCGGTCTGTCGGTCTGTCGGTCTGTCGGTCTGTCGGTCTGTCGGTCTGTCGGTCTGTCGGTCTGTTGTCGGTCTGTTGTCGGTCTGTCGGTCTGTCGGGCTGTCGGTCTGTCTGTCTGTCGGTCTGTCTGTTGGCATTTTTCTCGCCTCCTAATCTCAGTAACCGCTGCATAGACTTTGATAAAATTTGGGTAGTGATATGTTGTAGGGTCGTGGTAGATAATGTTGCTACAATTTTGAAAATCGTTGCATGGGCGGCGGAGTAATTAGCAAAAAACGAAAAATGTTAAATATACCTCAAACTTCGTTTTTAGGCGTTTTAGGGGTTCCTGATCACTTTCTACTTTTTCTTAGGTGGGGGGAAAATTGGGGTGGTTGGGGGGTGGGGGGTTGTAAAGCTGAAAAATTTGTTGTACTCATAATAGGCTACTACTACAGGTCTACTGACCTGAGAGAGAAATACCTAGCGGTGCATTACAGGAACCAAGAGACTTGAACTTTCTGATGCATACAAAATACCTACATACTAGTATTACTTTGGATCGTTCTGTATTGTATACGTGGAAACTTCTCAATTGACTTTATTGACATTTTGACACAGATTTATTACCGCGAAGAGTATGGAAAGCGCGTATGGTTTTTAGAAATCATGGCGGAGCGGCAATACTCAAAAAAACTAAAAATATAAAAAACACCTCAAACTTGGTTATAGGCGTTTTGGGGGTTCCTGATCATTTCAAAATTTTTTTTTTGGTTGGGAGTGAAATTGGGGTGGTTCGGGGGTGCGGGTTTGTAAAACTCAAAAATTTGTTGAATTCATGATAGATTGTCCATTGACCTGTGAAATAAGCACCCAGTAGAATAAAACTTTTGTTGCGGTCAGGCGAGCGATGATTTGGTTGCAGGGACATCTAGACTATAGTCTCATGCTGTGGAAAAATAATAAAACTGGTATCATCGGAATGTGTGGGAAGTACTCGGTCAATCAACTTGACTATATTTTCGTAGTTTTTTTTAAACCAAAGTTACATCTATTTGGGATAATTTATTGTTATCAATGCACATACCACGTGGATTTAGGGATCTTGAGAAATATGTTACGAAATTTTGTTAGGTATACCTTTCTAAACTTCTATCACCATATCCAGGAACGCAGCAAAGTTTCATTTTCATTGTGAACACAAAATGGACTGAAGACGTAAACTTGCACAGTTTGAAAAGGATGAAATGGTTTCCACACATAGTTTCCATTGCTGAAAAAATAAGTCAAATTAAATTGGCATTAGTCATATTTCTGTCAACCAGCCGCAGCCACCCTTTTTTTCTATTGCCTTGTAGCTTTTAGCACACTAGCGCCATCTTCAGTTATCAATTTCAACTAAAGCTTCCGACAAATCAGAGTATGGAAGTGCACAACCACTGATTATGCCAGCTTAATGGATTTTTTGTTATCATCATCATCATAGTCACAATGTCTTAACAGACATGTTGTGAACTCGTAAAATGTATTTAGCCATTTTACGAGTTTCTCTTGGGATATCTTTGAGATCTTTAATGCAGTAGTTTCCCATTTGCTTTCTGCATCCTCATGCCGTTGACCAGATGGTATCTACTGGTTCATCCGCCTTTAGGGGCAATTTCCCACCCCAAGGACAAGAAGGTGCCCTGACTCTTCTCAACTCGTCCACCCAAAGCTGTTGGTTGAGAAGAGGTTACTGCTTATACCGACAGTAGTTCGGTTCCTTGTAGTCGCCTTTTACGACACGCAGGATATACGATGATGATATATTCTAACCCGCCCCCACACGGGGGGAATATTTTGTTAGATTTAACGAATTGTTTTGTGAATAGAGATGGAATAGCCAACTTGTTCTTAATTCAAAGAACCAAATGAGTGCTAGAACGAAGACGGTCACAGTTGCACCGTCCAGCACTGACGCGCATGACTGTGACCGTCTGCATTAGATTTGCCGGATTTGTTTTTTCCATCGTTGTCGGCTGTATACGCCAGTGTAAAAAGTCGGTCGGATACGGATGCACTCTTACCGTAGCCTTACAGCCTCATAAGCCCACATACAGGTGAAGTAAACAAAAAAAGAAACTAATATACTTATCTTCAGCCTTCTTCAGCCTTTTTAAGATATTTCTAAGTTACTTTTTGAGTTGTTTTGTATATAATATATGTATTAACTGCTAAATTCCATTACGCCGATGTATTAGGTAAAGTTGTTAGGTAATTAGAAATTTAGATTATCTAGAGAATGTAGATTTTATCTTCAGGAAAAAGGAAACCTTGTAAACAGAACACATTTAACAAGAGATCGTCGCTTAATATAAGAGGCATCTATTGGATCTTATAGAACAAAATAACACAAAATTCTAAATCGAATAGAACAATATATAAAAGCACCAAAAATGCCTACAGCCTACAGATAAATCAAAATAAAACAGTTAAAATTTGTCAAAATAATGTAAGCATAAACCTTTGCAACCAGGTAGTTCTAATCAGGTACCTCATTTAATTGTTCCCTAGGTCCTACGTGATTAATTGAAAAAAGTATAAGAGAAAATAAAATATACATGCGTTATTGTATAAGTATAATATTCATAAACATAAAACAGTGCAAATAACTACCAAAACATTGCTTTACAATGATGAAGAAATATCTGGTATGTCAGCTTAGGAACCCGTTCTGAATGTACGCATTGCTGATGTGAAGGCGACAAGTCGTAACTTACCCAAAGGAATTTGTCTAGTGGTAACTTATGCATTATTTGTTATCTTAGATACTTTTTGGTATACAAGATACGTTTGGCTATCTAAGATACTTTTTGATATCTTAGACACTTTTCGGTATCTTAAATACTTGTCAGTATCTAAGATCATTTTTTTGATAACAAGATACAGTTCTTGTCATAAAGCATCTAAGATACTGGTTACTATTTGGGAAAATCGTAAAGGAACTAAGGAACAGTAACTTGGACATATTATAGTAACTAATATAGGTATCCTAAAGATACTAAGACACCTTTCCCTGGCAGCTCTGGGCAGCCTTTGTGGGAAAAGTGTTGATACTTTACGATTTTGAAAATATATAATATCCACTCTAATCCATAAGCGTACCATCAACTTTTCTGTTGCACTGATAGACGGGCGGGATGGGCATTTTTCCTCAGTAATGGCTTATCTTATGGCCTCCAGCAAAGAATGGAATTTAAAATGTGTCGTCAAGTCCGGAAATAAATGTACGTATTCTCCAAAAACTGTCCGTTTTTGACATATTTCATGAACCCACACCCGTCTACGCTTTTTGCGTTTTTGAAGATTTTCTTCTTTTAGAACAATCGCCAACTCGTCACCGCTCGAAGACATATATTGGCAACTGACTTTCAATTCTTCCGTCGATTCCGATTAGATATGTGCGATACCCTAATAAAAAATGCGTAGAGTACCGGCCGCTCCTTTCGTCCCGTCCGTGCGACGCCGATTTATGTGCGCGTACCTTAAGTGAGACTATCATTCCCGTGCAATTTCGAATTATCCAAATTAATGTATTCATGTTTACTTGTCAGACTGTACGTAATGTCATTTTCTTAAAGCAGTGGACCATCTTATCTTCTTTTCAGGTAGAAAATTGTTGTGCAGTCCGGCAACGTGCACTAGTAATCGGTGCTTCAAGAAATAGAAAAAATAGAGTAATAGAAATTCGAGATTATTATCATTTAGAAAAGCTGAGATTATTGAATTCCTTACAAAACAATATATCACCATTTCACCAGAAATTAAAACAAAAAGTCAGTTATTAGAATTAGTAAAAAGTTGATAAAAGGTATATCGTTGCTGGAAGTAGCAGGTTATCTCAAATACTTTTCAACCCTTTCCTTGTTCCGAAATATTTATACTATTGTTCTTTAATAACTAAATATTTTGATTGAAAATATTGCAGTACATGTAATGAAAGTACGTGATGTAGAGTGTTTTTATCATCGTTCAGTAAAATTATCGGAAAATACTGAAAATAGCAGATTGTGAACTGTATTTCTAGCGGAACAGCCAAAAACAAGCGACAACAGCCCTATTTTTCTCCGCATTATTTTGCCTCATAATCTTTCCCATGTCAAACATAAATGTTTGTTTTCTGACATTATTGTAATTATATCATGTCAATGAAGAAAACTCAATATTTATTTTTAACAATATTTATACTCGTATATGGTATAAGCGCTATTTAAGTTACATTGGAATGTGCGGCCCGCCATACAAAATTTTATTTTGAAAATGTCCCGCCATCCGAAAAAGGCTGCCGACCCTGCTGTAAAGTATCGAATTGTACCTGCTGGAATGCCATGTATGACCGTGCATGATGGTCGTAAATTCCATTCTGCTGCGTCTTCTATAAACTGTCGGGCAAAAAACTCCCAGAGCTGTACTGGGCATTATGCGCATTTAAAGCCGCGTCGTATGCATTAAAATAGGATAACTCATGTAGATCATGTCCTACTACCCTTCTAAATCCCTTTTAACTGAGAGTAAACTAATTTGCAAAATGGCGTCGGCGGCTGGTCGTCGGCCGGCGACACATTTGGTTTGCTAAATACTCCCAGTCGGGCCGGACTTGTCGCTTAAAATATGTTAAATTCTAACGGAGAGGACGACGGGTTTTAATCACGGAAGTTGCGGGCATGTTAATACGACATGCCGGCTCCCTTTTTGCTTCCTCTGGACTACCGAATGGCAGGCGAGGGCAGCAACGGAAAAGTTGCGAGTCCCTTCGCTAAAAAGCGTGCAACGAAGCACGATACGCTTTTAACCAAATTTCTACATAGTATAACACCACAAAAAAAAACCTTAAATCAACAGGATTCGAACGCGCATCTCTACATCTAAGTTGGCCTGGATGTATATATCCCAATATATCAAACGTCAATAATTTCCCGCAGGCATCAGATTCCATATCACATCTTCTACCACAAGAACACGTATCACAATAGTCGGACCCTGTGTCACTCAAAGTTGAGTTAAAAGAATGCAAACTGTTCGGAATCTATCAACATTACGTATAGGGCATATTTAGATATATAAAAATACAGAGAATCAATCAGACAATTTGACAATACTAAAATATACGTTCCATCTACCTTGTTTCGAATTTAATTAAGAAAAATATGACGTTGAGTTGTAGCTGGATGAATTCTAAGGTCCAAAGCCAAAAAAATGGCGCTAAATTCATCATCATCATAGTCACAATGTCTTAACAGACATTGAACTCGTAAAATGCATTAAGTCGGAGCTAGAGTATTGCCGACACGAATATTATCAATAGTGTTGAGAGCTCGCCATCGTTCGCGATTTCCTGTCAGTTCAGTGGCGCTCTTGATACTCATATCTAGCAACTGTTTCGTGTTATCCACCGAGCGTGCAGGGGAACGGCCACGGCGCCGTCCACTCGGGGCGTGACCCTGAACTACAAGTTTCTCCATATTATCGCTTCTGTGAATATGTCCGAAGAATGTAAGCATTCTCGTCGACACAATGGAGGATAGTCCCTTTGGATTACCGAGCTCATCCAGTATGGAAACATTAGTTCGATGGGCGGTGTAAGGAATTCTCAGCATTCTCCTCCACGTCCACATTTCAAAGGCATCGAATTAAAAAACTTCAATTTATTTAGAATCTGTCAACCTTAGGTATAGGGCATAATTTTATGCCAACAGAGGACTAAGTAGCGAATTCGACCTATACAAGGGGCTCTATTTGAAATAGTTAAGATATCGGTGTTTGAAGAATTGCTTTTACCAATGGCTGTAGCAAACATCCTGTATATTATTTCTCAATAGATATACAAAAGTTGTTAAATTCCATATCCTGGTAGAATTTTTGGATTATAGTAGTAGTAAGTAGCGGCTAAAATGCGGCTAAACAGTGATTTTGAGAAACAATGGTGTTAAAAAAAACATAATTTCGATCTGTGAAAAAACCAGACAGAATTTGGAAAAACTTAATAGCAGAAATATTTAAAATTAACAGCGTAATCTAAAAAACGAGAAATATATAGGATGTTCCACTTGAAATAAAAAAGTTGACGTTGATTCAGACACAACAGGTCACCCTGTATATACAAAATTGTAATAAGACTAATGTCTAACTCACGTCTAACAACTTTTGCATTTAACTTTTATTCTATCTCATACAGTTTTTGAGATATGGTAGTGAGTTATTTTACGTGCCCCATCCTGTAAGTTTAGAGGAAAAGACCAAACTTCAGAGGTGTATTGTGCACGTAAATTTAATGCAAAGGGTTCCAGTGTCATTAAACGAATTTTAAACATCAAGCTTTTAGCTTTCTTGGTATTCTTGCAATGCCATGCTACTCTAAAAAGTTTTATCCATCATCTATCATTTGTTACTTTAATCAAGTTGCGCCTTTGGGTTGATCCATAGTAGCTACTGCTTCTTTGTAAATTATATATTTTAACCATCCCATAAAAATAATCCAGCGCTGAGAACTCCAGGATTTTGAAGGCCAATTGATAGGTCTACCATAATCAATCTAATGTCCTGGAAACCTCTTGTCCAAATGCTTCACCTGGTGAGCACAATAATAATAATAATTTGTTGTACTTCAGACACAACATTATGCATGTTATGCACCAAGTGATAAATGAATCATTATAGATAATGCCCGGCGATTATGAAAAATTACCAATATGATATGGCAGTTTGATAATAACAATCCAAATAATTCCATTATCCATTATTTTTATTTTTTACATTAAACCTAAACCGAAATGGAAATAACATAAACTCAATAAAAGTCAAATTAAAAATATAAGTAATATAAGACAAACAGTTAACAACATTTCATTGACCTAAATTGACCTCATTATTTGGATTAATTATTAGGGCTTCTAGATTTAGAAGCCACTAGCTTTCATCACTTAAAAACTCAATAAAAGTCAAGCTTAAAATATAACTAACAAAACATAAGATGAAAAACAAAAATTTTGCAATATGTATGAACATTTTAGATTAAACCTAAACTGAAAATTCAAATAACATTGAAATTATGATCAATACAAAACAAAAATTCACCACCATCCTTTGGTCTATAGAACCTTTGAAACAGTGAGCATTTGGCATCTGCACGCTGCCATTCCAGTTACTTATTGATCAATGTGTGTCACCCACTTGTTTCTCGCCCCACACCACGACCTAACGGTCCCGTAGTAGTACTCATAATGACCGGACAATGTGATTAATAATGAAATTTAGAGAATAATTATTAATCAGTTGGTCCAATATAACTAGCCATTATTTATAATGCCAGGGCCTTATAAATAATGCCCTCCATAACATGTACGTAGGAATACGCTAATGAATTTGTTTCTATTTTTGTAAAGATAAAGGCACATCACAAATATTAGCAACGCAGAAACTGTCAAAATATTGAATTTGACGAACAAAGTTCTACATGTTTCTGTCCTGGACAGACCTGCCATAGATCTAATTGATCTTTTCTGGGAAATAAACACATCCTGAGCTGACGCACTCTTTCCCCAGAAACATATTCCATATCGCAACCTGCTCTCCACCTGAGCATAATACAACATCAGCATCTGGCCAGATGTAAGAATGTTTCTTATATTGTTAAATAAATATGATATGGAATTAATTTTGGAAATTAAATATTCACAATGTGATTTCCAGTTTAAATTTGCAACTAAGTGTAGGTATTTAAAATACAAAACAATAAAATCATACATAGGGTACACAGACGTTTCAACAAGAACATTTTTTACACTAGTTTCAAAAGATCTAAATGTATTACAGTTTCTAATACTTTCTCTTGTCTATTAAAAGGTTAGGCCGAATAACGACAAGAAACTTGGTAATGCCAGAATGGTATGTACATGTGGTTTCTCTATCTTGTTCGAACTTCGTGGGCATCCTTATTTGCCTAGTATTAAGCGTATCTATCAACACCTCGTTGCGTCTGGCAGATATTATGGCTGACAGATCATCTGCATATTAAGCAAATTCAGCTTCAGTGAATAATTTATCGACTTCATAAACATAAATCGTGAATAACACTGGCCCCAATCTAGAGCCCTGCGGGACACCTACATTGACATTACAGGAAGCAGATGGCATCTGTTTCACCAAATTATTAATGACCAGAAACAGCATCGTGTCGGTGGTACATTCACAGTCCTATGTTTAAAGAAGCATCTTTCAGCTGCTCGTTTAGAGTTTAATATGCATACAACATAAGGATTAAGGTAGATACTTTATGTTCTATACGTGGGATGAGGTTCAGCTGATATGTCGCAACTAAATGTCGCACTGATACATTATCAAAACTATAAAGTTATCTAATATCAATAATACTAACGTATTAGTTTGAGATTTTTAATTAAGCTGTAGTGTTCGTTCAAACAAAGAAAAATTGAACAATCACGATAAGATGTTTATACGACTAATAACATGTATAAGGAACATTCTTCGGGTTTGGCCAGTTTCTCCCGATTCATACATTTGTGTTCACATGTGCTGAAAAAATACTGCACAATTGTAATGGGTTCGATGGATCAATTCCAATCAAATTGAGTTCTAGCAGAAACCCAAAGACTCCAAAGAAACATTGATACTAAAATATACAATTCCCATACATCCCATTCCTTACCTCAAAAATTTGGCTAGCTATTGAGGCAAACGGAGTAATAAATAATATTTTGTCAATTATCTCATCGGAGTATCTACGAAAGTTAGGCTACTCTAAATTTTTTTCATATCTAAACATCACGACTTCTACATACAAACTTGCCGTGTTACTAACGTTCCTAGCGACAAGTTTGGTGTACTTTGTCTGAAATCAGAGCTGTCATTACTTCAAGTAAAGTACTTGAAAAATGTATTTCAATTACTTTCTGGTATTTGAAGTACTGTACTTCAAATACATTGTTTTTGTGATATTTGTACTTGATTCCCCAAATACTCTCTAAGAAGTATTTGTATTTGGTACTTGTAGCACAAAAAATATATTTCAAATACCTGGCATTTTTATTTGAAATACTAAAGAAGTAAAGTACTTGAAAAATTTATTTCAATTACTTTCTGGTATTTGAAGTACTGTATTTCAAATTAATTTTATTTCCCAAATGCTATAAGAAGTATTTGTATTTGGTACTACCACACAAATAATATAATTCAAATTTATACATTTATACTCGAAATACTAAAGTGAGTAAGAAACATATATTAGTATAGCTCGATGAAAATATAAAAATACTTAAAATACACATTTCAAGCATTAAATGCTCAAGTCTAGACAAGTATGGACAAATCAACATTACGCATCGCGTCGCCTAGCGCTCTGTCTCTGTCGTACACATAGGATAGTCTACGCGACACTCTGACTCTACAGGACAGTCTCATCACAATCGACACAATCACAAAATATCAGTTCGTCTTGTTGCGTTCAACAAAATGCGTTGTTGATGTTGATTGAGGTTAAAATAATCTGTGAATGTGAGCTGTGAATTTACTGCCATTACAATAACAATCTTCAAAACTCTGTACTTTGTCGTGGTGGTTACGAATTGCAGATGTAAAAAGGTATTTTTCTCAAGCATCTCTTTATGAAAAAATTCATATACCGGGCGGCAATGGAATCGTTATACAGAGCTCCCTTCTTTTACAATCCTCGATGGAGGTTTGAAACTTTGGATTCCGTTTTTCCATTCATAAGGTACTTTTTGTTACTCAACAATAATTATGAAATACTTGAAATATCCATCGCCGTATTTGAAATACTATATCAAGTAATTCAAGTATTAGTATGGTATTTGAATTACTTTTTTAAGTACTTGAAATATTAGTATCGTATTTGAATTACTTTATTTGAAAAATCAAGTACCAAATTAAAGTATTTGATACTTGAAGTACTTTCAAAAATAAAATTACTTGGTATTTGTACTTTGACGCACGCGACTCTGGTAATTGGTAATTGGTATTTGAAATACTATTTACTAGTACTTGTGACAGCTCTGTCTGAAATATATTTTTTTTATCCGAAATCAGCTTTATCTAGACGTGAAGGTCCCTCTAGAATCAGTCTGAATATCACAATAGTCGCACTAATATTTTTTTCAAATACGGGTCTGTGAACACAAAAAGCCAAAAAAGTGTAACTAGTTTGTACACATTGTACACATGCGATAATTTTTTACAAATATTTTATCTAGTAGATTACAGAGTATGTATAATTTGCCAATGTTAGAACATCATTAAGCAACACCAACGTTAATATGAGGATGTTAATTCGCAGATGTTATAACTATGCTGGTTTCCTGTTCTACTTATGGGACAAATTAAAATTAAAATTGCTTTGTTGAGCACTTTTGTTTTTTTATGGAATGCTGCAGAAGCCGCTGAAATGTCAAAACCCAAGTATCATTTCAACGGTTATGTAAATCATGATAAATCATACAGAAAATCACATGACGAGTTTCAAAACATGCGTTAGCAGTCATAAAAGTTTAAAGGTACTGTATTATATTCTCATACTTCAAAAACAAGAATGATAGCTCTGTCATTTTAGGAAATAGTATATTAGGTTTTCCCAAGGCAATTAGGAGAAGACGACTCGACACTATAAGTAGACAGTATTCAATTTGCACAGTAGACCGGATGATTGTCTTGGTCTTAGATCTACTTGTGTGCACCCACGCCTACGCACCTTCGAAGTAATTTTTCATCCTACGTCTGACAGCGCGAATCTATTATTTGATTGATTTCCAACCAGTAAGGCCACGGTGTATTTCATCGGTTGCTTCAAATCAAACTTTTTCCTTCTCGGCTGCACCCCTACCGTCTCGATGACAGCATATCAGCATGGTAGGGTAAAAAAAATTGAATATTTGAGCCAGCGTTGATGGAACACTCCCCTTTCGCTCCGACGGAAATAGCAGTAGATGCGGAATTGTCGTTTTGAACATAGTGTTGATTAAGACTTTCGTTCCTTTCAGCCACGGCCACAGTACTTATATGAAAGCAAATAATTCTGGACTGTATCTTTATTACACTCAATGTCATCCAGTACCCACATATACGGAGGCTGTTTGGACACGTATCTTGTCAACTGGTACTATGTGCAGTACACAATTATGACTGCTAGAGAGATTTCGAAGTACTAATAGATAACTACTATGGTTGAGTGTCATAAAAAGAGAGAATAGCAAAAAGACATCATAGTAGGGGAATTCATCAAAAATCATTAATTGGACCCCGTTTTCTTGGTTCGTGTCCATTGATCCTTTCTTCTTATTCCCTTCTTTATTCCTGGCTTTGTTTGGTCTCTCGGTACCCATATCTGACAGACTGATCGACCGACTTGTCTGTAACAAAGAGAAAAGCTTCTATGGATGCTGACTAACATTCAAAAATCTACAAAAAATAGAATATCATACAGTGCCTAATATAAACTTTAAGTCAAAGTATCATGCATTATAATGAAATCAGGCTCAAAAACAAAATTATGCAGTTTCCAGGTACAACAAAAGGTGAGTTTTTGGTACATGCAGATGTGATCTTCGTCTAAAAGTCAAATATCAGGAATTTATCGAGGAAATTCGTAGGCGTTGAAACTACACAGTTAATCTACTAGTTATGGTTTTCTACACTGCAGATCATGGCGGTGCGCCACGTAGTGGCGAATATCTTGGCTGTGAGGAGGCAGAAGTAAGTCATCATTGGTTTCATACTTTTGCTTGAGCTGCACGACTCGACATCCCTTACATACATCACAGTATGAAGAATCTTGTTAATGGAACAAGGGCTCGCTAGGTCGAAGATCGGATTACCGTGAGATTTTCATACAACCTTGCAGGCTTTGGCCGAACTACATAGGCTATCAGGCCTGCTAGTTTTGGTCATTGGATCCCTAAGTAGTATGAAAACCACGCTGCTCTCTGCACTGCCCTCAATATCTAGGTGCCTTGCATCGGTAAAGAGTGCCGAAATCATTCTTGACTCCCTAGAGCGTACCCCCACCCCACCCCATAACCCTAACTACGCAGCAATCCTTTCATGAGGGTAAAACAGTATTATAACACAGACTCAAGTAAAATTATGAATTTTTTATAAATGACTATGAGTCCTTTGGCCATCTGTCAATGTGCATGGACCAAGATTAACACTATTACATTCTCAGTCGTACTCGACAATTCTCAAGCTATTTGCATTTACGATCAAAGTAATAGGAACTTCATGAAATACTTGGTAGAAGAGTATTGAAATTTTAGTGACAAAGAAAATTATATTCTTGGTCAGAGCGAATGAGTATTGAAATCAAAAATATATTTTTCTTGATTCAAATTAATCGTAATTTCCCCATCAAGTAATTTTTCTTAAAGCAAGAACAGCTGTTATTTTCGCAAGTATATTTTTACAAGATCATCAGAGTACTCGAATTGAGAATTTCTTTTTATGTGTGTATTAAACTTTGCCTTCTGCTTGTTTCTTGTAGTTTGACAGATCCTAAGAATGGGTGCAGCCCGCAGAAGTGGCCTATACGCAAGTTCGACTATCAGTCCTGCTTTCATTATTCATGCCATCATCTATCAAAAAAGCATCTAGCGGAGCTGTCGATAGCTCGCCGTGGCAGGGCTATTAGGCCTAAAATATGGCGAGGGCGGGTAAGCACATCTTTCATTCGGCTAATAAGCGCCGCCGCGCCGTCGGCACACGACGCGTCGCGACGCGTCGATGGAACTTGACAAATTTCAGCTTCCGCCTATAAACCAGTCATTTTTTCATACATACCTAAGCAGCCACAAAGCTGAAGCCTGAATACTAATGTAGCTGGGGCGCTACGAAACTTTTATAATAGTTTATTGCTTTGAACTGGTTAAGGTTTACAGAATCGGGACAATAACAAAACAAGTTTTGATCGATTTTGCGGTTTGCCATGTTTTCGTACTTTAAACTTTTTTCTGTGATGACCGGTGAAGGTACATTTAAAGGTTGTGGGATAACTACACATAAATGTTATTTCAGACGCTATGTCGTTACAATTACGCATATTTGAATCGTATAAGATATTATAAAGTTTTTATGTTTATTTAAATGTTTAAGGTTAAGTAAGATAAATAAAATAAAGCTGGATAAATCTTGCATTTTTTTAGTTTACTTACAATCAATAGAGCCACCTATTTTCTCGGAGGTTTTCTGTCATACACCGACTATTTCTTATTTTGCTGCTAAAAAACCATTTACACCCCAATTATATGCAGAGAATCCGTGATGAATTAGAAAAATCACTACAATCATTTCCACGTACAATATAGAATCGAATGAATGGATATAACTTACAAGATGTAATTCAGAATTTAAAGATAACTGCCTAACCTCGATTAAGAATATCACAAAATTATTACACCTATTTTTCTCAACCGTTTATAGTGAAAAAAAACTACTACTTCTAGTGCTGCTACTGCAGCTAAAAGAGAAACATCATAATCAGCCATCAGAGAACTGTTAGTCAAAACGCAATGTAAAATAAGATCAAGTCTTTATACCACATAAGCGGGGCTACAATTTGTTATACGAGAAGAGTAAAGGAATCTACCTATATAAATGAGACTGATATACCACTGGACTGTGATCCAGTTTGGTTGGATGTGCTTCAGGAAGAAACTAAATCATTGTTCTTCAAACCAAACAGAGGGCCATACGTTTTTTTCAGATTTTAGTTTGCTTAGTTTGCTGTTGGATTCCGCATGTGATCAGATTTTGTCTCGCCTTAGGATTACAGTACTGTGTTACAATATTTGCTAATTAGACAAACAATATCCTAACACGAAGACAACGATATATTATTTGTTCTGATTTTAGGTTTAACAGCATTACAAATGTAACACACCGTGTTTATTAAAATTTCAGAATCGCTGGCTTAGGAAGTTAGTTCTCACCAAATTATGCTTTTATCAAATTTATTGTACTTAGATAAAGGCTATTGAGATGGCAGAAACTTGGGCAAAAAGTTCATCTTTCAATATCATTGGTCTGTAAGGCTCAATGAATAGAAAAATTATATCCGATTCCGTTGAAGAAGAGTATGGTGTTTGAAAAACTATGCCAGTGGGATACGTTTTACGTGAACCGAAAGCCTCTGGTCATTCTGTACGTATTTGGGGAAGGATTATATTTAAGTAGTGGAATTGGGGCACGGGAAGTAAGAGGAATGAGTGTATTCTTTCAATAATTATTGCACTTGATACTAACTATAGTTTGCAAGCTTCTAACTTAGTTATAGTTATTGCTTAATGTCTATTTTAGTACCCAGGGTACTTGGAAGGTAGTAGGTTACTTTGAGCATACCTATATTCTTTATAGGTATTTATATGATAATAATTTATGACAAATAGATAAGGAAATAAGGAGCATTCGCAGTCTATACCTTAAATTAATACATGAAATTTTCTGTCGGCTATTTGTATAAGAATCATTATTTAGGAAAGTAGCAACCATAAGTAACAACTAGGATTGAACCTAGCAGTACGACTTTCACCTTATAAAATACCCTTCAATAGAGCTGGCGATTCAGTATAAGCGAATATATAATATTATATTCTGAGTTACTATGTTCTTCAATTACTCGTCAGAGCTGAGTCAAAAAGAAAATAGCGGCCACTAAAGCATAATTTCCTCATGCATGGATTGATGGCGCCAATAGGTAAGTGACTGGTTACTTGCGCATGAAAACACTGAAAATCCACTGACATCAACAAGCTTATGCAACTCGCCGAAGACATGACATTCCGCTACCAATACCTCATTCTACCCTCGTGCGAAATTCCATAATATATAATAGTGTGAAAATATATAACTACTTGCCATCGGATATTAAAGCAATCCCAAATATTATGAAGTTCCGTAAAGCGTTAAAAAAAATTCTAATAACACAAGCATTCTACTCGCTGGACCAATATTTTGAATTTTCCTTCACTCAATAAGTTAGTCAACTATTGCCCCAAGTGTTTGATGAACATAAAAATAACCTTCATCTATGGGGTGTCAGTAAAATTTTTAAATTTTTAATTTGTGAATGTCTGACTTTTAAGTATTTTATCTATTTTTATGTATTTGTATTTTAATTTTTATGTATATGTATTTTCATTATGTACTTTTACATAGTTATTTGCTTTGTCAATAAGATTTTTTATATATCTTTGGCAATAAAGCATGTTAACCAACCAACCAATCACTAAAGTGGCGCCAACTGTCCGTGCGCCATTAAATTACAAAGCAATTGCACTTTTTGCTGGTTTGTGACTTCGATAACCATTCCACGTGGAAACCCTGCTTTACTACTTCTATTCCCCGTATATTAAGGTATCTTGACATTAACCTTTCGCAGCTAGCGGTCATTTCTATATATTTGGAACAGCAGCTCAGTAAACTTGCTACTAGACTCTCCTACGAGCAAGGCATGCATCAAAAGGGCTCTGCCGGATAAATCGTATCGATTTTAAGATGCATAATTCACTGCATATCCCGCAAACGACAATATTTTAAATAAAGTGCTGGTGAAACGGATAATAATTAGGAGGTACCATGAACTATCATTAAGGCTTTTCCATATTTCATGACTGATTGTTTGCGTTATGATAGATGCGGAATGTGACTGAATTTTCATCCTTTGACTGTGATGAATAATTCAAAACAGACTTTCATGGGCGGGTAAAGAACAGGCTTCAGCGAAACCAAAGTTGCAAAACCATGCAAATTAACGCGAACCCTAGCCTAAGTCTCAAAATAATAGGTACTAAAATAATTTCGAAACAACCGTTTTTAATCATTTTATTTTCCTTTGTCCTCAAGTAGCAGAAACATCAATAGATTTAAGATCATAAATGTACTCAGTATTTAAGCGACTTCAAAGACAGTTTTAAGACCACTCTTCTTCTTCTGAGTGTGCCTATCCATTCCGGACGTTGGCGATAAGCAAAGCAATTTGAACTTTACTTGCTGCAGCTCAACAATCCTCGTGTGGACAGGGAGAACCAAGTTCTAAGGTTTTTCAGCCAGGAGATTCTGCGCCTATCCTTCCGAAGACCTTTACCTGAAGTATCAGCTGGAGCAGACCGTATCTCTTTTGGTTCCTCATTATGTGACCCAGGCATTCCAATTTGCGTTTTTTAATAATGCCCACCAGTTCGGTCTCTTTTTGAAGCCTTTCTAAAATTCTGTTGTTGGACACGTGGTCAACCCAGGAAATTCTGAGAATTCGCCTGTATAGCCACATCTCAAAAGCCTCAATTTTCCTTGTGGACGCTTCAGTCAACGTCCAGGACTCAGCACCATACAAGAGCACAGACCATGCATAGCATTTGAGTAGTCTTAGCTCAATAGTAGCCCTATTGCGGTTTATAATATTTATTATCACAATTCGATCTTGACGCAGTCCGCTTATAGGACTAACGTAAATGTACTGGGATAGGGACGGGAGAAATTCTTGGCGCCTTACGAGAGGCAGAGAATTTCGCAGCTCCTAGCCTGGATAGCATGAACACCTACTGGTTGAAGAAGTTTTCCAGTTGCCACTGGCATTTAGCTAGAGTTTTTAACTTATGGCTAAATGAAGGGCAGCCAGTTTTGGCTTGTTTTATCCAGGATCGAACCGTGCTTCTCCCGAAGACCAATTTGTCTAATCCCAAAAACTATAAGTCCATAATATGTCTGAACGCATGTTACAAGCTCTTCACTAGAATCTTGTCCTTCAAGCTGTGTATCCCTTATTTCTCAGCGGATATGAATAAAGTTGGTCTAAGAAAGGAGTAGCTGGCTGCGGCGTTAACCTGTTGATTGACCGCTGTGTCACATAGGACTCCACGCAGTACAAACGAAACCTTTCTATGATCTGGTAACATGATTGTGCGGCTGTTGGAATGCCTTTTGCATCAAATAACTGATGACACTCAGGAAGACTCGATTTACTATGAAATCAGATGAAGCCAGAGTTAGACAGAGTTGGTATCATTTAAAAGAGGCGCCTTTCAAGGAGACTTTTTGAGTCGGCCACGCCGAGTGCCACGCTTAATCGCCGGAAGCACTAAGTCATCCATTTGTTTTACGTGGATAACCTGACACTCTATGCCTCCGGACAACACGATTTACAGTTGCTGAGGGTAGAACAGTCATGGTGTTGGAATGAAGTTCGGAAAAATGTGTTATGGTTCATCTCAAAAGAGGTCGCTGCGAGCATAGTGGAGAGGAGTGCTGCTCTTGGATGGGAGCATCCTGGGATAACAATATGCCGGAGATACTTATCCTTGGTGTGGCGCAGTGTCATATTCAAGAAGCAAAATTGGTTAAAGAGTGTCTTGCATGGACTCCGGCAGATCTAGTCATCAGAACTGTCCGGTAAGGACAAAGTCGTTACCACAAATATGCTTGCAGTCCCATTGTCATTATATACCTTTGGTGCCATCCACTGGACAGTGGAAGAACTGTGACAGATCGACAGAAGTATCCGCAAAAAGATCAATTTGGAGAGAAGTCTACATTCTAGGTACTCGGTCCCGCGAATATACCTCTTACGACACCTGGGAGGGTGCGTAACCTATTGAGTTTAGAGCGTCTGCACAACAGAGTAGTACAGACCACTGTCTGCTATGTTACGAGGACCACCGGTCCCCTAATCCGCTTTGTACGACAGCACGAGAATCAAGATAAAGGTGCCTTTCTTCTCAAAGCAGCAACACGGGCGGACGAAAAATTCAGCCTTACGCTTGACTTCACGCGGAGGTGTCTGCAATCTCCTGCAGAATTAAAAACCAACATTAAAGCTGATGTAGTCCAATTTCTTTTATGGCGTTGCAAAGATAAGCCAGTGCATGGAATCTTCTACAAACATCTAGAGGCAGTTGACTTTCTCCTTCCTAAGGTCTAGTGGGTTGAAATCGGAGACTTAGAGGCTTGGCTTGCCAAGACGGTGCCTTTAACGTCTTAGTATACCATAGCAAGATTATGGGCATGGATGTGCCCAATATCCGTTGTAGAGTTAGTAATAACATGCGCCAGATACCCTTACGCACCTTTTAGAATGCACTGTTCGTTGACCCAGTGATTACTCACCTAACGGGCTGAGGAGTAGTAGTCATTGGGTAATGGAACATTGCCCCATTTATCGGAGCCCGGGTTGCATCTTTTTGTTTGCATACTGCTAACAGTAGTGTTGTCAGATTTGCCGCTTCCACGTTACACATCGCAAACAGGGCATTTATTTTAAAATAATAAAACTACGACTTGAAAAATAAAAGTGGTAAATCTGACAACATTGCTATTAGCATCTTTAACTTCTGCATCGTCAAAACTCCCAGGTATTGAATCTTATGGTTTGGAGATATTTGAGCATCTCTTATAGGAAAAATCTTCTGTTTTAAAAATAGCTCTTGATGACAAGCTCTTGATAGAAGAACACCAGGTCATACTGATTAGGGTATCTTCCTCACTAGGTTGGAATAGTGGGGCGTTCAGTTCTGAGGAATTCTTGAGAGGATATACAAGTGCTGCGATCTTAGCAGATCCACTTCCAAAATAGAATACAAAATAGATGGCATCTCCGCCAGGCTCGGGATATCATAGTGGGGCATGTAGCTAGAAAGGAACGCTTCTGACTTTCTTAACACAAAGATAAACGACTGCTGGTGGGTCACAGGCCTTTAAGCGACACCTTCATATAATGGTGGTTATTTGCGACCTCATGTGCGCACGATGTGGAGCTCAGGAAGAGTTTTTTTATTGTCAGCCTCCTGCAAAGGCTGAAAGCCTGTGGCACTGTAGAAGAAAAAATACATAAAATACAATGACGGAAGATATAAAATACTATCAACTGTATCTAATTTGCAATGCCCTCTTGGATCGTGCGTCCTCTAACACGATAAATGAATAAAGTAAAAACATCCCCTAGCCCTTCCCTGACGGGTGACACCAGTTGTCACGGGTAAATAATAGAAAGCATTCGTAGTCGTTGATGTCACTTCCTTTGATTTCGTCTACCCAAGGCATTTATGGAATATTTATCTCCTGTCTAAAGGGGACCAGTTGAACCAACCCTTTTTCAGCCGAGTCTGTTTCCAGCTAACTTTTTGGAGTGCTTAAACGTAAATTATGGATTCGGAAAGTTACTTTCCGGGAAATAATACCAGCTTAGGGGAAAGTCAGGTGGTATAAACGGGGTGAAAAGCATCAAAGCTCTGCAAAGTGTGTCATTTGTAAGGTATGGGTTTCGCTAAGTGGGAAATGAATATTCAACCAGGTTTTGTTGCTTGAAGATATTATTCATAATTGTGGGTCGGCCGCCTTCAGTATACATATTTGTATTTCCTAAATTCCTAAAGTAAGTCGCGTACTGACAATGGACAGCAACATGAACGTAACATACCTTCAAAAGGTCAGCTTCGGACTTCCGTTGTCTATATAATTTTAGATTTTGTGTCCAAGCTTGTTCTGTTCAATTTTAGTTTTTCTATGTTGCTTAAGGAGGGCTGCTATATTGGTCTCATTTTCATACTAGGCTTGCTGTGCACGTTTTTGTTGCTGGTGATATAAGCTGCTTAAATTTCGGGCAATACCATTGAGGTTCTTTGTCAGCAACCCTAGCATCTTCCCAAATAATTTTGTGTTTCTCGGTTCAAGCGTGGTCCGCTATTCCCGACTTTCCTGTCTCGACCTTCTGGGTATTGAGTCGGCGCTCCTTGATTCTCGCTTCTAGAGGTCTTCTTGTTTCTCCAATGTACATATACGTAGTCGCATGCACATGGTACTTCTTAGATGCATTTAGTTTCTTGGTGTTCATTCTTGGCTTTTGTTTTCGTTAGTAGACTTCGGAGAGTGGTGCTTCTTGAGGATCGTGTTAACTGCATCTGATAGTCCTTTCAGGTATCGTATACTGAGTAAATGCATGTGTTCTTCAACAGCTAGTTCCATTATCTTGTACCGTTGCTTCCACTAGCCTCTTGGGATATGCGTTCTTTGACAGATCTTCTTTACTTTGACGTACTTCTGCTTCCAGTCTCTGTTTTGTATTGCCAATGTTCTTGACTCGATCGACCAAGGACCGAATGACTCTTTTCTTTGTTGATATTGGATGGTTTGAGGCATAACTCAGGTATTGTCCTATGTGTGTTGGTTTTCTGTACACTTTGGAACAAGCCACAAAAAAAAAACGGGACGTCAGCTAGATTAAAATAAATGAAAACAAACAAAAGGAACGTGTTCGACAGTTTACCTAAAAACGATTGAAGATAGCAGATTCATTTGAACGTTGTAATCTGAAATTATATAGGCAATGGAAGTCCGAAACAGACCTTTTGACACATGTACCTTATCTACAAAATTCAAACAGCAGTAACATGTTTTGTTTCACATTTTGTGAAGCTTTACGTCGTTATCCTGATATGTAAATATGTCTCTCAGCACTGTATGGCATATACCAGTGATGCAATAACTTTGCTTCTTGTTCCGCAAGGTGTGATCAAGTATATTCAAAATTTTGAAAAACAATACTGTTGAATGTCAAACGATTTCCGTAAAACAGCTTGTCAGTAATAATTTTTGTCTTGTCATGCTGTCGGTAACGGACATTTGTTAAAGAAGTCGTAGTGGCTTACAAAAAAGTTACTCTGACAATAATATTGTGATACTTTGATTGAATGATTTCCTGTCAAATATACATAAGGTGTTTGCATAGGTTTCTAAGACACGTTTCTTGGACTCCAGTAAAGTACGGCAGCTGATCAGATGGTTACTATGATTAAGCAAACATTGGGATCCAATTTTATGACCAATCTTTGCAAATTCCATCGCCACATTTCATGAGCATAGCAGGTGAGTGATTGGAAACTTTTCGATACTGTTTCATGACTAAAGAAATAAGAGTAAATCACCTGATTTTTTAATGCCTCTGTATCATACAACGCTGTCTATAGTATTTTTATATTTTTCACCTCCATCTCCTCTACTCTTGGTAGATATACCCGCAGTTATTAATTCATAATCTCAGTAACTGACATTGATCTCTAAAGAAGTTAAGTTGCAATAAAGAATATTAACACTTAATATTCATTTGAATACGACTCCGTATCAAGTACGCTACTTCTGAACGAGTTTTCATGACACGTTTCACAACAGTGGCATAAAATATGACATCTTATTAGATAGTCATTAACATTTCAGCGAACGATATATCTATAAAGCAGACAATTTCACACCAAACTTCTAAAATACGTTATGCACTTTTGGTGGTACAATCAGTTAGTCTCATCTACCACAAAAAGGTATTGGTTTCAGAAGCTATGCTTGTATTTTAAGAAAGTGGTATCCACTTTACCCAAAGTGCTGAAGGATATTACAATCCTTGTTTGGAATAAATGTGTTCTGAATCGCATCAGGCAACATGTCCCTAGTCCACGATACCGATGTTTCGATCTTCTGGACCTCCGCAGGTCAACCTGGGGAAAGTTCGGTAACGCATCTGATCTGAAAGCAATGAACAACTATCTCGAGGACTAATACTCCTACCAGCATTGAATTACATTATTGGCTCGAGTGCTTCCTTTGGTGGAACATCAAGCCTGATACCGGGCTTTACCCAGGTCAAACTGATGAGATCCTAAAGACCGAAACAGCGCTGTTATGGATTGGGGCCATCTTGCCTGATGCGATTAAGGACATGTTCCAAACAAGGATTGTACCTAATATCCTTCAGCTCGCTTTGGATAAGATAGAAATCACTTTCTTGATATTACTACAAAGGAGGCGCTCAAGCCAATAGTGCAATTTAATGCCCTTAAGGGTATTAGCTCTCGAAGTAGTTGTTTCTGTTGGCTCACTGCTTTAATATCAGCCTGATACCGGACTTTACCCTGGTCGATCTGATGAGATCCTAAAGATCGCAGCACCGCTGTTGTTGGCTAGGGACGGCTTGCCTGATGTGAAAGGATTGTGATATCGTTGACCTCCCTTTGGTAGAAAAGACTTTCCTGATATTATCCCAAGAGAAGCGTTCAAGTGTAATTTTAATGCCGGTAGGGGTATTAGCTTTCGGATTAGTTGTTTCTGTTGGCTCACTGCTTTAATATCAGCCTGATACCGGGCTTTACGCAGTTCCACCTAATGAGATCCTAAAGATCGAACCAGCGCTGTCGCTGGCCAGGGACATTTTTCCTGATGCGATTCAGGACATATTCCAAACAAAGATTATAATATCCTTGAGCTCACTTTGGGTAAGATGAAAAACAAAGTCTTGATGTTCCTCAGAGCAAGCACTTGAGCCAAAAGTGTAATTTAATGCTGGTAGGGATATTAGCCCTCGAAGTAGTTGTTTCTGTTGTTTCGTTACTTTCAAATGCTTGTGTTTTAGATGGAAGCTTCCAACAAATATGGTGAAGCATTTGGTGGTAGATGTTGTAGTTAGAAGTTTTACTTATTATGTACAACAATGATCGAGCGTTTTCATATTCACCTTACGTCCATGGCCTCTTTGTGTTTAGCAAACCTGGTAATGTCCTATTTTTTTGCAGATCATACCGGCATTTTTTAGCAGCATAGCACCAGAGAGGTTTGTACGCGTCAAAAGTAATTTAATAGCTAATGTGTCAATCTGAGTAACCAAAGTTGAAAAAAACATTTTCTCAAAGAATATAGTGGTAGCACTGGCGATCCTCTTTCACCGCCAGCTATCCATCATTATTGGAGAAGCTCGGGCAATAATAAATAGAAAACAGCTGTTTCTCTGTACCTTTATCTGTAAATAACTTAATTATACGAATAATATAAGAACCTAATATTCTAAGTTTTCTTATTTAAGACAAAACTCCCAAACAAGGTCTACAAAATAACACATCGATTAGTAACCCCGATAGCTCAGAGCCAAGAACATATGGAAATATAGCAATAATATAGTAAATATTGATTGATAACAGATCAATCACGGCTGGTATTAGTATTACGAATTTCTTATAAAGTTCGTTTTATTAAGACCAGGTCATAGGTCCATGGTCACCCTAACTAATATAATGTGTAACAGCAGTAAGCTGATAAATTTCAGTTTATCGTGTCAATAGCCTCAAGCATACATCCATGCACATCATTCGTGATTGGATTAATTCGGCAATAATTGACGCATGACTCCTGTCATCGCCGGAAAATTATTGGTGACGTTCGTTGATCTGATGCACTTTTTTGTATCATATGCTCCTATTATCCATCATCACTTTGTAGTTATAGCTAAGACTCGCCTCTATACCTATAAGGAGAAAAAAACTAAGAATTTTTTGACAAACTGACTTCCCTCTTTAGTCAAGATTCAACATGCATACCTTATTTTGTGAGGGTAGTGACTAATCTTAAAATTCGCTACTTAAATCTTCTTGAAGTGCTTCGTACCGTAATGTTCGCTATTTTTTATATTGATTAATACATTCAACTGCTTTTAAGGCCGCTTAGGTATGGAAGGCTTTCAAGTTTTCCTGTACTCAAATAAAAAATATCACTGATGCCTATAGTAGCGTTGACAACCCCTTCCTTTTCAAAAACCTGGAGCGCGCTGTAGTGACAGGTACAATTTTTTATCCTTCTCTCTGGTTTCACGTCAGCCCTTTTCCCTTTCCACACTAGCTCTACAGGGTGGCATCTAGTGTACGTACGCGTACCTACATACATAAATCGGCTCCATTAGTATCCTATCTGTGGGTGGTATAAACACAGCATAGTAAATATAACCAGCACCAACTCAGGTTGGTGGTAATTACACGCGCATCCCCCATTTTGGATGATTTTTTGTAGGGATGCTATAACGATACTTCGATACCTCTGCACTAGTATCGAGTACTTTTGTCATCTATACTTTTTGAGGCATTCCAAGCTGGTATTGATACTTTTGTATCGGTATCGAAAATAATTATATAATTATTGAGGGGTGTAATCAGTTGCACAAAATACTCTGTATGAACCAAACGCGCCTATTTGATAATGATCAATAGCCGTATAAAATTATTATTTCGGGTTTGGGAAATATTCCTTGGTCAAAACTAGTTCTGCGTATTTTTTTCGGGCATTGCCCGAATTCGGCTATTGAGTGTAACATAGTGATTTTTGAATTTCATGAAAAGCTGTGCGAGTCACATGTAATGCGAATACTAATTATTTATTGTGGTTTGTCATATTATTATCGATGTGATGTGGTCACTACAAAAATAATTTTGTCCCGACTGCATCTTTGTGCTGGCTAAGGTTGCATTATTTTATCAGATTTAATTATCTTATATAATATCATATGGATGACACTTCTACCATTCTAAACCAATGCAAAATGTCTTGCAATGCAAACAAAATTTACCTATTACTTATCAATTTCCAGGGAACCTTCGCTTAAGAATCGAATTAAAAAGAGGGGCAGAAATCTGAAAACTACTTCTTCTTATACTCCTTTATGGGGACATTCAGAAAGGTAGTAGTAGCTAGATTGATATTTTGTAGAATGCTATTACAATAAGCCAATAGCTATGCAATGACTAGATCGTGCTTTCACATTTAAGTGAGCAGAGTATTATGATCCGCGTCACTCATTTTCGATAGCATGCCTTTCTGTCTGTGAGTTTCTCTGTCACCATGTTGTGCGCGCAAACTCTCAGTAACCACTGCACTGATTTTAATTAAATTTGAGCAGCGACGTGCTGTGGAATCATAGCAGGTGACGCTTGGCGTTATAGTTCACTTCTTAATTAGAATTAAAAAAAAGACATGATCCACCTAATCTACAACTGTAATAAAGACAAAATAACAAAATAGGAAAATAGCTGCCGTGTGTGAAAAGCTCTTTATAGGAAACAGATAGGATTTGACAACTGATAAATTACGAATCAATACATACCCCTTTAAAAGCTAATGCGCTTGGGTGGTGTACAAATAATGACATACTTTTCGGATCAGGGTCAACGGTTTTTGTTTAATTATTAATTAAATGTATGACCAGACTGTCAAAGAAGGAAATCGCATCCAGGAAATAGAATTAGCCGTAACTTATCTGCTTTTTCTATATCTATATATTTCCGACTATCTTAAAGATGGAATGGAAATTTAGCCGTTTTAGTGATCACCTTGTTCTTCATTTGGGACACATCTCACAAGAACTTCACCGTTTTCGGTAGTAGCTGTATAGTTTATATATATAGTAAGTTTACTGCAGCTTCTGACTGGTCAACATTTCTCCTACCTTGGTTAAATTGAGTAAAAATAACGCCTTTAAGATCGCAACTGGAACCACTTCAGAAGCGATGCACGGTTTTCTATAAGAACTGTAAAAATATAGCAAAACTCAACAACAACCGAAATTTTTTTAAGTAGTATATTAAAAGGCAAATATTAGAAAAATATAATCCTAAACTTCTTGGACCCCAATCAACCATCCAATTCCTCCACCCCACTTTTAATCCCTGTTAGAAGTTCAAAAACAATGTTCATATTCCTCATCCTTTAGTTGGTTGGCAGAAAAACCTGCCATCACTAGATATATCTTCACAGTTAGGGTAATCATTTGCTCCTTAGCTTATCGTAAAATCTTAATCTGAATAAAAGTCAGATATGTACGATTTTATGTATTAGAATGGTTTATTTTATTTTAGGCTGCATCTTTACAAAAACCTTGGAGGTAATTACAGTTAAAAGTAAGCCCCCGTTCACATCGGACGCGCCTCGCATGGAGCATCGCGCTTTGCTTACCGCCTAGCGTAAAGCGAGGGGAAACCAACCCACACATTTAGATGCAGCCGTTCACATCGAGCGCATAGCGCTACGCTTACCGCCTAGCGTAAAGCGAGGGGAACCAACCCATACGTTTATATGCAGCCGTTCACATCGGGCGCATAGCGTAGCGCTAAGCAAAGCGCAATGCTCCAAGCGAGGCGCGTTCGATGTGAACACGGGCTAAGGTAGTGACTTAATGCTATTTAGGCTGATTCGACTAAAACAAAGACAGAGATATTAAACTCCTCTATCATTCTATTTAGAGGAGATATTCAATACTGACTTGTTTTGAACATATCTACACTATGGATTTTCAAGCTATTTAATTCTACCTTAAAATTAACAAATTCAATTAGATTATGATGTTTGTACTTTGTATTACTGACTATTATATCGTACATTGATATCACAGCTTGTTTTTTTCTTTGCACAAGAGATTCTACATTAAATGTAGGTATCTAACATCGATTCATATGAGACCATAAATGGGTACTTCTCCTGTACGGCAACATAGAGAAATTATGAAAAACGTTTCTGAACCACTATATTGGGTTTACATGACACTGGGCTGACATCCAGATTTGCACAGTCCACAGCATACTCCAAATGCGGTCTCACTAGAGCGTTGTATAGTTGTTCCAATGTTTCAGAGAGAACTCTGGCATTTCTCGAGATAAATCCAAGCGATCTATTAGATGCCTTATTTGCAATATGTATATAATGATTGTTGAAATTTAGATTCGACTAATAAAACTAAGACTCTTAGGTCCTTAACTTCACTTACTGGATTTAACATATAATCAAATTTAATATAGGAGATATGTACATTTTCTGGTAATAGGCACTATAGCGTATTTTCTTGGATTTAGATACATTTTGTTGATCTTGAACCATTTACTAACACTTTCTACATCATCTTACAACTGCATACAATCTTCATTTGTAGACACTACTTTGAACACTTTAAAATTGTCTGCAAATAAACGGCTCATCGATCAATTCAAGCAATCACGTAGAGTATTAGCAAAAGACAAAAGGTGCAAGTATACTCCCCTGGGGCACCCCTGTTGCAGCCCTAAAACTCCAGGAAACCTCTCCTACCAATTTTTACCATTTGATTGCGATCAGGAATGTAATAACTTCAGAAACAGAAATGCTTCATCGAAAGCTTTTTCACAGCTTGTATATTATGCAACACCAAGTTGAAGCTTCTCTTCATTTGATTTTGAAGCATATTCAAAAAATATGCAAAGACTGTTGATAGTGTTGATCTGTCTGTAATAACCTCATGCTGAAAATAGAATATTTTGAGTTATATAGAATTTTGAGTGAGAGTAGTTATAGTAAGCTCAAAAAATATTCATTTTTTAATTCTCCTATCAAAGTATATAGCTCCTCTCCATATAACAATCATTAGAATTCCGTTAAAATTAGCTCGATATTTTTTTAACAACTAGCGTCAAACTACTAGCGGATAAGTGACACATAGACGGAAACAACATGCTAACGTTTTCAGTGGCTACCAGAATTACTCCATTTGATTATAGGCATAGAAAACATACTAATGTAATACCTCAAGTAATTATCTACAATTGGCCTATTTAAGTTGATTTAAATTGCTGCCTGTCTATGCTAAACTACCCTGTAAGAGCGTAGGTACATTTCCCCGGAAGATTTCCGCCTGTGATGGCTGTGCGGGGCGGTGGTCGGGAGCAGGGGGGGCAGGGAGGTAGTGGGTATGCGACCCTTATCACTCCGGGACGTGTGCAAGTGTGTGAGACATTACCCGCACCCCGATAAACCTTATCGCTCTACGTTCTCCGCCCTATACGCCTCTGCTTGGAGCCTGCCGAGCAGAGCTGTGTGCCACTTCCAAAGAAGACATTACCGGGATTGCTACTTTACACCGATGGAAAGTATACAATCTTTTCGCACGTTGGGTCTGACAATGGGCTAGATCACACAACATTTCTGAAAAATTAGCCTAAGGCTCATCGCCAAGTGTCGCTGGTTGTGAAATGGCATAGATGTAATATGAGGACAAGGTATAATAATAGCACAGTATATGCGTGAACTAGCAACGCAACTCTCTAGAAATATGGTGGTTCGTGGGGTGTAATTCTGGCTCGCTTCCGTAGAAAAACTTCCACAACTGCATCCTGGGTTAAGCTAAATAAGCTAGAGCGATCGGGTTGCCAGACTGTAAGTACACATGAATGTTCCAGTAGAAAGTTCCGGTTCTTATCAGGATCACATGACTTCGCATCTAGGTAACTCAATTTGTCAAATAAACAGGGTTATTCACGTTATTCGACACGGAGCATTATGGCTAAAGTATTTGATAAAAAAGAAAATAATAATTGGGGATGGATAGAGACACATAAGGGCTACATTCTAAAAATATTTTCATGTTATACAGGGTGTCCCAAAAACACGAAATGTATCAAAGTTATGTTTTTTTAAATAGAACACCCCGTATATTATTGCATATTCAGATTCCTTGATGAATTCTATTGTGACTTTATGTATCATACATGGGACTTAAAGCGAACCGTTAAGGTGTAAATCACCATTTTCGGTATAAGTAGATATCAGGAAAAAATTGAATATCGCAGAGATTATAAAATTTGGAAGGCTGTGACTTTGCCGTATTACTAAGCATAAATTGCGTCAGCCTTGATGAGACTGTCAAATTTAAATTACGTTTATGCTTGGAGAAATCGGTCGATGAACTAAGGAAACTTCGATCAGCGATAACTTGATTTTTTCAAATGGGAATGCCTAATTTTTTTTATACGGTTAAAAGTAGAATTTGATAACCTTTCTAAAGATATAAAGTTGTGCATATCAATCTCTGGTAGTTTTCATTTAATTTTAAATTTTCAAACAAATCGGCGATTTTCAATTTGCCTACCTATAACCAACGTAGCAGGCCATGAAATATAAACAAAAACCTGTTCAGGTAGAAGAAAACAACTAACTTAGCTGAAAAATACACACGAACTAGACTAAAGGGACAGGATTATAAAAATTACTCACAACAAACAAAGTACAACCAGAAACAACGGCGGTAACATATCTTTGGTCAAAGAGAAGCTAGAGTATGGCAGAAATGGATTTTTTCACGGCCTACTAGCTACTGCAATGTACTAGCATTAATCGACACATTCTAAATGCTTTAATCAATGGTACTAGAGATTGGCAATTTCCAAAACCATTAAAAATTTTGAAATAAAGTAAAAACTAGAGAATGTTGTAAGCAGTTTATTATTTTTATAGTAAAATTTCACATTTAATGATATAAAAAAGTATGCAATTCTGTCAAAACTCAAGTCAAAAGTACCTCTGACTGGAGTTCTGAAAATTCTTCAGTACCTGTTAGCAAGGTCGCAGAAAATTAGGAATGAATTTAAATTTGCTCAAATTATAAAACATAACATGGCAGAAAATTTAAATCTGATTTGTCAGTATTCCTTTTTTGCAATATTGCTAATAGATACTGAAAAATAAATGGGCTCCAGTCAGAGGTATCGACTTCGACGCAAATTAGTACTTTTTTTACACCATTACATATGATTGATAGTTGCGTGCTGGAGCAACAGTCGCTGGTTGTTTCTGTTTCATATGAGGGTTTTTGATTGCCTTGAAAATTTTTAAAAAATATAAAAATATCTATTACTGCCATACTCCAGCTTCTCTTTGACCTTAGAGATGTTATCGCAGTTGTTTCTGGGAGAGTTGATTTGTTGTAAGGAATTTTTATAATCTTGTCCCTTTAGTCTAGTAAGTGTGTAGTTTTCAGCTAACTTAGTTGTTTTCTTCTAGCTGAACAGGATTTTTGTTTATATTTCATGGCCTGCTACGTTGCTTATAGGTAGGAAAATTGAAAATCGCCGATTTGTTTGAAAATTTAAAATTAAATGAAAACTACGAGAGATTGATATTCATAACCTTATATCATTAGAAAGCTTATCAAATTCTATGTTTAACCGTAGAAAAAAAATTAGGCATTCCCATTTGAAAAAATCAAGTTATCGCTGATCGAAGTTTCCTTAATTCATCGACCGATTTCTCCTAGCATAAACGTAATTTAAATTTGACAGTCTCTTCAAAGCTGATGCATTTTATGCTTAGTAATACGGCAAAGTCAGAGCCTTCCATATTTTGTAATCTCTGCGATATTCAATTTTTTTCTGATATCTACTTATACCGAAAATGGTCATTTACACCTTAACGGTTCGCTTTAGGTACCATGTATGATACACAAAGTCACACTAGAATTCACCATGGAATCTGAATATGCAATAATATATGGGGTGTTCCATTTAAAAAACATAACTTTGATACATTTCGTGTTTTTGGGACACCCTGTATAACATGAAAATATTTTTAAAATGTAGCCCTTATGGGTCTCTATCCATCCCCAATTATTATTTTCTTTCTTATCAAATACTTTAGCCATAATGCTCCGTGTCGAATAACGTGAATAACCCTGAATATCGAAGGAATTAGTAGATCCAAGAGTGAATATCTCTCGAGACTACCACTTGACAAATATTGATCTGGTCTTAAGGGTCTAGACGTATTTCCGTGTTAGCGAGGAGGCGTAGCCGCCTGTTCCCTTTCTCCAGTACGTGTGTCTAAAATGAGGGTAGATAAGTCCAAAAATCCAAAGGTAAGGTCAAAAGCTCCAAAGGTAAGGCCCAAAGGTCACTATAAAAATGAATTTCGCATTTCCAAGCTCCTGACGTTACCTTTAAACCTACAGTAATGATTCAAAAAGCAAATTGAATAAGAAAGCTTGCGCTTGCTTAGCCTCTTTTGATATCGTGTTTGTTTGTTAAATTACAGGCATTTATAGAATGTATGATTTTGCACTGCGAGTTTTTTTGCACATTAAAAAACTTTTTTGAGAAAATCGAAAATAGTTGTCATTGATTAAGGTCTTAACTATCGCCTTCTGAAATATTAAATATATAGTTTGAAAATGAAGCGAGTTTTGCGTGAAATTGTAAGTCCGTGTTTTACATCGCAATTACATACGTATAAAGGTGTCTACCCAGGCCCCTTAATTCAAGAAACACTTACTGAAACGAAAGCTCGTGGTAATATCTCTGGATATGATCTCCTTGGTGCCATCTATCATCGCACATACGGAATGGCTACTTATGTCCGCAACACGATAGAAAATACTTATCTGCAGACTACGAATTTCGATGACAATATTTTCACAATTGTAGTGAAAATTGACGAAACACACGTGGTTAATGTATACGAACCAGCTGCTACAGCTTGGTCTACCCATAGTCTCCCTACGGTCCTCTCCCATTTTATTATACATGGACAATTTCAACAGCCACCATACCACATGGAAATACCGGGAACATGACCTGGACGGAGAGCGACTCGTGGAATTGTCTGAAATCAACAACATGCCTCTCGTTTTTGACGCAAAAGATCGTAGCAATATTAAGTCGGCAGCGTGGAAAACTGAACAAAACCCTGATCTGTGTTTTGTATCCCACAATAATAACGGCAAACCAGTTCCGACTACTCGAAAAGTCCTTACGACATTTTCCCACAGTCAACACAGACCTGTCATTATTGAAACATGAATCCAAATACCTATCATATACTCCAAGCCAAGGTCTCGTTGGAACTTACCATAACATATTACGCAGTACAAAGAAATGCATCCCTCCCGTAGTATAAGTATCAACTACAAACGCCTTACTGGAGTCATAATAACTGCTGCAAAGAGGGTTATACCACGAGGTTACCGTAAAACTTGCATCCCGGGTTGGAAAGAAGAGAGCGACAGGTTGTATGAGGGGTTTGCAGAAATTGCTTGCCATGAAAGACGAACTTCCCAATGGCCATAAGACACTAGCGCGCCGCGGTCAGATTGGTCCTAATCCCACCGGTCAGAAGCGCGCAAAATATTTCGATCACCAGATGGGCCATAGGACACTAGCGCGCCGAGGTCAGCTTTCTCCTAATTCCACCGGTCAGAAACCCCCAAAATATTTTGGATAATAGGCAGGGCGCGGGGCGGCGATGTAAACTTATGTCTTATAATTTTAACCGATTTTAATTCATTCGTCATGTTTTGCGCTCTTGCTAAGAGTTATTGAAGAATTTGTAGAACTCCAGTCAAAGGTATCGTTACTTTTGACTTGACAGAAATGAATTACTTTTTTATATTACTAAATGCGAAATTTTGTTCTAAACATAATAAGTTGATCTGACCACTATAATAGATGCAAATAAAGAAGTTGGTATTGTCAGCAGACCGAAATGTCTATAATACCCCAAAAATTTTTAATTAATCAAAACGTGCTCTAATTTGTCACAAATTTAACCGATTTCTTGACGATGTAAAAAAAGTCCGAGAAATTTACCTTCACAGCTTGTTTTGTGGGAGCATCATGGGTGTGCTCATTATTTCTTTTAAGAATTATTTCTTCCGATTGATCTGTAGGCTACACCACGGAACGTATACTCTTCAAGGACTATTAATTTCTTCCCTTTCTCACTTAACATAGTCTCCACGATGAAGAAGCAGAACACAAACAATCCTCACAAACAGCAACTAAGGATTGCAAACTACTGAAATATTTTCATTAAGGGTAGTTTTATATACCTACAGCAGCCGGATAGTCATTTAAATGATCTAAGAAGTAACTGTAAGCTACCGCAAGTCGTAAAAAGATAGATGAAAGTTCGCAAGAATAAACGGGATGTGGCCGGATGTGGTCATTAGGAATAACCAAGCTTAATTTTCTTTCGGCGCGCAAGTGACCGGTGCCGATGAAGGCACCCTTTTTGTAAACAGGTAAAAATCAAACCGCGCGCGCTCGTGACGGGTCACCTTCTCAATAGCCTTGACGCAGCGCGAAGACAGAAACGGCATGAACTAACAATTTCTCTAGATGCCAGGCATTCCAGCAGAAAAGCATGGAGTCTACTAAGGAAGCTAGGGTAAGCGTGGCCCACCAACACTCACATCTGATCAAGTCGCGTCCCACATCGTCAAAACTTCAAAATCTTCCTGCGATAAAGAATATTATTTTCCTATTGGATGAAGCTATAGTCTGAAATCCCCTTGCAACCAAATCATCGCCCACCCGCCCGCAAAAAAGCATCCAACACAAAAACAGTCGTATATAGTTTCTTGCGTCTCCCTCCTTAGAAGCTAGGACGCCACAGTTTTTTCTACATGCTTCAGTTGGAAACGATCAGTATCCTCCAAACCATTTAAAAACGAAGTTTGAGCTGTTTTTATATTTTTGGTTTTTTGATTATTGCTGCGCCGCCACTGGCACGGTTGTTTAAAAACAGACGCATTTTCCAATCTCGCCGCGCTGGTAAATTCTATGTCGAAATTTCATTAGAATCAATTCAATAATTTTCGCTTTACACAATATACATACCACAAAATAAAGCAAAACTCGTATACATCACAAAATTCGTTTCTGCGATAGGCGAGCCAATGCTCACCCCAATTCCACCCCCACCAAAAAAATAAAAAATGATCAGGAACCCCTAAAATGCCTAAAAGCAAAGTTTGAGCTGTTTTTATATTTTTAGTTTTTTTTTATTATTGCTGCGCCGCCACTGACACGATTTTTCCAAAACATTCGAGCTTTCCATCCTCACCGTGGTAGTAATACTGTGTCGAAATTTGATTAAAAACAATTCAATAATTTTCGCGTTATGCAATACAGAAAGATCTAAAACAATACTTGTATGTCTACGTCACAAAATCTAAGCCTCTCGATTTCTATAATAAGCAGGGCAATATGTTCGGATGTACCTAAAAAAGTGTATTATGCCGCTAGGTTTTTCATTGAAAGGTCAATGGATACCCCATTATAAATAAAACAAACTTTTCAGTTTTATAACCCCCCACCCCCAACCATCCCAAATTCACCCCCCCCCCCAAAGGAAGTAGAAAATGATCAGGGACCCCTAAAACGCCTAAAAACGAAGTTTGGGGAACATTTGAATTTTTTTGTTTTTTGCTAATTACTCCGCCCCCCGTACAACGATTTCCAAAATTATAGGAACATTACCTACTACGACCCCAGAACATATCGCAACCCAAATTTCATCACAATCCATCCAGATGTTACCGAGATTGCGGCGTTAGTAGAACGCCAACAGACAGACCGACAAACAGTCAGACCGACGGAAATGAGTGACGTGGATTTTCGTTATGTAGACACATGAAATGCCCAAAAAGCATGTTATATCAAAATTGAGCAAGATGTATGTATATTAGGATTATTAAACTGGCTAAGGGCATAGGAGCAGTCTCAGCAACAATTTTAATTTTGCTTGACACTAACAACAACAGGAATCGGCTAACTGAATATTCATGGCAAATGTGCATACCATAAAATGTACCTGTCATCTTAGCTTAATAGCTATTAGAACATGACATGAAAAATGTGTGGACACATAGTTTAAATCCAATATGATGGATTTTATTAAACAAAGGTGAAGTTATTCAAGAAAATAAATAAAAAGAAGCGAAAAGAAAAAATGTAAAAACTATACCAAGTACGGCGCAATGTCCGTAGTACTCGAAGTCACTAGCAGCGGAGGGTTGTTCAGACCTGCTACGGCGCAAAATGGCAGCATACTTTGCTCATTGCTGGGGACACCAACGCCCAGACAGGAACCTGCAGTGGATTGAGGTTCCACAAGACTGATGATACTATCCAATTTTAATAAAGTACTTCCTACACATTATGGTGATACCTTCTTACTATTTTCCCATAGCTAAAGCATGAGGTCCACTTGCAACTAATAAAAAATCTCATAAATAATTTCTTGCATCTACCCAATACCCAAAACAGAGTTTTCATGTTGAACTGTCTCATTTTTATTTTAATTTCACCCCCACTAACACAATTTTCAAAAACCA
This sequence comes from Callosobruchus maculatus, assembly GCA_951848785.1. Taxonomy (NCBI): domain Eukaryota; kingdom Metazoa; phylum Arthropoda; class Insecta; order Coleoptera; family Chrysomelidae; genus Callosobruchus; species Callosobruchus maculatus. The sequence goes on from CATOUR010000032.1 coordinate 2,942,695, forward strand.
TGGACTACATCGATCGCCACCATGGTCCATGGTACGGTTTAGAAATGTTACTGCTATTAGTTCAGTGCACACCACGTGGGGGCAACTAGCATTACAGAATGGGAAACAGGACGGGGCCAATATGGCGGACATATTGCAACCCAAAATAATGGCGGCCCAGACCACAGAAGCACTAATCAGCCCGCATTTCTGTGATCCGTGGTTGACAACGGCGCGAAATTCAATGATCTTGTCTAGAGGTTCTTCATGATGTCCTCAGTTTTTAAAAGCGACGCATTAGCTTTAACCAAATAAAAAGTGGCTGTAATAATGCATAATGACAAAAATTTAGCAGCCACACTAGACGCGTTGACCAGTTGCCCTCATAGATCAAATACGAACATATTTTGTGGCAAATATCGTATAACTCAGAAGAAGAACAACATTCGAATTTCCCTCCAAGCGCCGCCGACATTAACCTCGTTTTTCTTTCCTTTAAGTGTTGTTTTGGTTTGCTAAATACATTGCTTTATTTGTGAAACTGTTAATGGAAAACTGTTGATGGAAAATTTGTTTAAACATTATTTTTTATACTCGAATGTGTGAATACATTTGTTAGCGGGTTTGAACTGTTTGAAGGCTTCAAACTGTACAACCACAAAGTAGGTATGAACTACAGCCATACAGCCAGCAAGCAAGAAATAAATGGGGCTCAAACACCATATAACTCCTGATGAAGTGCAACTTTAGTTAAATGAGCGAGTACAGAGCGTAAGTATATTTATTACTGCATTTCTGTGCAATACCCTACACTATTTATTAGTCATTCATACACTCTCACTACTTTAATTTTCTATTCTTCTATTTTAGATCATACACAACCACATCTGAGTTATAGGTTGTAGGATGCTGCGTTGTCTGCAGTGGCAGTGTCTACCTTCATGTTAATAATTTTGCTGAATATTATTGCAATGAGAGACGAGCTATTCAGTGGACGAGCTTATACATACAAGTCACCAACAAAGATGGAGAAACCATTGTTAAGCAGTGGCTTCTCAGTTATGGATTTGACAGATTGGCAATAGGATGCTCAACACAGATGAAAATAGAAAATAATACTTGCAGAGGCTAGGGCGCTTTAAGTATTCTACAGCAAAGCTAAGTAAGTACATCCTGTTTACTTCAAGAAAAAGCCAGTGATGTTATACAGTTGATCAGCCTAAAGACTAACTGTACAACTAAAAGTTTAAATTATTATAACTAATTCATTTTTATTATGTCTTGAACCTATTTGCTGTATTTCATATTTCTACTCTCAAAATTTGCGCAACTCGAAGTTTTCCTCATAAGCATTTCTGTGATTTGACTAGGATGTAAAGTTGTGGATATTGATTACATTTCAATCAATTCTAATCTTCTATCTGTGACAGCTATTACAATTTTTTAGATGATCAATAAAAAGTATTAAATTTATTTTGATTTATTTTGGTGGGTATTCATAAATACAGATGTTCTTTTTTATAAAGTGGAAGATATGGGTGGGATTTTCATTTATTTATTTATTTATTGATTGTACAATTTGAAATCATAAATAACACAAAATTATATCATGTGTTCCTGTTTTCATCCTATAGTTTTGACAAAGTTAAATGCTAAGGAACCATATGGTTCAATAGGTTACGCTGCAGGTTTGCTAGGCTGTGAAATTGTGGATATTGATTACATTTCAAATAATTCTAATCTTCTCTCTGTGACAACTATTACATACTATTGTTTTATGATCAATAAAAAGTATTTATTTTGACTTATATTGGTTGGTATTCATAAATACAGATGTTCATTTTTATAAAGTGGAAGATATAGCTGAGATTTTCATTTATTTATTTATTGATTGTTGGTTTCATATTATTTTTTTTTACTTGGCATACCACCACTTAAAATAAAGGGTAATGTGCCAGAACAATACCTTCAAGGTGGTGTGGAAATTTTTATATACTAGGGTAATCAGGTGCAAGATTAAAAAGCATGGACCTTGAATACTCTAGTTTAGTAGCATATTACATTTCTTGCTAATATTTTTTACTCTGTTTCATGTGGTTACTTTATTCACTGTAGGTCAAACTGAGATGAGGTGAGGAATGAAAACATAAACCATATGCTTGATGGAACTTCAATAAAGAATATTATTATTGTTATACTTGAATATATTTTGTGACAATTTGTATTATATTATTTATAAATTACACATAGAATAATCATATTTAATATTTTCTTGCAAATAAATGAATGAATGAGTGAATAGGTATTTTAATTTTTTTGCTCCAATTTTTAAATTTTTGAGCCAATCACTAATTGATTGATTGAAATCAAAAATCAATCAATCAGACAATGATTGGCTATCATCAAATATGATAATTTTGATATAAAAAGGTGGAGCATCTACAGATTTGCGCAACGATGTGGCAACATCGCCTCGAATTCTTGATACATCTGGCAACCCTGCGGCGGCCATGTTGCAACCAAAAGTGTCAAGGATCCCTCAAAGCGACTAGAAAACGAAGTTTGGGGAACATTTGAAATGTTTTGCCATGCCGTGCCATGCAGCGGTTGCAGAGTTTACGAGGCTAGAAAAATGCCAACAGATAGACTAGACAGACAGACTAGCGGACATGAGAGAAATGGATTTTTGTTATGTAGATATCATAAAACGCCCAAAAAGTACAGTATCTCGTAATTGAAATTGAAAGCTAAGCAAGATGTAGACAATTGGAGTAAAATCTGCGGTATTACAACCCAGGTTTCCCTATAGCAAGCAAGCAAGCAAGCAACAGCTTCATTTTACTAGCGTGTGTATTTCCGCCCTTTATCAAAGTTTTAATAAACTGGAGCACAAAACACCAGCAATCATAAGATCAGCGCGTTCCGGTCCACCTATAAATCAATTGTTTTGTATAGTTTTCTGTGTGGATAGAGAACGGAGGATAAATAATTTATGTAATTTAGCGGTGTGCGCTAGGAGTCGTTCGTTAGCGGTGCCTTAGCCATGCTGGCGGTTATTGAATTAGCCGATACCGTTGCAATCGGCCGTAATTTATGCTGGTAGCTGCAGCTGGAAAGCAGCTCGTGAGCGAGAACAGCGCAGCTTTGTTCCACACGTGGTTACCATAGCTTGCCTCGATAAAACACACCAGATTCGTTATCTTTCCTCTGACGCTCTTGCTCAGAAACAAAACTTAACGTCTTAAAACTTTTTAAAATAGCTCTTATAAGAGTGATGGTAATAATAGCTTCAGGGCTCAACAGGAAAGTTATCTAGCGGTAACAAGAATGGTCATTTTTCACAGCATAGCTATTAGCCAGTTACCAACGTCAGTAAAAAAATATTTAGTAGAGGAGATTTACCAGCGATTGTTGGTGGTAGAAAAATATCTATGTCTTCTGAATAAATTTTCACATTTAGTGCGATAAAAAAGTAGTCGTTTCCGTAGGTCAAAAGTAATGATACCTCTGATTGGAGCCCTTCATAGTCTTCAGCAGGTACTTCTACTTATTAGCAGAATCGTGGAAAATTAAACCTGAATTGCAGTATGTTTGAGTTGTAAAACATTATTTAGTTTGTATAGAAATACATGAAATAAACACAACTACAACATGAAGTAATAAAAAATTCTAGCAATCATTTCAACAGATGCTCAGAATGCTCCAGTTAAAAATGTCTTTATATTTGACTTAACGGAATGGAAGTGACTAACTTTTTTATCCCAATAATGTGAAATTTCATTCTAAAGATGTTAGACTGTGAACAAAAATCGCTGGTAGTTTTCCTTTTGTTTCAAAATTTTTAATCGTTTTGGAAAGTTGTCAAGCTCTAGTAGACCTCAATAGTAGTAGGCTGTGAAAAACAAACACTTCTGTTATGGGGGTTCTGGGGTATGCCCCAGCCTCTCATTGACATTAGATATCTTGCCGCTGTTGTACCCGGTTAAAGCTGATGTGTTGTAAAGAATTTTCATAATCTTGCCTCGCTACTCTAGTTCGTTTGCATCTGTCTACTAAGTTAGTCGGTTTCTTCCATCTTAAAAGGCTTTTGTTTATTTTTCATGGCCTGCTAAGTTGCTCACATGCAGAAAAATTGAAAAACACCGATTTTACTGATAACTTGAAATAAAATGAAAACCAAAAAAGATATTGAGACTCCCATATTGTTAGAAAGGTAATCAAATCTTACATTTGATTCTATAAACCAAGAAAGGCATTGCCATTTGAAAAAATCAAGTTATCTGCGATTGAAGTTTCCTTAATTAATCTACTGATTTCTCCAACTACAAAAAGAATTCAAGTTTAACCGTCTGGCCTAAGGTGACGCGTTTCATACTTGGTCATACCGCAAAGTCATGGCCTTCTCAGTTTTATAATCTCTGTGATGTTCAATTCTTTTCTGGTACCTACTTATACCAAAAATGGTGATTTGCACCTAAACGGTCCGTTTAAAATTCCATGTATGATACATAAAGTCACACTAGAATTCACCAGGGATTCCAAATATGCAGTATTATAAAGGGAGTCCCATTAAAAAAATGTAAGTTTGTCAAGGGTCTCTACCATGATCAAGTGACAGATTTCTAAAATATCTTCTAGTAAGCCTACAATATTCCGTCCACTCACTATTGGCCCTCCCTGTATAGCTGCTGTATTCGTCTTTAAATGTGATGCAAATGTACATTTCTGCACATTCATATATACTGTACATCATGTACCAATATAGTCTTTGACTTAATATATAAAAGGGGTCTCAAGTTAGAACCTTGTAGAACACCGCATGTAACAAAGCTTGGCTGGGTTTTTGTTATAAATTGGAAAAATTTAGCTATTGTTCCAAAAATTGTACCAGTTTAGCGTTTTTTCGTAAACCCATGCTGATACTGTGATGTGGGAGAAGATGTTCCCTCTACTTCCCAATTAAGCCAAAAAAGTAAAGGCATATTACTGTTTGAGGTGTTGGTTAAAGAAATTAAACTGGATAGCTAAGCCTCAATTTGTCTAGCGCAATATCACAAGCAATCAATTGAGCTGCATGATGCGTTACTTGCAATAACTGCCAAATAAGGGTACCTACCACCGACTACAAATAGGTTAGACCCCTCATTCCATTCATGATTATACGAGTACATTCGCTTACGTTGGAACGTGAGCAGGGAGGGCAGCAGGTAAAAAGGAACGGCGGAATTGGAAAAAATGACTGCTTCGTAGGTCAAAACATTCATAACCTCAAATTATAGTTGAATCATATTTTACCTTCCTAATAAAAGTGTGTGATTAAGGCTGGTGGGTAGTCATATAGTTTACATACAAAATGGTAACACATCCTTATTAGCAGAAAATCCGCTCGAAATAATAAAAACACACACACACACTAAACTGAGCTTGTATGTCATCTAGCGACGTTGCCAAGTCTAAAACAGATCCCTGACGTATGTACAACAAACTAAATTCTTTCACGTTGAATCCTTCACTGTTGTGATTTATAGCCATTGCTCATGCCCTATACTTATATTATAGATTATTTCTAAACCTTACTCCAGGGTATATCTTCAACAGTTCTATGATACTCAAAACGATGGTCATGCATCTCGTAAATTTGGCTCTCCTTCATTGCATTTGGGTCACAGTGCTCCTGTTGTGATTTATAGCCATCGCTCAAGCATTATATTTATATTATACATTATTTTTAACTTTTACTCCAGGGTATATCTTCAACAGTTCTAATGATACTCAAAACAATTGTCATGCATCTCGTAAATTTGACTCTCCTTCATTGCATTTGGGCCACAGTGCTGCAATGTTCCAAACAGAAGATTTTGCTGAATAAAGGTGTCTATCTAGATTTAGCGTCGGTTGTTCCTAAATTGTTCTGCAGTTTGTAAATGGAGCAATCTGCATAATTTAAATCATATGACGATGTTTGCAGGTAGTTTTACAACAACAAAGCATTAACCTACAAAGATATGATTGATGATTGATTCTATACCCAATATTGACTCGATCAAAAATGAACCGCAAAATCGAATCCAGTGTCTATAACAATAATTGTAGTTGACAGCATCATAAAAATATGACATCATAGTTACCATGTCGAAAATTATATCTTTAAGGACACCCTGTATAGCTTCCAGGCATACCTGCATAATTGAATGAACCATTTACCTTCCGAAACATTCTCACACCTCTGCCACTGATTCTCGTCTATGAACACATTCAGAATCGCAACTTCCACTTCAGGTTGAATAGTCTCCTTACAAGATTTGATTTGTGGGTTTGTCAATCCCTTTTAGTGAGAAAACTTTTCACAATTTTTATAGAAGCGCGGAGTCGGAATAACATGAATCAACGCATTTAAATAAAATGTTGCCTTCGGGAGTCCTTTCATACGAAGTTTACAAACCGGCATAAAATGTTTTGCTCTTGCTGTGAGTGGATCTGCGGTTTGCCATAGAAAGGATGTGTGGACGCTAAAGAAAATGTTTGAATTTTTGAATAGCTATACCCTATTGCTGTGATGTAGTTAGGCTAAATAAGCAGGGTCCTAATGTAAGTGATTAACACTGAAGCACCGTTAAAGCCAGTAAGATTGTGCTATGGAGGCACAACTCCGCTTTTGAGCACTTTGTGTAAAACCCAACTGACATTTATGCTCATTCAGCTCATCACTTTTTTGTGCTTTATTTTCGGACTAATGCTATAATAATAGACCTTTGTACATATTTATATCTTGCTGCCTCGGGCAAGCTCTTGATTATAGTTGTTCTTCTTTGTACACCAAATGCATTAAGGAAAAGGTTGTAACACAAGGCAAACTTGCTCAAAAAGTGAAACAAAGATTCGCCCTTTCCGCAGTATTTCAAACAGGTCGGATCTTTTTCCATTTTCAAAGGTGATACATAGTTCAGTTTTTAGTACTGGCTCGGTCGATAACTACACTACTGTAGAAGATAGCGAAGAAAGCTGTACATAAAAGTTGTAGCCACGAATATGCTGCTTACTCAGAAAATATTCAGATTTATACAGGGCGATCCATAACTACGTAGTGATGCAAAGATGCATTTTTTTAAATGAGGTACCCTATATATTATTTCATACTCAAATTCTACTAATGATTTCCGTCTTTCAGTATAAGCTATTGTTACATTATATAGGGTATTTCAAAAGTTATGACCATTTTTATATCCAAATCGCGGTCAAATGAACGTACTGTATATCAAAAAGTAATGAATCAAAAATTATTTTTTTACACGAAAAGCTTAAAAATATCCTCTAGTTTAAAAATCGACTATAAAAAAGCCCGTGACGTATATTCGTCTACAGGGTGATGTAGAATGCAAAATCCAGATTTTCTCTTTTTTTTTAGATGTAACCCCAGTATTTTATTATACCAGAGAATTGCCTTTAATATGCTCTTTCATCTTCGTATAGCACTTGTTGTACCTACGTTCATCAGTTTCCGAGATATTTCGATTTTTCGGTAAATTTAAAGTAAAGCTTTTATTTGTGTACTGAAATTTATTTACATTGAGAAAGTACTATCGAGTTTGTTTTTTGTTTAACGAACAACTAAATTATAAGGTCAGGATACTATTTGATGAAGTCAAAACCCTAAATCATCGAGATAATAAAGTCAAGTCTGCTGAGGAAACAATTTTGTAGGCGTGGTGCATAATTATCAAGCAGATTTATCAGGTAGGCTTTGAAAATTGCCACTTTTCATAACCTCCTCAATAATTCCGTACTGTGTGAAAAACCGGCTTTAAAAATTAATTTCTCCATTGAGGGTACTTAGCAGAATCTTTGAGAAATTGTCTACTTGCCCCTAGAATATATCAACTATGAACAGCAATATCCAGAACGGAGGCACTCTAAAACTAATGCATTTGGAAGACTGAAGAATCGTTTTAATTGGACTGTGTCGTTTAATATTTCATAGCCTACCTGATAGATCTGCTTGATAATTATGCATGACGTCTATAAAATTGTTTCCTCAGCGCACTTGACCTATATTATCTCGTTAGTTCAGTGTTTTGACTTGATCAAGTACTATTATGGCCTTATATTTAATTTTTTTGTTAAGCAAAAATAAAATTTGATAGTATTTACTCAAAATAAATAAATTTTAGTAAACAAATAAAAGGTATATTTGAAATTTGTAGAAAAATCGAAATATCTCAGAAACTAATGAATGCAGCCATAACAAGTGTTCTACAAAAATGTGAGATCATATTAAAAGCAATTCTTTGGTATAATATAATATTGGGGGTTACATTTAAAAAAAGAGAGAAAATCTAGATTTTGCATTCTACATTACCCTGTATACGAATATGCGTGGCGGTCTTTATTTATAGCCGATTTTAAAACAGGAGGATATTTTTAAGCTTCTCATGTAAAACAAGTAATTTTTGATTCATTACTTTTTGATAGACGGTACGTTCATTTGACCGCGATTTGGATATAAAAATGGTCATAACTTTTGAAATACCCTGTATAATGTAACAGACCCCTATATGTATAAGGTGTCTCATTAAAAAAAATGAATGTTTGCATCACCACGTAGTTATGGATCACCCTGTATAAATCTAAATATTTTCTAAGCAAAGGGCATATCCATGGCTGCAACTTTCATATACAACTTTTTTCGCTATCTTCTACAGTAGTGAAGTTATCGACCGAGCCGGTACTAAAAACTCACCCTGCCCAGCTTGTAGTGACCTGTGAGAACCCCAGAAGTTCGGATAATTATTTGTGCTACTCCTACTAAATCCACTATGAGATGTGCCTATGGGCCTTTGAGCTTATCTGCAGATAACCTGAAGGTGATAACCAAGTTTTCGCAAGTTCGCAGCAGCCACACAACAGGATAAAGATTGACTTGATGCCTACATTATACTCTCTGATGGCCTATAGGTGGTATGGTATCGTTTACCCACTTTCTGAGGGCGGACGTTACCTGCTGCCTACTTAACAATCTATCGACTTCTTCATTACCAGGAACGCCCGTATGACCCGGTGCCCACATCAAGGTAATTTCCTTCACTCTTGCCAGCTCTACCAGTCTCTCCGCGCCCTCCTGAACCAGAGATGTCCTAGTTCTGGGCCCGCTGATGGCTTTCAGAGCCGCCTGACTGTCAGAGCAGATGTAGACCTTCACCTCGCCGTTGCATGCAGCAGAGAGTATTGCATATACTTTCGCTTCGAAAATCGTGGTGTACGTACCTAAAAAGCCTCCCCTACTCCTCGACATACAACCCTGCTCCTGAGGCATGTCCGTTACCGACCCGAGTAGTACCTCTTGTGGTGCAGTTGGGGTAGTCCTCATTGCACCTGTGTATTTTTTCACGAATATGGTTGAATGCTCTGGAAAATTTGAGGTTTTTATTTATCGTATGGCTCAAAAACATGACAACAGTAAATATAGATTAAAAGAGAAACTATTATAACCTATACTAAAATAAAATATATACAGCTACAAACTAAGATACATAGTCTTTGGTATTTACAGGTTGATGTCAAGTTCTTTCAGCCACTTCAGCGCCAACGGTGTGGCTGTGAAGAACTCTTCTCGCGATCCCTGAAACGCACGCAGTTCACATTCGCTCGTAATATGGTTTATAGTTTGGCGGGGCGCGCCACAGTCACATAAGGGAGATTGCACATAGCCCCACTTGTAAAGGGAGTCGGCACATCTGCCGTGGCCTGTTGGGACTCTATTAAGTTTTACCCACTCTTTCCGGGGTAGTTCTGATCCTGGAAGTAAGGCTGCCCCCATAAATGCGCATCGCGAGTGGTGTTCCGCAAAACCTTCCCACTGAGAGCGCCATTGGTTTAAGGAGTCGAAGTTGTTGGTTTTAAGCCCTTCTGCATCCCTTATTGGTGGTTGTCGGGATTTAAGTCTGTTTATTTGCAACGGGGGTATTGCTCGGTGGATGGGCAGTTTGTTGTTGGCCGTAATCTTGTTATACTCCCTTAGAAGGGCGTCAGTCCTTCGCAGCTGCGGTGGAGCTATTCCAGAGAGTACAGGCAGCCATTGAGTTGGGATTGTCTTAACTGCGCCTGTAATAAGTCTCATAGTGTGATTTAGTTGGACGTCAATTAGTCTGGTGTGATGGCTGTTAATCCAGACAGGCGCACAGTACTCAGCACACGAATAGACAAGAGCTAGTGCACTGGTTCGTAGAGTTGGAGCAGTGGCACCCCACGTCGTTCCACACAGCTTTTGGATAATGTTGTTGCGTGTTCTGAGTTTTCCTGCAGTGTTTGCGAGATGTTTCTTATAGCAGAGGGTGCGATCTAACGTTACTCCAAGATATTTTGGGAAATGGTTATGCTTCAGGGGTTCGCCTGCAAAAAGTACCTGCAGTTCATATTTAGCTAGTTTGTTATTCAGGTGGAAGCAGGAAACTTCGGTTTTGTTGGGGCTCGGTACTAGTCTCCATTTCTTGAAGTAGTTGTTTAGAGCTAACAAGTCGTTAGAAAGAGTATGCTCAACGTTCTTGAAGCTCTTATCGGAAAAAGCTATGGCTATATCGTCCGCATAGCAAAACTTGTAACTAACTGTTTCTGGAATGTCAGATATATATAGATTGAAAAGTAAGGGCGCCAGTACTGAACCTTGTGGAAGTCCGTTGTTCAATCTGCGCTGCCTGCTTGCTTTCTCGTTTAGGATTACTTGGAACTTTCTGTCGCATAACATGTTGTTTATGAGTCTTGTAGTGGTCTGACAGGGAATCACCTGCAGCAACTTATATAGGAGACCCTCCCTCCAGACCGTATCGTATGCGGCAGTGAGGTCAACAAACGCCACTCCTGTCTTCATGTTTTGCTGGTAGCCTGCCTCTATATGCGTTGTGAGGGACAGTACTTGATCACAACAACTGCGACCCGGTCTGAAACCAGCCTGGGATATCGGGACCCGGTCTAAGATAGTCGCGCTCAATCGGTTGTAGACGGCTCTTTCTAGCAATTTATAGGAGCAACTGAGCAAGGCTATAGGTCTGTAGCTGGCGGGTTGATCGTTCGGTTTACCGGGTTT